>CM037598.1:72498140-73748140 GCA_021018995.1 Chloranthus sessilifolius | reverse complement strand
TACTCCTGAAGAGGTCATACCCACAGAGCATGCAACAGAAATATTTGATTCATCCAAATTTTCTGCATAATATTCTCCTGAAAAAGAGTCCCCTGAAAAGGAATCTCCTGAAAAGTTATCCCCTGAAGAGGAATCTCTTGAAGAGTTTTCTCCTAAAGATGAATCTCTTTAAGAGTTATCCACTGAAGAGGAACAAGTACCAGAAAATAATGAGATTTCAATAATTATATAAATATAGGAGAAATATTAGAAATAAACAAAATCGTTGTCAACGATATTTTTAATTTAAAGTTGCTTTTGATATTACCAAAAGTAATGATGAAATTGAACCGCAAATCGTTGAAGAATGTCGACGTAGAAATTATTTGCCAATATGGAAAGAGGCAATTCAAGCATAATTGAACTCCTTAACAAAGCATGAACTTTTTGAACATGTAGTTCAAAGTGGGTATTTGTACGAAAGCGTAATGAGAATAATAAAATTGTCAGATATAAAACACGACTTGTTACACAAGGTTTTTTACAGAGACCTGATATTGATTATGAAGAAACATATTCCCCAATAGTGGATGTAATTATATTCAGATATTTTATTAGCTTGGTAGTCATAGAAAGTTTGGATATGCATTTAATGAATGTTGTTATCGTATATTTATATGAATCACTAGATAATGATATATACATGAAAATCCCTTAAGGATAAAAAATGCATGAAGCATAAAATTCAAAATCTCGAAGTATTTATTCTATCAAGCTTCAAAGATCTTTATACAAGGTAAAGAAATTCAGGTGTCACGCTCCCACCCCTTGTCCTCGTACGACAGGACGCTCTTACGCCCTGCACGTTCCGATCCACGAACCATGTTTGTGCGACATACACCATTAATTTTGATAAAATCTATTTATTACAAAAAAAATTCCATTACTGTTAACCTAAATCAAAACGTTTGAAGGTTTTAAAGACCTAAACTAGCATAATAAGGTCTTACTTATCGCAGAATTATAAGTAAGAAAAAAAAACTTGGTCAAAAGGTTCGAATCTTAAAGTGAAATATCTTCGACAAGTCCCATTAAAGGAACACTGTACATTATTAAAAAAAATAACTAATTTTAAAAACAAGTCTTCGATGGTGGATTTACATAGTACAGAGTTGTAACGAAATAATGGAATTCAAATCAAGGGTCATATAGCCCGTCCACATGTAGGCTGGTGACTCCTGGACAAAAGAGATCTTGGTCACCATCTACTTTTTGCAAAAACATGGATTTTGTTATGGTCTTCCCTGTTCAAGCTCATCCAGATGATATCGTCCTTGTTTCTGAATTTTTTGGTTATGAAAGGACCGTGAGCGATGAAGCTCAATAGTGTTCCAATATAATCTTGAAAATACTCACATTTAGAGTAAAAAAATCATAATTTCTTAAATCACTGGGATATTTCAATGATTAACTATTCAATTAATTGGAGTCAGTTTCGTTAAATCAAGCAGGATACAAAATTCAGTTAAATGACCATAATTAAATCCAAATTCTCATGTCATTATTCTCATAATTTATAACAGCAGTAATTTCAATTTAAATCTATATCAAGATCAAGTACAATTTCTACCTATGTCGGGTTCAAATTCAAAGACAAAGTTTCATCTATATCAGGTCCAATTGTGAACACAATTTCTATCTATAACATGTTCAAATTTAAACATAAATCTCTTCATTATCTTATTCAAATTCAATTAGTTCAATCAATTATTCAGTGCCCTCTTTAGACTCTCATTAGTAGTCAAAGGGTTCTATTTAATATAATTTCTTTCTATATCTGCATCATCCAAGTAATGATCATAGTGGAATAGTTCGAGTGATGAGCATCATATCGAATCTATCAGAGGTTCAATACCCTTTTTAGACTTTTATCAGTAGTCAAAGGTTCAATTTCAATATCGAGAGTCAATTAATTCAAATTCAATTATCGGGTCAATTAGTTTCATACAATTTCTAATATCATTCAAGCAATTCAATTCAATGATCACTCAGTCAATTTATTAAAATTTTAGTACGAATCCGACTACTTCTATCGGTTTAGTTTGATAACAATGATTTCTGTTTTGTTAAATCTTGGATATTGATTTAATATATTAGCCTTTCAAGATATCATTTTAATCACAAAATTTCAATTCACATTCCAAGTGTCAGATGAGTTCTATTTCATTTAGCAATTCAATTCTACTTCGATTCTTAGCTAAATCAAGTATCAAATTCAGGTCCAAATATCAGTTTACTCAAACTTCAATTCAAATTCAATTATTAGTTCATTCTTTTGAGCAGTCATGAGCATTTTAATCCCTATATCAGTTTATGATCTCAAGGTATATCAAATATTAACAATTAAATCAGTCTTTGGATTCAATCTCGATCTATGTCAAAATCAATACTTCAATCGGTTTTTGGGTTTGATTCTAATATACTATGGTTCAACAATTCTATCAAGTTTCGGGTTCAATAAAGGATTAACAATTCAATCAGAGTGAATCCTAGGCCAGTACTTGGCTTCTATCAAATTAATCATTATTAATGTTTTAAAGCTATATATGAGATAGGATCAATAGGAATACTAATTTTTTGAATCAGTTTACACTATACTTAGTGCTGCCGTAAATTCAGAGTCCATTGGGGACTTATATTTCGAAATAATTTCATAAGGTTATAGAAGAGGTCTATCTCCTCAATTATTCGGGGTCTAGTTCAAGTATTTCAAATTCAACTTTGAATATCATTTCCATTCAAATCCTACTTCGAATTCTAATTCAATTTCAAGTTCCAATCCAATTTTCGGTCTTGTAAATTGGGCCAAATGGGGCCTTATTTACAATTAGTTTAGGTCCTTAAGAGTTCTCCACAATTTTTTATGTGGGTGCTTCTAGGTTTTAGTGGGGTGCACATAGCAATATCCCACTTAGCTTCAAGTAGGGTCATCCGGCTCCAACAATTTAATTAGTTATCTTAGACCACATATACCAGGCCAACCTGGTTTTATGCCTAAAGAAATTTAATTTCTTAGGGAAGTTCACATTTAAGTGTGTGTGCTCCGTGATTATGAGGTGTGTTGATGCAGTAGCTCCTGAAAATACCCCATAAGGATATTAGGTCCTAAAATTTATCTTAACCATTTCAGGTTCAATTAACCTCATGTGTTGAGGTCTCAGGTCCAACTTGTGTACTAAAAAATTTATAGAGATGGCATACATTATCGAAATGATACATTCTCAAATCTCAATGAAAAGTGGCTCATCGGAGATCGTGCTCGAAGTGGAATCATACTACGACTCCATCAAGATTGGTCAAACTTGCAGGGGTAAGTTGATCCAAATTTTTGCAGTTTTCTCACTGCCGAAATCAAACCAACTTCGAAGATTGGTCTGGATTTTTTTATCTACCGATTGTCTTCGTGCATGTTATACCGTTGGAAAGCTAACGCATGCACAATCATTTTTTGTGCCTACGACGATCACTAAATTCTCACCGATTAATCATACAAAGAGAATTATAGCGTTGAGTCGTCCATGCGATTCTACAAATTTCTGCAAAATTTTCGTCAATGACGAAGATCGGGTCGGATCTTCCTATCTACAGCTTCGTGCACATGATATGTCATTGGAAAGCTAATGCACGTAACATCATTTTTTGTGCCTACAATGATCATTGAATCTTCGTCGAATAATCGCACAAAGTGAATTACAATGACGATACAAAAATCCTGTATTTCTGTTCAGAGCTTTGTATCGTGTTTCTACGCATGCATGCGAGGCTCGATTTACACTTAATAGCTTCGCGTTTGTAGACACCCTAATTTTGCCCTCTCGGAGTATATAAACTTGTTCGGTCAACCTTTAACCCTGTCCACGATCTCGAGATAAGGATTGACCTTCTCCAAAGACCATAAAACACTAAATGCAGGGACTATATACTGAAACAATAGTATATTGTTGAGACCCAGGCTGAAACAATAGCTCTGTGGCTCGAACCTGACCCAAACCGGGAAGATCCCAAATTTCGTACACTTATAAATGCGCATAATTCGATTGCACTCATGGATATACACATGTAATTGGTCCCACTTGGACCAGGATTTCTCTTCCCGCGGACCGCCTTAGGACCCGAATTACGCGCATAGCACTAGGCGCTTAATTCAATTACACGCAAGCCGATTTGTGCGAAATTTGTCCCACTTAGACTAATCATAGACTGTCGTGCACCCCCTAAAGTCCACGATTCCACGCATACACCATTGTGCGAAATTCGATCTCACTTGTAGGCCCACACGCGGAATCAGTCCAGAGCTGGATTGAGACTCTATTTCCCAAGACCGTCTGAACTCCACGATCTCGCGCACACCTCAATGCGCGAAATTGGATTCCACACAGAGACACATGTGCGAAATTGGTTCCAAGCCCTAATGGAACTAGGACACCCGATCAATCGACCATCCTTGAGTCTGCGACCGACTCTAACCGAATTAAGCGTTATGGATCTTGTGCTTAATTCGATTCCACGCAATTTCACATGCGCTTAATTCACCAATTAAAGCACATAGCTACACGCACGGAATTAGCCCGATACCTATAAAAACCCTCTTACCCTATGCCCAAGCACATGAATTTCAATAGAAAACCCCCTCTCTCAAGCTCAGGCCTCTCCCAAGCTCGAGTCCTTTCTCTTTGCGGTCCTAGAAGGAGGAAGAAGCGCTTGGCTTCAGGTAATCTCTTTCTTGTTCTTAGTTTCTCTTTTTAGTTCTAGTTCTTAGTTCTAATTCTTAATTCATAATTCTTAGTTTCTAATTTTCTAGCTTTAGATCTTAATTCTTAATTTCAGGTTTTAGTTCTTAAGTTTTAGTTCTAGTTCCTGATTTATTACATCTAGTTCATAGTTCTTAGTTCTAGTTCTGATTTTCAGGTCTCTACTCTTAAATTTTTAATTTTTTATTCCTAAATTCTCAATTCTTAATTTAAATTCAATTTTACTTATACAAAATATCCCTTAGCCAATCGATTTGCCCAAGGGAGCTTACAGGGGATACTCGGGAACGGGGCCGATCCTCCCAAGCATAGCGGGCTTCACCCCCCTTTTGATAGGTTTAGTAGGAATAAGAGACTAGACTAGATAGACTTTAGGCTAGCCTCTCCAAAAATCCGAAAACCCTATAGTCTTGGGACTATATGCTAAACACATAGCATATAGTCGAGTATCAGCAGCTCTTCAATTTTCAATCCCGTCACTTTTATGTCTGGCCTATTTTGAAGTATCAAACAAAGTCAGATTGATACAAAATTAGTCAGATTTGAAAGCTTATCGAAGTAACTTTTCAACGAGCCAAAAAATATGTAATTCTGACAAGTATTAAAGAAGTTATGGTCAATTTTCGGAAGCCGCACAGAAAGTGACAAACTTCAAGACTCCTAATTGAATTAGGATTAGTCCCTTTATTATTTTATTGAAAAAAATAGGATTTCTTTATTCTATTAAAAATATGATTAGTTTCCTTATTATTTTAAAACTTTATTTATTCTTTTAGAAAAATTAGAAATTAGAGTAACACTAGGATTAAGAATTAGGATATTTCTTTTGTTTGAATTAGGAATTAGAGTTACACTAGGATTTCTAGTTTTATGCACCTATAAATAGATCCCCCTACCCCACACTTCACACATCCAATTCTCAAGTTTCTCTCCTCCAAACTTAGGAATTTCGAGGCTCTCTCTGTGGCGCTGGAAGGAGGGAAAAATGCTCAGCTTCAGGTAATCTCTTTGTAATAGCCGAAAAATCACGCTAAACTGTGACCTCGGGATCCGTGCCCGATCGGTCATAGGTTTGACCAAATAGAAGTCCAATAGTTAGCATGGGGTGTGAAGAATGGACGGGATGTGATAAAAATTGTGGCTATGTGGTGTGTGTTGTAAATCTAAGGTCACATACACCTATCGAGGTGCATGTGCTCAACACACAAGCTAGGGGGGGAGATAAAAGGGTTTAATAACCCTAAAACCAATAGCATTGGTTGTTGAGAGAGAAGTAAAGAAGAGAGAGAAAGAGGAGTAAAGAGGGTGATAAAGTAAGGAGTTATTGTGGGTGATTGGAAGGGAGATTCTAGCATTAAAGAGATCGATTCGACGCGGAGAATCCGTTCAAGCCAAGGCTGGAACCCTAGCCTTCCAACCACTTGATTTGAAATCAATTTGAGATTGATTCAAGGTAAAACTTTGTGAATAAAATGCATAGGTTGTAGAGGTTAATTTGTAGCTAAAAATGGTTTAAATTAGAGGATAATGGTTTAGAAAAAATAGAGGAAAAAGTGTGGAAAAAGGTTGAGAAGAACGACCAAAAGAAATTTGAATCTGGCAATTTCGATTAATCGAAATTGGTTTTCGATTAATCGAAATTGGCCAAGAAGTTGAAAAGTCAGAGGACCCCGATCTCGATTAATCGAATTTAGTTCGATTAATCGACTTTGGATTTCGATTAATCGATTTGTATATCGATTAATCGACTGGGAACCTCCAGTGGACCCTAGGGGGCTGGAGGAAATGGCTTGGGGAAAATCGACTAATCAAAATGGGATTTCGATTGATCGATTTCAATTTTTGATTAATCGATTTGGGATCGATTAATCGATTTTAAGAACTCGATTACTCGAATTGAGAATCGACTTGGCTGAACAGAGAATTTCGATTAATCGAATTAGGATTCGATTAATCGAATGAAAATCTCGATTAATCGATTAATCGATATTGACTTTCGATTAATTGATTTTGGAAATCTATTAATCGAATCAGATTCGATTAATCGATTTTGGAGTTCGATTAATCGACTGAGCTAATTTATGTTAACTTTTGAGTTTGACTTTAAGATCCTTGGAGGGTCTTGGACCTTCTTTATTGCATCCTTAGTGATGTGTTTCACATGTTATATGGTACCATAGGTGGTACGAGTGAGCTAGTGCACAAGGAGCCACGTGGGACCTTGATGCGTTGATCAAACAAAGACTTGAGGTAGGGAACACCTTGAACATGTACTTTATTTTACAAGAGCATGTATGTAGTGATATATAATTCAAATTCAAATATTTTATTGCTTAAGAATTGTGAAAAGTGTGTGTGTGTGACATCCATAAGAGTAAGTATAATGAGCCATCCCCAGGGGATGATGAAGTGAAGATATAAGAGCATCGGGTGTGATGCAAGTAAATGGATACATCCCAGGGATGTATCCAAGATTGAATCATGTTTGATAGGGCCTAACTGATATAAGATAGTACACTTACACGGTGAATAACTATATATAAGGCACCGATATTTTTGTTATTTGAGGTTTGATAGGGTACCCCACCGACGTGGCGGGATATCCACGACTGACACGACAGGATATCCGTGACCCGATCTGGCTTAAACCGTAAGCCGGTCGGAGGCTTATCCGTTACATAAAGCACCCGGTGTTGATTTGAGACAAGTGAAACCCCGCCACCAATCCCCAGGGGAAAGGGGCTTGGGTACTATATGGTATTCCCAGGGAATACGTTAAAAGTGTCTATATAGATGACGATGAAGGGTATCTCATCGGGGCTCGATGCTATATTGCTCGGGGATTACTTAAGTTGAAAGTTTAAGTTTTTCTTTAGGCCTTTTCAGCATCATTCATGAGTAAATAAAAGACACGAGTAAACTACCAGTAAAATGTAATACTTTTTAACTGTTTTATCAGTAATTGCATAGACACATCATGCATGTCATATCATGGAATATATGTGAGTAATAATTTATATGTTCAACTGTGTTTTTGTTCCCTATTGAGCTAGGATGTAGCTCACCCTATAGACTATACGTCGCAGGTCCACTACTAGCAGCGGCCGAGGCTTCATGAGACGCTGACCCTGGTGAGTCGGACCTTGCGGCCGGTGAAGAGTTGGAGCCACCTCCTGAGGACTTCTTCTAGAGGACTCCGTTGTGCCACTTTGAGGGCTTTTTGAAAGAGATTGGTACGGCTTGGTATGTCAAGCCTTGTTTTGGTTAAACCATGTATATATTGAGTTGGGATTATTCTTTTGGGGCGAACCATCTGTGATGATTGCTATCATCGATGGTTCGGATTGGTTCTCCATTCATGCAGAGGCATGAGGGTAGAACTGTCTTTTGGAGAATTACTCAATATAGATTTAAATTCCGCAGCTCATTTATTATTTCATTTTATGCTTGATATGCCAATATTCCGTGCTTAGCTAAGGGGCACGGTCAAGAAGATCGTGCTGATGGCACGGGTTTCGGGGTGTCGAAATCTGGGCTGTCACACTCTTCCTAGTTATAATTCCTAATTTCTAGTTCTAGATCTTATTTCTTAATTTCCTGTTCTAGTTTCTGGTTTCATAGTTCTAGTTCTTAGTTCTCAGTTCTAGTTCTTAGTTTTAGTTCTTAATTTTTAATTCTTAATTTTTAATTCTTAGTTTCAATTCTTATTTTTTAATTCTTAATTCTTAGTTCAAATTTAGTCTTTAATTTCTTGTATTTACAAAATTGCCCTTAGCCTAGCCGATCCTCCTTAGCATAACGGGTCACAACCCATTTTCTAATTAGAGTAGCAATAAGAGACTAAAGTAGCTAGAGTTTGAGTAGTACTAGGAGAACAACAACTAATTAAAATCAGAGTAGGATTAGAGGACCAAACTAGTTATGTGACAGCCCAGATTTCGGCACCCCGAAACCCGCGCCATCAGCACGATCATCTTGACCGTGCCCCTCAACTATGCACGGAACACTGGTATATCAAGCATAAAATAAATAAGAACAACTTGCGGAATTTAAATCTACATAAAAACACTTCTCAAAAGACAGTTCTACCCTCATGCCTCTGCATGAAGGGAGAACCGATCCGAACCATCGATGATAACCATCATCATGGATGGTTCGCCCAAAAGAATACTCTGATATCCACATACACAAGGTTTAATCAAAAACCAGGCTTGACATACCAAGCCGTACAATCTCCAACTAAAACTCCTCAAAGTTGCACAGCAGAGTCCTCTAGAAGAAGTCCTCTGGAGGTGGCACTAACTCTCATGCAAGGTCCGACTCACCGGGGTCAGCGTCTCCTGAAGCCTCGGCAGCTGCTAGTAGTGGACCTGCGACGTATAGTCTATAGGGTGAGCTACATCCTAGCTCAATAGGGAACAGAACACGATTGAACATATAAAATATAACTCACATGTATTCTATGATATGCATGCATGATGTGTCTATGCATTTGTTGATGAAAAAGCAGATTAAAAACGCTTCAATCGGTAGATTTCTCATGTCTTTTAGTTAATCATGAATGACCGAGAAGGCCTAAAGCAAAACATAAACTTCAACTTAAATAATCCCCGAGCAATATAGCATCGAGCCACGACGAGATACCCTTCATCGTCATCTATATAGACAATTTAAATGTATTCCCTGGGAATACTAATAGTACCCAAGCCCCTTTCCCTTGGGGATTGGTGGCGGGTTTCACATCTCATCAACACCCACGGTGTGCTTACTCAGACGGATAAGCCTCCGTCTTTCGCCTACGGATTAGCCGTGTGACGGTCACGGATATCCTGCCGTGTGGTTATCCCGCCACGTGGGGTAACCTATCAAACCTCAAATAACAAAAATATCGGTGCCTTACATATAGTTATTCACCGTAATTGTGCTATCTTATATCGCTTAGGCCTCATCAAGCATGATTCAATCATGGATACATCCCCGGATGTATCCGTTCACTTGCATCACACCGATGCCTTTACTTCTTCACTTCATCATCCCCCGGGATGGTCCATTTAAGTTCTCTTATGAATGTCACACACACACTTTTCATAATCATTGAGTAGTAAAACATTTGAATTGAATTGATATCATTACATACATGCTCTTGTAAAATAAAGTACATGTTCGTGGTGTTCCCTACCTCAAGTCTTTAGTCGATCAATGCATCAAGGTCGCGTGGCTCCTTGTGCACTCGTTCTCACGCATCACCTATGGTACCATATAACATGTGAAACACATCACAAAGGATGCTATAGAGAAGGTATAAGATCCCCAAGAATCTTAAAGTCAAACCAAAAGTCAACATAGTTTACTACGATGATTAATCGAACTCCAAAATCGATTAATCGAATCGATTCGATTAATCGATTTCAAAATCGATTAATCGAAAGTCAATATCGATTAATCAAGCAATTTCATTAATCAAATTCTCCTTTTCGCAAAGTCCATTCTCGCCTCAATAAATGAATTGTCATTCGATTAATCGAATCCAATTTCGATTAATCGAAATTCTTCTTTTCGCAAAGTAAATTCTTGATAAATGAGTTTCCATTTGATTACTCGAATCCAATTTCGATTAATCGAGATCCTTCTTTTCGCAAAGCAGACCCTTATTTGGAATAGCCGATTTTCACAAGTTGATTAATCGACATCGAACTAAAATCGATTAATCAAATCCCATTTCGATTAGTCGATTTTCCTGTTATTTCCTCCAACACCGGGGTCCACTGAGAGTTCTCGATTAATCGATTCTCAAATCGATTAATCGAAATCAAAGTCGATTAATCGAAATTCAATTCGATTAATCAAATCTCTCTCGACTCTTCAACTTCGCCAATTTCGATTAATCGAAACCCAATTTCGATTAATCGAAATTGTCGATTCGATCCTTCGAAATTTGTTCTTCCCAATCTTTTCCATACTTTTCTTCTATCTTTCTAAGCCATTATCCTATGATTTAACCCACATTTCTGCAACTTAACCCTATAATCTATGCATCTTATTTACAAAAAATTTACCTTGGATAGACCTCAAGTTGATTTCTATCAATAGTTGGAAGGCTAGGGTTTCTAGCTTTGGTTCTAACGGATCCCTTGCGTCGAATCCGGCCTCTTTAATGCTTGACTCCCTCTTCCAAACAGTTGCAATAACTCCTCTCTTACTCCTCTCTTTTTCTCTCTCTTCTTTACTTCTCTCAACCACCAAAACATGAAAGTTAGGGTTTTCAACCCTTTTTATCTTATCTCTTTTTCTCGGCGTGGAGCACATACACACTCATCAGTGTATGTAACTCTACAACTCCTCTATCTCTCCACTCTTCTACACTGATTCACACATCACTTCTGCTCATCTCACCTTAAGTTCATCAATGAACTATCTCATGGTCAAACCTAAGACCAATCGGGCACGGATCCCGAGGTCATAGTTCAATGTGATTTTTCGGGCTATTACAAGTTAGATCTTAGGCAACCCACAACTGCTGAAGTTGGCAGGCTGACGTTCAGTAAAGGACTTTTACCCACGCCCCACAACATATCCCCGCGTGATCAGTGGTGAGTTACAGCGTCGATAAATATCTGTAGTTGGCGATCGCAACAACTAAGGTACTCTCTATTTAATATTCGCCTCTTTCCTTTCAACATTTAATATTTCTTAGTTTATTAATCCATCGCCCTTAGCCAGAGTCCACAGGACTGAATTGGGCCACTTATTTTGGGACTCGAAAGGGACCTAGAAAGAGCGCGTACGAACAATGTTGCGTTTCTATGCGCGTATGTAAAGCTCGATCCGAAAAATCCCCAATTCCACCCATAAAATCGAAGAGAATACTCGCATGCATATCAAGAATCAAAGATCATCTCATCTCATCGAAAATTTCATACACAAATTACATATTTCTACCACTAATGTAAGAAATTAAATTAGATTAGAACTCTACCTTAGCGGTTCCGATATCATGGCTCGCGACAATGCTACACTCCAACGAGATTTGACGGTGAGACTAGCTCTGAGACGGGATCTCCGCTTCTAAGGTTCTAAATCAATGAGTCTCCATTAAGGGAGCTTGATCGTGCTCGAGGAAGAAGAAGATGGTTGGGTTGCATGGCCAGTCCAAATTTTTGGAGAATTAGAAGAGGGAAGAGAGAGGGATGTTGGGCATGAATGGAAGAGGGTGGGGCTAAAACCCCTTTTTAAATCCCTAATTTGTATTGGGTATATTTCTTATACGCCTCACTATGGTGTATAAGATTCAGTATGTGGTGTACAACCCCTTTTGCATATAAAATTGTATTGGGTATATTTCTTATTAGAGCAGTTTTTGCATATAAAATTCATAGCCCAATTGAGGCACAAAATTCTGGTGCAATATGTAGGTAAAACTACAAAGGTTTTGTAGCTCAAAGTTGACTGAGTCATTGGGGACTCATCAGGGCTCAACTAAGAATATTTATAAAAAAAATTTATGTCTTTTTATAAGGGTGCCTACAATAGTAGCTAAAATTTCGACTTGACTGATTTCGGGTCACAGTTTGGCCAGTGGAGACCACTTAAGGGTCAAATTTAGACCGGTCAATGTAAGGGTTTTTACACCAGGTTCATTTAGTATAATCTGTCATGTCCCTAGCTTCTGGCCTCGCACGCCGGGCGGCTCTCACGCCCTGTATGTTCTGATCTACGAGTCGAGTTGACGTGACACACCATCATTTTCGGTGTTCATTATCGAAAATTTTCTTCCAAATTGGAGGAAAATACAAAGTTTATTTATTGCAGAAAATCTCATTTTCTTAACCTGGTATAGACACCCAAATTTGGCCCAAGGCTCGATTGACCCATACTTCGAGAATAGCATACTTCCAAGCTTCCGAAAGCACTTCCCGAGCCTTTAGAACTTAACTCGAGCCTTTAGAACTTAACCCAAACCTTTAGAAGCCAAACCAGACCCTTAAAACCCTTCCTGGACCCTTACAATCCATACCTAGAGCCCATACCGGACCTTTAAAACCCATTAGAACCCTAGGCACCCTTAGGAAGCTTAGAAAAACCTTAGAGAAATACCTCCGATCCCCGGAAGGTCCCAAAGTCAGCCAATGGAGGTGTGAGGCCCCAAAGATTTCATCTCACGGATTCATGATGTTGTGCGGCCCTCGAACTTCCGATGGCCATAATTTTTTATAGAAAACTTTAATTGACTATTATAATATATCGTTTTGAGGTAACTCAAGACGATACATCCAATGGGTACAAAAAATTTTACATGGGAAAATTTACGCATGCATGCATAGTATGCACGTATAAGCAATTTCTGACAGTTTGCTTCAGAAATGCCCCAGCGCTTCTAGGTTTTGGAGTGGGATTTAAGGTATGCGTGCATAATATGCACGCATGCCTTAAAACTTTTTTTCTCAAAAAAGGCTGATTTTGACTTTTTAAATTTGACTTGTGGACTTTCCCAAGGTTTGGGGTATGTTTTTTTAGGACTATTATACCCCTCCCAACTTTAAGTTTCACCCTTTTTCCATTTAAACCATCACCCTATTATCTACCATTAAACCCAACCTACACTTCTCCAAGCTCCCAAAAACCTCAAAAACCTTAGATGGCCCATTACCTAGTTCTTCAACTCATTAGTGATTTAACCACTCACTAATCACTTTTCCATATATAAATAGAGACCTACCCCCCCTCCTTGTTTAGGACACTTTTTCCAAATCCAAAAGGAAAAACTATAGGACAATAGTCACCCATCTCCACTCTCAAGCCTTCTTCAAGCCTTGAAATCTAGGTCTATCCTTCATAAACTATTACAAGTCCATCATCAATCTCTCCAAGCGTTAGCAAAGCTCTATCATACCATCATTTCCAACCATCCTCTTCCCAGGCCTTAGCCAGTTAGAGCCTTTCCCTAACACATCGTGCTATCAGAAGCTCACCGGTGTTGCCTCCATGCGAAGATCCGACAACGGTGCTATAAGGGCCCGAGAGCTCTGACTCTCCCCTCTTTTCCTCTACCTTCTTTTTGCTTTTCCTCTCTCCTAGGATTTGAGTTGTTACGCTGTTAATCACCGAATTATGCCACTTTTCACCTCCTAACTTACTCTTTAATGGACCTTAGAGCTGACTAATAATTTCCATTTGAGTGTGTTTTTGTAGTTAGAAATAAACTGCAGCTTAGTGCAACAGTCCATCTAATGAATGCCAAGAAGAGAGAATTTAGAGTCAAGCCTTAAACTTGATGGAAAAACAGAGAATGCACCATGATGGACCACACTATGGGAGCCATTTAGTATGCCTTGGACACCTAGAATTCCAGCAGTAAGAAGAAAAGTGGACCTAAGTAGTGAAGAGTGCTACAGCAGGCTGTGCACAATAGCAGACACTTAGAAGTCTCAACTCGAGAGGCTCTTGAGCACATTACACCTGCAGCAAAGTAACTTCGAGTAGTTGTCGAGCACATTATAGCTTTAGCACATTAGGCTCGATTGGATCTCGAGCACTTCATTGCTGAAACATTCATCCACTCGAGCAACTGTTCTTGCTGAAAAAAACCAAGCTGTCTAGTAGTTGCCATTCATCCACTTGAGTGCTTTATTGCTGAAGCATTACGCTTGTCGAGCTGTCATTGCTAAACCACTCGAGCAGTTCAAGACCATCGTCACGAGATGAATGCCTGAAGAAAAGCATCCTGTTGAGCTGAGATGTCTGAAGCTCCATCTTCTCAAAATTTGCTCGAGATTTTCTGCCTGAAGCCACCTAAAGCTCCATCCACTCGCGCAAGCTTCAGAAGTCTCCCAACCACTTGAAATTTGCTCGAGAACACATGTTCTAAAGCTACAACCTCTCGAGGTTCGGGTTCCAGCCTTCCCATTCAACTTCAAGGTGGGATTCCATAGCACCTGGGGCACACTTCCCAATGTGCTGAGCTGTTCCCCACATCCCAAGGAAATACTTGGATAAAAATAAGCCACATCAGCTAGAAGCTAACTAACTTGATTCTCCTCTCCTCTGATTGGCCAAGGCAAAGAGATATTCTTGGTGGACTGTATTTAAGCTATTTTAAAAAGCAAAAATAGGTATCTGATGCAGGAGGAACCGTGAGGAGATTATTGCCTTAGGTCAATTTTAGGGCTAGGTCATCTTTTCCTTTTCTTCTTCCCTTAGCTCAGCATTTGCTGGTTAAGTTCTTTGTAATAGATAGGATTGATTCAAAGCTGTAAGATGACTGTGTGAGATCATTGTAAAAGGTTCAAAGATTTACAGAGATTGCAGCCTTGAGGGCTGATTCATTGTAAGTACTTCTTTAAGCAATGAAAGTTGTGTTCATTGTCCCATTAAATCTGTGAGTTTTTTGTGTTGTGCATGTGGATCTGTATGGGTTTTATGCACCTATGGATGCATGAAGTATATCTTTGCAGAGACTGCCGCCTTGAGGGCTGATTCATTGAGGACATGATATAGCCCTAAGACTAGTCCATATCTCAGGGTTAGATGAGATTCATTTTCCTTGCATTTGTGTTTGTAGCCAAATGAAGGATAGCTGTAGATCCAACCTTTGCTCTGCTTTGCCATGACTTTTTCAGTGAAAACAAATCCCTAGCTATTTACTTCTCACCTATTTTCTATTTATTTTATCAAACCATTTCCAACCCTTTCTAAACCCCCCTTCTTTTATTTTTGTTTTTAATTTAGTTTGTGACAACTTAAAAACACTCTCTCTTTATCTTGTTTTATAGTTTAGGTTAGAGTTGCCAGATCTGTAGCAGATCTGGAGATCTACTATTCCACTTTTGTGTTTAGATCATAAATTTCTGTGGGACAACCCTTACTTATCAAAACTTGCTACAACAGCCCTGGATCTTGCAGGAGAGTGGGATTATTTTGTGCTTGTGCTCTATCTATTTTCTGACCCCTCTTTATTTGTTTTTGCTTTCTTTATCTCTACTATATTTTAACCACACATTTATAATAAAAAGAAGCACAACACACCAATCTTAAACCAACACGTTTTTGGCGCCGCTGTTAGAGATATTTGATCTAAGTAGGAGATCTAAGTTTTTCTTTATGTTTGTAATTAGATTTGTTTACTGCATTTTATCTGTTTGAATAAATTACTGCTGTGTCTTTGGGACTTGTGCAGAGCTGGAGCAGTAGAAAAAGGGGAGCAAATAGCTGCAGCTGGAACACAACTTGCCTCAGTTTGCATCGTCTTCTCACTTGTTTTAGTTTCATTTTTGCATTCTTTAAATATCAGCAATGGTATTTTGTTTTGCTTTTTATTTGTTGTACATTTTCTACTGTGTTACTGTAAGTATTTTTTTTACTTGAGTGTGTTGTATGCTGGATAGAAGGTCACTCAATCTTGAATTAGAGCTTTTGGATCTTGAAATAGAGAGAGTCCTAGGACCTAGGCAACCAACACATACCCCTATTGAACCTATACAAACATTGGTGATGGGAGAGCAACCTAGACCACTAAGTGACTACTATGCACCAGGGGTCTAACAACCCCATCAGCAACAACAAGCAATGCCATATAGACCACAACATCAGTACAATCAAGGTTATGTACAAAGACAACAATTTCCTCAGCCTGTGGCACAGCCAAATCAGTTGACTTTGCCACCACCACCACCACAGACTAGAGCACCCTCCTTTGAGGAGCAGGTTTTGTCCTCACTACAAAATCTCAGCTCCTTGTCACAGACTATGAACTCTCACAGTCAGAGTACTAAAAAAATTGAAGACCAGCTGGGTCAAATTTCAAACACCCTGACTAGGAGAGAAGAGGATAGACTGCCAAGCCAGAAAATGATCAACCCCAAAGGACAGTATATGATTGATGAAGGTTCCTCAACTCATGAGGAAGCTAAGGCAATCAACACCTTGAGGAGTTGTAAAGTGGTGGATAACCAAGTAGGCTGTGAGGAAAAGAAGAGTGCAGAGGAAGAGAACTCAGTTCATATTGCTGAGTAGCAGGAAGACAATAATGGGGCTGTTGTTGAGCCCCAACATAATAAAAAAATAAAAATAAAAAAATTCTTGATGTGGATGCTAGGCAAGCAGCTGAGGTACCAGCAGTATCTCATCTGTCATTTCCTCAAGTTTTAAAAGGGCTTTCCCCTTTTGATAAGGGGAATGCAAAAATGGAGGAGATGATGGAGACATTTAAGAAGGTGAAAATCAATTTGCCTTTGCTTGATGCCATCAGGTAGGTCCCAACCTATGCCAAATTCCTTAAGGACTTGTGTACCCAAAAGAGAAGAGCTAGGATCCACCTGTCTTAAAAAGTCTTTGCAACTGAGAAAGTTAAATATATTTTGTCTATAAAAACACCAGCTAAGCTTCAAGACTCAGGGGTACCTACTATCCCCTGCATCATAGGTGACCACACCATAGGA
The DNA here is from genome assembly GCA_021018995.1 of Chloranthus sessilifolius. Taxonomy (NCBI): domain Eukaryota; kingdom Viridiplantae; phylum Streptophyta; class Magnoliopsida; order Chloranthales; family Chloranthaceae; genus Chloranthus; species Chloranthus sessilifolius. The sequence continues at coordinate 73,730,916 of CM037598.1, read as the reverse complement.
TGAGCTCTCTTGGATTTGGGAGCTAGTGCCAACCTGCTGCCATACTCAGTGAATGAACAGCTAGGTTTGGGAGAGCTAAAGTCCACACAAGTGGTTGTAGACACCCCCATTTTGCGCTCTCAGAGTATATAAGTTTGTTCGGTCAACCTTTGACCTCGACTGTGACTCTTTGGAAAGGACATACCTTCTCTGAGGGTTTCGAAACCCTAACATGGGAACCATATGCTGAAATAATAGTATATAGCTAGACACAGGTTGAAACAATAGTTCTGTGGCTCAGGCCCCATGATCCTAATGTTGGACTATATATTGAAACAATAGTATATGGCTGGACACAGGCTAAAATAATAGCTTTGTGACTCAAATCCCATAAAGGAGGGGACCATATGCTGAAATAATAGTATATGGCTGGACACAGGCTGAAATAATAGCTCAGTAGCTCAGACCCCATAACCCCAAGGTGGGAACTATATACTGAAACAATAGTATATAGCCGAAATGTAGACTGAAACAATAGTCTTGCGCTTCGAACCCGACCCAGACCTGGGACAATCCCGAATTATACGCTCTAAACCATGCACGTAATTCGATTGAACGCCACACCACCAGCACTCAATCAGTCCTCGTCGGACCATACTTCCCCTCCCTTTGACCGCCTTGAGACCCAATCGCGCGCCCTAACAACCGCGCGCAATCAGATTAAGCGCCAAATCACTGGCGCTCAATTGGTATACTTCAGACCTGATCTCTAACTCCCTAGACTGTCAAAACTCCATGATTAAAAGCAGTTAGTATGGCGTTTAATTAGATTGTGCATATCAAACTGAGCGTGCAATTAGTCTAATCAGACTAGGACAGGAACACCTCGGTTGAGCCAGTCAGCCGGTCACTCACTAAGACGGTCGCCGACTCAAAGTGGTTAAGCACCTGATACAGGGCGCGCAATTCAATTAAGCACCCCGAATAGGGCGCGCAATTGAAGTTGATCGACTAATTAAATGCACCCCACATGGCACGTAATTAGTAAAATACTTATGAATAGATTCCCTTACCTCAACCCAAAAGGACAATACAACGACTTCGAGATTCGAATTTCGAGTTCCTCGCCCTCAAGCTTAGGATTTTGAGATTCCCCTCTACAGCCTCGACCTTAGGTATAATTTCCCTTCTAGTTTTTAATGTTCAGTTCTAGTTTCTAGTTTTTAGTTCTTAGATCTTAGGTTTTAACTATTAGCTTTAATTTTCAGTGTTAGACCCTAACACCTTTTTAATCCGCAATTTCAATACCTGGTTCCAGTTCCTAGTTTCTAGAATTAGTTCTTAATCCGATCATTTAATTCACTATTTTAAATCTTATTTTCACCCCGAAACCTCAACTTTCAGTCCTATTATTAATCTCTAGTTCTAGTTCTTAGTTTCTAGAATCAATCCTTAATCATACGGTCTGATTTCCTAGTTTCGGCCCCGATTTCAGTCTTTAAATTTTAGATTCCAGTCTTAATTTACCGATTTCTTATAGTTCTAGATTTAAAAAATTATGATTTATAGTTTAACTCTCAACTTCTAGCCCCAAAATTTAATCCATAATTATAATCTAAAAATTATTGACTTTTCAATCCAAAAATATCGTCTTACAATTCAAACTCATATTACTTTAATCTTAGCCACCCGATTTGCCCAAGGGAGCTTACAGAGGGTACCCGGGAACGGGACTGATCCTCCTTAGCATAGCGGGCCAAACCCCCATTTTTTTGGATTTTCAATAAAATTAATGGATTTTTAATTAATTAGAGTTTTAATAAAATTAGTATAATTAGAGTTTTAATAGAATTAATATGTTCCTAATTAGTTTCCATATAATTGATACATTTGCACTCCTAGTAGTACTAGGAGACCGAATTAACTAGATTTCTAATACGATTAGGATATTTAAATTGATTAGACTCCTAGTAGGATTAGGAGACCCAATTAAATAAAATTAAGATACTTAAATTAATTAGACTCCTAGTAGGATTGGGAGACTTAACTAATCAGACCTCTAATAGGATCAAAATACTCTACTAATTAGACACCTAATAGAATTAAGAGACCTAATTAATTAGACTTCTAATAGAATTAGAACACGTAAAATAATTAGATTATGGTAGAAGTAAGACATTAGAAATAATTAGAGTTCTAAAAGAATTAGGAGAATTAATCAAACTAAAAGCAAAAGACCAAAAAATAGTTAAAGTTAGGATAACACCCAGAATCCTACGCATAAATAGACTCCCAGCAGAATCAGGATACCTAAACTCATTAGAACCAAAGCAACAAAAGGAGAATGGATTATCTAAACACCTGAGTGACCCAATGCTGCTGATGTTGGCCGATTGACTATTCAGTAAAGAAGGAACTCACACCTCCTCATAAGCGTGATTAGTGACGTGTTGCAACATCGATAAATATTTACAGCTGGCGATCACAATGAACCAGGTATTTTCGTCCTGCATTTACATCTTTAATTTTAGCACTTATTATTTTCTGATTCACCACTCCACCACCCATCGCCAGAGTCCGCTTGGGACCGAATTGGGCCACTCGAGGACCAAAAGAAACCCAGAAAAAGCGCGTACCAATAAACTGGTGATCACGATGAGACCTCTTATTGTCAGAGCCGCTCTTGCCTAGATACTTAGTTTTAGTTTATTGTAGCTTACGTTCGTTTTCATAACCAGTCAAAAAAAAATATATATATATAAAAGAAAAAATGAAGAATATATGAACCTCCGCCAAAGACTCGAGATGTCCGGAATACGGAAATTGCGGTTAGGAGACCCTCCGCTATGGGGATACCACAATAATCCCATATATGAGGAAGAGTCACCCCACGATTCAAACCAGCAACCTGAGATTAACATGACCGGTGACCAAGAGAACCCCTTTTCTACCCCGAACCCTAGCAGAGGGGAGAGCAGTAATGGACAAAACCTCATGACCTGACAAATCGTAGAGCTCAGCATTCAGAGAATACAAAAAAGAGACGATGACGCTGAAGAACTACTCTGAGGATTGGCCGCCGCATATGAGACGGTCAAGGGACGGGAAGACTCGGATGAATGAGAACGACAAGAGAGAGAGAGGTCGCCACCTACGCCAAGCATGATATCGGCACATGTGTCACCCCTAAGACTAGTCGCTCGCACCCTCTTCAATGACAATTGACATGCCAGAGCTCACTTGAGGACTATCCAAAGAGATGCCACTGTAAGAGTCGAAGATCTCCCTAAGCTGCTTGACAAATACATGGCTAAGAGGGAATGCCCAGGCCTCTCATTCAGATTCGACAAGTTTTGCCGAGAACTCGAATTTAGCTTACCAGCAGGATTCAAACCACCGAAATTCAACAAATACAATGGTATTGGGAATCCGAATCATCATCTGGCCCTCTTCTGCAATGACTGCCTACCCATACACCACAATCAAAGACTTCTCATCCACTATTTCTAGCGGTCATTAAAAGGGGAACCTAGACTGGTTCGCAGGACTACCGCTGCATAAGATAGATACGTTTGACGATCTAGCCGGTCAATTCCTCCGCCAATACAAACATTTGATCCAGGAAACGGTCAGCCTTAGAGATCTCATGGCTGTGAAGCAGGAACCTGACGAAGAATTCGCTGATTTCGTTGCAAGATGGAGGAAACTTGTTGCCAGGATTGGTACCTCAATGAAGGAGAAAGACTCGGCCGATATCATCATTGACAACACTAGAGAGCCCTTAAAAAGTGCACTCGTTATAAGTGACTGCCCCGATTTTGCAGTACTTCATTCCCGAGTGTCTCATTTGGCGCGACACATTAAAGGCGGAGACCTCACCTTGTCTATAGTCATATTAAAAGCAGGCTCTTCAGGCGAATCAAAGTCAAAGAATAAATAAGAAAGCGTCAGGAACCAAGCAGGTTAATGTCGTTGCCAATCAAGGACAGAACTCCAGAAATGAAAACTTTCAGCCAAGAAACTTTGGACAAAACCAAGGCCAGCAACGATACACAAATCAAAACCAGAGCCTAAATCAACACTGATATTAGAATTAAAACCAAGGCCAAAATTAAAGTCAAGGGCAATATCAGAATAGGAACCAATATCCCAACACTTACCAAAACAAGAATACGATATAGAATCGGCCTGCCAACACCTAGAACTACAACAATGTACCTCTGCCATAACACTTTAACCAATAGACTAGGGGCCCCTACCAGCCAAGACGGGAACACTACCCGCCTTTGCCTGATACCATTCCTAATATTTTCCGTCTCCTCAATACCCAGAACCTCCTTAGATTACTACAAGAATAACCCCGACCTTGGCCGACGAATCTGGATTATAGCAAATACTGTGCATTCCATCGATATACGGGGCACAATTAGGAAGACTGTTGGGTCCTCCGGGACGTAATCTATGACATGAATGATTGAAACTAAATTGACTAGGAAGCGCTCAGGAACTCCAACCCTAATACTAATCAACCACCGTAGAACCTAGGAATTATTAACAATCCCATGCCAAATCACAACCAAGGTGGGCCAGCCCACGTCACAATGGTAGACTTCCCCGGTTTGCCCTCTTTCTAGCCTCCCGCTTTGATCACCCACCTCCAATCTCCTATTACCCTCACTAACCCTATAGGGGCTGTCCAGCTCCTACATCCCTCAACCTTTATTACATGGGTCGTCCCTCCGAATATGCCTCCCTATTCGAAGTTCACTCAGGTATGAGTCCAATCCTTCTAAGCTCGAAGACCGTTTCTTTATAATCGACTGCCAGAACCTTCGATCGCATCGAATCTCAAGCCAACACCACTACCACTCCCTTTATCTGACTCCGAGCCAGAATACGAGGACCATGTTCTTCAAATCGTAGAATAAATCATAGCATGGGTAGATAGTGTCACCAAGAACACTGCTAATCGACAATGCGAGGAGACAACTGAAGAGCGCCCATCAACGGTAGAGATAAGACATCTAAAAGAAGAATCGACCAAAGAAAAAATACTGATCTATGCCGTCCTGGAAGAGGAGGATTACACTCAGTACCTCCCACTGTGGAGCGGCCTGGCACAAGTACGCATTCCTTTGTCGAATTTCACCCTTTCGCGCCAAACACTAATACATTGACGCCAAGTGCGACTTGGTCCAATCAACAACCAACCTGCCCAATCCTTAAATCGGGGACTAACTATCCCCCACCACTATTTCCTTGGGATAAGGAACCTACGAATGCACAACTATTGAAAAGAAATACAAGAGAGAAAGAGACTAACTTACCTCCCCCGCCTCACATCATTCCTCCACCAATTCTCGCACCTCAGCCTTCCCAACCACCCATACACAAGGTCCATCGGCCAGGTAAAGAAGCAACACTTGAAGCAGGACAGGAGTATGATCTCCTATGACATCTTCAGAAGATCCCAGCCCAGATATCAATCTTGGAACTCATCAAGAAGTCTCCTGATCACCATCGACTACTACTAAATACATTAGAAGACACACAAGTAGAAGAAGATACTACCTCAGATGAACTGCATCAAATTGTCTCAGTCATGGCACAACCTCCAACACTTACCTTCACAGATGTAGACATGCCTACAAAGTCACTCCGAGGAAGTTCGGCTCCTATATACTTAACAGTTATAATCAGAGGGTTCTCTGTACCCCATGCACTAGACGATACCAGAGCAGGACTCAATATTTACCCTATCACTATACTAAAGACGCTTGAGTACATAGAGCAAGACATTAGGCCTTCAGTCCTATCTCTCATAGCCTACGACGGCTCACGTCATTTCATCAAGGGGACTATCAAGCTCCAGGTCTGTCTCAGACCCGTAATAAAGGACGTCACCTTCTATGTGTCAGACTCCTCTAGTACTTACAATCTTATCCTAGATCGAAAATGTTTAGAATCTATGAAGGCTGTGGCATCCACATACCATCAATGCATCAAGTTTCCATATGAAGATTTCATTGTCTGCATATATGTCAATGCACCTCTCCAGGAGATAGACACTGATTATACTACGAGTATCCCTACAGTCCATGACTCCGTGTTGAGCACCAGCCATATAAAGAAGATGCGAGTCCTCAAGAAGACAAGTGTCACGGAAGTTAGCCCTACTCCGATGCATCAATCAAAATTAACAAGAAGAGAGGCCAGCCCCGACCTCTCCAAACTCTACGACATCAATACTACCACGACAAAAGGGTAGGACCTCATGTACCAGCTAGGATACATCCCTCACACCTGACTCAGCAAGAACAAGCAAGGTTGTGTCGGGCCTATTGTCCCAAAAATTTTTTGTAAGCACATAGGATTAGGCTACAAGTCAGATAGCCAGCAAACTGACATACTGCCTACTATTAAGCAGTGAAAAATATCATTTTTTTCCTCTTAACCTAACCTTTGATGGACCCTTGAGCTGACTAATAAGGTGTTTTAAATTTTTTTTATAAATAAGCAATAAATTATAGCCTTAGTGTCATCCATCTAAAAATGCCAAAGAAGCAACCTACTGCTCAACATGTGCTAAAAAAATCTAAAGGCAGCTAATTAAATAGTCCACAGAGCTTTAGAAGTTCATGAGAAGGTCATGGGCCCAACTGGGTGTGCTTAGGACCAATTGCAGTTGCAAGGAATGAAGAGTGAACTCACCAGGAGGCTGCTGAGGGTTGAACAAATGAAGAATAGCATACCAAAGATGTGTACCAGTTGTGGAAGCATAAAGCAGAACCTGTCGAGAGGTTCTGATGCTCAAAAGCCAAGATATCGAGAGGTTTTATTAAGCTGTCGAGAGCTTCCCAGGACCTGTCGAGAGGTTAGAAGTACAATAATGGATCCTGTCGAGGGGATACCTGGAGGGGATGAAGCTGCCGAGAGGTTGGGTGTTATATATGAACCTATCGAGAGGGTTAGAGAGTGTGCTCCTAGCTATCGAGGAGCTAGAAGGTAAAGAAGCTAAGCTGTCGAGAGGTTCTAGAAATAAAAGTAGAGATCCTGTCGAGAGGTTGGAGGTGCATCGGAAGAGAACCTGTCGAAGTCTTACTTGGAAATGCAGAGGAGCTCGTGAGGGTCCAGCAACTGGTCGACAAGATTTTGTATAAGATGTTAAGAGGATTGAAGTAGCTCAGGTAGAAGTTAAGATTTCTCTGTCAACCCTGTCGACTAGTTCAAACCAATCTTGTCAAGATTCCAAAACCCTCTTCAACCAACCTCCCCTGTAACCTGTCGACGAGTGCAACTTCCAACCTATCGACCATTTGAGTCTTGAACCTATCGACAACTTACCTGAAGCCATGCTCATCCTCGCGAGGTTCAAGCAACCTGTCGAAAGCTCAACGGGAGCTTTACAAAGATGTCGACAGGATTTTCTACAAGGTGTCGAGAGGATCACTGCAAAACTGGACAGAAGATAGAAATGTACTCCAATCCTGTCGACTAGTCAGCTGAACTTCTCGAGAAGCCTCAAAACCTGTTGAAGGCCACTTCAACCTGTTGATGAGAACACCAAGCTGAACTTAGAACCTGTCGAGAGGATCCCTGAACCTCTCGACAATAGAATTAGAAACTTCTCAGTTCCTTTCACAGCAGCTGTCAACTTCAGGATCTTGTGCACGAGTTCCAAGGCATGTTAATGACCCTTAGGGGTATTTTTAGAACACCATTGAGCACGAATTGGAACCCTAACCGTATCACATGGGTCTACCTATTTTGGACCAATGGAGAAAGAGCTTCTAGAAGAGAAATCAGCCACATCAGCAGCTCAGAATAACAAAATTATTCTCTTGAGCTCTGCTTGGCTAAAATAGATCCGTCAGGAGAGGAGAAGAGTATAAAAGCTTTAAGAAATTACCAAACTATCATCCAGTAATTGAGAGAACCAAAGCCAAATCTGATCTCCATTTTCCTTCCAAAAATTCCCTCTCTCTTCCTTCTTCCCCTATTCTCTTTTCAGCCAATCATGGTTGGCTAAACCCCTTTAGTAGTTAGGGTGAGGTTGAGAGCTATAAATCAAGAGTTTCAGAGGCTGTGTAGATGGATTGCATGTTGCACAGATTATAGATCTGAGCACAATAGGATTGTAAGTTGTGTAATTATAATATAATTATAGTTTTTAAATGTGATTCTGATCTATATTTCACTTTTTCGTATTTGATTTCCCTAGATTAGATATTCCTGTAGATGCTTGAGCTTGTAGCCTGACACCCATAACATTTGCAATAGCTAACCCATTCTAATCAAGATCATTGGATTGGAACAATCTCTGGGATAACCTGTGGCCACTACAAATGGACAGATCCTATCCTCAGGATTGCTTCAACACCTTGGTTGAGATTAGATTCTTATACCTTGCATCTGAGCTTGTAGCCAGATGAAGGATTATAGCAAATCTGTCCTATACATTGCCTTTGATCCAATTGGTTTTTAGTAAAGACCAAAATCCCTACCTGCTGCTTTCCACCTTTTGATTTTAATCGTTTCATTCTTCTTTAACTCTGTATTTAATCAAATCTGGATCAATTGTATTTAATTTTTATAGTTCTTAGTAAAGTGACAAATCTTTGAAACCTCTCATCTTTCCTGTTTTGATTTAGTTTAAATTAGGATAGAGTGCCAGATCTGTCATAGATCTAGAGATTTACCATAGTTTAATCACATTTTCCTGTCGACATACCCTGACTTACCTATTAAAACTTGCTACAACAACCCTGGTTTTTGTAGGACTGCTTACTTGCCTTAAGCCCACTCTACTGTAGTTTGTTCATTTAATTTGCTGTTTTAACCATTTAATAATTATATGGTAAGCAACAAAATAAGTTTTTGGCGTCGTTGTCGGGGATCTATATTTTTAAGAGTGGTAAATTTAAGTTTTTCTCATTTTAGATTTAGATTTTTGTTGCCTATTTTGTGTTTGACTAATTGTTGTTGTAGTTTTGTGTAGTTTAATTTTATGATTGCAGATTTGGATTTGTTGTGTTAAAAGGAGCATTGTGCCAATTTGAGGAGCAAGTTGTGCTTAAGTTTGCATTTCTTAACTCTGTTTACATTTCTAGATCTTTAGTTTTTAGATCTGTAGCATTAGTTGTGTGTTTGTGAATTTATTTTACTTAATTTTGTACTATCATTCTGTGTATTGTCCTGTATTTTTGTTGTGTGTATGCTTGAGAGGAGTTCTCTTAATCCTAATTGCACCCTTGGATCCTGAAGTTGAGAGACTTCTCAGACCTAAGCAACCCATACACACACCTGTGGTTGATTCTAACAACTCTGCAATGGGTAAGCAACCTAGGACATTGAAGGAATTCAATGCGCCAGGGGTTTACAATTCCCCCTTCTGCATTCAATTCCTTGCTGTTCAAGGGAACTATGAGATCAAATCCTCTATCATACAGATGCTACCCTCATACCATGGCCTGAGTAAAGAAGATCCATATAAGTACATTGATGAATTTCTAGGACTGTGCACTACCTTCAACATTGCAGGTTTGGGGGAGGAAGCAACCAGGTTGAGACTCTTTCCTTTTTCATTAAAGGATAGAGCCAGAACTTGGTTGTCAATACTCCCAACCAATAATAATATTCAATCTTAGAATGACTTTCAATATCAATTTTTGGCCAAGTTTTTTCCCATGTCCAAAACAAGTCAGCTGAGGAAGAGCATTATTTCATTTGCTCAAGCCCCAACTGAAGACTTTCACCAAGCATGGGAGAGATTTAAAGAACTCTTGAAGAAATGTACCCATCGCCAAATTCCTAAATGGCAACTTGTCTAAAGTTTCTATTAAGGAATTGATTCCAGGAGCAGGGATATGGTTGATGCCTCATGTAGTGGTACATACCTCCACAAGACAGCTGATGAGGCTTGGGAATTGTTTGATATCATTAGTGAAAACTCTATGCAAAGGGAGACCTTGTCAAGAGACCTTGAGACCCCTGCTAGATTTGTGAGAGAGACCATTACAAGAGGGAAAATATATAAGGTGAGTGGATACAATGATTTGGAAAGGACAGTGAACAGCTTGACTCAAAAGTTTGATAAACTCATGTGAGCAATGCAGTCTCCAATGGCTGCCCAAGTGGAGGAGACATGTGTGATCTGCCAGTTCCCTACTCACTCCCTTGAGGAATGCCCCTCTGCTGTCCAATTTTTAGACTTTGTGATGGAACATGTGAATGCTGCTCAGTCCTATGGATAACAGCCTACTGCTGGTTATCAATAGAGAAACAACCCCAATTTGAGGTGGAGATAAGATACCTTCCCAAACCACCAGCAGCAGCAGTCACAACAACATCTGCTGCCTTATAGGAATGCCCAAGCCTACTAGCAGAACTATTTCCCAAGGCCCCATTACCAGTAGCCTATGGCTCGACCTATGTAGCAAAGTGCGCCAGCCCCAGCACCCTCTAGATCCCTCACATTTGAAGAGCAAGTTCTGACTTCACTGCAGAATTTAGGCCCTTTGTCATAAACTATTAACTCTCATAGCCAAAGTATTAAAAAGATAGAGGACTACCTTGGTCAGCTATCTAATACTTTGACTAAGAGAGAGGAGGGAAGATTGTCAAGTCAACCTATTAACAACCCAAGAGGGCAGTACATGGTGGGTGACACTTCTTCCCATAAAGAAGCCAAATCTGTCACCACTTTGAGGAGTGGAAGGCTGTTAGATAACCAGGTTGGTTTTGAGCCTGAGAGCAGTCTCAGAAATGAAAGAACAATTCATTGAGATATGCAGCAGGAGCATCATATAAAAAATAAAGGGGGTGTGGATGTACCCCAAGCAAAAACTGAAAATAAAAATACAGAGAAATCTGATGAAATTGCTAAGGCAGCAAATGGGAGATCAGTCCCCCATTTGCCATTTCTCAATGTACTTCAAGCACCTTCCTCTTTCGATAAGGGGAATGTTAAGGTTGAGGAGATGATGGAAATATTAAAACAAGTAAAGATCAACTTGCCTTTACTTGATGCTATCAAGCAAGTTCCAGCCTATGCAAAGTTCTTGAAAGAATTATGCACCCACAAAAGACAGTCTAGGATACACCTATCTAAGAAGGTCTTTTGTGCTAAGAAAAGGAACCAAGTGCTATCCATTGTAACCCCAACCAAGCTGCAAGACCCTGGAGTTCCCACAATCCCCTGCATCATTGGGAATCATACCATTGAGAAGGCCTTGTTAGATCTGGGAGCTAGTATAAACCTACTTCCATGTTTAGTTTATGAGAAGTTAGGCTTGGGAGAATTGAAGCCCATACATGTGGTGCTACAACTAGCTGACAGATCTGAGAGGAGGCCTGTGAGAATGATAGAGGATGCATTAGTTAGGGTTGATAAGTTTTTCTACCCAGCAAATTTTCTAGTGCTTGACATTGAGCCAAGCAAGTGCACCACCTCTATTCCTGTGATTTTGGGCAGGCCATTCTTGGCCACTGCCAATGCTTGTATTCAGTGTAGATCAGAAGTAATGGAGGTATTATTTGGCAACATGAAAGTGAAATTGAATATTTATAATGCAGCTAATCAGCCTCACTTGGATAGTGAGGATTGCTTTTTAATTAATGTTTTTTATGAGCTTGTGGAAGAGACTTTGCCCAAGCTGCTGCATGATGATGATTTTTGTGATGTTTTTGAGAATGTGTGAAGTGAGATTATGGAAGGGAAGGCCCCCACACCCATGGTTCAAGAGGTGAAAGCCTTAATTTCTGATATGGGGCTAGCAACAAGGTATCCTCCTTGGAAACCTGCTGTATTGCCTCTTCCACCACCATCAAAGGCACCTTTGTTGCCTTCTCTCGTATGTCCACCAGATGTAGAGTTGAAACAGCTGCCTAAGACCTTGAAATATATTTTTTTGGAGGCAAACAAGAAATTGTTAGTGATCATTTCTTCCACTTTCACTGATGAGCAAGAGGAAGAACTGTTGTGTGTTTTAAAGAAGCATAAGAGAGCAATAGGCTGAACTATTGCCGACCTTGGGGGTATCAACCCTGCTGTGTGCATGCATAAAATCTACCTGGAAGAGGGTTCCAAACCCTCTAGAGAAATGCAGACAAAATTGAACCCCCACATGCAAGAAGTGGTAATAAAAGAAGTGGTCAAATTACTAGTTGCTAGAGTCATCTACCCAATTTCAAATTCCGAATGGGTGACACCTACTCAGGTGGTCCCTAAGAAATCTGGAATTACTGTGATTAAAGCTAATTCTGGTGAGCTTGTTCTAACTAGGGAAACCACAGGTTGAAGGGTGTGTATAGACTATCCAAAGCTCAATTTGAAAACCACAAAAGACCATTTCCCTTTGCCCTTCATTGACTAAATTTTGGACAAGTTGGCAGGCAAGGCTTTCTATTATTTTTTTGATGGATATTCTGGGTATAACCAAATACCTGTTTATCCACAAGATAAAAAAAAGATAACTTTCACATGCCCATTTGGCACCTTTGCCTATAGAAGGATGTCATTTGGACTATGCGATGCCCCTGCAACTTTCCAAAGGTGCATATATGCTATATTTTCTGACATGATTGATCAGTTTTTAGAGATATTCATGGATGATTTCTCTATTTTTGGGGATAGCTTTAGCCAATGTCTATACCATCTCAGCCTTGTGTTGGAGAGATGTGAGGAAACCAACTTGGTTTTAAGTTGGGAAAAGAGTCATTTCATGGTCAATCAAGGCATTGTCCCTGGCCATGTGGTTTCTCACAGAGGCATTGAGGTAGACAAGGCTAAAATTGATTTGATTGTACACTTACCCCTACCAAAAATTGTGAAATAAGTTAGATCTTTTTTGGGGCATGCTGGGTTCTATAGGAGATTCATTAAAGATTTTAGCAAGATCATGAAACCTGTTTGTCACCTGTTGTGACAAGAGGTTCCCTTTGAGTTTGATGATGAATGTCTCCATGCCTTTGAGCATTTGAAAGGTTGTTTAACCTTTGCACCTATCTTTCAAGCACTTGATTTTTCTTTGCCATTCGAATTGATATGTGATGCATCAGATTTTGCTATTGGTGCAGTCTTGGGACAAAGGAAGGATAAGGCTCCTTGTGTGATTGTTTATGTAAGCCAAACCATGATTGATGCTCAGTTAAATTACACCACAACTGAGAAGGAATTGCTGGCAATGTCTATGCTTTAGAGAAATTCAGGTCTTATGTGTTGGGATCTAGGATAGTGGTGTTCACTGACCACTCAGTCCTGAAGTACCTTTTATTAAAAAAGGATACTAAGCCAAGATTAATCAGATGGATCCTCCTATTACAGGAGTTTGATCTTGAAATTAAGGACAAGAAAGGGGTTTAAAATGTGGTTGTAGACCACTTATCTAGGATCCTAACTGAGGAGTTTGATAGACTGCCTATCAATGACTCTTTCCCTGATGAACAGCTGTTCACTATCAACACCCCTACACCTTGGTTTGGGAACATTGTGAATTACTTGGCTATGGGTAAGATCCCCCCACATTGGAACAAAATGGATAAGGAGCTGTTCTTTTCACAGATCAGACATTACGTGTGGGAGGACCCATACCTATTTAAGCATTGTGCAGACCAAGTTGTAAGGAGATGTGTTCCTGATGAGGATTTCCACAACATACTAACCATGTGTCATGAACATACTTGTGGAGGCCACTTCAGTGGGAACATGACTGCTGCTAAGGTGCTCCAAAGTGGGTTTTATTGGCCCACTCTTTTCAAGAAAGCATGAGAGCATTGTAAAGCTTGTGAAAGATGCCAAAAGATGAGAAGTATCTCCAAAAGAAACTCCATGCCTCTACAGCCCATACTTGTTGAACTTTTTGATATCTGGGGAATAGATTTTATGGGCCCTTTTCCTTCTTCATATGGGTATAGTTTTATCCTTGTGGCAGTGGACTATGTGTCTAAATGGGTGGAAGCCATTTCCACAAGGACTAATGACCATAAGACTGTCTTAAAATTCATCAAAGAAAATATCTTCTCAAGATTTGGCACCCCTAGAGCCATTATCAGTGATGGGGGCAGCCATTTCTATAACAGAAATTTTGAGAGCTTGCTCAAGAAGTATGCTGTTACACATAGGATTACAACTCCCTACCACTCCCAGACTAGTAGGCAGGTTAAAATATCAAATAGGGAGATAAAGCACATCCTAGAGAAGACAGTTAGGGCAGATAGGAAGGACTGGGCAATGAGGCTTAATGATGCACTGTGGGCTTATAAGACTACCTATAAGACCCTAATTGGCATGTCTCCTTTCAGACTGGTGTATGGCAAGGCTTGTCACTTGACAGTAGAGTTAGAACATAGAGCCTATTGGGCTGTTAAAGCATTGAACATTGATCTAACTTTTGCTGGCATGCACAGGAGGCTCCAACTATCAGAGCTAGATGAGCTAAGATTGGAAGCATACTCCAATGCTCGGATCTACAAAGAGAGAACCAAAGCCTTCTATGACAAGCATTTACTGAGGAAAGAGTTCACAGTGGGCAGCAAGGTATTGTTATTCAACTCTAAATTAAAAAATTTCTCAAGTAAGTTGAGATCCAAATGGGAGGGACCTTACATGGTAGAGCATGTATCCCCATTTGGAGCTGTTGAAATCAAGGATCTCAAAGATGGTAGGATAATGAAGATGAATCGTCAAAGGCTCAAACTTTTTGTTGATAATGTGGTGGAGCCTATGGTGACCATCCACCTCCAAGAACCACCAAAATGTGATTGATTCTCAAAAATATATACTATGTATCATAGCTGTTGTTTTTATCAGTGTTTGTTGCTGTTTTTGTTTTAAATATGATTGACATTATAAATATGGTTGCCAATTGCGCTTGATGTTTGCATTTACAAATCATGAGTCCTTCATAAATTGTTTAAAGCATGTGTCATCAACTCCAAGGCTGGAGAAATGAATGGGAGTTGAGAAGAATTGATAAATTTGTGTGACAGATGGACTAGGAGCTGAGTAGATATTTGTTTGAACTAAAAAACTACCTGTCGAGAGGAGTGGAGAACATTTCGATAGGTTCTGAAGGTTCCCAGTATGCATTTCAACAAGATCTGGGACCTGTCGAGAGGTTTAAGTCAATTTTCGACAGGTTCTGAAGGAGTAAAGATGATTGTCAATAGGATCTAGGAACATTTTGACAGGTTCTGAAGGTTTTTGAGTATAATATCGACAGGTTCAGAGTACCTGTCGAAGTGATTTTTTTTTCCCCTAAAGCCTTGAACCCGTCGACAGGATTGAGTGAACCTCTTGAGACCTTCAGTCGCTTTTCACTTTTCGACAGGTTGTATCAACCTGTCGACACCTTCTCCCAATCCTGTTAAAACTCAATTTTCATCGTTTTAAACCTATCGACAACTCCATTCAGCCATTCGACAGCTTGTCTCTGAGCTTTATTTTTCTCTCTGCCGATTTCCATTTTCTTTCTTCTTCCTCTACCTCACTGGTTCCAACCCCACCCACGGTGCCCTTGCTCCAAGTGCTTCAATTCCTCAAAAGCTACATTTTGCACCTATTGGAGACTGGTTTGGTGCTGTGCACATCGAGATCTGAGAAGCCCTAGGTTTCTGTTGGTAAGTCCTCCTTCCCCATTCACTCTATGATTTCCTTGCACAGTACTTTCATTGGTAATTGTTATGGTAATTCATTTGAGACTTAGAAGATTTTTGTGAATTATTGAGATATAATTTGTGTGGATTGAGTGCCCAATGGCTGATCAAGAGGATACCCTAGCTACCCTTTTCAAAGCGAACCGAATAGCCCAAGGGGACCCCATTTGTCAAAAGAAAGCTTGTCATGGATAAAGCTGAGAAATCTGAGAAACATAAGAAAGCTAAGAAATCCAAGCAGGCCTAAATTAGTGAAGAAATTATTGAGGAGGCCCCTGAGACAGAACCTAACCCTATACCTGAGTCCAACCCTGTGCCTGAAATTCCTGAGCCTGTGCCTAACCCTGAGGAGGAACTTGAAGTCCCTATGAGCCTATTTACTCCCAATGAATTTGTGGATATGTTAGGCCTGATTCCAAAGACAATGGTTGACATCCCCTATTTTTCTAAGGAAGAGGAGTGTAAGGATACTTTGAATTATTTGATGAAGGCAGGTTGACACCACCCCATTAAGTGAAAAATCTTACCCTAGGCTGGTCAAGCTGTGGTATCAGAACCTCAAGAAGATGACCAAGCCAGGTTCAACTGATCCTTGTCTGGAGATTGTAATTGATCACCAAGAGATTGTTGTGAATTACAGTGATATAGGGTTCATTTTAGGGGTCCCTTCTGTTTTTGACACATCTTATGGTTTGCCAGAACCTGAAAATGTGTATTTCAAAGCAATGGCCAGGCTCCTCACTCAAGGCATTGTGGGGTTTGGGGAGTCAATAATGAGGAGAGATCTACACCCCAACATGTTGTTCATTGATCCAATTTTGAGGAAAAACATATATGTCAGTGGACATCAGCAAGAAAGGAGAACCCCCATAGTGGATGCCCTGTATTTTTTCAACAAGGGCCAGTTTATGAATGCCTCCAAGCTGGTGTTTGATGTAATGGTGGATGTCAATGAGAAAATCCGAAAAGTGCAAGCTTTACCTGACCTACCTTACAGCAGGCTCATCACTGCCTTGCTTTAAGAGAGGCAATTTTGCTTTCCCAAATGATGAGCCAGTGTTGAAGGTGACTCCAAAAGTATTTGGGAAGAGGGCGTGGTCTGCCAGTAGGACCCTAATTGGGAAGAGTAAGAACTAATCAAGTGAGGATCCTGAGATAGAAGCTCCACAAGCAGTCAGCTCTGCTGTTGCACATGGAACCTTTACTTCGGCTAGTTCAGAGCCTCTCCCAACAGCTGCCACTAGCTCAATCCCTCCTCCTGAGATCTCTACATCAGTCACCTCTGAGCTTCAGCTCCCATCTGGTGCTCTTAGCTTAGAGCCTCCACCTGTGACCTTTGCATCCATAGTTATCCTCTCCATCAATTTGATTTTGCCTATGGTCAGCTCCTCTGATGCCAGCCTCACCACTCCCTCCCCTGCCATACCTTCCATCTCAGTTTCCATTCCCCCTAGCAGCTCAGCAACCCTTTCAACTATTACCACATCCACACCTCTGTCAGTTCCTCTTACCATGGACCCCATCCCTGCCTTACCTCCAGCTAGCCCATCCATATCAGCTGCTGAACCTTTCAGCCCTGCACCTTCCACATTAGCTGATCCATTCACCATTTGTCCACTATCCATGACCTTTGAATTTGATCCCACCTTTTCCATCTCACCTCCATATACCGAGGACCAGTTGACTACTGAGGGGTTTTCATCCTTGATAAAGTCCATTGTGGACAATATTGGGCATGAATACTCCCCATTACCTGATTCTCCACAACCAACCTCACCACAGCCTACCCAATTCCAGTCCACACCTACCCCACCTTTTATGCATGCCCCCACTTCTCCCTTCCAACCCATTCTCCCCATTCCACCTAAGGCCTCTACCCAAATCCTTTCCCTTCTTACTACCATCCTTGCCCAGCTCCAAACCAACACGTCCAACCAAGCTGCCATGGCCACCTGCCTACAAGCCATCTAATCAACCATAAGCCCTGCTACCCTTACCTCCCAACCTCTTCCAGTCCCTACTCTTACACCCACCCCACCTCTATGTCCTTTAGCAGTGGTTTCCATTGCTAAGGTGCCTCCTCTTAAACCCTTAACCTTAGCTGTCACCACACCTGCTACTACACCCATTGAATCTATTCTCATTATCCCTCCACTTACACTTACCAATGCCTCCACCTAAACGGACCCTGAACCCCAACCTATCCCTTTCCATCTGCCCCTTATTGCCCGACCTTTAGAAATCATTCCCCAACAATCCCCACCTGTAGTAGCAACATCTGATGCTGTCACAGATGTTGAACACCTAATTTCCACCTCCTCAATTCCAACCCAAACTGAGCCTGACCTTGAAGTCCTTCACCCTTTACCCTCAATCCTCACCCCAACCATGTCATCATCCACCCCCTCTCTATTGCTGGCTGGTCCTTCTTCCAGTACTGACCTGCCCATACTACCTACCTCTTTCTTTTCCATTCCTCCATACCCAGCCCTCCTAAATTTCATGCAAAATAACCCATACCTCAAAAGGGATGTCATTAGAGGCATGGCTGACCTCAGAACCTCAATCAGGAGGCCCTATGATGAGAAGATAAGTCAAATGGAGAGGGATCACAGAATTCAATTGCTGAGGATCTCAAAGGGGTGGGGTAGAATTTTGATTCAATATGAAGCCCAGAAGAACACTGCAGGAACAGAGAAATTGAGAGTAGATGGACTAGAGAAAAGATTAACTACCTCCAAAGAGGTCACTAGGGCAACAAGGAAACTGTGTGAAAGTAGAGTTCTATTGGCTGAAACGAAGGCAAAAATCCTTGAAAGAAGAATTACTGAACTGACTGGCACAGAACCTGCCCAAGTCACTGCCCCTCAAGCCAGTTCCTCTGCAGGAAAAGGAGTTTAAGTCAAGGATGAGCCTGCAAATAATTGAGATGATTAGACTTGTAAATGTCATTGGTTGGGATATTTGTGTATATTCTTTTTGTAGTTCTTTTCCCTTGCTTTGTACAAATTTTTTGTCTTATAAATGAAATTTCTCTTTAGTATATTTTGTGTGATTTGCTTTATGTCTTTATGTTTGTTTCTTTGTGTGTTTTAATTGATTGTTTGTACCTTGTTTGATGATGCTTCTTACATTATTTTATTTTGTTTTGTGTCTGATTTTACCTTGCTGTACATGCACTTTCTTTTTAAATCAGTGAGGACACTGCTTCTCATAGGTTTGGGGGTGTGGCAGGGTATGTCAATGGATAGTTAATGTTAATGCAGCCATGTTAAACAAAATTTGTGAAGTCCCACCTAATTTTTGAAATTTTTGAAAAAGAGGATATTCAAAAACTTTTTAAAACTAAATAGTGCTGCAGCTCTAACATTGTCAAGAAGCAAATATCAAGAATTTTCAAAAATTAGTGCTCAGTGAGCTTGAAAAAAGAAAAAACTATGAGGATATTCCCCAGAAATTTGATGGAAGACCATACCCAGTGAGATTTGGGCCTGAATAAAATTTCTTTGAGGAGTGTTTTGGCAATTTTTTCTGCTCTAAGGACTGATTGGATCTAGTTTTGCTCACTAGAAGTTAGGCAAATCCAAGTTGAAACAGCTTGACAACATTCATGACATTGAGGACATGAAGTAAGGCCATCCTTTGGACAGTTTGGGCTTAAAAATTCTCACCTTTGAGCTGCCCTTGATACACGCCATTTGAGCCTTGAAAATCCCAATTTTTCTTTGATAAAAATCAGAAAATTTGAACCCAAAACCCCTTGACCTATTTCAGTTCACCCTTAATATGAGAAATCAGGAAATGGAAGGAGAAGTGAGGTTAGAGGTGCAAGGTTTGATGTTTGGTTGATAGAGAAGGAAACACAGTTGATGGCAGTTGTGGCATTTCAGCCCATAAAAATATAAAAAAAATATTGGGAAAAATACAAAAAAAGAAAAACATACAAAAGGAAAAAAAAAATTGAAAAGTAAAAAACAAAAATGAGAGAGAAGTCACTTCATTGGAAACGTTGAAATGAGGATTGGAAATTAATCACTTCAAATCTAAAAATTTAAAGAAGATGAAGCTTGTGATGAATTGAAGAAGGTGTACATGTCACCTCCTTACCTTACTGATTTCTCAATTTTGAAGCTTTCCTTACCCTTTATTCTTCATAAACCTCACCCATAAGCCACATTACAACCTATTTCTTGTAAAAAGTCCTTACTGATCTAAAATTGATTGAGCTGTCATGTGGAGATGAGGATTTGTATCATCTATGGGGAAAAGAGTTAGAAAATTTCAGAAATTAGAGCACTGCCTATGCTCATGCTTGTAGTCTTATTTGAGGGCTGTAACCACTCTTGAGCTGTGTGAAATGATACACCCTTCTATTGTTTGTGAGAGACAGCCCTGGTGAGACTTGGGTCTGACATTGAGTTTGTTGGGGGCATTATCAAAACATAATTCTCAATTTCATGGTAAGCCCTGCATTAATTCTCATGCAAAATTTCTTGACATGAGTTGATTGATTATGAAGGAATTACAGCAGAGTTCAATTTTATTCTACTGATTTTTTGCTAAGAATCCTCTATGATTGAATGAACAAGGTGTGGAATAAATTTGATTTTGCTTGAATTTTGTTTTTAATATGATGCATTGATATTAATTGGGTCATTGGAGAAGTTTGTGGGTACCTTCATTGAAAACCCTTAGAGACTTCACTCCTCCACTAGGGATCACCTAGTGGTTTAAAAGGCTTGATGCATATGCTAAATGCATCTGTGCTCCCTACAAAAGTGATATTTTTCATTTTCAATAATTATTTTTACTTTCTCCTTTGCTCAGGGACTAGCAAAACTTAGGTTTGGGGGTCTGTTAAGCAGTGAAAAATACCATTTTTCACCTCCTAACCTGACCTTTGATGGACCCTTGAGCTGACTAATAAGGTATTTTAAGCATATTTTATAGATAAGCAATAAATTATAGCCTTAGTATAGACATCCATCTAAAAAGGCCAAAGAAGCAACCTACTACTTAACATGTGCTCAAACAACCCAAAGGCCAGCCAATTAAATAGTCCACAGAGCTTTAGAAGTTCATGAGAAGGTCATGGGCCCAACTAGGTGTGCTTGGGACCAATTACAGTGCAAGGAATGAAGAGTGAACCCACCAGGAGGCTGCTGAGGGTTGAATAAATGAAGAACATCACACCAAAGATGTGTATCAGCTGTGGAAGCACAAAGCAGAACCTGTCGAGAGGTTCTGATGCTCAAAAGCTAAGATATCGAGAGGTTCCATTAAGCTGTTGAGAGCTTCCCAGGACCGATCGATAGGTTGAAAGTACACTAGTGGATCCTGTCGAGGGGATACCTGGAGGGGATGAAGCTGCCGAGAGGTTGGGTGTTATATATGAACCTATCGAGAGGATTAGAGAGTGTGCTCCTACCTATCGAGGAGTTAGAAGGCAAAGAAGCTAAGTTGTCGTGAGGTTCTGGAAACAAAAGTAAAGATCTTGTCGAGAGGTTGGAGGTGCATCAGAAGAGAACTTGTCGAAATCTTACCTGGAAATGCAGAGGAGCTTGTGAGGATCCAGCAATCGGTCGACAAGATTTTGTATAAGATGTCGAGAGGATTGAAGTAGCTCAGGCAAAAGTTAAGATTTCTCTGTCAATCTTATCGACTAGTTCAAGCCAATCCTGTCGAGATTCCAAAACCCTCTTCAGCCAACCTCCCATGCAACTTGTCGACAGGTGTAGCTTCCAACCTATCGACCATTTGAGTCTTGAACCTATCGACAACTTACCTAAAGCCACGCTCATCCTCTTAAAGTTCAAGCAACCTGTCAAAAGCTCAACGAGAGCTTTACAAAGATGTTGACAGGATTTTCTATAAGCTGTCGAGAGGATCATTGCAGAACTGGACAGAAGATAGAAATGTACTCCAATCTTGTCGACTAGTCAGCTGAACTTCTCGAGAAGCCTCCAAACCTGTCAAAGGCCACTTCAACCTGTCAATGAGAACACTAAGCTGAACTCAGAACCTATCGAGAGGATCCATGAACCTATCGATAATCGAATTAGGAACTTCTTAGTTCCTTTCATAGCAGCTGCCAATTTCAGGATCCTATGCACGAGTTCTAAGGCGTGTTAATAACCCTTAGGGGTAATTTTGGAACACCACTGAGCACGAATGGGAACCCTAACCATATCACATGGGTCTACCTATTTTGGACCAATGGGGAAAGAGCTTCTAAAAGAGAAATCAACCACATCAGTAGCTCAGAATAACAGAATTATTCTCTTATGCTCTGATTGGCTGAAGCAAATCTGAGAGGAGAGGAGAAGAGTATAAAAGCTTGAAGAATTTACAGAACTATCATCCAAAAATTGAGAGAACTAGAGCCAAATCCGATCTCCATTTTCCTTCCAAAAATTTCCTCTCTCTTCCTTCTTCCCCCATTCTCTTTTCAGCCAATCATGGTTGGATAAACCCCTTCAGTAGCTAGGGTGAGGTTGAGAGCTGTAAATCGAGAGTTTCAGAGGCAGTGTAGATGGATTGTGTGTTGCACAGATTGCAGATCTGTGCACAATAGGTTTGTAAGTTATGTTATTATAATGTAATTATGGTTTCAACAGTGATTTTGATCTATATTTCACTTTTTCGTATTTAATTTCCCTGAATTAGATACTCCTGTGGATGCTTGAGCTTGTAGCCTGACACCCACAGCTTTTGCAATAGCTTACCTATTCTAATCAAGATGATTGGATTGGAACAATATTTGGGATAACCTGTGGCCACTATAAATGGAAATATCCTTTCCTCAGGATTGCTTTAACACCTTGGTTGAGATTAGATTCTTATACCTTGCATCTGAGCTTATAGCCAGATGAAGGATTGTAACAAATCTATCCTATACATTTCCTTTGATCCAATTGATTTTTAGTAAAGACCAAAATCCCTAGCTGCTGCTCTCCACCTTTTGATTTTAATCTTTTCATTCTTCTTTAACTCTGTTTAATCAAATCTGGATCAATTGCATTTAATTTTTGTAGTTCTTAGTAAAGTGACAAATCTTTGAAACCTCTCCTCTTTCCTGTTTTGATTTAGTTTAAATTAGGATAGAGTGCTAGATCTGTCATAGATCTGGTGATTTACCATAGTTTAATCAAATTTCCCTGTGGACATACCCTGACTTACCTATTAAAACTTGCTGCAATAGCCCTGGTTCTTACAGGATTGCTTAGTTGCCTTAAGCCCACTCTGCTATAGTTTGTTCATTTAATTTGCTGTTTTAACTATTTAATAATTGTAAGGTAAGCAACACAACACCTACCTCTCCAAAATGGTCTCTGTATGACCACTTCTTCTATGGGACTACAGAAAAAGCTGACATATCAAAACGGAAAGAAGTACCCCTTGCCAAATCGCAGGAGGCCGAGATTGAGCAAATGGCTAGGGTATTCACGGATCTGACAAACCTAAATGACGACATCGACAAACCACTCGAAGGAGTTGGACCCCTATTCGATACTGAGCAATTTATGAAAGAAAGAATGGAAGAATCTTCGGAGCTTAGGCCACACATAGAAGACTGGGCCTCAACCGACAAGGAAGACTTCCATATCACAACACTAGAGAATGAGGGAGAACCCGAATCAATTGCCCCCCAATCTCCCCAATTTCTCCAGCCTCACGAATCGGTAGAAGAAGATTGGTTCTCGATGTCGAGCGAAGAAGAAGACCACTGGAGGAACCTTACTGACATAAAATTAGAAGATCTCCTGAGGGCGGAGCATTTCAAATTGCTTGAGGAAATTAACCGCCCCCGAGATGAAGATTCAGGATCTGACGATGAATTTGACTACCGACCTATACTTCATTATTGGCGGTGTCCATGCCGTTGTCCTTACCCAGAGATACCATATTGTAACTTGTGCACATCCATCCTAATACGGTGTGAAAGGGGCATCTTGCGAGAAATTTGGCGAATAACCATGAAAGAAGAAACTCACGTCACCCTCATAGAATTCAAGGAGGAACTTGAACTAGATACTCCCCAGTCCTTGGACGCACCGCAACTTCAAATATTTTGGAAATCCTTCGAGGAAGAATGACAATTGCCATCGAGCGATGATGAAGACTATTGGATTGATCTCCCTACGCTCGAATTAGTGGAACAGATCAACCTAGGTCTCCAGGCACTATTAGACCAAGAAGATGAGCTCGACACCAGTCCTGAAGGATGGAATTGCATCTCTTACCCATACCAGCCTCCCTGTCATGCATGCGCGCTCATCCTAGCATACTATGAAGTCGCCGACCCCAGGGATCATCAAGAAGACGAGCCCCAACAGGAAGGACAACTTCACTCTAGCTCAGAGGACGAAAGCCTAGCCGACTATGATCTTTAAAGCCCTTTAAAATATGAAGCAGTCAATATGCTAGGAAAAGTCAGGACATCAGCAACACCACCGCCAGCATCACTCATCCAGAGGATTGCACCCGATGAGGACTAAAAAAAAAATTGCCAAACTCAAAACGAGTCCGCATTACCAAAGAATTGCACGAACGGCTCCAGTAGCCATCTCGCCCGTCAACTAGAGCAAATAACTCTGCTGGTTCCTTTTCAGACAACCGATCCTGTACCATACTTATTATCAAAAATAAAAAAAAAAGAAAATCTGAAAGACCATAAAAATCTAAAAATATAAAAGCCTAAAAAAGTAGAAAATTTCAGAAAAGAGAGGGAGCCCTTCATCCCTAGACCATCCGTGACCCACCAAGGGACCTTTTCCTTAAGGCTACAGGCATCGATCGCGTCGGCAAAGAAGTAATAGCAGATATACAGAATCACCCTATGGAGCCTCACACCGACTCTGACCGGCGCAACCCTACTACCTCTTCCTCACAAAGCTGCCAAGCATTCCGACGAAGTAATAAGCTGGTAATCATACCCGACGAGATACTCCACGACTTTGAGAGGAGAATTGGTAGCCTTGACTTACACTTGACTAAGGACATTGCAGTCATTAGTTGCCCTGATGAAGGGTTACCTCTCGAAAAACTAACTCCCCAGTGTAGCCATTTCGCAGTCTATGAACTCACAGATGATGAAGAAGGAGCACCCACCACTGAAGAAACACAAGACTTCTAACAGGTCATCAAACGCTTCGACGACCAAACCCAAGCCGCCGTGGAACCCACTGAAGAAATCAACTTCGACACCGAGGAGAAGCCCAAGAAGCTGCTAATTAGTGCAACACTCAACCCCAAGGAACGACAACAAATTATCCAAGTCCTGCAAGACCACCTCAGCTCTTTTGCATGGTCCTATGAAGGCATGCCTAGACTGGACTCAAGCCTAGTAGAACATCCTCTGGTCCTAAAACCCGATGCGAAACCTATTAAGTAGAAACTCAGAAGGATGCACCCACAAGTTGCACTTCAAGTCAAAGAGGAAGTTGACAAACTACACAAATCAAAATTTATCTGAGTTGCCCTCTATCCCAAATGGGTCACCAACATACTACCTGTCGCCAAGAAAGATGGCAGAGTCCGGGTATGCATCGACTTCTGAAACCTCAACCAGGCATGCCCAAAAGATAACTTCCCACTCTCGTGATTGACACTTTGGTCAATAACACCATCATGCATGATATGTTATCCTTTATGGATGGTTTCTCTGGGTATAATCAGATTAGATTAGTAGAACCCGACCAAGAGAAGACTTCTTTCACCATGCCATGGGAGACTTACTGCTACGTCGTCATGCCTTTCGGCCACAAGAATGCAGGAGCCATGTACCAACGCGCCATAATGGATATATTTCATGACATGATGTACAAATGTGTAGAGGTCTACATCGATGACATATTAGTTAAGTCCCAAACGCGGGCAGGACATGCTGAAGCACTCCAACATGTATTACAAAGATTCGAGAAATATCAATTGAAAATGAACCCAAAGAAATGTGTGTTCGGAGTCACTTCCGAAAAACTACTCGGCTTCATAGTTAGCAAGCGAGGGATTGAAGTCGACCCTGTAAAAGTCAGAGCTATCCTTGAGATGCCACCTCCAGCAACATCAAAGAATTACAAGGCCTGATAGAAAAATTGCAATTCATTAGAAGATTTATCTCCCATCACTCAGACAGATGCGACCCTTTCAATAGACTACTTAAAGGAGGAGCCGAATACAAGTGGGATGACCAGTGTCAACAAGCCTTCGATAGCATCAAAATGTACCTCCTCAACCCACCAATTCTTGGAAGGCCCATGATCCTCTATGTGTTAGCCAACAAAAAAGCAATGGAGGTAATCTTAGGACAATATGAATAAGACGGCAAGAGAAAGAAGGCCATTTACTACCTCAGCAGGATGATGGTCGAATACGAACGGAAATACACTCCAACGGAGAAGAAGTGCCTCGCACTAGTGTGGGCCTCGATGAAACTATGACATTACTTTAGAGCGCATAGGATATTAGTGTTAGCACGCATGGACCCTCTGAAGTACATATTCGAGAAGTCCACTACATCCGAAAAAATCACTCGCTGGCATATGCTACTATAGGAGTTCGACATCACTTATGTTACGCAAAAATTAATCGAAGGACATACAATTGTTGATTACCTCGTAGACCTCCCACTCCCAGCAGTGATCCCGTACACGCAGATTTCCCTGATGAAGACCTACTCATGATTCACCATGAAGAGAACGACAAAACCTCATTGACATTTTACTTTGACGGAGCTCTCAACCATAAAGGGAAAGACATCAGAATAGCCTTGCTAAGCCCATAAGGAGTTGTCATGCCTAAAGCTTTTCAATTAGATTCCCCCGTCACTAATAACGTCGCAGAGTATGAAGCCTTCACAGCTGGACTACGAGCAACATTGCAATTGGACGCCAAACAGTTGAAAACCATCAGCGACTCCAAGCTCGTAATATCACAAGTCATCAAAGAATGGAAGACTAAAGAGAGAAGACTGATGGCGTACCTAGAAACAACTCAATACCTGATAAAGAAGTTTGAGAAAATTTATTTCACATACATCCCTAGACTAGAAAATGAGCTCGCTAATTCCCTCGCCACATTATCCTCAGTCATTCAAATACCGATCGGACAAAGCACAAAATCCTTTTTCATCGAAAAGCTAATAGTACCTGCACATGAGGTGGCATGGACAGTTAAGCAAAAGATACCAGTCCTCCCCAGGTCACAAGAGCGAAATGAAGTAATCACGGCAGAAAACTTTGCCAAAATAGAAACCAATGCCGCAACCTTCAGATTCGAGAAATCACCCACCGATGATGGACAACCATGGTACTTCGACATATGGAATTTTCTAAAGCATCAACATGTCCCTCCGTATGCCACGAAGATTGAACAGAAGACTATAATAAATCAATGCGCCCGATTTTGCATCTTAGGCGAGATACTATACAAGGAAGCCTTTACTAAAGGAGTACTGTTACAATGCATTATGACAACTGAAGGATAATATATCATCAGAGAAGCGCATGCCAGTGCCTGCAGTGCCCACGCTAGAAGACAGAGACTCGCAGATCAGATTGTGCGACAAGGCTACTTCTGGCTGACAATGATATTACCACCTTTACGTCAAATGCTAAAAGCAATGCCAAGAATATGCCGCGCTTATGAAAGCCCCATCAGTTGTATTGAACCCTATAACCTCACCATGGCTGTTCTCAATGTGGGCCTTAGACATTATTAACCCTTTCACGGACACAGTCGGGAACACTCACAAGCATGCATTTATCGTCACAGTAACCAAGTACTACACTAAATGGGCAGAAGTTAAATCATATGTCAAAATCACTGCTTCAATGCTCGTGAAGTTTATCATTCAGAAAATCATCACCCAATTTAGATTACCTAAGATGTTTGTCACCGACAACAGACCGTAATTTATTGTAGAGAAGATGAAGAAATTGTGTAAGAAGTTTGGCATCGATCTACATCACTCATCACCATTCTACTCTCAAGGCAACAGACAAGTAGAAGCTATGAATAAGACTCTAATCTAGATTCTAAAACGAACAATGGAGACGAGCAATGGAGCCGATTGGCCTGAACGATTACCCGAGGCACTCTGGGTCTACAGGACCTCTATTCGCACGGCCACTGGCCAAACTCCTTACCTCCTTACCTATGGTATGAAAGCAATCCTACCCTATAAAATACAGATACCATCCTTACGAATTCAACTTAATGATCAACTATCCTTAGATGAAAGGAGAATTGCTTAGCTCGCCGAGCTAGAGAAACTTGATGAGATGTGTCTAAGGGCACCTGACCACGCTCAGGTTTATCAAAGGAGAGTGGCCAGGGCTTACGATAAGAAAGTCCTCGAGCAAACTTTTTACATCAGAGAATTAGTCTTAAAGAAAATCATACCCTCCAAACACGTTCATCCAAAAGGGAAACTGAAACCGAACTGGGAGCGCCCATATGTTATAGCAATCGCATATCCAGGGAATGCATAAAAGTTGGTGAACCAGGATGGGTAAGAACTCCCTAGCCCTTGGAGCATCATGTATCTTAGAAATACTACCCTTAACCCTGTGATCATCACATCCCGTAGCCAAATACTTATATCTATCACCCTTGTAGTTGTCACGACCCATTCGTTGGTCGTATGTCTTCAATCCCCGGAGTATCCTTAAGACTTCTGATTTACTGCCCACCTTCTTATTCGGGCAACTTGATAAAAGGACGAGTGACATACTTGACCTCTTTCAAAATCATAAATAACACCCGATTCTCATTTCCCTTTCCCCGCCATTAGAGGAGACATTAGAGTGTGAAAAAAATAAAGATGCTAGGTTTAATCAAAACTCATCATTCTTGTGTTAACAAGTTGCTTTCAAAAAAAGAGAGAAAAGTAGGAAGAAAAAATACATATACAAAAAATCGAGTGAGAGCAATACGACGAATGAACAAGTCAATGAGCTCAGGGAAGCATAAGTAAACCGCGAAGGCATCCCTAGTGTCCCATACTACTAGATGTCATCATAAGGAGGTGGGAGGAGGATAAACTTCTGCTAATCATAGAATGTGAGACTTTGATGGTACTAAAATATGCCGAAGAGCTCAATATGGCACCCCATACCCACCTTGAGAAAAAGACTGTTACTCATCTCTTTTAGAAAGAATCAGATACAAACTATTCTCCCACATCACTGAGCCTTACCCCTCTTTCACGTTTTTTATTTTTTTCTTTAGACACTAAATTGGAAGCCTCTCGGATATTTCTAGGAATGAAGCCGAAAACCAATGAATGACGACTGATGCAATCACCTACTATACCTATCGCACTACTCCAAAATAATGACCACGAAATAGGATGATCACCACAAAGGTAAGCCCCCAATAGGCAGCTGATGTAACCAAAACAACTCCCCTGGTTCGATGACACTATCAATAGATGTTTCTTCAAAACTAACTCACTGAATACACCTGGCTCCACGTGGACCCAAAGTATTCATCGAAAATTCATAAAAGCTCCATTGCACCTCGACACTAGGGCATTTTTTTTAGAATCGCATTAAACGCTCATGCTTGCCGCAAAGAAGATGCAGAATAATGAAGTTGTCCCCCAAGGGATGCTACCAGAGATACTACGTTGCCAATTATGCTATGCTCCTACACTGGGGCATTTTTTTTATTTTTATTTTATTCTCTTTCAATTATTTGCTTTCCTTGTTACACTATTTTCCTTTCCCTTTGTAATAGTATAAAAAAAAAGAGAAGAAAAAAAAAAGAAAAAGAGACAAAACTCATATTTTTCACCACCAGGCCCCGGTCTGAGATACCTCCCCCTTGACAATCAGCAAGGGGGAAAATAGAATTACTAACAACCTTACTCCTTATGTGTAGAGACAGTGACCTTCAACTATTACTGGGCCAACTCAGAAAATATACAACTCCCAATAACAGCCGACGGCACCAAGGACAGACAAATAAAGTATGAGAGGTAACACAAAAGGAAAAGCCGAGTTAGGTACATCCAAACCAAAAATATATATCCTTGTATCAAAATTTTCTTTTTACACCCGCCACCGGGAGCATACCCCCTGTAGATACAATGAACACGGACAATGAACACAAAAATATACACACACCTCTACTCCCTGTGCTGCCTCTCGGATGGTTGCTCACCACTATCCCTAGTGCCATCAGCTCGAAGATTAGGAGTCTAGTCCTTTGAAAGCACACACCTGGCACCCGGAGTCGGTGGACAATCCTGAAAATGAGGAGGCCCCGCAACTGAACCCCCCTCACTCACCTGATTTGTAGTCCGCCTCGATCAAGATCAAGGACACCCAGCAAGTAACTCTTGAATAATGGAGTCCTCACGGACATAATCTTTGACACGGTCACATGTCGTGCGACGAGGCTGCCCAGTCGAAGAGCCCTCAGCCCTCGACTCAAATCCAGCAGGCTGACCAACCATCCTGCGCACTCCCCGCTCGCTCCTCATCAGACGATACTCCAGCCAATTTATGGCCTCCCGCATCTCCACTCGCATCGACCGACGCTTAGCCTCCAACACCTCGGTTTGAGTCCCCTACGTAATGATTAGATTCACCAGCAGGTCCTCACGACTATGCGCATCACTAAGGGTCCGCCTCACCACTGGAGTAGCACGTGCTCGTGGTACCTCTAGACGTGACTCCTCAAGCTGTCGAGCCTGCACAACCACACCAAGTCAGAAGACCAATACATTTGCAAAATAAGGAAAAGTTGAAGAAAAGAGAAGCATACCAGAACCACCCTCTCCCTGAGGAGACGCTTGACAGTCGCGGCAGCCATCGGATCAGCCGGTGGCACTAAAGGGACAACAAATGTGGATAGCCGCAACATGGAACAATAAATGCATCAGATAACCAAACCCCTAATGAGCAATCACGAATAGATAACAAATACACTAACTAAAAAATACCTGAATAGGAATAGGAGTAGACTCCTGAGGAGGAACCTCGAGAGTAGAGTCAGGAGTAACCTACACAAAAAAAACAAAATGAACCAACACAAAACATGTTAGATCAAAACAAAGTGAGACAAACTAACCCAAATAAAAATACCAAATGAACAAAGCAATTATACCTGACTCTTTGGGCGCAGAGAAGCAGCAGTCGCCTCCCTTGTTTGGAGATCCTCGGCAAGACAATGATAAAAAGACATAACACATGATATTGACAAACCACTAAACAACACAAAATCAAATAACTCAGAAGATCGAAGAAACTCACCTAGTGCTCCAGCTCGGCTCGGAGCTGAGCCATCGTCGGATCCTCCCGACTGAAGAGGCGACTGAAGATGGATCAAACATCAGAGCAGAATCCCCAACAGTGGCAAGCTCCACCCTCTGTAAGTATCAATAAAAACATCAGACCTGACCGGTTTACAAATTCTAACGAGTAATTAAAACTAATACAAACCCTCACTAGTCGACTGATCTCAGAACGTAGGCTAGCCGCTATCTCCCAATCAGCCTGCTGCTGACTGTGGTAGCACTCGAGCAATGCCGCCTGATGGGTGACCTTGCTCTCTCTCTCAATCTGATAAATAAGAATCAAACAAGACTATTAAACTAAGGTGACTAGAGA
Source organism: Chloranthus sessilifolius (assembly GCA_021018995.1). Lineage (NCBI taxonomy): Eukaryota > Viridiplantae > Streptophyta > Magnoliopsida > Chloranthales > Chloranthaceae > Chloranthus > Chloranthus sessilifolius. The sequence continues at coordinate 73,699,666 of CM037598.1, read as the reverse complement.
TAGAAATAGATGAAACTCGCAAACAAGTACACTCACCAGAGATCTTCAGGTCTCCACCGCTGAACCCTCAGGTCATCCTCCGCTGCCCTAGCCTGAGCAACCAAGGAAGCCAGAGAATGTAACATCTCCTCATCAGGACAAGGAGAGCACCTTGTTTGCTCCATCGCCCTATGAAGAGCGTCCAACGCTCCATGGACACTCGCAATAAAATGGCCCCGCTCTAACGCGACCAATCTCTCCCTCAATCCCGAAGCTGACTTAAGTCCCCTGACCGTGAAAGAGACACACCAGTGGAAGGGATGTGTGAAGAGGCGCCCACCATCCAACCCCTCGAACCATCTCACAAACTCTCGGGCATCCACCTCATCGCGCACCCCCATCACCCTGGTCCACCCAGCTCTAAAATCAGCTATCTGAGCCACCATCCATCTTGCAAAGTCTCGACCCGGGGGACCAGTCATCCTCTTCGCCACCCTGTGGTGGATCTCTAAAGGGACTCCCTGTGGGAGCCCCAACTAACGTGTCACCCAGGATAGGTGGATCCACTCCACCTTCTCAAAGCAATGGACCAAGATATCCACATCAAAGAAGGGCCAACCAGTCCATATAACGGGCACATCGGCGTCCTCTCTAACCCCGTAACGCCTCCAAATCACCTACAACCGAATAAGCAAGCCAACCCATCAGTAAAGCCTTAGAGTCTAAAGCCCAAAACAAAACGAAACAAAATGTGTACACAATGATATATACCTGCCCCTCATGCATGTCCTCGAAAAGACCACGCACGATCTGAAGATCCGAAGACCAACGTCGATGCCCCAATGCTATCATCCACACATGCATCTGCGGGAATGTGAAAGTAACCTCCGTTGGAACACGGGGGTGAAGGAAGGCAAAATGATCATATGCACAAAACTAGAACACATGAAACACCAAAAAAACTGTCACTACAATGAAGGACTAGACAACAGAGATACCGTAACACCAACGATTAACTAAAACCCACCTGAAGAAAAGGAAGGAAACCCCCAATCGTTGCGACACCTCGTCCTCGATGGTAGAGCTACTCGTAAATATGCAACAATGCGGTTGCACCCAAAGCATAAGTAGAGACCCGGTCTAAATCCCTAAGAAGTCTAAAAAATAACTCGGTGACACACCCTCAAGTCGATGAAGAAAAGAGCACCGCACCAAAGAAGTGCATAAAAAAGGCCTGAAGCACTCGAGCCACCGCTAACCATGGCTCAACCACGGCCTCTCGATGGGCCATCTCCACACAACGTGACTCGAATGGTGCCCTCGGCTCCGAATGATGCCTCGAAGGGACGAACCCACTGACAAAAGTGTCAAAAAACCAAGTCACTCGGACCATCCCTGGCCTCGAGCCACTTGATCGATATGTGACGCCGAGAATCTCCTCGCATACCCTCATATAATCTCTGGCCATCTGCCCCGTGATCGGCTCCCCCTCAAATCGAAGCCCAATAATGCAGACCTAATCCTTCCGGGTCGACAACATCATCCCAACTGGGAAAAGCAATGCCTGCTGCTCCTCCCTCCACCTCTCCAGGATTGCTGCAATCAAAGCACGATCAACCAAAAAGGGCTTCAACTCCAGGATCGGCCCGAAGCCAAAAGATGCCAACCGTGCCCACTGGAACTCAGGCAAGGGGCGATACCATATGTGAGACTAAGACCACGTCGAGCTGATAGCCATCTGCGGAGGCTCCTACCAAATGATAAATCATAAACAAAAAGAAACAAATGACATAAGACTAGCACCTACGACTACACTAAGCAATAAAAGCAAACCACCACGATAATTTATGATGAACATGCAAAACATGATAAAAGCGCTACAAAAACAGTAACCTAGACATGGCCTAGAACTAGATATAAACATTATGCACACAACCAATAACAAAAGCAAGTTCGACGTAAATAAAAGGGTTTCCAGATCCTAGGAAGTCTGCGCTATAACCTAAGTGTCTAAGTAAGGAAAGGAACTCTTGCTCACGGGTACCTACCTGGTCTCATGCAAAGAACTCCTCTAACGGGATACGCCTCCCACCCTGATCCTCAACACCCTCATCCTCAGCACCGCTCAGTCACATAATTTACCATTTTATCACCCTTAACTTATGATGCTAGACCATAGGTTGCTACTAATAAGTTATTAATATGCAGATATAAAGGAAAAGTAGTAAAATAGGGCCAAAGTGATAATATTTGTCAAAAGTAATTGAAAAAGTAGTAAGAATGATAATAGATTGAAAGATGGAAGCTCCACCTATTAAAAGAATGAAAAATTGCTATTTATGATTTCCCCAGAGTGAGAGACTACAAGAAGCCAAAGAATTGTAATTTACGATTCTACAGAAGAAAACGCTCAAGGAAGAGAAGTATTTACGATTTTTCAGAGAATCGTCCGCCAAGTCTAAGTCATAAAAAACGATAAAATTGAAGAATTGTCTTTTGCGATTTTCCCTCTATGAACCCTATTGAAAGCAGAAAATTATAATTTACGATTTTCCACTAAAGAAGAAAGAATAGAAAATCGTTATTAGCAATTCTACAAAAAGTTTAGTTCACTGCTGCTGATCATGTGATAACTATCACCGCCATGAACCAGAAATAGAAGATCTCTTGAATTAGATGTCTGGCGAATCACGGATCTTAGGAAATTGATGAAGAAGACTTTGAAGGACTCTATTGCTGAAGAATAAAGAAAGTTCTAAAAGTATATCAACCGCGGCAGCAAAAGAAAGATAAAATTAGGAATTAGAGTTATATTAGGAAACTTGTATTTCTAGTAGTTTATTTTATTAGAATTAGATCTTTGTAAACCGGCTCCTTATGAACTATAAATAAGAGAGCTCGGCATAGGAATAAGCATCGAAGAATTTCAATATCAATTGATGCGTGAGGTTAGATTTTCTTCCGATCAGTAGTGTATACTAGTTAGAGTAGATTAGATATCAGAGGTTTTTCAAGAGCAATTGATGACTGCAATTGAGTGTTGAAGATTACTGTAGATATCTGTAATTTCTCAGGAGCAATTGATGACTGCAACTGAGGGGTGAAGCATATATTTTACTTTGCTTTCTAGTTTAGATTTATTTGCTTTATAAACATCTTTAAGTTTTAATTTGAATTGACGACTCAGGTTAGAATTTGCAGATTAGTGTAACGGGTTTACTTTTCCATCTTCAATTTTCTAAGGTTTGATTGACGCCCAGATTTTAGGAAGTTGTTGATTAGATTAAATTGGTATTGATAGGATCCTAGAATTGATTGACGACCAATACTAAGAGACTAGAAATATAATGTAACAGTACTGTTTAAATTTTATAAATATTTGATAGATGAAGATTAAGATTGATGACCTTGATCTGAAGAAGGAGGATTAGGATTTATTTTATGCACTTTAGATTAAACAACCATTCTTTTATTCATATTTCTCCAATAGATTAGATATTAAAGATAAATAATAATTTTTAAAGACAAGAATTTGAATAAAGGATAAAACAAAAGAAATTAGATAACAAAATTCCTCGTGGGAACGATCCTATGATAGTATTATGATTTTTATTGTGCGCTTATAATAGGTTAAGACTTGAATTTAATATAAATATAATATACCATAATAAGAACAAGTCAAGTTTTTGGCGCCGCTACCTGGGAAGCGGAATTATCTAATTTTTTTAAGTTTATATCTAATATTCTTATTCTTTTAAAAATCAATATTTATCTTTCTCTTTTATATTTCTTTATATTTTTAATTTTCTTTGATCACTTCTTACTCTTTTACAGGTTTATTCGGAGTAGCGAATCAGACTTTCAATGCTCCTGAGGGCTGTGCAACCGTGGGATTTTTGACGATCCCGTCGCGACGATGCACTCTCTAACGAAAAAAAAATAAAATGGAGTCGCCACCCGGAACTTTCGGTGTCCCGGGATACCTAGTTCATTTTTATGAGCACCTAAGTGCTAAAAATATGACTCTGAATCTGGTCCACACCAAAGGCTCTTGGGTAGGGGCTTCGGTTATCGATCAGGAAGGTGTTAGGCACCTGATCAACCCGCTTAACGCGGTCTCTACTAATGGCAAAAAATAAAATGATGTAAAAGACAAGAAAATGGTTCCCTCTTGCCCAAATGGGCCTCCAATCCTATTTGTGCCCCTCCGTTCCTACCGAAAATTCGGCGGCGTAACGGCACAAATGAGAGGATGGCGGGAGCTAGAAAGAGATAGGAGAATAAAGGGGAGAGTCGGAGCCCTCGGGCCCTTGTAGCACCGTAGAGGAGCCTTGCGTGGCTTGCTTTGATGAGCTCTTGAAGGCTTTGTATGGTGGAAAATGGGGTTCTAACTCTTAGGACTTATAGCTAAGAGGTAGGGGATGGAGGCTAGGGGATCACACACACCTAGGCTAAGTGTTTTAGATGCAAGAACAAGCTTGAAATGAGGTTTTTAAATTCTGGAATTTGGATGAAAATAGTGCACGAAAGGGAGGAAGAACTTCTCACTTTGAGCTCTTTCTCTCTTAAGCAAATTTCTCAACCCTTAAACCAAGGGGAGGGGGGCTCTATTTATAGGAAAAGGGTGGATTAGGAGATCACTTAGATGCTAATTGGAGCTAGCAATTAGGTAATCTCAAATCTAAGGTTTCCTAGGATTTTGAGAGCTTAGAAAGGTGTGAAGGTGGTTCTAATGGTGGATGATGGGGTGAGGCTTTAAGCCACTTGGAGGGTTGCAAATAGGTAAGGAATGGGTGCAATAGGACTATCAAAATATATCCCAAAGGTTGAGGTGGTCAACAAGCCAAACCCCAAACACGACATTCGTGGCAAAAACCCAATGTTACTGTTCATATGCCTGGCGCAACTATTAGTTGCGCCAGGTAAATGTACAGTAAAACAGTATTGAACAGCAGCCTGAAAGTTGACCTCGCGAGGGGTGGGGGGACCCATTTATGCTTGGCGCAACTATTAGTTGCGCCAGGCCATTTCTGGGGGAAAAAGACCTGGTGTAACTATTAGTTGCGCCAGGCAAATCTAGGGGAATAATGGAATAGTTGCGCCAAGCAAATCTAGGGGAAAAATGGAATAGTTGCGCCAGGCAAAAATCCCTCCAAAAAAGCTCAATTTGCAAATGGTCATAACTTTTGATATACAACTCCGATTGAGGTGATTTGTGACTCGTTGGAAAGCTGGAGAAGTCCGCTTTCCAATGGTATATGATTTGATATTAGTAGAAGACCTCAACCAATCCTGGTGCACCACTCTTCATCCATTGCCCGGGAAGGTTAGGTTTAGGGTTCGGAATGGGTTCTAAGGGTCGGGATTGGTTTCAAAAGGTTTAGGGTAGGTTTCTAAGGGATCTAGGGTGATTTCTAAGGGTTTGGAGTGATTCCTAAGGGTTCCATACATGCCATTAAAAGCTCAGAATTGTACCTCTCTCGAAAGGTGTTTCGATCGGGCCTTGGGCAAAATTTGGGTGTTTACAGATGCCCCTCTTTGGTATCCGATCACTAGTGATCGTATGCCAAAGAAAAGAGACATCCGAAGAGGCCTAAGGCATTACTGACGGGTCCGCTGCATTCAAAACAAACTTCAAACATCAGGTGAGTAACATGGGGAGAAAATGAAAGCCCCGGAGTGCCAGGCTAATCATTCGCTTCTCGAGGTCATCGATTCCCAAGTGCTTAGCGACATTACTGGGCATAACCGAGATGTCATGAGTTGCGAACTCCCTATAGTCGGGAAAGACATTCACTTCTTGGAATGATTTGGAGGTAATCGATGTTCAAGATTCATTCTAAATGCAACAGCTTCGTAAGTAAGAGGGGTGATCGACCCACATTCAAAGATAGGTGCGAAGTAAACATACGCAAGGCTCCATAGTTTGCGTCCAATCCTACAAGGCATTTGATGACCTTATTGGATTATTCGCGGGTGCCCCTGCGAAAGCAGGGTTCGAGATCTTTGGGCGAACTCATCGATCCCGAAGTTTATTTAGCATGACCACCTGAGCGAAGTGAATAGATGTCACAGCGCTTTTTAGGTGTGCATGCCATTTTTCAAAACGTGCCCCAGATCCACATGACCCAGAGTATCCATTTTCGACTTCCTTGAACAGATCCAGCCAAACATTGGGCACCTCCCAAAAGGGGGCATCCAATCCTGGCCTCTGTTGACAATGATCATAATCATCAGGGGCAATAAGCTGCAACAAAGGCGATGGAAGCCTCGACCCGGACCCACCCGAGTACAATTTACGGGGACAAACGACCATCATACGGATACCCAGACGCATGGCGTACACTTTATAGGGATACCGCTGCTCATACAGGTTTTAAGCCTGCAAAAAATAAAAAGGGAAATTAACCCTTCTGAATGCATGGTTGCACATAGTTTGATTGACACATAATCTCATTCTCAACAGGTTGGTCTCAACCAACGACTAACCTTTTTCAACGGAGAATCTAAAGCTTAGGACAACTCAAGTTCACACGAATCCAAAACAGAGCGCTCATCGCTCAAAAGATTTAGCAGTGGTGTTGACCCAATCGAAACATTGATTGCTTGATCGGGTCTTACGCCAATGCTCCTACTTTGAAGTAGGATCCATGGATCCAAGGCGAACCTTTGACCTAGGACATTAATTTTACACATCTGCATTGTCGATAAAATATTGACATTTTACCGCATCGAAACACGCATGTGCGTCTGTGGGGAATCCATTTTTTTTTTGGTTTTCTATCATTTATGATGATTTTTTTTTAATTTTCTGATTGCTATTTTGTATGATTTTTGGGATTTTTTGAAGTTTATAATTTTATGTGAGTTTTTTGGAGTTAAAAAGCTATCATGTGAATTTTTTTTGAAGTTTAAAAGCTATCATTTCATGTGACTTTTTAAAAGCTATCATTTCGTGTGAATTTTTTGAAGTTTAAAAGCTATCATTTCATGTGACTCTTTTGAAGTTTAAAAGTTTATTATTATTTTTTATCTATTGGGGTTTTGAAGTTTATTATTATTATTATTTTTTTTTTTTTTTGGATTTTTTGGGATTTTGAAGTTTATTATTTTATTATTTTTTGGGATTTTGAAGTTTATTATTATTATTATTATTATTATTATTATTATTATTTGGGATTTTGTTGTGAACACTTCCGGCTTTTCTGCTGGGGATTTGAAGTTTATTATTATTATTATTTGGGATTTTGTTGTAGGACCGAGGTGCTTGCTGACCCTGGTCTGTTTTTATTTCAACACAGCTTCCATGGCAAGTCGAATGATAATCGAAATGCCGCCTTGGGGGGTGGGTGGGGGCGGATCGACGGAGCAATGAATGAACCTGGCCCAAGGGAGCTGGGACCCGCCTTCTTTTCGCCTGCATCTACCAAGATCTGTTTAAGTGCTGCGCAACTATTAGGTGCGCCAGGCCTCTAGGGGCCTCAAAATAGCCTGGCACAACTATTAGTTGTGCCAAGCAAATGGGGCCAAACTTTTGCCTGGCACAACTATTAGTTGCGCCAGGTTAATCTGGGGTTTTTTAAAACACGGCCCGAACACGGGCTAGGGGCTTTTAATTCGAAATTTTCTCCCTCCCCTCTTCTTCCTTGTAACCGAAAACTGCCCCCCCCCCCCCTACCTAGGGTTCCTTTACATTGCCTCTTCGCGTGCCCATTGCCTTTGTTTTACTCGTGGATTGATCGCGGGTGCGCGCTTAGATCAAAGACCCCATCTTCTTCACAAGGTAATCATTCAAACTCATTTTTCTTGATTTTTCTTGCTTCTTTATGCAAATGTGATCATGATCTTGCACTTCCTTGATGATAAATGGTTTATTTTCTATGATATTGATAATGTGTGGATGATTTCATAGGAATGATGCCCTATTTTTGTCATTTTATGAGTTTATTGGTGCCAAATATACATATTTTTTGTTGTTTTTGTGTATATAGAAGGGATTATATATATATATATATATATATATTTTTTTTTGTTTGTATGTTGCATGTAAAGCCATGGATTTTTATTTTATTATTATTATTATTATTTTTTTTTTTTTTGAACCCTAATTTAAAAAAAGATATTTTTGGTTTTCTTCTCTCTTTTTTTTGAATTTTAATTAAGGTAGAGGATTTTTTTTTATATTTTAAAGTAAGGGATTTTTTTTTTTGGCCTCTTTATTCAAGGTAAAGAAGAGTTTTTTTTTTGTTTTTTTTTTTTTTTAATTTAGACTAAGGGATTTTTGTTTGCCTTTTTATTAAAGTAAGGGATTTTTTTTTTTGCCTTTTTATTCCTGAAAGTTAAGGAGAAATGGTTTTGGGTGTCTCTCCCTTTTTTTTTTATTAAGGAAGAGGATTTTATTTTTGGTTTTTCTTGTTATTTTTCTAAGGAACCTATTCATTTCGGTTTTTTGATTTTATGGAAGAAGAAAGAGATGTTTTTGATTTTTCCTTTGCAAACATGAAGGAATGACTTCTTTTTATTGTTTTTGTCTCTTTTTCTTTCTTTCTTCCCTTTTTTTTGGTTTTGTTGTTTTTTTTTTCTTCTTCTTTTTTCATAAAGGGAACAATTAATTTTGTTTGTTTAATTCTATGAAAAGGAAATCGGTTGTTGTTTTTTTTCTTTATTTTTTGGATCGCAAAAAGGGAAAACTTTATTATTTTATTTTTTTGAAAAGGAAAGGGATTTTATTTTGTTTTGAAGAAAGAGAAAGAAAAAGAAAGGGAAAGGGATTATTATATCTATCATTTTAATTTTTTGGGTTTATGTGTGCGGGTACCTTTGTATCTGAATATGGTAGGAAAAGGATGAGCATACTTACCTTCCCGTAATTTGTAGCAAAAGATGGTTCTTTCTCATTGATATGCCCTGATGCGATCATATTTTTGTTATCCCAGCATGTCAAGCGACGAAGAGCACATCCCTGAGGAGGGTCAAGAGCAGGGGCCTGAGATAGTGTATGGCCCACGGGGAGAGCAGTTTATCTGGGTGGAGCGTAGAGCAGGCCCGTGGCTTGAGATGCAGGGTGAGGCCGCCCGGGTTGGTCTCTTACAGCAGCAGTATACCCACATCTTGAACTTTGGAATAGCGGGCAAGGTAAAAGATAGGTTCAATTTCTTTCTTTTGCGCAGCTTTGCTTTACTTCTGCAATCTGATGTGCATTTCTTTGGGTGCAGGAGCTGCCTACCATCGTATTCCGCAGTGGGTGGCTTGACTTCCATGAGTTTTACCTTTATGTCCCCCGAGTGGTGAAGGTTCTGTTGGAGCAGGTGGGCTTTGGGGAGTTCTTGTCCTGCCATGAGGGCAGATGCGGCCTATCTGAAGGCTTTGATTGAGAGGTTTCGGCTTGAGACCATGACATTCCACATGCCCTATGCCGAGATGACGCTGACGCTCGTTGATTGGGCCATGATTACTGGCATCAGGATTGGGGGTGTGCCGATCTCCACCTTAGCAGTACCGAGCCGTGAGGACATTATTCGGTTGATCGGAGCCTATCCTCCTCGTGGGCAGACCCATGGCACAGAGGTCAAGATGTCCTGGTTGACCTCCCTTTTTACTGCTGATGAGATAGTGGACCTGGGTCAGTCAGACTAGGAGCTCTATATTACATCGGAATGTGCGATTGTTTTAGCTCGCATCACCTTCCTGCTCTTGCTGGGAAAGACCTTGTTTACAAATGGCAGCAGGGGACGCGTCAGCCTGGCCTTGTTAAGCGTGATGGATCCTTGGGGCGACGTTCCCAGGTATGATTGGGGGGGGGGGCGGATATGCATGGTTGATGTACAACCTATCTCGGGTCACGACCGGGGACTCGAAGTCTGCCGTAGGATTTTGGGCTGCCCTAGAGGTAATTCCTCATCCCTTTTATTTTTGCCATTTTTGAATGAGGGGTCTTTATGTGTTACTGATCTGCTTTTTGTGCCATGCTCCCATTTCAGGTGTGGGGATATCATCACTTCTACCCTGGGAGTCCGCTTCTATTCTCGGAGGTGCTCACCTATCCCCTCCTTAGCAATTGGAACCATTCCCGGCGCCGTGATGTGGGCCTAAAGCACTTAGAGATGGGCTTAAGGTCCCAACTTGATTTGATGGTCCCTGAGCAGGTGACGACTTTTCAACCTTTGTTCATTTTTAGCTTGGACATTTCTTTATACTGAGGTATTGCATGCTTGGTTTCTCTTCTTTGGTTGCAGATCCTCCTTGACCCATGCCTGACATCTCCCTTCTAGGACCGAGCGGCCGTGGGTGCCTCCCGCCTGTTTAACAATCGCCGCTTCATCTTCTTTTATGGAGCGTGGGCCAGGTGCTACTATTTGGGGGAGCGAGTGGTGCATCAGTTCCAGGGCTACTACGCCATTCCTGTAGACCCTCCGACAGATGTTTGGAGTCCCCTTGGTAGCATCGAGGAGCTAACGGCAGCCTTCCTCAACAATGGGTTCCCCATTCATGCTCTTTAGGTGCCTGGGGACTATCATTATTGGTACGAGTGCCTGCCTCATCGTTTCATCCTACCGCGCTTCGTCCCTAGTGCTAACTTTTTAGCATTTGGTGGCCCGATTGATCAGGTAGTCTCTTTTTAGTTTAGATTAGCTTCCCCTTACATTTTTTCTCGGCCCTTGTTTAAGTGGATCTTTCTTCTATTCACAGTTTGCTCCGAGAGATGATTCGGATGGTGGAGGTGGGCCGAGTACTGCTGATACGTTCGGCGTAGATCCCTTTGGTGCTGGTCCTTCTGGTGCAGGTCCGTCGGGTGAGGGCTCCTCGGGTGCTGGTCCATCGAGCACCTCTCAGGCTGGTATCCCTAGTGGTGAACCATCCGTAGTTTATGGGACCTTCCGGCGCCTTGATGATAGCTTCCTCTCGGGCCTCTGTGCTGATGTAGATCGACAGGCACGACTTTCTGCTGAGGCGGCCAGCGTTCCCCCTCCCGAGGTGGTTCCAGGGGTGAGTCTTCTGATGTCGATCCTCCCCTATTTTGGTTTCTATCTATACACTCCCAGGGTCGCCCTGATAACTAAACATTATCTCTCAGGACTTCAACTCGGCTATGGAATATGCGCAGTACCACCACCACTTGGCTGAGCTCAGGGAGGTGGAGACGGTGAGTACCTGGCTGCTTGACTCCTCTCTTTCCTTTCTTTGTTGTTGGCCCCTGTACCGATATTGACTTTGATTTTGCTTTGCAGCGTGCCAGGGCTAAGGAGTCGCCCTCCCTGCTGAGTAGGATCTCGCAGGCATGGTCTAGAGTGGGGGACATGAGGACCTATCAAAGCTCCTCTCACCGTCGCAAGAAGTCCAAGGGGGCTAGCCAGGAATAGGCTTTAGCTTTTTTGCTTTTTAAGACTTAGTACTTTTGAGATTGGATTTGGATCTGTGAGACATTTTAAGGGATGGATGGTGTGATGATTTTTTTTTCTGGACATATATTTTTGACAATGCTCTTAATGCCTTTGTTTTAAATCTGTGCCATGGTTTCCTTGCTCTCTATGTCTACCTCTCTGCAGGATGTATTTGCCCAATGTAGGATTGAATGCCCCATATAACATAACAAAGCGATGTTCAAACTATTAATGATTGTAAGGATAGGTGTACAAGATAAACAACAAAGAGGGTGAAAGTCCGGTGCAACTCTAAACTAAAATCGAGAAAAGTGTCTTTGGCGCAACTATCGATTCGCCCGAGCAAAAGTAGGGAGCGAATGTCTTTGGCGCAACTAATAGTTGTGCTAGGAAAAAATAGGGACAAAATGTACTGGCGCAACTATTAGTTGCGCCAGGTTCAGCCTGGGGGCAGTGGGGCCTTATATGTCTGAGTTGGCCCAGAAATTATTTCTTTTTGTTTTGACTTGCCCCCCTTTTGACCGGTTCTTTCTGCTCTCATTTTTCCAAGGCGGGTCCATCGCCATACATCGCTTTTTAGCTCCTCAAAAGATTCTTGTACGTTCATGGGCTCGCTTTCTAACCCTCCCTTACGTGGGGGGCCCGGGGCCGACTTATCCTCTTCGTTGGGTCTAGGGCCAAAAATTTTAGCGGCCTGGTTTGGGAGCCTGAATGAGAGCGAGCTCGTTGATTTGGAATGGCTTGGCCTATCCCATCCTTCCTATAGGTTCCTCCTCGGTGGGAATTTCTTCATGCCGCCGCTTCATTTTGGGATGTGAGCTCCCATGTATTTCGTTTGGGGAAGCGGGAGCTGACCCCAACCCTTGAAGAGCTGTCCAACTTGTCTGGCCTGAAGCTTCACAAGGGTCTTACTAGAGTTATGCCTCGGCCGGGCTATTCCAAATCTGTCCACCTTACTCTCGGTTTGAAGAAATCCGAGTACGAGAAAAGTCTCGTTGGGGGGCCCACAAGGTGTTCGCTGAAAATCCACAAAGAACTTTTCGGCGACGAAAGTCTACGAAAATTGCCAGTTAGGAATGCCTTTAACGTGAAAGCTCTAGCACTCGGCCTCATCTCTGAAATCCTCTTTTATACTGGGGGAGACAGCTTCTCGTTGGCAATTTGTGACATTTTGATGGAATTGGAGGCGGGCCGGTCTATGATGCATTTGGCGCTCGCGGAGCTGTACCGATGCTTTGATTCTTTTTCCTTGGGCAAGGTGGAGGGCCTTCGGGGATGTTCTTTGCTGCTTCAGGTTTGGCTGGGTGAGCATTTCGCCTTTTTGGGGCCCGTGCCCCGCTTTTATATTGCCCGAGGTGAGGTGGTTCAATGTTTTCTGGGTAGATGCCATCTGCTTCCACAGGGCGACGTGCTAGCTCTGAAACTTTGGTTAGCCGATGATGAGCTGACATGGAGACTTCCTTGGTTGGATCGGACCTTCCCGCTGATTCGTTCTAGAGATCATGAGGGCATCACCCTCCTAGGCCTGATTGGTAGTACCTTTTACTTCCCCTTTCGGTCATGCTAGTTTCACGCTCGAGTTCCTTGTGAGGCCAGGCCTCCTTTATGTGATTTGGTCTTTTCTAGGGGGTCCTCCGGGGACATAGATCAGGTCGCTGCTCTTTGGGAGACACGTCAGTCGACGCTGATGTATGATATTGAGGACGGAGACACAGTTAGGACTTCTCCTGAGTACGAGGTCTGGTTGTTGACTGAGCGGCCCGTTGCTGATGGCCCAGACTTGTCAGAGATCATTGATGTTGGGGGCCCCTGGCCAAAGAAAGAGACGACACTTCGAGCCCGTATCAAATTGCTGGTGGATGAGAAGAGGATCTTGCAGGAACTTTTGTCTCATGAAAAGGTTAGAGCAGAAACAGCAGAGAGTGAGGTCCTCCGTCTGAAGGGGGCCCTGAGCGTCGCCTTTGGAGCCGCTGACTCTTCTCGAAAGAGGTTTAAGAGCTTGCACGGACATTGGCTGAAAGAGAGGAACGTTCGAGAGGATGACCTTAACGCTGAGATTGGTGCCTTAAAGCGTGAGCTGGGCCGCTGACTCCTTCCTGCACATGGAACTTTTTACACAGATCAAATACACAGAAAAGGGGCATAAGAAACCCCTTTATAGATACACACACATTTTTTGGTATACATATTTTCTTTATGTTTTTGTTGTTTTCGCTTATGCTTGTTAAGAAAAGGAAAGCATGTTAGTCACCACGCCGACTATTTTTTGGGGCGTGGTGTAAGCGGTGTGAAAAGCAGTTCATTATATACATCTACACAGGTCTTTTGGCTTTTTGGTTGCATTTTTTGTTTTGTTCATTTTTTTTTGGGGTGCCTTAATTAGTGAGGTGAAATCACGGGTCCTATTTCGAGCATGGCCGAGCCCTTGTCATGTAATCGGGCCTGAGTGATTTTTCGAATTTTGCCAAGGCCGGAGTACTGATCCCTTTAGATTGAGCCAAACCTTTCTCCTTGCCTCGGGTCCTATGTTTGACGGTGCGGTTTCACAAAGACAATTCTGGTCGAGACCTGATTCGAACTAGCATGAGCGGCCCAATTGGACAATGAGTAATAGGGAGAGTGACAAAAGGGTTCCTCAAACATCAATCAATCATTTTAAACCTTTCTTTTTTTTCTTTTTTCCTCTTTTTTTTAATTTTTATTTTTATCCCCCTCTTTTCTTTTTTACCCGTGGCGCCCTTTCAGGTTTTCACCACGTCCATGGGTTTAGCTCTCTTACCCCAAGCGCCCTTTTGGGTTTTCACCTGGTTCGCACAAGCCCGCTGTTTTTACCCGTAGTGCCCTTTCGGGTTTTCACTACGTCCATCTTGCTTTAAGCTTGTATTTTTTTTTTTTTTATTTTATTTTATTTTTTTTTTTATTATTACTATTTTTTTTTCAAAACCCACGACATAGACGTCGATTCCGTCATAGCCAGCTAGATGGGGTTTTGATGTCGTCTCACAACTCGGCTCATGTTGACTTAACAGATAATGTGACTGCTTGCGAACCTACAAAGAGGGCTTCCTTCAGGGTGTAGCTTGGCCATGGGTTAGGTTAGGATTTGAAGGTATGCTGGGCTAAAAGGGTTTCCTTGATACGGCTTTAGTTTTCTCAGCATACTTTCTTCCTTGGGGGTTTTGCTGTACATGCCCTATGATTCTTCTACACATTTTTTTTTATTCTTTCTTCTCTCTCTCTTTTTTCATTTCAGGCAATCTCTTTTTGAGGTTTTTCTTTTCCAATTTTTTGATTTTTGATAGCAACTCTGCTTCATCCTTTTTTTTTTTTGGGGTATATGTACACACACATTTTTCGGGAAGGGGTTTATTGAAAGAAAGGCCCAGGCTCAAATGGGGTAGCAAAGGATATCATTAGTTTTTTAGGGATGCTTTCTGGCTACTGTGTTTGGAATGATGGCCTCTTTCGGGTGGTTCTTAAGCAGTCACGCATCTGTATCACCAATACCTACCTTATCGTAATAGACTAAGAGTAGAACCGTCTGACGTATCCAGCGTTGATGGGCTCAAGAAGATGATCTCCGTCCATGGTGGCGAGGCGGATGGCGTATCTCGACAGCACTTCTCGAATGACGTATGGTCCTTCCCAGTTCGGCTTAAACTTTCCTCTTGGATTGGCGTGGAGGGATGGGAAGATCTTCTTTAGCACAGTGTCTCCTACCTTTAGATCTCGATCGTGGACACGTTTATTGTAAGCGCGTGCGATTCGCCCTTGGTAAACTTGAGTTTGGCATAAGGCTAGGAGTCTCTTTTCGTCCAGTAAGTTAAGCTGATCAAAGCGTGATCTCTCTCTTTCTGCTTCGGGTAAGCCTGATTCCATGAGGATTCAGAGCGAGGGTACTTCAAGCTCCACCGGGAGGACGACCTCGGTTCCATACACAAGGGAGAATGGTGTTGCCCCTGTAGCGTTACGGATCGATGTTCAATAGGCCCACAGAGCAAAGGGCAGCATTTCGCTCCAATCTCGGTAAGTGACGACCATTTTCTCAAGGATGCGGACGACTATCTTGTTCGCAGCTTCAACGGCTCCATTAGTTTGAGGCCGATAAGGGGATGAGCGATGGTGCTTGATCTTGTATTGCTCACAGAAGTCTCGGATGCTCTTATTTGCAAAGTTTGTGCCGTTGTCTGTGATGATATCTTTGGGTACTCCAAATCGGCACACAATATTGTTCTTGAGAAACTTCTCGACATGATTGGCAGTGATGATGGCATATGACGCTGCTTCTACCCACTTGGTGAAGTATTCAATGGCGACGAGGATGAACCGATGTCCATTTGATGATTTTGGATTAATCATTCCGACAACGTCAAGGCCCCAGGTAGAAAATGGCCAAGGAGTGGTCATGCAGTGAAGATCGATGGTAGGAGCGTGTATCAGACTAGAGTGTTCTTGACACTTGTAGCATTTTTGAACATGTTTACAGCAATCCGATTCCATAGTGGTCCAAAAGTATCCTTGCCACAGAATTTTCTTAGCAAGCATGTGACCGCTAACGTGGGCTCCGCATACTCCCTCATGGACTTCTTTCATAATGTCGACCGCTTCACTTTCAGTAAGACACCTGAGTAAGACATTATTGTATGATCGCTTGTAGAGGCATTCCCTGCAAATGACATAACCTACCGCTAAATGTTGAATGGTTCTTCAGTCAGTCTTGGATGTACCCTCTAGGAAAGTTAGGGTCTCGAGGAAATTCTTGATATCTGAGAACCAAGGTGGCTCATCATCAGGCTTTGTAGGTTCCTCAATCTGGAGGCAGAAAGCCGGCTCATTCCTCTGCTCGATCACGATCGGCTTCATCTCAACACCATAGGGGAGTTCAATCATTGATGCCAAAGTTGCTAATGCATCGGCAAAGCGATTCCTTATCCGGGGGACGTATGAGAAAGCCACATCTTGGAAGTAAGCTATCAGATCCTCGAGGTGTTCATGATAGGGGATCAGTTTCTCATCTTTCGTCTTCCAATCGCCATTCGTCTGGCATATGATTAACTGTGAATCGCCAAATACTCAAAGGTGAGTTACATTCAGATCGAGAGCCGCCTTCAAACCAGCGGCGCAAGCTTCATACTCGGCTATATTATTAGTGCAAGGGAAGTTGAGCTTGATAGAGACCGGTACATGGGATCCTTTGGGTGAGATTAGGATGGCGCCAACTCCTTGGCCCTCGACGTTTGCTGCCCCGTCAAAGTCCATTACCCATGATTCTTCTGCTTCTTCTGTATAGTCCTCCGTCATGAACAAGATATCTTCATCTGGGAACTCAGTCCTTAACGGCTCATAGTCAGGTAAAGGATTATCAGCAAGATGATCAGCAAGCCCCTGCCCCTTTATCGATTTTTGAGTGACGTACGTGATGTCGAATTCAGATAATAAAAGTTGCCATCGTGCAGTTCGTCCAGTGAGAGCCGGTTTTTCGAACAAGTATTTTAACGGATCTATTCGGGCTAAAAGTAGAACGGCTTGATACAGTAAGTAGTGGCGGAGCCTCTGGGTAGCCCATACAAGGGCTAGGCATGCTTTCTCCAGGTGAGAATAGCGCGTCTCGTAATTGGTGAATTTCTTGCTCAGATAGTAGATGGCCTGCTCTCTTCTTCCCGTCTCGTCATGCTGACCTAAGACACATCCCATCAAAACTTCTGTCATGGAGAGATACATCAAGAATGGTCTCCCTGGCTCAGGTGGTACCAAAACAGGTGGATTCCTGAGGTAGCTTTTAATTTTATCGAACGCTGCCTGACAATCATCATTCCATTCAATGGGAGAATTCTTCCTTAGCAGCTTGAAGATCGGCATGCAGATAGGTGTTAGCTGTGCAATGAACCGACTGATATACTGTATTCTGCCCAAGAACCCTCTAACTTCCTTCTCAGTAGACGGCGGCGGCATTTCAGTGATGGCTTTGACTTTGATTAGGTCGACATCGATCCCTCTCCTGCTGATGATGAATCCTAACAATTTCCCTGACATGGCGCCAAATGCGCACATTTGTGGATTCGGTCGTAGTCGATACTTCCTTAGCCTTTCAAACAGTTTCTGGAGGTTTACTAGATGGTCGCTTCGCTCCGGTGATTTGGCTATCATGTCGTCGACATATACTTCAATCTCTCAATGCATCATGTCATGAAATAGTGCAGTCATAGCTCTCTAGTACGTCGCACCGGCATTCTTCAGCCCGAATGGCATGACTCGATAGCAAAAGGTTCCCCAGGGGGTAATGAACGCTGTCTTCTCACGATCAACCTCTGCTATCTTTATCTGATTGTATCCTGAGAATCCATCCATAAAAGAGAGCATCCCGTGCTTAGCTATGTTATCAACCAAGATGTCAATGTGTAGTAATGGGAAATCGTCCTTTGGGCTCGCCCTATTCAAATTGCGGAAATCGATGCACATGCGGACCTTTCCATCCTTCTTCGGCACAGGTACGATATTGGCTAGCCATTGCGGGTATTTGGATACCATGAGAAACCCCGCGTCATACTGCTTGATGACCTTGTCTTTGACTTTCAACATCCATTCGGGTCGGAGACGTCTCAACTTCTGCTTGACTGGCTTCATATCAGGGTAGAGGGGCAACTCATGCTCTACCAAATCAGTATCCAGACCAGGCATGTCCTCGTACGACCAGGTAAAAATGTCTTGGTATGACCGAAGGAAGTCGATCATGCTTTTTCTTTCCTCAGGATATAGTGATGCTCCGATTTTGGTTATCCTGGGAACCTCCTCAGTTCCTAGGTTGACATCTTCGGTCTCTTCGACAATGGGGGTAGGGCCATGCTCAAAGTTGGTGAATTGGTCAAGGAGCTCATTGGGGAGCTCCTCCAGGGGACTATCCTCGTCCAGACTCGTAACATCTACCTCTTCTTGTATTTCTACAGGGAAGGGGTTGATTTTACGTGGGATAGGTATTTTGATTAAGGCATCCTTTTGTGGGGCATTTTCTGAAATTTTAAATGACAATATTTTTGGACTTTGGATTTTTTCAGTGTTTTTGGGATTTTCTGTTTTTTTCATGTTTTTGAGTTTTTGTATTTTTTCCATGTTTTTGAGATTTTTGCTTTCTTCTGAGATGGACCCTTGGCAAGGCGGGTTGCTATATACACAAGGTATTGCCTGCCAAGGGCTTATCTCACTTTTTATAGGTTTTTTTTTTTTGGAAAACATGCGCCAAACTTTAGGCCACTTCTTGCTTCTAGGGTTTGGGGCAAAGATGCTCAGTTGCATACCTGAGGGGCCGCTTCTTTACCTGTTGGGATGGAGGGTGCTGGCTGATATGGCTCATTGGAGTCAGCCTCCATCATGTTAATCCCTATTTCATCTGAGATGATATCCTCAAATGTTAACACGGCTTTGTGGTGATTCACCACAGGGGGAGCTTGTTCAGGTACCGACCGTCGTTCCTCGAAAAGGGATAACGCGACCAAATCTATCTCCAAGCTGGGAAGGGAGATCTGGGGATTGGTGGGATGAACTGGGGCTTTGAGTTTGTGTGGGGTCAAATGGGTTGCCCCATTCTGATCGATTTTTACGACTCCTGCGCTGACAAAGGAATCCCTGATGTGTGGCCTAGGGCAAGATTTCTCTTCTATGTTGATTCCTTGAGCTCTTGCAATTGCGGCGACCCTGGCTTTCTCTTTGGCCTCTCGGACCTCTTCTTCTGTGGGCTTGTATCCCAACCCGAATCTTACTTTTTATCCCTTAGCCACAACTGGCTCTCTTCTACCTTGTAATTTGGGTCCCAGACCCCTTCCTTTCTGATAGCCCCACTTTTGGAGCATTGCCACTATTGCTACCATACCGCCTCCTGTTTTAGACATGATGCCCTCCATGGGCTCTGGGAGTATTGCCGACACCTCATATTCGAAACTGTGGAGGTCGACGTCCTCAGCGGTGTGTGGTATATCCAGCACATTAGGTTTTTCAACGCTATTGGCAGCCTTTTCTTTTTCGCTGTGCCCCTCTCCAATGATCGTGATGATCTTATGCCCAGATGCAAATTTGAGTTTCCGGTGCAATGTGGAAGGTATGGCTCCAACTTCGTGCAGCCATGGGCGTCCCAATAATAAGTTAAACAAAGATTTAATATCTGTTGTCACTCCACATGTGCCTTTTTTATGTGTATTTTGAGAACGAATTAATGAATAATAAGTTATATAATTTTAAATTATGAAAGAGATATCAGCACATTGAGGGCTAACAATAGCCTGCAAGATCAGGGCCAATTGTAGTAAGTTTTAAAAGTGAGTATATTAAAGATCGTCCACAGAGAATTAGTCTGAAATATGAGATAGACCTCCAGATCTGTGCTACCAGATCTGGCTCTATAATTATCTAGAAAGCAGATAAAAAGAGAGTGTTGGGTTTTTTGTCACGTTTAACTAAAAGCAAATAAAGAAAAGAATTATCTAACTGATCCAGATTCAAGTTGGGGAAGTGATTAAAATAAATCAAATGGAGAAATAATAACTTTCTGTGATTTCGCCTTTGAATTTTAATGGAGAATCTGCAACTAAATAGAGTTGATTCAATCTTCATCCGCTACCAAGATGTAAGAGAAATAAATGAATTAAGGAAGGTTTAGACTTATGGTTATGATCTCATCCACTTAAATGGTCATGGATCATCCAATAGTTGTTGACCTATCCTCAATTCGAACATGAACATCATCAGAATGCCGCTTGAATTAGGTTACCAACGCTAATAATGCATAGGATGATGAATGAAGGGAAATTGATAGCGAAGTAGTGAATCTAAAGGAGTCTAATGCACTAAGGTGATCAATAAGAACCCTTGACATGAATCCAATGGAGAAAACACAGTTTACAGCAACCTTTTAAATTCAATCTTACAATTACAGAGCACGGCTTTAGAAAGCCCTTACAATTACAGAGCACGGCTTTAGAAAGCCCTCAGACTAGCAGTCTTGAATCCAATCTTGAAGTACAAAGCACTCACAATGAATTCTCAAAAAGCAAAAGAGAGGAAGATTACAAGGGGTTCAGAGAGACTATCCGAATAAGGAGGGAAATAGAGATGAAAACTCAAAATCTGGATACCCAAATTGGGCAAATGGTTCGCTATTTATAGTTTTTCCTAAGCCATTTCAGATGTGTATCAACCAATCGTAATTGGATAGATCTCAGTATCAACCAATAGGAGTCGAGCACCGTGATCCGGATCTGCTCGCCAATCGTAAATGCTTGATCCGGTTCACCAATCAATCAGAAACAGAGGCATCAATTCTGTTATGTAATTCAAAAATCTGTTTGAGCTTCTAGAAGTTCCCGCCAAGTAATTTCATCTTTGGGTGTTCACATGGGGTGGAATATGCCTTTGGTTCGTGCTCAGAATCTTCCGGAATGTCCTTGGATAGTTTAAGGGCTTTTCGCAAAGTAGTTTGGCTGCTTTTCAAAGCATTTTGGCTTCAAGGAGATCTTTTCACAAAGCATTTTGGCTCAGGAGATCTTTTCGCAAAGCATTTTGGCTTGTGGAGATCTTTTTCGCAAAGCATTTTGGCTTCGTGGAGATCTTTTCGCAGTACTTCTCTTCTTTCGCAGAGTGTTTTCTTCTTTCGCAAAGGTCATTCTTCTATTCGAGGAGTGTTTTTCTTTTCGCAAAGTTCAAGGTTCTTTGCGAATAGTAGTTCTTCGAATTGACTTTTAGCTTCCATTCTTCTTTGCGTAATGGATCCTTCTTCTTCTTCGTGTCTTTTCTTGCTCTTTTAGGACCTTTTTAGCCATTCGAGGCTATTTCTTCACCCTCTTTGAGCTTGACATGCGTTGTCGACTTTTGATCATTTTAGGATGGTTTTCGGATTTGGACTGTCTTTTTGGTTAGCCGCAATATGAACACTAAAGCACTTATTTAGTCCTCTCAAGGGTCTTTCAAGGCTCATGTTTAGGGGTGAAAATGGTATTTTCACTACTTATCACACCCCAAACCTAAGCTTTGCTAGTCCCCGAGCAAAGAAACATAAAAAACAAAGTAAAGAGCCACTTTTGTAGGAAGCACAGTGCATTTAGCATATGCAATAAGCCTTTTAAACCCCTAGGTGATCCCTAGAGGAGGAGTGAAGTCTCCCGAGGGTTTTCATGAAGGTACCCACAAACTTCTCCATGAAACAGCTTAACATCAAGGCAATATTATCAAATGAGCAATCAAGGAGCAGGTTAGTTACTCTTGAATCAATGATGAAACAGAAAATTTGATTATTGTTTGCACAGAATTTAAACATTTATAAACCTCATGAATGTTTCAATATTTCCAATCAGTGAACAGTCATAGAAAATCATACAAATGTGCAAAGAAGAAGCTCATCCTATGGATAAAAATTAGGTTATAAGTCATACTTAAGGTGCTCAAGTTCCAACCCAAACACTCACGTGGTATACTCTCAGTGTTTTTGTTGAGGGGTTCATTTTCACTCAAGCTCAAGAGCGCTTACATCTCCCAAATGGATCTGTAAGCATGAGCATAGGCATGATTCTTAGGCAATGGCATCATTGACATCTCCTCACCATAGATTGGGTCACTTCATCTCCACATGAGCTCACTCAACTTTGGATCACAAGGGCTTTTAATCTAGGTTTGTTTGTATGGCTTATGGAGTGAAGTTTCAAGGAAAGGCAATTTGAACAGAGGTTTGAATTTGAGAACTTGAAGTGCAGAGATGGTTCATGACTCCACCTTTTTGAGTTTAGCTTCTTTCTTCTTCTTCTTTCGAGATTCTCACATTCACGGTGATCGCTTCTTTCTTTGATCTTGCATTTTCAACATAAGGTCCCTTTTTTGCCTTTTGCTTGCAACTTTTCACATTGTTTGTCTCTTCTTTTCTCACCACCATATTGCCTGCTTTTGAGGTATTTTCTCTTCATTTTCTTGATGTTGCCCAGAAATGGTCCATCTTCGTTCTTTCTCCTTTACCTCTGAATTCTCGAGTGAGGGAAGGCTGAATTGGTTCCATAGGTTCAAAAAGTACTTTTGAGTATTTTTGATGAAGAATTGTAGGATTCTGACTCAAATGGGGTACAAACAGGCAGATTTTTCTTGGTTGGTTCTGTTAGGTTCAAGTCATTCCAAAGAAGGCCTTGATCTTTTCCTCAATTTCATGAGTGCTGTTACTTGTTTTAATTTGGAGTTTCCTAACTTCTAGTGGATCTAATGCCTCAACCAATCCTTTGAATCGAGAAAAAATTGCCTCACCACTCTTCAACAGAGATGGAAAATATATGGGCTCAATTCTCACCGGTTATGGTTTTTCCTTGAGCTTTTAAGTATATCTTTACCTTTTTCTTCCTTTTGACTTACTACGTCTGATACCGATGTATGTTTTATGGTGTAATCATCATGGAAATGTAGAATATCGCAAGGTTTAGAATGTCTAAATTTGGCAAGGGAATTTTAAATTTTCTAGTTGTCATGATTCTAAAGTAAATTAATACATTTCCTAATTACTTAGGTGATTCTCACGCCCTTATGTTAACTATTCCTAGGCAGACTTGTCCGCCACACCCCCAAACCTATGGGGAACATTGTCCTCATCGGTTCAAAGGTGGCATGGTCACTTTATACCGGAAAAATTGAAACAAGGCAAAGAATAACAATAAGAAGAAAAAAATAAAAGCAGAAAATGACATGGAGAATGGGAGAAAGTAAAGTTTATTAACTAGAAATATTTTACATAAAAAAAAATAAAAAAAAAATAAAGATGAATTAGGATGTGTTTTTAGGGAGGGGTGGAAGGTGGAGGGTGGAAGTGGAAGGGTTGATTTTTTGTTTTTTCCGAGGAGGCCGGAGTTGGGCCTCCTTTTCTTTGGCCAAAATCGCGAGGACCTCTTCAAATTCGTCCCAGAGGGGCTGGAGCGGATCCGCACCTTCTGGTGGTGGGGTCCAACCACATGGGGTAAAAGCGGTGGTGGCTTATTGGCTTGGTCCGGCCATTTTGGAAGGGTGGGGAAAGATGTGGGGAATTTGGTAGAGGTTGGTTATTTATAGGTAAGGTGGGGAAGCCAAAGGGTGGGACTTGAATGGGGGGCATTGGTAATGCTCATGGCCCAGAATCGGCGTGGGTCATTAAGTAGCATTAGGCATGCGTGTGGAGAAAGTAATCTTCGATTTAATTCCCAATAAGTGAGTAACAACCTGAAATTGGGGAAACGTGTGAGGAATCGTGTCCTCACTTGTTGTTGTAAGGGAAAAACAAAGAAAATAGCAAGCTCACTACAGATCAAAATGGTAGAATTTATGAAAAGCAAACCGAAAGAAAAGAAAAAATTAGAAAAGAAAACTAAGAAGCAAAAAACTAAGAAGCAACAGAAACAAATGCATGCATACAAATTGGGTTTAGTCCTCCTAAATCAAAGAATGGTCCAATAATTGCTTTCTTGTCTTGTTTTTAGAACTACCAACAGCCTCTTCTTGCTCCTTTGTAAGGGAGGAAGAAATAATCATGTAGTGTTTGATGATCTCCCAAAAATACATATTTCAGATTTTTGGGAGCTGTTTGAGTTCCAATTGTAATGAGAAAAGAGGGCAAAGAAAGGTACCTTTGGTAACTTGTGGAAGAGGGAGAGGAGCAGTCTCCAAGAGAGAGAACTTGATGATCACAGAGTGCCTTGCACAAAGCAGACTCCTTTGAATTTGATCTCCTTTTCCTTCTTTCTCAAGGATCCCCAAACCTAAGATGAACATTGTCCTCAATGTTCTAGACAATGAGAGACTAGGGGCAGCGAGGGTAAAAGAAGAAAGAAAAACTAAGAATGAAAAAAAAAATCTAAACTATATGCAGAAAAATAAAAATGTAAAATCAAGATATGAGCAAGGAAAAGGAAAACATGATATACAAATGCAAGAAAAATCAACAAAACAATGCTAGAATTGCTAAATAAAATCTAACAAATAGAAGGATTACTATGCAAATGAAAGGAAACTAATGCTAATAATGAGAAACAAAAGCAAGGTAAGGGAATGAATACAAAGTTAAAAAAGAAAAGAAAAGTGTTGATACAAAACTGAATTTGTGAATGCAAAATAGGAAAACAAAGTTATAAACTAACTATACTCAGAAAAATGATGAAAATCAAGAAAACGAGGACACATTAACCTAAGAAAGAAAAAAAATCACGATCTAAAACAGAATTTGAAACTAAAATTCTAAAACAGAAAATCTAATGCCAAATGATATATCCTAAGCCCAAAGAAACAAACCCAAAAGCTGAGATACTTATGAATCTAAGTGATTATAAAAATGATTAAAGGTGAATACGAAAAGCAAGATTCATAAGATTGACCCTTTGTTGATGATGTGTATGAAAAAGAAATAATGAAGCATGGGAGCACATATTAAAAAACAGGTTCACACACAGAGACCCCTTTATGATGAAGAAATCTCAAGGAAAATAAAATTAGTGGGTCCATTGAATATTCAAAACAGCCTATGATTCACTACTCATTATCCTACATGATTCCTAAAAAAAAAATGATCTCAGTAGGTCCAGATGGGAAAAGTGGATGCAAATGGAAAAACAGCCCATCCGGAAGATATCTATATTGTTTTTATAATTTTCTATTTTTTATTATAATTTTTTTTTTTTTTTTACTTGTTTTGATCAGCGGCTCAACAAGAGCCCTTATTTACTACCGCTAAAATAATGAGAAACAACTCGTAGATTTTCTATTTGTGTTTTCACTTCTTTTATTTTGTATTTGGTTTTGTAAAAAAAATCAAGATGCCTAAAAGATGTAAGAAATTATAATCAAAACAAACATTAAACACAAAGCAGAATCACGTTCTCAAGAATTTAAAATAGAAAATGAATGCAAAGGAGAAGGATGCAAACTCAAGCAGATCTGCTCCACTTTGGTCCAGATGCTCCTTGTTGATCGCCAGATCCGCAAACATCCAAAAGCTGCGCAGATACCTTATTCAAGTATTGACAAAATAAAAGAAAAACTCAAAGCACGCCCAAATTTGACAAAAGACAAAAGAGTGGCAGCAGATTTATTCAAATAACTAGAAGGCAAAAGAATAAAAACTCGTAAAAATATAAAAAAATAAAATAAAATAAAATTTCTGCAGAAGAAAAGTGTTTCTATACAAAATCAGTCAGAGACATTTAATCAAGCACTTGGAATGCAAAGTGCGTTTAAAGCAAAATTTCAAAATTAATGAAAATAATCATAGGTCTAACTATTTTAGAACAATCTTCCCCGGCAACGGCGCCAAAAACATGTTGTCGCTCCACATGTGCCTTTTTTATGTGTATTATGAATCAAAAATTAAAGAATTAAAGAATGCTAGGTTATATGGATGTTAAATTATGAAAGGGATATCAAGACATTGAGGGCTAACAATAGCCCGCAAGATCGTGGCCAATTGTAGCAAGTTTTAAAAGTAAGTATAGAAGAATTTGTCGAAATATGAGATAGACCTCCAGATCTTTGCTACGAGATCGGCTCTATAATTATCTAAAATAAAGAATAGATAAAAGAGAGTGTTGGGTTTTTGTCACATTTAACTAAAAGCAAATAAAGAAAAGAACTAACTACATGATCCAGATCAAGTTGGGGAAGGTGTTAAAATAAGACAAATGGAGAAATAATAGCTTCATGTACTTTAGCCTTTGAATTTTAATGGAGAATCAGTTCAAATAGAGTTGATTCAATCTTCATCGGCTACCAAAGATGTATGTAAGAGAAATAAATCCGAATTAAGGAATAGGTTTAGACTTATGGTTATGATCATCACTTAAATGGTCACAGATCATCCAATAGTTGTTGACCTATTCTTTAGTTCAACATGAACATCAGTAAATCTTTGAATTAGGTTACCAACGCTAATTCGCAGGGATGATGAATTAAGGAAGTTGGATGCAAAGATGAGTGAATCTAAAGAAGTCTAATGCACTAAGGTGAACAATAAGAACCCTCGACATGACTCCAATGGAGAAGACACAAATTACAAAGAACCTTTTAAAATCCAACGTTAATTACAGATAGCACGGCTTTAGAGAGCCCTCGACTTACGAGCCGAGCTTTAGAGAGCCCTCGATTTACGCCTTGAATCCGAACTTGAAGTACAAATCACTCACAATGGCTCTCAAAGGTAAACTACAAGAAGCGATCACCGGGGGTTCAGATAAGCTATCTCACCGGAATGAGGGAAACAGAGACGAAAACTCTAAAATCTGGATCCCCAAGGTGGGCAAATGGTTCGTCTCCTTATAGTTTTCCCTATGCCAGCTCAGATGTGTATCACCCAATCAATTGGATAGATCTCAGATCAACCAATAGAGTCGAGCACGGGATCCATCTGCTCGCCAATCGAAATGCTTGATCCGTTCACCAATCAGAAACAGAGGCATCAATTTCGTTATGTAATTCAAAAATCTGTTTGAGCTTCTAGAAGTTCCCGCCAAGTAATTTCATCTTTGGGTGTTCACGTGGGGTGGAATATGCCTTTGGTTTGTGCTCAGAGTCTTCCGGAATGTCCTTGGGTTTTAAAATGCATTGGGGCGGGTGCAAAGTTTCCTGAAATACCTTGGACGAGCCGCAAATCCCCGTAATGCCATTTCTATAGTTTAAGGGCTTTTTCAAGCAAAGTAGTTTGGCTCCAAGCTTCTTCGCAAAGCATTTTGGCTTCAGGAGATCTTTTCGCAAAGCATTTTGGCTTCGTGGAGATCTTTTTCGCAAAGCGACTTCTTCTTTTCGTAGAGTGTTTTCTTCTTTTCGCAAACGTCATTCTTCTATTCGAGGAGTGTTTTCTTCTTTTCGCAAAGTTCAAGGTTCTTTGCGAATAGTAGAAGTTCTTTGCGAATTGACTTTTAGCTTCCATTCTTCTTTGCGAATGGATCCTTCTTCTTCTTCAGGTCTTTTCTTGCTCTTTTAGGACCTTTTTAGCCATTGCTGAGGCTATTTCTTCACTCCCTCTTTGAGCTTGACATGCGTTGTCAGCTTTTTGATCATTTTAGGATGGTTTTCGGATTTGGACCTGTCTTTTTGGTTAGCTGCAATATGAACACTAAAGCACTTATTTAGTCCTCTCAAGGGTCTTTCAAGGCTCATGTTTAGGGGTGAAAAATGGTATTTTTCACTACTTATCAATATCTATGACTTGAAACAAGATGGAAAAGGTCATTGGCCCTATCAACAGCTCAAGATCAACTTCTCCCATTATTTCTCTCCTGGTATTGTCAAACCCTCTTACGCTAGTTTTGGTGGGCCTTAACATGCAAGGATCGACCCCTATCTTGGTGGCGGTTCTCAGCGGGCAAATAGTTAATGCTGACCCACTATCAATTAGTACTAAGGGAATGACCATGTTTCCAAATTCAACAGTTATATTCAAAGACTTGGAATGGCTACACCCTTCTTCTGGTAAATCCGCATCAGAAAATGAAATGGCATTCGGAGCCATCACTTGCCCAAGTATCTGCCCAACTTCATCTGGGCTGACCTGGAGCGATACATGCGCATTCTTTAATGCCCCCATTAATGCTTGGAAATGGAGTGGGGACGTCATCAGTAGATCCCATACAGTGATATGGGCCGGCATTCTTTTCAGCTGAGTCTCCAATATGTGTTCTCGACTCATCTTCTCGAAGGGGTTCACCGCGCTGTCTTTCTTCCCTTCGGGTTGGGCTTATGTCATTGTTGGTACTTCGTCGCTGATATCCTCTCAGACCTAGTAACAAAATCTACTGCCCATTCTCTGTTGCTACTGCCGGCATTGACATCTGTTTGTTCGTAGCTTAGTGGGACCTGATGAGGATCATAGGTTGGTCCCGAGAGTTGAAAAGGTATGACTGCTGGTACTTGAGGCACTTGTATTGTCGGCTCAGGAGGTGGGGGCAATACTTGATTCACCTCAGTGGTAGTGGGTGGTTGGGTGGAAAGATTAGGCCAAATGGGGGTTGTGAATCTTGGGTGTGGTGGCACCGGAGGGAAGGAGGTAAAAGTAGGCCATTGATAGCCGGTGGATGTTGATGGCATATGAGGGGTCTGATGGGCCATCAGGTAGTTGACCGGGGTGATGGGGCTTGTTGGTGGCTGAATTGGGGATGATGGCATGGGCACAGGCCTTTGATAACTGAGGGGTGCAGGTGTTGGATTGGGGGCTTGGGGGTTTATGGGGTAGTTGATGGGGGTTGTGGTATATGGCGATAGTTGGAATGGGGCGGGTGCCGGCCATTGGTAGTTGGTGGGTGCGGGCATAGGAGTGGGGGCTTGTTGACTCATCGGATAATTTGTGGTGTATGGTTAGTATGCATTAATATTCACATAATTGACGGGTGTGGTGGATGGAAAATACGCCCTGAGATCCAATGGTTCGACTTGCGGAGTCGGGCTGGGGAAATAATTCGAAAAATTCAGGGGCTCAACAACCCCGATATTCCTTTCCTCAATGTTTCTTAACAGCGGTGTTACATAGCTCTCCCGATCACTGATATAATCGGATGGGTTAAATTCAAACTCCTCCTCATCTTCTATCATTCCGATGGTGAGTCTGGGACCTGCTCCTCCGGTGGGATGTGGGGGTAGTGGCACTTGATGAATATTGGCATGTTGAGAAGGTGCAGGGGGAATGATTTTCTCGGCATCGATCAAATCTTGGATCGCGTGCTTCAAGGGGAAGTAGCGATCAGTAGAGTGACCCGGATCCTGATGAAAATTGCAGTGGGTGATGGGGTATTGGATGGTGTGGATTATGGGAGGTTGATGGGGGTCATGGGGGAGTGAGGCATGGAGATTGGCTAGAGTATGGGAGGGGTTCATGGATGTGGGGTGTGGAGGAGAGGTGACTTGGGAAGCCTTCCATGAGGAGTAGGCTTGAAGCATTTCCTCCATCATGGCCATGGAAGGGGGATCGGATGTGGATGGTGGGTTTAATGGATGATTGGGTATAGATGGGGTGGATGTAGGGGGGAAATTGGGTATGGCCATGGTAGATGATGGATTAAAGGAATGGGGTGGATTGGAGAGTTGAGGTAGGGTAAAGGATGAGGAAAGATTAGGGATGTTTAAGGGTGATGGTTGGTGGGGTGTGGATGTTTGGAAAAAACCGGGCATGGCCCCGGTAAAAATGGGCATGACTTGGGTAGATGCGTGGGTTTGTGGGGGATTATATAAGGTGGAGGTGGTGTATGTGAACGCGGGTGGATCGGGTCTATAGGGGGATGGTGGGAATTGGGGCATGGATGTGGATGGGAAATGTGTTGGATTGGGTATGGACATGGGTTGGGTAAAAGATGGAGAATGGGGGGGGGGTGGATTTTGGGTATTTTGCGGGGTTGTGGATGGGAATATGGGGGCGCCAAATGGGCCGGTAACGGTAAAAGAGGGTTGGGTGAGGGGGATGGTGGAGAAGACTTCTCCCGATTGGGAGTGGGTTGGAGAGTGTGGTGGGGATGAGTCGGGATCGGCGTAAGCCGGGTCCACTACCCACGACATTCTACGGGAGCGGGTTGGATAAGGATGCCTTGGATAAGGCCCAAAAACCTTCCTCCTTCTTCCCCTACGGGACAACGGAGGGCAAGATGATGTCGTTGTGCCGGCACCACAAACTATATCTTTTTGGGTTTTTGATTATATATATATATATTTTTGAATTGAATTTTTTTGAAAAAAAGTTTATAAAAAGCAAAGGTTCCGAGGCCTTGGAATTCCCTTTTCAGGTGGCCCTCATACCTTGATTCAAGACTCGCAGCGACGATCCCGATGCACTTCGGAAGAATTGAAGGAGAACCGTCGATCTATTGAAGGCACGAAAAACGAGGCAAATAACCCGATCTCCCGGAATGAGCCAAAAAGAAGTTGCCCTCTTTTGACCGGCGGGGGCGTATTAGGTGTTGGAGATGGCGGGGCCTAAACCAGGCACTAAGCGCACTGATCGGGGAACTCGGGAGGTGGAAAGGCCATAGATTCGGGCTGGGGGGCTGTCAGGCAGACCTGGCACAACTATTACCCACGCCAAGGTGGCAGGGCAGGTTTTTTACACTGGCGCAACCAATAGTTGCGCCAAGGTAAAAAAGGGGAGTTTAAAGCTGGCGCAACTATTAGTTGCGCCAATTATAAATTCCATACTTTTGTGCTGGCGCAACTAATACATGCGCCAGCCAAAAATCTGATGCTCCAGAGTGTTTGACAACAGCCACCAACACCCGAAATGAGTCTCTTTTTTGGCTTTTGGGGAAGCTAGGCTTCCGGGAACTGAGTTGTTTTTTAATGTTCGATCCGCTCCTCATTGATGCCTAAAGGATTGAGTCCGGTATAACTCGCTAGCGTGCTCCCCAAGGGTTTTAAGCTTCGGAATGGGAACCCACCCGATATACCTCCGGCGCGAGCGCCTTCTCAGATACTAGGTGGGCTGGGACTTTTCTGGATCATCACCACTAAGGGCTACTGCCATACTAAGACCCGGGTGTTTATATGTTTGCCTAATCCAACCCCTTTAAAATCTAACCCGCAAAAATAGATTGATTAAGCTCCCTAACTTAGTTCAATTTTAAGTTTTTTCAAAGCTTTTCTTTTTTTTTGGAAGTTTCCTTTAGTACAAAGACCGAGGGTGATGATCCCGTGCCGCCACTGCGGGCCGGCATCAACTGATAGAATATGAGTGCACAAGTAGGCCCGCCAATCGGCTAAGGCTCATAAATGACGGAAAAGTAGGGGTAAGTAAAGCGACTTAATCGGAGGGGTGAGTAAAAAAGGAAAAATACACTAAAAAAATAGCAATAACATGTTAGTAAAAATAAAAAAAAAACAAGGCCAAGTTCATGGGGAAGCTCTACAAGAAAATCCCCAGCGGAGTCGCCATCTGTGCAACCGTGGGATTTTTGACGATCCCGTCGCGACGATGCGCTCTCTAACGAAAATAAAAATAAAAATGGAGTCGCCACCCTGAGCTTTCGGTGTCCCGAGATACCTAGTTCATTTTTATGAGCACCTAAGTGCTAAAAATATGACTCTGAATCTGGTCCACACCAAAGGCTCTTGGGTAGGGGCTTCGGTTATCGATCGGGAAGGTGTTAGACACCCGATCAACCCGCTTAACGCGGTCTCTACTAATGGCCAAAAATAAAATGATGTAAAAGACAAGAAAATGATTCCCTCTTGCCCAAATGGGCCTCCAATCCTATTTGTGCCCCTCCGTTCCTACCAAAAATTCGGCGGCGTAACAACACAAATGAGAGGATGGAGGGAGCTAGAAAGAGATAGGAGAAGAAAGGGGAGAGCCAGAGCCCTCGGGCCCTTGTAGCATCGTAGAGGAGCCTTGCGTGACTTGCTTTAATGAGCTCTTGAAGGCTTTGTATAGTGGAAAATGGGGTTCTAACTCTTAGGACTTAAAGCTAAGAGGTAGGGGATGGAGGCTAGGGGATCACACACACCTAGGCTAAGGGTTTTGGATGCAAGAACAAGCTTTAAATGAGGTTTTGGAATTCTGGAATTTGGATGAAATAGTGCACAAAAGGGAGGAAGAACTTCTCACTTTGAGCTCTTTCTCTCTTAAGTAAAATTTTCAACCCTTAAACCAAGGGGAGGGGGGCTCTATTTATAGGAAAAGGGTGGATTAGGAGATCACTTAGATGCTAATTGGAGTTAGCAATTAGGTAATCTCAAATCTAAGGTTTCCTAAAATTTTGAGAGCTTAGAAAGGTGTGAAGGTGGTTCTAATGGTGGATGATGGGGTGAGGCTTTAAGCCACTTGGAGGGTTGCAAATAGGTAAGGAATGGGTGTAACAGGACTATCAAAACACACCCCAAAGGTTGAGGTGGTCAACAAGTCAAACCCCAAACACGACATTCGGGGCACAATCCCAATGTTACTGTTCATATGCCAATAGTTGCGCCAGGCAAATGTACAGTAAAACAGTATTGAGCAGTAGCCTGGAAGTTGACCTCGCGAGGGGTAGGGGGACCCATTTATACCTGGCGCAACTATTAGTTGCACCAGGCCATTTCTGGGGGAAAAAGACTTGGCGCAACTATTAGTTGCGCCAAGCAACCCTAGGGGGAAAATGGCCTGGCGCAACTATTAGTTGCGCCAAGCAAAAATCCCTCCAAAAAAGCTCAATTTGCAACTGGTCATAACTTTTGATATACAACTCCGATTGAGGTGATTCTTGACTCGTTGGAAAGCTGGCGAAGTCCTCGTTTCAATGGTATATGATTTGATATTAGTAGAAGACCTCAGATAGTCCTGGTTCACCACTCTTCATCCATTGCCCGGGAAGGTTAGGTTTAGGGTTCGGAATGGGTTCTAAGGGTCAGTATTGGTTTCTAAAGGTTTGGGGTAGGTTTCTAAGGGATCTAGGGTGATTCCTAAGGGTTTGGGGTGATTCATAAGGGTTCCATACATGCCATCAAAAGCTCAGAATTGCAACTCACTCTCGAAAGGTGTTTCGATCGGGCCTTGGGCCAAATTTTGGTGTCTACAAGGGCCCCAAGAACTAGGAACTTAGATTTGTCTCTCTCCTTGCGTGCTCAAATAAAAAGTATATAAAATCAAAACAATACTAGGGACATTTAATTTTAGCTAGCCTACCTTATAACAAATAAGGCAGGAATAAACCGACCCTTGACAAAAATAATGGGGGACGACTACGCATTAACACCGTGTGCACTTCCCCCATGCATACAATTTCCCCCTGTGATCGGTAATAAGATTTTTAAATCACGCCCAAAATATTTCAAGAACTTCCAATATTTCATGGGCTAAGGGGTGAAAATCCCCTATTTACATTTAAGAAATTTACAGAAGTGTGCAACCTTTTCCAAATCAATAATTTGCCAGAAACATCTCTTCGTTTGAGGCTATTCTCATATTCTCTTAGAGATGAGGCAAAGCAGTGGATACACTCCTGACCTCATAATTCGTTTGCTAACTGAGAGGACCTGGAACGAGGATTTCTCATGAAATAATTTTAAATACACAGAATGAATCAAATTTGGTATCTTATTCAAACATTTAAACAATATCCGGATGAAACTCTTCAAGAGGGATGGAGGCACCTCAATGAACTTTTACATGGGTGTCCTCATCATGAAATACCCCACTAGCAAATAATCCTCACTTTCTATGAAGGTCTGAATGATAAAATCCGGCACATAGTTCATGTTGCCTGTGGAGGGATGATTCATATTTTGTCTGCTGAGACTGCGTGGTAATTCTTTGAGAACTTTAGCGATGGCCCAGTGTAATGCCAAGCACCGGGAGAGATTAAATCAGAGACCGCGAAAAGTATACCTCTTAGGCAGAGAGAACTATACAAATTAAAGTCAATGATGATTTGCCTTCCAAAATTAAGACTTTGGAAGACAAAAATTCAAACTCTGGAGGGTACAAAATCAGGCCCAGTATCTCAACAAGGAGAGGCCAGTGAGCCTAACCACGACCCAACTCAAATAATTCCCGAGCACTCTCCTATACTTTTCCCCACACAGACCCCAAGACCACAATGACACTGAGGAAGCTCTGTTGCAGATAGTCAACAGCTGGATGCAGCATGGCAAAATTCAAATACAAGTACTCCAAAATCTCCTAGAAACCACTACACTGTTAGAAACTCAGGTTGAACAACTAACTATTCTGGTTAACTCGAGAAAGGGTAATTCTTCTTCCTCATGGCCACTTGGAATCTCAAGAGGAATAACTTTTATGGGAGGGACATCAACTCCCCTAGCGTCATTAAAATTTCCCTTGGAATGTGTCGAGCTACCAACTCACTCGTAGCAAACACGTGTCACGTATGTATATATAAACTTTTGAAAAGACCCCTCTACGATTTATAAATTAATACTAATCGTAAAGGCTCTTTCCTTTATTTTAATCACTTGAAACGGATGGACTTGAGATTCTCGTGAATATAGAGTCAAATCATAGCGAGTACAATTTTTCTTATCGTAGATTCTCCTATAGAACAGGAGAACTTAGTGATCAGTCTCATCGGGTGCATTGGAAATAGAAACTCATTAAATTTATAAAGGAAGTGGACAAGCTTTGCATTCAAGACTACCACTTCCCAACCACCCTAGCCTAGGAACCTACATATCGGCATTTACTCGAATTGACGGTTCAAATCCAAGCCTCTTCCCTATAAAATCCACACACATCCATTAATCAAAACCATCCAATAACCTTTCTTCTTCCTCCGTCCTTATCCCTACACCCCATGATGGAAGAACATCACCAGAGTGATTCTAGCAAAATACTTGATAGAATTCTCGAAATAGAGTTGATCTCTTGGCTGCACAACAAATAGTAGAAAATCTAAAGCGCCAAAGATCTGTCTCTAATGCTAATTTATCCACCAAAATTACCCTTTACCCTAAACCTAAACCCAAATTCGAAACCATATACTAGGAACCCATTTTCCCCTACTTCCTAACCCTTATACCATTACCGCCCACCCTGAATGCAACTTCTTGTACGATAAGGATGGGCTACAATTTCCAATATCATTTCCCATCCCATCCTTGATCTCCTCATAAGCTCTCTCCATTGCCCCTAGTTCTCCCTTCCCAACTCTATTGTCTCCCTAAAAAATCTCCGTACGAGAGCAGTATAGGGTGAATGGGGGAGTTGAGATGTATCATCTTTCAGCTCCTCTCCAAAGATGAGGAGGGGAGGCGAAGGACTTGGAAGGGCAGTGAGGAGTGTTCCGACAGCTCTTGGAGTAGCAACCCTCCAAAGGTTGGAGCCCTTTTTGATGGGAAGGGATAAGAGACTCTGATTGAAGGTAGTTAGAAGCCGATGACCGATCTTTATCGAAGAATCCTTTATCTCGGACGTTGCTGCCAGTGTCTTAGTTTAGTGTGTGTCTAAATTTTTCCTAGGAATTTCTTTCGATGTAATTAATTTTCTTTCTATATTTATGAAATTAGTTCATATATATAAAAGTCCTTTCTTTTTATTTTATTATTTTACTAACATTGTTACTAACATCTAACATAGTAGTTCCGTCAACCGAAAGTATTTTTCTCCTAAGTTTGGGGGAAAGATTTTTTATTTCTTTTACAGATTATAAACCCGGTTACTAACATAGTAGTAAATAAAATAAGTAATATCTTTTCTGTATGGCCCCTGTTTTGCACAATGAGGACACTGCCCTATTTATGTTTGGGGGGGATACAGTACACAATATAATAGTTTATAATTTTTTTAATTTTTAATTTTTTCAGTTTTTTAGAGTTTATAATTTTTTTTGATTTTTTTTTCAGTTAATCATTATATGTAAATTATAATAAAAATATGAAAATCCGAAATACTTAGCAAACCATCATAGTAGTAGTTCAAAAAATCAAAATAAAAATAGTTATAATTCAAGTAAAGCATCTCTAGAATACTGTATCAGATGAATATTTGAAACTATACGATTGATTTGAACTGCAATTATTTTAGATTATAGTTTCAAAATTGTATAACCAGTGAGCTATAGAGCCTATTTTCCTCTTCTATTCTAAAAAAGAGAGATTGTTTTTATTCGGGCTAAAATTTTCTTGAACTTCTCTACCATCTGTAATCTCATATTACTGAACTTAGAGTTAATATATTCTATAAATATGATAATTTTTCTGTTTAGAACTATCTATCAAGTACGCCAAAATAATAAGACATCCATATTAGTAAATCGTGAAAATGACCAAAGGCCATCTTTTATTAAATTAGAGCCAAAAAGCCAAAACTTTTAAAGTATGTTATCCTTTGAACCCATATTAGAAGCCTAAAGATTAAATTTCTTTGTACTAGAATTTTATAAACCCTTAACCATATGTACTACCTAAAACTTTCTATCCTTAACGTTACAATTTTTTAAGAGTTTCGAATATAAAAGAAGGGGAGAAAAATGGATTGAAAGGAGTATGAGTTAATAGATAAGGGATCTGCTGAAAAGGGTATAACTGAAAAAGAAATATAAAAGTATGAAAATATGGGAAAAGAAAAGAAGAAAAAGAAGCAATCGTAAAATACGATTCTGTGAAAATAGGATTTACAAAAAGAAGAAAAGAAAAAAATGGGAAGAAAATATCCAAAATAAGGATACTTACTGAAGCTAAAAAAATTGAAAAAGAAGAAAAAGAAGAAGAAGAGCTAAATTCTCATAAAACTTTTGAATCCTCTTTACCTTTTCTTGAAACCTTCTCAAAACCCAAAGCCCCATTACAAGCCGAAGGAAAGACCTTTGAGATTTATAATTTACAAAAATATGAGTATAGTAGAGATATATGAGACAGATACTATGAATAAGAAAAAAGTTATATAAACAGAATTGATTATCCTTTCTATGAGATTTCTCTGCTTAGTAATTATCAGATTTTTGCATATATATCTACATTATTGTGAGAACCCAAAATTTTGATTGTTTCTGAGAGTATGCTAATAAGTGCGAGTTTGGATGAAAATATTTTCTAAAAATTATAGTTTAAAAAAATTTATGATGAATAAACTTTTCACTGATATGCACACACTCCACGCTACACCGAATTGAAATTATTGAGTTTTGATATAGGATAATTACGATGATGGGAAGATAAGGATAAAAGATTGGCAAATTTTTAGAAATAATAAACATATAATGATTGATTGAGAATTTAGTGTATATATTTTGAATTTTTAGTTTTGAAAAATATTTTGAAAAGCCCAAAAATATTTGAAGTTTATGGGTACCTTCACTAGAAACCTTCAGGAGACTATAACTCCTCCACTAGGGATCACCTAGGGGTTTAAAGGCTTATTGCATCTGCTAAATACAATCGTGCTCCGTACGAAAGTGGCATTTAAATTTATAGTTTTAAATATTTTATGTTTTCTTGTTTGCTAAGGACTAGAAAAACTAAAGTTTAGGGGTGTGATCAGTCACATAATTTACCATTTTATCACCCTTAACTTAGTGATGCTAGACCCATAGTTTGCTACTAATAAGTTGTTGATATGCAGATATTAATGAAAAACAGTAAAATAAAGCTAAAGTGATAATATTTGTCAAAAGTAACTCAAAAAGTAGTAAGAATGACAATAGATTGAAAGATGAAAGCTCCACCTACTGAAAAGAATGAAAATTTGCTATTTACAATTTTCCCATATTGAGAGACTATGAAAGCTAAAGAATTATAATTTACGATTCTACAGAAGAAATCGCTCAAGGAAGAGAAGTATTTACGATTTTCAGAGAATCGTCCGTCAAGTCTAAGTCATAAAAAATGACAAAACTGAAGAATTGTCTTTTACAATTTTCCCTCTATGAACCCTATTGAAAGCAGAAAATTATAATTTACGATTTTTCACTAAAGAAGAAAGAACAGAAAATCATTATTAGCAATTCTACAGAAAGCTTAGTTAACTGCTGCTAAGCACGTGATAACTATCACTACCATAAACGGGAAATAGAAGATCTCTTGAATTAGAAGTCTGGCGAATCACGGATCTGAGGAAATTGATGAAGAAGACTTTGAAGGACTCTATTGCTGAAGAATAAAGAAAGTTCTAGAAGCATATCAACCGTGACAGCAAAGGAAATATAAAATTAGGAATTAGAGTTATATTAGAAAACTTGTATTTTTAGTAGTTTATTTTATTAAAGTTAGATCTTTGTAAATCGACTCCTTTTCATCTATAAATAAGAGAGCTTAGCATAAGAATAAGCATCGAAAAATTTCAGCATCAATTGATGCTTGAGGTTGAAGTTTTCTCCGATCAGTAGTGTATACTAGTTAGAGTAGATTAGATATCAGAGGTTTCTCAAGAGCAATTGACGACTGCAATTGCGTGTTGAAGATTAGTATAGATATCTGTAATTTCTCAAGAGCAATTGATGACTACGGCTGAGGGGTGAAGGATATATTTTACTTTCTTTTCTAGTTTAGATTTATTTGCTTTGTAAACATCTTCAAGTATTAATTTTAATTGACAACTCAGGATAGAATTTGTAGATTAGTGTAACTATTTTACTTTTCCATCTTCAATTTTCTAACGTTTGATTGACGCCCGAATTTTAGGAAGTTGTTGATTAGATTAAATCTATATTGATAGGATCTTAGAATTGATTGACGACCAATGCTAGGAGACTAGAAATATAATGTAACGGTACTGTTTAAATTTTATAAATATCCGATAGGTAAAGATTAAGATTGACGACCTTGATCTGAAGGAGGATTAGGATTTATTTTCTGTAATTTAGATTAAACAATCATTATTTTATTCATATTTCTCCAGTAGATTAGATCTTAAAGATAAATAACAATCTTTAAAGATAAGAATTTGAATAAATGATAAAACTAAAGAAATTAGATAACAAACTTCCTCGTGGGAACGATCTTATGTTAGTACTATGATTTCTATTATGTGCTTACAATAGGTTAAGATTTGAATTTAATATAAATATAATATACCATAATAAGAACAAGTCAAGCACCTTGATCCTCAATACCCTGATCCTCAGCACCCTCCTCCATAATCACCACCTCATCACCCTCAGGTACCTCCTCTCTGACCATCACCCCAACCTCCTCTTCCAAGGCGCCAGCGCCGGCCCGAGCCTCGGAAGCCTCGCGTATCTCTCTGATCATCAACCCCTCTAACTCGGAGGAGGTGAAGTTGGGTCTACCACTACCCTCCGACTCCATCCTAGAAGAAAGAACTCGAGAAACTGAAAAGAATGCAAGAAACGACGCCTGAAACAGACGATCGGATCGCAAGATATCACGAAAACACAAAAATTAGAGCACAAGCAGACAAGGAAACAGAGAATCAAAGAAAAAGACGGATAGCACGCGCGGGAAGAATGAAGACTTTTCAGGTATATATAGAGCGTGGTTAAATCATGCCCCCTTGCTTTAGGCACGTAATGAAATTTTGCACCATAAGATTCGCGCTTAATCCCCATTACACGCCCTCCTTTGAGCGCATAAACAAATCGCCGCCCGCTAAAAACCGCCCAACACCCAAGTTGCATGCCGCAGACTAGACGCATAATTATATCATGCGCCAGAATCACGGCGAGTAAATCCCAGAGGTCACCCGCATAATGACCAGGTGTCGCCCCAATCCCGCGTCCTGAAACACGCATGTAATTTGGTTATGTGTCAGCATACCGACGCGTAATGATCCTCGAGAGCCCTAAAACACGTGCGGCTATACCGAAGCTCAATTTAGTTATGCACCCGATGTTAAGCTCGTAATTTCCTAGGCGAAGCACAAAAATGTGTGCCCAGAACAATAGATCCAAAGGCTAAAATAAGGGCATTTTAAACATGGAATACTGATCTAAACTACACCCTTGCTAAGACAAATCTAAAAACACTTCAAACTTAGAAAACATAAACTCCGAAAACTAAAAAATGCCCCCCAACATCCCCAAAGCAAATCACTTATACACCTAGACCGAACCAAATCGAAAGAAATAAATGACATCACGCTCAAGTAAACAAAATAAGCCGCAAAGTAAACCAAACCAAAGATTCACTAAAATTTTCACTCCATAAATAAATGAAACCATTACAAAATGCATCGAGGGCATACCCTCTAAATATATAGTCAAAAATAACCAATCCAAAATGAGCACTTTCAGGCCATCCCCGAATCCAAATTTATTCGAGAAAGAAGAGATCCTGGAGAGGCCTGGAGAAGAAACACACCTTGAACGAATTCCAACAAGAATCCCATCGTCCCCTCCTGAGTTGGCAGGAAAGAAAGAGTGGCTCACGAAAAGTCACCCAGGATTTGTGGAATACACATATGGAAGTCTACCCTAGAAAGCATAACAGGGAGGACTAACAAAAGAGCAATCCACAGAGCCTACCGAGGAGTCATTAGTATCGGTCACGAGAACTTTGACCCGACTCTTTTCCTCGGTTTTGTTTCAACCGCCTTCTCCTCCATCTCTTCCCCTCGCATGGTAGCAATTCGATTGCTACCTTGCATTCCCAATTCCATCCATTCCCAAACAAACAAAAGTAAATACAACCTCCTTAGGATCCAATACTCGGGATACAAAATAATGAGGAAGAAAAGACATTAATGGAACAAGAAACTAAAAATCCCCCAAAATTCTAACCAATATATACATATATATATATATATATATATAATAAAAATGCTCCCAAACCTTTTAATTTAAGACAAAGATGCAAAATGAAAACTAAACTCCTAACCCCTACTTATAAGCTAAACCCCTTCCACCATAAAATGACAAGTGTTTCATTGCTAAGCACTCTCCACTTGATTTAATCGAAAGACAGACACATGCCCTCTAAAAGACCATGATCCATGATAAAATTAGATTGACCAATCCTCTCAAAACACTTACCCCTCAAGAAATACAAATCCACCATGAAGTAGATAGACTAATAAGATTAAGAGACTTAACACTCATCTAGAAACCCTAAGTCAAACCCCAAACTTACACACTTCTAACAAGTGTCAACCCAAATCAAGACCAAAATGCCAAGAATTCTGAACATGAGATTCACACCCCACCTTAAACAAAGCGAATGTTGGAAAATAATCCTCCAAGTAAAACAAAATAAATGCCCCGACAAACATAATTAAATGAAATCCCAAATAAAACCCAATATGTCTAAAGAAAATTAAACAAGCCCTAGACAAATCAAACAAATCGCTCCTAAGTAAACTCTAAATAAACCTAGAATTCCAAGTCCTAAAATAAAATCTTGAACAAATCCTAAATAATTCAAATCAACCAAGTCAGTCAAATAAAATTAAATAGATCAATACCCAAACAGGTTTGAATAAGCATAAACAAAACAAATACAATAAAAAAAAATTATACATATGTCATTGGAGGCATACCTCTTGAATTACAACCCAAAACAAAAACCGGAATACCTAATCTACAACCCAAAATGAAAACTAAACCTGAAAAGGAGACCAAGCGAGGAGCAGCGCCCGACTTGGAGCGCCCAATTGAAGGCTTCAGAAGTATTGGTTGGGGAATACATCCCTTCACTTGTAACGCTTCCTCTTTCGCCATCTTCACCTCCGCCGTCACCGCCGCCTCCTCAACGCTGCCTTCACTACTCCTTAAAAGGGATCGCTGTAAAGGTTAACCTCCTCTTTCCCAATACCGCCCATCCTCAGAGTTGCGCCATCTCCAAGCACCACCTTAGGTCGAAGAACGCACGAAACGATAAACATCGGAAGAAACGATATCCCAAACGGATGATTAGATAGCACAATATCGCAGAAACACAGATACTCGAGTGCAAAGAAACCAGATAAGGTAAAGATCGAGGCTAAATTGAAAGATACAAAGAAAATGAAAACCCCTTTGCTTATATAGAGTACGGACTCAATCGCACACTTGGGTCTTGGCGAGCAATTAGATCAAGCGCCAAGAAGTCTGCGTGGAAACCAAATCACGCGCACTAACAAGAGCGCATAATAAAAACATTGCTTGTGCAAACGACACGACGATCCAGTCACGCACCCGCACCCAAGATCGAATGTGTATTCACATTACTTGCTCCACAAACAATGCAGAATCTGAGCGGTCATCCGCCCAGTGACCTGGCGACGCTTCAATTACACTCTATTACTTAGTCGCATAATTGGATTATACGCTAACACCCACACGCGTAATCCAGATCGACACCTGAATCCTGCCGTTCTACCAACTCAGTGACCTTTCAATTACGCATTATACAAGACACGCGTAAATAGATTAAATGCATGCACCTGAACACGTAAATGAATCCTTAAGCCCTAAAATAAATGCCATGAATTAGGCGTTTAACTCGATATAACGCCTTTAATTAGGTGCGTAATTCTCAACCACAACACTAACCTCCAATAAAATAAACACGCGCCCTGTCACAACACAACACACTAATCTTCCCTGCACGACCTGACCAGGGAAGGAGAACCCCGTCATGTCTCATCATGATAGGATACCTGAGTGCTATGTCAGAGCTCAGTGGCCTAATCAGCTACGCCCCCATATTCCACCACGAAAACCTAAAAATAAACCTCGCGGACACTCTTCCATTACCAAACGCCACACCTCGTTGCGATCTCAAGACTTCATCATTGCCCCACTGCAACAGTCAATGAGTTGTCAGAACCAACCCCACCACACACTCAACGACATACCCCGTCGAAATACAACTACAGCGTGATCTCGTATAACCTGAGATCTGCCAAAGAAAGAAACACCATCATTGCCTTATCACGACATCGAAACAACTAGGCAGTCAATGGCATGCCCCGTCGCAATGCTGCTATAGCCCAATTGCCTCACAAACTCGTTTCATCACGACACTATCACCTGAGGCACTTGGACACAGCCCGTCACGACACACAATCAAGAAGGGAAGGCTCAGTCAATGTCCCATCACGAAAAGCACAGATCCAAAACCTCCAAATCCCATCACAAACCACGCCTCCCTGAAATCCCATCGCATAACTTTGCATAGCAAACTGAGGGGAAGGCTCGATCATGTCCCATCGCGAAAGTAGAGAGCCCGCCTCCCAAATACCTCGCCACTCACCAAATATCACTACTGCAGGAACATATGAATAAAGAAAGGGACTCGACCCATGTCCCATCACATCCAACCAATATCAACCTCCCAGCACGAGCATCTCATCAAAATCCCCAATGTCCCACCGCGCCTACAACCACAGGGACTCATCATGGCACGCCACAATAAGAGAAGACTACCATGATCCCATCGCGAACTTTACCTCCCCAAGACATTTTTATCACACGGATGACCACAAGGTCCCGCTGCAGCAGAAGCGAAGAAAAGAGGAAACTCTCTAATATCCCATCGCAACATCACTACAACAACCAATCACTCCCATCACAAACTATATAGGTAAGTATCACCCCCTCAAGTAAGTATTATTGCCCTTCTTTATACTCGATATTCTCTCTAAAATATAGTTATTTATGATTAAGTTGAATGTTTTTTAAAATCCGTCTTTCTCGACTCTCTAATCATTGTAGTCCTCCCATAAGTGACCATCATCAGTATTCATGAGAAGGTTAGACGGGGCGTCTGACATGTCAAGTGTCATATTGACAACCGCGCAAATGGTCGGGTTCACAAATTCTGTATCAGTGGATCTGCTCAGTGACATCTCGGAAGCCATGTTTTTCACAGATTTAATACTGAATTAATCTTAAGTTAAATTCCTAAACTTTCAAAAACAAACAAATATTTCCAAAAAAATTAATGAATAAATAAAAATAAATTTCCAATACATAGACTCCTATCAATCAAAATTCACTTATCACCCCAACCCATTCCTTCCCCTGGGAAGTCAAACACTGAATATACTCAACCACGAGAAATTACAAATGCCCGCTGAAAAAGGGACACCTGAAGCGCCATTGGTGTGAGCAATGATGCCCCTTATCCGACATGATTTGCGAAAGTCTTCGCCATTACATGATATTTTATCTTATTATTCGGTCTCTGGATATTCGTATGATGCCTCCCGGTACCTCGACTATGTCATTTCCCTCTATTTGATTGCCCCTTACAATAGGTTGCGACATGCGGAGGGATGCCCCTTGTATCCACAGATTAGGATTTGATGATTCTCCTTTCAGTTTGACTGTCACTTGCAGCAGGTCATGCCATGTGACGGGATGCCCCTTGCACCCGTGGATTAGGATACACTGACTTCCCTTGTTGACTGCTACTCGCAGCACATCGCAATACGCGGCGGGATGCCCAGCTGCATCCATGGCCAAGAATAAGCCTTTCGCCAGCTACCACTAGGCTCCCAAATGCTCCATTTTAGCTTGTGCTATAGATAAGAAAGTAAAGCATTTCATGTCAGCATCCCTA
This sequence comes from Chloranthus sessilifolius, assembly GCA_021018995.1. Taxonomy (NCBI): domain Eukaryota; kingdom Viridiplantae; phylum Streptophyta; class Magnoliopsida; order Chloranthales; family Chloranthaceae; genus Chloranthus; species Chloranthus sessilifolius. The sequence goes on along the minus strand of CM037598.1, from coordinate 73,655,429 downwards.
GTTTATATTTGTGATTTCCCAAAAAATGAGAAGGTACCTCTAATGAGGGGTGTCTACTTCTTCGACGCGCTCTTACTTCGCAAGAACGCACTGAAGATGGGCATCTATAGACACCCCCATTTTTTCCTCTCAGAGTATATAAGTTTGTTTGGTCAACCTTTGACCTCGACTGCGACTCTTCCAAAAGGACTTACCTTCTTCGAGGGTTTTGAAGCCCTAACATGGAAACCATATGCTGATATAATAGTATATGGCTGGACACAGGCTGAAATAATAGTTTTGTGGCTTAGGTTCCATGACCCTAATGTGGGACCATATACTGAAACAATAGAATATGGCTGAACACAGGCTGAAATAATAGTTCTGTGGCTTAGGTTCCATGACCCTAATGGGGGACCATATACTAAAACAATAGAATATGGCTGGACACAGGCTGAAACAATAGCTCTGTGGCTCAGATCCCATAAAGGAGGGGGCCATATGTTGAAACAATAGTATATGGCTGGACACAGGCTGAAATAATAGCTCTGTGGCTTAGACCCCATAACCCCAAGGCGGGAACTATATACTGAAACAATAGTATATAGCCGAAACACAGGCTGAAACAATAGTCTTGCGCTTCAGACCCGGGACAATCCTGAATTACATACTCTAAACCATGCGTGTAATTCGATTGAACGCCACACCACCAGTGCTCAATCAGTCCTCGTCAGACCAGACTTCCCCTCCCTTTGACCGCCTTGAGACCCAATCACGTGCCCTAACAATCGCACGCAATCGGATTAAGTGCCAAATCACCGACGCTCAATTGGTCTACTTCGGACCTAGTCTCTAACTCCCTAGACTGCCAAAACTCCATGATTAAATGTAGTTAGTATGACATTTAATTGGATTGTACGTATCAAACTGAGCACGCAATTAGTCTAATCATTAGGATCGGGACAATTTACCGAGCCACCACCTGCCACTCACTATGGCCGCACGACCAAAGTGGTTAAGCGCTGATAGAGCGACATTCAATTAAGCACCCTAGATAGGGTGCGTAATTGAAGTTGACCGACTAATTAAACGCACCCCACAGGGCACGTAATTAGTAAAATACTTATAAATAGATTCCCTTACCTCGACCCAAAAGGACAACACAATGACTTTGGGATTCGAGTTTTGAGTTCCTCGCCTTCAAGCTTAGGATTTCGAGATTTCCTTCTACAGCCCCGGCCTTAGGTATAATTTCCCTTCTAGTTTTTAATGTTTTGTTCTAATTTTTAGTTCTTAGTTCTTAGATCTCAGGTTTTAATTATTAGTTTTAATTTTTAGTCTTAGACCGTAACACCTTTTTAATCCGTAGTTTCAGTACCTGGTTCCAGTTCTTAGTTTCTAGAACCAGTTCTTAATCTGATCATTTAATTCACTATTTTAAATCTTATTTTTACCTCGATATCTCAACTTTCAGTCCTATCATTAATCTCTGGTTCTAGTTCTTAGTTTCTAGAACTAGTCCTTAATCATATGGTCTAATTTCCTAGTTTCGGTCCCGATTTCAATCTTTAAATTTTAGATTCCAGTATCAATTTACCGATTTCTTATAGTTCTAGATATAAAAAATCACGATTTATAGTTTTGCTCTCAACTTCGAGCCCCAAAATTTAATCCATAATTATAATAAAAAAATTATTGACTTTTCAATCCAAAAATATCGTCTTACAATTCAAACTCAGATTACTTTAATCTTAGCCACCCGATTTGCCCAAGGGAGCTTACGGAAAGTACCCGAGAACGGGACCGATCCTCCTTAGTATAGCGGGCCAAACCCCTCTTTTTTTGGATTTTCAATAAAATTAGTGGATTTTTAATTAATTAGAGTTTTAATAAAATTAGTATAGTTAGAGTTTCAATAGACTTAGTATGTTCCTAATTAGTTTCCATAGAATTGACACATTTGCACTCCTGGTAGTACCAGGAGACTGAATTAACTAGATTTCTAATACAATTAGGATATTTAAATTAATTAGACTCCTAGTAGGATTAGGAGACCCAATTAAATAAAATTAAGATACTTAAATTAATTAGACTCCTAATAGGATTAGGAGACTTAACTAATTAGACCTCTAATAGGATCAAAATACTCAACTAATTAGACACCTAATAGAATTAGGAGACCTAATTAATTAGACTTCTAATAAAATTAGAACACTAAAAATAATTAGATTCTGGTAGAAGTAAGTCATTAGAAATAATTAGACTTCTAAAAGAATTAGGAGAATTAATCAAACTAAAATCAAAAGACCAAAAAATAGTTAAAGTTAGGATAACACCCAGAATTCTATGCATAACCAGACTCCCAGTAAAATCAGGAGACCTAAACTCATTAGAACCAAGGCAACAAAATGAGAACAGGTTATCTAGACACCTGAGCGACCAGTGCTGCTGACGTTGGCCGACCGATGATTTCATAAAGAAGGAACCCACACCTCCTCACAAGCGTGATCAGTGATGCGTTGCAGCGTCGATAAATATCTGCAGCTGGCGATCATAATAAACTAGGTATTTTGGTCCTGAATTTACCTCTTTAGTTTTAACACTTATTATTTTCTGATTCACCACTCCACCACCTATCGCCAGAGTTCGCTTGGGACCGAATTGGGCCACTCTTTCCGGGGACCGAAAGGAACCTAGAAAAAGCGCTTACCAACAGTGGTCCTCCAATTGGCTGACAGATCTGAGAGAAAACTTATGGGCATTGTGGTGTGGAAGATGCGCTGGTGGGTGTAGATAAAATTTTCCACCCAGCTAATTTTTTTGTGTTAGACATGGAGCCTACCAAGTGCACCACTCCAATTCTTGTTATTTTGGGTAGGCCATTTCTGGCCACTGCCAATGCTTATATTCAATGCAGGTCTTGAGTGATGGAGGTCACTTTTAGAAATATGAAGGTTAAGTTGAATGTGTACAATGTTACCAATCAGCCTTAACTTGACAATGAGGACTGTTTTGCAATAGATGTATTAGATGAATTGGTGGAAGAGAACTTACCCAACCTGTTGGATTGGGATAAGATGTGTGATGATTTTGAGGATGTGTGGACTGAGGTTGTTGAGCAGGAGGCCCCAACACATGTTACTGAAGAAAGGAGCACATTGGATTCTTCAGTGTGGTTAGTGCAGTACTCTACATGGAGACCTACATTGCTGCCCCTCCCTCAATCCTCCAAGGCACCTTTGCTGCCTTCTATGAAAAGTCTACCAGATCTGGAGCTAAAGAAGCTGCCAAAGTCTTTGAAATATACTTTACTGGGGCAGAATGAAAAGTTGCCAGTAATTATCTCTTCCTGTCTCACTGTGGAGTAGGAGGAGCAATTGCTATGTGTCCCCAAGAAGCATAAGAAAGCCATTGGATGGACAATTGCTGATTTGGGAGGAATTGATCCGTCTGTTTATATGCACAAAATACATGTGGAAGACGGCTCCAAACGCTCTAGAGAAATACAAAGAAAGTTGAACCCTCACATGCAGGAAGTAGTTATGAAAGAAATTGTCAAATTGCTTGATGCTGGGGTCATTTACCCTATTTCTGATTCTGAGTGGGTATCACCTATCCAGGTGGTCCCCAAGAAGTCTGGCATCATAGTAACAGTAACTGAGTCTAGGGAGTTAATGCCAACTAGAGAGACCACTGGTTGGAGAGTGTGTATAGATTATAGAAAACTGAACTCCAAGACCAGAAAGGACCACTTCCCTTTGCCTTTTATTGATCAAATTTTAGACAAGTTGGTAGGCAGAGCATATTACTACTTTCTTGATAGATAATCTAGTTACAATCAGATACTAGTGTATCCTTAAGACCAGGAAAAGACCACTTTCACCTGCCCATTTGACACCTTTGTCTATAGAAGGATGCCATTTGGACTATGTAATGCTCCTGCCACCTTTCAAAGGTGCATGTATTCAATTTTTTTTATATGATTGATAAGTTTTTAGAGATCTTCATGGATGATTTTTTCAGTCTATGGGGATGATTTCAGTCAGTGTTTGTATTTCCTCAACCTTGTACTTCAAAGGTGTGAAGAAACCAACTTGGTTTTAAGCTTGGAGAAAAGCGACTTCATGGTCACCCAAGACATTGTGCTTGGCCATGTGGTATCCCAAAAAGACATAAAGGTTGACAAGGCAAAAATTGACCTGATTTCACACTTGTCCCCACAAAAAATAATCAAGCAAGTCAGATCTTTTTTAGGACATGCTGGATTTTATAGATGGTTCATTAAAGACTTCAATAAGATCTCCAAACCACTGTGCCACTTGCTTTGTAAAGAGGTTTCATTTGTGTTTGATGCTGAATGTCTAAATGCATTTGAGATTTTGAAGAAATATTTAACCTCTGCCCCTGTGATTCAAGCACCTGATTATGTCCTACCCTTTGAACTAATGTGTGATGCAGCTGATTTTGCTGTTGGAGCTGTTTTGGGACAGAGAAGAGAGAAACTACCATGTGTAGTTTACTATGCCAGCAAAATACTGACAGAAGCTCAGCTGAACTATACAACAACTTAGAAAGAGCTCGTGGCTGTTGTGTTTGCTTTGGAAAAATTTAGACCTTATTTACTAGGGTCTAAAATTATAGTTTTTACTAACCACTCTACCCTAAAATATCTACTGGTAAAGAAGGATGCAAAATCAAGACTGATTAGGTGGATCTTACTCTTGTAAGAGTTTGATCTTGAAATCAAAGATAAGAAAGGGATAGAAAATGTGGTTACTGACCACCTGTCAAGGATCCTGGTTGAAGAATGTGTTGCGACACCACTTCATGATTCCTTCCCTGATGAGCAATTGTTTGCCATCAAGTCTAGTATTCCCTGGTTTACCAATATTATAAATTACCTTGCTGTAGGAAGGATCCCTTCTCACTGGTTTAAGAGGGATAAAGACTTCTTCCTTTCACAAGTCAAGTATTTTTTTTTGGGAGCACCCTTATCTTTATAAATGTTGTGCAGATAAAGTGATCAGAAAATGTGTCCCTGAAAGTGAAATCCACAATATTCTTACCATATGTCATGAAAATGCCTGTGGGGGACACTTTGGAGGAAAAAAGACAACAGCCAAGGTGCTGTAGTGTGGTTTCTACTGGCCATCCTTGTTTAAGGATGCTTTTGAACAGTGTAAGACTTGCCTGAGATGTTAAAGGATGGGTGACATATCAAAAAGAGATTCAATGCCATTGAAACCCATCCTTATTGTGGAGCTATTTGATGTCTGGGGGATAGACTTCATGGGTTATTTTCCCCCTTCTTCGAGCTTTAATTTTATCCTTGTGGTTGTTAACTATGTTTCCAAGTGGGTGGAAGCTATGCTACTAGGACAAATGATCATAGAGTTGCCCTCAAGTTTGTAAAAGAAAATATATTCTCCAGATTTGACACCTCTAAAGCCATCATCAGTGATGGGGAAAGCCATTTATGTAACAGACACTTTGAGAGCTTGCTCAAAAAATATGTTGTTATACATAGGATTGCTACTCCATACCACCCACAGACCAATGGGCAGGTGGAGATTTCTAATAGAGAAATCAAGCATATCCTGAAGAAAACAGTCAGGACAGATTGGAAGGATTGGTCCCTAAAGTTGAATGATGCTTTGTGGGCTTATAGGACAGCCTATAAGGCTCCCATTGGAATGTCCCCATTCAGATTGGTTTATGGCAAAACATGTCATCTCCCAGTGGAGTTAGAGCACAGGGCCTATTGGGCCATCAAAATTTTAAACATGGATCTAACTCTTGCTAGATTAAACAGGAAATTGCAATTGTCTGAGCTGGAAAAACTAAGGCTGGATGCCTATTCTAATGCCAGAATTTACAAAGAAAAAGCCAAAGCCTTCTTTGACAAGAACCTTATGAGGAAGGACTTTGTAGATGAAGCCAAGGTATGGATTTTTAACTCGAAGATCAAGTTCTTTTCAGGCAAATTAAGAATAAGATAGGATGGGCCATATATTATACTTCATGCATTCCCATCTGGTGCTGTAGAGATCATGGACCCCACTTTTAGAAGGGTCATGAAAGTAGATGGTCAGAGGCACAAACTTTATATGGAAAATATTGTGGAGCCCTTTGAGACCATTCATTTTCAAGAACCTCCAACTGTTGAGTGATCTCCAACTTTGTTTAATGTGTATCATATCTATTTTTAATGTTTTAAATGCTGTAAATATTGCTCTTTTTGTGGTCTGTGTTCATAAATCAAGATGTATGAGTTTCTTTATGATCTGCTATGGTGCATGGATGTTTGTGTTTAGCATCAGCAAGCATTAATTTTAATATATGAGAGTATGCATATGTTTAGTATGGGAGTGTGCCTGTTAGCACAAGAGGGAACTGTGGGTTTTTAGCCTTCTTGAGTGGATCAGGAGCCCTCAGGCATCCTCTTGAGACATTTTGCATACATATTTGGCCTTCTCGAGAGGTTCTGGCACTGCCGAGCAACCTATTGAGACATTCTATCTGAAAGAAATCCAAGCCTTGACAGGTTGTAGTGTATAAAACCATCTGCTTGAGAACTTTTCGAGCTGTTACACCTGAAGCTGCAGCCTCTCAAAGTTCGGATTCTAAGTTTTGAAGCCTGTCGAGCAGTTCTTATTCATAGCTCGATAGGCTGACTTCAGTATATTTCATCTACTCGAGATCCTCTCGAGTTGAGTGTTCTGAGCAGGCAACCTCTCGAAGCTCGGGGTTACAAGGTATAAACCTCTCGACAGTTCACTCTCTCACTCTATTGTTTGCAAAAATCTCTCGAGCACAGACATCCGACCCAAGACTTCTTCTTCCTTATTGACTGCACAACCTGTTCCACCATTTACCACCTGCCCTTGCCAATTTGTTAAGCTACACAAGCTGATCATTTTGCACTTGGAAGCTTTGGATTTGATCCATGATACATCATCCTCATACAAACCCTACTTTTTGGGTAAGTTTGCAAATTCTTCTCAGTCACTTCATTTTACTGTAAAAAATTTACTGGATTGTGCTATTTATGTTGGGGATTGTTGAGTAAATTAAGTGTTTATTGAAGTAGTGGAACCCCTAGGGTTTTGGATTTATGTGACTGAAAATTAGGGTTTTAATGGCCGACAGTTCGGGTTTTGGAGAAACCCTACAAGATTTACTTAGCATAGTCGAGGCCAACCTTCTTACACCCACTAGGAAGTCTCAGAGGAATGCTTCATCCTCAGCCCTGAAACCCCAGAACCTCCTGTAGCTACCCTTAAAAGGAAGGTTGTAGTGGGTGCCTCAGCTGCCCTTAAGAAAAGGGCCAGGACTACAACCCAAAAGCCCAAAACACCCAGGAAGAAGAAGAAAGGAAAGGGAGCCACCTCTGAGTCTGACCCACTGACCACCCTAAATGATTTTGTAGCTACCCTGAGTTTGGTGCCAGAGATAGCCTTTGATAAGGCATTTTTTACTAATGAAGCCTTGGTTGTGGAAGCCATTCAATTTTTAACCAAGGCTTCCCTGGATTCACTGTTGGTGCCTCTAGAATAACTTGTGTACCCTAGGCTAGTGAGGGTTTGGTACCAGAACATAAGATTGAAGGAATCTGGAGGAGGACCACACGGGAAGGATCCTGTGATGGTCATCCTCATTGATGATTTTCAGGCACTGGTAGACACAAATGACATTGCACAGGTATTGGACATCCCAGCATCATATGACCCATCTTGTAGGTTGGGAGCCCCAATCAGCGCTTCATTAACACAGATTGCCCAACATCTGACCAAGGGGAAGAAAGCTAGTGGTGAATCTTTGACAAGAAGTGACTTCAGTCCTAATTTACTGTTTATAGATAATGTTCTGAGAAAGAACATCTTTGTGGCTGGTCACCAGCAAGAAAGGAGGCACCTATTAGTAGATGTCTTATTCTCATTCTCCAAAGGGCATTATTTGAATACTACACAACTGATATTCGAGGGGATGAATGACACTCACACCAAAGTGCAGAAAAAGCAAAAGATGTAAGGGCTCCCCTACAGCAGGCTGCTCATAGCCTTGCTCAAGAAGGGAGGTTATGTGTGGAAGATGGGGGAGCCCACTAATGAGCTGCCCCCTGTGATATTTGGAAAGAAACAATGGAACATCAGTATGACACTAATGAACAAGAAGAAGAAAGAGCCAGCAGCTGCCAGTCCTGCAGATGCCCCCACAGCCACTTCAGCAACTCATGTTGCAGCCACCACTGCTCCACCCATTTCAGCAGCTCCTACTACATCCACTCCTAGGGATACCTCTGCAGTCACCCCTGCAAGCAGCTCAATACTTCCCTCACCTTCCATTCCCCCACCAGTCTCATTAGTATCCTCTCCACCCTCCACAATACCTCCTATTCCTGCACCTATACCACCTTCTCCATCCTCATTGCCTCTCCAACCTCCTCCCTCACCCACTCCATCAACCCTACCTTCCCTTTCAATTCCTGTGACAGACCCAATTCCCCTCCCATAGAATTCCCCTTTCACCTACCCACACCCCCTATCTGTAGAACATATAAGAGAAAAATCCACCAACCACCTACAGAACCAAACCCATCCACTACCATACCTCAATCCATACCAAGCTCAGAACCTCTGCATATCCCAAGCCCCACACCAGACCCACCATCACCTTTTACGTATGATGACAGTGAACCAATGTCCACTGGCATTGAACCATCTCACCCCATTGAACCTACAGCCCCAATTCCCTCTCCCACATATACCCCACCTCCCCCCCCCCATTTTCACCAAACCTAGACTAATTCACAACAGAGGGGTACTCAGCCCTAATAGACTCCATTGTGAGATATTAGGCATAGGTATACACCTCTACCTAAATCCCCACACCCATACACATTTAGCCATGCCCCTACTTCACCATTTCAACCAATTCCAACCCAAACCAGTACCTAACCTGTTACCCCCTCCTTACTAGACCCTTTAACCCAAATTATCACCCTCCTAACGTCTCTCCAAGCCCAAATCCATACCAACTCTGAAAACCAAGCCACCATCCAAAACAACCTTAATTCCATCCAATCAACCCTTCAAACATTTATACCTACACCCCAACCCCCCACACCTACCCCTGTCCCTACCCCTCATCATTACCAGCAACCTTCTACATCAGTGATAACAGTTGATGCTGCCACCCAAACAGACTTTGAGACTGAAGTGCTACCTTTAGTTCTCTTCTCTGCAGCCTCACCCCTCCCCCAACCCAAAACCACAGATGAGGTATTGCCCCTTGCCCTCCCATCCAACCCTTCCCCATCTTCCAACACTTACACTGAGCTTGCTCTGATCCCCACCTCTGATACTGATTCTTCCAATTGGGCAAACTAGCACTAATGAAAACTGGGTACTGGAAGCTGATAGAAAAAGCTTTAATGGATCATTATAAGGAAATGGAGGCCATGCAAAAGAAGTTAGACACTACTGCAGAAGTGTGCAAGATTTTTGAACAGAGGACCACCCAGCTTTCCAAGCTGGTGGAAATATTAACCACCTCTGTCTCATTGATGGGTCCTAAAGATGTCAAGCCTCCAACAGAAACTAAGGGAGTAAAAATCCAGGAGCCTACACCACTGAAGAGCAGCACCAAACCAAAAAAACCAGCTGCTGCAAGATCAAAAGTTGGTACTACACAACCTGAAAATATCAAGAAGGGCAAGGAAAAGTCTGCTGAACACATAGATTTAGACTCTGATTCAAACCACTCCTAGGAGTAGATGTAGCTAGTTTCTTTGGTGTCTTTTGTACTTGCTTGTTTTAGACATGTTTGTAAATATTGTGTCTTTCGTACTTGCCAATTTGTAGAAAATTTTGTTAATCTTCTGTATCATAGAAAATTTTATTAATGAAATTTCAATTTATGTACCCAATTTCATTGTGTTAATTTTGTTGTCTCCTTATTGGCTGAAATTTTTTGTTCCTGTCATTTATGTTATACGTTACACTCTGTTATGTACCCTGTTGCCCCTGACTTCAACTTCTTGAAACAGTGAGGGTACTATTTATCTTAGGTTTGGGGGTATGGCAGGGTAGACCAATGAAGTAGTTAAACTTAGTGCAACAATGTAGTTAAACTAAAATAAATAAAGCTAATTCTCACCTGACCAGTTGTGAAAAAGGAGATTAAAACAGTTGGCAGATATTTTAAAACTGAAATCATTTAAAAAAAAACTTAACACTCCCTTGAAGTTAACATCAAGAAATTTTTTCACAATCAGTACTCAGTAAACCAGAGAGGTGATAAACAGGTGAGGATATACCCAATGAGTAAATTGGAGACCATACCCAATGAGATTTGGGCCTATCAAATTTCTTTTGAAGAGTATCTTTGGAAAAAATTTTGCTCTAAAGAATGACTAATTCAATATCTTTTCACTAGAAGTTAGGCCCTCCAAATTGAAATTGTTTGACAGCACCCATGACACCAAGGAGGTGATTTAAGGCCTTCATTTGGACAGTTTGAACCTGAAAATTCCTACCTTTTGAAACTGCCCCTTTTGTATACATTTTTTGAGCCTTTAGCTTCAATTTTCTTTGACAAACACCACAGTACTTGAACCTGAACCTCATGACCTGATTCAGCCTTACCCTCACTCTGAGATTTCAGAAGGTAAAGGAGAAGATGTTGAAGGTAGGTGGGTTGGGTTCAACATTTGGTGGAAGGAGAAGAGAAGATTACTATAAACAGCAGTGTATCAGTTGTATATTTGTGACATTTCATAAAAAAAAATTATAAAAAGAAAAAAAAATAAGAGAAAGAGAAGTCAAGAGAAGTATTTCATCTGAAAAAGTAAAAAGAAGAGAAGAAGTTGGCCACTTCAGATATAAAAAATACAAATGAAGATGAAGCTGTGATGAAATGAAGAAGGTGAAGCCATGAACCACCTCCTCCCCTTGCTGATTTCTTAATTTTGAATCCTTTCTACCCCTTCTATTCTTTTTAAACCTCAACCATAAGCCACATTACAACCAATCTAAAAGACCTTAGTGATCCAAGGTGAAGTGAATTGTCATGAGGAGATAAGGGGATGCCCAATCTATGGTGACCATGAGGATGTTAGGAATTAGAAGCAATGCCCATGCTCATGCTTGCAGGCCTATTTGAGGTCTGCAACTAATATTGAGCTGATGAGAATATGAACACCTTGTAAACACCCAAATTTAGCCCAAGGCCCAATCGAAACGCATTTTGAGAGAGGCGCACTTTCGATATGTTGATGGCATGTATGGAACCCTTAGGAACCTTTTTAAACCCTTAGGAATCATTCCAAACTCTTAGGAATTACCCCAGATCCCTTAGAAGCCTCCCCGAAACCTTATAAACCCATCTCAACCCTTAGAAACCATTATGGACCTAAACCTAGCTTTCCCAAGCAATGAATGAAGAGTGGTATACCATGACTAGCTGTGACCTTCTACTGTGATCGAATCTCATACCATTGAAAAGTAGAAGTCTCCACCTTTCCAACGGGCTAAGTATCACCCCAATCAGAGCTGTACATCAAAAGATACAACATTCAAAGTGTAGGGGCAAAATGGTAATTTAGTGGAGTTCTCCCTAGGGTTTTGGCGCAACTATTGTGTCAGCTTTAAGGTAGGCCTCACCTCGAGCAGCCAACTTCCCAGGCCACTATGTGGCACTGTTTTACTATACATATGTTTGGCGTACCTATTAGTTACGCCGGGCTTAGGAACAGTACCCCTGAGTTTTTACCTCAATAATCGAGATTAGGGTTTGACTTATTGACCATCTTGATCTTGAGGTGTGTTTTGCTAGTTCTGTTGCACTCATTCACTGCCTATTTGCAACCCCTTAAGTGGTTTAAAGCCTCAACCTATCATCGACCATTGGAGCTAACCTTCATACATTTCAAGGCTCCAAAAACCCTAGGAAACCTTAGATGGCTAGATTACCTAATTGCTAATCCAGGTTAGCCTTTAAACACCCTCCTAACCTCTCTTTTTCCCATAAATAGAGAGGCACCCCTCCCTTTACAAAGGCTTGAAAAAATTTACAAAATAAGAGATTAAGGAATCCCTTCTCTCTCTCTCCTCTAGTGCACCTTTCCCATACAAATTCCATAACCTTCAAACCCTCTTTAGAGCTTAGCTTTTATCAAAAAGCCTTAGTTTAGGTGTGTGCTATCCCCTAGACTTCTCTCTCTACCTCTTAGCCATCAAGCCCTAGGAGCTAGAACCCCATTTCTCACCATACAAGCCATTGAAGCTCACTGAAGCAAGCCTACACAAGTTTCCACAGTGGTGTAATAAGGGCCCGAGAGCTCCGGCTCTCCCCTCTATTCCTTTACCTTCTCCGTTCTTCCTCCATTTTCTCATTTGTGTTGTTATGCTGCCAAATTTTTGGTAGGAACGGAAGGGCACAAATAGAATTTTAAGGCCCTTTGGGCAAGAGGAAAGCTTTTTTATTTCTTTTATATCATTTTTGTTTTGGCCATAAGTAGAGGCCGCATTAAGTTGGGTTTCCCGGGAGCCTTTGGCGTAGTCCGGATTCAGAGTGCCTAACACCTTCCCAATCGATAACCGAAGCCCCTACCCAATAGCCTTTGGCGTAGTCCGGATTCAGAGTCAATTTTTGGCACTTTAATGCTCTTTAAATTTGATTTGGGTTTCCCGGGACACCAAAAGCTCCGGATGGCGACTCTTTAATTTTCACGAGTGCGTATTGTCATGACGGGATCGTCTCGATTCCCATGGTTGCATAGATGACGACTCTGCGGAGGAGTAGCTAGTAGAGCTTCCCCTTGAATTTTGGCCATTAATTTTTAATTTTCTAACCATTTTATTATTATTTTTTACTATTTTTTTACTCACCCCTACGATTATGTCGCTTTCTCACCCCTACTTTTACGTCATTTACGAGCCTTAGCTGATTAGCGGGCCTACTTGCGAACCATCTTAAATTTTCTTATATTTTCGTCATTTTAAGCACCTTAGCCGATTGGTGGGTCTACTTGTGCATTATCATTTAATTTTCTTTACTTTTACGTCATTTTAAGTGCCTTAGCCGTTTGGCCGGCCTACGTGCTCCTTTAATTTCCGCAATCATATCACAAACAGTGGACGCCGGCCCGTAGAGGCGGCATGGGATCATCACCCCCGATCTTTGAACTTAAAAAAATCCCTTAAAAGTGAAAAATAAAATTGAACCAACAAAGGGGACTTAAATTGATTTTTGCTGGTTAGATTTTTACGGGTTGAGTTGTTTAGGCACAGATACAATCTCCCAAGTCCTAGTACAGTGGCAGCCCCTAGTGGTGATGATCCGGAAAAGTCTCAGCCCACCTAGTACCTGAGAAAGTGCTTGCACTTGAGGTATATCGGGTGGGTAACCTTCTCGTTACCAAGCTTAAAAATCGGGGAAAAAGTGAGCGTTAGTGGACCCGCATTGGCCTTGTAACCCCTAGGTTCGGTGAGCAAGAGAGCCGATACATTAAAACAGTCAGTCCCCGAAAGCCCAGCTTTCAGAAAAAACCAGTTAGAAGACTCATTTCAGGCTAGAACTTCTGTTGTCAAACTGTCTGGAATCCCATTTTTGCCTGGCGCCACTATTACTTGTGCAAAGTAAAAAATCCCCAAAATTACACTGGCGTATGTATTAGTTGCGCCAGTATAAGATTGGGCACTTTTTGGTCTGACACACCTAATAGTTGCGCCAGCTTTGGGTTAGACAATAGCAGCCTGAATCTATGGCCTGCTTCACATCCCGGACTCCCCGATCAATCTCTTTAGTGCCTCTATTTGGGCGTCGCAATCTCCGACACCCAATACGCCCTCGCCAGTCAAGGGAAGGTGACTTCTTTTTTGACTCGTTTCAAGGGATCGGGTTGTTTGCATTAGTTTTCGTGCTTTCAATAGATCAAGGGGTTACCCTTTGATTCTTCTGAAGCGCTTCAGAGCCTTTGCTGCGGGACCTATTTAGGATACGAGAGCCACTCGAAAAGGGAATTCAAAAGGCCCCAGAATCCTTAAATCTTTTCGCTTATAAAAATTAAAAAATAAATTAAATAATCAAAAAATCCAAAAATAGAGTCTTGTTTGGTGCTGGCACAACGACATTATCGTACCCTCTGTCATCCCGTAGAGGAAGGAGGAAGCTTTACGGGCCCTACCCAAGGCACCAGTACCCAACCCGATACCAAGCCATGTCGTGGGTTGTGGATCCGGCTTATGCCAATCCCGACTCATCCCCACCGCATTCCCCAACCCATTCCCATGTGAAAAAAGTTTTCGCATCCATCCCCCTCACCCAATCCCCATTTGCCATCATCGGCCCCTTCGGTGCTCCTATCATTCCATCTACCACCTCCCAAAATATCCAAAATCCACTCCCCATTCCCCATTTTTACAAATCATGCCTTCATCCATGGCCATTCCCAACCCTTCTCACCTTCCATCCACACCCATTCAAAACCCGGCCCCATCCTCCACCTTCACCAATATACCCTATTTTTCATCTACCTGACACATACCCAATCCGCCCACATCTATCCATGTCACACCCAATCCCCCATACATCCCTCCATCTACCCAGGTCATGCCCATTTTTACTGGGGCCATGACCAGCTTTCCTCTCTCATCCTCCACTTTCACGCCCCATACATCTTCCTCATACACACCTAATCCATCCACCAATGCCCCACCTCATTTCTCCAACCCACCTCATATCCCACCACTTACCCGGGTCATGCCCGATTTTACAGGGGTCATGCCCAATTTTCCCTCTTCATCCACCCCATCCATGCCCCTCTAACCCTTAAATACTTCATCTCCATCCGATCCCCCTTCCATGGCCATGATGGAGGAGATGCTCCAAACTTACAATAGGTGAAAAGCTTCCCAACACATCCCCTCTCATCCATACCACACATCCATGGATCCATCCGAGACCCTATCAAGCCTCCATGCCTCATTCCCCTATAACCCCCATCGACCCCCCCTCATCCACACCATCCAAACCCCCATCACCCACTTACCCCAAGGCCCAATGGCCCATCATCCATACCTATAAGGGGCCCATGGCCTAGACCCATGAAGGGCCCATGGCCCAGATCCACCAAGGGCCCATGGCCCAAACCCATCAATGGCCCATTACCCGAGACCATCAAGGGCCCATGACCTAGATCCATCAATGGCCCATGACCCAGACCCACTAAGGCCCATTGGGCCAGACCTATCATGACCAAGGCTTTGTAGCCCATCCTTCCCAAGGACCCATGGTTCAGACCTTTATAGCCCAACCGTCCCAAGGCTTCATGACCCAAGCCCAGCAAGGCCCTAACCTTGGAGCCTCACACCCATACCGTTCACAATTCCTCCAAAATTTCACTCACCCACAACCCTCATACCCAGCTTAAACCCATACCTTACATCAACCCCAATTCACCCACATCCATACATCCCAAAGTTAGTTCCAAGCCTTCCCCCATGCCTAATGGCCTCATCAGACCCCACCCTAAAATCTGACTTCCTCTCATCCCATCACCCAACAAACGTTCCCTCACATTCAATGGACTCCCCCAACCGCGTTTAGACCACTCCCATCCAATCCATGCAGCACCAACAAGAAAATCTCGCCCTCACTGCACCTTATGTACACCAGCAGTATGAAGAGGACAAGATTAGGAATAGTGGTGCTTATGTTGGGGCATTGACCAGCATTAACCCTCCCACTATAATTTCCCACCCCCTGATAGCCCAGAGTAAAGCCCAACTGACTGCTGAGAAGGTGGCCCTCATGTCCAAGGAATCAGAGCAGTTGAAAGAACAATTAGACAAAATTCAGAAGCAGTTATTAAAGATGGGTGGTGCTGAAATCCATGCCACGGACTTCTCGGATTTGTGTTTGTTCACTAATGTCCCTTTGCCTCCAAAACTTAAAATGCCGGCTTTTGACAAATATAACGGCACCGACAATCCCATAGCACACCTCAAGTTTTATTATGAGGACATGTGCCAGTATGGAGGGGACGAAAGACTATTAATAAAGGTCTTTCAGAAAAGGTTTACTGGTTCAACTTTGAGGTGGTTCACGTCCTTAGAATCATCTATGATAAAGACCTGGAAGGACTTGATGTATCTATTTCAAGAACAGTATGTCTACAATATAGACATTGAACCGCATAAGTCAGACTTGGCCCGTCTGAAGTAGAACCCAAATGAAACGTTTAGCGATTATTTGGGGTGTTGGAGAGCATTGGCAGCTCAGGTTAGAAACAGGAAACCTAATGACGAACAAATAGAAATGATTTCCAAAAATATTCTGCCAGTGATCTCAGACTTTCTAGTGTACTAGCAGCAGTCTACCTTGCTAATCTAGTAAGAAACGCCAATCACTGTGAAGATGCTATCAGGGAAGGTCGCCTGAGCAAAAATTTACTCGGGGAAGCTAGCGGAGTTAGAAGATTTTCTGAGCAGCGAAACGAGAAAAGAACAGGGGCCGATATTCAAAACATTGCCAACACCAGGCCCAATAATAATATAACCTCGTTCCAATAATAATATAACTCCAAGGCAGAGGAGAGCTCGCTACGATCAAGTTTTTACACCCCTAGGGCAATCATTAAGTGTACTTTTATCTTTACTAATAGAAAAGGGACTAGTTACTGCCCTCCAACTGTGACCTCCTCCTAATCCAATCCCAAAGAATTACGACCCTAACACTCACTGTAATTTTCATCAAGGTCTGGGCTACCCAACTGATCACTGCTTCCCATTGAAGCACGCGATACAAGATTTAATTGATATAGAGAAAATTATTCTACTTGCACCTTCCCAAGTGAACCATCATGCAAATATATATCAGGTGCCTTTACCCCCACACCCTATCGGAGGAGCAGGTCCCAGACCCACCATCGGGACAATAGAAGAATGTGAGGAAGAGTTTGAGTTTGACCCGTCGGACTATATCAGTGACCGGGTTATGTGACACCTTTGCAGAGAAATCGTGAAGAAAGAGTATTAGGGTGATTGAACCCTTGAATTTATCTGATTATTTCCCCAATCCTACACCCCAAGTTGAACCCCTAGATCTTAGGGCCTATTTCCCATCACCCACACCCATTAATTATGTGCAGATAAATGCATTTCAACCATATACTTCCACCCCCATCAGTTACCCAATATCCCACCAAGTACCCCATCCCCCACCATCACCTATTAACTATAAATGGCCCACTCCTACCCCATTACCTCCAGTGCAACCACCCACAAACCTCATCACCCCAACCTGGCCCAATTTTGCTGCCCAACCATCTATCACTGAGGTGAACCAAGTGTTACCCACCCCTCCGGAGCCATAGTACAAGTGCATCAAATACTGGCAGCTACTCTATTTCAGATTTCGGGACCAACCTATAATCCTCATTAGGTCCCGCTGAGTTATGAGCAGACAGATGCCAATGTCGATAATAATAGAAAAGGAGCAATAGACTTTGTCACCAAATTTGGGAAGATATCTAAGCAGCCGAAAGCACCAGCAACAGTACAAGCTCAACCAGAGGGAAAGAAAGATAGTGCCGTTAATCCTTTTGAAAATGAGTCGAGAACATACACTGGAGACGTAATTGAGAAGGATGTCAGCTCACATCACTGTATGGAATCTATTAATGACGTCCCCACTCCATTTTCAAGCTTTAATATGGGAGTTAAAGAACACGCACATTTCACTTCAGGTGAGCCTAGATGAAGTCGGGCAGATTATTGGTCAAGTTATGGCTCCGGATGCCATTTCATTTTCGAATGTCGATTTATCGGATGAAGGAAGTAGTCACTCCAAATCAATTAATATTATTGTAGAATCCGAAAATATGATAATCCCTCTGATGTTGATTGACAATGGGTTCGCTCTGAATATATGCCCCCTGAGAAACACCACCAAGATTGGGGTTGATCCATGCATGCTGAGACCCACAAGAACCAGTGCCCAAGGTTTTGACAATACAAGAAGAGAGATAATGGGAGAGGTTGACCTTGAGCTATTGATTGGGCCAATGACCTTCTCCATATTATTTCAAGTAATGGACATCAAATCTTCGTTTAATCTATTATTGGTACGCCCATGGCTGCGTGAAGTTGGAGCGATACCATTAACGCTGCATCAAAAGCTCAAGTTTGTGCCCAGGTATAAGATTATCACCATCATTGGTGAGGGGCACGGTGAGAAGGAAAAGCCACAAACAGTATTGAAAAGTTAAAAGTGCTGGATGTGCTGCACACAGTTGAGGATGTCTACCTCCACAGTTTTGAGTACGAAGTATTAACAGTACTCCCAGAGCCCATCGAGGGCATCATTCAAAAAATCAAAGGTGGAATGGTAGCGGCAGTGACCATGCTCCAAAATTGGGGCTATCAAAGAGGAAAGGGGCTGGGACCTTGGTTACAGGGAAGAAAAGAGCTCGTCGTAGCCAAGGGTCAGAAAGTCTGATTCGGGTTAGGTTACAAACCCACGGAAGAAGAGGTTCGGGAGGCTAAGGAGAAAGCCCGGGCCACGACAGCTGTAAGAGCCAGAGGGATACATTTAGAAGAGAAGCCTCACCCCAGGCCTCACATTAAGGATTCATTCGTGAGTGTCGGGATCGTTAAAATCGATCGTAACAGGGCAACTCAAGTAAACCCACATCAACTCGCAGCACCGGTTCACCCCACCAATCCCCAAATCATCCTGCTTGGCCTAGAAATAGATTTAGCTGCTCTGTCCCTATTTAAGGAGCAACCCTTCATATATGCACAATCTCCTTATGGGGTAAATCACCACAGAACTCTACTAATGTTTGAGGACAAAATCTCAAACGAATTCGGGATCAATATGATAGAAGTTAACTCCAATGAGCCATATCAGTCAGCACCCTTCATCCAAATAGGTAAAGGAGCAGCCCCTCAGGTACGCAATTGGGCATCTATGCCCCAAACTCTAAAGGTGGGGAGTGGCCTAAACTTTGGCACCCGTTTCTCCAAAAAAAAATAACCTATAAAAAGTGAGATAAGCCCTTAGCAGGCAATACCTTGTATATACACACACTCGCACTGCCAAGGGTCCGTCTCCGAAGAAAATAAAATTTTCAAAAACATTGAAAAAATACAAGATCCAAAAATATTGTCATTTAAAATCTCAAATAAAATCACATAAAAAGATACCTTACTTGAAATACCCGTCCCACGTAAAGTCGACCCCTTTCCTATAGAAATATAAGAAGAGGTAGGAATTACGAGTCTGGACGAGGATGTCCCTTTTGAGGAGCCCCCCAATGAGCTCCTTGACCGGTTTGCCAACTTTGAGCATGGCCCTACCCCCATTGTTGAAGAAACAGAAGACATCAATCTAGGGACTGAGGAGATTCCCTGGATTACCAAGATCGGAACATCGTTGTCTCCCGAAGAAAGAAAAAGCATGATCAATTTCCTTTGGTCATACCAAGACATTTTGCCTAGTCGTACGAGGACATGCCTAGTCTAGACATCGATTTGGTCGAGCATGAGTTGCCTCCCTACCCTAATATGGAGCCAGTCAAGCAGAAGCTGAGACGTCTTTGACCCGAGTGGATGCTGAAAGCCAAGGACGAGGTCATTAAGCAGTATGACACGAGATTTCTCATGGTATCCAAGTACCCACAATGGCTAGCCAATATCATGCCTGTACTGAAGAAGGATGGAAAAATCTGCATGTGCATTAATTTTTGAAACTTGAACAAGGCGAGCCCGAAGGACGATTTCTCATTACCGCACATTGACATCTTGGTCGATAATACTGCTAAGCATGGGATACTTTCATTCATAGATGGATTCTCAGGATATAACCAGATTAAGATGGCAGAGGCAGACCGAGAAAAGACAGCGTTTATCAGCCCTTTGGGTACCTATAGGGTCATGCCATTTGGACTGAAGAATGTTGGTGCAACATACCAGAGAGTTATGACCGTACTGTTTCACGATATGATGCACCGAGAAATTGAAGTGTATGTCGATGACATGATTGCCAAGTCCCCGGAGCGAAGCGAAGATATTTGAGAGGCTGAGAAAGTACAGGTTACATTTGAATCCACAGAAGTGCGCATTCGACAGGAGAGGTATCGAGGTTGACCCAATCAAGGTGAAAGCCATCACGAAAATGCTACCGCCATCTACTGAGAAAGAAGTTAGAGGGTTCTTGGGCAGGATACAGTACATTAGTCGATTCATTGCACAACTGACTCCAATCTGCATGCCGATCTTTAAGCTACTATAGAAGAACTCACCCGTTTAATGGAGCGACGATTGCCAGACAATGTTCAATAAAATCAAAAGCTACCTCCTTAACCCACCTATGTTGGTATCGCCTGAGCCGGGGAGACCACTCTTGATGTATCTCTCCACGACAGAAGTCTCGATGGGATGTGTCTTAGGACAACACAATGAGACAGGAAGAAGAGAACATGCCATCTACTATCTGAGCAAGAAGTTTACTGATTATAAGACACGCTATTCTCATATGGAGAAAGCATGCCTGGCTCTTGTATGGGCTACTCAGAGGCTCCGCCATTACTTGCTATCCCAAACTGTTTTACTCCTAGCCTGAATGGACCCGTTGAAATACTTGTTCTAGAAGTCGGCTCTCACTAGGCGGACTTCATGTTGGCAGCTATTATTATTTGAGTTTGACATCACGCACGTTACTCAAAAGTCGATCAAGGGGTAGACACTTGCCGATCATCTTGCCGACAATTGCCAGATTATGAACCCTTGAGAACCGAGTTCCCTGATGAAGACATCCTATTCATGATGAAAGACGATACAAAAGAAGCGGAAGAATCATGGGTAATGCACTTTGATGGGGCAACAAATGTCGAAGGTCAGGGAGTTGGCGCCATTCTGATTTCGCTGAAAGGATCTCACATACCAGTCTCTATCAAGCTCAACTTCCCATGCATAAATAACATGGTTGAGTACGAAGCTTGTGCAGCAGGCCTATAAGAAGCTCTCGATCTAAACGTAACTCACCTTCGAGTGTTCAGCGATTTGCAGTTAATCATTTGCTAGACGAACAGTGACTGGAAGATGAAGGATGAGAAATTGATCCCTGACCATGAGCACCTTGAGGATCTGATAGCTTGCTTAACAGACGTGACATTCTCATATGACCCACAGATAAGGAATCACTTTGCCAAGGCATTGGCAACTTTGGAGTCAATGGTAGAAATCTCGTATGGTGTTGAGATGAAGCCGATCATGATCGAGCAAGAAAGGAGCCGGCCTTCTACCTGTAGATTGAGGAACCCTTAAAGCCTGATGATGAACCACCTTGGTTCTCAGGTATCAAGAATTTCCTCCAAACACTAACTTTTCCTGAGGGTACATCTAGGACAGATCGGCGGACCATTCAACATCTAGCGACAGGTTACGCCATCTGTGGCGCTTGCCTTTACAATAGATCCTATAATAACATGCTGCTCAGATGCCTTACTGAAGGTGAAGCGATCAACATCATGAAGGAGATTCATGAGGGAGTATGCGGTGCCCACGTCAGCGATCACATGCTTGCTAAGAAAATTCTACAGCAGGGATACTTTTGGACCACTATGGAGTTAGACTGCTGCAAACATGTTCAAAAGTGCTACAAGTGTCAAAAACACTCCAGTCTGATACATGCTCCGGCTATCGATCTACACTGCATGACCACTCCTTGGCCATTTGCTACCTGGGGCCTTGACATCATAGAAATGATTAATCCAAAAGCATCAAACGAACATCGGTTCATCCTCGTTGCTATTGAGTACTTTACTAAGTAGGTAGAGGCAGCGTCATATACAAATATCACGGCTGGTCATGTCGAGAAGTTTTTCAAGAACAATATTGTATACCGATTTGGAGTACCTAAAGATATCATCATGGACAATGGCACCAACTTTGCGAATAAGCACATCCGAGCCTTCTGCGAGTAATACAAGATCAAGCACCATCGCTCGTCACCTTATCGGCCTCAAAGTAATAAAGCAGTAGAAGCTGCTAACAAGAAGGTCATTCGCATCCTAGAAAAGATGGTCGTCACTTACCGTGATTGGAGTGAAATACTGCCATTTACTTTATGGGCCTACAGAAAGTCGATCTGTACCGCCACAGAGGCAACACCATTCTCCCTTGTGTATAGAACCGAGGCCGTCTTGCCAGTTGAGGTGAAAGTACCCTCACTCCGAATCCTCCTTGAATTGGGTCTACCAGAAGCAGAAAGAGAGAGATCTTGCTTTGAACAATTGAACTTACTAAATGAGAAAAGACTCCTCGCCTTGTGTCATACTCAAGTTTACTAAGGACGAATCGCACGCGCTTACAATAAACGTGTCCGCAGTCGAGAACTGGAGGTGGGAGATACAGTGCTGAAGAAGATCTTCCCATTCCTCCATGCCGATCAAAGAGGAAAGTTTAAGCCTAATTGGGAGGACCGTACGTCATCAAGGAAGTACTGCCGAGATACGCCATCCGCCTGGCCACCATGGACGGAGATCACTTTTCTGAGCCCATCAATTCTGGATATGTCCGACGGTTCTACTCTTAGTCTATCGTTGCAAGGTAAGTATTAGTAAAACAGATACATGACTACTTAAGAACCACACAAAAGAGGGCATCATTCTAAGCCCAGTAGCCAAAAAGCCTACCTGAAATAATCATACCCCGTGCTACATTTTGAGCCTTGGCCTTTCTTTCAATAAACCCTTCCCTGGAAAAGGGAAAGTGTGTACATATACCAAAAACAAAAAAAGAAGGGAAAATAGAATTACTATCAAAATAAAAAAAAAAAGTTCAAAAAAGCAAAACATAAAAAAGAGATTGCCTGAAATAAAACAAAAGAAAACGAAGAAAAATAGAAGAATCATGGGAGGCTTGTACAGTAAAAATCCCCCAAGAAAGAAGTGTGTTGTGGAAAACTGAAGCCGTATCAAGGAAACCCTTTTTTAGCGTAGCATACCTTCAAATCCTAACCTGACTCGTGGCCAAGCTACATCGAGAAGAAAGCCCTCTTTTTAGGTTCACGAGCAGCCATAGTATCTGTTAAGTCAACACGAGCTGAGTTGTGAGACGACAACAGAACCCCATCTAGCCGGCTATGACGGAATCGACGTCTATGTCGTGGATTTCAATAAAAAGAAAAAAAAGAAAAGAGAAAATAAAAATAAAAATACAAGCTCAAAGCAAGATAGACATGGTGAAAACCCAAAAGGGTGCTACGGGTAAAAACAAAGAGCTTATCCGGACCAGGTGCAAACCCGAAAGGGCGCTTGGGTTAAGAGAGCTAAACCCATGAACGTGGTGAAAACCCAAAGAGGCACCACGAGTAAAAAGAGGGCAAAAACAGGCACGACGAACCTACCTTGGGCATTATGAGTAAAAAATGATTAAAAATAAAAAAATTAAAAAAGATAGGTTCGAAATGATTGATAAGATTGATGTTTGAGGAACCTTTTTGGTTACTCTCCTTGTTACTCGTTTTCTGACTGGGCCGCTCATGTTAGTTCAAATCGGGTCCCGATCGGAAATGTCTTTGAAAAACTGCTTAGTTGAACGAATGACCCGAGGTAAGGAGAAAGGTTTGAATCAATCCGAAGGGATTGACGTTCCAGCCTTGGTAAAACTATTGAAACACACCCAGATCCGACCACTTAAAAGGGTTTTGACCATGCTCAAAAGGGGACCTGAGATCTCACCTTGTGATTGAGGCATCAAAACAAACAAAAAAAGAGAATAAAGGAGAGGGTAGGAAAATCTTTTGTCAAAGATAATAATTTCCCTTTTCCACTTTCATGCCCACACTTTGTGCACCTGAGCGGGAAAGCCCCTTTTGTCAAAAATAATAATTTCCCTTTTCCACCTCATGCCCACACTTTCTGCACCTAGGCGGGAAAGCCCTTTTTTTGTTAAAGATAATGATTTCCATTTTCCACTTTCATGCCCAGGCTGTGCATATTTCATCTCAAAGCGGGACCCATCAACCAAAAAGAAAAAAAAGGAAGTTTTTATAAATATAATAGATTTCCTTTTCCATTTAGAACTATATCGCTTTCACCACATCCCAAAAAATAGTCAATGTGATGTCTAACTTTTTTTCTTTCTTTTTTACAAAAGAAGAAAAAAAACAAAAACATAAAAAATATATATATACCAAAAAATGTGTATCTGCAAAAGGGGTTTCTTACGCCCCTTTTCTGTGAATCTGATATGTGCAAAAAAAGATATATGTGCAGGAGGGAATCAATGGCCCAGCTCGTGCTTCAAGGCACTAATTTCTGCGTGAAAATCATCCTCTCGGACATTCCGCTCAGTCAGTCAACGGCCATGGAGGCTCTTATACCTCTTCCGAGAAGCATCAGTAGCCCCAAGAGCAACATTCAAGGATCCTTCCAGACGAAGGACCTCGCTCTAAGTTGTGCCAGCTCTGGTCTCTGCTACCTCTGCTCTAACTTTCTCTTGTGCCAAAAGCTCTTGTAGGACCCTCTTCTCATCGATCAGCAGCTCAATACGAACTCAAAGCGCCGTCTCCTTCCTCAACCAGGGGCCTCCCATGTCACTCCTCTCTGCCTGATCCAAATGGTCAATGATAGGCTGCTCAACTGAAAGCCAAGCCTCGTACTTAAGGGAAGACTGAACTGAATCTCCCTGCTCCATGTCACACATCAGCGTCGATTGACGCATCTCCCAAAGAGCAGTAATCCAATCCATGCCGTCAGAGGACCCCCTAGGAAAAACCAAATCACATAAAGGGGGTTTCCCCTCGCAAGGCACCTGCTGAGAGCAGCCGAACTGATGTAGCACCTGGAATGGGAAGTGGAAGGTACTACCAGTCAATCCTAAGAGGGTGATGCCCTTGTGATCTCGGGAACGAACAACTAGGAAGGTCCGATCCAACCAAGGGAGAGTCTCCATACTAGCTTTGCATCGGTCAGCCAAAGCTTCAACTCTGACAATTCTCCCAGTGAAATCATGTGACACCTGCCCAGAAAGCATCGAATCGCCTCACCTCGAGCGATGTAAAAGTGGGGCATGGGTCCCAAGATAGCCAGATGCTCACCCAACCAGACCTGGAGCAGCAAAGGACATCCCCTGAGGCTCTCCACCTTGCCCAGAATGAATGCATCAAGGCATCGGTATAGTTCAGCAAGAACCACGTGCATCACTGATTGGCCCTCTTCTAACTCAATCAAAATATCGCAGAGAGCCAGAGAGGAGGTCTCTCCCCCAGTGAAGAAAAGGACTTCCGAGATGAGACTGAGAGCAAAGGCTTTCACATTAAATATATTCCTAACCGGCAATTTTCGAAGACTTTCGTCACTGAAAAGTTCTTTGAGGAATTTGATCGAACACCTTGTGGGCCCCCCAATGAGACTTTTCTCATACTCGGATTTCTTCAAACCTAGGGTAAGGTGAACGGCCTTAAAATAACCCGGCTTCGGCGTGACTCTTGCAAGGCCTCTGTGGAGCATCAAGCCGGACAAATTGGATAACTCTTCAAAAGCGGGAGTTAGCTCCCGCTTCCCAAAACGAAACACATGGGCATTTACATCCCAAAATGAGGTCGCCGCATGAAGTAGGTCCCACCATTGAGGAACCTCAAGAAAGAAGGGAAGACGGGATAGTCCAAGTCGCACTAGATCAACGAACTCGCTCTCATTCAGGCTCTTAAGCCAACTTCTTAGAAAATTGGGCCCCAAGCCCAAAGAAAGGAGTAAATTGGTTCTGGGGCCTCCATGTAAGGGAGGGTTGATAAGTGGGTCCATGGACTTACAAAGATCTTTCAAAAATATAAATATAATGTATATCGATGGACCCACCCTTGGGAAAGCAAGGAGAGGAAAAAATAGCTGAAAAAGCCAAGTCAAACTAAAAAGAGAGAGAAAATAGCCCTTCTCGGGCATATAAAGGGCCCACTGCCCCCAGGCTAAACCTGGCTCATGTATTACATGCGCCAATATAAATCCCCCCAGGATTGGCCTGGCACATGTAATACATGCGCCAAAGCAATCTAGCCCCTTTTCATGCAATTTTTGGAGCTTTTAAGGGGATTTTTTGTGTCTTGGCTGGACCCCTTAACCAGTTTGCCTGTTCACCTGTTTTATGCCTTGATGACATTCATAAACATAAAATTCGAAGTGCACCTAACATTGAAATCATTTAACTTTTATGCAAGACAAACTCACACTGAGGCATACGATCTCAAGGGTTACAAGAAGTTGTCAAAACCATCCTGCAAGCAATCAGAGATAATGCAAGAGAAACATAGCATGCGATCAAAGAAAGAGCACTAAACATTTCAAAGCAAAAGATCATCCAAAAAGTGTCACATTATTCATCACAATTTGTTTAAATCCCAAATTATCATCTCAAAGTGTGTAAATGAAGAAACTAGGCCTAGTTCTTGCTGGCACCCTTCGACTTCTTTCGCCGACGCGAGAAGCTTTAGAAGGTCCGCATATCTCCTACTCGGGACCACACTTGTGAAAGCCGGCTAAGTAAAGAGCGTGACTCCTTGTCACGTGTGCGCTGCAAGTCATAGTCAAGATCATAAATCAGGAGCAATTGAAAAGCAAGGATGGTAAAGTAGTGAGAAAAATCGAGTAGCAAGATACTCACCACCTCCACATCCCGGAGTTTAATGATATTACGATAATACGTGGCATGATCTATGGCTGACTCAAAGTTCTACATTCAGAAGGAAAAAGATATCAGTTATAGGGGTTATTAGCAAACACATGCATTTATCATAGGAGCCAAAACAAAAGAAGAATGATCATGAGAAGTCTTATCCCCGAAACCACCTCAAGAGGAGGAACCCGAATCGCATCGGCTGAAAGGCAGGCCTGCCTATCTACATCGACACATAGATCGGAAAGGAAGCCATCGTCAAGGTGCCTGAAGGTCCCATGAACCACAGCAAGTGCACCACCCAGCCCACCCATGCGAGAAGAGCTTGAAGGACCAGCACCTGAAGGATCAACACCAGAGGAACTAACACCTGAGGGACCCATATCGGAAGGACCAGCATCTGAGGGACCTGCCCCTGAAGCATCAGCAGTACCCGCCGCCACTCCACCTTCATCATCTGAATCGCCTCCCTAGATAAACTACGAAAAAGATAAAGATTCACTCAGTAGAAACAAAAGTTGAATAAAAAAACCTGAAGGGGACCAATCTAAAAGAAAAAAGAGGACTACCTGTGAGCGCGGGCCGCCAAAAGCGATGAAATTGACGCCAGGGACAAAGCGCGAAAGGATAAATCGATACAGCAAAGACTCATACCACAGTTGATAGTCTCCCGACATGAGAAGGGCATTGATGGGGATCCCATTTTGGAGGAAGGTCGTAGTAAGCTCCTCGATACTACCCACAAGGTCTAGGACATCTGTAGGAGGATCCATGGGTATGGCAGGATAGCCCTGGTACTGGTTAACTATCGGCTCCCCCAGGTAGTAGACCCTGGCCCATGCCCCATAAAAAAAGACAATGCCACGGTTGTTGAAAAGGCGAGATGGGCCTACGACAGCTCGGTCCCAAAAAATAGAGCCAATGTATGGGTCATATATGACTTGTCCAAGTCAAGAGGTGGCCAATCAGTCAAGAATGCAACATAATAACAAAGGAGAATTTCTGAACTGAAATAAATCGAGGAGAAAAGGCCTTACTTGCTCGACGATCATCAGATCAAATTGGGACCTCAGGCCCATCTCCAGATGCTTCTTGCCCACATCTCAGTGTCGGTGTTTATTCCAGTTGCTTAGGAGGGGGTAGGTGTATACCTTGGAGTGAAGAAGCGGGTGTCCGAGTTGAAAATGAAGATACCCCCATGCCTAAGGAGAGCAGTGCATAAAAGATAAGTCAGTAGCATACAACGACCATCCAAGTAAACTGATAAAAGCAAAAGAGTTAGAGATTACCTCCAGAGTCGGCCAAAAACATACGATGGACTTTGAATCCCCAGTGGATACTCGGGCTATGCCATACATCAACATGGCATATCCAGCCCCGCCCTAGTCGTATCTGTGGATGTCGAGCCAATTATCCATGAAGCTCAGCAGTGCCAGGTTGACTCGTCTGCCACTTGCATTGGTGAAGAGGGTTTTACCCAACATGATGAGGAGCATGATACGGGCCAATAAGATCACACGCTCGGGCTCAATATAAATTTCTACATCTGGCTGCCCCAGATCTACCAACTCATGTAGCCCATAAAGGTCGGACAACTAGGTCATCTTGACCTCGACACCATGCAAACTTCCACAGGAGGGATAATCCCCTATGAATCTGATAATATCATCTCAGCTAGGCACTGCGAGGTTGGCTATTGGAATGCCCCCTACCCTGATACTTGTAATCATAGCCCAATCCACGGGCGTCAAGGTCATCTCGGCGAAGGCCATGTGAACAGACATGGTCTCTAGGCGAAACTTCTCGATCAGAGATCTCAAGTATGCGGCATCCGCCTTCATGGAGGGGCATGACAAAAACTCTCCAAAGTCGGCCTGCTCGAGCAAGTACTTCACGACAGGGGGGGGGGTGTAGCGATAAAAGTCCTGAAAGTCTAGCCAGCCCCCTCAGAATACAATATGGGGCAAGTCCTGCATCGAAAAAGAAAGATGCATCAGGTCCTGAAAACAGAGAAAAACTTCACAGGAAAAAGAACTGAACTTATCCTTTACCTTGCCCGCAATACCGAAGTTGGAAATGTGGATGTGTTGTTGGTGGAGAAGGCCGACTCGGGCGGCCTCACCATGCATTTCAAGCCATGGACCTGCTTGGCATTGCACTATAAAGAATTGTTCCCCCTGAGGACCATAAACCACGTCCAGCCCCTCCTCCTGTCCTTCCTCCGGCACGTATTCCTCATCGCCAGACATTTTGAGGCAAAAGCAAGCAGTCATATCAGAGCGGATCAATGATAAAGAACCATTTTTGCTACAGGCCAAGGGAAGGTAAGTATGCTCATCCCTTTCTTTTGTTTTCAAAAAAAAAATATTTGTATACCAAAAAAAAATCCCTTTCCTTTTGTTTTCAAAAATAGAATAAAAATACAAAAATCCCTTTCTTTTTGTCTTCAAAAATAAATAAATAAAATAAAATTTTCCCTTTCTAGCAAATTAAAAAAAAAAAAAAAATCCTTTCTTTATGCTTCTATAATAAAATAAAAAAAGAGAGAAATCCTTCCTTTAGGTTTATAAAATCAAACAAAAACTGCAAACAAAAAATCCCTTCTTTTATGGACATAAAACCAAAAACCAACAACAAAAAATAAAAACTCCTTAGTTAGTTTTCAAAAATAAAATATCCTTTTCCTTAATTAATAGAAACCAAAAATAAAATAAAATCCTTTCCCTTAGTTAGTTAAAAAAAAAAAAAAAAAAATCCTTTCTTTATTTTTAAAAATAAAAACAAAAAGAAAATATAAAGTCCTTTCTACGTGCACAAATAAAATTATATATATATATATATATATATATATATATATATATATATATATATATATATATAGATATATAGATTATGTATTAATAAAACCCATAAAACAACAAAAATAGGGCATCATTTATGAAATATCATCAACTCATCATCAATAAGCATGCTTACAAAATAAACCATTTACCATCTAAAAATGTAAGAACATGATCACATTTGCAAGAAAAATCAAGAAAAATCAAATAAAATGGGATTTAAATGGTTACCTTTAATTGTGTATACACCCCCAATTTGCCCAATTTGCCCTCTCGGAATATACAAAATTTGTTCAGTCAACCTTTAACCTCACAATCTTAATTGGGACCATATGTTGAAACAATAGTATATGGCTGAACACAGACTGAAATAATGGCTCGGTGGCTCAGGCCCCATGATCCTAAATTGGGAACCATGCACTGAAACAATAGTACATGGCTGAACACAGGCTGAAACAATAGCTCTGTGGCTCAGGTCCCAATGTAGGGAGACTATATACTGAAATAGTAGTATATAGTCGGAATGCAGACTGAAATAATAGTCTTATATTTCAGACCCTTTTGCCCTCATATTGGGACCATATGCTGAAATAATAGTATATGGCTGAACACAGGCAGAAACAATAGCTCTGTGGCTTAGGCTCTATGACCCTAACATGGGAACCATACACTGAAATAATAGTACATGATTGAACACAGGCTGAAGCAATAGCTCTATGGCTCAGATCCCAGCATAGGAAGACTATATGCTGAAACAATAGTATATAGTCGAAATGAAGGCTGAAACAATAGTCTCGCATTTCAGACCCGACCCGAACCTGGACAATCCCAAATTAAGCGCCTAAAACCACACACGTAATTCGATTGCACGCCAAAGCACCTGCGCGCAATCAGTCCCTCTTCCAGACCAAACTCCCTTTCCCAAACCACTCCGAGACTCAATCACACGCTTCATATGAAACGAGCGATCGGATTTAGCGCCCACCACCAGCGCGCAATTGGCCTATGCCCGACCTAGTCTTATAGTCCTTGACCCCTAAGTTTCCTCGATTAAGCACTTCGGAAGGGACACTTAATTAGATTACGCACCTCACAATGGGTGCGCAATTAGTTTTAATGCTGTTAAGACTAGGAAACTCGCTGAGCAACTCAACCGATCGCTCACTGAGTCGATGACCAACTCAAAGTGATGAAGCACCGGGAGACCGACACGTAATTCGATTAAACACCTGAAACAAGGCGTTTAATTAGAAAAAAACCTATAAAATATTTTTTTCTTAATTCACCCGGAGAGGCTGGAAATTTTCGAGAGAGAACAGATTTTTTGGAGATTTCGAAACCAGAGAACTCTGAGAATGAACGTATAGAGCAACCTGGCCATGATTTCGAGATTCAAGCTTCGAATCTTCGAGATTTTTCTCTGCAGCCTCGACCTTAGGTAAGAATTCAACCTTTAATTCCCGACCATAGTTCTTAGTTCTTAGACTTAGGACTTTTCTTAGTTTAAATTATTAATATCAATTCAGTCTTAGACCGTAGCACTTTTTTAGACCGTAATCTTTTATACCTAGTTGTAGTTCTCTATTTTTAGAACCAGTCTTTAATCTGATGGCCTAATTTATCGACCTTAGGCTTTAATTTTATTCTAAAATCTTAATTTCCAGTCCTATCATTCATCTCTGGTTTTAGTCCTTACGTTCTAGAACCAGTCCTTAATCATACGGTCTGATTTTCTGATTTCAGACCCGAATTCAGTCCTAGAATTTTAAAGTTTGGTTTTAATTTCTTAATTTAATACTTTTAAAAATTCTAAACATTATTTCAGTTTTCTACAATTATAGTTCCTTAATTCAATTCATAATTATAATCCCGAAATCAACTCTGAAAATTTAAAATACCAATTTTATATTTCAAATTTTGACTTACTTTAATCTCAGCCACCTGATTTGCCCAAGAGAGCTTACGGAGGGTACCCGGGAACGGAGCCAATCCTCCTTAGCATAGGAGGCCCAAACCCCCTTTTTTTTGGAATTATTTTGTCGCTTTAATTAGAATTAGAAAATTCGAGTCCATAACTTTCTTAGATTTTTAGTATGATTAATTTTCACGCTTTATTTTGATTAGATCCTTAGAATAATTGCTTTGATTAGAATTCTAATAAAATTAGTTCCTTATTTTAATTAGATTTTTAATAAAATTAGTTTATTTGTTTTAACTAGATTTTTAATAGAATTACTTCATTGTTTAAATTAGAGTTCTAGTAAAATTAGTTCCCTATTCCAATTAGAATTATGGTAGGACTATTATAATTGCTCTAATTAGAATTTCAGTCAAGTTATTATAGCCATTTTAATTAGAATTTCCATACAACTAGTATACTTAATTTGATTAGAATTTGATTAGTATACTTGCTTTACTTAGAATTTTAGTATAATTAGCATGCTTGATTTAATTGGAGTTTCATTAAGAATTAATGTACTTGCATTCCTAGTACAATTAGGAGACCGATATTAATTGGACTTTTAGTGGTATTAGGACAGTATATTAATTAGAATTCTAGTAGTATTGGGAAACTAATATTGATTAGACTTCTAATAGGATTGCAACAACTGAAATTAATTAGACTCCTGACAGAATTAGAATACTAAATTAACTCATTATAATAAATTCCCACACAACTAAACTAACAACAGAATTGGGAAGTCTAAACTAATTAGAATTATAGTAATAACAGGAAAAGGAATGGAAAATTAAACTATCTAAATTATAAGAAGAGACGTAGCTGCTGACGTTAGCAGGCGGACGATTCAGTAAAGAAGTAACCCACACCTGCTTCAAAGCGTGATCATTGACAAGTTGCAGCGTCGTTAAATATCTGTAGTTGGCGATCGCAACAAACTAGGAATCTTCCTAGAAAACCCTTTATTTTACCTCCACTATTCCAAATGTCGCATTGCTAGATCCACTTGGACAGAATTGGAGCCACTGATTCAACAGGGATCGAGAGGACCTAGAAAAAATGCGCACCAACAGACTGACAATTGTGATGGGACACTTTTGCAAACTTTTTGTTTTAGATAATTAGTTTTATTCTATTTCCCTATTTTTCTTTCCATCGTGTCATTTAGATTCCCTTTTAAATATATGAGTCTTCGCGAAAGACTCGAGATGCCTGGCATACGAAGACTGAGTTTAGGAGACCCACCATTGTGGCGATATCATAACAATCTCGCGTACGAGGAAGAACCACTTCACAATTCCAATCCACGACAACCTGAGATTAACATGGCTGGCGAGCAGGAAAATCCCTTCTCTACCCAACACACCGGTAATACACACCGGTAATAATCATAATGGGAGAGATGGTAACACTGGACAAAACCTTATTAAACAAATCATAGAGCTCAGTATTCAAAGAATACAAAGAGGAGATGACGACTCCGAGGAATTGCTTCAAGGATTGGCTGTTGCATGCGAAACCATTAGGTCACGACAATTTTAAGAAGAACAAGAGCGACAAGAAAGGCCACCTCCTACCCTGAGCACGGTGACAACCCGCGCCACACCATTGAGACAACCTGCTTACATATTCTTTAACGATGACTCTCTAGACAAGGTTCGCTCACGAGTCGCTCCAAAAGATAACACCATTAAGATCGAAGATCTCCCTAAAATGCTTGATGAGTACATGGCTAAGAGAGAGCACCCCGATCACTCATTCGGATTCGACAAATTTTGTCGAGACATCGAATTTAACTTACCAATGGGATTCAAACCGTCAAAATTTACTAAATATAATGGCACTGGAAATCTGAATCATCATTTGGCCCTATTTTGTAACGATTGTCGACCCATACGTGATAATCAAAGACTTCTCATTCACTATTTCTAATACTCATTAGAAGGAGAAGCTTTAGATTGGTTTGCGGGACTCCCGCTCTATAAGATAGAAACATTCGATGATTTGGTCAGTCAATTCCTAGACCAATACAAGAATCTAATCCAAGAGACGGTCAGTCTCAGCAATCTGATGGTGGCCAAGCAAGGGCCCGATGAAGAATTTACTAACTTCGTTGCCAGATAGAGAAAACTCGCTGTCAGGACCGGCACTTTAATGAAAGAGAAAGACTTGGTAGACATTATCATTGATAACACTAGAGAACTGCTAATAAGCGCACTTGTCATAAGTGATTGCCCCGACTTTACTGCACTCCACTCTCGGGCATCCCGACTAGCGCGACACATTAAACGAGGAGACATTGTTCTATCCATAGTCACATCAAAAGTAGGCTCTTTCAGTGAATCAAAATCAAAAAATAATAAGAAAGCCTTAGGAATCGAACAGGTCAATACCGTTGTCAACCAAGGATAGAACTCTAGGAGCAAAAATTTCCAACCACGAAACTTCGAGTAAAATAAAAATCAGCAACGGTACACGAACCAAAACCAAGGCACTAATCAACAAAGATATGCAAACCAAAGACAAGGCCATAACAAGAATCAGGGCCAGTATCAGAATAGAAACTAATATCCCAACACCTACCAGAACCAAAGTACGATGCATAATTGATCGGCCCACGCACCGAATTACAATAACGTACCCCCACCGCAAAACTTCAACCTAGCTAGAGGCCCCTACCAACCGAGACGGGAACACTATCCCCCTTTACCGGATACGATTCCCAACATCTTTCGTCTCCTTAACACTCTGAATTTCCTCCTATTCCCATAAGAAAGACCTCACCCATGGTCGACAAATCTAGACTATAGTAAATATTGTGTCTTCCATCAATACGCGGGACACAACCTAAAAGACTGTTGGGTCCTCAGGGACATAATCTATGACATGAATGACCAAAATCAGATCGATTGGGAAGCGCTTAGGAATTCTAACACTAATAGTAACCGACCCCAACAGAATCTAGGGATCATTAATAACCCCATGCCCAACCACAACCAAGCAACACCGGCTCAGGTCACTACCGTGGATCTTTTTGGTCAACCCTCCTTCCAGCCTTCCACCTTACTCACTCGTATTCAACCCTCAAATACTTTCGCCACACTAGCGAGAGTTCCTTCACCCCCGCAACCCTCGGCCTTGATCACTCGCATTGCCCCACCGAGCCCACCTCCCTATCCAAAATTCACTCAAATACTAGTCCATTCCTTTAGGGCTAGGAGACCATTCCTCCGTAGTCACCCATTAAAACCTTCAACCCCTCCAAATCCTGAACCAAGGCCATTACCGCTCCCTTTGTCCGATTCTGAACCTGAGTACACAAATCACATTCTTCAAACTGCAGCCCAAATTGCTGCATGGGTAGAAAGTGTCACCCGAAAGACTCCAAGTCAGGATAATGAAATAAAGACTAAGTGTTTACTAAACATAGAAGAAAATGAGTGCGAAGAATATCCCGACCCATGCGAGACACTGGTCTCTGCCTTCCTGGAGGAGGAGGATTACACACAGTACCTCCCACCTTAGAGCGGCACCATTTAGGTACGCGCTCCAACTTCGAATTTTACTCACTTTACAAATACATCCACATCAAGCCATGTCAGGTTCGGTCAACAACCTACGTGCCCGACTCTCAAGTTGGGAACCAATTACCTACCTCCGCCTTTCCCTCGAAATAAGGATTTCATGAATATACAACCACCAGAGGAGAATATGAGAGAAAGAGAGGTTAACTTGCCACCCCCACCTCATGTTATTCCTCCACCAATTCACGCACCTCAACCAATCCAACCACCTGCACCCAAGGCCCATCGACTAGGCAAAGAAATGACACTCGAGCCAGGGCAAGAATATGACCTCCTGCGGCATCTCCAGAAGATCCTTACCTAAATATCCATATTAGAACTCATTAAGAAATCGCCTAAGCATCACCAGTTGTTGATAAGGGCACTTGAAGACACACAAGTGGATGAGGATACAACATTAGATGAGCTTCATCAAATCACCTCAGTCGTGGCGCAACCTCCAGCGCTCACTTTCACAGACGAAGACATGCCTAAAGAGTCACTCC
The DNA here is from genome assembly GCA_021018995.1 of Chloranthus sessilifolius. Lineage (NCBI taxonomy): Eukaryota > Viridiplantae > Streptophyta > Magnoliopsida > Chloranthales > Chloranthaceae > Chloranthus > Chloranthus sessilifolius. Next base: position 73,619,900 of record CM037598.1, on the reverse strand, counting down.
GTGAGAGTGCGGCCCCCATATATCTTACAGTCATAATTAGAGGTTTCTCCGTACCCCATGCATTGGTCGATATGGGAGTAGGACTCAATCTTTTCCCTCTCACAATGTTAAAAACACTCGAATACACGGAGCAGGATGTCAGGCCCTCGACACTGTCACTCATAGCTTATAATGGATCGCGTCGCTTTATCAAAGGAACTATTAAACTCCAGGTTCGCCTTGGACCTGTGACGAAATACGTTACCTTCCATGTCTCTGATTCCGCTAGTACGTACAATCTTATTTTGGGAAGAAAATAGCTAGAGTCAATGAAGGTTGTCGCATCCACATACCATCAATGCATAAAATTCTCATATGAGGACTCTATCGTTCGTATATACGCTGATGCCCCACTCCAAGAGATGGATACTGATTATGCGGCAAGTATTCTGACAGCCCATGATTCTATATTGAACACGGGCCACATTCAAAAGACTTGAGTCAATGGTGAGACAATTATTGATGAACTCCGTCCCCCTACCCCTCCTAGTTCTCCCCCAACGCGTCAATAAAAATTAATGAGGAGAGAGGTTGGCTCAGACCTCTCCAAACTTTATGACATCAATCCCACCGTGACAAAAGGGTGGGATCCTATGTACCAACTTGGATACATCTCCCACACCGGATTCGATAAAAATAAGCAAGGTCGTATAGGACCTGTCGTCCCAATGAAAATATGCAAGCATATAGGGTTAGGTTATCAATCGGATGGCCCACAAGCCGACTTATTCCTTACCTCACCAAAATGGTCTCTATACGACCACTTTGTCTATGGGACCACTGAGAAAGTAGATGTACCAAGGCAGAAGGAAGCCTCTTTCACTAGATCCCAAGAAGTAAAAATCGAGCGAATGACTAAAGCATTCAATGATTTAACCAATTTGAATAACGATATTGATAAATCACTCGAAGGAGTCAAGCCCTTGTTCGACACTAAGGAGCTTACAAAAGAGAGAGAGGAAGAACCTCCAGAACTCGAACCAAGAGTAGAAGATTGGGAATCCACTGACGACAAAGATTTTCACATAGCAGCTTTGCAAGATGATGAAGAGTACTTACACTCAACATGGGAAGAAGATGACACCCTGCAAGAGGATTTTAACTCATATAGCATCCGCCTCGGCCTTGGCCTTAGGGGATGGGAATGCCCTTGGGACTCCCCTTGTATCGCCTACCCATACCAACCCCGTTGTGAGGCCTGCATCAGAATATTAGAGCGCTTCGCAAGTTAGACCCAACATGCTATAATAGAAGAATCGAATCACACCAACCTCGTGATAGCAGAAACACGTAACGACCTACCAACTCGACCATTGACACAAGGAGCAGGAAATCCCAACGGACATATAGCTGACCCAAGGGGAAACACCCACATCGCCCTCATAGGGTTTGAAGAGGAACTTGAACTAGACACTTCTTTATCCCCAGATATGCCACAACTCTAAATATTTTGGGAATCTCTAGAGGAAGAGTGAAAATCGCGCCCGAGTGATGACGAGGACTACTGGATAGACCTCCCGACACTCGAGTTAGCAGAGCAAGCTAACCTAGGAGTTCAAGCACTATTAGATCAAGAAGATGAATTCGACACCGTCTTCGACTCTAACTTAGAAGGATGCGAATGTCCTTGGGAATCTCCCTGCATTTCTCACCATTATCAACCTTGCTGCCAAGCTTGCGTGCTCATCCTAACATATTATGAAGATCAAGGAAAAGAACTCGCTACCCTTGAGGATCCTTTAGGGGATCACCCTCGGTGGGAAGAACAACTTTATCATAACCCATAGGATGATAGCTCAATTGACTACGATCTCCAGATCTTCTTCGAAGAAGAGGTAATCGATGTGGTAGAAGAAATTCGAACGTCAGTGCTGCTGTTGCCAGCGTCGCTTATTCAAAAAATCTCATTAGATGAGGGCTCCAAAAAAAAAATGTCAAATTCAGAACAAATCCATGTTTCTCGAAGGATCACTCGAACGGCTCCAGCAGTCGCCTCGCTCCCCCAATTAGAGGAAGCAACTCTCCTGGCGCCCCTTGAGGCGACCGACCATGTACCATACTTATTGTCAAAAATTTAAAAAAAAAATAGAAAAAGAAGAAAACCTTAAAAATTTAGAAATACAAAATCCAAAAAAATCAGAAAACCCCATAAAAGAAAGAGAACCCTTCGTCTTGAACCAAATTTGTGGCTAACAAGGAGACTTTTCTCCTAAGATTTCTATCCCATCCCCCGCACGAGGACGCAAGGCATCCAGGCTAAACAACAAGCCAGTGATCATACCGGATGAGATACTTCGTGACTTTGAGAAAATGATCAATAGCCTTGACCTTCACCTTACTAAAGATCTCTCAGTCATAAAATATACTTATGAAGGGTCACCTTTCACAAAATTGAATCCCCAGTGTAGTAATTTTGCAGTTTATGAGCTTACCGAAGATGGAGAAGGAACATCGGTCGCCGAAGAAGTGTCAGACTTCCAACGGATTATCAAGCGTTTCAATGAGCAAACTCAAGCTGTTGCAGAACCTATAGAAGAAATTAACTTTCGCACTGAAGAGAAACCCAAGAAGCTACTAATTAGCGCAACGCTTAATTCTAATGAACATCAACAAATTGCACCGGTCTTACAAGAGCACCTCGACTCCTTTGCATGGTCCTATGAGGAAATGCCTGGTTTAGACCCAAGTTCAGTAGAACACCGGGCTCGTCTTGGAGCCCGATGCGAAGCCTGTTAAGTAGAAACTCCGTAGGATGCACCCATAAACTGCCCTTCAAGTTAAAGAGAAAGTTGACAAGTTACACAAAGCCAAATTTATCCGAGTCATCCTCTATCCCAAGTGGGTCGCAACATAGTAGCTATCGCCAAGAAAGACGGCAGGGTACGGGTTTGCATTGACTTTTGAAACCTCAACCAGGCATGCCCAAAAGATGACTCCTCACTTCCACACATTAACACTCTAGTTGACAACACCGCTGGACATGAGATACTATCCTTTATAGATGGTTTCTTTGGTTATAATCAGATCAAATTAGCAGAGTCTGACCAAGAGAAGACTTCTTTCACCACACCATGGGGGGCATACTGTTACGTCGTCATGCCTTTTGGGCTCAAGAATGCGAGAGCCATGTATCAACGTGCCATGATGGCTATCTTTCATGACATGATGCATAAGTGTGTAGAAGTTTATGTCGATGACATATTAGTGAAGTCCCAAATGCGAGTAGGACATGTTGAAGCACTCCGACTAGTACTACAAAGAGCTAAAAAGTATCGGCTGAAAATGAATCCAAAGAAATGTGTCTTCCGAGTCACCTCCGAAAAATTACTCGATTTCATAGTCAGCCAGCGAGGGATTGAAGTTGACCCTGCAAAAGTCAAAGCTATTCTTGAGATGCCACCTCCTAGTAATATCAAAGAATTATGAGGCCTAATAGAAAGATTTTAATTCATCAGGAGATTTATCTCCCAACATTCAGACATATGTGATCCTTTCTACAGACTACTTAAAAGAGGAACTTAGTACAAATGAGATGACCAGTGTCAGCAAGACTTCGACAACATTAACAAGTACCTCCTTAACTCGTGAATACTATTGCCCTCAGTCCCGGAAAGACCTCTAATCATATACCTCTCGACAAACGACAAGGTAATGGGAGTGATTTTGGGACAATATGAAGAAGACGGCAAGAGAGAAGGCTATCTACTACCTCAGTAGGACGATGGTCGAGTACTAACGAAAGTACACTTCAATAGAGAAGACCTGCCTCACATTGGGGTGGGCCTCTACCAAATTACGACACTACTTCAGAGCACATAAAATACTAGTACTAGCCTGAATGGACCCTCTGAAGTACGTATCCAAAAAGCTCGTAATATCAGGAAAGATCGCTTGCTGGCATATGCTCCTGCAAGAATTCGATCTCACATACATCACGCAGAAGTCGATCAAAGGACAAGCAATCGCCGATTACCTCACAGAGCTTCCACTCCCGAGCAATGAGCCCATACATGCAGATTTCCCTGATGAAGACCTACTCACGATTCATAACGAAGAGCTCGACAAAATGTCATGGACCCTTTACTTCGACGGTGCTCTAAATCACAAAGGAAAATGTATCGAGATAGTCCTCCTAAGCCCAAAAGGAGTTGTCATACCTAAGATTTTTCAACTAGATTTCCCTATCACTAATAATGTCGTAGAATACGAAGCTTTTATAGCTGGACTATGAGCAGCGTTACAATTAGGCATTAAACAGTTAAAAATATCAGTGATTCCAAGCTAATAATCTCGCAAGTTATATGAGAATATAAAACTAAGGAAAGGAAACTAATGGCATACCTAGAAACCGCTCAATATTTAGTAAAGAAATTTAAAAGAATCTCTTTCATGCACATCCCTAGATTAGAAAATGAGCTCACAGATTCCTTGGCCACGTTAGCCTCCGTCATCCAAATATCCATCGGCCAAAGTACCAAGACCTTCTTCGTCGAAAAGCTGACAGTACTCACCCACGAGGTAGCATGGACCGTTAAGAGAGAATTATCGATCCTCTCCACTAGTACAGGACCAAATGAAGCAATCACTCCGAAAAAACACGTCAAGTTAGAAACCAAAGTCTCTATGTCCAGATTTGAAAAATAACCGACCGACGATGGACAGCCGTGGTATTTCGACATCTAGAACTTCTTAAAGCATCAGCACGTCCCTCCATACACTACGAAGATCGAACGGAAGACTGTAAGAAACGATGCACCCGATTCTACATACTCGGTGAAACATTATACAAAAAAGCCTTCACTAAAGGAGTACTACTACGATGCGTCATGACCGTCGAAGGACAATACATCATCCGAGAAGCACACTCCAGTACCTGTGATGCCCACTCCGATAGACAGAGGCTCACCGATCAAGTTACACGATAACGCTACTTCTAGCAGACAATGATTAGAGATTGCCACCTCTATGTCCACCTGCAGGTAATGCCAAGAATACGCCGCACTCATCAAAGCTCCATCAGTTGCTTTAAACACTATGACCTCGCCGTGGCCATTTTCGATGTGGGCCTTCGACATCATCGAACCTTTCACAGACATAGTTGGGAACACTCACAAGCACGCGTTCATACTTATAGCGATCGAATACTACACCAAATGAGCAGAAGCTAAATCCTATATCAGAATCACAGCTTCAACACTCGTAAGGTTTATCATTCGAAATATTATCACCAGGTTTAGAGTACCTAGGATGTTTGTCACTGACAACGGACCACAGTTCATCGCAGAGAAGATAAAAAAAGTTATGCAAGAAATCCGACATCGATCTATGCCACTCATTACTGTTCTACCCTCAAGGAAATGGACAGGCAGAAGCTATAAATAAAATACTGATTCGAATCTTGAAATGCACAGTAGAAACAAACAATGGAGCTGACTGGCCCGAATGACTATCAGAAGCACTCTGGGCCTATAGGACCTCTATTCGTACGACCACTGACCAAACTCCCTACCTCCTTACCTACAGGATGGAGGCAGTCCTATCATATGAGATACAAGTACCATCCTTATGGATTCAACTCGATGATGAGCTATCCTTAGATGAGAGGAGAATTGCTCTACTCACGCAGCTAGAGAAACTTGATGAAACACGTCTAAGGGCAGCTGATCAAGCTCAGGTATATCAAAGGAGAGTGGGCAGAGCTTACGATAAGAAAGTCCTCGAATGAACCTTTAATATTAGAGAATTAGTCTTAAAGAAAATCATGCCTTCCAAACACACCAATGTGAAAGGAAGATTGAAACCGATCTGGGAAGGCCCTTACATCATAACAGCCGCATACCCTAGAAATATATACAAACTGGCGAACCAGGACGGGGAAGAACTCCCTAGCCCTTGAAACGCCATGTATGTTAGAAAATACTATCCTTAGCCTCGTGATCCTCACATCCCATGGTTAAATACTTATACTTATCACCCCCGTAGTTATCACGACCCATTCATTGGTCGTACGCCTTCAATTCTCAGAATATCCTTAAGACCTCTAATTTATCGCCCACTTTTTTTTTCCACTCTAGCAATCTGATTAAAGGACTAGTGACCTACCTAACCTCTTCCAAAAGCATAAGTAACACCCGACCATCATTTCTCCTTTCTCCCGCCATTGGAGGAGATGTTAGAGCAAAAAAATGAAGATGCTAGGTTCAATCAAGACTTATTATTATTGCGCTAGCAAGATACTTTCAAAAGAATGCATTTACATATCAAAATTTGAGTGAGAGCATTACGACGAATGAATAAGTCAATGAGCTCAAGGAAGCATGAGCAGACCGTGAGGACATCTCTGGTAACTTTACTAGAAGTGTATAAGCAAGCTGTGAGGGCGTCCCTGATGTCCCCATACTACTAGATGTCGTCGTAAGGTGGCGAGAGGAGGACAAACTCCTGCTAACCATAGAATGTAAGATTTTGATGGCACCGAAACATGGCGAAGAGCTCAATCATGGCATCTCGTATCCCACTGAGAAAAAGATTATTACTTATCCCTTTTGGGAAGCATTAGATACAAACTATTCCCTGCATCACTGAGCCTTACCTCCCTCTTCTATTTTTATTTTGGACAATAAATCAGAAGCCTTACAGGATGCTCCTAGAACTGAAACTGAAAACCGATGAATGACAATTAACGCAATCACCCACTGTACTAACCATACTTCTCCCTGATGACCACGGGATAGGATGACCACCACCCTAAGATAGACCCCATATACAACTGGCCTAACCAAAGAGACCTCCCCGATTCGATGACAGTACCGATCAACCTTTTTCTTTAAAACTAACTCACCAAATTCCCATGACTGCTTATAGACCCAAAGTGCTCATCTCAAAACTCAGAAAAGCTCCATTACATCTTGACGCTAGGGCATTTTTTTTAGATCAGAAGAAGAATCATATCAGAAGTATCGGCTTGTCCATAAAAAAGATGAGGAACAATGAAGTTACCCTCCGAAAAGTGCTACCGAAGATACTATACTGCCAATCCTACCACGCTCCTACACTGGGGCACTTTTATTTTTTTGTTTTTGTTTTTATTTCTATCTTAGCTATTTGCTTTCCCTGTTGCATTATTTTTATTTCAAAAAAAAAAAGAAAAAAGAACAAAATAAGAAAAAAGCACGTATCCATCTTACTACCACACCCGGTCTGAGACACTTACCCCCTTGACAACTAGCTAGGGGGGGAATAAAAACTACTGATAGCATTACTTTCACATGTGCAGACACGAAGCAACTTTCAAACATCACCGGGCCAACTCAGGATGCATCCAAGTCCCAATGATGATCGATGGTGCTAAAGAAACTAAAAAAAAAAAAAGCAAAAGTAGACGCAATAGGTAACTAAAAGAAAAAGAGCCAATCAGGTACATCTAAACCAAATATCTCTCTATATATATGTCAAATTTTTTTTGTTTCTTTTTACACTTATCACCAGGGGCATCCCCCCTATATGTACAATGCATACACAATAGAAAAAATGGAAAATACATATCCACCCCTACTCCCTACGCTGCTGCTGGGATGGCCGATCACCGCTGTCCCCAGTATCATCAGCTCAGAGGTCCGCAGACTGGTCCTTTGAAAAAGCAATCCCAGCACCTAGAGTCCTCGGAACCTCTAGACGACGAGGCCCTGCCACCGAACCCCCCTCACTCGCCTGACTAACAGATCGCCTCGATCGCGAATGAGGAGGATACCTCGTAAGAACCTCATGAATAACATAATCCTCACAAGCATCACCCCTGACATGATCACGGGATGTGTGACGAGACTGCCCAGCCGAGGAACCCATAGCCCTCAACTCCGACCCACCAAGCTGACGAGCCAGCCTATGTATCCCCCTCTCACTCCTTGCCAGACGATACTACAGCTGATCTAGGGTCACCTGCGACTCTGTCCGCATCATCCTACACGTCGCCTCCAATGCCTCATCCTGAGTCTTCTGCACAACCAACATCTTAACAAACAAGTCTTCGCAACTCTACGTCTCCCCAAGGATCCGTCTCGCCTAGGGAGTGGCACGCACTCGCGCCGCCTCTAGACGTGCCTCCTCGAGCTGACGAACCTACATAACCGCACCAAGTCAAAGAAAAACTAATACATATATACAAAAGAAGAAACTTTGAAAATAAAAAAAATTATACTAGATCCAGCCACTCCTCCAGAAGTCGCCCAACCGTCTCTCAAACCATTTGGATCGAGAGAGGAATCAGAACAGAAATGTAGGTAAATAAGAAGAACAAACAAATACATCAAAACAAATGCTATAATGACAAATGAACTACAAATACAATAACTAAAACATCCTGAGTAGGGATAGGGATAGACCCCTGAGGGGGAACCTCAGGAGCAGAATCGGAACAACCTGTACAAAGAATCAAACAAACTAACTCGAAACATATCAGAGTAAAATAAAATATGAAATAACCTAAACAGAATTATGCCACACCAAAAAATTATACTTGGCTCTCGGGACATAGAGAGGCAGCAGTCGTCTCCCTTGTCTGAAGATCCTCGACAACCTGACGCTGAAATACCACATGATACTAGTAAACTATTAAAAAAGGTGAAACAATAACACCCAACGAACTGTGATAATTACACAAATGAGTCAAAAGATTAAATGGAAACTTACCCAATGATCTAGCTCAGTCAGAAGCTGAGCCATCGCTGGATCCTCCCGACTGGAGGAAGCAACTAAAGATGGATCAAATGCCAGACCGAGACCCCTAGCAGCGAGCTTGGCTCTGTATGAATAAAAATGAACACATCAGTCGGCAAGCCCACGATGCTAACAATTAACAAAACCAAGGTCACATATATGGACACTTACCATTCGATCAATCTTAGATCGCAAACTGGCCTCCACCTCTCGGTCGGCCTGCTACTGATTGCATAACAACTCGATCATCGTCACATGACTAACGACCTCGGCCTCCCTCTCAAACTGTCCGGAACAAAATGAGACGCCACAACTATGTCAGAACAACTGAAAGACTAAGTCAACATAATATGTAAACTATTAAACAAATAAATCAACTCACCAAGAGCTGTCGAGTCTCCGCTAGCCGAGCCCCCAACTCATCCTCCACTGCCCTAGTCTGAGCAACTGAGAGGGCTAAGGAGTGCAGCATTTCCTCATCCAGACGAGGAGCACACCCCATCCGCTCCATCGCCCTATGGAGGGCGTCTAATGCCCCCCGCACACTCACTGTGAGATGGACCTGCTCCAGTGTAACCAACCTCTCCCTCAACGTTGACTCCGACTCCGGCCCACCAATAGAGAAAGAGCCACTCCCGTAGAAGGGACGTGTGAAGAAGCGCCTACCACCCAATGCACTAAACCATCTCACATACTCTCGGGTGTCTGCCTCATTACGCGCCCTTGTGACCCTGGTCCCCCTAGCTCTAAAATTTGCTATCTAAAGCGCCATCCGCTTCGTAAAGTTATGGCCAGGAGGAGAGGTCATCCTCTTGGCCACTCTGTGGCGAATCTCTGGAGGGACTCCCTGAGCAAGCCCCAGCTGTCGTACCACTCGAGATGTGTGGATCCTCTCCACCCTCTCAAAGCAATGGACCCATATGTCCACATTAAAGAAGGGCCGGCTAGACTGAATCACTGACACACTAGCATCCTCCTCATCCTTGTAGGGCCTCCAAATCACCTACAACGGAACCCCCAGACGAAGAAAAGAAAAGTGATCATATGCCCAAAATTAGGAAGTAAAATAAAAGGTACGCTAAGTAGATGCTACTATCAAAAGACCAAAAAAAAAACTATAAAAAATCCTCATGACATTAATTGACTAAAACTCACCTGGAGGAAGGGAAGGAAGCCTCCAATCATCGCGACACCCTGTCCTCGACGGTAAAGCTGCTCATAGAGATGTGCTAATACGGCTGCACCCCACGCATAGGTAGGGACCCGATTCAAGTCCTCGAGAATCATCAAAAATAACCCGGTGATGCATCCCCAAGTTGAAGAAGAAAAGAGTATCGCACCAAGGAAGTGCATCAAGAATGCTTGAAGCACCCTATCCGTAGCTAACCCCGACTCCACCACAAGCTCCCGACCTGTCACTATCACTCAACACGCCTCGTAAGACGCCTTCGCCTCCGAATGGTGCCTCAGAGGGATGAAGCCACTCGCAAACGTATCAAAGAACCAAGTGACTCAGACTACACCTAGCCCCAATCCACTCAACCTATACGACACACCTAAAATCTTCTCACACATTGCTAAATACTCTCCTGCCATCAGCCCTGTGAACGACTCACCCTCAAAACAAAGACCGGTAATGAGGGCCCAGTCCTCTGGAGTCGACAACATCATACGAACTGGAAAGAGAAGCACCTGATGCTCCTCCCTCCACCTCTCCAAAATCATCGCGATCAGGTCACAATCGACTTGAAAGGGCTCCAGCTCCAGGAACGTTTCGAAACCGAAAGACACCAATCTCACCCACTGAAACACCGGTAAGGCACAATACCAAGTATGAGACTCGGTCCATGCCGAGTTGATAGGCAGCTGCAGGGGCTCCTATCGAATGGAACAACAACCAACACAAATAATGATAATAAGACTAACACACACCTATGACAAATAGATCTAGAGCAAGAAGCAAATGAAATATACCCAGACACCCATTAACAACTTACAACAAACACATGAAATATGATAAGAACAATTGGATAGAAATATGACCTATCTCTAGATGTCGTCATGATGCATGAGTGAGCACACAACCGATAATCAATATAGGTTCGACGTAAATTAGAGGGTTTTCAGATCCTAATAAGCCTATGTCATAACCTAAATGCCTAAGACAATGAAAGAACCCTTGTTCATGGGTACTTACTCGGCCTCGAGCAAAGAAATCCTCCAGCGAGAAGTGTCTATGATCCCGTTTCTCCTCACCCTGGTGCTCCTCAGCCGCATCCTCAGCTCTCTCACCCTCAGGTATCTCACCCTCAACCCTCTCACCCTCCTCCTCAGCTACACCCTACTCAATATCGAGCACCTCCTCTCTTACCCCCATTTGGTCAACCTCTGGTAACTCCTCTCCAACTATCTCCCCGACGTCCTCCCCGACGACATCATCAGTCTGAGCCTCAGACATCTCACCTATCTCCCCCATCATCAACCTCTCTAACTCAGAAATAGTAAAAGCAGGTCTACCACTACCCCCAGGCTCCATCCTAAAAGAAAGTGCTTGAAAAACTAAAGAGAATAGAGGAAACGATGCCTAAAACGGATGGTCGGATCGCGAGATATCACAAAAACACAAAAACCAGAGCGCAAGGAAACAAGGAAACTAGAGAATTGAAGACCAAAATGGATAGCGCAGAAAAATGAAAATTTTTGAACTATATATAGAACACACCCAAATCGCGCATGTAAACTCACACACGCAACTGAATTGTGCGCCACTGACCCCGCACTTAATCCAGATCAAATCCTCGTAATAGGGTGTGCAAAAGGATTGTCGCCCCCTCACACTAACCCGACTGCTTGGTCACACGCCGCCCACTAGACACGTAATTATATCACGCGCCCAAAACAGCGCGCACGAATGCCAACAGTCACTTCAACAGTGTTCGGCCACCGCCCTAATCCTGCACTCAAAACTCTGAACTCAAATCGATTAAGCGATCGGAAGCCGGCGCTTAATGACCTTCCGACGCCCTGAAACCCGCGCTCTTGTTCAATCGCGCAATTTGTTTATGCGCCCAGAGCAAAGCGCATAATTTCTCAGAAACCAAAAAAAACATGCCCAAAACAACCCGCCCAGGACTAAATTGAGAAATTTCTTACACTCGCCCCTGTTAAGACCAATCCAAAACACTCCTAACTTAAAGAACAAACCAAACCAAACTAGAACAAAAAAATTGCCCAACATCACTCACACGCTCCAACAAGGCCAAACTAATCAAGAAAAATGTCTCCATCATTTATACACTCCAACTAAGCCCAAACTAAGTCAAAAAAAAAAATGCTCCTAACATGCCCCGATCCAAAATAAATAAACTAAATCAAACCAAACTTAAACAAATAAACCTCGCACTCAAAACAAGTCAAATAAGCTACAAAGTCAACTAAACCAAAGTGGCTAAATATAAACAATCACAAACGAAATTAAAATATATATATATATAATCACTTCATAAATAGATAAAATAATTATAAAATACACGGAGGGCATACCCTCTGAATATACAACTTGAAACAAGAAACTTAAAAAATCAGCACATTCAAGCAATGCCCGAATTTGGATTTGTTCGGGAAGCTAGAAATCTCGGAGAAGCCCAAAGGGGGGATGCACCTTGAACGGATTCTAACAGTGATGACATCTTCCCCTTGCCCTGAATCGACAAAAAAGAAAGAGTGGCTCACGGAAAGCCACCCAGGACCTGCGAGATCCGCCGTTGGGAGCTCGCCTTGGAAACCTTAAAAAGGAGGAGCAACTAACACTGAATCTGCAGAGCCTACCGAGGAGAAATAGGCATCGGTCACAAGAGCTCTGACCTTGCCTTGTCCTTAGGTTTCCTTTCTACCACCTTTTTCTCCTCTACCTCTTCCCCTAGCATGGTAGCAATTCAACTGCTATCTTGCATTCCCAATCCCGTTCATTCTTAATAATCCGCTCAATAAACACAATTCTTCGGGTCTAATACCCGGGATACAAAAGAGAAAGGAAGAAAAAACATTAACAATCAAAACAAAAAAAATGCATCAAAACTTTTAATCCTAAACTTGAAATAAAATTCAAAACGACAAGAACTCAAAGCTTTTAGCTCACACATTTATAAGCTATACCTCCTAAATTACCAAATGATAAGTGTCACCCCTTTAAGCCCTTCCAATCTAATTAAATCTAAACCAAACACATATTCCTTTGAAAGACCACAATCCATGACAACCTAGATAAACCAATAATCACACAACACTTACCCCTCCAAGGTAATGCCAATCCACCCCCAAGTCTAAATAAGCCAATAGGAATCAAACACTCAACACCCATCTAGAACTTTAGAAAACTCACATCTTTTAACAAGTGTCACCTCAAGCCAAATAAAAGGACTAAAACAAAATACCTGAAACAAAAAAAAACTCCAAAATGAGACCTTAAAATGCCCCAACCAAACCTATCGGAACCAAGTAAACACTCTAAACAAACCCCATAAAAACAAACTAATCTCAAGCTAAATTAAATCCTAAAATAAGTCAAACAAATCAAATAGATTCAACCAATCCATTTTAACGAATAAATAAGCACGACAAAAAAAATGCCTCTTTATTTATAACTCAAAATTTTACAAGTATCACTGGAGGCATACCTCCTGAATTTACAACCCAAAATGAAAACCTAGAATTGAACTTACAACCCAAAATAAAGATTGGGTTCAAAACAGAGACAAAGCGAGGAGCAAATTCTGCTCGGAGCGTCCAATAGGAGGCTTCAGGGAGAATTGGTTGGGAAACACATCCCTCCACTTTTTACTCCTTCTCCTCTGCCATCTTCACCGCCTCTGCCGCCGCCCCCTCAACACTGCCTTCACTACTCTCTAAAAGGGATCGATGTAAAGACTAACGCCCTCATTCCCAATATCGCCCATTCCCAGAATAACGCCACCCCCGAGCATCACCTCAGGATGAAGATCACGCGAATTAACAAACATAGGAAGCAGCGACATCCCAATCGGACGGTTAGATCATCCGATATCACTAAAACATGAATTTTAGAATACAAAATATCCAGAAAAGGTCAAAACTTGAGACTAAACCTGAGAATGAAAAACAAATGAAGGCTCCCTCGCTTATATAGAGTACGGACTCAATCACGCGCCAGAGAAAATACGTTTAACTCAATCACATGCTAGGCACAATTCACACAATCTAAAACATGCGCTATGATCTGAGCGCATGATGAAACCATCACCCGCGCCATCGGCAGGATGCTCCGATCATGCACACTCTATAGACCGCGCAATCGCATTAAACGACACGCCACAGTCGCGCGATACAAAAGGTCACCCATACACTGACCTGGTGATGCCTCGATCACGCGCTATGATTATAGCGCGTAATACAATCACACGCTAACTCACACACGTGTAAACAGCCCTTCAAGCCTAAGATAGCATGCCCGAAAATAGGCGTGCAATCTTATTGAGCGACCTAAAACAAGAGTGCAATACCTGACTTTGGATGAAATCTACACCCTCACACCTATTCATCACATCGCGGTCAAAATTCACCCGTCCCATCGCATACCCTTACACGAGAAGAAAGCATTGACAACACCCCCTGTCCCATCGCGACAGGACACACATATCACCGACATGAATAACTCCCCCTGTCGCAACACAGTAAAAGCAACCAGCACACTAGTCCGCTCCCCACGATCGGAGTTACTTTTCATTTTCCCTATCCGATCGCATAACCCCATCACACACACCCCATCGCGATAACGTGCACACACGCGATATCACCTCAATATCCAATCCCATCGCAATAAATTAGCCATACCCTCATGTCCCATCGCGAGAAGTCAAAAGCAAATCTCCCGAGCATGTGGGCACACACGCCAAAAAAAAAGGGGGGGCTACACTTACTTGACATCCCATCGCAAACATCATTACCCGAAAAGCTTAGACAACACCTGTCGTGCCACATGAAAAAAGGGAAAGCTCGATCATGTCTCATCGCTAAAGCAAAAATCTCTCTCTCCCGAATTAATCCCCACGTCCCGCCAAGACCCATCCAGCACGCAGCCAAAGAAAGGAAGAATCCCCAAGTCCCATCGCGACATCACTTCTCCAAGACATTACATCACATTGGCAACCGCCAAGCCTTGCCACAGCAGACCTGAAGAAAAGAAATCTCCAAAGTCCCATCGCGACACTACGGCACCACCACGAACTGTACAAGCTATGCGCAACACAAGTAAGTATCACCCTCAAGTAAGTACCATCCACTTTTCAATTACTCAATAGTGCTTCAAATAAATATAGTTAGCTATGATTAAGTCCCAAATGTTTTCAAAACCCGTCTCTCTTGATTCGCGAATCACTATAGTCCTCCCGTAAGAGACAATCATCAATATTCGTCGAGAAGGTTAGATGGAGCATCCGGCGTGTCACGTTTTTCGCCATTATACCACTGAATTGATCTTAAGTTAAAATCTCTAAAATTTCAAGATTTTAAAACCCCTAAAATTTTAAAATCCCCTTTAAAAAAAAAAGGGAGAGTAGAAAAGAAGAACAAGGCAATATGATAAATAGACCCAACTCATCTGTCTTTAAATACCATAAAACCTGATTAAGTGCCCCATTACCCGTGAGCAATAAATTACACTTAAACCTGACCTTTAACTCCTAAGACTACCTGAACTCGCAATCAAGTGCATATCCCACTATGCAGAATTGGATCAAGCGCACACGCCACTACACATAATCGTTTATTCAGATGCATTAGGACTAGAATTCCCAACTTAGAGGCCGATTTCAGATGAATCAAGCGCACGCGCCATTGCACAGAGTTTAATTGAGCACACCTCACAAGACCCCCACGTCAATTACCAGCCCAAGCCGGCCATTCCCCTAGAAAACTAAACAATGAGTATATTTAATCTAAGAACCTACAAACGCCTATTAGAAAAGAAACACCTGATGTGCATTGGTGTGAGCAATGACGCACCCGGTCTAACATGACTTGTAAAAGCCTTCGACATTATTTTACATTGTATTATTATTGGTCCCTAGACCTATTTATGGACATTTGTATGACACCCCCCGGTACCTCGACTGCATCATACCCCTCTGTTTGACTACCCCTTGCAGCAGGTCGTGACATGCGACGGGATGCCCCTTACACTCACAGGTTAAGATATGGTGACTTTCCTTTCTGTTTGACTGTCACTCCCAGTAGGTCACGCCACACAATGGGATGCCCCTTGCACCCGCAAAATAGGATACGTTGAGTTCCCTCGTCGACTGTCTATGACAGCGGGTCACGATACGCGACAGGATCACCCCTGGGCATCCACGGCATGGAACACGCCTTTCGACAGCTACCACTGGGCCCCCGAATGCTCCATTTTAGCTTGCGCTGATAGATAAAAAAGCCAAGCATGTCATGTGAGCATCCCTAGTTCACACTTGTGATTTCCTAAGATAAATGAGAAGACACCTCCAATGAGGGGTGTCTACTTCTTCGACGCATTCTTACTTCGCAAGAGCACGCCGAAGAGGGGCATCTATAGACACCCCTATTTTTCTCTCTCGAAATATACAAATTTGTTCGATCAAGCTTTGAACTCACAACCCTAAATTGGGAATCATGCACTAAAACAATAGTACATGGCTGAACACAGGCTGAAATAATAGCTCTGTGGCTCAGGTCCCAACGTAGGGAGACTATATACTGAAATAATAGTATATAATTGGAATGTAGACTAAAATAATAGTCTTGCATTTCAGACCCCTTTGCCCTCATATTGAGACCATATGCTGAAATAATAGTATGTGGTTGAACATAGGCTGAAACAATAGCTCTGTGGCTCAGGCCCCATGACCCTAATGTGGGAACCATGTACTGAAACAATAGTGCATGGCTAAATACAGGCTAAACACAGGCTAAAACAATAGCTCTATGGCTCAGATCCCAGCGTTGGGAGACTATATGTTGAAACAATAGTATATAGTCGAAATATAGGCTGAAACAATAGTCTCGCATTTCAGACCCAACCCGGACAACCCCGAATTAAGCGCCTAAAACTATGTGTGTAATTCGATTGCACGCCAAAGCACCCACGTGCAATCAGTCCCTCTTCCAGACCAGACTCCCTTACCCAGACCACTCCAAGACTCGATCACACGCTTCATATGAAACGCGAGATCGGATTGAGCGCCGCACCACCAGTGCGCAATTGGCCTACGCCCGACCGAGTCTTATAGTCCTTTACCCCTAAGTTTCCTCGATTAAGCGCTTCGAAAGGGACGCTTAATTGGATTACGCACCTCACAATGGGTGCACAATTAGTTCTAACGCTGTTAGGACTAGGAAACTCGCTGAGCAAGTCAGTCGGTCGCTCACTGAGTCGGTGATCGACTCAAAGCAAATAAGCACTGAGAGACCGGCGTAAAATTCGATTAAACACTTGAAATAGGGCGTTTAATTAGAAAAAAACCTATAAAATATTTTTTTCTTAATTCGCCTAGAGAGGCTGACAATTTTCGAGAGAGAACGGATTTTTTAGGGATTTCGAAACCAAAAAACTCCGAGAATGAACGTATAGAACAGCCTAGCCATGATTTCGAGATTCAAGCTTCAAATCTTCGAGATTTCTCTCCGCAGCCTCGACCTTAGGTAAGAATTCAACCTTTAATTCCTGACCGTGGTTCTTAGTTTTTAGACTTAGGACTTTTCTTAGTTTAAATTATTATTATTAATTCAGTCTTAGACCGTAGCACTTTTTTAGACCGTAATCTTTTATACTTGGTTCTAGTTCTCTGTTTCTAGAACCAATCCTTAATCTGACAGCCTAATTTACCGACCCTAGGCTTTAATTTCGTTCTAAAATCTTAATTTCTAGCCCTATCATTAATCTCTAGTTTTAGTCCTTAGGTTCTAGAACTAGTCTTGAATCATATGGTCTGATTTTCTGATTTCGAACCCGAATTCAGCCTTAGAATTTTAAAGTTTGGTTTTAATTTCTTAATTTAATACTTTTAAAAATCCTAAAAATTATTTCAGTTTTCTACAATTATAGTTCCTTAATTTAATTCATAATTATAATCCCGAAATCGACTCTGAAAATTCAAAATACTATTTTTATAATCTGAAATTTGACTTACTTTAATCTCAGCCACCCGATTTGCCCAAGGGAGCTTACGGAGGGTACCCGGGATTAGGGCCAATCCTCCTTAGCATAGGGGCCCAAACCCCCCTTTTTTTAGAATTATTTTGTCGCTTTAATTAGAATTAGAAAAATTGAGTCCAGAACTTTCTTAGATTTTTAGTATGATTAATTTGCACGCTTTATTTTGATTAGATCCTTAGAATAATTGCTTTGATTAGAATTCTAATAAAATTAGTACCTTATTTTAATTAGATTTTTAATAAAATTAGTTTATTTGTTTTAACTAGATTTTTAATAGAATTACTTCATTGTTTAAATTAGAGTTCTAGTAAAATTAGTTCCCTATTCCAATTAGAATTCTGGTAGGACTATTATAATTGCTCTAATTAGAATTTCAGTCAAGTTATTATAGTCGTTTAAATTAGAATTTCCATACAACTAGTATACTTAATTTGATTAGAATTTCAATATAATTAGTATACTTTTTTTACTTAGAATTTCAGTATAATTAGCATGCTTGATTTAATTGGAGTTTCATTAAGAATTAATGTACTTGCATTCCTAGTACAATTAGGAGACTGATATTAATTGAACTTTTAGTGGTATTCGGACACTATATTAATTAGAATTCTAGTAGTATTAGGAAACTAATATTGATTAGACTTCTAATAGGATTGCAACAACTGAAATTAATTAGACTCCTGACAGAATTAGAATACTAAATTAACTCACTATAATAAACTCCCAGACAACTGAACTCACAACAGAATTGGGAAGTCTAAATTGATTAGAATTACAATAATAACAGGGAAAGAAATGGAAAATTAAGCTATCTAAATTATAAGAAGAGACGTAGCTGCTGACGTTAGCAGGCGGATGATTCAGTAAAGAAGTAATCCACACCCGCTTCAAAGCGTGATCATTGACATGTTGTAGCATCGTTAAATATCTGCAGCTGGCGATCACAACAAACTAGGAATCTTCCTAGAAAACCCCTTTATTTTACCTTCACTATTTCAAACGCTGCATCGCTACTTGGACAGAATTGGAGCCACTGATTCAATAGGGACTGAGAGGAATCCAGAAAAAGCGCGCACCAACACCTTGGAAGAAAAAGGGGTCTTTGATCTAGCCCAGAGCAGGTGATTAATCAGTGCAAGCAAATGCTGGCAATGAAGCACGCTTAGAGGCAATGCAAAGGAACCCTAGAAGGAGGTTTATTTTCGGTTTAGAGAGGGGGAAGAATTTTTTTTTGAAAACACACCCCTTTTGCCCGAACTCGGGCTCTTTAAAACTCATCCCCAACCATTCTTGGCACGTGTATTACATGCGCCAGGCAATTTTGAGCCCTCAATTGGCTTGGCGCAACTAATAGTTGCACCAGGTCACTTATGGGTTGGGTTTTGGGCCTGGTGCACGTCACATACATAGCCTAATACCCCTTTTCTTTGTTTTGTTGTCCCCGACAGATGCACAAACTCCCAAATGACATGTTGATCATCATTCGGCTTGCCCCAGGAAGCTGTGCTACAATAAATGGATTCAGATTCATAAGCATCCTGATCCTACATAGGAAAATGTGAAAATGTCCAAAAATGATGAAAAGAAATCCCACATAAAAGCCAAAAATAATTCACATAAAATGATAACTTTGAAAAACTAAAAAAAACCACATGAAATGATAACTTAAAAATCTAAAAAATCCATATAAAAAGATAAAGAAAATCCTAAAAATAATTCACATAAAATAATAGAATAAAGTCATATAAAGTGATAAAGTGATAGATTAAAATCACATAAAATGATAACTTAAAAATCCAAAAAACACATAAACTGATAACTCAAAATCCAAAAAATCACATAAAATGACAAACATAAAAAGTCAACAATTTCCCACATAAAAAAAGAAAAATATGTATTTTGAAAAGATAGCATAGACTCCCAAAAAGTGTTGCGACATCTATTCGCTCCGCTCGGTAATCGTACTAAATAAACTTCTGGATCAATGGGTTCGCCGAAAGACCTCAAACCCTGCTTCATGCAGGGGCACCAGTGACCAGTCAGATAAGGCGGTCAACGCCTCATATGATTAGACACAAATTGTAGAACCTTGCGTACTTACTTTGCGCCTATGTTTGAATATGGGTCAATCACCTCCCTTACTTATAAAGCTGTTGAATTCAGAATGAATCTTAAACATCAAACTCCTTCAAATCATCTCGAGAAGCGAACATTTTTTCCAACTAACGGGCTTTTGCAACTCGAGAAGTGAACATTTTTCCCAGCTATTAGGCTTTCGCAACTCATTCCACCTCGGTTATGCCCAATAATATCGCTAAGCACTTGAGAATCGATTACCTTGAGAAACGACTATTTTTCCCGATATATAAGGCTTTCGCTCTTTCACCATATTACTCGTCTGATGTTTAAAGTTTGTTCTGAATATAATAGACCCGTCAATAATGCCTTAGGCCTCTTCGGATGTCTCTTTTCTTTGGCATCCAATCATTAGTGATCGAATACTAAAGAGGGGCACCTGTAGACACCCAAATTTGGCTTAAGGCTCGATCGAAACACATTTCAAGAGAGGCGTACTTTCGAGCTTTCAATGGCATGTATGAAACCCTTAGAAACCTTTTCAAAACCTTAAGAACCATTCCAAACCCTTAAAAATCACCCTAGATCCCTTAGAAGCCTTCTCGAAACCTTAGAAACCCATCCCGACCGTTAGAAACCATTTCGAATCTAAGCCTAGCTTTCCTGAGTAATGGATGAAGAGTGGTACACTAGAACTAGTTGTGACCTTCTAATATGATAGAATCTCATACCATTGAAAAGTAAAAGTCTAGCTTTCCAACGGGCCAAGGATCATCCCAATCGAAGCTGTACATCAAAAGATACGGTGTTCCGAAGTGTAGGGGCAAATTGGTAATTTAGTGGAGTTCCCCCTAGGGTTTTGGCGCAAGTATTACTTGTGCTAGCTTTAAGGTGGGCCCCACCTCGGGCAGCCAACTTCCCAGGCCACTGTGTGGCACTGTTTTACTGTACATATGCCTGTTGCACCTATTAGTTGTGTCAGGCTTATGAACAGTACTTTTAGGTTTTTGCCTCGAAAATCGAGATTGGGGTTTACTTGTTGATCATCTTGATCTTTGGGATGTGTTTTGCTAGTTCTGTTGCACCCATTCACTACCTATTTGTAACACTTTAAGAAGTTTAAAGCCTCACCCTATCATCCACCATTGGAGCTAACTTTCACACATTTTAAGGCCCAAAAAACCCTAGAAAACCTTAGATGGCTAGATTACCTAATTGCTAATCCAGGTTAGCCTCTAAACACCCTCTAAACCTCTCTTTTTCCTATAAATAGAGTGGCACCCCTCCCTTTACAAAGGCTTAAAAAAATTTGTAAAATAAGAGATTAAGGAATCCCTTCTCTCTCTCTCTCCCCTCTAGTGCACCTTTTCCATACAAATTTCAGAACCTTCAAACCCTCTTTAGACCTTAGCTTTTCATCAAAAAGCCTTAGTTTAGGTGTGTGCTATCCCCTAGACTTCTCTCTCTACCTCTTAGCCATCAAGCCCTAGGAGCTAGAACCTCATTTCTCACCATACAAGCCATTGAAGCACACTGAAGCAAGCCTACTCAAGGTTCCACAGCGGTGCAACAAGGGCCCGAGAGCTCCGGCTCTCCCCTCTATTCCTCTACCTTCTCCATTCTTCCTCCATTCTCTCATTTGTATCGTTACGCCGCCGAATTTTCGGTAAGAACAGAGGGGCACAAATAGGATTTTAAGGCCCTTTGGGCAAGAGGAAGGCTTTTTTATTTCTTTTATATGATTTTTGTTTTGGCCATAAGTATAGACCACATTAAGCGGGTTGATTGGGTGCCTAACACCTTCTCAATCGATAACTGAAGCCCCTACCCAAGAGCCTTTGGTGTAGTCCGGATTCAGAGTCAATTTTTGGCACTTCGGTTCTCTTTAAATTTGATTTGGGTTTCTCGGGGCACCAAAAGCTTCGGGTGGTGACTCTTTAATTTTCATGAGTGTGCATCGTCGCGATGGATCGTCTCGATTCCCACGGTTGCACACACCTTGAGCTTCATTTCTAAGAGACAGCCCTGGTAAGGATTGGGTCTAAAGATTTACTTCAATGGGCAATGTTTAAACCTGATTTTTAAATCAATGGTGAGCTTAGTACTGATTTTCACACACTACACTCTTGATGTAAACTGATTGGATGTGATGGAAAGAAATATTGATTCATGTGTTAAAATATTTGCCATGAAAATTTTAACCTCCTTTAAATTTGAATGAACAAGGTGTGTAATGAAGCTTTATTTGTTAAAAGTCTATTGTGCCATATGTTGTACTATGCTTAACTGTTTTATTGAGAAGTTTGTTGTGCCATATGTTGCACTATGCTTAACTGTTTTATTGAGAAGTTTATGGTATCTTCACTAAAAACCCTCAAGAGATTTCACTCCTCCACTAGGGATCACCTAGGGGTTTAAAAGGCCTGATGCATAAGCTAAATGCATCTGTGCTCCCTACGAAAGTGGCATTTATATTTTTTTTAGAATAATTGTTTTATTTTCCCTTTGCTTAAGGACTAGCAAAGATTAGGTTTGGGGTGTGTTAATCACTAAATTATGCCACTTTTCACCTCCTAACTTAGTCTTTAAAAGACCTTAGAGCTGACTAATAATTTCCATTTGAGTGTATTTTTGCAGTTAGAAATAAACTGCAACTTAGTGAAACAATCCATCTAATGAATGTCAAGAAGAGAGAATTTAGAGTCAAGCCTTGAACCTGATGGAAAGACAGAGAATGCGCCATGGTGAACCACACCATAGGAGCCATTTAGCATTCCTTGGACACCTAGAAGTCCAGCAACAAGAAAAAAAGTGGACCCAAGCAGTGAAGAGTGCTACAGTAGGCTATGCACAACAATAGACACTCAGAAGTCTCAGCTCGAGAGGCTCTCAAGCACATTACACCTGTAGCAAAACAACTTCGAGTAGCTGTCGAGCACATTGCAGCTTCAGCACATTAGGCTTGAGTGGATCTTGAGCACTTCATTGCTGAAACATTCATCCACTCGAGCAGCTATTCTTGCTAAAGAAAACCAGGCTGTCGAGCAGTTGCCATTCATCCACTCGAGTGCTTTATTGCTGAAGCATAAGCTTATCGAGCTGTCATTGCTGAATGACTTGAGCAGTTCAAGACCATCCTCACGAGATGAATGCTTGAAGAAATGCATCCTGTCAAGCTGAGATGTCTGAAGCTCCATCTTCTCAAGATCTGCTAGAGATTTTCTGCCTGAAGCCACCTGAAGCTCCATCCACTCGAGTAAGCTTCATAAGTCTCCCAACCACTCGAGATCTGCTCGAGAATACATGTTCTGAAGCTGCAACCTCTCGAGGCTCGGGTTCCAGCCTTCCCATTCAAACTTCAAGGGTATTTTTGGGATTCCATAGCACCTGGGGCACACTTCCCAATGTGCTGAGCTATTCCCCACATCCCGAGGCAATACTTGGTTAAAAATAAGCCACATCAGCTGGAAGCTAACTAACTTGATTCTCCTCTCCTCTGATTGGCCAAGGCAAAGAGATATTCTTGGTGGACTGTATTTAAGCTATTTTTAGAAGCATAAATGGGTATCTGATGCAAGAGGAACCGTGAGGAGATTCTTGCCTTACGTCACTTTTAGGGCTAGGTCATCTTATCCTTTTCTTCTTCCTTTAGCTCAGCATTTGCTGGTTAAGTTCTTTGTAATAGATAGGATTGATTCAAAGCTGTAAAATGACTGTGTGAGATCATTATAAAAGATTCAAAGATTTGCAAAGACTGCAGCCTTGAGGGCTGATTCATTGTATGTACTTCTTTAAGTAATGAAAGTTGTGTTCATTGTCCCATTAAATCTATGAGTTTCTTGTATTGTGCATATGGATCTGTATGGGTTTTATGCACCTATGGATGCATGAGCTTGTAGCCATGCAAACATGGTGGTTGCAGTGGTTTCCTTGTTCTAATTTTTAACTCCCATGATTGGAGTATATCTCTGGGATATCCTGTGACCATTCAAGTGGACAGGATATAGCCCTAAGACTAGTCCATACCTCAGGGTTGGATTAGATTCATTTTCCTTGCATTTGTGCTTGTAGCCAAATGAAGGACAACTGCAGATCCAACCTTTGCTCTGCTCTGCCATGACTTTTTCAGTGAAAACAAATCCCTAGCTATTTACTTCTCACCTATTTTCTGTTTATTTTATCAAACCATTTCCACCTCTTTCTAAACCCCCTTCTTTTATTTTTGTTTTTATTTTACTTCTGTTTTTAGTTTAGTTTGTGAAAACTTAAAAACACCCTCTCTTTACCTTGCTTTCTAGTTTAGGTTAGAGCTACCAGATCTGGAGATCTACTATTCCACTTTTGTGTTTAGATCATAAATCTCTGTGGGACAACCCTTATCAAAACTCGCTACAACCGCCCTGGATCTTACAAGACGGTAGGATTTTTTTGTGCCTGTGTTCTATCCATTTTCTGACCCCTCTCTATCTATTTTTGCTTTCTTTATCTCTGTTGTATTTTAACCATACATTTATAATAAAAAGAAGCACAACACACCAATCTTAACCAACATACGCCGCCGAATTTTTGGTGATCGCGGAGAGCTCAATAGGATTCGGGTGCCTTCGGGCAAGGGGAAGTGCTACTCATTTTATTTATTTTTCTGTATACACTTGGCCATAGTAGAGACCGCATGCGAGCAGGTCAATTGGGTGCCTAACACCTTTCTATTTGATAACCGAAGTCCTTACCCTAAAGGCTTTGGCGTTGATTAGTGATTAAGAGTCATAGCTTGCACTTAGGTGCTTGGTGCTTACGATATTGATTTTGGGTATCCCGGGAAACCAACAACTCCGAGTAGAGACTCGATTTTCGAGTGCATCGTTGCGACAGGTCCACGTGATCCATGATTGCATAGATGGTGACTCCATTGGGTATAGTTGTTTATAACTTCTACTTAAAGTTTTGGCCCCATTGCATGTGCTTTTTCCTTTCTTTTTGCTCAGTTTTTGTCTAACTTTTGCTCACTTTTTGCTTACTTACCCCTATGATTCCACATCTTATTTTATTTTTTTACTTACCCTTACGATTCTGCATTTTTTTGCCTTATCATTTTACTGACCACGCTTTTACCCACCTAAGCCGTTTGGCGAGCCTACTTGATAAATTATATTTAAATTACAGTCATTTACCGCCTAAGCCATTTGACGAGCCTACTTGATAATTAAATTTAAATTTTTTGTCATTTATATTTTGACACTTTATGCTTTCTGCCGAGTCACTTGACTGGTCCCGTCATTTTCTTACTACTTGTTATATTTCACCCTTGAACGTCGACCAGTAGTGACAGCATAAGACTCGCATAGCCCGATTTTGTGGATAGTGGCAAAAGCCCCATTTTTGGACTTAAGCAAACTTCCCTTTAAATGAACGATAAAGAAAACTAAGAAGGGACATAATTGAATTTTCTCGCGGGTAGCTTTTATTCAAAGGGAGGGAGAGTTAGGCTACGATACACCCAACCCAATTCCAAGTAGAGTGGCAACCCTAGTAGTGATGATCTCGAAAAAAACCACCCCATCCAGTACCTAAGAAGGCGCTCGCACCAGAGGATATCGAGTGAGTGACCAAACTTGTTACTAACCTTAACACCTTGACGAGCGCATTAATGGAATCGAATTGACCTTGTAGCCCTTAGGCACGGTGAGGAGGTACCCGAAAAGGCTAAAAGAAAGGTCCTGAGAGGCATTGCCTTAAAAACTCAAATTTAAGCCCAACTCAGATTTGCAGCTGGTAAAATATCTATATACATATAACCCTTTCGTGCATAATATGCATGCATAGCCGAAAATTTCAGTTTTTTGCACATGTGTGCATATTATGCACACATAACTTATTGTTTATGTAGTCCGAATTTGGGGCTTTTCCACAATTCCTCGAACCCCCTGCACATTAGTTTTAAGATTCCCGACACTTCCTACTTTCTAAGATATCCAAACACTCTCGCCAGTCAAGAGAGGTCTACCTCTTATTAGCTCTTTCGAGAGATCAGGATATCACATGGAAATCCGTGCCCTTAAAGAATAAGAGATTTTTTCTTTGATTCTTAAGCAGAGCATCTGGGTCCTACCATAGGAAGCTTTGGGGGCATTAATATCATCCGAAAAGGGAGTTCCAAGGCCCCGAAAAGCACCGTAAAGGAAGGAAAGAATCAAGAAGAAAGAAGTTTAAAAAAAAAAATCATTTCAAAAAGTTCAAACTCATCCGAAAACTAAAAAAAAATCATCATAAAAATCCAATAAGTTGTCATAAATATATATATAACCCAAAAAAAGAGAGCTTGTAGTGTCGTAATCACGGCATCGCCGCACCCCCACCATCCCGTAGGGGAAGGAAGAAAAAATCCTTCAGGCCATACTCGAGAAATCCATACCATACCTACCAACAAACTATGTCTTAGGCGGTCGATCCAACCGCCTTTGACCCGAATTCATCCCCACCACATTCCTACATGGAGGAGACTCCTATCTCCACCCCCCCAACCCGACCCTCATTTAATGTAATCGGACCCTTCGGTGCACCCGCTTTCCCCTCCAAGGCAACTCAAGATACACCACATTTACCCCCCATATCAACCCAACATATACCCCATTTCCCTTCCACATCAACACAAAGCATCCCCAATTTTCCCACATCAAACCAAAATGTCCCCAATTTTCCCACATCAACACAAAGATTCCCCAATTTTCCCACATCAAACCAAGATGTCCCCAATTTTCCCACATTAGCCCAAAGCATCCACAATTTCCCCACATCATCAAACCAAGCATTGCCACCACCCCTTACATCTCCCCTGTCAAGTGGGCCAACCACATCCAACCCCATATCCGGCCCCCATGACCATGATGAGGACATGATGAGGATATACTCAGCTTGGAGGGCCTCCCAAGGCCTTCCCAATCCACCCCAAATACCATTAAACCCCCAACATACTCTTCAAAATCTCTACACCACCTTCGCCTAAAATATCAATCCTAATCAACCACCCATAATCCACACCACCCAAGGCCTACACCATCAACCATGGAGCCATCCAAATAGCCCCCAAAGGCCACATGCCCAAACCCAAGCCAATTTCGGCCCAAACCCAAGGACCACATTTTCAAACCTCCACAATCCCCCAATTTCTCACATATAACCACACCCAACAAACACACTCCATTCCCCCTCAAATACCAAACCCATCTCACTCAAACCACCTATCCAACCCGAATCCTATTCACCCACACCATTCCCAATATGGGAACCCATCTCAAACCATCAACCATCACCAATTCACACATCCTCTCACCCCCCAGCCAAATCATCAAAATTCCCATAAAGTACAATGGTCCTGCCAAGCACCCACTCAGCCCCTCCAAAATTCACTATTCACACATCCTCTCACTCCACAAACCCATCACCAAAGCTTCCCCCCACTCACAATGGCCCCATCAACCACCCACTCAACCCTTCCAAAATCTAACAAATCTTACCCCACCACCACCAGTTATTGATGCGGGTCATCAATATGAAGAATATGAGGCCCGAAATAGTTAGGCCTGCATGGGGACATTCACTGGCTTCAATCCCCTACCATCCACATTCACCAATCTACAGGTAGCCCAGAATCAATGGGGACAGCCTATTGGGGGAACAACCTCGACATTACCGTCTAGGGAGTTCGAGCTACTAAGAGAGTATATGGACAAAATACAAAAGCAGTTGACAAAGATGGGAGGAACAGAGATCCATGATATCGCCTTCTCATATTTGTGCTTATTTGTTGAGGTCCCTTTGCCACCTAAATTTAAAGTGTCCTTATTAGATAAATATAATGGCACCAACAACCCTATTGCCCACTTGAAGTCATACTGTGGGGACATGTGTCAGTATGGTAGAGATGAACGACTCCTCATCAAAGTATTCCAGAAAAGTCTCACAGGCCTAGCATTAAGATGGTTCATTTCTATTGAACCATACATGATAAAAACATGGAGAGACCTCACCCACCGATTTCAAGAACAGTATGTGTACAACATCGATATTGAGCCTCGCAAGTCTGATTTGGCTTTACTGAAATAGAAATTCGATGAGACTTTCAACGAGTATCTCAGAAGGTAGAGGGCCCTAGCAGTCCAGATGAGGAACCGCATACCAGATGAGGAACAAATTGAGATAATCTCAAAGATGGCATTACCAGTTATATCTGACTTCTTGGTATACCAACAACAGGCCAGTTTTGCTGACCTAGTGAGAAATGCCAACCGCTATGAAGATGCGGTGAGAAGACATTTAAATAAAAATGTGACCAGTGGGGCCCGTAAATTCATAGAATGGGCGAATGAGAAAAGAACAAGAGCAAAGGTTCAAGCAATAATGACTTCATATCCCACCACCAGCATAGCACCATTTCACTTTGGGGCAATACAACAAGCCTCAGCACAAGCAGAGCCAACACAGTGACCTAACAATGGTCCAAGGGCACAAAAGACCCCTGAACAGAGAAGGGCCCATTTTAATCAAGTGTTCACACCCTTGGGACAGTCCCTCAATATCATGTTGCCCTTATTGATTGAGAAGGGTTTGGTTACTCTATTTCAACCACGACCTCCATCGAATCTCCTCCTAAGAAATTATGATCCCAACACACATTGCAAGTTCCATCAAGGGCAGGCATCCGATTGATCGTTGTTTCCCATTAAAGTACGTAATACAAGATCTAATCGAGGTGAGAAAGATCATCCCTCCAGTGCATCCTCAAGTAAATTTGCATACCAATATACTCCAGGCACCATTACCGCCACACCTGCAAGGAGGAATGGGCCCAACGCCCAGCATTAACCTAATGGAGGAAGATGTGAAAGAATACATCACCACAGGAGAAAACTTCATGGCACCAAGGTAGTGGAGTCAGGAGAATGAAATCATAGGGGCAGTCGAGCCTTTGAATTTAGCCGACTATTTTCCCAATCCTACACCCCAAGCAGCACCTCTAGATTTGAGGCTCTACTTCCCAACACCAGCTCCCATCAGCCATATTCAAACCAACTTTATCTCACCTCCACTATACCAGCCATTTTCGGCACTAGCTCCCGTCAATCACATATTCCCCAATTTTATCTCACCCCTATTGTTCCATCTACCTTCTACCCCCATTAACCACATTTGTCCCAATGTCGCCACACCACCAATCCATCCATCTCCGATATCCTCATCCACCCCATTTCATATCCCCCGGACAGTCATATGATCCCCACCAGGTCTCACTCAACTACAATCAAACAGATGTTAATACTGGCAGCAACAATGAGGGGGCAGTTGAGTTTATCATGTAATCGAGGAGAATTTCCAAGTAGCCAAAGGTGTTGGTACAAGTCCAGCCCTAGGAAAGAAGGGAACCCAAAGCAATACACTGCATGGAAAGAATGAGCCAGGAGTATGCATTAGAAACACAATTGAGGAGAACTCTAGCCCACATCACCATCTGGGATTTGTTAATGATGTCTCCGCCACACTTTAAAGCTTTGATGGTGGCCCTGAAAGATGCTCACACCTCCAATAAAGTGTCCCCAGATGAGGTGAGACAAATGATTGGGCAAGTGTTGGCTCCCAACGCTATCTCGTTCTTGGACGTCAATCTTCCAATTAAAGGGGGTGATACCGCTGGTGTTGGTAGACAACGGATTAGCATTAAATGTATGCCCTTTGAGAACTGTAACCAAGATAGGGGTCAATCCACCCATGTTCCGACCAACCAAGACAGGAGCCCGAGGGTTTGATAACATATGAAGAGAGGTAATAGGAGATGTCGACCTTGAACTCCCCATTGGGTCAATGACCTTCTCTAGCCCTTTCCAGGTCAAAGATATCAAATCCACATTTAATTTACTACTAGGGCGCCCATGGTTGCATGAAATCGGGGCAGTACCCTCAACCCTACACCAGAAGCTCAAGTTCATCTTAGAGGAGAAAGTTATAGTTATCCTGAGTGAGGGATGAGAAGGAGAAAAAACCGCACACAACATAGAAATTCTTAAAATGCTGGATGTGCCACACACAACTGAGGATATGGATCTCCACAATTTCCAATATGATGTATCAGCAGTGGCACCAGAGCCCCTCGGAAAGGTCTCCATAAAAATCGGAGGAGGAATGATTGTAGTAGTAGCGATGCTCCAGAAATGGGGCTACTAGAAAGGAAAAAGGTTTAGGTCCTCGTTTGCAGGGCAGAAGGGACCTGGTCAGAGCATGAGGTAGACAACAGATCAAATTCTATTTAGGATACAAGCCTACCGAAGAAGAGGTCTAAGACGCTAAGGAGAAGGCCCACACCATTGTCGTCACCAAGGCCAGAGGGATAGACTTGGAAGATGAACCCCGTCCGTGGCCACACATCTGAAGTACCTTTGTTAGTGCAAGGGTTATCAAGATCGACCAGAACAGGGCAAGTCAGCTGACCCCACACAAAAAATTCTTCATCCATGAGTCCAACCCCTAATCATCCCCCCTAAAATTGAAATAGACATGGCCTCATTGTCACTTGCTAAGGAATAGGTACCCCTGCCCATGCAGCCACCCATCCTAAACCACCCCAAGCTCATGTCAACATTTGAGGATCAGGTTCAAGATGAACCCATGGTAAACATGTTGGAGGATGACCCTGAAAAACCATCTCTGGCTGGCCACCTCCTCCGCAGAACATGGTAGGGGTGCAGTATCCCGGGTACGAAATTGGGCATCAACGCCCATAACTCTAGAAGCTTTTGGTGGCCTGAAATTTGGCACCAGCTTTTCGAAAAAAGGAACCTATAAAAAGTGAGAAAATCCCTTGGCAAACAACACCATGCATGTATAAAGACCCACCTCACTAAGGGCCCACCTCCGAAGAAAAGAAAATTCATATAAAATATAAAAAGTTCAAAAATATTATCTTTTCAAATTCCTGAAAAAAAACAAAAAAATTGATGCTTTAAATGAGGAGCACATCCAACGTGAAATCGACCTCTTTCCTATAGAAATACAAGGAGAGGTAGGAGTCACAGGTCCGAATGAGGAGGTCCTAGTCGAGAAGCTTCCCAAAGAACTCCTTAAAAAATATGCCGATTTTGAGAATTGCCCTACCTCAATTATTGAAGAGACCGAAGAGGTCAATCTGGGCACAGAGGAGGATCCTACAATCACCAAGATCGGAATGTCACTATCTCCCGAGGAAAGAAAAGGCATGATTGATTTCCTTCGGTTATACCAAGACATCTTCGCATGGTCATACGAGGACATGCCTGATTTAGACACTGATTTGGACGAGCATGAGTTGTCGTTGTATCCAGATATTAAGTCTGTCAAGCAAAAGTTGAGGCATCTCCGGCCTAAGTGGATGTTAAGGTGAAAGACGAAGTCATTAAGAAGTACAATGTAGGTTTCCTCATGGTTTCCAATTATCCTCATTAAGTAACTAACATTGTGCCGGTATCAAAGAAGGATGGAAAGGTTTGCATGTGCATCGATTTCAGAAATCTTAACAAAGCAAGCCCGAAGGACGACTTCCCTTTGCCACACATTGACATCTTGTTCGATAATACTGCCATGCATGGAATGCTCTCATTCATGGATGGATTCTCCAGGTACAATCAAATCAAAATGGCAGAGGCGGACCAAGAAAAGATAGCATTCATCAAGCCATGGGGAACCTTTTGCTACCAAGTCATACCATTCAGGTTGAAAAATGTTGGGGTATCATATCAGAGAGCGATGATAGCACTGTTCCATGATATGATGCACAGAGAAATCGAGGTGTACGTTGACGACATGATCACCAAGTCACAAGAAAGGGCTGACCACCTGGTGAACCTCTAAAAGTTGTTCGGAAGACAGAGAAAATACAGATTGTGGCTGAATCCTTAGAAATGTGCATTCGGCACTACGTCGGGAAAGCTGTTGGGATTTATCGTCAGCAAGAGAGGCATCGAGGTCAATCCCATAAAAGTAAAAGATATCATAGAAATGCCTCTGTCGTCTACCGAGAAAGAGGTCAGAGGTTTTCTAGGTAGAATATAGTACATCAGTCGATTCATTGCACAGTTAACTCCCATCTGCACGCCGATTTTCAAGTTATTGAGAAAAGATTCACCCGTGAAGTGGAATGATGATTGCCAAGCAGCATTCGACAAAATCAAAAACTATCTCCTCAATCCTCCTATTTTGGTACCACCAGTCCACTAGAGACCACACTTAATGTACCTCTCCATGATGGAAGTCTCAATGGGATGCTTCCTAGGGCAGCACGATGAAACCAAAAGAAAGGAGCAGGAAATCTACTATCTAAGCAAGAAGTTCACCGATTCTGAAATACAATATTCTCACCTGGATAAAGCATGCCTGACTCTTATTTGGGCAATGCAGAGGCTACGTCACTACCTGCTCTCCCAGGCAATTCTTCTCCTAGTACGGATGGATCTCGTGAGATACCTGTTTGAAAAGTAGGTTCTCACTGGGTGGACCGCACGCTAGTAGCTTCTCTTATCCAAATTTGACATCGAGTATGTCACTCAAAAGTCAATCAAGGGGCAAGCACTCGCTGAGAATCTCTTACCTGATTATGAGCCTCTAAGAACTAAAGTTCCTGATGAAGACATCTTGTTCACAGAGGATGACATATAAGAGGTAGAAGAGTCATGGGTAATGCACTTTGACGAGGCATCGAATGCCAAGGGTTAAGGAGTCGGCACTGTTATAACCTTGCCAAAAGGGTCTCACATACCAGTCTCCATCAAGCTCAATTTCCCTTGCACCAACAATATGGCCGAGTATGAAGTCTGTGTAGCTAGCTTGCAGGCAACTCTGGACTGGAACGTAACTCATCTCAGGGTGTTTGGCGACTCACAACTGATCATATGCCAAACAAACAGAGATTGGAAGATGAAAGATGAAAAGTTAATCTCATACCATGAGCACCTCGAAGATCTGATAGCATGCTTCAATGACGATACTTTCTCCTATGTCCCGCGAGTGAGAAATCGATTTGCTAACACACTAGCAACTTTGGCATCAATGGTTGAAATTCCTATGGAGTTGAGATGAAGCCGATCATGATCGAACAAAGGAATGAGTCAGCCTTCTGCCTCCAGATCGAGGGATCAACAAAGACAAATGATGAGCCTCCATGGTTCTCAGACATCAAGAACTTCCTCGAAATGCGAGCTTTCCCTGAAGGCACATCCAAGATCGATAGGCAAACCATCAAATGTTTAGCAAAAAATTATGTCATTTGTGGCAAGTGCCTCTACAAACGATCATATAACAATATCCTCCTCAAATTCCTAACTAAAATCGAAGCTGCAAACATTGTGAAAGATCTATGAAGGAGTATGTGGGTCACACATCAATGGACACATGCTCGCTAAGAAGATCTTA
The DNA here is from genome assembly GCA_021018995.1 of Chloranthus sessilifolius. Classification (NCBI taxonomy): domain Eukaryota; kingdom Viridiplantae; phylum Streptophyta; class Magnoliopsida; order Chloranthales; family Chloranthaceae; genus Chloranthus; species Chloranthus sessilifolius. The sequence continues at coordinate 73,586,416 of CM037598.1, read as the reverse complement.
CGGCAAGGGTACTTCTTGACCACTATGGAAACTGCTTGTTGCAAGCACGTACAGAAGTTCTACCAATGCCAAGAACACTCCAATCTGATACATGCTCCAGCTATAGATTTCCACATCATGACCACTCCTTGGCCATTTGCCACATGGGGCATCGACTTCATCAGAAAGGTCAATCCAAAAGCTTCTAATGGGCATCAGTTGATCCTCGTCGCCATCAAGTACTTCATAAAATGGGTAGAGGCAGCATCCTATGTGAGCATCACAGTCAATAATGTCTATAAATTCATCAAGAACAACATCGTTTATTGGTTCGGCATGCCCAAGGACATCATCACAGACAGTGGCACCAACTTTGCGAACAAGCGCATCAGAGCCTTATGCGGACAGTACAAGATCAAACATTATCACTCATTACCATATCAGCCGCAAACTAACAGAGTCGTAGAAGCTGCTAACAAGATAGTTGTCCGCAACCTCGAGAAGATAGTCGTCACATACCGAGATTGGAGTAAAATACTACCTTTTGCACTATGCGCCTATCGAACGTCAATCCGTACCGCTATGGGGGCAACACCATTTTCCCTTGTATATGGAACCGAGGTTGTGCTACCAGTTGAGGTCGAAGTACCCTCCTTCGTATCCTCATCGATTCCAACCTACCGGAGGCCGAAAGAGAGAGGGCCCATTTTGAACAACTGAATCTGATCGATGAGAAGAGACTCCAAACTTTATATCACTCCCAGGTCTATCAAGGAAGGATCTCACGTGCTTACAACAAACGTGTTTGCGTTCGAGCATTAAAAGTGGGCAACACAGTACTCAAGAAAATCTTCACCCAGATCCTTGAGGGAAATTCAAGCCAAACTAGGAAATACCCTATGTCATCAAAGAGGTACTCCCTGGATACGCGCTTCGTCTAGGCATAATGGATGGGGATCATTTTCCTGAGCCAGTCAATGCTGGATACGTGCGACGATTCTACTCCTAGTCTCCCGTGGCAAGCCAAGTATTGATAAGATGGATACTTGACTGCTTAAGGGCCCCTTAAAAGAGGCCATCATTTCAAAGCCAATTACCCTAAAAGCATCCCTAAATGCCCATACTCTTTGCTACCCAATTTGAGCCTATCGCTTTGCTTCATAAACCCCTCCCTGAAAAATAAAAATGCACATACTTAAGGAAAAAAGAGGAGAGAGAAATTCCCAAAGAGAAAAGCGAAAAAGTTATCAACAGAAAATCCAAAAAAAACCATTAGAAAAAACAAAATCTCCAAAATAGGATGTCTGAAAAGAAAGCAAAAAAAAATGAAACAAAATAGAAAAGAAAAAAGAGAAAAAAATCATGGGGCATGTATAGCAAAATCCAAAGGAAGAAGTGTGTACCACAATGGCAAGAGCCCAATTAAGAGAACCTGTTAGCCTGAGAATACCTTCAAAATTCCTAACTTATCCAATCCATGGCCACAATTCACCCCTAAGGAAAGCCCTCTTTTAGGGTCTACGAGCAGTCATGATATTCGTTGAGTCAGCAAAAGCTGAGCTGAGAGACAACAAAAGAAATTTCGTCCAGCCGACTATAATGGAATCAATGTCCATATCTTTTGGTCTTTGAAAAAAAGAAGGAAAGAAAAAAAATAATTTAAGAGCTCAAAGCAAAAGGGACATGGTGAAAACCCGTAAGGGCGTCATGGGTAAAAAGAGCGAGCTTGTGCGGACCAGGTGAAAACCTAAAAAGACATCTTGGGTAAGAAAGCAAAATACCTATGGACGTAGTGAAATCTCGAAAGGGCGCTGTGAGTAAAAAAGAGGGTGATAACAGGCATGGTGAAAACCATCTTGGCGCTGTGAGAAAAAAGGTTGTTAAAGAAAAATGAAAAAAAAAAAAAAAAAGAAGAAGAAGAAAAAAAAAAAGAGAAGGAAAAATCATCATTTACTCCTTTGGTTACACTTAAGGGGTCGCTCATGGTAGCTCAAATCAGGTCCTGATCAAGTAGATCTTCAGACTACACCGTCATATGCATGACTCGAGGTAAAGATAAAAGGTTAATTTAATCTTAAGGGATGGACGGTCCAACCTTAGTAAAATTTCGGATCCCACGTAGGCCCAACCGTATGAACAAGTTTGACTATTCTTAGCCTGTTACTTCTCGTCACGATTAAGGCAACAAACAATAAAAAAAAAAAAAAAGGAAAATATATATACAAAAAAGAGTTCCCTTTTCCATTTCATTTCTATACTTTGCTGACACCACATCACAAAAAATAATCTATGTGGCGCTATGCTCTTAACCTTTACATTTTTGAAAAATAACAAAAAATACATATACAACCCAAAAAAAGAATCTGTCAGGGGCTTTTATAACCCTTCCCTATGGTATTTGATCTATGTTGAAGTACATGCAGGACCAGGTCAACGACCCAACTCGCACTCTCAGTCACGGATCTTCTCAAGCAAGGCGTCCTCACTAGCATTCCGATCACTCATCTGTCGACTGAGAAGTCCCTCGTAGTGCTTCTGGGAAGCATCAGTAGAACCGGGAACCTCCTTCAAAACTCCTTCCAGACGAAGGCTCTCACATTTAAAAGACGCAGCTCATTCCTACTCTTTCTAGGCGCTCCTACAAAAATGCAAAAAGAAAGAAAGAAAACAAAGAGAGAGAGAAAGAGAATAACAAAAAAAATATAATAAAATAAAATATATAGTGGTGGCACACACTCCCAAAACGTTGTTCAACCTCCATTTGCTCTGCTCAGGTATTTGTGCTAAATTGAAATTTGGGTCGATGAGTGAGCAAAAAAACCTCGAACAAAAAAATGCATGAAAAGAAAGAAAAAAATTTTAAAACATAAAATGAAAAAAAAATGAATAATAGTGGCTTTGTCTAGTTGCACACATCCCAAAAGGTGGTTCGACATCAATATTCGCTCCGCCCGGGTATTTATGCTAAATTAAAGATCGAGGCCAATGAGTACACTCAAAAACCTCGGACCCTACCTCGCGTAGGGTCACCCGTGCCAATCAAAATGGGGCAATCAATGCCTCATGAGATTGGGCATAAATCGTCAGATCTTCATGTCATTATTTTATGCCATTCTTTAAGTATGGGTCGATCACCCTCCCGCTCGCGTGGATGCTTTGTTTAAAATAAAACTCGAACATCTTGCATCATCAAACATCACACGGTTATACCCAGTAATGTCATTAAGCGCTTAGGGACTGATAATTTCGAGTGGCGGATGATTTCCCAATTATAAGGGCTTCCGTCACTCTTCATGTTTTCACTAATTGATGTGTGAGGTTCATCTTCAATATAGCAGACCTGATAGCGTTTGTCTTAGGCCTCTTCAAATGTCTTTTTCTTTGGCATGCAATCATTAGTGATCGGATACCAAAGAAAGGCATCTATAGACACCCAAATTTAGCCCAAGGCTCGATTGACCCATACTTCGATAACGATGTACTTACGAGCTTTGAACGCACTTCCCGAGCCTTTAGAACTTAACTCAAGCCTTTAAAACTTAACCTAAATCTTTAGAAACTGACCGAGACCCTTAAAACCCTTCCCGGACCTTTAGAATCCATACAAGACCCTAGAGCCCATACCGGACCTTTAGAACCCATTAGAGCCCTAAACACCCTTAAGAAGCTTAGAAAAACCTTAGAGAAATACCCCCGATCTCTGAAAGGTCCCCAAGTCAGCCAATGGAGGCTCGAGGCCACAAAAGATTACATCTCACGGATTCATGATGTTGTGCGGCCTTCAAACTTCTGATGGCTATAACTTTTGATAGAAAACTCCAATTGACTATTATAAAATATTATTTTGGGGTAGCTCGAGACAATACATCCAATGGGCACAAAAACTTTTACATGGAAAAATTTACACATGCATGTATAGTAGCATGCATAGTTTGCACACATAGGCAATTTCTGACTGCCCCAGCGCGCTGCCTTAATCTCCAAGTTCTTGAGTGGGATTTAAGGCATGTGTGCATAATATGCACGCATGCGTTAAAAACTTTTTTCCTCAAAAAATGGCCGATTTTGACTTTCTAAATTTGATTTATGGACTTTCCCAAAGTTTGCTTCTTTAGGACTATTATACCCCTCCCAACTTTAAGTTTCACCCTTTTGCCATTTAAACCATCACCCTATCATCTACCATTAAACCCAACCCACACTTCTCCAAGCTCCCAAAAACCTTAAGGTTCGATATTTACAATGAGACTAATTGTTTTATAAAATAATAAATGAAACTAGTCTTAAAAAAAGTAAAGTAATTGTACAAAGTCAAAATCCAGTATAAGTGTCATGTGTTCCATCCACATATGTTGGTAACTCCTTAGATAAATTGAGTTAAATGCTCTGCTCGATAGAATTTTTTGTCATGAAATGACGTAAGCGGTGAAACTTAATAAAGTATTAGCTAGATTTATCAATGCATTCTAGTAAATTTTCATAATTCAGCCAGTGTTTTCAGTCAAGTTTCATTGGTTGTCTATCTTGATCAATAATACCATATCCATATCTCTCAATTCCAAATCTATCAATTCACCCAACAATAGCTCATTGGGCACCAATGAGACAATGAAGATAATGTTCAAGGATCCATTCAAGACATGATCAATCAAAATTTCCAAGTGTCAACATCACTAAAGCAATGTCAAGTTCAATTTTCAATAACCTATTCTATCAGTATAAATTCTATAAATATCAACAGTAGCATATCAAATTCAGTTACTAATCAATCATTCGAACAATGTCTTCAAGAAGTATCAAGTTGCTTCATTGTAATTTAATCATGATTTATTCATTCAAATAATTATTCAGATATATTAATTAATTTAATGCAGTTAGTTTGATGATTTATTAATGTCCTTTATTTATTTTGATGCGATACTAAAAATTAATCATGGTTTAAAATTCAAAATTTGAATGCCAATGTTGCGCAAGCAAAGGCTGGCACTCTTCACCATTTAGTCAATCAAGAAAAGGATCAATGACCATGTCGCTCTAACGAGACCCAATCCTCAGCTGACATTTCAAACTCGTCTGAATATGAGTCGCTCATAGTGCCTATTCGCAAGAATAGTGGTCAGCTTTGCGAGGTTTCAAGTTCGAAACTGTATCTTCCTTTTACTTTTAAAGTTTCACTATTCATTATCAATTAATCAATGTTCAAGATTCAATATTCAAATTCGAATAACCTCTTCATTCAAGGTTCAATATAAAATCAAATTTTCAATATTCAATATTCGTTATCCAGAATTCCAATTTGGTATTTCATGATTCATATTCAATTCAATATTCAGAAATCGATATTCAATATTCGATATTCTATATTCAAGATTCAATGTTCAAGAAACCTATATTCAAGAGTTCATATTCAAAGTTCAAATTATGAATTTCATATTTCATATTCAAGGGTTCACATTAAAATTTCAAATTCGGTATTTCATGTTTCATTTTCAATATTCAAAATACATCAAATATGTTACAACTGCCCCTGAAAACTCAGGCTAGGCAAACCTTTGACCTGAAACCCAACCCTTTAGGGGACCCGAGATTCGGGCACTTTTAAAATGTAGGCACCCACACCGATTGAGGATACTCGATCTAAAAATTTTGGAGGCACCCCATCAGTTGAATTGTAGGTAGCACCCTTACGGGCACTCACCATAAATTTTAAACCCTTAAAGGCACCCCTCATTCGAACATTGCATGTGGCACCCGATGTCCCACCTTATTTAAACCTAAACCGATGGTGATGATCTAGTGATCATCATCAATGGAGGTGATTGGAAATCACCCATTCGATGCGCCATCTTTGGGCTGGTCAAGCAATTGACCAAAATTGGAAGGCTCTAGATGTCCTAACACATAAAGTCAAAATATGTTGTTTGGCATGGAATAAGGGCAAAACTTGTAAATAAATGGGATAATTGAAGGCTAGTTGAATTAATTTTCATGAATTCAAGAGTAGAAAATAAAATTCTATAAAATCCTAGCCCTTAAAAGAATAGACCAACTTTGATCCATCTTAGATCCTAGAATTTACCTAGGGGAAATCTAAGGTGTTAGATTCATGCAACCACAAGTTTAGGGAGAATCTTGACTTTTAAAGGGATTGAGGGCCTCAAGAGCAAGAAAGGTCCACTATAAGACCAAATTGAAGGGTTGAAATGGGTCAACCATAGTTGTTTTGACGTGAAGGAAAAGGGAGAAAGAAGTAAGGTGCCACTTGGAGCCCTTGTTCCCTAAAAAGGGGCTCAAGGCCTCTCTCCTCCTTCCAAACATTCCACACGCCCAAGGCCCTCTCTCTCTCTCTCTCTAATTTCTTCTTCTTCCTCTTTGCTCTAGCCACCATTAAAGACCTTCCTAATTCTAGAACTCCCAATCTAGCCATTGGAATTTTGATCCAAACCCATAGATCAAACTTAGCCTCTACTACTACATAGTGTGAACTTATGCAAATCCCAGCCCTTTTGGCCACTCAAATCGCTAATGAATAGCATGTATGCCCAAGCTAAGCTAAGGTAAAGTATTAGTGTAGATTGTTTTTGCAAATTCTAGTATAAATTTGACTTTGATCAAGTTTCAATGGTACTAGATCTCATGTTGTAGGAATTGATAGATTACTATGCTTTAATATTTCTTGTTATGGAATGATTAGTGGTGATTATAAGTTTGATTTTGTACGAATTAGATGTTATTTAAAATCTATAAATTATAGTATATTGATGTTCTTTTTATGATTATTTTGAATGGTGATAGATGTTACATGATAAATATAGTCACTGTTTTAAAAATACAAAATCTATGTTTTTGGCTGATTTAATGGTCACGATTTGACCACTGTCTAGGCTTTTAAATTTGTTATAAAACTTCATGAAAGTGCATACACGAGTATAGATCATCTCTGTAAAATTTTAGGCTTTGATTCACTGTGGTTTGATCAACACAAATTATGAGGTGGAACTGTGCAGATCTGTCTGGTATAGTGTACCAGAATTCTGGCTGAGATTGAGCCTATGAATCTCTTGATATAAAATTACCTAAAAACTCTAAAAAAAATTGAAGATGGAGCTTTATCAGTGCGTCATTACTGTATAAAATTTCAGATCTTAATTCAATTTCATTTGACAGGTATAAAATCTGGAATCCGAGAACGCATAAATCCATTCTATGTGGCACATCTAGTGATCACTATCGAACAACCGATCAGATGGCTCTGTTTCCATCATGATCCAAATATTTTTAGCATTAAAAATATATAAAAATATCGTAGAGGATTTCTAGAGCTTTTGAACAATCTCTCACTCGCCCAATTCTGATATCGGCAGTAAACTTTGTGGCTCGATTATCTGAGGCCTTAAAATCTAGTCTGATGAGCAGTTGAATTTAAAACACGTTCTGTAAATCAATGACCCTGATAAATTATGATTTAAACATTGAGTTCCATTACTTTTTCAAGATGAGGCTATTCATCAAACTTCACCAGGTTTTTGAATCACTCTTAAATTCAATCGGGATTGAAAATGACAGCCCGATTACCGACAAGGATCCAATACCCTTACCTGAAATTTATAAAATGAACTGAGTAAGTCAAAATCTTGACTTTCTCCTGAAATTCCATGATATTGTGATTATTAAAGATCACAAATAAGGTTTTAATGGCCACTAATGATCTATAACCAAGATGGTTGACTTTAGTTGACTGAGTCAAAGATTGACTCTTAAACGGCCCAAAGGCCGATATGGCCGAAAAATGACCCAGTTTAGAGCTATCATCTCATGGGCCAAAGTGACCCTACAAATGCTATAAAATTCTAGGGAAATTGAATTATAAACATATTAATTTCTTCTAGAAATTCAGCCTCCAACTCGATCGATTTTGAAGGATAGAAAACCCGAAAAATAAGAGTACAAAACTATGTCAAGGGCACACACTATGACCACTGTTGGACATCCGATTAGATGGCCATGAATACATTATGATCCCGACATTTCTAGTATTATAAATATATTAAGATATTATAGATAACATGAAGAGATTTCCAACAGGATCTAATACACTACATTTCGATATCGGAACTGAAAGTTACGACCGGATTACCGGAGACCTGAAAATCTGGCCTGATATACGAATTGGTCAAAAACCCGTCCTATAAATCGATGACCATGATCACGTCCAATTGTATTTTTGAGTTCCATTACTTGTGAAAGATGAGGCTCCCAATCTTCTTTCACTGAGTTTATGAATCACCGAAAAACTCAATCGGAGTTGAAAACGGAGACCCGATTACTGACCAAGGGGAACTAGTATTAAACCGATAGAGTCAAAATCTTGACTTTCCCTCGAATTCCGTAGAACAGAGATCACTGATGATTACTATTATGGTCTCAGTAACTACTGATGGCCCTTGGTTAAAATATCAGATAGTTGACTACAAGTTTGACCAATCGAGATGGGAACCTTAGAGGCCCAAAAACCTTATTCTTTGAAATTAGACCAATTAGGTCTAGAAACCCGATACGGCCCGACCCACGGGCCTAAAAAAATAGTACAAGATAACTTATAGGACCTGATGTCCTTAAAAAAATAGTACAAGATAACTTATAGGAATGATGTCCTTGTTTAGAAATCGAGTGGGCCACTGCTATTGCCACCCCTCAAAATTTGGAAGCACGTACACTTAAAATATGAATTTTCTTAGGAAACCGGACCACTTCCGATGTAGGACCCGGAGTGACCCGACATATGAGATCTAAAGAAATTAATAAAATTTTGGGACCCGATGTCCATATTTGAAAGCCTTGTGGACCATTACTAATGGCACCCACTGAAGACTAAAAGCACCCACAGCAAAAATGTGGAGACATCTTAAAGACCTCAACTGATTGTAAATAAGATCTTATTTGGCCCAATGTATGAGGCCTAAATAGATGATGATGAACACAATGAGGATACGATATCCTCATTAATCAGGTAGTTCATTTGTTATGGACACCTGTGAAAATATAGGAGAGTTATATATTATACTCTCTCGAAATCTTAAATATTAATTTGGACATGAGATCCAAATTGACCTAACCAAAGGACCCAATAAGGGGCCTGATATAAGTAATAAACTATTGGGGCTTAGTGCCTTTAATTATTAAGCTGGTGTGCCCCAACTAATGACTCCCAGTCAAAATTAAATGGACACCCACCGGAATTAGTACCTTAATTTAAGAAAGTACTAGATATGAGATAGGAGAATGAATTTTGTAATATCAAGTCCCGATCAAATCTTGACCAATTCTAAGATCAATGACCCTAGATAGACCATCAATAACCCATATTTCTGGAAGACCTAGTTACACACTATCTGTGTGCAACTAGTAATTGAAATTGACTTTGCCTTAATGATTTTGTTTGAAACAACTAGAGAGATAGACCTCTTCCATAACCCTACTAAATTATTTATGAAATATATGTCTCCGATGGACTCTGAATTATGACAACACTAAGTATCGTGTAGACTAATTCAAGAAATCAGTATGCCTAGTGATCCCATTATGTGTATATATGGGATCAAAATATTTGCAGTAATTAACGTGATAGATCTGAGGATTCAGACTAATTGAATTGGACCTGGAACTTGACCGAATTGCTGAATTATAGTATTTAAATCCGAACGATTGAAGCCTGCATTTGATTTGAAACTGATATTAATGAAACTCATATTTGAATCCGAACCTGATATTGATTGAAGCCCGGATTTGACTTGAAACTAATATTTGATTAAACTCGTATTTGAATCTGAACCCGATATTAATTGAAGCCCGTATTTAATTTAAAACTGTTATTTGATGAAACTCGTATTTGAATCCGAACCCAATATTGATTGAAGCTTGTATTTGATTTGAAACTGACATTTGATGGAACTCGTATTGGAACTCGAACATCGATTGAATTATTAATTTTTAATATAGATTGAGATTAAATCTGAAGATTGATTGAATTGTTAAATATTTGATATATTTTGAGTATTGAATATTGAACATTGAATACCGATTATTGTATCAAATATTGAACATTGAATACCGAATATGTGACAGCCTGAATTTCGGCGTTTCAAAATCCGTGCCATCAGCACGACTCTCAAGGCTGTGCCCCCGAAACCTTTAAAGTACATTTGGTATAAGCAAGCCCAAAAGTTTTACTCTAACGAATTCTCATATAAAAGAATATAGTTATGGTCCTTAAAGGCAGCCCTTGTCCCATGCCAATTCATGGGCATAAGAACTTACCCCAAGCCATTATATGAATGTGCAACCCAAAAGTTTTATCAAAAGCATACCGTATTTGATTACATTCAATAAAGAGGCTTGATATACCAAGCCGTGCCTAACACTCTCAACTCACTCTCAAAGTACGCAGTGGGTCTCCTAGAAGAATTCCTCAGGAGGAGGCTCTGATTCCTTAGTGGGTACGTAGTCTGAATCCCCTGGATCAAAGTTTCCAAAAGTCCTTGCTGCCGCTAGTCCTGAACCTGCGACGTATAGTCTAAGGGGGGTGAGCTACATCCTAGCTCAATAGGGAAACAAAGTGAACATATAGATTAAATCTCGCATATATGTTAGCAGTTTTGAAAGCACAATTTATTAAGTATTACTTTTAAGCAGAACAATTGATATAACTGAAATAACTAGAATGCATACAGCTGATTTCCTTTCATAGTGTGGTTGTTCTCATCTTACTGGTTTAGTTATGAATTCGGCCTAATCACTTAAACCTTTAACTTAAATAATCCCCGAGCAATATAGCATCGAGTCCCGATGGAATACCCACCATCGTCGTCTACTAGACAATTGTTACATGTGTTCCCTGGGAATACTGCCCAAGCCCCTTTCTCATATGTGGCGGGGTCTATAATTAAATCTACATCCCTGGGATGTGCTATAAGTATACGAATTGGCCGTCGTACCGATCACGGATATCCTACCGCGTCAGTCGTGGGTATCCCGCCAAGTCGGTGGGGTATTCTAATCAAACCTCAAATAACAAAATATCGATGTGCTTTACATATAGTTATTCACCGTGACTTGTGCTAATTTTTAGTACATTAGGCCTTATTATTATGCTTTAGTTTCACTGTTTGTTTCCAATCGTATCCCTGGGATACTACAGATTTGATACATCATCTAGATGACCTTATTATAATATTCCGTCCCCTGGGGACTTCATAATCTTACCTTGAAACTTACGCACACACCCCTCTTGAGTTAATCATACGATACTCATCTTTTAATAGAATTACACTGCATATAAGAGTGGACGAAATAAAATAAATGTTTCAAGAATATTCCCTACCTCGACGAATTTCAAAGCACGCTTCTCGTAGAGGTTTACACTTCACGATCCTACGTCAAACCTACATTTCATGTATTTAGAATATGCTCAGAAAGGTTACAAGAATAATTGGAGCGCATAGCCTCCAGGTTTCTGCACCAATAATTTCAAGAACTGTATGGTGCCTCACGCGAGCGAGCACAATTCCTCGCTCGAGCGGTCACTAGACCTCGCTCGAGCGGTTAAATCGAGGTCGCTCAAGCGGTTAAATCGAGCCGCCTGAAGCTTTACTGGGGACCTCGCTCGAGCGAGCTTCCCTTTTGTTTTGGGGACCGCTCGAGCGATCCCAGAGCTATATTTTTATAGTTTGTCCTCGCTCGAGCGAGCCCTTTTGGCCGCTCGAGCGAGGAGCGATATATTTTTACTCCTCGATCTGCTCGAGAAAGCTATTTCTCCCCTCACTCAGCCTTTAACATCAAACAAAACATTCAACCAACATTCTACCTATTATTTAAAACATGCCTAAGCATCTATCATGCCTTTAACATACCTCCAACGATGAGTCTCACGCAAGTTCGATCCATGATTCGAAACTCTACTAGGCCAAAAGGTCTCCAAGGTTCCTCCTCCAGCCTTTGCTCCAACTCTTCCACCGATTTAAGTCCCAACGAAACCCTAGTTCTTTACTAGGCTCTTCTTTTCTTTCTCTCTATTTCTCCTTCTCTCTATTTAGGTTAGAATAGAGTTATGTAAGGGGCTCTTCTCTCCTCTCTCTTTCACTTATATACTTATAAGTTAGGGAAATACTAGTGTGTTTCCCACATACACACAGTATTTACGGGTTCGTTTTGGTTTCCTTGTGAAACACATATACATATGTATAGTGCATGACGTGCACATTTCCCAAAATCTGGAGTTGTGACAGAATATCGGCTTGATTATCAAACATTGAACATAGAATCATTGAATATTGAACCATGAATCTTGAACATTGAATGAATTATTGAACCTTGAATATTGATTTATTGATAACGAATATTGAAAACTCGAAAGTGGAAAGATAATACTACATTGATTATTGAACCTAACAAATTTGACCACTATTCTTGCGAATGGACATTATGAGTGACTCCTATTCAATAGAGTTTGAAATGTCAGTTGAGGATTGGGTCTCGTTAGACCAACAGGGTCATTGATCCTTGTTTTGATTGACTAAGTGATGAAGAGGGACAACCTTTGTTTGTGCGACATTGGCAATTGATATTGATATCGGACTATGGTGTGTGTTTAATATCACATCGAAATAAATAAAAAACACTAATAAATCATCAAACCAGATGCATTAATTAATTACCTAATATTGTAAATTTTGTGGTGATATATCTGAATAATTATTTAAGTGAATAAACCCTGATTAAATTGCAATTAAGAAACCTGACACTTCTTAATGACATTGTTTGAACGGTAGATTGGTAACTGAATTTGATATGTTACTGTTGAAAATTGTGCAGTTGTATTGATAGAATATATAATTGGAAATCGAACTTGTCATTGCTTTATTGATGTTGATAATTGGAAATTTTTATTGATCATGTCTTGGAATGGGAATTTGAACGATCACTTTGTATCGAATAGATCCTTGAACATTATTGTCATTATCTCATTAGTGTCTAATTAGTCATTGTTGGATAAATTGATAGATTCGAACTGAGATATATAGATATAATGTTATTCATCGGATAGACAACCGATGAAATTTGACTGAAAATGTTGATTGAATTGTGAGAACTTATTGGAATTGCATTGATAAATCTAACTAATACTTTATTAAGCTTCACTACTTACGTCGTTTCATGACCAAAAAATCTATAAATAAGATAGATGTCGCCCAGTCAGAACTAAACGGAGTGGCCGGATAAAGATTTACAAGGACCCATCTAGCTGAAAGCATTTAACTCAATTTATTTGAGTTACCATCACATACCAATTTATCTGAGTTACCATCACATACGTGGATGGACCGCGCGACACTTACACTGGGTTTTGACTTTGTACAATTGCTTTACTTTTGTTTGAGACTAGTCTAGTTTATTATTTTATAAAATCATTAGTCTCATTTTAAATATCAGTCTTTGAAATTATTTTGATCGAAATAGTGCATACTTTTGTTTTCGCTTGTCTTTCCGCAACATGGTTCAAAATTTTGGCCAAAATGTTTCGGTTTCGGTCCTCACCGAAACCGTAACGAAAACCATATTTTCGGAAGTTTTCGACCAAAATTCAAAATTTCGATTTCGGCCCAGCCCGAAACCTAAACGAAACCCAAATTTTTTATCCTTGTTCCGCAACAAGTAGAAATTTCAAAGGAACTCGCATTTTCCTTATAAATAAATAATCAAATTTGGAAACTGATCAGGTTAAGAAAATGAGATTTTTCGCAATAAATAAACTTTGTATTTTCCTCCGATTTGGGAGAAAAAATTTTATATTGAACACCGAAAATAGAGGTGTGTCACGTTGACCCAGCTCGTGGATCATAACGTGCGGGGCAGGAGAGCCGCCCAATATGCGAGGCCACGGGCTGGGGGGGTGACATACCGGATTTGGTATTAAAGCTGAAAAATTTTAGAAAATTTTCATAAATTATTTAAAAACCTTTTTTATCGATTGTTTTGATGAATAGAGTCGAAGAAAAATAGATTTATCGATAATTTTGAAAATTTGCACGTGCACCTCAATGGATAATTATACCATCCATCGTTCGTCTTGAACTTGTACGACCTAGTTGTCATCGTTAAATGAAGAAATAGAATTGGGGATATTAAGGAAGTGTGATGTCCTCTGAAGTCCTCTGGAAATTTTGCCTTGAAGAAAATCGTAATATACCTTAAGTACCTGAAATTTAAAGAAACTTGAATGAGATAAAATTCTACTTAGGATCTATATAATATTTGAGTTTGGATTGATATTGCTTTGTTTGTACTAGATAATGCCAGTGCACCCAATTTTATTTCATGATTTTATCAGGGATACTTGTGCATACTACTTATTGTAGTGCAATAATCAAGGTAAATAAAATATCTTTGAATATTAATTGGTATATTAAAACCCTATTAGATGGTATCCCAAAGGTATCAAAGTCAAATACCCTAAGAAAACTAAATCACTCAGGAGTTTTCATTTTGAAATTGATCCAATTTGAGAGGACTATGTTCCTGAATTTTGATAGAAATCAAAAGAGAACTACTAAGTGAAAGGCTTATGATCTAGAAGATAGATCCCCTACATTGAATCTCAAAATTTTAGGGAATTAGGAATGGTCTAGCATAGATCCACCTACAAGTGATCTAGGAAACAATCAGATTCAACTTTTCAAGGTTTGATTCAAAGGGTAATATTAATGACCTAGTGAGACCTAGAAAGAGAAATTATCTAATCACGATTTTAATCGATATATTCGAGATTTGAAACTGTTTGAAGTATTATGAATATAGTGGGCATAAGTCCTAATATTGAAACACCCACGTACTACTCGTAATACATGACTTGTAAAATACACCCTATAGTTGATATTGGCACACCTCTTTAAAAAGAATACAATTGAATTTATTTGAATAAATTGAAATTTTGAACCCTGAAATATGTGTTGATCGACTAATAAGACCTTGAATTTTGATTGAATTGTGAATTGTGTTGTGTTGTACAAGGACTTTTATTGAAGATTGAACCCAACTGATTAACTCTATAATTGAACTAATATTTGATATATAATTGAATTAACAATTGAAATCGAATTGAACTAATATTTGAAATGGAATCAGACTGACTAGACTGATCCGGAAAATTGAACCAAATTGATTGAAATGACATCTTGAAAATTGAATTAAACTAGTTGATACTTGATATTGATATCGAACCCTTTAACTACCGACAAAAGTCTAAAAAGGGTATTGAACATTTGATAGATTCAATTTGGTGATCATCACTCGGATGATGCCACTGCGGTCATCACTCGGATGGTGTAGATGTGAATTTTCTGTGATCATCACTCGAAATGGTACAAATACCTCTGTGATCATCACTCGGATGATGCAAATTTTGAACCCAATTGATTAACTCTATACTTGAACTGATATTTGATATATAATTGAATGAAAAATTGAAATCGAATCGAACTAATATTTGAAATGGAATCGAACTGACTAGACTGATCCCGAAAATTGAACCAAATTGATTGAATTGACATCTTGAAAATTGAATTAAACTGATTGATACTTGATATGGATATCGAACCCTTTAACTACTGACAAAAGTCTAAAAAGGGTATTGAACATTTGATAGATTCAATTTGGTGATCATCACTCGGATGATGCCACTATGGTCATCACTCGGATGGTGCAGAAATGAATTTTCTGTGATCATCACTCGAATAGGACAAATACCTCTATGATCATCACTCGGATGATGCAGATTTTGAGCTTCGAAGATTATCACTTGGGTGGTGCCACTGCGATCATCATTTGGATGGTGCAAAACTAATCAAATTTGATATGTGATCGAACTTAGATTTGATTTTGATCTCTATAATTGATGAATTGATATTTGAGAATTGAACCTGATATAGATGTTGCATTAGATTTGAATTTGATATAGGTTGGACATGTACTAGAACTTAAATTAGTTATAAACTAAAATGGTATTAAAATACGATTATATCAATAATAATATAATAAATAAATTACTTTACCTTGATCCTTTTAAGACTTAATCTCATAAAATATGAGAAATCTTTAATTTTTCGAATTTTTTCAATTTCGATAAAGTAAGTTCTTTCTATTCTCGGACAATCTATGTCTCTAATTCGATTGTACCTTGGTCTTCAATGTATTTTTGATCTCTTTAAAGATGTAGTAAAGTATCGTTTATTACTCTTTCCTATCAGATGCATATGCAGATTTGTGTATGTATTGAAACCTGTCTCTTTCTTCCCACGCTCCGATTTTGTTGGATGTGTGGATGCATACCCACATGCAACTAATAAAGGCTCGTTGATTCCTTTTAAAACTTATTTGTATGATTTCGATTCAGTCTTTTAAGACACTCAATATGAAATCCTGTAATCGCTTGATCGTTCTTTGTATTCTTCTTGTACCCTATTGGAAAGGATGTCTTGAATTCTGCAAACCCCTCGAAAATCTGAAATTGCTAGCCACCATCATCCGAATGATACCTGCAATTATGATCTTAATACCCCTACTATGAAAACGCCGAATATTATTGTAATGAGAAAGGTCACTTCGATGCCTAGAAATGAAGAATATGTATTAAATGACTGATTATTAAGGATATTGTCGGGAATTATAAAATGAAATCTAATACTTAAATTGGTAGTTAAAATCAAATAAGATCATTGGACTATATAGAATATGTGTGAGTTCAACTAATATAGAATGTATCTGTTGATTAACTATTGAATTGGAAATAACTGAATATTGAATAAGGAACTGAATTATCGATACTGAATATAAAATAAAATATCGGATGATGTGTATATGTAAATTGAAATTGATTTTTTGGTGAAAATTTAAAATTTAAATTGTTAAACTGACTCTGAATACGAAAAGTTTGATTAATTCTTATGATACAATTGGAAAATTGGTAAAGGATTGATATTGAACCCCAAATAATGATTTTGATGATCGAATGATTAAAATTCAGATACCGACAAGTTTTGAGAACCTGAATTATTTTATGCTTAAATGCCTGATACGATCATTTTGAATGACTATGTTGGTGTGGATTAGACCATCGGAATGAAAAAGGGCCAAACTAACTTAGGTTAGAAGAATACTAAAAACTTACGGAGTCGTATTCATGACTACCTTGGGCTCATTAACAATGAGTGTTGATCCCCTTCTAGTCCAAAAATGAAACTTTTCTATTTATCTTTGATTCTGAGGATGGAATCCTTTTAAGGAGGGGATAATTAATATAACTACTACCCCTGAAAACTCGGGCTAGTCAAACCTTTGACCTGAAACCCGACCCCTTTGGAGACTCGAGATTTAGGCACTTTTAAAATGTGGGCACCAACACTGATTGAGGATACTCAATCTAAAGATTTTGGAGGCACCCCATCAGTTGAATTTTATGTAGCACCCTTAAGGGCACCCACCATAAATTTTAAACCCTTAAAGGCACCCCTCATTCAAACATTGCATGTGGCACCCGATGTCCCACCTTGTTTAAACCTAAATTGATGGTGATGATCTAGTGATCATCATCAATGGAGGTGATTGGAAATCACCCATTTGATGTGCCTTCTTTGGGCTGGTCATGCAATTGACCAAAATTAGAAGGCTCTAGATGTCCTAACAAATAAAGTCAAAATATGTTGTTTGGCATGGAATAAGGGCAAAACTTGTAAATAAATGGGATAATTGAGGGCTAGTTGAATTAATTTTCATGAATTAAAGATTAGAAATAAAATTCTATACAATCCTAGCCCTTAAAAGAATACACCAACTTTGACCCCATCTTAGACCTAGGATTTACCTAGGGGAAATCTAAGGTGTTAGATTGAGATGAGTTCATGCATGTAACACCTACCCCTCGATTTCTATTGTTGGTCAACCTGTTGACTGAGACTTGATGATATCTGACTGTACCAGGTGACTGCCTAAGGTCACCTAAATTGTTAAGCACACACCTTAGATTGATGGGATAATGCCTATTTCTAGTGGCACCCGTCGGACACCTTTTTATTTGAATGGGTGTGCTAGTAAATTAGTAAAACACTCACCGCATCTCACACCTTACGACAAGCCCGGACTAGTTTCTGATGGACCTTGACTCGGGGTTAGACCCGAATTGGCTATGAGCCTTAGTGTTGATGAGGAGATCATCACCAACGGATTAGATTTCGATGATGATTATGGGATTGGTCAATGGTTTGGGTCAAACCTAGACTCATAAATTTGAAAGAATTCGATGCACTAACATTTAAGGTTGTGTTTGTGCCTTGCAAGGAGCAATGATATTTCTTGCAAATACAATTTAAAGCCAAGGGAGCTAAATTCCTAATTTTCCTAATTAGAAAATAGATTTTTATAAATTTCTAGCAAATCCTAGCCCTTAATCTATTTGACTCAATTTTGACCCATCTTACACCACAAAATAACTTTGGAGAAATCTAGGGCAATAGATGCACCTTTACACATGCACCACAAGATAAGTTGGACAATAGAAATTCATAATTTTTGAGGGCATAGAAAGACACAAAGGACAGTCTTTGACCCAAGTGTGTGGTGTGAAGTGAACCCAAGTAGGGTCCACTATCACATGTGCATGGAATTGTGGAGGAGAGAGAGAGAGAGAGAGTGGTCATGGGAAGCAACTAAAGGACACATGGCAAAAAATTTCAGCCCATGTTCCCCAACTCCCCTTACAAAAATCGAATATCTATGGGGCACTCCTCATTCCCACCATCTCCTTCTTCTTCCTTCTCTTGCACCACCATTAGAGCTCCACTTCCTACCTTGAATTTGCCCTCCTTATCCACCCATTAAAATCAACATCCAACACCACCACTCAACTCTCCACACCTTCTAGCCTCACATATTATTAAACTTGGCTCCATCCCATCCCCTTGCACCACAAAAAGTCAAAACAAACCAGCAAGCTAGAAGGATCAAGCCTAAGGTAATGTCATAATTAGTTCTTGTTTGGAGTTTCTAGTCTTGTAGTATAAGTTTAGGTCCATAGAGTTCAAAGTTTTTGGACTATTCTTAGAATTTTAGTTCTGAAATTTTATATATTATTTTGACCAGAACATTTGGATGTCATGCATGTGATCAAAATGATCATGCAAGGCCATCTAATAGTCTAGATTGGTCAACTTGACCAAGACTACATAATGTTGAATTTCCTTAGATTTATCTTAAAATTTTGTAAAAACAATTGGATTTTTGTTTGAAGATCTTCTAGTTTTATGAGATATAGCTTAACTAGCACATTTGAATGCCAGAAATGTGATCAAAATGATCATGCAAGGCCATCCAATGGTCTAGATTGGTCAAAGATGAACCATGTTCATCATTGTGTAGAAATTTTCAATCTCTAACTTTATAATTTCATGCTATAGTACATAGATTAAATGAACCTTTTGGATAACATCCAAGTGTTTTGTGGATGATATTAGTAGGTTTTAATCCCAGAAAATTAAATTTCTGATAACTGATTTTAAGGTCAATTGGATGGCTATAGATGCATGTTGACAACTAGATTATTATGTGTAGT
Organism: Chloranthus sessilifolius; assembly: GCA_021018995.1. NCBI lineage: Eukaryota > Viridiplantae > Streptophyta > Magnoliopsida > Chloranthales > Chloranthaceae > Chloranthus > Chloranthus sessilifolius. The sequence continues at coordinate 73,566,780 of CM037598.1, read as the reverse complement.
ACAATTTCAATTAATGTCATTTCTTTTCATAGTATAATAATGAAATTTGTGACCTGATATTAGTTGAATGTTAGATAAAATATCTGTGGAATCTCAAAAATATTCTCTTAATTTTCTAGTATTGATCATGATTGAAATTGATGGTTATAGATTGCATGATACTAGATAGTCTATATATAGTGTAGTATTGAATCTTGCCTATTTTACATGCAATTAGACTTAAAATTCTGAGCATATTAGTGCTTGGAATTCACTGAGTTTATTAGAATTGCATCTCAAAAAATATTGATTAAATTACTAATTTTAATGGTAGCATGATCGGATGGCCATGATTAGAATTGTTTGAATTGCTTGAAATGTATAATATAGATGTATAAGACTTGTTTGCTAATGTGATTTTGATCATGAAATCTTGATCCACTGATGACTTGAATAGGTTAGTGAATTTTGTAAATGTGTGCTTGAATCTTGATCTTTGATCGTAGAAACTTGAATGGTGATAGATGCTTGTATATGGTAAATCTTGATGTAGGATTTCTATGTAGTTAAAAACTAATCGGAACCACTAGATGGTCTATCGAATTGAAGTTTGATCATTTTGGTTGACTTATGGTATGATGAGATTCCCAACTATGGAAGCTCATGACCAATGTTGCTCATGAATGATCAACGATGATCGATTGCTTATCGATGAAAACACAGAATTTCGGACAATTAGGCCTTAGTACGTGTAGCGGATAGATCTTGAAAACCTGATCAAAAATGATTTTGAAAAGCTTGATTTTTTAAAACATATTTTTGAAAAGAAATTGATTTGAAAAATAAAATCGTGCCCGAAAAAATGGGTTTCATCGGATGGCTCTCCAAGCTAATCCGAATTTGTTAGAGAAAACGATACCCGACGAATAGGATAGTACCGGCAAGCGACTCTTGCCGATTAAACCACTAGAACGGACTTAAAGTGAAACCTCAATTGACCTGGGATCAATCTGGGATCATCCCGGACCAAGACTCGAAATGTTGTGGCATGAAATGACTAGGTGGACCCCATAAATAGCCCAAATTTGTAGTCCTTGCAGCCCACAACAGTTTACTCTCAGAATAGAGAGCAAAATAAACTGAAAGTAATTTTGAAATTTTCTTAAAAACTAAAGTTAAATGCATTAACGGGTTCCCGATACCCAGTTAAAATTTCAAACCCGGAGTCCCCGCGGCTTGAAAGTTACGGCACTTGGAGCACAAGGTAGAGAATCTGCCCTGTTGCATTAGAAATCAGAGCCCTTGAAGAGCCATGATTTTGTGATGAAGACCCCCACAAAAAAATCTGGGATAAATGTCACAACCCCAGATTTTTGAGATGAGTGCACGGCATGCTTTACACATAGGTACATGTGTTTCACAAGGAGACCAAAACGAACCAAAGACACTAAGTGTGTATGTGGGAAACACACTAGCATATCCCTAACTTATAGATATAAAAGTGAAAGAGAGAGAGAGGAACCCTTACGTAATTCTATTCTAACCTAAATAGAGAGAGAAGGAGAATATAGAGAGAAAGAAGAGAAGAGCCTAGTAGAGAACTAGGGTTCGTTGGGACTCAAGTCAGCAAAGGAGATTAGAGGAAGAGACTGGAAGAAAGAACCTTAGAGGCCTGTTGGCCTAGTAAAATTTCGAGTCGTGAATCGAACTTGCGCATGAATCATCGTCAGAGGTACGTTAAAGACATGATAGATGCCTAGGAATGTTTTAAATAGTAGAAAGAATGTTGGCTGAATATTTCTTTTTAGGAGATTAAGGTAACATGAAGGAAGGAAGCATGTTCTCGATCCGATCGAGGAACAAAATCATCGTTCCTCGCTCGAGCGGTCTAAAAGGCTCGCTCGAGCGAGGATGAATAGAAGAAAATATAACTCTGGGCTCGCTCGAGCGGTCCCCAAAACTAAAGGGAAGCTCGCTCGAGCGAGGGTCCACAATAATAATTCGAAAGCTCGATTTAACCGCTCGAGCGACCTCGATTTAACCGCTCGAGCGAGGTCAAGAGACCGCTCGAGCGAGGTCAAGTGACCGCTCGAGCGAGGATAAGTGGCCGCGCGAGCGAGGTCTGGTGACCACTCAGATCTTGGTTTTTTCAAATATAAGAAACTTGGGGGTCAGACACCCCAATGACTTTAGATTGTTCTAAACCTATTTTTGAAATGTAGGTTTGTTGCATTATAACCCTCTACGGCGCCTTTTGAGTTTCGTCGAGGTAGGGAATATTCTTGAAACATGTGCATTATCCCGTGAACTCATATGCATCGTATAATCATTTTAAATAGTCATATATATTTCATGAACCCTCATGATAAGGGTGTGTTTGTGTGTTACAACGTGAAAATCTTGAGGTCCCTAAGGGACGAAAAATCATGTAGTTTCATCAAAGAGGGGTGCAACAGATGTATGGGACATCCCAGGGATGCAGATGAAAACAAACAGAGAAACGAAGGTAATGTGATAAGGCCTAATGTAATATAATTACTTACGATCCACGGTGAATAACTATATGTAAAGCACATTGATATTTTTATTATTTAAGGTTGATTAGATACCTGACCCGACTCGACGGGATATCCGTGACGATATCCATGACAGCGCCAATCCGTACATTTATAACACATCCCAGGGATGTAGATTGAGAATAGACCCGCCACCTATGAGAAAGGGGCTTGGGCAGTATCCCCAGGGGATACGTATAGTAATAACTGTCTAGTTAGACGACGATGGTGGGTATTCCATCGGGGCTCGATGCTATATTGCTCGGGGACTACTTAAGTTAAGATTTAAGTGATTAGGCCAAATTTTACAACTAAACAAATAAGGAGATTAAACGAAACCATTCTAAGTAACGACCAAAATCATTGGGTATTTCCTGTTATTCAAATTGTTGTCCATAAGCGATTACCTTATAATTCCATGCTTGTTAAATTACTGACATATGTGTGAAGGTTGATCTATATGTTCTTTTTGTTTTCCCTACGGAGCTAGGATGTAGCTCACCCCCCTTAGACTATACGTCGCAGGTCCAAGACTAGCGACAGCAAGGACTTCGGAAGAAGTCGGTCCAAGGGCTTGATTTTCGTGCCTGAAGAGTCAGAACCTCCTCCTGAGGAATTCTTCTAGGAAACCCGCTGCATATTTTGAGAGTGAGTTGAGAGAGTGCTATGTATGGCTTGGTATATCAAGCCTCTTTTCTTTTGAATGTTTTAATTTCCATTCCTTGATAGAACGCCTAGGATGAATTGTTATTACCAACCATTTGGGTAAGTTCTTATGTCCATGAAATGGCATGGGACAAGGACTGCCTTGCGACACCTTGATTATTTTATTGAGCTTTGTAGCTATGAGTGCTCAAATTAAAATTTTGGATTGTATATACCAATGTTTCGTAAGGAACTCGGGGCACGGCCTTGAAGGCCTTGCTGATGGCATGGATTTCGGGGTTTCGAAATTCGGGCTGTCACAGTTGGTATCAAAGCCTTTTTCTTCCAGGTTCTGACTATCATATCGTTAGAATCTAGGGACTTCTGCTAACGAGATTATGGATTCTCATGCAGACCGTTATGTTTCCTAGAGGGAGAGGCCGACCCAGGGGTGGTCATGATAGGAATTTTGTGATGAGATGGGTTCGTCTCACCTACAAACAGAGTGCCATTGGGAAACAGGGAGATTCCCGAGAGCAGTGGCCAGGGAGGAAACCAAACTCAAGCAGAGGAGCAAGATCTAGATAGACAGGATCGAGATCAGAGGGAACAAGATAGGGTGAGAGAGAGAAATGAAGTAAGAGAAGAAGGCGTCGGAGGATGATGCACACAATGGAGACCATGGCAACGCCATGGCACGAAAGCGTCCTTGGCAGACAGATGCAGAACCACAACGAACACCTACCCTCCGATGGGACTTACACCTTGATGGCTTCATTCACGAATTAGGAAGAATGAGACCTCCAAACTTTTCGTGACAAAGTGTATACAATGGCCGAAAACTGGTTGGGGAAATGGAGAAGGTGTTTAAGCGTCGACATGCACGGAGGATGAGAGCGTCCCGTTGGCGGCATATATGTTAGATGGAGAAGGACCTTGGTGGAAATCATTTGTAGAACAAGAGCACAAGAAACTCCAGATATGTCGTGGACTTGGGACGAATTCGTAGAAGAATTCAATAAACAATACTTTCCTGAAGTTGTGAGGAATCAGATGGAGACCCAATTTCTACAACTAGCGCAGGGAAGGATGACCGTGAGAGAGTATGGAGTGAATTCACGTAACCGTAATTTGATGAAAGCGAAGAGGTTCCAACAGGGCTTAAGGTCGGACATTCGAGGAGGGGTTGTGCCCTTCCAGCTGAAAACCTATGGAGAAGTAATGAGTAAGGCATTGGTAGTCGAAGAAGAAAATAATAACCGATACCGTCAAAGGGAACCACAAGGTAGAGAAAGCATTGATCCAAGCAGGACGGGGAGTTATGAATCGGTATATAAGAAACCGAGGTTTGTACCACCGAATCAGAGACAATCGTTCCAGATAGGGTATGGGAGAGCTGCACAACAAGCTACCCATCAAGGTTACCCGTTGCTGGCATCAGGGAGACCGATGAAGTATCAAGGTCCTGTTTTTTCCAGCAGGGCTACAACTACACAAGGTCTTTCGAGAGCTGCTACTTCATCACCAAGGGAAACTTGTGCTAAATGTGGCAAGTCCCACAAAACAACAGTTATGGCGAGGAATGCGAGGTCATTTCAAGTGTGGTAAGATAGGCCACATGATTAGAGATTGAGGCGTTAAAGAAAAGACGGCCCCAACTTCCATGCCACAACCTATTCAATCTCAAAGCACGTTATTCGAGGAGAGCCTCTGTGATTACCGCTTGAGCGGAGTGTACACGACATTATTCAAGGTGAGATCTCCTTTAAATTAGAGAACTTGGTAATACAACTCTAGATAAAGAATGGGCTTCCATTAGGATAAATATATAAATACCCATTATTAAACCTAAGAGTGAAATTTTTTTTATGTATATGTTATATACGTATATGCATGCATTGTAGGTGTTCTGATTTATGAGAAGGGGTGCTCGTAGCACATGGCGACGACAGTCCGATAGACCGAGGTCTACCACTCCTTCATCACCCTAGATTTGCAAAGAAGATAAAGATTGTTCGGAGACACTTTGGACTTTGTGTTATCGGTGTCCATTCCAACAGGAGAATTAGTGGACAGGAGTTATGCAAATCGGTAGTAGTAAGCATTGGGATCACGTTGTCCACGAATTAGACGCAAATTTAATATGGTTGGACATGCAAGGATTGATGTAATCCTTGGCATGGATTGGTCATCCCATCAACTCTTAAAGGTGGATTCCAAGGATAAAGTTGTTATTTTCCGTCCTAACACGAGGAGATCGTTTCGATTTCAAGGGGAGAGATCGACTCAAGTACCACTCATATCTGCAGTCAGAGCAGAACGTTTAATCAAAAAGGGGTGTAGCGGTTATTTGGCATTTTTGAAAGGAGATAAAGAAGAAAAGAATATTATCTCCGAGATAGCAGTGGTGCGAGAATTCCCAGATGTATTCCCAGAAGAATTGCAGATTACCTCAAAAGAGAAGTAGAATTTGCAATCGACTTAGCACCAGGAACGGAACCTGTTTCAAAGGCACCCTATAGGATGGCCCCTGCAGAGTTGAAAGAGTTGAAAGAACAATTGCAAGAGCTCATGGACAAGGGATTCATACGACCAAGCGTGTCTCCATGGGGAGCACCAGTGTTGTTCGTGAAAAAGAAAGATGGGTCGATGCGGTTGTGCATCGACTACCGCCAATTGAACAAAGTCACGGTGAAGAATCGATATCCGTTGCCAAGAATAGATGACTTATTCGACCAGTTGCAGGGAGCAAAACATTTTTCCAAGATCGACCTAAGATCTGGTTACCATCAGTTAAGAGTCAGGGCCAAGGACATTCAGAAAACAGCTTTTAGAACACGGTATGGACACTATGAATTTTTAATGATGCCATTATTTAATGTATGCCATTGCACCGGCGTCGTTTATGGATTTGATGAATCGAGTGTTTAAACCACACCTAGACTCCTGCGTTGTAGTGTTTGTTGATGACATCCTAATCTACTCAAAATCGAAAACGGAGCATGAAGAACACTTACGTGTCGCTCTACGAACCTTGCGTGAAAACCAACTGTACGCCAAGCTCAGCAAATGTGAGTTTTGGCTAGAAGAGGTTAGCTTTTTGGGACATGTCGTCTCCAAGCATGGTGTCACAGTAGATCCCGCTAAGATCGAGGCAGTAGTGAACTGGCAGCAACCAAAAACCATGACAGACATCTGAAGCTTCCTCGGACTGGCAGGTTATTATCGACGCTTCGTAGAAGGTTTTTCAAAGATATCAGGACCTCTTACGAGGCTTACCAGAAAGGACTCAAGATTTGAGTGGAGTGAGGCGTGTGAGAAGAGTTTTCAAGAACTCAAGAAGAGACTCACCTCAGCTCCAGTTTTAGCCATTCCATCGGGCAGTGGAGGATTCGCAGTTTACAGTGATGCTTCGTATAACGGGTTGGGTTGTGTACTAAATCAATATAAAAAGGTAATAGCTTACGGCTCCAGACAGTTGAAAGAGCACGAAAAGAACTACCCAACACACGATTTGGAACTAGCAGCAGTCATATTCGCATTAAAGATATGGCGACATTATTTATACGGAGAAACATTTGAAATTTTCACTGACCATAAGAGCCTCAGATACCTGTTTACACAAAAGGAACTGAATATGAGGCAGCGTAGGTGGATGGAATTCCTCAAAGATTACGACTGTTCTATACAAGATTACCATCGAGCAAAGCTAACGAGTGGCCGGCATACTGAGTCGGAAGAGTTCGGCCCAGCTGGCCAGTCTAGTTTCAGGTATACATCGATGGAAGTTGTTGGAGGATCTAGCGTTATGTGGCGCAGACATACGACCACAAGCCACAGGAGCCTTCTTAGCCAACATATCAGTAAAACCAGTGATATTCGAACATATACGAGAATTACAGATGAAGGACCCGATTCTAACAAAGATACACCAAAATGTAACCGAAGGTACTACATCTGAGTTTTCAATCAAGGAAGATGGTTCCTTAATATTCAAGGGGAGACTTTGCATTCCGGACAATGCTGATTTACGGCGAACGATTCTTGATGAATCTCACAGGTCAAGCTATGCGATCCACCCGGGAAGCACGAAGATGTATCAGGATCTGAAAAAGAATTACTGGTGGAGAGGTTTAAAACAAGATGTGGCGATCGTGTCACGATGTTTGATGTGCCAACAAGTGAAAATCGATCATAGACACCCCGCGGGCCTATTACAGCCCTTACCCATACCGGAATGGAAGTGGGAATCTATCTCAATGGATTTCATAGTCGGTCTACCGCGAACTGCAAGGAGGCATAACGCCATTTGGGTAGTAGTTGATCGATTGACGGCACACTTCTTGTCGCATTTATTAATACGATGTACACGGCGGGAAGATTAGCAGAACTATATATGAAAGAGATCGTCCGGTTACATGGGATTCCAAGTACCATTGTTTCAAACCGAGACCCATTATATACATCAAAGTTTTGGAGGAAATTCCAAGAAGGAATGGGAACTAGGTTAGATTTTAGTACGGCGTTTCACCCACAAACAGACGGACAGACTGAGAGGGTCAACCAAGTCATTGAAGACATGCTCAGGGCATGTATGTTAGAGTTTCAAGGATCATGGGATCAACATCTACCATTGATTGAGTTCGCTTATAATAATAGTTTTCAGACGAGCATCGGAATGGCACCGTATGAAGCCTTGTACGGAAGACGATGTAAGTCGCCAATCAATTGGGAGGAAATTGGCGAGAAATTTGTTTTGGGACCCGAGCTACTTGAAGATAACGCTGCTATTGTCCGCATGATCAGGGAAAGATTAAAGGCGGCTCAAAGCAGACAGAAAAGCTATGCTGACATCAAGCGGACTAGTGTAGACTTTAAAGTGGGTGAGCATGTGTTCGTGAAAGTATCATCGATGAAGGGAGTGATAGGATTTGGGAAGAGAGGGAAACTAAGTCCCCGCTATCTTGGACCGTTTGAAGTTTTGGGTCGAGTGGGAGAAGTAGCCTACCGCATTGGTTTGCCACCATTGTTTGATCAGGTACACAATGTATTCCACGTGTCGATGCTCAGGAAATATCTCAATGACCCTGATCACGTGCTGAGCGGCCAATCATTCGAAATGCATGAAGATATGACCATGATTGAAGAGCCGGTAGAAATCTTAGATCGAAAGGAACAGGTGTTGCGAACAAAAGTTATTCCCTTAGTGCTTGTCCGATGGAAGAACCATCCGGCCGAAGAGGCAACATGGGAACGTGAGGCGGATGTTAGAGAACAATATCCCAAATTGTTCGAAATTGCCAACTGAATGGTTTCATTCTTTTGAGAATAGGTGATTACGGATACTATGAAGGCTAGGTAAATTTTCCTTTTAAAGATATGTTGACTCCAAACAAGGATTGCACCACGTTGTCGTTGAACTCTTAATTAATGGAACTAGTGATGAGAATTGAAACCGAAAACGAGAAAAGGGTACCAGAGGAATGTTTCTGGTCTCGCTCGAGCGACCACTTATGACCGCTCGAGCGAACTACATAAATTCACACTTCCTCTCGCTCGAGCGATAACTATTCCTCGCTCGAGCGAGGCATTTTGACCGCTCGAGCGACGCATTATAACCGCTCGAGTGAGGCTGCAGTATAAGATAATACTAATTCTGTTCTCGCTCGAGCGAGAACTAATGACCGCTCGAGCGAGGAGGAACTATAAATATGGCCGAGGCCAAAGCGCCTGTTCATCTTCAAGCGAAAGGGAGAAGAGACGAGCGGGGGGTTAGGGCAAACGATTTCAGACATTTTCCGTCTGATTCCAACCGGATTTGAACAATCCGATCCGTTAAGACGACTCTCCTAGGTAAAATCTACCTATTCCTAAAATCTTTCCTTCCTTTTTAAGCCTTATTTATACTAAATGGCCTCGAGCCCGAACCCCCAACCCAAGAAACGGATGGCGATTCGGTCGCCACCGGAGCGCAACAAAGCACCACAGACCTCACAACCTTCATCAAACCCGCCCTCCACTCCAATCGCACTGGATGATTGGTGGGGAGCAAAGACTTTTGAAGCCGAATGGGAAATACATCCCTCATGCTTCGGGGATCCAACGTCCACCCAGTGGACATCGGACTTTCTCACCAACAACCATCTCAAGACCTTGCTTACGCCGTTCGGGGATCGGTATTACCCGAGGCTAGTGAAATTGTTTTACCAAACCCTAAACATGAACGTCGATGAGGACGCCATACTCGTTACCATCGATGGTAATGAGCTAATTTTCAGATGTGCCGACATTTCCTCAATCATGAAATGTCCCCACATCTACACCCCTAGCCCACTCATCCTACCACCTTTTTCTGAGAACGTAGATTTCCCAACGATCATCTCCGACATCACTGGAGGCATGTCCGCCTCGGGACAATCTATTACCCGATCACAACTACCGCCGCGCATGTGGCTTTTAGATATTATCTTTAAAAAGAATCTACACCCAACCGGCCATGATCAAGAACGTCGAGATGCGTTTCTGCAAGCCCTACACACCGCATTTCACAATAGGTGGATCAACGCACCTATGGTCATCATAAAAGGCATGGCGCATGCCTACAAAAGAAATGTAAGGGTCTTGTCCTCCACCCATCAACCGATTACCATATGCTCGGTTGATTTCACCTCTTAGACTCACGGAATGGGAAGGAGGATTTAGGGTCCGGGGACGAGTTGTTCTCACCGATAACGCCGCCCCATACCTCGCCCCAAGACCGGAGCCAAACCTTAAGAGCACGCAAACTAGTGTCAACAAGAAGAGAGACCGGGTCTCCGATCACCACCCATCAAGCACCGGTAGGACCGACCACTTCCTCTACCTCAGTTCCGCAGCCCATACCCACTACCGACACGGGCATGATGAGGGAGATCCTTCAGCAAGGGCGGGAGATCAGGTTACATCAAAGGTTCCAGGAAGCGCTACTTATCGACCTCATGGGCCAGACATACCCGCAGTCTTACATGCAGCGCGTAGGTGCCATGAGGGACGCTATTTTTGGAGCGTCAAGCTCCGGCCCGGCTACGAGGAGTGCCACTGCAGGTACCACAGCCGTCACGGTGGACGATGAGGATGAGGATGAGGATGGCGACGACGACGACTACGAGGAGGATGAGGACTAGATAGTAACGAAAATTTTGAACACAGTATATGTAATATTTTGAGGCAGTTGTAAAGAGGTGGGTTCTTGGTCAAAATCTTTTCAAACTATCGTGACATGAATGTCACAAAGTTGTTTTTTTGTTGTGAATGATAAATATATATATGGAAGGAGTATAAAGATAATGACCCCTGTCATTTATGTGAAAAAAATTTGTTGGCATGGCCAACTCTTGTTGCTGCGAAATGCGACAACCGTTTAATTACTATTTTTGATATGCGAGTCGTATGACAGAAGTGATACCTGTTTAAGAGAATAATATCGATTTTCGAGGACGAAAATCTTATAAGCTGGGGTGATTGTCACAACCCCAGATTTTTGAGATGAGTGCACGGCATGCTTTACACATAGGTACATGTGTTTCACAAGGAGACCAAAACGAACCAAAGACACTAAGTGTGTATGTAGGAAACACACTAGCATATCCCTAACTTATAGATATAAAAGTGAAAGAGAGAGAGAGCGGAACCCTTACGTAATTCTATTCTAACCTAAATAGAGAGAGAAGGAGAATATAGAGAGAAAGAAGAGAAGAGCCTAGTAGAGAACTAGGGTTCGTTGGGACTCAAGTCAGCAAAGGAGATTAGAGGAAGAGACTGGAAGAAAGAACCTTAGAGGCCTGTTGGCCTAGTAAAATTTCGAGTCGTGAATCGAACTTGCGCGTGAATCATCGTCAGAGGTACGCTAAAGAAATGATAGATGCCTAGGAATGTTTTAAATAGTAGGAAGAATGTTGGCTGAATATTTCTTTTTATGAGATTAAGGTAACATGAAGGAAGGAAGCATGCTCTCGATCCGATCGAGGAACAAAATCATCGTTCCTCGCTCGAGCGGTCTAAAAGGCTTGCTCGAGCGAGGATGAATAGAAGAAAATATAACTCTGGGCTCGCTCGAGCGGTCCCCAAAACTAAAGGGAAGCTCGCTCGAGCGAGGGTCCACAATAATAATTCGAAAGCTCAATTTAACCGCTCGAGCGACCTCGATTTAACCGCTCGAGCGAGGTCAAGAGACCGCTCGAGCGAGGTCAAGTGACCACTCGAGCGAGGATAAGTGGCCGCGCGAGCGAGGTCTGGTGACCACTCAGATCTTGGTTTTTTCGAATATAAGAAACTTGGGGGTCAGACACCCCAATGACTTTAGATTGTTCTAAACCTATTTTTGAAATGTAGGTTTGTTGCATTATAACCCTCTACGAGCAGGCGTGCCTTGAGTTTCGTCGAGGTAGGGAATATTCTTGAAACATGTGCATTATCCCATGAACTCATATGCGTAGTATAATCATTTTAAATAGTCATATATATTTCATGAACCCTCATGATAAGGGTGTGTGTGTGTGTTACAACGTGAAAATCTTGAGGTCCCCAGGGGACGAAAAATCATGTAGTTTCATCAAAGAGGGGTGCAACAGATGTATGGGACATCCCAGGGATGCAGATGAAAACAAACAGAGAAACGAAGGTAATGTGATAAGGCCTAATGTAATATAATTAGCACAGTCACGGTGAATAACTATATGTAAAGCACATTGATATTTTTATTATTTAAGGTTGATTAGAATACCCCACCGACGTGGCGGGATACCCACGACTGACTCGGCAGGATATCCGTGACCGGTACGGCGGCCAATCCGTACATTTATAACACATCTAGGGATGTAGATTGAGAATAGACCCGCCACCTATGAGAAAGGGGCTTGGGCAGTATCCCCAGGGGATACGTATAGTAATAACTGTCTAGTTAGACGACGATGGTGGGTATTCCATCGGGGCTCGATGCTATATTGCTCGGGGACTACTTAAGTTAAGATTTAAGTGATTAGGCCAAATTTTACAACTAAACAAATAAGGAGATTAAACGAAACCATTCTAAGTAACGACCAAAATCATTGGGTATTTCCTGTTATTCAAATTGTTGTCCATAAGCGATTACCTTATAATTCCATGCTTGTTAAATTACTGACATATGTGTGAAGGTTGATCTATATGTTCTTTTTGTTTTCCCTACGGAGCTAGGATGTAGCTCACCCCCCTTAGACTATACGTCACAGGTCCAAGACTAGCGACAGCAAGGACTTCGGAAGAAGCTGATCCAAGGGCTTCGATTTTCATGCCCACAGAAGAGTCAGAACCTCCTCCTGAGGAATTCTTCTAGGAAACCCGCTGCATATTTTGAGAGTGAGTTGAGAGAGTGCTATGTATGGCTTGGTATATCAAGCCTCTTTTCTTTTGAATGTTTTAATTTCCATTCCTTGATAGAACGCCTAGGATGAATTGTTATTACCAACCATTTGGGTAAGTTCTTATGTCCATGAAATGGCATGGGACAAGGACTGCCTTGCGACACCTTGATTATTTTATTGAGCTTTGTAGCTATGAGTGCTCAAATTAAAATTTTGGATTGTATATACCAATGTTTCGTAAGGAACTCGGGGCACGGCCTTGAAGGCCTTGCTGATGGCACGGATTTCGGGGTTCCAAAATTCGGGCTGTCACAATAAATCAGGATCAAACCTTGACCTATCTCTAAGATTTGGGTAAAATTTCGAGCGATAATTCCATCAGGATTGTCAGCTGAAAAATCTAAGAAATTGTGACGTGAAACTATGTCACATGACACCCAGCCAGTAACCAGACTTGACCACTGATTGGATGTACCTGATTCTATTATGATCTCTTGACTTTTGACCTTTAAAATATAAAAAGAATTTATATATAACTCCCGGAGCTTTCCAAAAAGCCGTTGAGCGCGTGATTTCGATATCGGCACTGAGAGTTATAGACCCGATTCTAGAGACTAATAAATCTGGTCCGATCACCTGATAAAGGAGGACAGATCTCACTAATCTGTCGACCATGATCAAGTCTAATCATATTTTTGAGTGCCATCACCTGAGAAAGATGCGATTTCTGACCCTCATTCGCCCAATTTTCCTAGGACTCGAAATTAGATCGGAGTTGAAAATGGTGTGTGATTTATCACAGAGTGTTCGGTACACTTGTAGAAAAATCTATAAATTGAAAGAATAGGATCAAAACTTTGACTTTACCCCGAGACTCGTGACCATCTGGGCAGCACAAGATCACAGTGACCACTTAAGGATAATGTATAATGGGACTTGAGTTGACTTGGTCAACCAAAACTAGACTGCACCTTTAGAAGGTCTAAAAGCCCAACGACTACCTAACCACCCGGCCCAGGGCCCAATAAGACTTAGATGAATTTCTAAGCTATGAGCCAGCCCAAATTTTTTTAAAGGAAGTTATTAGAGGCACCCCTTGAATAATAACGACACCCTATTTATGTGCCCGGACCTTGAGAAGGCCTGCATATCTAGGATTGGGTCTAGTAAAGACCCAAAGTACATAGGGAATGACGTGAGGACCTTGAACCCATAGGTTTGGATTTGTTTAAGTCCAAATACCCGACCTAAAGACCTGACATGGACCACCGTTTGGCCCCTGAGGCCCAATCACTAAAATAAATTGAATGAGACCATAACCCATTGGACCTAAGACCCAAATGGATCATTAATAAGAAAGGAATGGACCCAAAGGCCCATATCCGAAAAATGTGAAATGAGTAAATACCCTCTTGACCCTCTAATGAGTCTTACAATGCTCAAATGAGAAAGTTATTGAAGCCATAGGATGTTCATCTAACTAAACCTAGGCCATACATATGATACTCCTAGGATGATTACACTCGAGACATAGTAGAAAGTCCCTCTAGGACACTTGTTAGGGTTGAGAAATGTTGACCCATCATGAGTAGTTAATTAGTTGACTTAACTCAAATAAATTCATGAGATTATTAGGAAACAGGCACCCCAATACCTTAAACTTCGATTAGAGATGATCGAGCTTCTTTTATCAACAATGATAAACATAAGTCTTGGACTCTAAACTGAGGTAACACTTAGTATGAGTGTGAACTGACGGGATCTTTCCTTAGGATCAAGTCATGGAACTTGAAGACTCAAACTCAGACTTCTGATTTGAACAAACTACTTGAATTGTTACCAATTGATTGATTGATGGAACTGACTGATAGCTAGGAGTCAGTAATATGCCTGATATTTGAACTTGGATGCTTGAATTTTGAACCCTAAATGGGAAATTGAACTTGAACTTGCATTTGAACTTGAACTTGAACTTCTAAGAAGAAGTATATCTGAATCTTGAACCCGCAAAGGAGTTCTGATCTGAAACTTGAAGAGAAATATATTTGAATATGGAAATCCTAAATATTAACTGTTGATAACAGTCATGCCCCTCGCACCCCTCCCCGGCCTCGCATAATTCATGACGATGGCGCCGAGCAATGGCGCGGGCAGCGCGACTGCATGCCTCGTTCATATTCATATTCAGTGTTTCAAATTCTTAGTCATTTCCCCATTTATGTAAATTACCACATATATATATATATATATATATTTTTTTTTTTTTTTTTTTTTTTTTTTTTTTTTTTTCTTTAAAACATCGTGGGAAATGCTTTAATTGCGGAAACGATTAATTTTATTTATCAAAGTAGTTGCGGAAACATTGTTTAATTACTGTCGAATTAAATTCTCATTTTCGTTCACCTGATCGGGCAAGTTTGGCAACTTGATTGTAACAAATACAAACGAGTACGGAAATATAAATAAGACAATTTCAAGAGATTTTTCCAAAAATAAAACCTTAGAAGAGTCGATGTCCATACAAGCCCAATTACAAAGATATAACAATTGTTTTCAAAAGTAATGGACTTAAAATAAATACAAGAAGAAAAAGATCCTATTCAAACCAAGTGCAGGTGCTGGTAGCTCTATAGGCAAAATGAGCTTAACTATCAACTCGTTTGTTACTCCTGAATTCTTCCTTGTCCAGCTCCTTTAACTCTGGCTGGTTGTTGACTGGCCTCTGATATTTTTAGGTCATGAAAGACCGTAAGCGATGAAGCTTAATAAAGTCTTAGTTAATTTTGTAATGGGTTTTCAGTACAAGTAGTATAAGAAAATTTCATAGGTGTAAGTGCAAGTGGGGTTTCCAACAGTTGTGATAAAATAGAACTAAGCAAGAGTAGATTGTCCCTAAGAAGAAAGTCTAAGTATGAAGATACTAATAAGAATCTATTTACATTGAAGATAAACATCCATAAGAATAATGATTCATGGTGTATAGTTTATGTGACAGCCCGGATTTTCCAACCTAAAAATTGGAGACATTTTTTTTTTTTTCAACTTATACCAAATACCAAAAGGGAAAACTCGGACAGCCAAATCGTAGATCATAATCTGATACAGAATACTTGACACATCCATATGTATACGGAAATCAAAGCAAAGTTATATATGTCATGAATAAAAATCTCCAGTTCTACTACCTAATATATACAGAATAAAACAAACACCAGTGGTGACCAACCATCACCAATAGTAGTGTACCATGCATGTATAATGGCACAAACGTACCAGGCCCGAACCTACCAAAGTCCACGATGCACTAAATCTACCATCCCGAAACAGAGTATAAATCCTTATGCGGAAGCTCCTTTTCCTCAAGTATGTAGTCTGGCCTTCCTCAAACCTACACCTATGACGTATAGTCGGGGTGAGCTAACATCTCAGCTCAGTGGAGAAAACTAATACTAATATACATCTCATCACATGCATAGATTCAAAGACAAGATCAAAACATTTTCTTATCAAAACTAATACTGATTTCAAAGGCATTTCTTATCAAACTAAAATTGAGTTCAAAGGCATTCTCTTATCAAAACTGAAACTGAGTTCAAAGGCATTTTCTTATCAAAATTCAAAACTAATTTCAAAGGCCAACTGATTCAAGGATATTTCCTTATAAACATCAAAACTGATTTCAAGACATTTTCTTATAAAAATCGAAACTAATCTCTTATCAAAAGCATATTTCTTATCTTTGATTTACTGAGTTCGATTTACACTCACTCACATGTATTACTCGTTCTTACTTTACTTACTTATATCTCTTACACATTCCTTCTGGGCTTACTTACATATCTTATACATTCTTACTTAGCTTACACAATGTTTCACATATTCTTACTTAGCTTATACAATATTTCACATATTCTTACTTATCTTCCACAATGTCTCACCCATTCTTAGCTTACACAATTCGATTTACGGATATTCCACCATGCCGATTCGATTAACAGAGACTGCCGTACCAGTTTGATTCGCACACACTTACTTGTCTTACTTACACATTGTCACATAGTTTACACAGTTCGATTCACGGATATCCCGCAGTGCCGGTTCGATTCACGGAGACTGTCGTGCCAGTTCGATTCACGGATAGCCGCTGTGCCGGTTCGATTCACGGATATCCCGCCGTGCAGATTCGATTCATGGGTTTAACCGCCATGCCGGTTCGATTTACGATTAGCCACCGTGCCGGTTCGATTCCGCCCTAGCGGCCCACAAGATACCATATAATCCGCCCTAGCGGCCCACAAGGTACCATATACTCCACCCAAAGCGGTCCACACATGCACATATAATCCGCCCATAGCGGTTCACGAGGTCATATAATCAGCCCATAGTGGTCCACAACACACTTATAATCCACCCATAGCGGTCCACATTATGACAAGGCTTACATGTTCGATTTACTTACATAACTTACATATTCAGTTTTTCTTGCATGACTTTCAGGTTCATATACATATTCAACTGTCCATCATATACATATTCAACTATCCAACGCATTCAAA
The DNA here is from genome assembly GCA_021018995.1 of Chloranthus sessilifolius. NCBI lineage: Eukaryota > Viridiplantae > Streptophyta > Magnoliopsida > Chloranthales > Chloranthaceae > Chloranthus > Chloranthus sessilifolius. Next base: position 73,549,665 of record CM037598.1, on the reverse strand, counting down.
AATCTGACAAAAACAAATTCTTCATAATCGAAAGCATTTCGAAAATATAAATGTAAATAGATTCAACAAACATCAAATTTCCATTTCTTAGCATATATTTAAAGTTCTTCATGGCATTCGGAGTTCAAAAGTCAAAGCTCAAAAATCATATTTAAAACTAACAGAATTTGAAATTTAAAATTTCAAATCATGATTCAAATCACATTTCATTCGATCATATCAAGCATCTATGAAATCAAATAAAAATACAATTGTGTATTGGAATTTCCCCACCTTAACCTTGAAGTAGCGCTAAGCCAAGCTAATCCCTATCAATGGATTCTCGCCCTTAATCTACATCACAAACATATAATGATGTATCAAGTATTAACTTCAATCACTAATAACTTAGACATATATAAGTGTTTTCTCAAAATGAAGCGGAAACGGACAAGTTTGTGCTAACCTAGAGTTTGATGCAACTTTCCTCCTAAATTTAGACCATTAAAAATTTGTATTCAAGAGTTAGTCAAATCACAAAAATTGTAGATATCACTGTTCTCCTTCCAACGCCTCAAGAATCATATGATTTCGAGTTCGGGGTAGAAAGTTACGCCAAAAATACCGAAGCAGTTTCGGCATTCAGTCAAAGCATGCTAACTCGAAACTTAACCCAACTTCTCACTAAATTTGGACCTTTAAAATGGTTGATTCACAAGTTTGTCAGTTCATAAAAGTTGTAAATCTTTCTGTCTTCTTTCCAACTCCATTAGAATCATAGAAATCAGAGATCGGAGCAAAACGTTACGTCCTAAATACCAAAGTAGTGTCGGCAAGCACAGACAAAATCGATCGAACGATTACTTATTTCATTCGAACAATTTTCCAAACTGATCGAATGGTTTTCAAACCGACCAGAGACCTTCAGATTTCACTCTTGATGAAATCGTTCGATCGGTTACTAATTTCGATCGAACGGTTTCGTCAGATTTCCCCTAAACACGGGTTTTAACTTCCCCAAACTCATTTTTTTTTCTTCAAATCTAACCTATATTCTTCTAATTTTTGACCCACATGCTATCCAAAGACTAATCTACATACAAATCACAACCTTACATAAATTTTCTTACCTTTGAGTGATCGATTCCTCGATCCATACGCTCACATCCAAACGAGGGTTTCGAAGTCGGGACTTTGGGGATTCTCTTCGATCCTCAAATCCACCACCTCACTCACCATTCCAATCTTGCATACCATACACACACTAAATTTTGAGCTCCCTTTCTTTCTCTCTTCCTCTCTCTAGAACTCAAACCCCACAAGCTTTTGCAAAGCAAAATGGTTGTAGCTTCTCAAAGAAGCTTTTGACTTTATATAAAAAAGGGGGCTGGTTCCTTTATTAAACACACACACCCTTTTAGGTGTTAGTCTTACCCAAAGAACTTGATTTTGCGTGAAACGAATACACCTAAGCAAGGTGTTTCTTACTACCCAAAAACTCTTTGGTTTGGTGTGGGGCATACACACCCAAACTACCAATCTATCGGATTCGGTGTGGAGCTGGTACACCGAAGCTTGGTGTACACGAAACCATCTAATGACCCACACACAATCTAAATCAGCCTTTTTCAATTAAGACCTAGCCCAAACTAATTTATTTAATTAATTTTACAATGTCGGGTATGTGACCAGTTGGGCACGCACATCGAGGCATACTGTTCGAAGGTTAAAATTTTCGGGATGTTACAGTTTATAACTAAAATGAAGAATATTAAGATTTACAACTAAAGCATCAAAATATCGTTTTAGCGTTCACTAATACAACATTTACTAGCAAGAGACTTACAACTATAACATTAACAAGCACAAGGTTTTCAAATATATTAAGGGTTTTTCGAATTGATTAAGTGTAATTTCATATTATTTTGACATTATGTACTTATCGTTGAATTTATAATTTATGGGTTAATTATTAGTATCTTTTAATTAATTCAGTGTTAATACCAAACACCAACCATGATCCTATATTCTATATTCAAGATGCCAATGTTTACGCGAATAAAGGCTGGCACTCTCTGCTGCTTAGTTAATCGAGACATGAATCAATGACCTTGTTGGTCTAACTAGACCCGATCCTCAGCTGACATTTCAATAATCCTTTCATATATGAGGCGCTCATACGAGCCTGTTCGTGAGAACAACGATCAGCTATGTGAGGCTTTATATTTTGTATGGTATCATCTTACCACTTTCAAATTTTCAGTATTTGTTGCAATAGTCAAAATTTTTATATTCGATATTTTGTATTCCAAATTTTTTATTAAGAATTCTGTCTTTCATGTTCTATATTCAAAATTCTGTATTTTATACCCCAATTTTTGAGGTTTTGTATTTAAATTTCTATATTCTATATTCAGTATTCAAAATTTTGTATTATAAAATTTTGCCTTACAAAAATCTATCTTTCATGTTTTGTATTAAAAATTTAATATTCTATACCCCAATTTCTGAGGTTTGGTATTTGAATTTATTATTCTATACCCCAATTTCTGAGGTTCTGTATTTGAATTTCTGTAGTCTATATTCAGTATTCAATTTTTCTTCTTTCTAGAAGTCCAAATTCAAGTTCATGTGCAAGTACAAGTTCAAACTCATGTTCAATCATGTCACTAATCTTTATCTATCAATCATTCAATTCAAGTAATTCATTCAAAATCAGAATTTGTATTCTATATTCAGTATTCAAGTTTACTTCTTTCTAGAAGTTTAAATTCAAGTTCAAGGACAAGTTCAAACTCATGTTCAATCATGTCACTAATCTTTATCTATCAATCATTCGATTCAAGCAATTCATTCAAAATCAGAATATGTATTCTATATTCAGTATTCAAGTTTACTTCTTTCTAGAAGTTCAAATTCAAGTTCAAGTACAGGTGCAAATACAAGTTCAAACTCATAATCGAATCCAAATTCAAATACAAGTTCAAGTTCAAACAGAAGTCAAGTCCGAGTTTCAAATTCTATGACTTGATCCTAAGGGAGGATCTCGTCGGTTTACAATTATATCAAGTGTTACCTCCATTTAAAGTCCAATGAGGACTTATGTTTATCGTTGTCAATAAAAATAAAACTCGGTTGTCTCTAACGATATTTAAGGCATCAAGGTGCCCATTTCTAAGAATCCTATTTACTTGAGTTAAGTCAACTAAGCATCCTATAATTTTCAAGTATGGGCCTTGGGTCCATCCTATTCTCAATAAAGGCTTACTCGGGTCTTGGGTGCAATAAGTTATGGGTCCAATGAGTCAGTTCCTATGTGATTCGTGCCTTTACTAGATCTAAATCTAGGTATATGGGTCTTTTCAAAGTCTAGGTCAATTGTGTTCACCCATTATGGGCCTTTATCAAAAAAATTTAGGCTGAACTCATACCTTAGAAATCTATTTAAGATTTATAGAGTCATGGGCTGGGTTTTTAAGCAAAATTTTATTTATTTCACCAATCCTATTTACTAAGAAATTGGTATTTGGGCCTTATTGGGTTGTCAAAGATTAGACCAAATCTTTTGACTGGGTTGACCAAATTCACATAAGTCTTATCACTGGTTAGCTTCACATTGGTCATGTGAATGGATGTTTCCTAAGTAGTCATCGGTCTCGGGTCAAGGTTCAAGTGTTGACTATGTTCATTAGATAACAGATTTTTCACAAGTGTGGTGGACAACCTACAGTAAATAGCCCGTCATTTTTTACCCCGATCGAATTTTCGAGTGATTCAAAAATTGTGTGAAAGAGCACTGATACTTTCATCTTTCCCAGGTAGTGGCACTCAAAAATATGGTTAGGTTAGATCATGGTCGACAAACCACTGAGATCTGTCCTCATTTATCAGGTTTTTGGGCCAAATTTATTAGGCCTAAATGTCTGGTCCGTAACTCTTGATGCCGATATTGAAATCGGGCACTTAGTGGCTTTTTTGAAAGCTTAGCGAGTTATCTTAACTTTTTCTTTATATTTCAAGAGTCAAAGGTCAAGGGATTAGGATGTAATCAGGCTCATCGGATCAGGTCTGAGTTCTGGCTTGGTGCCATATTCCTCAATTCTGCTTCACAATTTTGACAATTTTCTCGTTGACAATTCTGATCTAATCGTCTCGTGAAAATTGATCCAAGCCTTAAGGACAGGTCAGGATCCATTTTTTATTTATCCCATATTTTTTCTAAATGGTTTTGGGCATAGAATTCACAGCTTTTTAAGGATCTGATTTCAGCTGCAAAAGGGTAGCTTCGTTGCCTTGCGCACCGGGTACCATAACTTTCAAACCGTATGAAGTCTGGGTCTGAAATTTTGATCGTGTCTCAGGAACCCGTTAACTTATTAAATTTGAATTTTTGATAATTTTTCAGAATTTATTTCAAATTATTTTGGTCTCTGTTCTGAGAATAAACTGTTGTGGGCTGCAAAGCCTACAAACTTGAGTTTTCGATGGGGTCCACCTAGTGGTCCATCTACTACCACAAATCTCTGGTCTCAGTCTGGGATGTTCCTAAGTTAGTCCCAGATTCATAGAGTTCTTGTATTAGGTCCGTTTTATTAATTTAATCAACAAGAGTCGCTTGCCGGCACTACCCTTGTAATAACTTGAAAATTTTCGTTAAACAGTGACCTCGGGATCCGTGCCCAACTAGTCATAAGTTTGACCAAGTAAGAGTTCACTAGTTGACTCAAGGAGTGATGAACGAATGTGATGTGAAACTAAAGCAAACGTGTGGAGTGTGAGGTGAGATCTAGAACCACATACACCATCTGGGGTGTATGTGCTCAACACATAGAAAATGAGTATAAAAGAGTTAAAGAGCCCTAACTTACTCTTGTTTGGTTGTTGAAATAGTTAAGAAGAGAGAGAGAGGGAGAGAAGTAAAGAGGGGTTGTTGTGCAATGAGTGAATGCAAGCCAAGAGGGGATTCGAGTATTTAAAGTCGAATTCAACGCGAAGGATCCTTTGGAGCTAAAGCTGGAACCCTAGCCATTCCAACTTGAGATCCAATCAAATGGGGATTTATTGAGGTAAATTTTGTTGAATTAAATGCATAAGATTGTAGGAGTTTAATTGTAGTCAAGAATGCTTAAAATCAAAGGATAAAGGCTTAGAAAAAGAAAGAAAAATATGTTGAAGAGGAATTGGAAGATCAGCCCGAAAGGGGGATGAATCTGGCCAAATCGATTAATCGAAATTGGATTTCGATTAATCGATTTTGGCCCAGAAGTTGAAAAGTCATGGAAGCCCGATTTCGATTAATCGAAATGAATTTCAATTTATCGATTTGGATTTCGATTAGTCGATTTGGAAATCGACTAATCGACTGAGAAGCTCCAGCCACTGGAGAAATGAAACCTGGGGAAATCGACTAATAGAATTGCATTTCGATTAATCGATTTGGGATTTCGATATTTGAGATCGATTAATCGATTTTGAGATCTCGAATACTCGATTTAAGAATCGACTGCCTTATGTTGGAGACCTCGATTAATCGATTTGGGATCGATTAATCGAATTTGAATCTTGATTAATCGATTTTGAGAATCGATTAATCGATTTTGGTTTCGATTAATCGATTTTGAGAATCGATTAATCGAACTGCATTTCAATTAATCGATTTTGGGAATCGATTAATCGACTTTGACAGTTTTGCTTAAACTTTATAGTTGACTTTGAGATTTAAGGAGAGTCTTGGACCTTCTTTGTTGCATCTTTAGTGATGAGTTACATGTGTTATGTTGTACCATAGGTGCTACGTATGATCATGAGCACAAGGAGCCGCGTGGGACCTTGATGCTAGAAGTTTCAAAGACTTGAGGTAGGGAACACCTTGAACATGTACTTTAATTTCAAGAGCATGTATGTAGTGATATAATTATCAAATTGAAGTTGTTTTAAATCGTGAAAAGCTTTGTAAAAATGGGTGTGTGTGTGTGACACCAAAAATGTGATAAGGGCATCTGTGTGATGCGAGTGATTAAGAACCAATAATCTAAAGAGATTGAGACATCCCCAGGGGATGAGAAAGTAATAAAGGCATCGGGTGTGATGCGTGTATGTATACATCCCAGGGATGTATACATGTGATTGAATAATTACTGTTGAGGCCTAACTGATATAAGATAGCACACTTACACGGTGAATAACTATATGTAAAGCACATGTTATTTTTGTTATTTGAGGTTTAGAGGATACCCCATCGACGTGGCGGGATACCCACGATGTGAGCGGCGGGGATATCCGTGAATGCTGACGGCGAATCGGAGGTTTATCTGTGACCGTAAGTACATCCCAGGGATGTTGTGTAATATTTAACCCCGCTGCTTAGTGAGAAAGGGGCTTGGGTCGTATTCCAAGGGAATACATGTTTTTACAACTGTCTAATTAGATGACGATGAAGGATATCTCATCGAGGCTCGATGCTATATTGCTCGGGGATTACTTAAGTTGAAGATTTAAGTTTTGCTTTAGGCCTGTTCAGTGTCATTCATGATTAAATCAACAGTAATGTAATACATGCAACTTACCAGTAAATTGAGTGTAATTCATCTGCTTTTAATTGGTTTTCTAGCAAATGCATAGATTCATCTTGCTTTGAATATCATGGAATATATGTGAGTTTTGATTTATATGTTCATTGTGTTGTTCCCTATTGAGCTAGGATGTAGCTCACCCTTTTGACTATACGTCGCAGGTCCATTGATAGCAGCAGCGGAGGCTTCGGGGGACGTGGATCCGGGGGATTCGGATTACGTACCTGGAGACGAGTTGGAGCCTCCTCCTGAAGACTTCTTCTAGGTGACTCTGCTGAGCACTTTGATAGAAAGTCAGTTTTGTGAGCAGATTAGTGCGGCTTGGTATGTCAAGTCTTTATTTTAGAAACAATGTAATTAAACTAGATATTCGCCTGGCGAACCATCTGGGGTGATCTGTGTATCATTGATGGTTCGGGTCGGTTCTCTATTCATGCAGTGGCATGAGGGTAGAACTATCTTTTGAATATGCCAGTTGGGCATATTAATGTTTTCCGCTTTAATGAGGTTAATTACTTTATTTATTATGTGGTGCTTGTTATACCAATGTTCCGTGCTAAGCTTTGGGGCACGGTCTAGAGGATCGTGCTGATGGCACGGGTTTTGGGGTGTCGAAATCCAGGCTGTCACTGTTGGTATCAGAGCATTTTCTTTTAGAAACTTTGACAATCATTCTTTTGTCAGAGCATAGGGACTTTTGCTAATGAAAACTTTGTTTTCACGTGCAGACCGTGATGTTACCTAGAGGAAGGGCCGACCTGTATGCCATAATAGGAGTTTACGTAGTGGAGATGGGTACATCTCTCCTATAAATAGAGTACCTATAGGAGATGGAGGGGCTTCTGGCAGTGGTGGCCAGGGAAGCCAAGACCAGGAAGAGGGTCGTGATCGAGATCGTCAAGATCAAGATCAAAGAGAGCAAGAGAGAATTAGGGAAAAAAATGAAGATAGAGAAGAGCGTCAAAGGATGATGCACACCATGGAGACCATGGCAGCTGCTATGGCTCAATAGGCAGCATCTTTGGCGGCTCACACAGCTCATGAGCAGCATCAGTCACCGACACCTTCAGTAGCTCCGACACCGCCACCATCATCTGCTTTTACTGAGTTTAGGAGGATGAGACCTCCTAGCTTTTCTGGACAGGGAGAGCCTATAGTGACAGAGCACTGGCTGAGTGAGATGGAGAAGGTTTTTAGTGTATTGACATGCACGAAGGACGAGAGCGTCCGTTGGGCAGCCTATATGTTGGACAGGGAGGCTGGGCCTTAGTGGAAGTTCGTTTCTAGGACTAGGGCTCAGGAGACTCCGGATATGCCATGGACTTGGGACGAATTCGTTGAATAATTCAATAAACAGTACTTCCCTGAGGTAGTAAGGAACCAAATGGAAATCCAATTTCTACAGCTTACTCAAGGGAATATGACAATGAAAGATTATGGAGTGCGCCACTTTTTGCACTCCACGTCGTCATCACGGAGATGATGAGAGCAAAACGGTTTCAGCAAGGGTCGAGATCAGACGTGAGGGGAGGAGTAGCACCATTCCAGCTGAGGACCTATGGAGAGGTCATGAGTAAGGCCTTGGTGGTAGAAGAAGAAAACAACAACAAATACCGCCAGAGGGAGCAGCAGGGAAGGTGGAACTCTGATCAGAGCAGAACGGTAAACTATGAACCGGTGAACAAAAAGTCGAGATTCATACCAAATAATCATAAACTACCATTTCAAGGGGGCTATGGAAGACCGACGCAGCAGAACAACCAACAGATATTTCCATTGTTTGCGTCGGGGAGACCGATACGCTACGTGAGCCCTGCGACTACCGCATACACACAGGGGCTTCTCTTCTTCCACGCCACGTGAGACTTGTGCCAAGTGTGGCAAGCCTCACAAGATAGCAGACTGTAGGGTAGGCACTCGGGGTTGCTTTCGATGTGGAAAGGTGGGCCACTTGATCAGGGAATGCCCCGAGGTGAACAAAGGGAAGTCGGCTTCAGTATCCGCGATCGATTCAAGCAAGGAAGCCAATCGTCCAAGGAAGAGCCTACGCAGTCACAGCTCAGGAGGCTCAAAATACAAACGATGTCATTCAAGGTGAGCTTTCTTTTAAATAAAGAATTTCAATTCTTAAAATTTTTAGATAGAAAAGGTGCATCTATAATTAGAAAACATAAGAAAAAGCTTGCATGTGATAAATTCTACTGTAATGATAATAAACAATATATATATGTGTATGTATAATTAGGTGGATTACACATCTATAAGAAGGGAAGCGACGTGTCATACGAAGCTCGAGTGTTGATAGACCCGGGGTCTACCCACTCATTTGTTACACCTCGCTTCACAAAGAAGATGAAAGTCGACCCAGAGGAGTTAGACTTTGTTTTAACCGTGACAGTTCCTACTGGGAAAGCGATTGATACCGAGAAGGGTTGCAACTCCATGATCATGAGGGTCATGGATGGGAGCGATTTTGAGCTACCCGCGAACCTAATTCTGTTAGATATGCAAGGATTCGACGTGATCTTTGGCATGGATTGGCTATCGACCCACTGTGCGACGGTAGATTGCAAGAACAAAATTATCACTTTTAGACCGAATACAAGGAGATCGGTCCGATTTAGAGGAGAAAGAATGACACACCTATCACTTATCTCGGCAGTCAGGGTCGAGCGATTGATCAAAAAGGGGTGTAGCAGATACTTAGCATATTTGAAGGAGCAAAAAGAGGAGAAGAATGTGATCTCTGAAATAGCAGTTGTGCGAGACTTCACCGATGTATTTCCAGAAGAGTTACCTGGATTACCTCCAGAGAGAGAAATAGAATTCGCCATTGACTTAGCACCAGGAACGGAGCCTGTGTCTAAAGCACCATACAGAATGGCTCCTGCTGAGTTGAAGGAGTTGAAAGAGCAGCTACAGGAACTAATAGACAAGGGTTTTGTTTGACCGAGCGTGTCTCCATGGGGAGCACCGGTCTTGTTTGTAAAGAAGAAAGATGGGTCAATGCGTCTGTGCATTGACTATCGACAATTAAACAAATTCACTATTAAGAATCGATACCCTTTGCCTAGGATAGATGACTTATTCGATCAACTGTAAGGAGCGAATTACTTCTCCAAGATCGATCTGAGATTGGGATACCATCAATTGAGAGTCAAGGCAGAGGATATTCAGAAGACTGCATTCAGGACTCGATACGGACACTATGAGTTCCTAGTGATGCCGTTTGGGTTGACAAATGCCCCGACGTCATTCATGGATCTGATGAATAGGGTGTTTAAACCACACCTAGATACTTGTGTCGTAGTGTTTGTTGACGACATCCTGATCTATTCAAAGTTAGAAGAAGAGCATGAGAAACACTTGAGATTAGCCCTACAGACTCTACATGAACACCAGTTATATGTCAAGCTCAGCAAATGTGAGTTTTAGTTAGAAGAAGTTAGCTTTTTGGGACATGTCGTCTCAAAGCTTGGTGTCACGGTAGATCCAGCGAAGATCGAAGCAGTAGTGAATTAGGAGCAACCAAAGATAGTGACCGACATCCGCAGTTTCCTAGGATTAGCAGGTTGCTACCGGCATTTCGTTGAGGGTTTTTCAAAAATATCAGGACCACTCACGAGACTCACACGGAAAGACGCAAGGTTTGAATGGAATGAGGCATGCGAGAAGAGTTTTCAAGAACTTAAGAAGAGACTCACTTCAGCTCCAGTGTTAGCTATTCCTTCAGGCAGTAGAGGATTTGCAGTGTATAGCGATGCTTTGTATACTGGTTTGGGCTGTGTGCTTAATCAGCACAAACAGGTGATAGCGTATGGGTCGAGACAATTGAAAGAGCATGAGAAGAATTATCCGACACATGACCTGGAATTAGCAGCGGTCATTTTCGCGCTCAAGATTTGGAGACATCACTTGTACGGTGAGACGTTTGAGATTTTCACCGATCACAAGAGCCTCAGATATCTGTTTACACAGAAGGAACTAAATATGAGGCAGCGCAGATGGATGGAGTTTCTCAAGGACTATGATTGTTCCATACAGTACCATCCAGGCAAGGCTAATGTAGTAGCTGACGCCTTGAGTCGGAAGAGTTCAGCTCAATTGGCTAGTTTAATTTTGGATATGCACAGATGGAAACTGTTTGAAGATCTAACCCTATACGATGCAAACATTGAGTCTCAAGCTACAGGAGCCTTCTTGGCTAATATCTCAGTGAGACCGATGATATTTAAGCATATCCATGAGCTACAGATGAAAGACTCGGCGCTAACAAAGATTCGTCAAGATGTGACTGAAGGCATTACATCTGAGTTTTCAATCAAGGAGGATGGTTCCTTATTATTCAAGGGTCGCCTCTGTATTCCGGATAACGCCGATCTACGATGAACCATTCTTGATGAATCACACAAGTCAAGCTATGCTATCCACCCGGGAAGCACAAAGATGTATCAAGATTTGAAAATGAACTATTGGTGGAGAGGCTTGAAACAGGATGTGGCAGAGTACGTGTCGCGGTGTTTGACGTGCCAACAAGTGAAGATCGATCATAGACATCCCGCAGGTTTATTGCAACCTCTACCTATACCGGAATGGAAGTGGGAATCGATCTCTATGGACTTCATCATTGGACTATCGCGTACTGCGAAGAAGTACAATGCCATCTGGGTAGTGGTCTACCGATTGACCAAGTCAGCGCACTTCTTGCCATACAACACGATGTACACGGCGGAAAGACTGGCAGAGCTCTATATGAAAGAGATTGTCCGTTTGCATGGGATTCCTAGTAGCATTGTTTCAGACCATAACCCATTGTATACATCAAAGTTTTGAAAGAAATTTCAAGAAGGAATGGGAACGCGACTAGATTTCAGTACGGCATTCCATCCGCAAACTGATGGACAAACTGAGAGGGTCAATCAGATCATTGAGGACATGCTTAGGGCATGTATGTTAGAGTTACAAGGATCATGGGATCAGCATCTACCCTTAATTGAGTTTGCATACAATAACAGTTTCAAACGAGCATTGGGATGGCACCGTATGAAGCACTTTACGGACGGCGATGTAGATCGCCCATCAATTGGGAAGAAACGGGTGAGAAATTTGTTTTGGGACCCGAAATACTTGAAGACAATGCCACCTATGTTTGTATGATAAGGGCAAAACTCAAAGCAGCTCAGAGCAGACAGAAAAGCTATGCTGATATCAAGCGGACGAGTGTAGACTTCAAAGTGGGTGAAAACGTGTTTGTGAAAGTGTCACCTATGAAGGGAGTCATGAGATTTGGAAAGAGAGGGAAGCTAAGTCCCCGCTATCTTGGACCATTTGAAGTTTTGGGACGAGTAGGGGAAGTTGCTTAGCGCATTGGATTGCCACCGTTATTCGATCCAGTACACAATGTCTTCCACGTATCTATGCTTAGGAAGTACCTAAACGACCCTGACCACGTGTTGAGCGGTCAAGCTTTTGAGATGCATGAGGACATGACCATGATCGAGGAGTCGGTGGAGATTTTGGATCGAAAGGAACAAGTGTTGCGAACGAAAGTGATTCCACTAGTACTTGTCCGATGGAAGCATCATCCGGCCAAGGAAGCTACATGGGAACGAGAGGCCGATGTGAGAGACCAATATCCGGCCTTGTTTCTGACAACTTGAGAGTCAATTGTACCCCCGCAAGCATGTTTGTAGATTTTATCAAAACTTGTAATCCAATGTAGATTTTGATCAAAGTATGAGATAGACACAATTTTATACGCACATGACCATGATGATGTGCTTTGTAGAACCAAGGATCAGTTGGTATCATAAATTACCAAGATAAATCAAGGAAACAGAGAATTTTGAAAGTTTAAAGAACCTGATCAAAACTGATTAATCGATTTTCAAATTGATAAATCGATTTGGAATTTTGATTAATCGATTTTGTTCGATTAGTCGACTGGCATATGCCAGTGACTGGAAATTTGATGAGGATTCAGAAAATGAAAGAAGGGAAATTTCAATTAATCGATTTGGATTTCGATTAATTGATTCTGGATTTTGATTAATCGATATGGAGGTTCGATTAATCGAACAACTTAGGAAATTTTGAAGAATTTTGTGTGATTTCGATTAATCAAAGAACAATTCGATTAATCGATTTGGAATTTCGATTAATCGAACTAGAGTTCGACTAATCGAGTAACTTAAAGAATTTTGAAAAATTTTGGAAGGACTGCACGATTTCGATTAATCGAAGTGAATTTCGATTAATCGACTTGCTCACACCAGTGAGCTCTAAAACTTGAAATTTTTAACGGATACGATTTCGATTAATCGATTTTGAGTTTCGACTAATCGATTTTGGAAATCGATTAATCAATTTTGCGCGGCTTAACCTAGTTTTGAATCTCGATTAATCGATTTTGGATTTCGATTAATCGAGCCGGAGCCTATATATATAAATCGATGGGTTTTTCATTTCATTCGAAATCATTTGGACTTTTGTTGCACGCCTTCTTCTTCCTCTTCTCTCTGACCGATTTTGCAACGTAGGGTTTGGACATTTTGAATCGATTCGGATTGAAATCGCGTGACACCGGATCAAAGACCTAAGGTAAACCCTAGAATTGAATTCCTTCTTAAATTCTGAATAGTAAACCCTAGTTTTCTTAAATTTTTCACGAAAATGCCGCCCAAAACCTGTTTGTCCTTGAAAAAGGCAACCTCTAAACTCCCGGTCCGGTGTAAGAACGCCGCTCGGCCACCACCTACCCCATCACCGGTGAGGACTCCATCACCATCGGCATCGGAGACCACCTCCAGTTTGACGAGCGCGTCTTCACGCGAGTCTTCGCCTATGCCACCACCACCCACCAATGTAGAACAACCCAACGAGTGGTGGGCAGCCAAGACCTTTGAGGTCGAGTACATCATCGACCCAACCCTCTTCACGAACCCCGATGTACCGGGCGAGACCCAATGGGCTCGCAATTACCTACAAAATGCCGGTCTCGGCAACCTTTTGAAACCTATCAGTGGGTCCTACTACCCACGATTGGTCTGTTTGTTTTACCAAGGGCTAACGGACGGCCCTACCAAAGATATTGTTTTGACCAAAATCGAGGGTCAGAAATACACGATCACTCGTCGCCACATACACGAGGTACTAGAGTGCTACCTCGATTTCACACTAGAGACCACCCTCTTTCCACCCTTCGAGGAAGAGGCCAAATTTGAAGAGATCATAGCCCGTATGACCAAAGGGAAGACGGGGTCGGGATCCTCCATTAGGAGGGTCGACCTTCCCCACTACATGTGGATGCTTGATTCAATAATCAAGTGTAACCTCTACCCCATGCGCCACGACACGGAGCGCATAGAAAAGGTGTAGCAGGCACTTTATGCGGCCTTCTGTGGCCGATGGTTTGATGCCACCATGCTCATCCTCGAGGGGATGAGATACATAAAAGGAAAACTGATGAAGGGCAACTTGAGGCCCAAAGAGAGGATGTCGTATGCTCGGCTCATATCGAGCATGTTGGAGTGTTACTCCAACGCTCCCGAGTATGTGGTATCGCCCCATGAGGTGAGGCAACGGACCAAGTGAAGACGTTTTCAAAGTCTTCCTGGAGCCGCAATTACAATTTGTTGAAACTGACCCTACCGGCTCCGGGTCCCGTTCCGGCAACAGCAGTAGCTCCAGTACCACCACCACCCCCACCACCACATCTAAACCCACCCGTGGGTGGGGCACACCCCGTTGAGCCACCAGCGGAGGGGGCACCCTCCCATACCACCGCTTCACCTACGCCGCCAGCACAGTCTGCGGCAGCTACACCTACGTCATCCTATCGCCGCCGAGCACCTCATTCCGGTCCTACCATTGAGGACGTGTTGGCACGCATGGAGGCCAACAACGAACGGATGAACCGGAGGATGGACTTCCTTATGTTCCATACCCTCTACTACATCTATCCATTGGACTACCAGCGGCGCCTAGCTCAGGAGGAGGAGTGGACCGCAGGACGGACCGCCTTCCATAGGGGTCCAGTCTTCCATCCGACCACTGCGGCTACCGACGCATCCGGCTCGGCACCACAGCCGCCAGAGCAGCCAGCCCAGACTTCACAGCCGCAGCCACCACAGACCAGCCAGCCAGCTCCAGCAGCCCAGCCAGCCCCCATGCCTCCGCCAGCTCAGATGGAGCAGCCCGCTCCAGCATCGGATCAGCCTGGCGAGGGGACGGTGTGAGACCGAGATGAGGATGTTCTTTTTGTATGCCTGTTTTTGGCACTTTTGATGTTATGAAAACAATGTAATTCAAAGTTGTAAATTTTGCAAATTAATGAAATATAGAAAATTTTGTATCTGCGTAAATTAACTGTGTCTAATTACTTTGGTATGTGGGTACGCGACACCCCCATGTGCGGGATACCCAAACCGAACACCCTTGGGTTATTTTCAAGGACGAAAATTTCCAAGGTGGGGAGAATATAATAACCCAAAAAATTTCGTTAAACGGTGACCTCGGGATCCATGCCCGACTGGTCATAAGTTTAACCAAGTAGGAGTTCACTAGTTGACTCGAGGAGTGATGAACGGATGCGATGTGAAATTAAAGCAAACGTGTGGAGTGTGAGGTGAGATCTGGATCCACATACACCATCTGGGGTGTATGTGCTCAACACATAGAAAATGAGTATAAAAGGGTTAAAGAACCCTAACTTACTCTTGTTTGGTAGTTGAAAGAGTTAAGAAGAGAGAGAGAGAGGGAGAGAAGTAAAGAGGGGTTGTTGTGCAAGGAGTGAATGCAAGCCAAGAGGGGATTCGAGGATTTAAAGTCGAATTCAACGCGAAGGATCCTTTGAAGCTAAAGCTGGAACCCTAGCCATTCCAACTTTGAGATCCAATCAAATGGGGATTTGATTGAGGTAAATTTTGTTGAATTAAATGCATAAGATTGTAGGAGTTTAATTGTAGTCAAGAATACTTAAAATCATAGGATAAAGGCTTAGAAAAAGAAAGAAAAATAGGTTGAAGAGGAATTGGAAGATCAGCCCGAAAGGGGGCTGAATCTGGCCAAATTGATTAATCGAAATTAGATTTTGATTAATCGATTTTGGCCCAGAAGTTGAAAAGTCATGGAAGCCCGATTTCAATTAATCAAAATGAATTTCGATTAATCAATTTGAATTTCGATTAGTCGATTTGGAAATCGACTAATCGACTAAGAAGCTCCAGCCACTGGAGAAATGAAACCTAGGGAAATCGACTAATCGAATTGCATTTCGATTAATCGATTTGGGATTTCGATTAATCGATTTGGGATCGATGAATCGATTTTGAGATCTCGACTACTCGATTTATGAATCGACTGCCTTATGTTGGAGACCTCGATTAATCGATTTGGGATCAATTAATCGAATTTGAATCTCGATTAATCGATTTTGAGAATCGATTAATCGAACTGCATTTCGATTAATCGATTTTGGGAATCGATTAATCATCCTAAGGTTGGCTATTTCATTTAAACTTTATCAATCAGTCAATTCTATGGTCAAATCACAGAAGAAAATCAAGCATCTATCCAAGCATTTTCAAGCAAATCAAACAAATTCAAGATAGTCAATCATAACCATTCGATTGGCCTATCATCAAGACTAATAATCGGGCTAGAATTTTCTGAGATGTAATCATGTAAACCTAAGTATATTCCAGCTACAAGTCATGCCAAAATTTAACAAATTTCATAGACAAATAAGCAAAGATTCAATGCTAGATTACATACAACTATTCTAGTATTCAAGCAATCTAGGGCCATTCATTTTAACCATGTTTAAATCAGCATATGATGAAATGAAATACTGAGATTTCACATAAATAATCCATCAAAGCATGCATCTAATAACATATCATAAATCCTATGATTTCTATGTAAGAAAATAAGATTTATTCTACACTATACTATGCATTAAATCAATATGCATCTACAACTGCAAATTGACCTAGAAATTCATGATCATTATAGTTATTTCTAGAGATCAAAAATAAAAATTTATCACCTACAGAACATGTACTTTCTATCCATAAAGTTCATTTAATCTAACTCCTATAACATAGTCATACAAAGTCAACAACTCAAATTTTCTACTCATTAGGGCATAGTGGTCATATTTGACCAAATTTTGACCATTGGATGGCCTTGCACGACCATGTAAATCACATGCATGGCATCCAAGGGTCATGAACATAACACTTTTTCAGAATATTCACAATATTTGAATTGGAATCACACTTTAATCCTAAAAAATGCAAGAAAATTCAAAATTTTACAACTAGATGGTGGTCTAAGCATCTTTGACCAATGTAGACCATTTGGTAAATCTAGACCATTGGATGACCTTGCATGATCATGTTAATCACATGCATGGCCTCCAACATCACTGGTCTAACATATCATTCTAGAATATTTAAAAGATTTAAGATAAAATCTCATTTTGTTTTACAAAATCTCAAAAATTTCCAAGCAAAAATCGAAATTTGATTAGTTTGACCTTTTAGACCAATCTAGACCATTGGATGACCTTGCATGATCATGTAAATCACATGCATAACCTCTATCACTGGTCACTTAGTGTTCCAAAAATTTAAACAAAAGTTTAAACAAAAATCCTTTCTATACTACAAAATTTCAGGCAAGATTCGAAAGGAATCACCGAGCTATATTGGCTTTAATCTTATATGGTCATTCTAGACCATTGGATGGCCTTGAATGATCATGTAGATCACATGCATGACCTCCAATATTCTGGCCCTATATGTGCATATAGTCATTCCAGAATTCCAACTTGGGCTATCCCATTTATCAATCTTGTATAAACACTTTAAGTAGTACTCGGCCCATTACAGATTGAGCCAAGCTCAAGCCCGACCCGTTGAGATCCCTAGATTGGCCAAAGCACCACTAATGGTGCCATAGATTGGCCAAAGCACCACCAATGGTGCCATTCTGCGGAAAGATACAAGTTGAGTTTGACAAAGCTCTTTGTCAGCTCCGCACTAGAGCCGGATATACGCACTCCAAAGCAAGATTTACCTGCTCTAGCGGCTACCTCCCTACTCTCTACTAACTCTTGTAAGAGCAAATAAAATCTGCTTTGACAAAGGGTGAGCAGAAAGCTACGGAGAACTATTGGAGAAAGTAAATCCTACTCTGCAAAGTGTTAGCGTTAGCAAGGAGAAGGAGGACCATCTTTAGCAAGTAGCAGAGATTTAAAAAAGAGAAAAGGAACCTCTTAAAGCTGGTAAACCCTGCTCTCGCAGTGAGCTAAAAGAGAGCTATGCCAAACAGCTATACTCCCTGTCCCTTGGAGCAGACTTCGAGCTTGAAGCGATCCCTCCTCATCAACCATCTGGTGGTATTGAGTCCTCTGGGCGTATTTTAGCCAGCAGCGACAATAGGACAAGAAGTAAGTCAACATAAAGCCAAGACAGCACACCTTACCATCTCTTATATGACACTTGGCATAATAGAAGCCATAAATCTCACTAAAAAAAGCACATGGGTTTCGTGGTCGGTGAAGAAATAGCTTAGTTTATAACTATCATTAGGATTTCTTATAATAAATCATGCCATATAATGGGCAATAAGATGATGACAGCATGCGTGGTGGACAGTGACTGGTTTAAAATATTCTGTAAAAACTGGGGAGTCTTCTAGTCCTTGGGCTGGGCCCATTTAAAATAGTGGTAGTCGGTGGCTAATTGTCGGTCTTTACACGTGGCTCAAAAATCAGTGGGACCCACATCTGCTTGTGAGGTAGGTGATGCAGATCGGTGTACCGGATCGAAACCGAAACCAATTTTTTCGGTTTTCGGTTTAGTACCCCCACACCGAAACTGAACCAATACCCATTCGGTTCGGTCCAATTAGGTTTTTTTTGTTTTTCTGAAACTGACACCGAAACCGATTAGATTCGGTTCGGTTCAATGTGAGTATTTTGCATAATTTTCTTAATTTTTAATGTATTTTTTCAATTTTTTCAGGATTTTTTTCGGTTTACTCATCATCTTACCCCCACGGTTTTTGGTTTTTGCCACTCTAAACCGAAACCAAATCGAATTGGGGTTCAATTCAGTTCGGTTCATTTTGGTTATTGGTATGGTTCGATGTCCTCAATTTTTAGTTCGATTTTGAGTTTCGGTTTAGGGTTTGCATCCCTTCCATGAGGTTTATTTCATGATGGGGTGCTATTTTCAAGAATACTTTAGTTCTATATGGCGTGGTAAACCAAGGCTGCATTTGGTTTAGCTCTTGGCGAAAGAACATCTCTTTCATTCTTTGGCTCTAGTTGAAAACTGCTTTCATATTTGTCTAGAGCCTGGTAACAAAGGTTTTTGTCCTCACTACAAAAAATAAGACTATTAGCGACAGCCAAAAACTAACACTATTAACTAATACCCTTGCCGCGGGAGGGGGAGGGAACAGTTATTTGCCTGCTCACTATGAGAATAGACTTTATCTGTTTTGATGAAGAGTATCTAGAAAGCTCCTTCTGCTTTGATAAGAGCTAATCGAAACACAACCCATAGAAATACAGTTGAAGGAGTTGAAAAGCTGACCGAAACCGAAATTAAGGCACTCTCTCTCTTTCTGGGCATTTAAATACTTAAATGGCATTTGAATGATCTTTACACTTTAAAACAATTTAAATCTCCCTAAGACAATAATTTTGGGCGTGTTGCACTTCAAGTCTTTAAACTATGATTTATGACTTTAACGGTGTATTTAATCACTAATATCTTAAATCATTAATCGTGTAAGAAAATCACTAATATCTTAAATCATTAATCGTGTAAGATCATTTAAAAATATTATAATGTTTAAATGATGGTGATCAACAGAGTTTGGTAGATTTTAATGTATGCTTGACTAATATAATAGAGTTGCTGCATGCAGGGTGACTCACTTGTTCATTCTCAGCTGTGAATCGGAACCAGTTGAACAATAGCTCAACTATTATCTCTTTCATGAGTTCTAATTTCTGTGCCCGCTCTGCCTTTTGTGCGGGTGAAAAAAATTAACTATGAATAAAAAATCTCATGCTAAATCATCAAATCTGCATTTCACGGATTTGGATGCTCATAAACAGTGGCGCATTTTACAGGTTTGGCCATTTTAGAATCAAGGAATAAAACCATATATACGCTCGAAAGTAAAATGGTCAGTTTCTTAATATCAACTTATATCTCACTGATGAATGGAAGATATGGACTCGATCGGCTTAGAGAGCTTAAGAGTGGCACTGATAACTCCTTGCTCCGTATCGAATCACATGAACGGTTGAGTTGCACATAATTGAAGTGTAGAAGCTGAACTTTTAATGTGGCAAACGGATTTATTGATTAATGTTAATTATTTTATTTTAAAATAAAATTTTAACAACATAGATATTGTATATTTAAAAGAGTTTTAAAATTTTTTCTTTCTTGATTTATTATATTTTGATAGCAAACTTGTAAAATTATTTCCTAAGGAAGTATTTTTTCATATTTGGATTTATCTTTTCACCCTAAATCTTAAGAGACACAAGTCTAATATCTCTTCATCATAAATCTGAAAAGACACAAGTGAATCGATTTTTTTTTTATAATTATCTAAAAAGACAACTCTCTTAAAAGACACAAGTGAATCGATTATCTTTTTACCGTTATATGAAAAGACATGACTCTCTTAAAGACACAAGTGAATCGATTTATCTTTTTACCGTTATATGAAAAGACATGACTCTCTTAAAGACACAAGTGAATCGATTTATCTTTTTACCGTTATGTGAAAAGACATAATTCTCTGAAAAGACACATTTGAAATCTTTTCACCTTAATCTGAAAAGAAACAATAGTTGGAGTTTTTCTTTATAAGTAGAGATAAGATCTCCGTTAAAAAAAAAAAAAAAAAAGATACAAGAAAATAAGAATTTCTTTCTTTCTTTTTGGGCATATTACGTGGTGTTCAGAATGTTTTTTTTATAAGTGCAAACACAAAAAGAATTATAGAGGTTTGGGCTTGGCTGTATCCCGGGAACGTATTTGCTATTATCCTCTTTTGTTATCATGATTCTAACTGGAAGAAGACAAATAATGTTCAGAATTGTTGAAAAAATTTTATTGAAAAATAAAAGCAAAAAATAAAGAAGAGAGAGGATTTGAATCAAAGACTTTGACTTTTAATTTTTATAATTAATAAGTCATTTGCGTTTCTTTTATTAAAACTTAAAAGTGTTAATTAATATTGTAAAATAAACAAAAACTTTCAAAACTCATCCTACCGAGAACATATTGGGTTTGCTTGATAGTGGAAAATTGTGAATCGCAAACTTGAATTCGAACCAAACAAATTAACTTTGTGCGAAATTAATTCTTTACGACAACAAAAATTACTTAGATGAAAGAAGTTATATCTCACATAATTTGATTATCATTTATTTATTAAATACCTCTTAATACCTCTCTGAAGCCATATGAGACAATTAGAACAGAACAAAGAAGATTAGTTATCATCACCACAAATAGAGAAATGCTCCAAACACTATAAAAAATAAGACTATTAACGACACTCAAAACTGTCGTAATTAACAAAAGATCTTGTTGTTTCAGTAGTGATAGGATTAGTAGCTGCAATTTTTTAGTTTATAGCAAAAGTTTTGGCTGTCGCTGAAACACTTTATTTTTGTAGTGAAATTTTTTTATTAAGAAAAAATATTTATGATTTAATTATCACTACAAAAAATAAGACTATTAGCGGCAGTGTTTTTTAATAAAGCACTGCCGCTATTAGTCCTGTCGCTAATAAAGCATTGCCGCTATTAGTCCTGTCGCTACAAAAAACTGTCGTTACAAAAATAATAGCAGCAGCTTTTTGTAGCGACAAGACTAATAGCGGCAGTTTTTTATTTAAAAAAATTGCCACTAATAATCTTATTTTTTGTAGTATATTAAGTTTGGCAAAATTATTAAAGGCATAGTTAATGATTTAGTAGTAAAGATTTTATAACCCATTAAAGCAAGATTATTCCTCAGAGTGCTTTTCTAGTTGTAGTTTCAAACTTCAAAGCCGTTGTCGTGTGCCCAAGTGAGTGGAGAAGACCCACTTAATAAAACTTCATTTTCAAATGGATACAGGTATTTGCAATTGAATATTCAATAACGGCAACTAAGGTTTTCCTCAATCAGAGCCTCTAATTCCCTTAAGTGAAACTATAGAAATAATTTTTCGTCTTAAACTTTCACAACATAGATCTTGAGATCAACGGAGATGTTGATCTATAAGGCATGTATTAGAGTTTTTAAGTTACTTTTAGGGATGTGATGCAAGTGAAATCAACACATAACTGTTTCATAGGTAGGGCTTGATTGATTTTATCTACTTTTAGGGATGCGTGACTGTCACGTTCCGAAATTCTATCCCATACTACTCAGGTGCATTGTGGGTGCATCTTGTGAGTGATAAACATAATATCTCAAAGCAGATAACAAGAGAGATAAAATCATTTGTATATCGTAAAACTCATATCATATCATAAACGCAAGACCATGATCTAAATACTTATATCCTAACGTACCTCACCATATCTCATAACATATCATACCATGTCTTATTATCATTTTCGCACATACGTCTGTACATCACATGAGCGTAACTAACATACTTGTAAAATCCTAAACGACCTGTGCCAGAGTTGCTACTCGAGCTACCATGGGAGGGTCAACATAGTATCATACCACTATATCATAACGCCTTCGTGTCATACTCATACTCCACCATCCAGCCAATGGAGAGACATAATGGCCAAACTAACTCATAAACATACTCATACTCATAATCTCTCTCAGAGATCTGTCTTGGCTGAAAGATGTTGTTGCTCTTACGGTGGCTACGCAAGGAACGGCACGTACAGAGACTTAAGTTCTTTATCTTTTCATGCCTACATAGCGATGTCTTATTATCGTACTCGTATCATAACTTATCTTATCTCATACTCATATCTTATCATACTCTTATATTTAATCTTAGGACAAATTATAGTGAGGCAACTTTCCTAATTTACGCTTCCCAAGAAAAAGATTTCGTAGTAACCTGGATATACTTTGTGTGGTAGTCTATACTAATATAGAGGTTTTGCATCCATACATGGATGCCAATATTCCGAGTTTCACGTGACCGTAGAAGAAACCTCACCACAGCTAATGCCTATGATCGAACCTCATAACTTAACTAATAATTTATATTATCATATTTGAACTCGGGGTGATCGGGTTACCGTATATGCCACCGTATACGAGGTTACACTAAATTCGCACTCACCCAACTCGTCATGGGTCACATTGCACCATGAGTTGTAAGGCATGTGAATGTGGTATACTTCTCGCTTCGATACCATCTCAGTGAGTCACCACGCCCAAGCGTAGGTATGATCTCATATACTCTCGTACATATATCTTAACTTACTCATAACTCATAATATAATTTAAGATAGAAACACAGAAGGTCAGACGTACAGAAATATTTATATTAGATTATCTTTTATATATATATATATATATATATATATATTTACACACATTCTAATACAACATAGAATAGGGTAATTATAAGTGTATCATCGATAACGGAAAGGTCGGGGTTCGATGTTCACAAGATATCGAATTTCTAACACCTCGTGTTATCGAAACGGTCATGTTGAAGTGATAAATTGATATATATATATATATAATAATTAGATAATTAAATTAAATAATATTTATAATTATTAAGTTATAATTTATCATGACCATCGATCGAAAGACCTTACGATATAATATACACAGGAACTTTGGTCATGAGAATTAGAAAATAACATTAAATTCGAATAGCCTTGAGTCATTCAAAATTGAACCCGACTTGTTGACCTCTAAAATGTCAGATTCGTGAAATGGCTATTTCACACAAAGTTGTAAAACTCGTTTTCTTCTTTCCAATGCCGTAAGAATTGCATTAATCTAAGGTCAGAGTAAAAAGTTATGACCAAAATATCAGGACTAACACATCGATGGTCGCGAGCTCGGGTTCGTGGCCGCGAATTCGGATTCGTAGCCGCGAGTTCGAACCCGAAACTTCAAAATGGTGCAATTCATAATTCTTTTAAAATTAAATAAGAGCATAGTTTAATTTTAGGACTTAATAAATAATAATATAAATTTGTAGCAATAATATATTATTATAATTTTAGTAGAAGGGTAAATTTATAATTATATAAATATATCAGATTCATAGTTTCTGAGAGCTTAATTAGTTTTGCTTATTTTCTTCTTTATATTCGAGATGTCATTAATGGGGTTAGATAAATAAGAATATGAATTAAATTTTAATGTTTAATTAGTTTTAGATAAACATGAATATAAAATTACAGTTTTAATAAAAGAGTAAACTTCTAACTATATACATTTAGAAATAAATAATCTCAATAAGATATAATTCCAATTAAGTCAATCTATTCGATTTACTAATATTAGAATTTAATTAATTTTACAGATTTAAAAGAGGAAGTAAATATATTAAATATGCAGACCTAATAGAAGGTAAAATATTAATAACCCAAACAAAGGGATTCTTGAAAAGAAAAGAGATATAACATATAAATCCGATTTACAGAATATACAATTTTCAAGGGAAAGCATATATTAAACATATAGGTCTATTAATTTATGAGATATTTGAATTTAAATAAGATTTTTAAACCCGTCGATGTGTGATCGAACGCATCTTACGCAACGGGATATGAGAATAACAAGATGGATTGATGGGTACCCACCTCTTGAAGCATGAACGAAAGATCAACGACGATTCGAGTTGAAAATTCGATTTACTAATATTAGAATTTAATTAATTTTACAGATTTAAAAGAGGGAGTAAACATATTAAATATGCAGACCTAATAGGAGGTAAAATATTAATAACCCAAACAAAGAAATTTTTGAAAAGAAAAGAGATATAACATATAAACTCGATTTACAGAATATACAACTTTCAAGGGAAACATATATTAAATATATATGTCTATTAATTTATGAGATATTTGAGTTTAAATAAGATTTTTAAACCCGTCGATGCGCGATTGAACGCATCCTACGCAACGGGATCTGAGAATAACAAGATGGATTGATGGGTACCCACCTCTTGAACCATGAAAGAAAGATCAACGGCGATTCGGGTTGAAAAGGTTGATGCCCAGGGCGTTGGTTAGTCTAAGTCTTAAGAGAAAATGATTTTTTATCATAAAGAGTAGAGAGTTTTTAAAGTTTTATTTATAATGGTATAAAGTTTTAGGTCAACTCTAATTAACACTTTTCGTAAAAGATTTAATAAAATAGGATATTAACTTGGATAGCTTGAGAAAATGTTTCATTCCAGTACTTTGTATAAGCACCGAAACAATTGGTGTTTCTCTCCCAAAATTACAGTTATACCCTTTGACTTGTTTGATCACTTAAAATGGGCATAACTTTTTATATTCTTATCATAAGTCGTCACATTATCTAACGTTAGAATTGTATCAACGAGCACTTTGCAATGAGTCTAATTTTGATATAGAAAAAATTAAAAATTTTCTATTTTAAAGGGTGGGTTCCGATTTTGATGTAGAACATTAACACAATACATAATATGATACATCATCTAACACCGTTAAAATAAAATCTAAAAATCCAGATTGTTATAGTGACAAATGAAATCCAACATATGATTGTCTCATAGGAATTGCTTTTATTGAATATCGGTCCCGAAAATTAATACCCTTTTCAAATATTGTTCCTATCATTTTCATATATAATATATTCTAAGGGATCCATCACAAAAAGTAAGAAGGAATATTTATTAGATTCCGAAGACAGACATCCTTACCTATCATCATTATCATCATATCTTTAATAACATCATAAGTCCTCCCTTGTAAATATATTAGTATAGTATATATAATTGGAAAAGAAAATAGGAAAATTTACAAGAATAACTCTTTTTTGGAAAATAATGTCAAGTTTATACTCTTTAAACCATTTTACCAATGAGGGGAACT
The DNA here is from genome assembly GCA_021018995.1 of Chloranthus sessilifolius. Taxonomy (NCBI): domain Eukaryota; kingdom Viridiplantae; phylum Streptophyta; class Magnoliopsida; order Chloranthales; family Chloranthaceae; genus Chloranthus; species Chloranthus sessilifolius. The sequence continues at coordinate 73,524,018 of CM037598.1, read as the reverse complement.
TTTATAAAGTATTTTTTTTTGTTGCGATAAAACTTTTATAAAGTATTTACTACATGTCCTATTTAACAAATGACTCGATTATCCTGTCTTAAAAGGTTAATAAGGTGTCAATATGGATAGAGATGCAACGTATAATAGCCAGTATGCTTTTGAGATGCTTTTTCCGTATTTTATTTTCAATTGAATCATATATAATTATCATTTTTTAAATGATATAAAATTATTATTATTTTGTATATATAGTGGATCCGTATTTGGTCAAGTGGGCAAAGAAATCTATGTGCTTAACAATTGATAAATTTATGAAACTAAAGTTTAGGCAAACTCAAGATTAAATCTAAAATCATCCATCATGAGAGTTAGAGAATGTTTCATTTCCCTATGTAACATGCATCTAAAACTATTCATTATAGAAAATGGAGGCTCTCAGATTTGATAGTAACATTCACCCTATTATTGAGTGCACCTGAAGCTTGCCTATATTTTTTTTTATTTCTTGAGGAGTAAGTCACAGAACACACCTAACAAAGGTCAAATTAGTAATAAATTGGAGCCGTAAAGTACGAGAAGATGCGCGGACCACTTTCCAGGCCTTCAGTTGCTGCCGTGCCAAACCGCCATGTGCTCTAGGATCGTTGGATCTGACACGTGTCATCGTCTCAACGACAGAAAGTACCTCGAGATCTTAAGGGGATCTTGAGCCCTGAGAGAAACAGGAGGCTCATATTTATCCCCGTGTCATTGCTTAATTGCATAAGAAGAAAAAGATCAGTGCTGCTAAGGAAGAAAATTTCAGTTTCATGCATGACCCAAACCGAAAATTTGACCTAACTTTCCAAGGTTTTGCCAAAATTTCAATAATTTGAACTTTCAATATTTTGGCTCGATCGAAATAATAATCCAAATTATCTTTTCGGTACCAACCGAAACCGAGATAATTCGGCTGATAATTTGAATTATCGGCTAAAATTTTGAACCACGGTGATGCTTGTTGACTAGTTAGGGACCGACCCTCCGACCCTCATTTAAGCACCAAATGGTGTTTAAACGAAGTTACACCATTTATTGGCTTATGATCTTCGGAACAAAATATTAAAATTGGTATTGGTCTTGAGTATCGGTTTGCCGAGGGTCGATACAACTTGGCCGATACCGATACGTATCGGCCTATTTTTTTTTTAAATAAAATAAAATAAAAAGTAAATCTACATCTCGGCCAAAACCGAGACGTATCGGCTAATACCCAATATATATCGGCCGATACGGTATCCAATACCTGAGTTGGGATACTGATACGTATCAGTTTGCAGAGAAACCGATATTTATCGGTATCAGCCAATTTTTGATACCTTGCTTGAGAATTCATACCGTCAAAGTAATATATCATCAATTGAAGAGCTAAAGTCCAAAAAATCACACTTTTTGGGAGATTATAATCATCCGATCTGTGCGTCTAATACCAACGGCTGTTCTTAATTCTGATGACTGATATTAAAGTTCACCAATCCGATGGTTTACGTTCACTTATAAGTATGATCATTTGGCTGAGACAAGTTCCAACGATGGTTTGCCACTTAGACAATTTAGATTGATCATAGATGTGTGCCATATGACACAATGATTAATCACCATACAATGGTGTGAGATAGAAAGTGACAATTTATTTGGTGCAAGATCTTTTAAACATTGCCCATAAAAATAAAAATAAATCATTTAAATACCATTTGGTGGTCCAAAATAAATAAGAAAATGGCATATGCCCCACCTTACTCAATGGGTAAAAGTGGGCGCCCGATCCGATCCAAAAACTTGACCCGACCTCACACCCAATGCACCGAATCTTTGAGGGCACCTATATTGAAAATCATCGACTTCTTTACATCCGATGATAGCGACCATTTTTTGTCATAATCTTCGATACAATGGATCTTGAGATCATGGGCGTACGATCATATAATCAATCTTTTATTCCATGTGGTTAACATCCAAAAAAATAATATGAAAATTATCCTTGAGGATGATTTTTTTGTCACTTTTCGAAAATTGTGTCTTATGGAATAAAAAAATTAATTGTCTGATGGTACTTCCACCATCTCAAGATCTACTTGGTCAAAAGATTGAAGCAAAAAATGATTTCCCTAGTCTTACTCAAAGAAGTCAATAATTTTTAGCATAGGTGCCCTCAAAGATTTCTCTTTGCAGATAGAGGTATCCAACATGAAAAGTAATAATTTAAACAGGCCAACTGTGGTGCATTTGGGTTAGCACTTCGGCATCAAAGATGGGCTCTTTGACTCTTCTGCTCCGAAGGGCAAACTGTTTTCAAGTTTGGTGAAACTGTTCCTCACACCATCTGTTTTTGAGAGGAGCTGTTTTAAGTGATAAAATTACTTTCCTCTTCCTTTTCTTCTCTTCCAGAATAAATTTTATCATCTCTGACTCAGCAGTAGGCACCTTTACTGACGTCTAAATGCAAATGTCTAAGCCGAGGAGAGACTTCTGTCCACGTGCCTTGGAAACCAACGAATCTTGGATAAGCCTGTGTTATAATACTAAAGCTGGCAACCAACAAAGCAGCCTAGATAGTCCCTATTTTTTATGACTTAAATACCCTCACTTTAATTAACAATGACTTTCTGATTTACAGAGTTTCACTCCAAGTGATCCTCGAAATACGGAGGTTTCGGGAAACACAAATCAACGGATCTCTACTTACCATGCCGTTGGGGTGTTAGGTGTTGCGTCGAGCATGAGCCTCGGTACTTTATTCATCTGTTACCCAACACTTTTCTACCTACTTATTATAATGGAAAATTTGCCCGTTATACTCTGTCACCCTCGGTACCTTTATTTATTGTATAGCAAAATTTGCCCGTTACCTCTTTGTAATTTAACGGCTATATACTAATATCTCTTGCTCTTCTGAAATTATTATTTTATGGCCTTCCTAATGTATCCTTCTCTCAACTTGCATTACAGGTGACAAATAGTGGCCGTCTTAATGCATACCTTTATTTGTACACACAATTTGAAATATCAGATTTTGTTGTCTAGCATGGCTCCCAAACTGAAAAGTCTCGGTGAGATAAAGTGAAACAAAAATAATCTCTTTTAAATAATCTTATATATTAAAAAATATTTTACTGTTATGGTATATGTCAAATATTTGAGATTAATGTAAATAATTTATGATTAGAACACATCTTAGTTAAATAAGTACAATTATAAATCAATTATATACCATATCAAAGATCTTCAATACAATTATAAATCAATTATATACCATATCAAAGATCTTCAATACTAGCGGTTAAAGAATAAAAATAATAGTGATATTAGGGGGCATGGATTTGGACACACCGTAATAGTTATTTATAAGATCATCACATAAATAGGGTATAGTAAAATAAAATAATTTTGTGTCTACAAACAGAATAAGTAGTACACTTTCTACAGTGTACAAGTCTAACACCTTAAATAGATTCTAATATAAAAGTAGCATTTAGGAGGTTGCATCTGGAACGAATCACAATAAGATCTCGTCTTGAAAAGTGTTGACTACTTTGAAACAAATGATGGAGATCGTTTTTTATCTCAATCTTACACACAATAAATCTTTGGATCATGGGCATAAGTCGGACTATCAATTTTTTTGTTTCATGGGACACACATTTCAAAAAGTAACTTGAAACTCAGGTTTGATTGTGATGTGTGTCATGTGATTTTTCGGTCACTTATTTGAAGATGTGAGCCACATGAAATTAAAAATTGATCGTTTGATTTGTCTGCGTCAATGCAATTACGAATACAAGTTCGGACTGAACCACTAAAAGAAACTGGTTTGATTTTGGTTCTTTTTGGTTTTTTCTTTTTGAAATTGAAACTTGAATATTTTTATTTTTTCGATTTTTTTTTATTTTTAAACAAAATTTTTCAAGTTTCCGATTTTTTTTTTTTTTTTTTCGATTTCTAATCCCAATTAATTGGTTTTTGATTTTTTCCACTCACAGCCGAAATTGGACGAACCAAAATTGGTTCGGTTCGTTTCCAGGCCGATTCGGACCATTTCAGTTCGATCGGTTTTCAGGTTAAGATTGAGTTGGGGTTTCCGTCAAAACTTGCACCCCTAAAATCAGTCACTTATATTTGCTAGAGGTGCCTCAAAAGATTCGGTCGGGGCAAATAAAGGTACCGAAAGTGCAATGAGCGTAACGATCGGTCAGCAGATTTAAAAAGAAATCCAAATTCCTACAAAAAGACAAGAAAGGCCATTGTAGACATTTCAACCGAAAAGTTGATGTGATATATTAGGGTGGCAAGAAAGATGGCGCACGAAAGCGAAATAAAATGGTAATCAGTGGGTGCTGGGCGGCAAATTAAACTCAATAAACCTGTGCTATAGCTTCTGTAGAACCCCATAAATACCACACCTCACCCTACTTTTCTCTCAACCACACACCACACTCACACTCTCTCTCTCTCGCTAGCTTTTCTATTTTTGGGATATGGGTAAGGATGTTGAGGTTGCTGATTACTCGGCGAAGGACTACACAGACCCACCACCGGCACCGTTGATCGACGCTGACGAATTGACTCAGTGGTCCTTCTACAGGGCACTGATCGCCGAGTTCATCGCCACTCTGCTCTTTCTCTACATTACGGTGGCGACGGTGATTGGGTACAGCCACCAGACCGACTCGAAAGTCAACACGGCTCCTGATGCTGCCTGTTCGGGCGTTGGGATCCTGGGCATTGCTTGGGCTTTCGGTGGCATGATTTTCGTTCTTGTATACTGCACCGCCGGGATCTCTGGTTAGTATTCGACGGTATTTGATCTACTCTTGAATTTGAAGTAGCTGTTGCGGTCGTTGACGTTTTTTATTAGGTGCTGCTACGAACCCCCAACGAAATATTCAATATCCTTCACTAACCTTGCAAACCGTTGGATTTTTTGAATCAACGATAAAGATTGCTTTTTGTTCCAATCATCTACAGAATGGATCTTGAGATAATCAACGAAGCATCAGACGGTCAGATTTTAATTTTTTGAATCTTAGAAAATGAACATGATTATGACATACATCAAAGTGGTTCTCGGATCACTCTTCGGGATGTGTGCCAAGTGAAATAAAAAAAATGTCCGTCTGATGGTGCTCCCACAATCTCAAGATCCATTGCGTTAAAGATTGAGACGAAGGAAGATCTTCATCGTCTGATTCAAAGCAGTCAATAATTTTAAGCTGTAGTTAGTGAGGGGCATTTACTGTTTAGTAGCAGCCCCTTTTATTTAAATACATGGACATCACTGGCATCATCAGTTATTAAGCATCTTTTAGCTGTTAAATTTTGTTAGTTAGATGATTCTACCAGATTTCTAGGGCTCTGAAATTTGTGGAAAGAAGGGACTCAGCTGCTTCATGACCTTCATATATATTAAAGGCAGCAGAAGTGGTGGTTCATGAACCTTGATGATTCTTCTGCCATATTATAAGAAAGATTCATTTTGGCTAATCATTCATACGAAATGTTTAATCTAATAAACATGAAATATGTGGGTTTTACACGGATGCATTGTCAATTATGTGCAGAATTGTTCCTCCTTTTATAAATCTTTTTTAAATAGGCTAGAAATCTTTTTTATATTAGATACCCAGAGAAAAGGCTTTTTATGAGTAAATTTTCGGATTTTTGAGGAAATTTTTTTCTATTTATTTCAAATTACTTTATTATTTATTATTTATTATTTATTATTTTTCTAATAATAAATGTGATTTTACGCAAAAGCCAAAAGGTCAGGCGTATGGGAGTCGAAAAACGTTTCACCGAATACTTTTTTAGCCCGTGACTGAGGCAAAAAGAAACGATTTCCGGAGTCTCTCGGTCTTCTTGGTCAACGTATGGGGTTTATTGTGTAGGGTACCGTTGTAATAAATAATTTTACATTTGTAATCATGGGCTTCCCCCGTTGAAAACTTGAGTGCATTGAATTAGATGATAGAGACTATTTTTCATCAAAATCTTTCACATAATAGATTTTGAAATTTTAGCAACCTATAGTACCGTTAAATTTTGATTCCACATGGCAGCACATTAGTAAAAGTGATCCGGATCATGACATACCATGATGAGGGTCCTTGTGCCACCTTTGGGGATGTGTTCAACATACATTTAACTGTCCGATAGATTTGCCACGATCTCACAATCTATTTTATTGAAGATTGGGATGTAAAATGATTTAATGATTCAAAGCAATCAACATTTTTAATGATGTTAACCCTTGATTGAGGTTATTGAATCTTCTATTGCTGTAAATACTGATACTCTATTGTCTATGGCTCACCCAGGATTTGAAGGCCCTTTCTATGCTAGTTAAGTTTAGCATCCCCTCCCTAATTTAATCATTCTCGGCTATCAACTAGCAGGGTAGGGTCGGGTTAGTTGGGCTCTCGCTAACTCTCCTCTAAGCATGTGTTCACAGGACCACCAATTATACTAGAATTTGGGTAGAGCTCTCAATAGGTTAAGGTGGTCGGGCCAAAATTTTAGTTTCGCACCAAGAAAATGGCATATGTTCAACCCGACTTGGTCAGACGCGAGCAACAATAACTCATCTATTTATTCGTCAGAGCAACAATAACTCATCTATTTATTCGTCAAAGAGGCTAATGCAAATATCACAATAATCAAGTCATATCAAATTCAATGATCACTTTATTAAATAAGGCTTCAAAAAAATAAAAGCGGTAACAAATTTTAAAATCGTGTGGCTCGATGTGTTAATAATTCTCATCCCAATCTCCATCCTATACTACCTTTGATTGGATAAAAAAAAATGGATGGTGGAGATTATTTTGCATATATTAAGGATAATTAAATTTTATGAGTTTAATAACCAATCAGTTGAAAAAAAATAATTACAACTTTATCATTAGTTCCATTAATTTATTTTTTATCATTAGTTCCATTAATTTATTTTTGGGCACTTGAGCAAACAGGGAATCAATAAAATTACATATTTACTCATGCTTTATTAAGCCTTTAATACAGGGGCAGTCTTGTCATTTGCAAAATAAGACGGATTGCGATTTAGAAAAATATTTTATAAAACTTCCTTCAATAATAAAATGTTTGAAATTTCTTAAAAAATAAAAAAAAATGTTTGAAATCGGTATAAAATTTACATTATTTTTAGGAAGAGTGTTATTATGGTAAATTGACCTTTATTTATTTTTTATTAAAATAAATATATAAACCGGCTCACGTTAGCGTGTAAATGTGGTATGATGCGCAGGAGGGCACATAAACCCAGCAGTGACGTTCGGGCTGTTCCTGGCTCGAAAGGTGTCGTTGATCCGAGCTGTTATGTACATGGTGGCTCAGTGTTTAGGAGCCATTTGCGGTGTGGGTCTCGTCAAGGGTTTCCAAAGCTCGTTTTACGAGCGTTACGGTGGTGGGGCCAACAAGCTCAACCATGGATACAATACGGGCGTTGGCTTAGGTGCTGAAATCATAGGCACCTTTGTTCTCGTCTACACCGTTTTCTCTGCCACTGATCCCAAGAGAAACGCCAGAGATTCACATGTCCCTGTAAGATAACTGTTCCCCCTTTTTCCTATGCTCTCTCTGTCGCAAATTTTTTTGAATTATTTAAAATTTTGATAAAATTCTTTAAATTGAATTGGTGGTCTGCTGGAATTTTTACTTGTTCGCTTCATTAATTGATTTCCTAATTTTTTTCACTTTAATCAGTACTTAATAACAATTTTTTTTTTTTGTGATTGAAAACTGTTTAGAATTAGGTAGTGTACTTATTTTAATATTTTGTTTTATATTTTTTAACTTTAAATGTATTAAATATTTTATTATTATTATTTTTGTAATCCTAAAAATTTTCTTTAAATCTTTTAGTTATCCCACTTAAATTGAAGGGTGGCTTTAAACGCACTCACCGAATCTTGCTGGGGATCAGACAATGGAGATCATTTTTGGCTCTAATCTTTTACATAAGTGATCTTCAGATCACAAAGCACCTAGCAAACAGTGAGTTAATTTGTTACGTTTTTTAGATATGTGCCATGTAGTATCGAAAATTGACTATGACAGTTTCGCCATGATCTCATGCCTTATGTGGGATTGGAGCATAAAACGATCTCTATCGATTTATTTAAGATTACCAATCTGACCCTAGCATTGTCAATTAATGGGTGGGGAAATGAAAAAGGGTGCCATTACTTGCACTCGCTTTTTGAGTGATTGCAATGAGGGTAAAAAAAGGGTCTGTATTTTAGGGGCATGTGACATGTGAAAACGCAATCTGAGCCGTCTGATTTAAAGTTCATGATCTATAGATCCTTAGTGGATAAGATTGACACGAAATATAATCTTCACAATGCAATTAAATATAGTCAAAGACTATTATTTGATTCAACAGTTGACAACAATAGATCATATGAACTGTAAATCAGACGGCCTAAATTGCATTTTCATATCTCACATGTCCCTAAAATGCAAAGTCTTTCTTTAACCTCAGCGCAATCACTTAAAACGCGTGTGCAATCAGTGGCTCCCAATGAAAAATGTCATATGCCAAGCGAATGCAACCCAACCTGAAAGCTAAACCTGACTCTCGATAATTGATACCCTACCCGAAAATCTGACAGACCCGACCCGACCTCTTAGTCAACTCACTCGGAAGGTTGGGTCAAATGTGTCATATCTGGCCTGTTCCGACGTGTCAAGTTTACGTACCCAATCTGGGTAAAAAATTTGGATCAGCAAGACGGGTATAAGGTCGACCCGATTGACGGCCCTAACCCTCACCTTGGTGCATGTTGGCACCGCTTCCCTTTCATTTGGGGGCAAAAAGATAGATTATGAGATGCGTATAGAAAGTTTTATCTATATTCGTTACACAACTGATGTTCTTCACACAAACGCTTGGGGTCCCCCTTTGCCCTCCCTTTTCACTTTATCGGATTTATAGGAAACCACACTTTTCCACAGCTTCTGCTTTCGTTTTTACTTTTTGTTGTCTTCCTAAATCAAATACCACTGATGGGTACTGCTATTTCCCATGGGTGTTTGTTGACAAAACTATCCTTGTGTCTCTTGAAAAGGACGGTTAACAAAACATGTCAATTAGTCAAAAATTAGAGTTTAAAAAAGCTTATGGTTTGTGTTTCTTGACATATAGGTTTTGGCACCCCTCCCAATAGGGTTTGCTGTTTTCATGGTTCATCTCGCCACGATTCCGATCACCGGTACCGGAATCAACCCAGCTAGAAGCCTTGGAGCTGCAGTGATCTACAACAAAGATAAAGCATGGGATGATCAGGTATATAGTTGTCTTTCAGCTCTTAAATAAGAGCAATGTCTTGTAAAACTTATGGTCATATAGGGGTGTAAAATATATAGATGGTAAAATATATTTTCTTTGGAAGGTTGAAACTTACGACGAAAATATCATGTAGAATTTCAATGGGCCTAACTCAATCTCACAAAATCGGCTTGTAAGGTGAGGAGTGCCCAGATATTATATATAGCCCAAGACCTCCAAGAGCCCACACGCCGAGTGAAAGAGTTGAATTTGGGTGGGTCTTTTTAAAAGAGCAATATAAACATAAAGCAATCCCAAAGTTCTCAAAAAAGATAAAATTATCCAACCAAAATTCAAATTTTAAATCAGGCTGATGAAATATTAAAAATTTCAAATTTTAAATCCAACCAAAATTCAAGATTTCTTTTTTACCATATACTGTGGGAGCGAGAGTAAGAGTGGACAAAAAACACACACTCTCTCTCTCTACATGTTTCGTCATTACCCTAATCAAAGGGCATTATTATGTTCATTTAAGATTTAAAGATTGAAGACTAATGGGCTCCTCCTTCCTTTGTTTCAGTGGATATTTTGGGTGGGTCCATTCATCGGCGCAGCCATCGCAGCAGCTTATCATCAATACATTCTGAGGGCAGGGGCCATCAAAGCTCTGGGTTCCTTCAGGAGCAATCCCCATGTTTGATTCTCCCATAGTTCTTTTCTTGGAAGTTTAGAATGGATAAGAAGGAAGTGGAGGCAATTGAAGGGAGGCTTCTTGATGGAGATATGAGGACCATGGAATTGTAGATAGATCTCTTTGGGAGGTTTTTCAATCCCTTTTTGTGTCAAGTCTCAACACCTTTTGTTTATGGTTTCTTTTCCTTTGGATGGATAATGTACTCAGCCTAGTTTTCATCCCTGTCTTATTGTATGTGTGTACTTAAAAGGTGATTCCAAAAGTCTACCAAGTGGTTTACTAGTGGATTTGCTAGTTATCAATGCGCTTCAATTGCTTTTCTTTATTGAATAACTCAAGCAGATAATATATATATTTTAAATAAGTTAGTAGAAGCTCATCTCAGGCATTATATATATATATATATATATATATATATATATATATATATATATCGAATGATAGATACCAATATATCGGCCGGACTCCGGACTCCGATATGTATCGATTTTTGAGTTTGACGATATGTATTCAATATTTTAAATCATGCATCAAAGGGTCAGTTTTTGAGTTTAACGATATATACCCGGTAGTTTAAATCATGCATCAAAGGGTTCAAAGCATGAATCAAAATCTCGGTTTTGGTTGTGCTCACCACCCGAACCGTAAATTGGTCAATTTTCAGTAATTTTTGAAAATATGCTCTAAACTTTAAACTTTGTTGAACTTGACCGAACTTTATTTTTTTGATTTTTTAAATTTCTTTCACAAATTTAGATGACTTAAAACTGCCCTTTTTGGCCATTTAGGATGGCTTAAATGCCTTTTTTTATCTTACACCATTGAAGTTTGATATATCAGCCATCAATCTAAATCTATCATTAGAATGACAATTTCAACCCAATGAAATATGCGGATAAGTGGATGTGAACAATCCTATTGATGAACTTTAACATTAGCCATCAAAACTAAAAGCAATGGGTTATTCAATAAAGAAAAGCAATTGAAGCGCATTGATAACTAACAAATCCACTAGTAAACCATCCGATCCATTGACTATATATCGGCCGGACTCCGATACGTATCGATTTTTGAGTTTGACGTTATGTACTCGATATTTTAAACCATGCATCAAAGGGTCAATTTTTGAGTTTAACGATACATACCCGGTAGTTTAAATCATGCATCAAAGCGTTCAAAGCATGAATCAAAATCTCAGTTTTGGTTGCGCTCACCACCCGAACCGTAAATTGGTCAATTTTCAGTAATTTTTGCAAATATGCTCTAAACTTTGTTGAACTTGACCGAACTTTATTTTTTTGATTTTTTAAATTTCTTTCACAAATTAGATGACTTAAAACTGCCTTTTTTGGGCGTTTAGGATAGCTTAAATACCTTTTTTTATCTTACACCATTGAAGTTTGATATATCAGCTATCAATCTAAATCTATCATTCGAATGACAATTTCAACCCAACGAAATATGCGGATAAGTGGATGTGAACAATCCGATTGACGAACTTTAATATTAGCCATCAAAACTAAAAGCAATTGAAGCGCATTGATAACTAACAAATCCACTAGTAAACCATCCGATCCATTGACTATATATCGGCCGGACTTCGATACGTATCGATTTTTGAGTTTGACGATATGTACTCGATATTTTAAACCATGCATCAAAGGGTCAGTTTTTGAGTTTAACGATACATACTCGGTAGTTTAAATCATGCATCAAAGGGTTCAAAGCATGAATCAAAATCTCGGTTTTGGTTTCGCTCACCACCCGAACCGTAAATTGGTTAATTTTCAGTAATTTTTGAAAATATGCTCTGAACTTTGTTGAATTTGACCGAACTTTATTTTTTTTATTTTTAAAATTTCTTTCACAAATTAGATGACTTAAAACTGCCTTTTTTGGTCATTTACACTACAAAAAATGTGTTTATTGGAGACGGCTTTTGGCTGTCTCCAAAGGTGTTTAAGTCGTCTCCAATAGTATTAGAGACGGCTTCCATATAGTCTCAAATAGTCCCGTCTCCATTGTCTTTGGAGACCAAATGAAAGTCGTCCCTAATTAGGATGGCTTAAATGCCTTTTTATATCTTACACCATTGAAGTTTGATATATCAGCCATCAATCTAAATCTATCATTTGAATGACAATTTCAACCCAATGAAATAAGTGGATGTGAACAATCCGATTGACGAACTTTATTATTAGCCATCAAAACTAAAAGCAATGGGTGATATTATAGTCAATGGATTGGATGGTTTACTAGTGGATTTGTTAGTTATCAATGCGCTTCAATTGCTTTTCTTTATTAAATAACTCAAGCAGATAATATATATATTTTAAATGAGTTAGTAGAAGCTCATCTCAGGCATTATATATATATATATCGAATGATAGATATCAATATATCGGCCGGCCTCCGATATGTATCGATTTTTGAGTTTGACGATATGTACTCGATATTTTAAACCATGCATCAACGGGTCAGTTTTTGAGTTTAACGATACATACCCGGTAGTTTAAATCATGCATCAAAGGGTTCAAAGCATGAATCAAAATCTCAGTTTTGGTTTCGCTCACCACCCGAACCGTAAATTGGTCAATTTTCAGTAATTTTTGAAAATATGCTTTGAACTTTGTTGAACTTGACCGAACTTTATTTTTTTGATTTTTTAAAATTCTTTCACAAATTAGATGACTTAAAACTGCCTTTTTTGGCCATTTAGGATGGCTTAAATGCCTTTTTTTATCTTACACCATTGAAGTTTGATATATCAGCCATCAATCTAAATCTTTCATTCGAATGACAATTTCAACCCAATGAAATATGCGGATAAGTGGATGTGAACAATCCGATTGACGAACTTTAATATTAGCCATCAAAACTAAAAGCAATGGGTTATTCAATAAAGAAAAGCAATTGAAGCGCATTGATAACTAACACATCCACTAGTAAACCATCCGATCCATTGAACATCCGATCCATTGACTATATATCGGCCGGACTCCGATACGTATCGATTTTTGAGTTTGACGATATGTACTCGATATTTTAAACCATGCATCAAAGGGTCAGTTTTTGAGTTTAACGATACATACCCGGTAGTTTAAATCATGCATCAAAGGGTTCAAAGCATGAATCAAAATCTCGGTTTTGGTTTCGCTCACCACCCGAACCGTAAATTGATTAATTTTTAGTAATTTTTGAAAATATGCTCTGAACTTTGTTGAATTTGACCGAACTTTATTTTTTTGATTTTTTAAATTTCTTTCACAAATTAGATGACTTAAAACTGCCTTTTTTGGCCATTTAGGATGACTTAAATGCCTTTTTTTATCTTACACCATTGAAGTTTGATATATCAGCCATCAATCTAAATCTATCATTTGAATGACAATTTCAACCTAATGAAATATGCGGATAAGTGGATGTGAACAATCCGATTGACGAACTTTATTATTAGCCATCAAAACTAAAAGCGATGGGTGATATTATAGTCAATGGATCGGATGGCTTACTAGTGGATTTGTTAGTTATCAATGCGCTTCAATTGCTTTTCTTTATTGAATAACTCAAGCAGATAATATATATATTTTAAATGAGTTAGTAGAAGCTCATCTCAGGCATTATATATATATATATATATATATATATATATATATATATATATATATATATATATATATATATATCGAATGATAGATACCAATATATCGGCCGGCCTCCGATATGTATCGATTTTTGAGTTTGACGATATGTACTCGATATTTTAAACCATGCATCAACGGGTCAGTTTTTGAGTTTAACGATACATACCCGGTAGTTTAAATCATGCATCAAAGGGTTCAAAGCATGAATCAAAATCTTGGTTTTGGTTTCGCTCACCACCCGAACCATAAATTGGTCAATTTTCAGTGATTTTTGAAAATATGCTTTGCACTTTGTTGAACTTGACCGAACTTTATTTTTTTGATTTTTTAAATTCTTTTACAAATTAGATGACTTAAAACTGCCTTTTTTGGCCATTTAGGATGGCTTAAATGCCTTTTTTTATCTTACACCATTGAAGTTTGATATATCAGCCATCAATCTAAATCTGTCATTCGAATGACAATTTCAACCCAATGAAATATGCGGATAAGTGGATGTGAATAATCCGATTGACGAACTTTAATATTAGCCATCAAAACTAAAAGCAATGGGTGATATATTATAGTCAACGGATCGGATGGTTTACTAGTGAATTTGTTAGTTATCAATACGCTTCAATTGCTTTTCTTTATTGAATAACTCAAGCAGATAATATATATATTTTAAATGAGTTAGTCAAAGCTCATCTCAGGCATTATATATATATATATATCGAATGATAGATACCACTATATCGGTCGGACTCCGAGACGTATCGGTTTTTGAGTTTGACGATATGTACTCGATATTTTAAACCATGCATCAAAAGGTCAGTTTTTGAGTTTAACGATACATACCCGGTAGTTTAAATCATGCATCAAAGGGTTCAAAGCATGAATCAAAATCTTGGTTTTGGTTTCGCTCACCACCCGAATCGTAAATTGGTCAATTTTCAATAATTTTTGAAAATATGCTCTAAACTTTGTTGAACTTGACCGAACTTTATTTTTTTGATTTTTTAAAATTCTTTCACAAATTAGATGACTTAAAACTGCCTTTTATGGCCATTTAGGATGGCTTAAATGCCTTTTTTATTTTACACCATTGAAGTTTGATATATCAGCCATCAATCTAAATCTATCATTCGAATGACAATTTCAACCCAATGAAATATGTGGATAAGTGGATGTGAACAATCCGATTGACGAACTTTAATATTAGCCATCAAAACTAAAAGCAATGGGTTATTCAATAAAGAAAAGCAATTGAAGCGCATTGATAACTAACAAATCCACTAGTAAACCATCCGATCCATTGACTATATATCGGCCGGACTCCGATACGTATCGATTTTTGAGTTTGATGATATGTACTCGATATTTTAAACCATGCATCAAAGGGTCAGTTTTTGAGTTTAACGATACATACCCGGTAGTTTAAATCATGCATCAAAGGGTTCAAAGCATGAATCAAAATCTCGGTTTTGGTTTCGCTCACCACCCGAACCGTAAATTGGTTAATTTTTAGTAATTTTTGAAAATATGCTCTGAACTTTGTTGAATTTGACCGAACTTTATTTTTTTGATTTTTTAAATTTCTTTCACAAATTAGATGACTTAAAACTGCCTTTTTTGGCCATTTAGGATGACTTAAATGCCTTTTTTTATCTTACACCATTGAAGTTTGATATATCAGCCATCAATCTAAATCTATCATTTGAATGACAATTTCAACCCAATGAAATATGCGGATAAGTGGATGTGAACAATCCGATTGACGAACTTTATTATTAGCCATCAAAACTAAAAGCAATGGGTGATATTATAGTCAATGGATCGGATGGTTTACTAGTGGATTTGTTAGTTATCAATGTGCTTCAATTGCTTTTCTTTATTGAATAACTCAAGCAGATAATATATATATTTTAAATGAGTTAGTAGAAGCTCATCTCAAGCATTATATATATATATATATATATATATATATATATATATATATATATATATAGAATGATAGATACCAATATATCGGCCGGCCTCCGATATGTATCGATTTTTGAGTTTGACGATATGTACTCGATATTTTAAACCATGCATCAACGGGTCAGTTTTTGAGTTTAACGATACATACCCGGTAGTTTAAATCATGCATCAAAGGGTTCAAAGCATGAATCAAAATCTCGGTTTTGGTTTCGCTCACCACCCGAACCGTAAATTGGTCAATTTTCAGTAATTTTTGAAAATATGCTTTGAACTTTGTTGAACTTGACCGAACTTTATTTTTTTGATTTTTTAAATTCTTTCACAAATTAGATGACTTAAAACTGCCTTTTTTGGCCATTTAGGATGGCTTAAATGCCTTTTTTAATCTTACACCATTGAAGTTTGATATATCAACCATCAATCTAAATCTGTCATTCGAATGACAATTTCAACCCAATGAAATATGCGGATAAGTGGATGTGAACAATCCGATTGACGAACTTTAATATTAGCCATCAAAACTAAAAGCAATGGGTGATATATTATAGTCAATGGATCGGATGATTTACTAGTGAATTTGTTAGTTATCAATACGCTTCAATTGCTTTTCTTTATTGAATAACTCAAGCAGATAATATATATATTTTAAATGAGTTAGTCAAAGCTCATCTCAGGCATTATATATATATATATATATATATATATATATATATATATATATATCGAATGATAGATACCACTATATCGGTCGGACTCCGAGACGTATCGATTTTTGAGTTTGACGATATGTACTCGATATTTTAAACCATGCATCAAAAGGTCAGTTTTTGAGTTTAACGATACATACCCGGTAGTTTAAATCATGCATCAAAGGGTTCAAAGCATGAATCAAAATCTTGGTTTTGGTTTCGCTCACCACCCGAACCGTAAATTGATCAATTTTCAGTAATTTTTGCAAATATGCTCTAAACTTTGTTGAACTTGACCGAACTTTATTTTTTTGATTTTTTAAAATTCTTTCACAAATTAGATGACTTAAAACTGCTTTTTTTGGCCATTTAGGATGGCTTAAATGCCTTTTTTTATCTTACACCATTGAAGTTTGATATATCAGCCATCAATCTAAATCTATCATTCGAATGACAATTTCAACCCAATGAAATATGTGGATAAGTGGATGTGAACAATCCGATTGACGAACTTTAATATTAGCCATCAAAACTAAAAGCAATGGGTGATATTATAGTCAATGGATCGGATGGTTTAGATCTCCTTAAAATACAATTTTTAGATATGTTGCACTTCAATATATGATCTGTCACTTTGATCGGATCACCTACATCTTAAACCATTGATGTTGTAAGATCATTTAAACACCAATGATGGTCATGAGAGTCCTTCCTTTAAAAATTATGAGTTTCAATTTTTAAAAACACACCCGATCTTAAATCAAATTAAAATCCGTACTTTTAGGGCCCATCTTAAACCATTGATTAATGGTCCTTAATATCAACCTTTAAATTGAAAACAATGGATGATATTAACTCTACAAATCATATGGCTTAAATCTGATGGTACTCACCATTGGTTGATGATCAGATGGTAGGTGAATTAAAATTCAATTTTTTTTAGAAAAATGATTATTTAAGATCGTGCTACATCCTGATCAAATGAATGAGAGCGCTTTTAAAGTCAAATTAAGTTGCATCATCTGCCACAGTTCAAAGTACAAACTTCATTGCCATTTATTAAAAGAGTACCCTTAAACTCACGCACCAAATCTTTGAGTCCCATGCTGAAACCCATTGACTTCTTTGAATCCGACAATGCAGATCGTTTTTCAGCCCAATCTTTCACATGCTGCATCTTGAGACCATGCTCATACCATCCACCGTCGGTTTTTGATTTTAAATGGTATCAATTTCCAAAAAAGTGCCCTTTACATCACGTGGAACTTATCACATTCAGATAAGGTCACTTTTTGGGATGTCTACCACATGAAATAAAAAACATATCGTTTGATGGCATGCCCATGATCTCAAGATCCATTAAAAGATTGGAATGAACAACGATCTGCATTGTGGGATTCAAATCAGTCAATGGGTTTCAGCGACTCAAAGATTCAGTGGGTGGAATTAAAGGTACTCTTCTAATAAATGGCATTGAAAATTATACTCTTTTAATAAATGATATTAAAGGTACTATTTTTTTGCAAACATTGCAGCAAAAAAAAAAAAAAAAAAAAAAAAAAAAAAAAGGAGAAGAAGGAGAAGAAGAAGAAGAAGAAAGAAAGGGAGGAAAAAAAAAAAAAAAAACCTGATTTCGGGGGCGGGGGTGGGGGCTAGGTAGCTCCTCTCCTTTTTTTTTTTTTTCCTTTCTTCTTCTTTTTTATTTTTCTGGGATTAAAGAAGCAAACAAGGGAAACAAACGGAGGAGAGAAGAAGAAGAAAGGAAAAAAATGGGGGTTTTTTTATGTGCAAAAATTGGGTTTAAACACTATTAAAAAAATTTCAAAACTTAGACTGTGTGATCTCGACCGATAATTACAAATTTCCGGGAGGGGGGCGATAAAATGGATATTTTCGATTTGGCTTAGGCCGAAAATTTTGGCGAAAATTTTGACCCATGGTTCAAAGTACTCATCTTGGAGTTTATTAGGGACCCATGTTCATATCTAACAAAGGGATCATATTGAAGGATCTTTTCAGTGGGTCTAGAGACAAGCTTATGACTCTCTAGGTGCCTTTGGTTGCAACAACTGCCTTTTAACTTTTTAAAGATGATACTTTTTAGAAAGATAATTGATGTGACATGCACTGACATCAATTTCCCTATCGTTTGCAAGTTAGGGCTCGAGTGAAGATATAATTTCCCATCCATCAAGTATATATGGCAAGCATGAAATTTGAACTACTGACCTCAAATCTACACGGTGCCCGAGGTCATTACAACTTGGCGAAAGATCCAATCCCAACAAGCATACATCTATATTTATAATCTATAACAATTCTCCACTTTCGCTTTTGGGTTCTATTACTACAAGATAAAACGGACAAAAGATCAAAAAGACCAACAGTCACTCCTAAATATTTAATTTCCCTTCATTGTTCAAGCAATTTCCATTTTTAGCTCTTTTTTTCAAATTTTCCTAGTTTGATTTATTCATGCACTTCGTTTTGGTGAATATGAAACTCGAAATTACTTGAATATCCGTGCATCTGTGAATGTTGCAATCCCCCATTCAAAAACCACGGCTTGAGTCCCATGAAAGTAAAGTTCATCGAATTATGTTGATTATTGAAGATTATTCAATGTGGCAGCTGGCTAAAACTAGACCCGAAAAGTTATGAATAAGTGGGAGTAAATTGATCAATTGAAGAGGCCAACCGAGCAGTCGGAAGGCTAACAATCTATATAGTGATTTATAAAGAAGCCAAAAAAAGAAGGCCTCTAACTCAACTAAAAGACGAAGAAGAAATGAGCAGGGATGATGGTAAAAATGGTAATTGGGAGAGGGGTTTGGTGGCCGTGGTGTTCTTTTGGTCCATCAAAGATGCTTTTAACAAGAAGCTTTATCAAAATCAGGTCATCTTGTTTTAGCTGTTATAAACTTATTATAAAACTTTGTTAGTTTTATTATTTATTTATATGATAAAACTAAATCCTATAGCTTTAGTTTTCATGAGCATTTTCATCCATGTGATAGTGATCTATTCTAGCTATCTAATACGACTTGAATATTACATCTTTGACTGTTGCAATCCCCCCATTAAAAAACCACGGTTTGAGTCCCATGAAAGTGAAGGTTCTTCGAATCATGTTGATTATTGAAGATTATTCAATGTGGTAGCTGGCTAAAACTAGACCCGAAGAGTTATGAATAAGTGGGAGTAAATTGGTCAATTGAAGAGGCCAACCGAGTAGTCAGAAGGCTAACAATCTATATAGTGATTTTATAAAGAAGCCAAAAAATGAAGGCCTCTAACTCAACTAAAAGACAAAGAATAAATGAGCAGGGATGATGGTAAATATGGTAATTGGGAGAGGGGTTTGGTGGCCGTGGTGGTCTCTTGGTTCATCAAAGATGCTTTTAACAAGAAGCTTTATCAAAATCAGGACATCTTGTTTCAGCTGTTATAAACTTATTATAAAACTTAGTCAGTTTTATTATTTATTTATATGATAAAACTTAATCCTACAGTTTCCATGAGCTTTTTCATCCATGTGATAGTGATCTATTCTATCTATCTAATACGACAACATAAGGAGGGTTCTATCTAAGAAGAAGCCAAAGTTAAGGGACAAAGCTAAGAAGGAGGGTTCTCTTGAGCGAGAGCTAACAAGGAGGGTTTTCCATAAGAAAAGCCGAAAACCCTAGGGTAAGATCAAAGGTGAGTGGCTTAGATTGGGGGCTTTGCAATTGTTTATTTCTTTGTTAATTTTTTATTGTTGTTTGTTCTCAGTTTTTACTTTTGATAGTGTGGGATTTTGGCTTTTTATGGGGAGTTTTTCTAATCGATTTTGATGGGTTCTTTTATGATTTTTAAAAATAAATTTTGATGGGTTTTTCTGAAGTTTTCTAGAGGAGTTTTAGGAGATTTTGTCAAATTTTCTTTTTATCAATTTTGATGGGCTGTTTTGCGATTTAAATGTGTTTTTTTTATTTTATTTTATTTTATTTTATTTTGATTTTGATGAGTTCGTTTAGGTTTTTTTTTTGGTTGATCCAGTATGATAATAGTTCAAAAACTGCTCTAAGTATCACTCCGGGTTTGCCTGATAGAAGCCCTAAGGTTGCAGGTGCATTAGATTGCGCGTCTCCTGCAACACCCTATTCTGTCACTTGGAGTATTATCACTAGGTACACCACTTTTATTTTTCAGATTATTTTACAAATTTATTGCTCTACATATCTTGTATAGTAGAATATTTTTGTGGGCATTTATTATTTGGATATTAGATTTTTTAATGGGAATATGGGCTGATGTGCCTCATCTGATTTTACACCAATCTGCGCATTATATAAGATGTTTTTTCTTTCTCGTTCAGTTATTAGTATGAGATTTGGGATTTAGACAAATCACTGTTAATTCATTTTTTTTATTCCATTATATTTGTCCACTTTAGATTTTGCTATATATGTTAACTTGTGATTCCTCTATCTTCAATTGTCTAATGAGGCATCCTTGCACCTAAATCCTCTTATTTTTTTCTCTTCATTATTTCTTTTTTTGTTTTACCAAAATTTAATGTAGTAGTCAGATTTGCACCGGCAATGAACAGAGGAGTTTTTCATCAACTTTGACACTTTTTGTCTCTTTCATGGTTTTCATCTGTTAGGTAATTTCAATTGTGTTCAAGAATCTTTTACAACTTTTTAGGTTTTTTAATATGTTCTATTATATATATCATGGTTTGAAAGAGCAAATAGCATAGCAAAAATGCAGGTAGTATGATGTAATTTCTTGGGAAGAAAATGCAAATTTGTATTAAAAAATAAATGCCGATACTTTGAAGGTTAATAATTTTGAGTTATATATATATATATATATGGGCACTGAAATTTCGACCTGGCCTACAATATTTCGGCTGAAATTTCATCTGGGATTGTCGGCTAAATTCTTGAAATTTCAGTGGGGTTCAAAACCGATTCGTTCTCTAAATAAACGACTCTCACGTGCATCACAGACAAAAGACCATAAGACCTTTTGTTTTTGGTTATATCACTACAGGACAAAACGGGCAAAAGACCAGAAGACCAACAGTCTTTCAATCATCTCTCTATAATAGAATAAAACAAAACGCCCCTTCATTCCACAAAATGGACAAAATACCACAAGACCAATAGTGTAAAGTCCCGAAAATTTTTGACCTTTGAACAGTTCATCTCGGTGTACGTGCCCGACTGGTAACGCATCTGAGAATATAAAATTTATTAAATATTAAAGTGATTAATGAGTTAGATTAAGTTTTGAGTGAAAATGATTGAGTTAGTGGTGATATTTAAACCATTTGATGAAGTGATGTACGCCGAGTTACAGTGTAACGACTTAACACCTAAGCCTAAGCTTGTAAGTATAAGGGTTTAATTGAATGCAAGAGAATTCATTTCTCTCATTTTGGGTTGTTGAGGAAGTTATTAAGAAGAGAGAGAAAGAAGGTGAGCTTTTAATTCGTGTGTGTGTTGTGTAAGATTGGAAATTGTGGAATTAGGATCGAAGAGAATCCAAAATTCTAACTTTGAGACCCTAGTTTGAGCGTGAGCTCGTGGATCGAGGAATCAATCTGTAACATCCCCAAATTTTGAAACTGCGCGAGTTGACTAAGTGCGCATGCCTAAGACGATACCCTATGCGAGTACGCAACCTGAAGTCAAAATTATTGGATTAAATGATAAAAAACTTATTGATCTTGTTGGGTCGATGATTTGGGCCAACTGTTTTGGGTTGACTATTTGGGCTGACGACTGGACCGACTTTGGGGCCTTAGTTGATGTGAAAAGCGTGTGTATGTACACTTCACACTGGAGCCAAATTAATCTTAAGTGAAAAAGATAACACACTCAGTGTGTGTGTGTTTCACACCATAGAAGTTGGTGAGTATGACTTAACACCCAACTGGGTGTTTGTGTTTCATATGGGAGCCGACCCATTTAACTTAAAAAGAAAAAGGCTTCCTTTGTAAGCCATTGACCGGTTGCAATCTCTAGAGGGTTTTGGGTTTCTAGAGAGAGAAAGGGAGAGGAAGAAGAGAAACGAAGGATTTGTCGCGTGTGTCGTGATACGATCGTGAGGGGATGGGTTTCAAGCCCTTTGATGAAAGGAGAAAGAGAATCCCCAAAGTTTCAACTTTGAAATCCTAGCTTGAATGTGGGTTCGTGGATCGCGAAATCAATCACTCAAAGGTAAGAAGATTTATGTTAAATTGTGATTTGTATATAGATTAGTCTTTGGTTAGCTTGTAGGTGGAAAAATTAGAAGAAAATGAGTTAGATTTGAAGAAAAATGAGTTGGAAGAAGTTAGAACCCGAGTTTGGGAGAAATTTGACGAAACCGTTCGATCGATTTTGTCAAGAGTGAAATCTGAAGGTTTCTGGTCGGTTTGAAAACCATTTGATTGGTTTTAAAAACTGTTCGATCGAAATAAGTAACCGTTTGATCGGTTTGAAATCGTTTAGTCGATTTTGACTGTGCTTGTCGACACTGCTTTGGTATTTTGGCCGTAACTTTTTACTCCAAACTTCGATTGATGCGATTCTCATGATGTTGGAAAGCGAAAAATGAGCTCTACAACTTTTATAATTTGACCAACTTATGAATCTAAGGTTTTAAAGGTCAAAATTTAGGGGAAAAGTTGCGTCAAACTCTATATTAGCATGAACTTGCCCATGTCTGCCTCATTTTTGAGAAACACTTAAATATGGATGATTATAATTTTCACTATGACTAGTCGTAGATAATTCTTAATGATGGAATGTGAAGGACGTTGGGTCATTATAGAATAGAAATTGTACTCATTTAAGTAGATTTGTGTTGCGTGGGTTCTCAACAACGTGAAGATGTATGGATTTTAGTAGGTATGTATGTAGATGTGCAGGCTATGGACATCTTCCAAATTAGGTGTGTGTGTAGACTTTTGTGTGTGCGATTAGTTTTAGACATACTTCCTTGATCTGTATGTTACTACTTACGTCAATTTTCGAGGACGAAAATTCTTTAAGGAGGGAAGAATGTGACATCCCCAAAATTTGAAACTGCGCGAGCTGACTAAGTGCGCATGCCTGAGATGACACCTTGTGCGAGTAGGCAACCTGGAGTCAAAATTATTGGATTAAATGATAAAAAACTTATTGATCTTGTTTGGTCGACGATTTGGGCCAACTGTTTTGGGTTGACTATTTAGGCCGACGACTGGACCGACTTTGGGGCCTTAGTTAATGTGAAAAGCGTGTGTATGTACGCTTTACACCGGAGCCAAAGCAATCTTAAGTGGAAAAGGTAACACACTAAGTGTGTGTGTGTGTTTCACAAAATAGAAGTTGGTGAGTATGACTTAACACCCTAGTGGGTGTTTATGTTTCGCATGGGAACCGGCCCATTTAACTTAAAAGGAAACATACTTCCTTTGTAAGCCATTGACCGGTTGCAATCTAGAGGGTTTTGGGTTTCTAGAGAGAGAAAGGGAGAGGAAGAAGAGAAAGGAAGGATTTTTTGCGTGTGTGTCGTGATACGATCGCGAGGGGACGGGTTTCAAGCCCTTTGATGAAAGGAGAAAGAGAATCCCCAAAGTTTCAACTTTGAAACCCTAGCTTGAGTGTGGGTTCATGGATCGTGGAATCAATCACTCGAAGGTAAGAAGATTTATGTTAAGTTGTGATTTGTATGTAGATTAGTTTTTGGTTAGCTTGTAGGCGGAAAAATTAGAAGAAAATGAGTTAGATTTGAAGAAAAATGAGTTGGAAGAAGTTAGAACCCGAGTTTGGGTAAAATTTGAAGAAATCGTTCGATCGAAATACGTAATCGTTCGATTGATTTTTTTAAGGGTGAAATCTGAAGGTTTCTGATTGGTTTGAAAACCGTTCAATCGAAATAAATGACCGTTTGATCGGTTTGAAATCGTTTAGTCAATTTTGACTGTGCTTGCCGACACTACTTCGGTATTTCGGTCGTAACGTTTTACTCCAAACTCTGATTGATACCATTCTTATGGCATTGGAAAGAGGACAACGAGCTTTACAACTTTTGTGATTTGACCAACTTATGAATCCAAAATTTTAAAGGTTAAAATTTCGGAGAAAAGCTGTGTTAAATTTTATATTAGCATAAACTTGCCCATTTCTGCCTCATTTTTAAGAAGCACTTAATCCTTGATGCATCATAGTGTGTTTATGATATAGATTGAGGGTGCGAAGCCGTCGATAAGGATTGTCGTGTTGCTTTGAATGGCTCCGAGCGTGAGGTAGGGAAAGTTCTGAACATATACTCTTGATTATAATAACATATGTGTGTATAAATTTAACTGTGTTGTGCTACGTGTTTTTGAAATTTAGTCAAAGCATGTGTATTTAAGGTGTGTATACTAAGGAAGAAACTAGTAAGCATATGAATATGTGACATTCCAGGGATGCAAATCTGATGTGAGTATCCCGGCGACGCAGATGAGTATGTGACATCCCAGGGATGTATTTCTTTGATGTGAACATCTAGGTGATGTAAAATGATGTAGACAAGACTTGAATAGAACTTTAAATTATTATATTTAGCACATCTTTATGGTGAATAATTATATGTATTTTGCATAGTTGATTTGAGGTTAGGAGAATACCCCACCGACACTGCGGGATAATCGTGACCGACTCGATGGGATATCCGTGATAGGTGCGGCGGCCAATCCATATAAACAGGTGATGCGATTATCAAGAGGATAATGGGTATATCAAGTCACCTCGGTGAAAGGGACTTGAGCTTGTATTTAGTTGAAAAATAGTTCAATTGAACGACGATGGAGGGTATTCCATTGGGGCTCGATGCTATATTGCTCGGGAATTATTTAAGTTTGTGACACAAGTCTTTGTATGGTATGAGAACAAGTTAAGTAAAAGATAAGATGTGATATATCCATTCAATTCATGCTTTTGGTAATTTAAATGCTTTTAAACTATTTTCAGCTTATGAGATCATGCTTCGCTTATGTCATGAAATATGTGTGAGTAAGATAGCTTTACATGTTCATATATTTTTCCTATTGAGCTATGATGTAGCTCATCCCTCGACTATACATCACAAGTACAGGTGTAGATCAAGACCCGGCTACGGAGAAAGGCTTGGGATCTCCCGTTTGGGAGAATTCTACCTTAGGTGACGTTTGGACATGGGTATGTTTTGGGTTTGTATAATGGATATTTTGAGATTTTTTGGATTATGGACTTGATATGTTTGGGGATTTATTACTGTATTAAGATTTATTTATAAGTATGTTTGTAGGCCACTGTTTAGGTGATGGTCGGCCATCACCGATGGTTTTTCTTTGGGCCCTTTTTATTTAGTCTTTATGTATAGAAGAAATCTTTTTGTTGCCATATGTATCTTTCCTTTGACTCTACTTTTATAGGTATACCAAGTAAATTCTGTATTCGGATCGTGATTTGTGTGACCCGACGGTTCGATTTTCTCTGAGTTTATGATGTAAGGAAGAAAAAAAAAATATTGTGCGAGTTTTTGTGCCTTGGGAAAAATCGGATTGTCACACGATTTATTAAAGGTGGGAAAATTGTGCTCAATTATGATTTATATGAATGCTAGGCTTTAGTTAGCATGTGGGTGAGAAATGAGAAGAAAAGAAGTTAAGAATTAAGAAAAATGGATTTGGAAAGTTCAAACCCGCATATGTGAGAAATCTGACAAAATCGATCGATCGAAATAAGTAATCGATTGATCGATTTTGTCGCAGCAAAAATGTGAAAGAGTCTGGAGAAATCGATCGATCGAAATAAAATTTGATCGATCGATTTGTGAAACCGATCAATTGGTCTGAGTACTAATCGATCGATTTGAGAAAACAATTTATGTGTTAGAGAGTTTCTGAAGGAACCAATTGTTCGAATTTAAATTCAATTGATCGATTTGAAATTCGATCGATCAATTTAGTAACCGATTGATTAGACTATGGCACCTGAAAGGTGTAGTTTTATGAAGGAACCGATCGATTGAAATTTGAACCAATAGATCGATTTAAAATTTGATCGATCGATTTGGGAACCGATCGATCGGATTTTGATGTGAGAGATATGTGGTTTTCTGAGGAAACCGATCGATCGATCGATTTGGACAGATTCATGAATTTGTTTGGTTTTGATGAGGAGACTTGGGGGAGACTTTATATCTTCCCATTTTACATCATTTCTGACGTGTGGATTATGACTTGGTGTGTTTTAGGTTTGAGATTGGGTTTGTGTGAGAGGGGCTAACTCGGAATAAGAAGTCTTTATTTTAGCTTAGCTTGAGGTAGGGAAAACTCTATAACATGAGCATTTGATTACAATTAACATGGATTTAATGATATGATTTGAACATGTGTGATTTTTGATCTTTGTCATTTATTTAGCATGGATTTTATTCATGATCTTAAATATGAAAGGTGTGTGTGTATGCGCACTTAGAGAAACTACGTGTGTGTGTGTGTGTGTGTGTGTGACATCAGATTCGTGTGCGTGTGTGAAATAAGCCATGTGTGTGTGTAAGATCAGAAAGATGTGAATAAGTGTGTGTGTAAGATCTAAACTTCAAATCTATTATAAATTATCACAATTCACGGTGATAAACTATAAGTCAGATTTAACACTTTGATTTAAAGTTTATGTGTGTAGATACCCTACTAATGCGACGGTATATCCGTGACCGGTGCGGTGGGATATCCGTAAGTGTGCTCCGGTATGGCGGGATATCCGTTCTTTGATTATCATTCTGCGGTGATACTTCGTGCGGCACAAGTCACCTAGTTGGAAGGGGCATGGGTATTGTGTAAAATTGTTCATCGAACGACGATGGTTAGGGTTTTCCATCGATATATTTGTGGCTCTCGATGCTATATATGCTCGAGAGAGTATTTAAGTAAGTGTTTAAGTGTGTGTGTGTTATAAGAGCAAGTTTTAGAAACCATTATTAGTGTGATTTAACATATGCATTAAATATCAATTTTTATGTCAATTTAAATACTTTTAAATTGTGATTCTCAGTACGAAAAGCATGTTTTGAATTATGTCATGAGATATATATGTGATGTGAAAATATGCATGCTAAGTTATATTTCCCTATTGAGCTTAGATGTTAGCTCACCCCTTAACTATACGTCACAGGTACAGGTGTTGATGCGGGTACTAAGGACATAGATCCTGAGGCCCTGAGTACGTGCCAAAGGAGGACACTGAGCCCCCTCCTTACGAGTTCTTCTAGTGGGCATTGCTGCGCTAGTTATTATTTTGAGATTTTTCTTTAAGGTTTGGTACGTCCAGCCATTTTAGTTGTATATTGGGTTCAATACGTTACTGTGGTATTATTTTGTGAACCATGTTTTGGTGACAGTTGCTCGTCACTGGTGGTTCGGTTCGATTATTTTGTCCATGGGTTTTACATGGAATTAGAGCCGTCTTTTGATGTAATTTGGATATGGTCATTTTATAGAATTAGAAATTTAATTCCTTATGATGACTCTATCTGTTTTGTTAGAATATATGCTTGTTTCATCTTTGTGTGTGGATGTACCAAGTATTTGGTGTGTTCTGAGATCGCCTTATGTATGATAACCCCAATTTTCGTTGTCGTATAAGTCAGGCAATTTTTGTAAACCGTGTACGTCAGGTGTGCGTAAGTGTGTGTATGTGTATATGTAGTTCACAAGAGAACCCATGCCCATGTGCACACCTTAGTGTGTATGTGTCTAACACATTCAGTGTTAGAGGGTAGGTAATACCTATTCATGGTGTATGTGTTTTACAAGTTGACAAACTCAACTAAATGAGATAAGAGGGGGTCTCACACGTGGGTCTCTTTTATGTGTTTTATTTGAGTTGTTGAGAAAGAGAGAGAGAGAGAGAGAGAGAGAGAGAGAGTTTCTTTGGAGAGAAAGAAAAGATTGATGAATCCTAGAGATTTAATCTAAGGATATTATGAAGAAGGATGTACAAAGGTGTATGGGGATTCGATCTACACGATTGTGACGACCTCGTGTGAATCCGAGAGCTTGGTGTGAAGGTGTGAAGTAGATCTAGGTTGTTGAAACCCTTTTTGATTTCTTCAAGAAAGAAAGATCCGATCCATGGTGGATTCAATGCATTAAAGGTATAGATTTAATACTATTTATATTATAATAGTAGCATTTAATATTTCTTAGAAAAGGGTATTTAAAATAGTTAAGATTTGGTGAGGATCGAGTTTGGGGAAAAACTCATATCTGAATATCTCTGATCCTCGCGTGCACGAGCAAAAGAGCTCGCTCGCGCGAGTCTCAGAGAAAGGACTTAAGGAGCCTCACGAGAACTTAAGTAAAGCTGTGAGAATCCTGTGCCTCGTTCGCGCGAGGACTTAAGTGTAATAGGGCTCGCTCGAGTGAGGCCTCGCGCGACACACTCCAGACAACTGAATGCCAGTTCGATCACTCGCACGAGGAACAAGGTACTTCACTTGGTTCTTTTCTTCTGAATTCTTCAGCAGCTTATGTCTTTTATTCTTTTAGGCATTCTCATGGGATGTTTCCATACTTTTGACTATATGGTCGACATGTGAAAATTTATGTGAGTTTGTGCGGGATACTATTGGTTTAATCTTCGTGTGACGTCATTTGAGGTAGGGAAAACTTCGTAGCATGTATATTTTCTTTCAGCTAGCATGTGTGTAGTGATATGATAGAAATTAATATACTTTTCGCCTTTTTGTCTTCAAATAGCATGTGTTCATTAAGTAGCTTTTAAACATGTGAAATAGAAAGTGTGATCACTAAGAGGGAAATATGTGTGTGTGTGTGCTACGTGCATAAACCCTCATTAGTGTGATATGTGAAGAATATGTGTGTGACATCAATATTGATATAATTTAGTATGTGTGGAACATGTGACAAACCTTGAATTACTATAATTAGTACAAATTCACGGTGATAAACTATATGTAAACTTGTACATTTGATTTAAGGTTTAATTGTGAATACCCAACCGACACGGAGGGATATCCGTGACCGACACGGTGGGATATCTATGACTGGTACGGCGGAATATTCGGATAAATTATGCACTGGTTCGGCGAGATATCCATTCTTTGATTTTCAATAGTGGAAATACTTCGTTGGGCACAAGTCACCTTATGCAAAGAGACTTGGGCATTGTGCAATGATTTATGTGAACGACGATGGTGGGTACTTCCATCGGGGGCTCGATGCTATATTGCTCGAGAATTATTTAAGTAATTCATTTAAGTGTGTGCATTATAAGGGTGTATTCTGAGAAACGATGAGTAATGTGTTTTGAAACTATGCATCTAGTATTCCATTTTAGTCATGATAAATGCTTCAAATTGGGTTCGTATGTTTTCAGATAAGTCATGAAAGATATGTGTGATGCAAGATATTATACATGCTATTATTTTCCTTATTGAGCTATGATGTAGCTCACCCTTCGACTATACGTCACAGGTTCAGAGTTTGCTGAGAATACCGTGAACCCGGACTTGGAGGACTCAGACTATGTGCCTTTGGAGGAGTCGGAGCCCCCTCCAGAGGCATTCGTTTAGTAGACATGTGCTGTGGCACTTTGATATTTTTGTGAGATCATTGTAAGGCTTAATATGTCCGGCCATTTATATTTTTATAAGATATTAAATTCTCGTGATGCTTATTCTTTTTGCGAACCATCTCTAGGTGAATTTTGTCGTGTCATTGATGGTTCAGTTCGGTTCTTTTGTTCATGCAATTGGCATGATATTTGAACCGTCTTTTGTAAGCTTGGGTCATCTTATGTATACAAGAAGGTTTATGTGCTTTATGATGACTTTATCTGTTTAGTTAGATGTGATTTATTTTCGCCTTTGACGTGAATGTACCAAGTGTTCTATGAAATATATAGGGTATGACCTTGAGGGTTGTATTGATGCCACGAGTTTCGGAGCGTTGAAATCCGGATTGTCTTAGTTGGTATCAGATCTTTTTCTTTAGGATTTCTGACAAGTCTTCAATTTTATCAGAGTATAGGGACCTTCTGCTAATGAAACTTTGGTTTCATATTACAGAGCGTCGATGCCTACTAGAGGAAGGGGCCGACCAAGGGGCGGCCAAAGGAGAAATCTGGGAAGTTTAGATGAAATTCCCACAACTTTGAATAAGATTCCATTGAGGAATCGAGAGATTCCGGAGACAAGTACTCCATAATTGAGAATCCCAAAAGTAAGGGTTCCCAAAATAAGAGCTCTAGAAGTAAGAATTCCAGAGGAGAGGGTTTTGGGGCGATGATGGTCAGGGAGTATGGTACAGAGTTTATCCGCTTGTCAGGATTTGCTCTGGAGTATGTGGCCATAGAAATTATGAAGGCCAATAAATTTGAAGAGGGATTGAGGCCGATCCTATATGATAAGGTAGCGGCATATGAGTTAGAGACTTACACTAAAGTCATGGGAAAGGCTTTAGCCATCGTGAAGTCTTTAAATTCCATATATCAGAAGAGAGAACAACAAGGGAAAGGGCAGATGAATCAAAGTGCAGTGAGAAACTACGAATCAGTGAATAAAAAGCCGTGTTTCGTAGCACCCAATCAGAGGCAGTTTACCCAGACTCACTACTCCAGACCTCCACAGATCAATTACCCTAGGCCACCAGTGTCTAATTCAGTGCGACCTTTTCGCTGTAAGAACCCTACTATCACTACCGGAGTGTCAACCACTCAAGGTGTCTCAAGAGCAGCATTGTCAGCACCACCAGAGACTTGTGCCAAGTGTGGCAAGTCACATAAAACATCAGATTGTAGGCGAGGAACTGGGGGTTATTTTAAATAGAGAAAATTGGACATCTGATCAGAGATTGTCCGATGCTGAGGAATCAGGGAAGGGCGAACACTGTTAGACAGAAAAGGCCTATGCGACAAGCACGACCCGTTGTGCAAGGCCGAGCTTATGCGGTAAACACTGAGGATGCGCAGAACAGTAATGACATTATACAAGGTGAAATTTTAATTAAATAATTGATGTATTGATTTGAATTTTATTTAAATAATTGATTTAGATAGGAAAATGTTTAAACTAGTTTGTTAATTGTTTTGACATGATGCATGAGTAGAATACTAAGAGGCATGTGCTATATAGGTGCTTTACAAATACATGGGAAGGGAAGTGACGTGAGTTATGAATCGAGAGTGTTGATAGACCCCAGGGTCTACCCACTCTTTTATTACGCCTCAATTTTCAAAGAAGATGAAGGTCATTCCAGAGACATTAGATTTTGTCTTGACTGTATCCATCCCGACTGGAGAATCGATTGATACGGACTTGGTCTGTAAGTCGGTGATAGTAGCCATCAGAGATGGGGACATCTACGAACTGGCAGCGAATTTAGTCTTGTTAGATATGCAAGGATTTGACGTGATCCTTGGCATGGATTGGTTGTCAGCTCATCGTGCAACGGTCGATTATAGGAATGAGGTTGTTATCTTTAAATTGAACTGTAGACACCCCCATTTTGTCCTCTCGGAATATACAAATCTGTTCGGTCAACCTTTGACCTCTCAACCCTAATGTGGGACCATATATTGAAACAATAGTATATGGCTGGACATATGTTAAAATAATAGCCCTGTGGCTCAGGCCCCATGACCCTAACATGGGAACCATGCACTGAAATAATAGTACATGGTTAAACACAGGCTGAAATAATAGCTCTGTGGCTCAGATCCCAATGTAGGAAGACTTTGTACTGAAACAATAGTATATAGTCAAAATGCAAGTTGAAATAATAGTTTGGCATTTTAGACCCCTAACCCTAATGTGGGACCATATACTGAAATAATAGTATATGGCTGGACACAAGCTGAAATAATAGCTCTGTGGCTCAGGCCCCATGACCCTAATGTGGGAACCATGCACTGAAATAATAGTACATGACTGGACACAGGCTAAAATAATAGCTTTGTGGCTCAGATCCCGACGTAGGGAGACTATATACTAAAACAATAGTATATAGTCAAAATACAGACTGAAATAATAGTCTCGCATTTCAGACTTGACCCAGACCCGGACAACC
Organism: Chloranthus sessilifolius; assembly: GCA_021018995.1. NCBI lineage: Eukaryota > Viridiplantae > Streptophyta > Magnoliopsida > Chloranthales > Chloranthaceae > Chloranthus > Chloranthus sessilifolius. The sequence goes on along the minus strand of CM037598.1, from coordinate 73,491,629 downwards.
CTGAATTACGCACCTAAAATCACGCGTGCAATTCGATTGCATACCAAATCACACACGTGCAATCAGTCCCCCTTTCAGACCAGATTCCCTTTCCTAGACCATTTCGAGACTCGACCATGCTGTGACAGAGGTACGCAACATGGCTACCCGGGCCATCCGTAGCGCCACTGGAGCCACTTGTACTCTACATAGAGGCAGTGGCGACTTGGTACTTGGGGCATACGACATCTTGGTACTGGGACGACATGACATGTGGTGCCAGGAGGGCACGCGACATGGGGCCAGAAGGGCCTCGCAACATGGTCGTGCTGCGAGGACATAACACAGTCGTAGGGGAAGACGATGCGGGGAGTCATGGGCGTGATGGTTGGGACTTGACATTGTGTGCCACGGGCAGAAGATGTGTGCAATGGGGTATGTCAAACCAACATATTTGAGGTCCTTTAGTTGTTTACCCATAGATGGTATTTGGACCATCTATGTGGGAGAGGTATTGGAGAATGCCTTCCACCCACATGGGGCCTGCGTTGCTAGAGGGGGCGCAAGTGTCTCCTAGGCTTGAAAGGGTGGGTCTAGGATGTTGACGCAGTGATACCGTGAGGCACCCAAGGTGAGGTTGAAGTATGGCCCCGAACTACGCATCGTGGTGCATACGCTGGGCAACTTCATGAGCGCTGCGTGGGACTCAGTAGAGCATGACAACATGAGGGCTGCGTGGGACTCCGTTGAGCACAACAATATGAGGTAGGCACACAACTGTGGGCTTGGTTCAGTATGCGAGCAAGACATAATGGCATGGAGAGCTATATGCCAATACTGTTGCAAAGCGAGGTACTAGTGCAGTGCACAGGGTGAAGCTTGAGCAGGCCAAGTATGGAACAGTGGTGCAATCGGGCATGTCGTAAGGGGTGCGATTCATCGAATGGTAGGTCATGAAATAGAGGTAACCATGAGGGGGAGTTCCCGTCCTCTAGGCGGGTGGTATCAGAGCTGATGAAGAGATTGGTTGGCTTCGTTGCATACTGTAGCAAGGCACCGCGCGGGTTAATGGTACGTCGAAGGACGCCCCCGTGATAGTTGGTATCAGAGGTAGGCTGACTTAGCGCATCGGGCATTAGGTGCCGCACGGGCTGACACTGCTAGAAGAGTGACCCCGTGACAATGCTCCTCACAAGAGACGCCTCACACGAGACGCATGATCGAATTGAGCACCCCACCATCGATGGGCAATCGGCCTACGCCAGACCAAGTCTTACTGCCCTTGACCCCCAAGCTTCCGTGAACAAGCGCTTCAAATGAGACACTTATTCGGATTGCGCACTCCACACTAGGTGTGCAATTAGTTCTAACGTGATTAGAACTAGAAAACTCACTGAGCAAGTCAGCCTGTCGCTCACTGAGTCGGTGACCGACTCAAAGCATTAAGCACTAGGAAACCGGCGCGCAATCTAGTTAAACGCCTAAAATAAGGCATTTAATTGGAGAAAAACCTATAAAAGATTTTTTTCTAATTCGCCCGAAGGAGAGGCTGGAATTTTGAGAGAATTTTTTTTTTGGGATTTCGAAACCAAAGAACTCCGAGAACGAACCCGTAGAGGAACATAGCATGATTTTGAGATTCAAGCTTCGAATCTTCGATATTTCTCTCCGCAACCTCGACCTTAGGTAAGAATTTAATTTTTAATTTCCGACTATAGTTCTTAGTTCTTAGACTTAGGATTTTTCTTAGTTTTAATTATTAATATTAATTCAGTTTTAGACCATAGCACCCTTTTTCGGACCGTAATTTTAATATCCGGTTCTAGTTCTCAGTTTTTAGAACCAGTCCTTAATCTAACGGCCCAATTCACCGACCATAGACTCAATTCCGTTTTAAAATTTTAATTTCCAGTCTTATCATTAATCGCTAGTTCTAGTTCATAGTTTCTAGAACCAGTCCTTAATCATATGACCTGATTTTCTGATTTTGGACTCGAATTCAGTCCTCAAATTTTAAACTTCTAGTCTTAATTCATTAATTTAATATTTCTAAAATCCCAAATATTAGTTTAGTCTTCGATAATCCTAGTTTCATAATTTAATTCATAATCATAATCTCGAAATCGACTCCAAAAATCTAAAAATATAATATTACAGTCAAAAATTCAATTTATCCTTAATCTTAATCACCCGATTTGCCCAAGGGAGCTTACAGAGGGTACTCGGGAACGAGGCCAATCCTCCTTAGCTAGAGGGCCCAAAACCCCTTTTTTAAGATTATTTTATTGCTTTAATTAGATTTGGAAAATCAAGTCCATAATTTTCTTAGACTTTTAGTATAATTAATTTACATGCTTTATTTTAATTAGATCCTTAGAATAATTGCTTTGATTAGAATTCTAATAAAATTAGTTCCTTTATTTTAATTAGATAATTCTAGCTTAGTTAATTCGTTGCTTGATTAGATTCTAGTATAGTTAATTCCATTTTTTATTAATTAGAGCTTTAATATAATTAATTCATTACTTTGATTCTAATTCTAGAAAAAAATTAGTTCCTTTATTTTAATTGGATTTTTGTAAAGATTAATTTACTTGCTTTAATTAGAGCTTTAGTAAAAATCAGTTTTCTATTTCAATTAGAATTGCAGTAGAACTAGTATACTTGCTTTACTTAGAATTTCAGTACAATTAGCATGCTTGATTTAATTAGAGTTTCATTAAAAGTAACATATTTACATTCCTAGTACAATTAGGAGACTGATATTAATTGGACTTCTAGTAGTATTAGGACACTAAATTAATTAGAATTCTAATCGGATTAGGAAACTAAATTAATTAGAATCTTAAATAGAATTATAATGTTAGATCAAATCACTATAATAAACCTACACCACTAGACTCACAATAGAATTAGGAAATCTAAACCAATTCGAATTACAATAATAATAGGAAAGAAAAGGAAAACTTAACTATCTAAATTATAAGGAAGAGACATAACTGCTGACGTTCATAGGCGGATGGTTTAGTAAAGAAGTAACTCAAACCCACTCTAAAGCGTGATCACTGACGTGTTACAACGTTGTCAAATATCTCAAGCTGGTGATCGCAACAAATTAGGAACCTTCCTAGAAATCCCCCCCATTTTTTATTATTTTATTTCTAATATTCCAAACGCCGCATCGCTAGAGTCCACTTGGACAGAATTGGGCTACTGATTCAACGGGGACCGAGAGGAACCCAGAAAAAGATAGATTTTAGTCTGTTTTCATGTTTGTCTTTCCATCGCGTTATTTTGAATCGCTTTAGATATATGAGTCTTCGTCCAAGACTCAAGATGTCTCGCATACGAAGAGAGAGCTTAAGAGACCCACCATTGTAGGGATATCATAACAACCCCATGTACAAAGAAGAACCACTTTACAATTCTAGCCTACGACAACTTGAGATTAACGTGACTGGTGAACAAGAGAATCCCTTCTCTACCCCACACACCGGTAATAATCATAATGGGAGATATGGTAACACTGGACAAAACCTTACTCAACAAATCGTAGCGCTCAGTATTCAGAGAATACAAAAAGGAGATGATGACTCTGAGAAATTGCTTTGAGGGTTGGTTGCTGCATATGAGACCCTTAGGTAACGACAATTTTCAGAAGACTAAGAACGACAAGAAAGGCCACCGCCTACCCCGAGCACGATGTCAGTCCGCGTCACACCATTGAGACAACCTGCTCACATATTCTTTAACGAGGACTCTCCAGACAAGGTTTGCTTACGGACCGCTCCAAAAGATAGCACTATCAAAATTGAAGATCTCCCTAAAATGCTCGACGAATACATGGCCAAGAGGGAACGCCCTGGTCACTCATTCGGATTTGACAAATTCTATCTGGACGTTGAATTTAACTTACTAATAGGATTTAAACAACCAAAATTTACCAAATATATTGGCACAGAAAATCCGAACCATCACTTGGCCCTCTTTTGCAATGATTGTCGACTCATACCTGATAATTAAGGAGTTCTCATTCACTATTTCTAATGCTCATTAGAAGGAGAAACTTGAGATTGGTTTGCGGGACTCCCGCTTTATAAGATAAAAATATTCGACCATTTAGTCGGTCAATTCCTAGACCAATACAAGCACTTAATCCAAGAGACAGTCAGTCTCAGCGATCTCATGGCGGCCAAGCAAGGACCGGATGAAGAATTTACTGATTTCATCGCCAGACGGAGAAAACTCGCCGCTAGGATCGACACTTCAATGAAAGAAAAAGACTTGGTAGACATCATCATCGACAACACTAGGGAACCGTTAAAGAGTACGCTTGTCATAAGTGATTGCCCCGACTTCACTGCACTCCACTCCCGAGCATCCCGACTTGCGCGACACATTAAAGGCAGAGACCTCGTCCTATCCATAGTTACGTCGAAAGTAAGCTCTTCTAGTGAATCAAAGTTGAAAAATAATAAGAAAGCCTTAGGAACCGAATAGGTCAACGCCGTTATCAACCAAGGACAGAACTGTGGGAACGGAAACTTCCAACCAAGAAATTTTGAGCAAATCAAAATCAACAATGGTACACGAACCAAAACCAAGGCGCTAATCAATAAAGATATACAAACCAAAACCAAGGCCAGAACTAAAATCAGGGCCAATATCAGAATAGAAACCAATATTCCAACACCTACAAGAACCAAAATGCGATACAGAATCGACTAGCCCACGCGCAAAACTATAATAATGTACCCCCACCGCAAAACTTCAACCTAGCTAGAGGCCCCTATCAGTCGAGGATGGAACACTATCCCCCTCTACCTGATCACAACCAACCAACACCGGCTCAGGTCACCACTGTAGATCTCTTCAATCGATCCTCCTTCCAGCCTCCCACCTTAATCACTCATATCCAACCCTCCAACACTTCTGCTGCCCCTGTGAGAGCTCCTTCACCCCCGCCCCCTCGGCCTTGATCACTCGCATCGCCCCGCCGAGCCCCCCTCCTTATCCAAAATTTACTCAGATACGAGTCTACTCCTTTAGGGCCAGAAGACCATTCCTCCATAGTCACCCACCAGAACCTTTAACTCCTTCCAATCTTGAACCAACGCCATTGCCACTCCCCTCGTCTGATTTTGAAATCGAATATGGAGCCCATATTCTTCAAATTGCAGCCCAAATTGCCACCTGGGTAGAAAGCATCACCCAAAAGATTCCAAGCTAAGAAAACGAGGCAAAGACTAAGTGTTCTCTAAACATAGAAGAAAGTGAGCGAGAAGAACATCCCGACCCGTGCGAGACACTGGTCTCTACTTTCCTAGAAGAAGAGGATTACACACAGTACCTCCCACCTTAGAGCGACACTATGCAAGTACGCGCTCCGACCTCGAATTTCACTCACTTCATAAATACATCGATGTCGAGTCACATCGGTTTGGTCAACAACCGACTTGCCCGATTCTTAAATCAGGAACCAATTACCCACATCCGGCTTTCCCTCCGAATGAGGATTTCACGAACGCACAACCACCAGAGGGAAACGTGAGAGAAAGAAAATTTAACTTGCCTCCCCCACTCACATTATCCCTCCACCAATCCCTGCACCTCAACCACTCCAACCACTTGCACCTAAGGCTCATCGGCCAGGAAAGGAATGATACTCGAGCCAGGGCAAGAATATGACCTTCTGCGGCATCTCTAAAAGATCCTGACCCATATATCAATGCTAGAACTCATCAAGAAATTGCGTGACCATCACCGATTGTTGATAAAGACACTTGAAGATATACAAGTGGATGAGGACACAATATTAGACGAGCTTCATGAAATTGCCTCGGTCATGGTGCAACCCCCAGTACTCACTTTTACAGACGCAGACATGCCTAAAGAGTCACTCCACAGAAGTGCGACTCCTATATATCTTACAGTCATAATCAGAGGATTCTCCGTACCCCATGTGCTGGTTGATACGGGGAGCATGACTCAATATCTGCCCTCTCACAATGTTGAAGACGCTCGAGTACACGGAGCAAGATGTCAGGCCCTCGGCATTATCATTCATAGCTAATGACAGCTTGCATCGTTTCGTCAAAGGAACTATCAAACTACAGGTTCGCCTCGGACCTGTAACAAAAGACGCCACTTTTCATATTTCTGACTCCGCTAGTATGTATAATCTTATCTCAGGAAGAAAGTAGTTAGAGTCAATGAAAATCATCGCGTCCACATATCATCAATGTGTCAAATTCCCATACGAGGACTCTATTTTTCGTATATATGCTGATGAACCCCTCCAGGAGATAGATACTGATTATGTTGCGAGTGTTCTGATAGCCCATGATTCCGTATTAAACACAGGTCATATTAAAAAGGCTCGAATCCCTGATGAGACAACTATTGCGGAAGTCCGTCCCCCTACCCCTCCTAGTTCTCCCCAGACGCGTCAACAGAAATTGATGAGGAGAGAGGTGGGCCAAGACCTCGCTAAACTTTATGACATCAACCCTACCGTGCTAAAAGGTTGGGACCTCATGTATCAACTCAGATACATCCCTCACACTGGACTCGATAAAAATAACCAAGGTCGTGTAGGCCCTATCGTCCTAAGGAAAATACATAAACACATAGGGTTAGGTTATCAATCAGACGGCCTACAAGCCGACTTGTTCTCTACCTCGTCAAAATGGTCTCTATCCGACCACTTCATCTACGGGACCACCGAGAAAGCGTATGTACCAAAGCAGAAGGAAGTGTCCTTCACGAAATCCCAAGAAGCAGAAATTGAACGAATGACTGAAGCATTCAACGATTTGACGAATCTAGACGACAATATTGATGAACCACTCGAAGGAGTCAAACCTTTGTTTGACACTAAGGAGCTTACAGAAGAGAGAAAGGGAGAACCTCCCAAACTCGAGCCGTAAGTAGAAGATTGGGAATCTACTGACGACGAAAATTTTCACATAGCAACCTTGCAAGAGGATGAAGAGTACTTACACTCAACATGGGAAGAGGATGATTGCAAGAGGATGAAGAGTACTTACACTCAACATGGGAAGAGGATGACACCCTACAAGAAAGCCTAGATTCGCATAGCATCCGCCTCGGCCTTGGAGGATGGGGATGCCCGTGGGATTCCCCTTGTATCGCGCACCCATACCAACCCCGCTGCAAGGCATGCACCAGTATATTAGAATGCTTCGCTAGTTGGGCCCGACACTCTGCAATAGTAGAATTGAACGATCCCAACCTCGTAACAATGGAAGCAAGTAACGATCCACCAACTCAGCTACTGGCACAAGAAGTAGAAAATCTCAACAATCATCTGGTTAACCAAGGGGAAACACCCACCTCGCCCTCATTGACTTCGAAGAGGAACTCGAACTAGACACTCCTCCATCCCTAGACATGCCACAACTCTAAATATTTTTGAAATCTCTCAAGGAAGAGTGACAACCCCCTCCAAGTGATGATGAGGACTACTGAATAGATCTCCTTGCACTCGAGTTAGCAGAGCAGGCTTACCTAGGACTTCAAGCATTGTCAGATCGAGAAGATGAGTTCGATGCCAGCCTCGACTCTAACTCAGAAGGATGGAAATGCCCTTGAGGATCTCCTTGCATTTCTTACCATTACCAGCCTCGCTGCCGAGCATGCGTGCTTATCCTAACATACTATGAAGTTCAAGGGAAAGAACTCACTACCCCTGAGGATCCCTTAGGAGATCAAGGGTTATCAAGTGTTTTAACGAGCAAACCCAAGCTGCCGCGGAACCTACAGAAGAAATCAACTTTGGCACTGAAGAGAAACCCAAGAGGTTACTAATTAGCACAATGCTCAAGTCTAAGGAATGTCAACAAATCGTACAAGTCCTACAAGAACACCTCGACTCCTTTGCATGGTCCTATGAGGATATGCCTGGTTTAGACCCAAGCTTGGTAGAACATCGCCTTGTCTTGGAACTCGATATAAAACTTGTTAAGTAGAAACTTCGTAGGATGCACCCACAAACTGCCCTTCAAGTTAAAGAGGAAGTTGACAAGTTACACAAAGCCAAATTCATTTGAGTCATCCTCTACCCTAAATGGGTTGCCAATATAGTACCTGTCGCTAAGAAAGACGACAGAGTACGAGTTTTCATTGACTTTTGAAACCTCAACCAGGCATGCCCAAAAGATGACTTCCCACTTTGGCACATTGACACTCAAGTCGACAACACCACTAGACATGAGATGCTATCCTTTATGGACGGTTTCTCTGGGTATAATAAGATCAATTTAGCAGAGTTCGACCAAGAGAAGACTTCTTTCACCACACCATGGGGAACTTACTATTATGTTGTCATGCCTTTTGGGTTCAAAAATATAGGAGCCACGTATCAACGTGCCATGATAGCTATTTTTCATAATATGATGCATAAATATATAGAAGTTTACATTGATGACATATTAGTGAAGTCCCAAACAAGAGTAGGACATGTTGAAGCACTCTGACTGGTGTTATAAAAAGATAAGAAATATAAGTTAAAAATGAACCCAAAGAAATGTGTCTTCAGAGTCACTTCCAGAAAGTACTTGGTTTTATAGTCAGCAAGCGAGGGATTGAAGTGGACCCCATAAAAGTCAAAGCCATCCTTGAGATGCCACCTCCTAGTAATATCAAAGAATTATGAGGCCTAATGGGAAAATTGTAATTCATCAGGAGATTCATCTCCCAACATTCATACAGATGCGATCCTTTCTACAGACTACTTAAAGGGGGAACTGAGTACAAATGAGATGAATAGTGTCAATAAGCCTTCGATAGTATCAAAAAGTACCTCCTTAACCTGCTGATACTATCGCCACCAGTCCCCGAAAGACCTCTAATCCTATACCTCTTAGTAAACGATAAAGCAATGAGAGTGATTTTGGGATAATATGAAGAAGACGACAAGAGAGAGAAGGCTATCTACTACCTTAGTAGGACGATGGTCAAGTATGAACAAAAATTTGCTTTGATGGAGAAGACCTGCCTCACATTGGTGTAGGCCTCAACCAAACTACGGCACTACTTCGTAGCACATAAGATACTAGTACTAGCCTGAATGGACCCTCTGAATTACGTATTCGAAAAGTTCGCAACCTCAGGAAAGATCGCTCGCTGGCATATGCTCTTGTAAGAATTCGATATCACTTATGTTACACAGAAGTTAGTCAAAGGACAAACAATCGCCGATTACCTCGCAGATCTCCCACTCCCAGGTAATGAGCCCATATACGCGGATTTCTCCGATGAAGACCTACTCACAATTCATAACAAAGAGCCCGATAAGACCTCATGGACCCCTTATCTTGACGATGCTCTAAATCACAAAGGAAAAGGCATCGGGATAGTCCTCCTAAGCCCGAAAGGAGTTGTTATACCTAAGGCTTTTCAATTAGACTTCCCTGTCACTAATAATGTCACGAAATATGAAGCTTTCATAGCTAGACTGTGAGCCGCACTACAATTAGGTATTAAACAGTTAAAAACCATCGGTGATTCCAAGCTAGTAATCTCACAAGTTATAGGAGAATGGAAAACCAAGGAAAGGAGACTAATGGCATACCTATAAACTGCTTAATATTTAGTAAAGAAATTTGAAAGAATCTCTTTCACGCACATCCCTAGATTAGAAAACGAGCTCGCAGACTCCCTAGCCACACTAGCCTCAGTCACCCAGATACCCATTGGATAAAATACCAAGACCTTCTTCATCGAAAAGTTGACAGTACCCACCCACGAGATAGCATGGACCATCAAGAGAGAATTACCAGTCCTCCCCATGAGCACGAGACCAAAAGAAGCAATCACTCAGAAAAAGCACGTTAAGTCAGAAACCGAAGTCGCTATGTTCAGATTTGAAAGATCACCAACTGACAACGGACAACCATGGTATTTCAACATCTGAAACTTTTTAAAGCATCAACACATCCCTCCATACGCCACGAAGATCGAACGAAAGACTATAAGCAACCAATGTGCCCAATTCTGTATAGTAGGCAAAACATTATACAAAGAAGCCATCACCAAATGAGTACTGCTACAATGCTTTACAACTGTCGAAGGACAATATATCATTCGAGAAGCACACTCTAGTGCCTGTGGCGCCCACGCTGGTAGACAGAGACTCGCCAATCAAATCATACGATAAGGCTACTTCTGGCCGACAATGATAAGAGATTGCCACCTCTATGTCCAATTCTACAAGCAATGCCAAGAACACGCCACACTTATCAAAGCTCCATCAGTTGAATTGAACACTATGACTTCACCATGGCCATTTTTGATGTGGGCCTTTGATGTCATCAGACCTTTCACGGACATAGTTGGGAATGCTCATAAGCACGCGTTCATACCTGTAACAACCGAATACTACACTAAATGGGCAGAAGCTGAATCCTACCTCAGAATCACCGCTTCGATGCTTGTGAGGTTTATCGTTCAGAATATCATCACCAGGTTTGGAGTACCTAAGATGTTCGTTACCGATAACAGACCACAGTTCATCGCGGAGAAGACGAAGAAATTATGTAAGAAGTTTGGCATCGATCTACGCCACTCATCACCGTTCTACCCTCAAGGAAATGGACAAGTAGAAGTTACAAATAGAATGCTGATTCAAATCCTAAAATGCACAGTAGAAACAAGCAATGGAGCCGACTGGCCTAAACGACTATCAAAAGTACTGTGGGCAGAGTGGACCTCTATTCGTATGGCCACTGGCCAAACTCCCTACCTCCTTACCTACGGGATGGAGGCAGTCTTACCATAGGAGATACAAGTACCATCTTTACAGATTCAACTCGATGATGAGCTATCCTTAGATGAAAGGAGAATTGCCCTACTCACGCAGTTAGAGTAACTTGATGAAACACGTCTAAGGACAGCTGATCACACTCAGGTATATCAGAGGAGAGTGGCCAGGGCTTACGATAAGAAAGTCCCTGAATGAACCTTTAATATTAGAGAATTAGTCTTGAAGAAAATCATACCTTCCAAGCATACTCATCCAAAAGGAAAACTGAAACCGAACTGGGAAGGCCCTTATGTTATAACATCCGCATACCATGGAAATGGATACAAACTGGCAAACCAAGACTGGGAAGAACTCCCTAACCCTTGGAATGCCATGTACCTTAGAAAATATTATCCTTAGCCCTGTGATCATCACATCCCGTGGTTAAATACTTATACTTATCACCCCAGTAGTCATCACGACCCATTCATTGGTCGTACGTCATCAATTCTCAGAATATCCTTAAGACCTCTAGTTTATCGCCCACTTTCTCACTCGGGCAATTTGATAAAAGGACCAGTGACCCACCTAACCTCTTTCAAAATCATAAGTAACACCCAATCCTCATTCCCCTTTTCCTGCCATTGGAGGAGACGCTAGTGCAAAAAAAATGAAGATGCTAGGTTCAATTAAAACTCATTATTCTTGTGCTAGCAGGATGCTTTCAAATATATCTATATAATTTTTTTTTTTGAGTAAGAGCACTACGACGAATGAACAAGTCAATGAGCTCAGGGAAGCATAAACAGGCTGTGAGGACATCTCTGGTACTTTACTAGAAGTGTATAAGCAAGCTGCGAGGGCACCCCTGATGTCTCCACACTACCAAATGTCTTCGTAAGGTGACGGGAGGAGGACAAACTCCTGCTAATCATAGAATGTGAGATTTTCATATTACTAAAATGTGACGAAGAGCTCGATCATGGCACCCTGTATCCCTTTGAGAAAAAGATTGCTACTCATTCCTTTTGCAAAGCGTTAGTTACAAACTATTTCCCACATCACTGAGCCTTACCCCCTCTTCTACTTTTTTCGGACGATAAATCGGAAGCCTTATGGGATACTCCCAGAAATGAAATTGAAAACCAATGAATGATGACTGATGCAATCACCCACTACACCTACTATACTTCTCCCTAATAACAACGGGATAGGATGACCGCCACCCTAAGATAAACCCCTGTATCCAACTGACCTAATCGAAGAGATCTCCTCCGGTTCGATGAAAGTACTGATGAACTTTTCTCTAAATCTAACTCACCAAATACCCATGACTGCTTATAGACCCGAAGTGCTCATCCAAAGCCCAGAAAAGCTTCATTGCATCTACACACTGGAGCAATTTTTTTAGAAAAGGAGAATCACATTTGAAGCGCCGACTCATCCATAAAGAAGATGAGGAATAATGAAGTTATCATTCGGAGAATGATGCTAAAGATACTATACTGCCAACACTACCACGCTCCTACACTGGGCATTTTTTTATGTTATTGTTTTTATTATTTCTATCTTATTTATTTGCTTTCCCTGTTGCATTACTTTCAAAAAAATAAAAAAAAATAAAAAAAAAGAAGAAAAAAAGAGAGAGCACATATCCACCCTTTTCTATTAGACCTCGGTCTGAGATACCTACCCCCCTTGACAACTAGCAAGGGGGAGAATGAAAACTACTGATAGCGTTACCTTTACATGTGCAGATACAAAGTGACCTTCAACCATCACCGGACCAGCTCAGGAAGCATCCAAGTCCCAATGATGGTCGACGGTGTTAAAGAAACTAAAAAGCGAAAGACAAATGCAAGAGGTAACTAAAGGAAAAGGAGCTAATTAGGTACATCTAAACTAAAAAAAATCTCTCCATATATATATCAAAGTTTTTTTTTTTCCTTTTTACACTTGTCACCAGGGGGCATCCCCCTATATATATATAATGCACACACAATGGACAAAATAAACACACACACACACACACACACACACCTATTCCCTACGTTGTCGCTGGAATGGACGAGCATCACTGTCCCCAGTATCATCAGCTCGGAGGTCTGTAGACTGGTCCTCCGAAAACACAATCCCGACACCCAGAGTCCTCGGAACCTCTAGACAATGAGGCCCCACCACAGAACCCCCTCACTCGTCTGGCTAACAGATCGCCTCGATCGCGAATGAGGAGGATACCCAACGAGAATCTCATGAATGACAGAATCCTCACGAGCATCACCCCTGACACGATCACGTGACGTGTGACGAGACTGCCCAACCAAGGAACCTGTGGCCCTCGACTCCGATCCATTGAGCTAACTAGCCAGCCTACATACCCCCTGCTCATTCCTCGTTAGACGATACTGCAGCTGATCTAGGGACACTTGCATCTCTGCCTGCATAGTCCGACGCACTGCCTTTAATGCCTCAGCCTGAGTCTTCTGCACAACCATCATCTTAATGAATAGGTCATCGCGACTCTGCATCTCCCCAAGGATCCATCTCGCCTTGGGAGTGGCGCACACTTGTATCGCCGCTAGACGCGCCTCCTCAAGCTGATGAACCTGCGCAACCACACAGAGTCAAGGAAAACTAATATATATATATATATATATATATATATATATATATATATATATGAATATAAAAAAAAAACTTTGAAAAGGAAAGAATCATACCAGATCCAGCCTCTCCTTCAGAAGTCGCACAACCGTCTTAGCAGTCACTGGATCAACAGGAGACACGGAAGGGACAACAAACGTAGGGTGCAACAAGAACAAACAAATACATCAGATAATACTGTAATGACAAATAAATCACGAACATAATAACTAAAACATGCCTAAGAAGGAATAGGAGCAGACCCTGAGGGGGAGCCTCAGTAGCAGAGTCTGGAATAGCCTGTGCAGAGAACCAAACAAGCCAACACAAGATATGTCAAAACAAATAAGACGAAATAACCTAAGCTGAAGTACACCACACCAGAAACTATACCTGACTCTTCGGGCGTAGAGAGGTAGCAGTCGCCTCCCGCTTCTGAAGATCCTCGGCAACCTGACGCTGAAATACCACGTAATGTTAGTAAAATATTAAGAAAGCGAAATAATAACATCCAACAAACTAATGCAATGACACAAATGAGATAAAAGATTGAATGAAACTTACCCAATACTCTAGCTTGGTCCGAAGCTAAGCCATCGCTGGATCCTCCCAATTGGAGGAAGCAACTGAAGATGGATCAAATGTCAGAACGGGACCTCCAGCAACGAGCTCTACTCTCTACGAATAACAATAAACACATTAGTTGGCAAGCTCACAACGCTAATAATTAACAAAACCAAGTTCATATAGACACTTACCAATCGATTAATTTCAGATCGCAAATTGGCCTCCACCTCTCGGCTGGCCTGCTGCTGACTGTGTAATAACCCTATCATCGCCACGTGAGTAGCGACCTGGCCTCCCTCTCAGATAGTCCAAAATAAAACAAAACACCACAACCATGCCAGAATGACCAGAAGACCAAGTCAACATAATACATAAACAATTAAACTAATAAATCAACTCACCGGGAGCCGTCGAGTCTCCACCAGCCGAGCCCCAACTCATCCTCTGCTCCCCTAGCTTGAGCAACTGAGAGGGCTAAGGAATGCATCATCTCCTCATCTAGACGAGGAGCACACCCCATATGCTCCATCGCCCTATAGAGAGTAGCTAACGCCCCCCGCACACTCGTGGTGAGATGGCCCTGCTCCAATGCAGCCAGCCTCTCCCTCAATGCCGACGCCGACTCTGGCCCGCCGATCATGAAAGAACCACTCCCATGGTTGTGAAGAGGTGCCCACCACCCAATGCACTAAACCATCTCCTATACTCTCAGACATCCACCTCGTCACGTGCCCCTGTGACCCTGGTCCCCCAACTCTAAAATCCACCATCTGAAGCGCCATCCGCTCCACAAAGTTTTGGCCAGGGGGGACCGGTTATCCTCTTTGCCACCCTTTGGTGAATCTCCGAAGGAACTCCCTAAGCGAGCCCCAGCTGCCGCACCGCTTGAGATAGGTGGATCCTCTCCACCTTCTCAAAACAATAGACTCATATGTCCACGTCAAAGAAGGGCTGGTCGGACAGAATCACTGGCACACCAGCATCCTCCTCGGCCGCGTATGGCCTCCAAATCACCTAACCAAATAAACAAGCCAACCCATCAATGAATCCTTAGATCCTAAAAGACCGAAACAAAACATAGACACGATGATATATACCTGCCCTGCATGCATGTCCTTAAAAAGACCTCATGCAATTTGAAGATCAGAAGACCAGCGACAACCTCGTAGCGCTGCCCTCCACACATGCATCCGCGGAAATGTGAACCTCACCTCCAATGGAACCCCCAGATAAAGAAAGGTAAAATGATCATATGCCCAAAACTAGAAAATGCAAAAAGAAGAAATATTAAATATCCGCTACGAAAAAAAAAACAAAGACGTCATGACACTAACTAATACTCACTTGGAGGAAGGGAAGGAAACCTCCAATCGTCGCGATGCCTCGTCCCCGAAGATAAAGCTTCTCATAGAGATGAGCCAATGCCGCTGCACCCCACACATAGGTAGGGACCCGATCCATGTCCTGAGAACCATCAGAAAAAACCCGATGACGCATCCCTGAGTTGAAGAAGAAAAGAGTATTGCACCGAGGAAGTGCATCAAGAATGCTCAGAGCACCCTATATGCAGCCAACCCCGGCTCAACCACGGGCTCCCGACCCACCATCACCACACAACATGCCTCATAAGATGCCCTTTCCTCTGAATGACACCTTGGAGGGACGAAGCCACTGGCGAACGTATCAAAAAACCAAGTGACTCGAACTACACCCAGCCCCGATCCACTCGATCTGTACGGCACACCCAAAATCTCCTCACACCTCCAAATATGCTCCTGCCATCCGCCCCGTGATCAGCTCGCCCTTGAAATAAAGATCGGTAATGCAGACCCAGTCCTCTAGAGTCAGGAACATTATACCAACTGGAAAGAGAAGCGCCTGATGCTCCTCCCTCCACCTCTCCAAGATCGCCGCAATTAGACCACGATCGACCTAAAAGGGCTCCAACTCTAGGATCTGCTCGAAATCAAAAGACACCAATTATGCCCGCTGAAACTCCGGTAAGGCACGATACCAAGTATGGGACTTGGTCCATGCTGAGCTGATAGCCAGCTGCGGGGGCTCCTATCGAACGAAACACAAGTAGAAAAATATGCCTATGACGAAAGACAAGCAGGTCTAGAGCTGAAATGCAAATGAAATATGCCCAAAACATAATAACAACTCACAACAAACACACAAAACATGATAAGAACAATTGAATAGAAATGTGACCTACCTCTGGATGCCGTCATGATGCATGAGTGAGCACACACTGATCAATGCAGGTTCGACATAAATTTAAAAAGGGGTTTTCAGATCCTAATAGGTCTATGTCATATCCTAAATGCCTAGAATAATGAAGGAACTCTTACTCACGGATGCCTACCCGACCTCAAGTGAAGAAATCCTCCAGCGGGAAGTGTCTACGATCTCGACGCTCCACACCCTGGTGCTCTTCAGCCTCGTCCTTAGCTCTCTCCTCCTCAGGTCTCTCACCCTCAGCTCTCTCACCCTCAACCCTCTCACCCTCATCCTCAACTAACCCCTGCTCAATATTGAATACCTCCTTCCTGACCTCCACCTGGTCAACCTTCGGTAACTCCTCTCTAGCCACCTCCCCAACATCCTCCTCCCCGACAACAACATTGGTCTGAGCCTCAGAGGTCTCACCTATCTCCCCATCATCATCCTCTCCAACTTAGAAATAGTAAGATTGCACCTACCACCCCCCTCACACTCCATCTTAGAATAAAGAGCTCAAAAAACTCAAGAAAATAGAAGAAATGGCGCCTGAAATGGATGACCAGATCGCAAGATATCATGAAAACATGAAAACTAGAGCGCAACGAAATAAGGAAACCAAGAATCAAAGACCAAAATGGATAGCACGGGAAAATGAAACTTTTTGAACTATATATAGAACACGGCTAAATCGCGCGCCTGAACTCATGCGCTCAACCCAATCATGCACTACGGTCTCTGCGCTTAATTCGGATCAAACGATTAGTTTTGAGCGTGTAAATAGAGTGTCACCCACTCAAACTAGCCCGATTGCCTGGTTGCACGCCGCCTACCAGGCGCGTAATCACCTCAAGCGCCCGAACCGGCACACACGAATGCCAATAGTCACTTCAACAGTGACCGACCACCGCCCTAATCCTGCGCTCAATACCATTTGTTTAACTCGGTTAAACAATCGGACACCGACGCATAATGACCTTCCGACCCTCTGAAACGCACACTCCCATTCCGGCGCGCAATTAGTTTATGCGCTCAGAGTGAAGCGCACAATTTCCCAGAAACACAAAATATGTGCCCGGAACAATAGGGTCACAAGGCCAAATTAGGAGACTTCCGACACTGATTACCAACCTAACTACGCCCTTGTTAAGGCCAATCCAAAAAACACTTCTGACGAAGAACATATATAACTAAGACCAAACTAAACAAAAAAAAAAAAGCCTCCCAGCATCGTTTATACACTTCAACTAAGACCAAACTAAATAAAAAAAATGTCCCAACATCATTTACACACTTCAACTAAGACCAAACAAAAAAAAAAAATGCCCCCCATCGTTTATACACTTCAACTAAGACCAAACCAAACTAAAAAATGCCCCCCATCATTCATGCACTTGAACCTAAACTAAACTAAACCAAAAACTGCTCCCAACACAACCCCAGATCAAAATAAATAAATAAGATCAGACGAAATTTAAATAAATAAGCATCACACTCAAAACAAGTCGAAGCAAGCTACCAAATAAACCAAACAAAAATTTACTAAATTGAAATTACCACAAATGAAATAAAAACATAAGTACTTCATAAATAAAAAAAATGATTGCAAAACACATCGAGGGAATATCCACTGAATATACAACTTAAAACAAGAAACTTAAAATCCGCACGTTCAGACAATGCTCGAATCCGGATTTATTCGAGAAACCACTTCGAGTTGGAGTGATGGCACCAACCCTAGTGTCACCTCGCATTCCCAATAATCCAATTAATAATCACAATCCTTCAGGTTCAATACTCGGGATACAAAAGAGAAATTAAGAAAAGACATTAATAAATAAAAATGTCCAAAATCACAAACAAAAAATGCTCCAAAACTTCTAATTCTAAACTTGAAATGAAATTTAAAACAACGAGAACCCAAAGCCTTTAGCTCTCAACTTTATAAACTATACCTCCTAAACCACAGAATGACAAGTGTCACACCTTTAAACCCTTCCAATCTAATTAAATCAAAAACCAAACACATACCCCCCCCCCCCCCCCCCCCCCCCCCCCCTTGAAAGACTATACAATCCATGAAAACCTAGATAAACCAATAATCATGCAACACTTACCCCTCACAGGAAATACAAACTCAAAGCAAAATAGATAAGCCAATAGGATTCAAACACTTAACACCCATCTAGAAACCTCAAATTAAACCCTAAATTCATACACTTTTAACAAGTGTCATCTCAAATTAAATAAAAGGACTAAAACAAAATACCTTAAACCTTAAATAAAAAAATAACAAAAAAAAAGGCTCTCCAAAATGAGACCGTAACTTGGTTGGGACCACATAAAAAAATGCCCCCAACAAACCAAACAGAACTAAGTAAACTCTCTAAACAAAACTTAATGAAGCAAATTAATTTTGGAATAAACCATGAATAAACCTGGAATGAATTCCAAAACTCTAAGCTAAGTTTGATCCTAAACTAAGTCAAACAAATCAAATAGACCAATCCATTAAATAAGTTTAAAGAAATAAATAAACACAATAAAAAAAACACTTATTTATTTATAACTTAAAAAAAAAAAATTTACAAGCACCACTGGAGGCATACCTCCTGAACTTACAACCAAAAACGAAAACCTTGAGCCAAATTTATAACCCAAAACGAAAATCTAAAACTCTAACCTACAACCCAAAACGAAGACTGGGTTCAAAACTGAGACAAAGTGGGGAACAGAACGTCCAATCAGAGGCTTCAAAAGGAGAGGTGGAGGATTGGTTGGGGAACGCATCCCTCCACTTGTAACACCTTCCTCTTCCGCCATCTTCACCTCCTCTATTGCCTCTCCTCAACGCTCCCTTCACTGCTCCCTAAAAGGGACTGATTTGAAGGCTAGCCTCCTCTTTCCCAATACCGCCCTTCCCAGAATAATGGCATCCCCAAGCATCACCTTCGGATGAAGATCACGCGAAATCACAAACATCGAAAGAAACGACATCTCAATCGGACGGTTAGATCACCCGATATCGCCAAAACATGAATTTTAGAACACAAGAGAGCCAGAAAAAGTAAAACTCGAGACTAAATAAGAGAATGAGAAACAAATGAAGGCTCCCTCGCTTATATAGAGTACAGAATTAATCACGCGCCCCGACACGTGCGTTTAACTCGGTCACGCGTATCACACTACGTGCACAACCCAAAACCCGTGCTCCGAACTGAGCACGCAAATAAACTATCGCCAGTGCCAACGATGCGACGCTCCGATCACGCACCTATTGTAAACCGCACAACCGTATCAAACGACACACTCCGGACGCACAATATAAAAGGTCGCCCGCACAGTGACCTGGTAACGCCTCAATCACGCGCTACGATTAGAGCACATAATATAATCACATACACACTCAAATAGGAGTAAATAGCCCTACGCACGCTCGAAAATAGGTGCGCAATCATATTGAGCGGTACGTGCCAAGCATGCAATACTCGAATTAATCGACTCTCACACCTTTTCACCCCATCTTGACCAAAATTCTCTTGTCCCATCGCGTGGCCTCACACGCTGTTAAAAAAGAATGACACAACCACTTACCCTTCTCCCATCACAATCCCACCAGAAAGAAAGAACCCCGTCACGACAAGATGCACACACATGATACCACCTCAATATCCAGCCCCATTGTAATAAATCAATCACGCCACCACACATCCTCTCGTGAGAAGCCAATGACGAAGCCAATCACGGCGCAACCACAACATGATCTTATATAACCCAAGATCTACCGAAGAAAGAAACAGGACACACCTATCGCACAAATATCCTATCAGCGTCCCACCGCTAACTACGCTCAACCAATATCCCATCACAAACATCACTACCCAAAAAAGCTTAGACAACACCTGCCACGCCATGTGACGAAAAAGAGGGAAAGCTCGATCGTGTCCCATCGCTAAAGCAAAGAGCTCTCTCTCCAAAATTGATCCCCACGTCCCACTAGGACTCACCCAATATGCATTCAAAGAAAGAGAGAATCCCCAAGTCCCATCGCGACATCACTTCTCTAAGACATTACATCACATTTACAACCGCCAAGCTCTGCCATAGCGGACTTGAAGAAAAGAGAAGAAACCTCCAAAGTCCCATCTCGACACTACGACACTACCAGACCGTACAAGCTATGCACAATTTAGGTAAGTATCACCCCCAGGTAAGTACTATCCACTTTTCAATTACTCGATATTGTCTATAATATAGTTAGCTATGATTAAGTTAACATGTTTTCAAAACCCATCTCTCTTGACTCGCGAATCACTGTAGTCCTTTTATAAGAGACAATCATCAGTATTCGCCGAGAAGGTTAGACGGAGCATCCGACATTCCAAGTGTCGTCTTGACAACCACATCAACGGTCGGGTTCACAAATCCCGTACTGGTGGATCTGCTCAGTGACGTCTTGGAAGCCACATTTTCTATCGTTTTACCACCGAATTGATCTTAAGTTAAATTTCCCAATTTTTTTTTTTTAAAAACCTCTTCTAAAACTGAAAAAAAAACTCTTTTGTTTCCAAAAAAAAAACCTTACTTTTAAAAAACCAAAAATCTTTTACTCCAAAACAAAAAAAAAAAATCCAAAAATCTCTTACTCCGAAAACCAAAAACCTTTACCTCCATAAAAAAAAATAAAACAGAAAAAGAGAAGAAACCAAGCAAACAAAATAGGCAAAGAGACTCACTTACCAACTCAATTACCAGTCCAAACCGGCCATTCCCCTGGGAAATTGAACAATGAGCATATTCAATCTAAGAACTTACAAACACCTATTGGAAAATGAATGCCTGACGCGCATTGGTGTGAGCAATGACGCGCCCGGTCTGACATGACTTGCTAAAGCCTTCGACATTATATTATATTTTATTATCGGTCCCTTGACCTATTTATGGACATTTGTATGATCCCCCCCGGTACCTCGACTGAGTCATACCCCTCTGTTTGACTGCCCCTTGCAGTAGGTCACGCCACGCGACGGGATGCCCCTTGCACCCACAGATTAGGATATGGTGATTCTCCATTCCATTTAACTGTAACTCGCAGCAGATCGCGCCACGCGACGGGATACCCATTGTACCCTCGGAATAGGATACACTGACTTCCCCCATCGACTGTCTATGATAGCGGATCGTGATACACGACGAGATTTCCCCTGGGCATCCACAACATGGAACATGCCTTTCGACAGCTACCACTGGGCCCCTGAATGCTCCATTTTAGCTTACGCTGATAAATAAGAAAGCCAAGCATGTTATGTCAACATCCCCAGTTCACATTTATGATTTCCCAAGAGAAACGAGAAGACACCTCGAATGAGGGGTGTCTACTTTTTCGACTTATTCCTACTGCGTAAGAGTGCGCCAAAGAGTGGCATCTGTAGACATCCCCATTTTGCCCTCTCAGAATATACAAATCTGTTTGGTCAACCTTTGACCTCTAAAATGCTAATGTGGGACCATATACTGAAACAATAGTATATGGCTGGACACAGGCTGAAATAATAGCTCTGTGGCTCAGGCCCCATGACCCTAACGTGGGAACCATACACTGAAATAATAGTACATGACTGAACACATGCTGAAATAATAGCTCAGTGGCTCAGATCCCGACGTAGGGAGACTATGTACTGAAATAATAGTATATAGTCGAAATACAGGCTGAAATAATAGTTTGTCATTTTAGACCCCTAATCCTAATGTGGGACCATATATTGAAACAATAGTATATGGCTGGATACAGGCTAAAACAATAGCTCTGTGGCTCAGGCCCCATGACCCTAATGTGGGAACCATGCATTGAAACAATAGTACATGGCTGGACACAAGCTGAAATAATAGCTCTGTGGCTCAGATCCCAACGTAGGGAGACTATATACTGAAACAATAATATATAGTCAAAATGCAGACTGAAATAATAGTCTCACATTTCAGACCAGACCTGAACCCGGACAGCCCTGAATTATGCACCTAAAACCACGTGTGCAATTCGATTGCACGCCATACCACACACGTGCAATCAGTCCCCCTTTCAGACTAGATTCCCTTTCCCAGACCACTTCGAGACTCGTTCACGCGCCTCACACGAGACGCGCCATCGGATTGAGCGCCCCACCATCGACACACAATTGGCCTACGCCCGACCAAGTCTTACCGTCCTTGACCCCCAAGCTTCTTCGATCAAGCGCTTCAAACGAGACGCTTAATCTGATTGCACACTCCATACTAGGAGCACAATTAGTTCTAACGTGATTAGAATTAGAAAACTCGCTGAGTAAGTTAGCCGGTCGCTCGCTGAGTCGGTGACCGACTCAAAGCGATTAAGCACCGGGAAATCGGCGTGCAATCCAGTTAAACGCCTGAAACAGGGAGTTTAATTGGAGAAAAACTTATGGTTGGAATTTTGGGAGAAAAGAATTTTTTAGGATTTTGAAACTAGAGAACTCCGAGAACGAACCCATAGAGGAACATAGCCATGATTTCGAGATTCAAGCTTCGAATCTTCAGGATTTCTCTCCGCAACCTCAACCTTAGGTAAGAATTTAATTTTTAATTTTCGATCATAGTTCTCAGTTCTTAGACTTAGGATTTTTATTAGTTTTAATTATTAATATTAATTCAATTTTAGATCGTAGCAACCTTTTTCGGGCCGTAATTTTAATATCCGGTTCTAGTTCTCAGTTTCTAGAATCAGTCCTTAATCTGACGGCCCAATTCACCGACCATAGACTCAATTCCGTTTTAAAATTTTAATCTCCAGTCCTATCATTAATCGCTGGTTCTAGTTCATAGTTTCTAGAGCCAGTCCTTAATCATGCGACTTGATTTTTTGATTTCGAACTCGAATTCAATCCTCAAATTTTAAACTTCTAGTCTTAATTCCTTAATTTAATATTTCTAAAATCCCAAATATTAGTTTAGTCTTCAATAATCCTAGTTTCATAATTTAATTCATAATCATAATCTCAAAATCGACTCCAAAAATCTAAAAATATAATATTACAGTCAAAAATCTAATTTATCTTTAATCTCAACCATCCGATTTGCCCAAGGGAGCTTACAGAGGGTACTCGAGAGCGAGGCCAATCCTCCTTAGCTAGAGGGCCCAAAACCCTTTTTTTAGGATTATTTTATTGCTTTAATTAGATTTAGAAAATCAAGTCCATAATTTTCTTAGACTTTTAGTATAATTAATTTACATACTTTATTTTAATTAGATCATTAGAATAATTGCTTTGATTAGAATTCTAATAAAATTAGTTACTTTATTTTAATTAGATAATTCTAGCATAGTTAATTCGTTGCTTGATTAGATTCCAGTATAATTAATTTCTTTTTTTATTAATTAGAGTTTTAGTATAATTAATTCATTGCTTTGATTCTAATTCTAGAAAAAAATCAGTTCCTTTATTTTAATTGGATTTCAGTAAAGTTAATTCACTTGCTTTAATTAGAGCTTTAGTAAAAATCAGGTTTCTATTTCAATTAAAATTGCAGTAGAACTAGTATACTTGCTTTACTTAGAATTTCAGTATAATTAACATGCTTGATTTAATTAGAGTTTCATTAAAATTAACATATTTGCATTCCTAGTACAATTAGGAGACTGATATTAATTGGACTTCTAGTAGTATTAGGACACTAAATTAATTAGAATTCTAATAGGATTAGGAAACTAAATTAATTAGACTCCTAAATAGAATTATAATGTTAGATCAAATCACTATAATAAACTCCCACCACTAGACTCACAATTTAGAAAATCTAGACCGATTCGAATTACAATAATAACAGGAAAGAAAAGGAAAACTGACCTATCTAAACTATAAGGAAGAGCTATAACTGCTGACGTTTACAGGCGGACGATTCAATAAAGAAGTAACCCACACCCGCTCTAAAGCGTGATCACTGACGTGTTGCAGCGTCGTTAAATATTTAAAGCTGACGATCACAACAAATTAGGAACCTTCCTAGAAATCCCTCATTTTTTTTTCTAACATTCCAAATGCCGCATCGCTAGAGTCCACTTAGACAAAATTGGGCCACTAATTCAATGGGGACTAAGAGGAACCCAGAAAAAGTGCGTACCAACACGAACACAAGGAGATCGTTTCAATTTTTAGGGATGAGATCGAAGGTTGTGCCACTTGTGTCTGCCGTCAGAGTGGAGCGACTGATTAAGAAAAGATGCAGTGGTTACTTGGAATTTTTGAAGGAAGACAAGGAAGGGAAGAGCTTCATTTATGAGATTGCAGTTACGCGTGAGTTTGAAGATGTCTTTCCGGAAGAATTGCTAGGGTTGCCTCTTGATAGAGAGGTGGAGTTTGCTATCGACTTAGCACCTGGAATGGAGTCTATTACCAAAGCTCAAACCGAATGACTCCTGCTGAGTTGAAGGAGTTGAAAGAACAGTTAAAAGAGCTCTTAGATAAGGGGCTTGTAAGACCTAGTGTGTCTCCTTGGAGAGCACCGGTCTTGTTTATAAAGAAGAAGAATGGGTCGATGAGGCTATGCATCGACTACCGTCAGCTAAACAAACTGACCATAAAGAATCGATATCCACTGCCTATGATTGACGATTTATTTGATCAGTTGCAAGGAGCGAGATATTTTTCCAAGATCGATCTAAGATCTGGATACCATCAGCTAAGGGTCAAGACAGAGGACATCCAGAAGACGACATTTAGGACGCGGTACGAACACTATGAGTTTTTAGTGATACCATTTGATTTGACGAATGCACCGACATCGTTTATGGATCTGATGAACCATGTGTTTAAGCCACAGGTAGACACTTGCGTCATAGTATTCGTCGATGATATTTTGATATACTCAAAGTCAAAGAAGGAACATGAAGAGCATTTGAGGATCGCACTATAAACATTGCGTGAACACCAATTTCAAGCTTAGTAAGTGAGAATTTTGGTTGGAGAAAGTCAACTTTTTGGGACATGTCATCTCAACAGACGATGCCATAGTAGATTCGACTAAGATCGAAGCAGTGGTGCAATGGGAACAACCAAAGACAGTAATAGATATCTGTAGCTTCCTTGGTCTAGCTGGGTACTACCAACGTTTTGTGGAAGGATTTTTGAAAATATTAGAACCGCTTACGAGACTCACAGGGAAGGATTTGAGATTTGAGTGGACTGAAGCGTGTGAGAAGAGTTTTCAAGAACTCAAGAAGTGACTCACTTCAGCTCCAGTGCTAGCGATCCCATCAGGCAGTGGAGGGTTTGCGGTGTATAGCAATGCATCACATAGCAATTTAGGCTATGTGCTCACTAGAATAAAAAGGTTATTGCTTATGGGTCGAGGCAGTTGAAAGATCATGAGAAAAATTACCTGACACATGACCTGGAACTAGCAGCAGTCATATTTGCGCTAAAAAATTTGGGGCACTATTTGTATGGTGAGACTTTCGAAATATTCATTGATCACAAAAGCTTTCGATATTTATTTATACAGAAAGAGTTGAATATGAGGCAACATCGGTCGATAGAGTTTCTTAAGGACTATGATTGCTCCATACAATATCACCCACACAAGGCCAATGTCGTAGTAGATGCCTTGAGTCGTAAGAGTTCGGCTCAGTTAGTTAGCCTCGTTATGGGGATGCACAGATGGAAATGGTTTGAAGATCTTTCTTTATATAATGCGAAGATCGAGGTGCAAGCTTTAGGGGCTTTCTTGGTCAACATTTCAGTGAGACCGACGATCTTTGAGCACATCCACGAGTTACAGATGCGTGATCCGAGGTTAGTCAGGATTCGACAGGGTGTGATTGACGGCACCAGACTGGATTTCTTCGTTAAGGAAGATGGTTCTTTGCTATTTAGGGGACGCCTTTGTATACCAGTTGATGTCGATCTCCGGCATACCATATTAGACGAGGTTCATAAATCCAAATACGCTATTCACCCTGGTAGCATGAAGATGTATCAGGATATGAGAAAGAACTACTGGTGGAGAGGTTCATAACAGGATGTAGCCGAGTATATTTCTAAATGCTTGGTGTGTCAACAGGTGAAAGTAGATCATTGACATCCTGCAGGGTTGTTGCAACCTCTACCTATACCAGAGTGAAAGTGAGAGTCAATTTCAATGGACTTCATTGTGGGGTTATCGAGGACTGCGAAGCGACACAATACCATTTGGGTAGTTATTGATAGATTAACCAAATTAGCCCACTTTTTGCCATACAATACTATGTATACAGTTGAAAGACTTGCAAAACTATATATGAAAAGAATAGTGCGACTACACAACATTCTAGTTAGCATCATTTTGGATCGTGTCCCTTTGTACACTTCAAAGTTTTGGAAGAAGTTTCAAGAAGGAATGGGCAACCGACTAGAATTCAGTTCGGCATTCCACCCGTAAACAGACGGACAAATGGAACGGGTGAACCAAGTAATAGAAGATATGCTTAGAGCATGTATGCTTAGTTTTCAAGGTTCATAGGATCAACATCTACCATTGGTCGAATTTGAATACAATAATAGCTTTCAA
The DNA here is from genome assembly GCA_021018995.1 of Chloranthus sessilifolius. Classification (NCBI taxonomy): domain Eukaryota; kingdom Viridiplantae; phylum Streptophyta; class Magnoliopsida; order Chloranthales; family Chloranthaceae; genus Chloranthus; species Chloranthus sessilifolius. Next base: position 73,464,892 of record CM037598.1, on the reverse strand, counting down.
ACGAGTATCGGTATGTCACCTTATGAAGCACTTTATGAATGGTGATGTAGATCACTGATTAATTGGGAAGAGATCGGCAAAAACTTCATATTGGGCCTAGAAGTACTTGAAGACAATGCCGATATCGTTCGTATGATAAGAGAAAGAATCAAGTCAGCTCAGAGCAGGCAAAAGAGCTATGTCGATATGAAGAGGACCAGTGTTGACTTTTAGGTTGGCGATCATGTGTTCATAAAAATCTTACCAATGAAGGGCGTCATGTGATTTGAAAAGCGAGGAAAACTGAGCCTGTGTTACTTTGGACCTTTTGAAGTTTTGAGCAGAGTGGGGGAAGTAGCCTATCGGATTGCACTACCTCCATTGTTCGATCGAGTATATAACACATTTCATCTGTCCATGCTTCGAAAATATGTCAAGGACTCGACTCACATTTTGGACGATCAAACCAATAAAGATGTTTGAGGATATGACAATGATAGAAGAGCCAACACAAATCCTAGATCGGAAAGAGAAAGTTTTGCATACAATGACCATCCCATTAGTGCTCATCAAGTGGAAGAATCAGCCAGCCGAAGAAGCCACGTGGGAGTGTGAATCAGATGTGCAAGAACTCTATCCAAACTTGTTCACATGAGTTGATCTCTGAATGTATGAAAATAATGTCAAATTTTGTTTTATGGAGTACGGTCTCCAAATTTCTAATTTTATGTATTAATACATGCGGTTAAATTGACTATAGATTATTAGTTAGTCTTGTGGACCGACGAAGAATTAGTCACACTTAAAGGAGTAACGTATACGGGTAGGAAAATGAGATCGAAAATGTGAGAAACAAAAGAATGAAGCAAAATTGCTTCAGAAACTATACCTGTCCCTCGCTCATGCGAGAACTTACTGCTCGCTTGTGCGAGCCTGCCAAAAATAGACAAATGAGCAAAATTTGCTCCATAAACTGTGTCTATACCTTGTGCGCGCGAGAACTTAAAGCTCACTCTAGCGAGCTCCTTAGACATGACAAAAAAAAGAAGACAGGCTTTTCGTGCATTTTGGGAGCCATTTGCTCGCTCGCGCGAGCCACTATACCTCGCTCGCGCGAGGAACAAACTATATAAGGGGCTTGAAACCCTTCCCTGCTCATTTGGCTCAAACGAAAGAGGGGAAAGAGAGCTAGGGTTTTGGGAGTTCTTGGGGAAACCTACAAATCCATTCGATTGAGGAGTTCTCTTGACCATTTTCGATGGATTTTTGCACAAAAAGGTAATTTTTCACTCAAATCTACCTTTATTTCATAGAATGAGTTCATCTGACCCAAACCCTAGACAACAAAAGAAATTGGCAGTAAAGCCGCCACCTTCTCGCAAATGGGCAGTGTCTCCGCCTGCTCCTTTGGCCTAACCCGCCCCATGGTGGATGGATAAAATCCTAACCCCGGTTATTTAAACATCAATGAGTTGAAACCATTGTTAGCGCCGTTTTGTCGGCACTACTACCCTCATTTGGTTAGACTTTTCTACCAAATCCTCTCAACCAATCTGACCGAAACCAAGTTGAAATGTGAAATAGACAGGAAAGCGTTCGTTTTTTACGCTAAAGACATTGGTCACGCAATGGGATGCCCGCTGACCTACATCGAGGACGGGGTTTCCAAACCCCTGTTCCCCAAAGAGTGGGGTTTTCTCGTAATTGCGATGGAAATGACGGGTGGGGTCACGGCTACGGGGTAGTCCATTACTAGGGCCCAGCTACCTCCACACATGTGGCCCTTAGATATAATTTTTCATAAAAAATTATTTCCATTAGGCCATGACCAAGAGAGGAGGATCCCATTCCTAAACGCCATCCATGCTGCGTTTCATGATAGGTGTTTTAGCGCCCCTATCCTTGTGAGAAAAGGCATCTTACATGCCTGAGAGAGAAAAAAACAAGGAGTCGTTCCCAAGCCCATGAACAAGCTGCCCTATGCCCGTTTGATTTCCAAGCTATTTGAGCTTCGGGATGGGAGCGACTACCTTGAAATCCAGGCCCATGAACACTCCTACACTGATAATGTCGAGCATTACCGAATCAATGACCTGAACCTCAGCTTGCGAAGCTTGTGGGATAACGTTAAGAATAAGAGAGCCACCCAGCCCTCTACATCACAGTCGGGATTAGTATCTCCAACGGGTGCTCAGCCTACACCACCGTCTTCATCCCAGTCAATGTCTGACACTATGGAGGCCATGATATGCGAGGTGCTACTACAAACCCGTGATATTAGCCTACGTCAGACTGAGATGCGACTACATGAGAGATTTCAAGAAGCTGTCAATATCGACCTCATGCACCACACATACCCACAGACTACCGGGAGTGTCTTGCCACCATGCAGGACTCTATTTTTGGTTCTTCCAGTTCCGGTGCGGCTACTGGCATGGAGACCGAGGAAGAGGATGCTGATGAGGCCGAGGATGAGGAGGATGATGATGATGGTGATGGAGATAAGGAGTCCGATTCTGAGTATGGTGAGGGCGATGATGATTAGAGCTGGCAGCTGAGGAGGTTTTATTTTTGGGGAGTTTTTCTAAATTTTGAAAGCAAAAATGTAAATTTTATGTCATTTTGAGAGCTAACTGGTAAACTAATGTGACATGGCTCTCACACCTATTATTTTGATGTAAAACTGAAGTTAGTTTAAAGGTTGAACTATGGTGGCATGGCTGTCACATCCTTTATTTTTATGTAATTGACTTATGGTATTGCATGCTTTGTTGGATTACTTATGGTGAATGGAATTGTTGGATTACATATGATAGTTTTTTTGGTGAATGGATTATTTATGGTGAAGGGATTGCTTAAATGGGCAGCTTGGTTATACATATGGCTACTCCTATGTGTGTAGTATAGTGTATAGGAGTACATTGTTATTTTTCTGCAGGATGTATGGTATATGATGGATAGGGATGGTAGTATGTTCTTTTTATAATACAGCTGCGAATGCCACATGAATGTGGACTGGGTATTTTATACGCATTACTAGGTATTTCTATCATAGTCGAACAGTTGTAAAGTCTTAATCCTCTATGCATTTCAGTTTCCTAACTATAGCTTTGTTCTTGTGACTTACGATAATTTTCGAGGACGAAAATTTTATAAGGTGGGGTGATTATAATAACCCCAATTTTCGTTGCTGTGTAAGTCAGGCAATTTTTGTAAACCGTGTACGTCAGGTGTGTGTAAGTCTGTGTATGTGTGTATGTGGTTCATAAGGGAACCCATGCACATGTGTACACCTTAGTGTGTATGTGTCTAACACATTGAGTGTTAGAGGATAGTAACACCTATTCATGGTGTATGTGTTTTACAAGTTGACAAACTTAACTAAATGACATAGGGGGGTCTCACACGTGAGTCTCTTTTGTATGTTTTATTTGAGTTGTTGAGAAAGAGAGAGAGAGAGAGAGAGAGAGAGAGAGAGAAAGAGAGTTTCTTTGGAGAGAAAGAAAAGATTGATGAATCCTAGAGATTTAATCTAAGGATATTGTGAAGAAGGATGTACAAAGGTGTATGGGGATTCGAGCTACACGATTGTGACGGCCTCGTGTGAATCTGAGAGCTTGGTGTGAAGGTGTGAAGAAGATCTAGGTTGTTGAAACCCTTTTTGATTTCTTCAAGAAAGAAAGATCTGATCCATGATGGATTAAATGCATTAAAAGTATGGATTTAATGCTATTTATGTTGTAATAGTAGCATTTAATGTTTCTTAGAAAAGGGTATTTAAAATGGCTAAGATTTGGTGAGGATCGAGTTTGGAGAAAAACTCAGATCTGAATATCTCTGATCCTTGCGCGCACGAGCATAAGAGCTCGCTCGCGCGAGCCTTAGAGAAAGGACTTAAGGAGCCTTGCGAGAACTTAAGTAAAGCTGTGAGAATCCTGTGCCTCGCTTGCGCGAGGACTTAAGTATAATAGGGCTCGTTCGAGCGAGGCCTCGCACGACACACTCCAGACAACTAAATGTCAGTTCGGTCGCACGAGGAATGTGCCAGTTTGGCTCACGCGCCTGAGCCTCAGGGGCTCGCTCACGCGAGGAATAGGATATTTCACTTGGTTCTTTTCTTCTGAATTCTTCAGTAGTTTATGCCTTTTGTTCTTCTAGACATTCTCATGGGATGTTTGGATACTTTTGACTATATGGTCGACATGTGGAAATTTATGTGAGTTCATGCGGGACACTATTGGTTTAATCTTCGTGTGACGTCATTTGAGGTAGGGAAAACTTTGTAGCATGTATATTTTCTTTCAGCTAGCATGTGTGTAGTGATATGATAGAAATTAATATACTTTTCGCCTTTTTGTCTTCAAATAGCATGTGTTCATTAAGTAGCTTTTAAACATGTGAAATAGAAAGTGTGATCACTAAGAGGGAAATATGTGTGTGTGTGTGCTACGTGTGTGAGTTCTAAACCCTCATTAGTGTGATATGTGAAGAATATGTATATGACATCAATAGTGATGTAATTTAGTATGTGTGGAACATGCGACAAACCTTGAATTACTATAATTAACACAAATTCACGGTGATAAACTATATGTAAATTTGCACATTTGATTTAAGGTTTAATTGTAAATACCCAACCGACACGGCGGGATATCCGTGACCGACACAGTGGGATATCCATACAAATTGTGCACCGGTTCGACGGGATATCCGTTCTTTGATTTCTAACAGTAAAAATACTTCGTTCGACAGAAGTCACCTCATGTAAAGGGACTTGGGCATTGTGTAATGGTTCATGTGAACGACGATAGTGGATACTTCCATCAGGGGCTCAATACTATATTGCTCGAGCAATTATTTAAGTAATTCATTTAAGTGCGTGCGTTATATGAGTGTATTCTGAGAAACGACGAGTAATGTGTTTTAAAACTATGCATCTAGTATTCCATTTTAGTCATGATAAATGCTTTAAATTGGGTTCGTATGTTTTTAGATAAGTCATGAAAGATATGTGTGATGCAAGATATTATACATGCTATTATTTTCCTTATTGAGCTAAGTTCACCCTTCAACTATACGTTATACGTTCAGAGTTTGTCGAAGATACCGTGAACCCAGACTTGGAGGACTTGGACTATGTGCCTTTGGAGGAGTTGGAGCCCCCTCCAGAGGCGCTCTTTTAGTAGACTTGTGCTGTGGCACTTTGATATTTTTGTGAGATCATTTGAAGGCTTGGTATGCTCGACCATTTATATTTTTGTAAGATGTTAAATTCTCGTGATGCTTATTCTTTTTGTGAACCATCTCTAGGTGACTTTTGTCGTGTCACTGATGGTTCGGTTCGATTCTTTTGTTTATGCAATTGGCATAATATTTGAACCATCTTTCGTAAGCTTGGGTCATCTTATGTATACAAGAAGGTTTATGTGCTTTATGATGACTTTATTTGTTTAGTTAGATGTGCCTTGTTTTCGCTTTTGGCATGGATGTACCAAGTGTTCTATGGAATATATAGGGTACGACCTTGAGGGTTGTATTGACGGCGTGGGTTTCGGGGTGCCAAAATCCGGGCTGTGACATTATAGGTGATCTGATGGAAAGGGTTTTCGGGTGCAGAAATCCGGGTAGTCACAAATAGTCTTTCAATCGTCTCTTTATAATAGAAAAAAATAGAACGTCACTTATTCCTCTTAATCGTCTCTTTCAAAGCCCTAAAAAAAGAAAAAAAAAAAAAAAGAATGCCCCATCTATCTATCTAATCTTCTAATATAATATAATAAAACTAAGCACCCCTTTATACCTCTTAATCGTCTCTTTCAATGCCCTAAAAAATGCCCTTTTATTTCTCGCTTCATCTCTTCAAAGTCCTAAAAACGCTCCTTTTATGCACCATATTGTATTTTGGAGAGAGGGAGAGTTCATATCTCCATTTTGTCGATCCTCTTATCGCTCTTATTGGTTCAAGTTCCCTTTATTCCTCTTATCGTCTCTTCAAAGTCCTAACATAGGTATGTTCGTTTCTAAAATTTTGTCTTGATTATTGTTTTTTGGGTTTTTTGCAACTGGTGTTATTTTTGTGATCTCCAATATTCATACCAATTGTGTTTTTTTGTGATCTCCAATATTCATACCAACTGAAATTTTGTCTTTATTTTTCTTTTAGGTTTTTTGCATTAGAAAATTTAATTGGGCTTTTGGGTTTTGGAGGTTGGGATGTTTATATATTTTGTTTGATTGTTTAATTTTTTTATATTTATCTATTTTGTTTAAAATGAGGTTTGATTTAGCTATTTTTTTTAGGAGTATTTATCGATTATTTATTAGTTTTTAGGATTTTTTTTAATTTTGTCTTAGAGTTAGGGTTTTTGGGTTCAAATGGCTTTTGATTTTGGGTTCAAAATACTTTTGATTTTTTTTACGGATATTAGTATTTCATTTTTTTTTTTACACAAGGAATTTCCAAAATGCCCCGTAAACCAGATTTTCTAGGGATTATTAAAGCTGGATAGTTTTCTTCGGTATTATGAAGTATAAAGGATATTAATTCACATTAACTCACGTTGGTGGCAATCTTCTAAATCAAATTTATAGTCTAATATTCGCGTTTTGTGAATAGTGTTTGATAAATACTAAATAGATAACCCCCATCAATGCTAAAGTTAGGTGCAATGACCAACATAAAACATGACTATAGTTCCTGCTTTCCCCAACCGTAAAAAACTAGAACAAGCCTGACTCTGCCACTTGACCTCCCACTCACCATATTTTTATGCGGAGCTGGTATCAAATGGATCATCTATTCTATAGATATATGGGTCATTGGGGTTTGATTTAACCAATTTTTTTTTTTGTGAAGGAGTAGCTATTGATTTTTTTTTTTTCTGTAAGAACGAGTGACATGCACTAGAAGCATCATCTATTCCTTTTTATCATACATAAAGTGTTTGATGAATTGCACAAGAGAATATTTTCAAACTTTTCTAGTTTCATTAAAATTTATATATCGAACATTTCAAGTTGGCTAAAATTTGTATAGTTCTTTAGATTCTTTATGAGGATGATGAGCTCTGCTCACTATTGATTATCATTTATGAATGAAACCAATATTTTTGGGCATCTTTCATATGCCAATTCTTAAGTTTACCATCAATATCTTTATATTTGATGGTGTTTCAACTTCTATCTTAAAATATTGAGTTAATTATTTCTCTTGGAAGTTATGTGCATCTTTGTTATGGTTTGTCTATATCAATTTGAAACATAATAAATGATACATGACATCGTTCAGGTACATTTTTTGTTCTGTTTTGAGATAGCAGGTTACTCCATTTGTCCAAAAATTTTCTTTATAAGATGATGAGTTCTCCACGCTATCATATGTCAATTCTTTATGTGTATCTTTCATGTCAATTCTTTATGCGTTTTCATCTCATCTCAAAATCTTTAGTTAGTTATTTTGCTTGTAGGTTACATGTACTTTCATTATTTTTTGTTTATATCAATTTGAGGCATAATAAATCACAAACATGGTGTCCAATTCAGGTACATTTTTGGTTATGTTTGAGATAGTAGGTTACTCAATATATTTAAATAAGATAGTCATAAAAATAAATCCAGAGCTTCAACAATCATGACTTATATTGTTCTTGGAGACAACAAATCTCATTAATAGAACTTTTCGAGTTGGGATATGCCGGAACACAATGTCATGTGGATTGATCATAACGGTAGAAAAAATTGTTTTTTTTGGGGAAATTATTAGGCTATGGCTTGAAGAGGTCAATGATGGATTTTTGATATATGGGCATGCAAGATGATTGTGAATAGAGATTGTTTATATAAAATGTAAATTTAATGTAGAGTGCAACCGATAAATATCTCATATTGAAAAATGCAACTGATCTGATTTATTTAATTAGTATCTCTTATTGGAAAGTGACACCAACCGAATAATCCTAATGACCGGATCAATAGACATTTTTAAATCCTTTCTCTCAGCTTTATCAATTGTCCTAAGGTAGACAATTGATCAAACTGTTGGGAAATATTATGCTTGTACTATTGGAGTCTATTATTTTGCCTCCAACCTCTAGGCAGAGTTTCAAATGCGAGAAATTTTGATGTCTCTTGAAGTTTATATTAACAATGCAAGGAAGTTTAATGTCTCATAATCCAATCATCCAATGAAAACGATCAAAACAAAAGACACTATAGACCACTAATATTTGAACTATATATTTTCAAAGATCTTCACAAACTCCATTGAATTTTTTAATCATGGTTGTTTGAAATTTGAAGTTTCTCATCAGTGCATTAACATGATTTTTGAATGCATATCTAGATACATGTACTTAGTCTTGGTTAATAATAACTAGTCTGATGTCCTTTTCTCCATTATCCACAAGTAAAACAAATATGAGAACCTTATCTCTTGAGATGTAGTTTGGCCCACCAATGCTAAAGGTGGACCGAATACCTGGAAAATCAGAAATTTGAATTTGAATGACAGTTTCTTGCTTTGAATAACTTAGATTATGTGACAAAACTCATTAGGATGTTTAAAAATTGACTCAACTAAGAGTAGATGACTGGAGTGAGGATTGAGAAATTTACAACAACATCAACCTTGGATGTGGTAGGGGAGGTTGAGAATGAGCTAATTTATGAGCTTCTCATGTATCATGCAGTTTTTTGCTGAACTGACAGGCTAATTCAGTAAGAAGTCTTTTGAACTCTAGGTCATCCTATCCCATGAACCATTTATACTTCAATCTTATCTATGTATTGATTTTTTTACGCATTTCTATAAAACAACACCAAGTTTATTATATTCTTCCCATCCTGTAATCATGGTTGTATTAAGTTTTCGTTTGCCTGAGCCATATTTTTGTGAATTCACATAAGGCAAAGATTAAATTTTAAATGCGAATGATGTTACTTTTAATTTTTTGTTAATTCACTGTATCATTTGAAATAAAAACTATAGGTAACACTCTTCATTTATTTATGAAAACTACAGATAATAGAGTGATTAAATAAAAGATGGTAGTTTTTTCTTCCAGATTCTTCTTGTCTTTTCTTATGTTAACAATCAAGTCATTTACTTTATTTTTCTTCCAATTTCCTCTTCTCAATCGTCAAATCAATGACCTTTTCTTTGTTTATTTTAATTTCTTGTTCCACCCACACTAATAGATTTAGTGGGATAGGACTGCTATTTTACTCATCATTGGATGACCTTTTCCTTGTTTATTCTAATTTCTTGTTCCACCCACACTAATAGATTTAGTGGGATAGGACTGCTATTTTACTCATCATTGGATTCTATTATGCCTAGGTGATTGTGTGTACCATTGCTTATCGGTTCACCTAACATTATGGTTCTGTTTTATCAATTATGTATTCTAAGGATTCAAACTAGCGTTAGATTTTTAGGGAGACACTTGTACTTTCTCACTCTCTATTTACTCAGAAGTACCACAATTAACTTGCACATAAATAAGTAGGAAAAATAAATATCATTTTGTTCTATTTACTCCTTTGATACTGTTCTACAGGGATGTTGACAATTTAAATTTATCTGGGCATCTTGTTCCAGGAATAAGAAAGCTATAATATTTGGGAGTATTTCTTTAGGGAGCTGCAACTTGCACACGAGCTTTGTACCGTGGAATATGGTTAAAAACGGAGACTTTGTTATCTTTTGGATATGTGCCACATGGAATACCCATCTAAGCCATCGGATCTAAAAACTATGATGTAAAAATATTTGGGCAAGATATTAGCATGAAAAATGATCTCTATCATCTAATTTCTCACAGTCAACCATTGAATCAAATGATGTCCTTTGACTTTATTCTATCGGATGATAGAGATCACGTTACGTGCCAATCTTTTGTGTAGCAAGCTTGATCATTCTTTGGTTAACATTAATGCTTCTATGTATCATCCTGTGTTACTAAAATTGCTCACTTATTTTTGTAAGTGGTAAATGCTTTCTTGAATCTTAAATGCTTATGTGCATCTTCTCATGTGTCAAAAAAATTCTCTTTGCTGTAACTCCTGAGTTATTTTTGTAAGTTATAATATGAACTTTTTATTGAAAAGCATTTGTTGTTTCTTATGCATCAAAATATATTTGTTAATATCCTTGCTACTTCCTTGCAGATATGGATATGGTCTATTATATGTAAATGGACATTTCCTTTAACCTTGGTGCAAACTACCTTACAAAAATGTCATTCAAGGGGTTACTCTAATTGAGCTTCGGAAGTTGGAGAACTTGATCATCTTGGAGTTGTAATAATAACAGAATTATTTATTTATTTTTAAATGATATAAGAATTTGTAGGATCATTACCCCAAAATTGGACTTAGGCTATGAATTTTTTAAGTTAAAGGTGATTCCTTTTTGCATAGAAAGGTTTAGTGCTTTTTTGTGGAAAAGATTGTTCTTTTATCCTTAATAGTGAGTTTTCTCATGTTCAAACAATGTTCTTGCCAATTAATGTTGCAATCACTTTCTTATTCTAACTCAAAGCAGGTATGACAAAATCAGATAAATGATTAAACAATGTTTGATGCGATTCCTATTGACACAACAATCCTAATCATTTTATTATTCTAATTTAAATCAGGTACTAATCGACATGTGCATCGCACATGTAGGGCCTACTAGTATTGTTAAAAAGTGATTGGATTGTAGTTAGCTACATCAATAGGTAGCATTCTCTCATTAATATACTTTTAGGTCACATGGTGTCACATGTCATATACTTTTTGTCAATGTACTTCATCAAAGCCGTTGGATATAAACAGCAATTATATATATACCCTACGTTAGAGTGTTTGGATCCAATGGTTCGATATGGGTACACTTATTTGACACCCTTTTATGTCTAAAAAGTGACTTTTTTATATTGAGTGCCTTTAAACTCACCCACAAAATCTTTGAGTTCACCTACGCTGAAATAGATTGACTGCATTGAATTAGACAATGGAGATTATTTATCGTCTCAATCTTTCAGGTGATAGATATTGAGATCATGGGCGTACCATCAGACGACCTTGATCTCAATATCCATCGTGTGAAAGATTGGGATGATTAACAATCTCCATCGTCTGATTCAACGCAATCAATGTTTTTTCAGCGTGGGTGAAACCAAAAATTCGGTGGGTGGATTTAAAGGTACTCTTATTTTTTAAAAAAATATTGATGTAGGTGACGACCATACCCTACTACGGATACTAGATGATGGACACTATGGAAGAGGAGATGGTTGTTGTGGTAATCCTTAGGAGTACTGAAATGACGAATGTGATAGTTGTTGCATGGAAGCTGACAAACTAACCAACGATCTCACGATGAATGATCAAATAAGAGCGCAAAATAGAAGAAAAACAATCATAAACACACAAGAGACAATATTTACGTGGTTCGACAATATGCCTACGTCTACGGGCAACGATAATCCACTATATTGATGATCACACAAGAATACAAGAACCCTAAGGCCTCACCAAAGCTCTCCTTAAAACTCTATACTAGTTTTTCAAAGCTTTACAATGATATCTCAACTCTATGATTTGACTAAGAGCTTTCCTTGTATATAAAAGACACAAATTCTACTTTTAATCTAAGAGAAACACTACAAAAAAGGGGACCTACACTGCCCGTCGGCGTGCTAATGTCGGTGTAGCTGCGATGGCTCCCAACCGTCGGGGAGCTGTCATGAGAATTCTTCAAATTGCGGCGTAGAGGTATTTTCAATTTTAAAAATAATATATATATTTTTATTTTTAAAAATTTTCCCGACCTATGCCGACGGCTGAAGCCGTTGGCGTAGGTATTTTCAATTTAAAAAAATAATATATATATTTTTATTTTTAAAATTTTTTCCCACCTACGCCGATAGCAGCGTAGGTATTTTTTAATTAAAAAAAAAATTAATTAAATAAAATAATTTAAAAATAATAAATTATTATTATTATTATTTTAATATATTTACTAAATTGATGATATTATACCTGCAGATGATGAAAAACCAAGAGAGGACGATGCAGCAGCTGCCCCACTAGCAGACTTCTGAGATGGCATGCTTTGCAAGGACCGAGAGACAGTTACGTACATGAAAATGATGATGATAGAGCAATTTACAATGAGAAAATGTGAGGGCGACAGAAATTATACACATTAAAATCAACAATTCCTATCAACAAATACATCCTGTTCGCATACGTTCTGAGATCAATCATGGCCGTGATGCGAGCTCTGCACAGCTCCCAAGTTCAAAACTACCTGAGATCAATCACGGAATCAAGTAATTTGAGTCAAATAACCTTCTGACAGACCATCCACAAATTAAGCATAACATAAATTAATCTCCCTATCTTGATAAAGAAAACATAGGGCATGCATGCCATCTCAATGTTGAGTTCATGGAAGTAGAGACAGGCACATAAGCAGTGACATTAGAAAACAAATGAGAACTACATACCTGTCCTACTAAGGTATCCTATACATAACAATCCCCATAAGCAGTTACATTAGAAAACAAAGCAGAAGCCTGCCTGATATTGAGAAAGCGATAGAGGTCACAATAGGGACTTCATTATTAGCATGTTGCTGAGAGTAAACTAGAAGTTGATGTCCAGTCCTCATGTCAAATGACCTGCATGTACCATCGTCTGATCCGGTTCCAAATCTCAGCCCATTTGGGAAGAACTTTACAGTGTTAACATCCGCCTCATGCCCATTAAACGTTCAGACTGCTAGACTTGCGACTTGAGTGTCCCACAATCGAGTAGTTGCATCACATGAACCAGAGACAAACATGTCTGAGTTTAATCCATTGATTGATACACTGAAAGAAGAACAAAAAGTTTTAACAACAAACAAATAAATAAATGCACAAGGGGTGGAATAGAAGGCAAAAGCTAAAGAGTCATAGCAACAGAGAAACACAGGTTAGCACATACATGCCTTCATTCACACACACACAAATGCATATGTATGCATACAAATGATTTGCATCACCATACCCAAATACAAAAAAATAAAAAATAGGCAAAAGATTCGAACCAGTTCCTTCGATATCTCCTTTTCCATCAGTGTCTCTACTGGTCATTTGCATCATATTCTATTCATGTTTGAGTTTCCAGCCTTCAACTCTTTCCTTCCAATTAAGATATCCAAGCCCATAAGAGTTCAAGTCCTTTGAAGGATCCACGATCCTCACAAGAACTGTCACCAATCACCACAAACACAATAAATGTTTATTACAACAAGACACATTAGCCTACAAGGAAATATTATGATATAGCTAATCTAACTTCAGCGTTTTGCTAAAACTCAGTTTAATTAGATGCATAACAAGCAGAGTTCAAGATCTTAACTCGAAATATCTGTGAAGCTCAGTTTAAGTAAATCGAGTGCAGGTTAAAGTAAACAATTAAAAATCCTCTCTATGGACCTAAAAATTTACAAACCATTACTGCAGAAACTTCTTTGAAGATAAACCGATTTCAGTAAATAATTGCAAATATGTGTACCTGGAAAGCTAAACCAACATGATTATGACGTAAAATGCTCAAAATTGTCGTAGCCTTCACACATGATTTCCATGTCTAAAACTCTTACATGCAAGGGTTTTAACACTAGTTGAACCCTATATACTGCACTTAAAGAAAACGTTTAAAATGCTCAAATTGCAAGTAGCTGTAGCCAATGTTTACCATATACTCAAATCTGAAGATGCATTATGAATTTATTATACCTGGTAAAAGCTGCATAGATAAGGAAAACGACCCCTACAAAGTATTAAGGACTGACCTTCCTGCTTGTTCTTCTTTCAAGCTCTCCTCCCCAGCCACGGTTTCGTTGACCCTGCAACAAATGTAGCTCAATTTATGAAAAAAGAAAACAGAAAATGGAAAATCTATAACAGTTCGCCCGAATATACTGTGCAGAATAATTTTAAAAAAGAGTCAAAGAAAATTTCCATATTCATCAAAATTGGGGATAATTTTGACGAGAACAACGATGTTGTTGAGAAATAAGGAGGAAATCCTCTGTTTTTCATATGAGGGCTTGGCATTTCGAAATAAATATCAAATAAACCCACAAAACGTGACAGAAAATCTCTGTTTTGGCTTCTAATCCTCTGTTTTGGGCTGATCGAGGCACGTAATCTGGCCACGGGCTGCAGCCCTCTAGGACTCCTTGTATAGTGAAGTCATGAAGCCACTTGAAGTTTATCCATTGACATAATTTGGTCTTTGGCCGTTTAGGTCATATATATATATATTGGCTTACCTGAAGAACAAGGTGCGGCATGCAAGGGCCTTGGAGTGTAATCAGTTTGATGAGATACTTGAATTCTGATGGGATCTCTATGGTGGCCCAAGGCACATTACAAGCAGCTTTCCATGCTGATATAAATGCCTGTTAATATTACATACAAATAAGAAAAAATTCAGTTCATTACAAAAAAAAAAACTCTGATAAATAGATTTAATTAACAAGAAATAAGAAAACAAAAGAAACCAAGAAATTTACTATATAATGCGCCTTGATCTATACAGTGAGATGCATACTTCCCCGAGCTTGGTAATATTTTCTCAATTGTGCATAACCATCAATGTTGGTAATATTTTGCGGTTTTTTATATATGAAATTTTTAGTCCATTATTGTGTAAATTGTTCACTAGTTTCTATTTTAGTTAGTGCAACCTTTCATCAGATTCTATATATATATATATATATATATATATATATATATATATATATATATATATATATATATATATATATATATATATATAAAGAAGTACCTAATTGTGTGGTTTGTATGGTCTTTAGATTTCCATATTGTATATAGGAATTATTATTAAACATTGCTGATTATTTGATCAACCCAGCCAACTCTACATATTGATCAATTTCATACAAGACATAACTAGAAGTCTATTAACATTATCTATATTCAGTGTCCCAAACACATAAAATTCAATGGCAAGCCCCGAGAACAGGAGACTCGATCAGCTTGGACCATGCATGTAATCTATCTACTTCAAATCAATATAAAATGATAAACCCAATAGCTTTATCTATCAATCAAGTAAACCATACATGAGTTTCATTTCATCGTCCCATGGGCAACTCACCATCTGATTGGGTAGAGATAAATATTGCAACAAATAAATAAGAATTTTGCATATGAAATCAGCTAAAAAATTTATCACAGAAAGTGCCTACTTAGAACAAATACAACCGGTAAATGACTCTTTATGTGGAAAATGTTCAACCCTTCAGATTTCAAGAAGATTGCTGATATATATTGCTGATATATTGAATATGATGAAGTGGTACAGAACAAATAAAACCAGTTTGTTAATTTATTGACTCTAGGCCGCATTTCCTCATTTGGAGTACCCAATAACCTGAATCAAAAAACATTATATTTAAGATTAACCAACACTGAAGGTTGAAGATTATAAGAGAAAATAGATTAGAATGAAGGAACTAAACTGGACTTGAAGATAAGGAGTAGCTGCTGCAGTTCAGAGTCTCCCTGGAAGAGCGCTTGAGTTGTAACCAGTTCGGCTAGAATTTAGAAGAATTCAGCAAAGTTGAATGTTAGATTTTCCAAACCCTCCTAAACTCTCCATTTATCAATCAAATATTATAAAATATAATATAATAAAAACTAATTTTCATTGGAAGAAACGACATTTTTACCAAATATACAGCCCACACATGTCAACTGGCATCGAATAATGCGTAGCTCCCAGAAGCACTTCAGGAGCTCTATACCACAGCGTCAAGATCTACAACAATTACTTTTGCATTAAATTCAAATAAAGGACCATAAACTAGTAATTAGTATAAAACTTGTAACTATATTTTAAAGGCTTATTACAGCTCACTTGATAAAACATCACACTTTGTGGTTTTATTTCATAGGAATTAATTTAACTAAATGATCAGACTTAAAGAGTACCCATTTAATTTTTTTTAGTTTATACAAATTAATTTTTCTCTGAAACAAGGAAATTACTTTTAAAAATACCAATTAAAAGCATGTACCTCATGGGTATACTTCTTGATCAGATATAGAATAGTCTTCCCTTCTTTATTCTGGCCTTGTTTGAGATCCAACAATCTGTTGCATAAGATTATGGAGCTTGCTGCTTCTAATAAATTTGGCGCAGGTCTTCTCAAATCTCCAAGGCGTCCTAGAATTGTGCACCAAATCCAGTAAGTGCATCCACAGCTGATGAAGAGGTGCTGCTTGGTCTCGCGATCCGATCAGCAGAGGACACATCTAGGTTCAATTCAAATCACCTTTGCCAAAATCCTGTCTTTGGTGAGCAGCCTTCATTTGATGGCTGTCCATGTGATAAAAATTGTGTCTTGTACAGCGAACTTGTGCCAAACGATAGGGTGCCAGGTGAACTTATGAACATGCTATTTCCGTTCTCTTTAGAGTCTGTGTGGCCCAAGGTCCACTACCCACCGCACATATATAGCTGATAAGACATCAGCCAATTGTTTGGAATGAACCATCTGGTCATTGTAGACAAATTCATAGTTGCAAAAGGAAATTCTAAGGAAGCCTAAGAATATCAGTTTCCCACCCCCTACTGTAACATCCCAACCTTTTGGGCCTTGATCCGTAAGACTCGGTGCGTGTACCGATGGATCATGCACCGAGGACCCCCTTTAGCAATGATGTAATGTCTATAGATCAAATCCAACAGACTGGATTGATCTTATGAAGACTGGATGTGGGAGTTTGAAACCCTCACACACGTCCCTTCGGTGTAGCTGTTTTACACTTAAGTAGAAGAGATAGAGTATAAAAGAAAACCCAGGGCATTTAATTGTGTATTAAATGCTTGTGAATGAGAGTTAAGATGAAAGAGGGTAAAACTTAAGGTTGAAAGCTCACCATTGTGCGATCGATTCGTTCATCATCAATGCAACGACAGATTAATTGGAGATCAGAACGAACTACGGCAGCTTGGCAAACCCTGACTCGTTTTGAAGCAAGGAAGAGGAATTGCTTGAATCAAGGTGAGGAGGGTGAATGTCTGTTTTAGATATGTAGTGTGGAGTGGATTTAGTGCGTGTCCTTATGAGAATCTCAAGTAAATGTGATTGATTCAAAGTGAGAAGAGATCGGGGGTGAAAAACCCAAAAATGAGCGAAATCTGCTCATTTCGATCGATCGAATTCTGGTTCGATCGATCGAAATGGCATTAAAAAAAATGGGATGAGACGATATCTTGAGAAATTCGTTCGATCAAAAGTGATTTCGATCGATCGACCCTGTAGTTCGATCGATCGATTCGTATAGAAACAGAACATTAGAATTCTGTTGTGAGAATTCGACTGATCAAATTTAAATTCGATCGATCGAATTTAAAATTTCGATCAAACGAATTGGGATTCGTCCAATCGAACTGGGTTCAGGTAAAATGCCTTTTGTGGAATTCGACCGATCGAGTGAGAAAATTTTTGGTGATTCTGGAAGAGGTCGACTGATCGAAAATGGATTTCGATCGATCAAAACAGGGATTCGATCGATCGAATTTCCCAGATTTCTGCGTTTGGTGAGTTTTGACTGTGAGATTTCACGGGGACTTTTAACAGCATGTTTTGCCTCATTCTAATGAATGAAAATGATCATGTTTAGGTGAGCCTCGTGAGTAAGAAGAACCCGACTTTGTGAAGGCTTGACCACGCACGGGTCTAATCTGTGAGGTAGGGAAATTCTTGTATCATGTGCATCGTTTCATAAGCATGTGTGTTATGTTATGATATGTTCTTTGATTCAGTTATGTGATTTCCGCTTACGCATTTTGAAGAGATAAGACATGTGTGTGAAAGATTCAAAATTATATGAACTTATGAAATCTTTGAAATCCATGCGATATGTGTATGTGAAATCTTCGTACTTCTTTTCGATTTTCGATATAAATTAATTATCACTTCACACGGCGATAAGTTATATGTATGCACTTTCGATTTAAGGTTATGTGAATACCCAACCGACGTGGCGGTATAACCGTGACTGACACGGTAGGATATCCGTGACCGGTACGGCGGCTAATCTGTACACCCTTGTGATATGTGCTTTGTGATTCTTACAGTATAACGGTGAATATGTGTTCGGCCAAGTGTCCAACCCTACAAGACCTTGGATTTATGTGCAAATGACTCATGTGAGTGACGATGGTGGGTATTCCATTGGGGGCTTGAGGCTATAGTTCCTCATTCTAGTACCTTAAGTAAAACACCTTTAAGTTTTCTTCTTTCTTGTGTCGGAGTAGAGATGTGAGCACGTCATGATTTCATTAGCATTGCATGTGTGTGTGCCGAGATTATGAGATTCATCACCTTACATGTGTTCAGAGTAATTTTGTTTACATTATGCCATAAGATATATGTTTGATGTTATGATAAGCATGCTATGAGTCATTCCCTACTGAGCTTGGATGAAGTTCATTCCTTTACAAATGTCACAGGTTCAGGTGAAGATGCTGAGGCGAAGATTCCGGAGAAGGAAGATCCGGACTACTCCCCCGACGAAGACCTTGAGGAGCCTCATCCCGAGGATTGTTTCATTTGTGCTAGACCTAGGTAGGTCCGGCCCTGAGTTATGTATTAAATTTTGCTTGTTTTGGATGAGGAGAGAGAGATGACTTCTATACGATGTAAATGATTAATTTTGTTGAACCATGTTCGGTAAGGAAGAGTCCTTACCAGTGGTTCTCAATGGTTCTTTTCCCATAGGCTTTTCGTGGAATTAGAACCATTTGTTTTTTGGGTTTTTGAGATTGAACACTAAAAATACTTATTTTGCTTATGTTACAAGTTGGAATTGGTTCTACTTAGATTCTGTGGCGCATGTTGTGACGTTATGTGATCCATTCCCGGGCTCGGCCTTAGCGTCAGCCCACCGACGGCACGGGTTTCGGGGCACCGAATTTCCGGGCTGTCACACCTACACTAAAAAAGTTATTATTACCCAAAATAGAAACGGCAGCTACGAAAGAATAAAGCCACTTAAAAATACTTTAACGACAACTCATAACAAAAAATAATAAGTAAAAATGGCATTTTCTATCTGCTGCTAACCTCATAGGCCTCGAACTAACTAGGTCACCTGCAATGGCATAGAAGTTTATGATAATCAGCTCTGACAAAGATTGAGGGAAACATAGACAAGAACCTACTTGGCTAGAAACAGTCTACAAGATTACCTGGCAATATATGGTTAATGGAGGTTCGCATATGGCTATACCATCTTACCAGAAGTATTATCTGTACAGAAAATAAAAGGTGAGAAGATTATGTAAGAAAAGCAAATTAAAATATCAGAATAAGGATCACCAATCATCTAACTGCTAAATGATTTGGAAAAGAACACTGAAATTATATTAGATATATGTCACAAAATTAACAGAAAAAAAACTACCCAAGTTTTATCCAAAAGAATAAAAATGTTTTATTCTTAGAGAATAATACACATTTGAATCTGATTGCAAATCCCAAACCATTGTCCGATGGATGGATGGATATAAGGTGAAAAAAAGTGTTACTCTGTAACAATTATCTTATATGTATTAATTTTATATGAGATGCTTGTATAGTATGAGATGAGTGTCGTCTCAAAGTTAGCGTGTTAGTAGTTAGCATGTTAGTTTAAGTGCTAATTGTATATGAATTATGATGTAATAGGAGTTAGTAGGGAATAGTCCCAAAACTCCCACGTCGTTTAGGTCTTATCTTGTGACAGCCCGGATTTTGGCACCCCAAAACCCGTGCCATAAGCACGATCATCTTGACCGTGCCCCTTAGTTATGCATGGGACATTGGTATATTAAGCAACGAATTGAATTGAAATAGTAAATGAAGCTGCAAAATTAAATTACTATATGAGCATTTCTCAAAATACAGTTCTACCCTCATGCCTCTACATGAACGGAGAACCGATCCGAACCATCGATGATAGTTAATCATCACGGATGGTTCGCCCAAAAGAATTATCCCAAATCTATGTATATACATTGTTTAATCAAAACAAGGCTTGACATACCAAGCCGTACAAAAATCTCTCAAAAACCCTCAAAGCTGCACAACGGAGTCCTCTAGAAGAAATCCTCAGGAGGTGGCTCCAACTCGTCACCAGGTGCTAGGTCCGAGTCACCGGGGTCAGCGTCTCCTGAAGCCTCGGCAGCTGCTAGTAGTGGACCTGCGACGTATAGTCTATAGGGTGAGCTACATCCTAGCTCAATAGGGAACAACACACAGTTGAACATATAAATTATCACTCACATATATTCCATGATATGCCATGCATGATGTGTCTATGCAGTTACTGATGAAAAACAGTTGAAAAGCATCACGTTTTGCTGGTAGTTTACTCATGTCTTTTACTTATTCATGAATAATGCTGAAAAGGCCTAAAGCAAAACTTAAACTTTCAACTTAAGTAATTCCCGAGCAATATAGCATCGAGCCCCGATGAGATACCCATCATCGTCATCTATATAGACAGTTTTAAATGTATTCCCTGGGAATACAAATAGTACCCAAGCCCCTTTCCCCTGGGGATTGGTGGCGGGGTTTCACTTGTCTCAAATCAACACCCCTGGGGTGTGCTATCGTATGTCGGATAAGCCTCTGACGGCCTACGGTTTTGCCGCCGTATCGGTCACGGATATCCTGCCGTGTCAGTCGTGGATATCCCGCCACGTCGGTGGGGTACCCTATCAAACCTCAAATAACAAAAGTATCAGGTGCTTTACATATAGTTATTCACCGTGTAAGTGTGCTATCTTATATCAGTTAGGCCCTATCAAACATGATTCAATCTTGGATACATCCCTGGGATGTGTCCATTAACTTGCATCACACCTGATGCTCTTATCTCTTTACTTCCTCATCCCCTGGGGATGGCTCATTATAATTACTCTTATTGCTGTCACACACACACACTTTTCACAAACTCTTAAGCAATAAAACATTTTGAATTTAATTCTATATCACTACATACATGCTCTTGCAAAATAAAGTACATGTTCAAGGTGTTCCCTACCTCAAGTCTCTGTCTGATCATGCATCAAGGTCCCACGTGGCTCCTTGTGCCCAAGCTCACACGTACCACCTATGGTACCACATAACGTGTGAAACACATCACTAAAGATGTAATAAATAAGGTCCAAGACCCTCCAAGAATCTTAAAGTCAAACTCAAAAGTCAACATAAACTGGCACAGTCGATTAATCGAGCTCCAAAATCAATTAATTGAATCTGATTCGATTAATCGATTTCCAAAATGGATTAATCGAAATTCAATATCGATTAATCGATTCTCAAATCGATTAATCGAGATTCCCATTCGATTAATCGAATCCCCATTCGATTAGTCGATTTTCTCTATTTTATCTAGTCGATTCTCAATTCGAGTAATCGAGTTTCCAAAATCGATTAATCAAAATTATAAATTGATTAATCGAACTCTCATTTCGATTAGTTGATTTCTCCAAGCTCTTTTCTTTTCTCCATTGGAGTTCACTGTAGGTTCCCAGTCGATTAATCGATACCCAATTTGATTAATCAAAATTCAAAGTCGATTAATCGAAAATCAATTCGATTAATCGAGATCGGGGTCCTCTGACTTTTCAACTTCTTGGCCAAAATCGATTAATCGAAACTCAATTTCGATTAATCGAAATGGCCAGATTCAACCCCCTTTTGGCTGTTCTTCCCAATCTTTTTCCCTTTCTTTTTCCTTCATTTTTCTAAGGATAAAGGCTTAGAATCTAACCACAATCTAACCTTTTAATCTATGCATTTAAACTACAAGAATTTTACCTTCAATCAATCTCAAATTGATTTAAATCAAGTGGTTGGAAAGGCTAGGGTTCCAGCTTTGGCTTGAACGGATCCTTCGCGTTGAATCGGTCTCTTTAATACTTGAATCCCCCTTCCAATCACTCACAATAACTCCTTGTTCAACCCTCTTTACTTCTCTCTCTCTCTTCTTTACTTCTCTCTCAACAACCTAAAATACAGATTTAGGGTTATTAAACCCTTTTATCTCTCCTCTCACTTGTGTGTTGAGCACATGCACCGCGATAGGTGTATGTGACTTCACATTTATATCACACACCACACAGCCAGTCAAACTATCACATCTCATTCGTTCATCACACTCTATACTAACTATTGAACTCCTAATTGGTCAAACTCGTGACCAATCAGGCACGGATCCCGAGGTCACTGTCTAACATGATTTTTTGAGATATTACAACCTCCCCACCTTGGGAATTTTTGTCCTCGAAAATAACCCAAAGGTGCGTAGGTCTGGGTCCCCCCCCCCACACTCGCAGGTGAGGTGGCCCAGTAGACTCAGATGTACTACGGCAATAAGATAAAGACAAGCATAGAATATAAAGGTTGCGATAATGAAAAATTTACACCAAAATTTTTTATTTCTATTAATGTCTGAAAATTTTTACAACGCGCCAAATAAGTTGGCGTACACTACATACATGCATACAATAGAACTCAAAAATGAGAGCACAAGGCATGGTCTTGGAGCTGGCTCCATCTGTGGTGAAGTCTGTGCTGGCTGGGTGGTCGGAGGCAACGGCGGCTGCTGTAAGTGCGGCGTCTCGGTCGGCGGAGCTGATGTAGATGTGGAAGGAGCAGCGCCGGTAGTGGCGGTGGTCGGGTGGAAGACGGGACCTCTGTGGAAGGCGGTCCGTCCTGCAGTCCACTCCTCCTCCTGAGTGAGGTAGCGCTGGTAGTCCGACGGGTAGATGTAGCGGAGGGTATGGAACATAAGGAAGTCTATCCTCCGGTTCATCCGCTCGTTGTTGGCCTCCATGCGAGCCAACACCTCCTCGATGGTATGATGATGTGGGTGTAGCGGGCGCGGAGTGAGCTGGCGGTGTCGGTGAGGCTGTGGTATGAGAGGTAGCCCTCTCCACTGATGGCTCGGCCGGGTGTGCCCCACCCATGGGTGGGTCCTAATGTGGTGGTGGGGGTGGTGGTGGTGCTACTGCTGCTGGAGCCGGACCC
The DNA here is from genome assembly GCA_021018995.1 of Chloranthus sessilifolius. Classification (NCBI taxonomy): domain Eukaryota; kingdom Viridiplantae; phylum Streptophyta; class Magnoliopsida; order Chloranthales; family Chloranthaceae; genus Chloranthus; species Chloranthus sessilifolius. The sequence goes on along the minus strand of CM037598.1, from coordinate 73,441,815 downwards.
AGAGCTGGTAGAGTCCGCTTCAGCAAGTTGTAGCTACAGGTCCATGAAGACTTTGAAAACGTCTTCACGCGGTCCGTAGCCCTCACCTCGTGAGGCGAGATGGTGTAGGAGAGATCGTTGGAGTAGCACTCCAACATGCTCGAGATGAGGCGAGCATAGGGCATCTTCTCCTTAGGCCTTAAGTTGCCCTTCATTAACTTTTCTTTAATATATGTCATCCCCTCGAGGATGAGCATGGTGGCGTCGAACCACTGGCCACAGAAGGCCGCATACAGTGCCTGCTGCACCATATCTATCCGCTCGGTGTCGTGCCGCAGCGGGTAGAGATTACACTTGATTATGGAATCAAGCATCCACATGTAGTGGGGAAGGTCGACCCTCTTGATGGAGGATCCCGACCCCTTCTTCCCGTTGGTCATACGGGTCATGATCTCCTCAAATCGAGGGTCCTCCTCAAAGGGTGGAAATAGGGTGGTCTCAGGGGTGAAATCGAGGTAGCACTCGAGCACCTCGTGTATGTGGCGACGGGTGATCATGTATTCTCGACCCTCGATGGTGGTCTTGATCAAGTCGTCGGTAGGGCCGTCCACAAGCCCTTGGTAAAACAACCTCACCAATCTAGGGTAATAGGAACCCTGGATTGGTTTGAGAAGGTTGTCGAGACCGGCATTCCTAAGATAGTTGCGAGCCCATTGGGTCTCGCCCGGTACATCAAGATTTGTGGTCAATGAGGTACTCGACCCCAAAGGTCTTTGCGGCCCACCACTCATTGGGTTGTACCATGTCAGTGGGTGGTGGCGGCATAGGGGTAGACTCGCGTGAAGACCCGCGCGAAGACGCGCTTGTCGACCCGGACGTGGTGTCCGATGTCGATGGTGACGGGGTCCTCACGGGTGATGGGGTAGGTGGTGGTGGTGTGGAGTTCTTACGCCGAACCGGAAGCTTAGAGGTTGCCTTCTTCGAAGACAACCGGGTTTTGGGCGGCATTTTTGGTAAAATGGCAAAATCTAGGGTTTTGTCTAGCTCAAATTGAAGGGAAAAGCTAATTTTAGGGTTTATCGTGGGGTTTGGATGCGCTAGCACGTGAATCTGATCCGAAACACCAACGAATGTGCAACCCTAGGGCGTTGAATGGTTGGAGAAGAAGGAGAAGAAGAAACGCCCAAATCCAAAGAACCCAAATGATTTCGAATGGGGAGTGAAATCCCCAATTTTATATATATAGGCCCCGGCTCGATTAATCGAAATCCAAAGTCGATTAATCGAGATTCAAAACTAGGTTAAGCCACACAAAATCGATTAATCGATTCCCAAAATCGATTAGTCGAAAGTCAAAATCGATTAATCGAAATAATTTTGATTAATCGAAATCGTATCCGTTTAAAAATTCAAGTTTTAGAGCTCACTGGCGTGAGCCAGTCGATTAATCGAAATCCATTTCGATTAATCAAAATTTCAAAATCGATTAATCAAAATTCACTTCGATTAATCAAAATCGTGCAGTCCTTTCCAAAATTTTCAGGATTCCTTAAGTTATTCGATTAGTCAAACTATGGTTCGATTAATCAAAATCTCAAATCGATTAATTGAATTTCAAATCGATTAATCGAAATTGTTTCTCTTACTTTAAATTTTTATAAGTCCCTTAAGTTATTCGATTAATCGAACACCCGGTTCGATTAATCGAAATCGCAAATCGACTATTCGAAATCTCCTTGATTAATCAAAAAATTCAGTAATTCCCTCTAAATTCTTCTAACATTCCCAGTTTGTTCAATTAATCGAACATGCAGTTCGATTAATCGAAAACCTAAATCGATTAGTCGAAACCTAAATCGATTAATCGAAATTTCACATTCTATATGTTTTCTAATTCGTACTCAAGTTTACAGTCACTGGCACATGCCAGTCGACTAATCGAACAAAATCGATTAATCGATTTGAAATTCGATTAATCGGTTTTGCCCAATTTCTGTAGATTTTCAAGTTCTTTGTTTATTTAATTTCTCTTGTAGTTTATGACATCAAGTGATCCTTAGTTCCACAAAACACATCCTCAAGGTCATGTGCATATAAAAATTTGTTCCTTTATCATACTTTGATCAAAACTTCCATTGAATTACAAGTATTGTTGAGATTCCACAAACATGTTTGTAGTTTACATTGAATTCTCAAGTCGTTGGAAACAAGGCTGGATATTGTTCTTTCACATCGGCCTCTCGTTCCCATGTAGCTTCTTTGTTCGGATGATTTTTCCATCGAACAAGCACTAAGGGAATCACTTTAGTGCGCAATACTTGTTCCTTTCGATCCAAGATTTCCACTGGTTCCTCTATCATGCTCATGTCCTCACACATCTCCATAGGTTGACTTCCTAACACATGAGATGGATCGTTCACATACTTTCTGAGCATCGATATGTGGAAAAAGTTATGTACCCGATCAAATAGCGGTGGTAAGCCAATGCGATACGCAACTTCACCTATGCGTCCCAAAATTTCAAATGGTCCCACATAACGGGGACTTAACTTCCCTCTCTTGCCAAACCTCATTACGCCTTTCATAGGTGACACTTTCACAAACACGTGTTCACCCACCTTATAGTCGACACTAGTCCACTTGATGTCGGCGTAACTTTTCTATCTACTCTGTGCTGACTTCAGCCTTTCTCTGATTATTCGAACGACAGTGGCGTTGTCTTCAAGTAGTTTTGGCCCTAAAATAAATTTCTCACCTGTTTCTTCCCAATTGAGGGGTGATTTGCATCGTCGTCCATACAGAGCTTCATACGGTGCCATGCCAATGCTCGTTTGGAAACTGTTGTTGTATGCGAATTCGATCAACGGTAGATACTCATCCCAGTATCCTTGCATATCCAGCATGCATGCACTTAGCATGTCTTCTATCACTTGGTTCACTCGTTCGGTCTGCTCATCGGTTTGAGGATGGAAAGCTAAACTAAAATCTAGTCGTGTTCCCGTTCCTTCTTGAAATTTCTTCCAAAACTTGGATGTATAAAGTGGATCACTATATGAAACTATGCTGCTTGGAATCCCGTGTAGTCTTACAATCTCCTTCATGTATAGGTCTGCCAGTCTTCCTGCCGTATACATCATATTGTACGGCAAAAAGTGCGCTAATTTTGTCAATCGATCTACGACGACCCAAATGGTATTGTGTCTCTTGGCAGTACGCGGCAATCCAACGATGAAATCCATCGAGATCGATTTCTACTTCCATTCTGGTATTGGTAAAGGCTGTAATAGTCTAGCCGGATGTCTATGATCAATCTTCACCTGCTGACAAGTCAAACACCGTGACACGTATTCGACCACGTCTTGCTTCAAACCTCTCAACCAGTAGTTCTTTTCCAAGTCTTGGTACATTTTGGTGCTACCAGGGTGGATAGCATAATTTGACTTATGAGCTTCATCAAGAATCGTTCGTCTTAGATCGGCATTGTCCGGAATGCAGAGACGGCCCTTGAACAATAAAGAACCATCTTCTTTTACTGAGAAGTCCGGCCTGATGCCCTCAATCACGTCTTGATGAATCTTTGTTAATGTTGGATCTTTCATCTGTAGATCGTGGATATGCTAAAATATTACTGGCTTCACTGATATGTTAGCCAAAAAGGATCCTATAGCTTTCGACTCAATGTTCACATCGTAAAGTGCCAGGTCTTCCAATAATTTCCACCGGTGCATACCCAAAATCAAACAAGCTAACTGAGCTGAACCCTTCCGACTCAAGGCATCGGCTACTACGTTCGCCTTACCTGGATGGTACTGTATAGAACAATCATAATCCTTGAGGAACTCCATCCATCTGTGCTGTCTCATGTTGAGCTCTTTCTGTGTAAACAGGTATCTGAGGCTCTTATGATCGGTGAAAATTTCAAACGTCTCACCATAAAAGTAATGTCTCCAAATCTTCAGCGCAAAAATGACTGCTGCTAGCTATCACCTTCTTGTGTTGGTTGAACACACAACCTAAACTATTGTATGACGCATCGCTGTACACTGCGCATCCTCCACTGCCTGAAGGAATCGCTAGCACTAGAGCTGAAGTGAGTCTCGTCTTGAGTTCTTGAAAACTCTTCTCGCATGCCTCATTCCACTCAAATCTTGAATCTTTGCGTGTCAGCTTCGTGAGAGGTCCCGATATCTTTGAAAACCCCTCGACGAAACGTCGATAATAGCCTGCTAAGCCCAGAAAACTTCGGACATCGATCTCTGTCTTTGGTTGCTCCCATTTAACCACTGCTTCTATCTTTGCTGGATCTACAGTGACACCATGCTTTGAGACAACATGTCCCCAAAAGCTAACCTCTTCCAACCAAAACTCATATTTGCTGAGTTTGGCGTACAATTGGTGTTCACGTAGCGTCTGTAGAGCAATCCTCAAATGTTCTTCGTGTTCCATCTTGGATTTGGAGTATATCAAGATATCATCAACGAACACTATGACGCAGGAGTCCAAGTGTGGTTTAAACACTCGATTCATCAGATCCATAAACGACGCTGGAGCATTCGTCAACCCAAATGGCATCACAAGGAATTCATAGTGTCCATACCATGTCCTGAAAGCTGTCCTCTGCCTTGATTCACAACTGATGGTATCCAGATCTCAGATCGATCTTGGAAAAATACCTTGCTCCTTGCAGTTGATCGAACAAATCATCAATTCTAGGCAAAGGGTAGCGGTTCTTCACAGTGAGTTTGTTCAATTGTCGATAGTCAATGCATAGTCGCATTGACCCATCTTTCTTCTTGACAAACAAGATCGGTGCTCCCCATGGAGACACACTCGGTCTAACAAACCCCTTGTCCATGAGCTCTTGCAGTTATTCTTTCAACTCCTTCAACTCAGCAGGAGCCATTCTATATGACACTTTCGAAATAGGCTCCGTTCCCGGTGCTAAGTCAATGGCGAATTCTACTTCTCTTTCTGAAGGTAATCCAGGCAATTCTTCTAGAAACACGTCGGCGAAGTCTCGCACAACTGCTATCTCAGAGATGATGTTCTTTTCTTCCTTGTCCTCTTTTAAGAAAGCCAAGTATCCACTGCAACCCTTTCTGATCATTTTCTCGGCCCTTACTGCTGAGATCAGTGGCATAGATGATGACCTCACTCCTTGAAACCGAAATGATCTTCTTGTATTGGGTCTGAAAATGACGACCTTGTTCTTGCAATCGACTGTTGCACAGTGCTGCGCCAACCAGTCCATGCCAAGGATCACATCAAACCCTTGCATGTCCAGCAGTATCAACTTTGCTTCCAACTCATGCACCTCTAGGTCTCGAACTGCTACAATGATGGATTTGCAAGCTAACTCTGTGTCCACTAACTCTCCAGTTAGAATAGACACAAATAGGACAAAGTCCAACACCTCTGGAACAATCTTCATCCTCTTAGCAAAATGTGGAGTGACGAATGAGTGGGTAGACCCTTGGTCTATCAACACTCTAGCGTCATATCCTACGAAGCATCCTTTCTCATATATAGTTAAAGTACCTATAGTATACATACATACATACAATAATTTACACATCAATTTACACCCCTAATTCACATATAAATTTAGTATTGAGAAAAAGAATCTATACAAATTCCTAATGCATGCACCTTCTCTATTTAAAATTTTAATGAAATGGAAATTTCTTTAATTTAAAAGAGTCTCACCTTGGATGACGTCATGCACGTTCCCTGCTTCCTGAGCAGTGACTGCATAGGCTCTCCCATGAACGACTGGCTTCCGTGCTTGAATGGGTCATGGTGCTGCAACCGAAGCCGTCTTTCCTTTATCCGTCTCGGGGTAATCCTTGATCAAGTGGCCCACCTTGCCACATCGGAAACAACCCCTAGTCCCTGCTCTGCAATCCACCGTTCTATGAGGCTTTCCACACTTTGCACAAGTCTCTCGAGGCGCAGAAGAAATGGTACGAGAATCCTGTGTGACAGTGGCGCCAGTAGACATGGCAGGGCTCTCATAGTGTAAAGGTCTCCCCAACGCAAGTAATGGAAACCTCTGTTGGTGTTGTTGTTGCACCGGCCTTCCGAAACCCCCTTGGAACTGTGGTCTCTGACTTTGGGCCACGAACCTCGGCTTTTTATTCACCGGTTCGTAGTTCCCCGATCTTCCTTGATCATTTCCTCCTCTCTATTGCTCTCTCTGTCTATATCTATTTATATTTTCTTCTTCCACAACCAATGCCTTGCTCATGACCTCTTCATAGGTCCTCAGCTGAAATGGAGCTACGCCTCCCCTAACCTCAGGCTTCAAGCCTTGCTGAAACCTCTTCGACTTCATCACGTCGGTAGCGACGCAATCCGGAGCAAAATGGGCAAGTCGTAGAAACTCCACCCCATATTCTCTCACTGTCATTCTCCCTTGCACTAATTGTAGAAATTGTATCTCAAGTTGATTTCTTACTACTTTCGGAAAATATTGTTTGTTGAACTCCTCAACAAACTCCTCCCACGTCCAGGGCAACTCTGGGGTCTCCTGAGCCCTAGTCCGTATCACGGACTTCCACCAAGGCCCAGCCTCCCCATCTAGCATGTAGGCTGCCCATCTCACACTCTCATCTTCCGTGCATGTCAGCATGCTAAAGACCTTCTCCATTTCCATCAGCCAATTTTCAGCTGCCATGGTGTCTGCCTGCCCTAAAAATGAAGGAGGTCTCATCCTCCTAAACTCTGTAAAGGATGAGGGCATAGGCAGTGCGGGTCCTACAGGTGGTGTAGGTGGCTGCTGTTCTCTCGCTGCATGAGCTACAAAGGATGCGGCTTGTTGTGCCATGGCAGCTGCCATGGTCTCCATGGTATGCATCATCCTTTGTCGCTCCTCTCTATCCTCTTGTCTTTCTCTAACTCTTTCCTGTTCTCTTTGATCTTGATCCTGATGATCTCGATCCTCATCATCATGCTGTCTACTACTACTGCCCCCTGGGGCCTCGGTACCTCCAAAAGGTACCCTATTGGTAGGAGAGATGTAATCATCTCCACTACGCAGACTCCTCTGTTGGCCTCCCCTCGGTCGGCCTCTTCCTCTAGATGACATTTGTGGCTGCATTTGAAACTAAAGTTTAATTAGCAGAAGTCCCTATGTTCTGACAAAAAGAGTGATTGTCAGAATTGCTAAAAGAAATAGCTTTGATACCAACTGTGACAGCCCAGATTTCGGCACCCCGAAACCCATGCCATAAGCACGCATGGGACATTGGTATATCAAGCAACGAATTGAATTGAAATAGTAAATGAAGCTGCGAAATTAAATTACTATATGAGCATTTCTCAAAATACAGTTCTACCCTCATGCCTCTACATGAACGGAGAACCGATCCGAACCATCGATGATAGTTAATCATCACGGATGGTTCGCCCAAAAGAATTATCCCAAATCTATGTATATACATTGTTTAATCAAAACAAGGCTTGACATACCAAGCCGTACAAAAATCTCTCAAAAACCCTCAAAGCTGCACAACGGAGTCCTCTAGAAGAAATCCTCAGGAGGTGGCTCCAACTCGTCACCAGGTGCTAGGTCCGAGTCAGTGGCGTCTCCTAAAGCCTCGGCAAATTGCTAGTAGTGGACCTGCGACGTATAGTCTATAGGGTGAGCTACATCCTAGCTCAATAAGGAACAGAACATAGTTGAACATATAAATTATCACTCACATATATTCCATGATATGCCATGCATGATGTGTCTATGCAGCATCGATGAAAACATGTTAAAAGCATCACGTTTTTGGTAGTTTACTCATGTCTTTTACTTATTCATGAATGATGCTGAAAAGGCCTAAAGCCAAACTTAAACTTTCAACTTAAGTAATCCCCGAGCAATATAGCATCGAGCCCCGATGAGATACCCATCATTGTCATCTATATAGACAGTTTTAAACGTATTCCCTGGGAATACAAATAGTACCCAAGCCCCTTTCCCCTGGGGATTGGTGGCGGGATTTCACTTGTCTCAAATCAACACTCGGTGTGTTTACTCGTATGGATAAGCCTCCGACCGGCCTACGGTTTCTTTGCCAGATCGATCACGGATATCCCCTGTCGTTCCGTGGATATCCCACCACGTCGGTGGGGTACCCTATCAAACCTCAAATAACAAAAGTATCAGGTGCTTTACATATAGTTATTCACCGTGTAAGTGTGCTATCTTATATCAGTTAGGCCCTATCAAACATGATTCAATCTTGGATACATCCCTTGGATGTGCCCATTCACTTGCATCACACCTGATGCTCTTATCTCTTTACTTCCTCATCCCCTGGGGATGGCTCATTATAATTACTCTTATTGCTGTCACACACACACACACTTTTCACAAACTCTTAAGCAATAAAACATTTTAAATTGAATTCTATATCACTACATACATGCTCTTGCAAAATAAAGTACATATTCAAGGTGTTCCCTACCTCAAGTCTCTGTCTGATCATGCATCAAGGTCCCACGTGGCTCCTTGTGCCCAAGCTCACACGTACCACCTATGGTACCACATAACGTGTGAAACACATCACTAAAGATATAATAAAGAAGGTCCAAGACGCTCTAAGAATCTTAAAGTCAAACTCAAAAGTTAACATAAACTGACACAGTCGATTAATCGAGCTCCAAAATCGATTAATCGAAATTCAATATCGATTAATCGATTCTCAAATCGATTAATCGAGATTCCCATTCGATTAATCGAATCCCCATTCGATTAGTCGATTTTCTCTATTCTATCCAGTCGATTCTCAATTCGAGTAATCGAGTTTCCAAAATCGATTAATCGATCCCAAATCGATTAATCAAAATTCTAAATCGATTAATCGAACTCTCATTTCGATTAGTCGATTTCTCCAAGCTCTTTTCTTTTCTCCACTGGAGTTCACTGTAGGTTCCCAGTCGATTAATCGATACCCAATTTGATTAATCGAAATTCAAAGTCGATTAATCGAAAATCAATTCGATTAATCGAGTTCGGGGTCCTCTGACTTTTCAACTTCTTGGCCAAAATCGATTAATCGAAATGGCCAGATTCAGCCCCCTTTTGGCTGTTCTTCCCAATCTTTTTCCCTTTCTTTTTCCTTCATTTTTCTAAGGATAAAGGCTTAGAATCTAACCACAATCTAACCATTTAATCTATCCATTTAAACTACAAGAATTTTACCTTCAATCAATCTCAAATTGATTTAAATCAAGTGGTTGGAAAGGCTAGGGTTCCAGCTTTGGCTTGAACGGATCCTTCGCGTTGAATCGGTCTCTTTAATGCTTGAATCCCCCTTCCAATCACTCACAATAACTCCTTGTTCAACCCTCTTTACTCCTCTCTCTCTCTTCTTTACTTCTCTCTCAACAACCTAAAATACAGATTTAGGGTTATTAAACCCTTTTATCTCTCCTCTCACTTGTGTGTTGAGCACATGCACCGCGATAGGTGTATGTGACTTCGCATTTACATCACACACCACACAGTCAGTCAAACTATCACATCTCATCCGTTCATCACACTCTATGCTAACTATTGAACTCCTAATTGGTCATACCTGTGACTAATCAGGCACGGATCCCGAGGTCACTGTTTAACGTGATTTTTTGGGATATTACATATCTTCTGTCTCGCTACGTAAACTAGCAATGGCTATAAATCATAGAATTAATCTGATAGAATTAAGTAGTAGTTATTCTAGAAAACTTTCTCTTTTCCTCGTCTCTGCTTTATTCTTCTTCTCATTTTCTTTCTCTAAGTAATAATGATCTCATTTATGTGTTTAGTTTATTATTTACTTCAAATTTTTGTTTTGCATCCCTTCAAACTTAAATTAAATTTAATCAGCTATACTCCGGACTCAATTAGAGAAACTGTTGATTGACGGTTTGAGATTTGCTAACCCAGAAAAACTGTGTTCACAAGCCAATACCAACTCGCTTCATATACAATGTCCAATTTATAAATCTTATTGTAATTTGTAGTGCAGTTCCACTTTAAAGCTGACTTTAAACCACTTTAACAACCTCAGAAATCTTCAATAATGTAGATTTCACTGACCCTGAACATAAATTAAAGATTAACGAAAATGTCTCTCATCATTTGGGCATAAGAAATTTTGATCATAGGTCACCTTTATGAGGAATTTTCACTTCTTTGATGGGATTAGAACCTTCCATGGTACATGGGAAGTTAAAATCATTAAGCTATTTTATGAAAGACTTGGGTGAAGTAGAGGGAACCTCTTTTGAGTATATTTCATATACAGACATAGACAATGGGATTGGTTCCCACTATGCGCATGTTTGACTGGTTCCTTATGACTGAATGTTGGTAGACTCACTTTCTGGATATATTCCAAAGTGCATTTCCAAAGCTGGCTAGTAACCATGCATACCTTTTTTCCCTGATCTAACCAATATTACCTGGTTCACCACTTCACTTAATTAGAATTCTACTTCATCGTTCATAAGTGATTTATGACTTGTTAGTTTGGTCTATACTTGCAAAGCATTTTGGTCTAGGTTCAAACAACCAGCATTTTTGTCTATACTTGAAAAGATCCAATGAAGCGAAAATTGAAAAAACTGCATAAAAAACCTTAGGCATTATAAGCAAGATGATGATAATGATGAGCATAAAAATTAAATATAGAAACTTATTAAAATGTTAAAAAAATAATTTAAAATTAAAAAAAGTTGAAAAAAGACATGATAATGCAATGTAGGTAAATTCGGGCAAGATTGTGTGCATGGAACCTAAGCTTGGATGGTCGAGATTGGGGCTTTTGCTTCCAATTCCCTGAGCTTGGATGGTCAAGATTGGGGCTTTTGCTTCCAATTCCCTGAGCTTGGATGGTCGTGATTGGGGTTTTGATGGCAGGAAAAAATCAAAATGCAAGTTTCATATATCTTTAATTTACTTACTCGATGGGAGATTTCTTCTTCTCCGATTGAGCTGAGGTCGAGCAGGGACGACTAGGGTTGGGATGTGGTAGGGATGGAGAGGAAAAATGACAAGAGATTTGGGAGAGATCTGAATCTGTAAGATTTGGGAGAGATTCCCGAGGGGTTTGTGTTCGTGAGGGGAGTTCAAACGGCGACGAAGCTAGCTAGGGTTTCTGAGGGGAGTTCATGAGAAGGGAGAAGGGAGAGGGGAGAAGAAGAGTTTGAGTTCGGGAGAAGGGAGTTCGTGAGAAGGGAGAGGGAAAAAAAATTAATTTATATATGGCCCAATTGAGTGGGTCGTGGGCATTAACTGGAGTGGCCGGGTGGGTTCTCGTGGGTTGGCCCAAATCTTACCCTACACCGACGGCTTCTTAATTTCAGCCGTCGGCGTATGCTATATTTTTTGTAGTGAAATTAGCCTTATATAGAGTTTTAACATAACTAGGCCATCGTCAGTTAAAATCAAATTACAATTCAACCTCGGTTAGAGTCAATCTCCAAGTTAGAGCCAAACAACAATAGTTGCCTGTCAAAGTATTTAATGAAAAGAGTGAGATGTTGACCTTAAAATTGTGACCTTAAAATGTATTTATTTTTCTATTAAAGAGAAGGAAGTATTAGGTTAGAGCAGCCTTTGATTCCCTTCTTCAAGGTCATGTAAATAAATAATTAGATTATCAACTTTATCTCTTATTTTTTATTGGGTTGGTAACATTGAACTGGTGGATGATGTTTCTTGCTTAAACAAGGCTGATATGTCCAAATGTAGTGGAGTTTACTTTGTTAAGGAATGACTCTTCTTGCTGGCTCCATAAGAAATTAAGAATACCTAGCCTATTAACCCCTTTTTATTTATTTATTGGTAAGCAGCGTTAGTGGTTCCTTCCCTTTATTATTAAGAAAAAAGAAAAGACTACAAAACAATTGTAAATACATATCAAATCTTCTCTAAGCCGTTAATTTGTTAATACCTCTTTTTGGTAAAAGGTCTGCCACACCATTCACTTCCTTCAAGATATGCGTACTAGCACTAGATCGAAGGCCTTTTATAAGGTGACATTCGTTAACTGAATTCCTTACTCGCCGAGGAGCCTGACTCTTCTCTAGAATAAAATCTGCTGCATTTTTTGAGTTCCTCTCGATTATGAGGTCATTTATATGTAGATCATATGAAATTTTGAGGACATACTTGGTTGCTTCCACTTTAGAATCACTAATATCATGAGCGATAATCGGTCCATAATGTTGGATTTCACGGATTTATGTGGGTCTTAAGTCACAAGTTATGATCCAAGTCAAATAGTCCAAGTTGTTAACTTAGAAAGATGATGGAACACTAATTGTGATTAAATTAGAAGTTTTCAGTCATATCAAAGGTTGTAATTTTACCCTAACATAAGTATGGTAATCCTAATTGTTAGATTCCTAGATGGGTAAGTTTTCAATCTAATTGGCTAACCTATTTAAAGGGGTGCAAGAAAGAGAAGGTTCTCCATCAAAGAGAAGGCTCTCCATCAAATTACTGATTGCCGGATTATTGCTCGGATTGCTCAAGGCTAAATCCTTGCGTGAAGAACTCTATGGTGTAAGGTATGCTAAAGTTTTATTTAATTCCACTTTTGATTGCGGAAAGATCTTAATAAATCTAACAAGTGGTATCAAAGACAAACCTGCAATCGACTCTACAGTACCGATTCTCATCGTTATTTTTCACCAGATTTTTAACTTACAGGTATAAGATTTTAAGGATCATATTAAGTGGGTGTCGCCGGTGTAAATTATTTATTGACCTTTGAATATATTTTTGATTGAGCTTAAAGTTTATGTATCAATTTATATTAAATTTGCTAATAATATTCGAGTTTTTTGGATTTTCTTGAGGGTTCATTGAGCAATTAGGGTCATCACCGGCCGTCGCCGTAGTCACCAGCCATCACCGGACTGACCGACCAACCACTGCTTACCGGTCAGTGACTTGCGTCAACCGTCGGTTTTGTTTAGCTGTGGTATTCTATAGAGGCACGGTCTCTATTGTTTTTCCGTAAGGAAGAAGGAGGCCTCTGTTTGGGTCTTCTCCTTAATTAATAATACAGGTCTCTATTGTTACATGTGTAGTTGGAGCACCAAAGTTGGTGCTTCCCCAACTCTATATGACTTGATGAGTTGACCCGATTTGACCCAAACTGACACGTCCTCATACCCGACCCGACCCATGGACCCATATAAGCACATGACCTGCCCCAGTCTGTGACCCGGCCCAGTCGGTAACCAGACTCGGGTCATGACCCAATCCAGCCCATGGTCTGGGCTAGTCCATTGCTCAACCCAGCCCATGAGTTATGACCCGATCCAGCCCATGGTCCGGTCTAGTCCATTTCTCAACCCGACCCATAATTCATGACCCGATTTGACCCGTTAGACACGATCCATTTGCCCTTAAGGTCCAATTTTGACCCATATTATTCCTTATTCTTTTCAAGCCATTTCTGGACTATCTACAGGTCTAATTTTGAGACATTACATATGAATTTTAAATTTCTCGGACATTTCAGATCTATTTTTAGGTCTATTTTTGTACAGGAGATATCTGTTGTGACATTTTCATGACCTGATGTCCTTTCGACATTTTTTAATCGAATAATTATTTGATATTTGAGTGCTTTTCATTAAAGTTGCAATTAAATTTAAATTCATGATTTATTTGTGTTTAATTGCTCAATAATACATGTTTCATGTGCACTCATAAAGTTTTATCATTCATGAAATGTTCACTAAAGATTTTGATCTACATGTCTATTTTACTTAAAGTTATGTACTAAGAATTTTGTACCATCTTTTCATGTTAAATTTAAGATTTTTTTAATGTTAAAGAATTCAATTTAAAGTTAAATATGTGAATATATTAAAGTTGAATTGGACTCTATTCCTTATATTTTTAATCTGAACAATATATAAATTTAACATTGGATCCCTAATTCTAAAAACTGAAACAGGACATTTATGGATCATAAAGGTTGGTTCTTCCTATGGGGTTTATGGAGAACCAAGTGATCATTTGGGGATGTTTGGCCAGTGAGTTGGTACTTGCTTAAAGGTAGACAATTCACAAACCTTGTAGTTTTTGAATCTTAGATGTTTTCTCTATTAAGATCACTAGGTGCACCATTGCGTTGAGTGTTTGTGTACGAACCAAAATGTTATAGGTACTTGACGTAGTGTACGCGAATCGAATAGTCTTGTATGGGATGGTTAGATATGATAACCATATTTGCTTCAAGGGATAGGAAGTGTCTAATTCTAATCAAACTATAGAGGCTAGGTCTATGACGTATTTTACGTGGTTGGAAGCAAAGGCAAGTCATAGAGTTTGCCTAAAGGTGACCCGTGACGTTGCCAAGTGCTTTTCTTGAAGATGGCATGTGTACATAATGCCACTTCCTATGTTTGAACAAAAACCCCTGGTTTAAGCGAAAGAGATTAAATCTAAAGAATTGATTAAGTTTTATTTTTGTGTTGACTTTTAATTTAGGATCACCTTTTTAAAATTTTAGACATGTCTTTTGTGTTTACCACACGTAACCTGCAGTGGTTGCCTAGGATTCTCCTGCCATAGATAAGGAATTTTTCGAGAAATGAAATAAGGCTAATACGTTATCCATATTGATGATCAGGGCCACCATTAATGCCTCATTTAGGGGTGACATACTTGCTATAGAGACTGCTTCTGAATTAATAACTCTCATTAAAAAATAATGTATTGGTAGTAAGAAGCAGGTCGTATATGATTATATGCATGATCTCATGCTCCTTCGGTATGATAGCAGTGAGAATATGAGAGACCACTTATTGATGTTGTCTCAAATCTTTTTGGGTATTAAAGAATATGGGTTTAACATAGATGAAGAGTTGATAGTCTATATTGGGGTCTCTCCCTAAGGTTTTTGACATTTTTAAGGTGAACTATGATTCACAAAAGCAGAACTAAGACTTGAATAAGTTAACTCAAATGGGTGCCATTGAAGAAAAGAGGCTTAAAGACAAGCGACATGACTCTGCTCATTTAGGGACTTCTAGCTCCAGTAAATTTTTTTTAAATGGAAGGGTCCTAAGAGGAATAAAAAAGGAAATAAATCACAACAAAAATTTCAGAATAAGAGTAAATGCAAGGGCTAAAGTTTTGGAAAGGCAGCGCGTCCTCAGGGTTTGTTTGAAAGCATAAGCAGTTGCTGGTTCTGCGGGAAGGAAGGTCACTTCAAGAGCACATATGTAAATTATAAGAAGTGGCTAGCGAAGCAGCCTGAAGGTATTCTTAGAGTTTTAGTACTCTCTCAGCCCTTTTTAGTTGATAGTCCTCATTCCTGGTTAGTTGACTCTGGTGCTTCTGTGCATGTTACACACTCTTTTCAGGTTCTCATAAGCAGGAGATGACCCAAACATGAGGATAGGTTATTCCTTGCGAACGATCAGGCGATGCAGGTGGAGAGCGTCGGCACCTGCGATTTAGTTTTGAACTCTAGACATACTTTGACTTTACATAGGATATATTTTATTCTCTCATTTAGGAGGAACATTATTTTGTTATTTACATTTGTAGACCGTGGTTATGTTTTTACTTTTAACAGTATGAGTTTAGATATTTCTTTTGATGGTTTTGTGATTGGTCGTGATATTTTAGTTGATGGTTTATATTTGTTTTCTGTTAATTCTTCTCGCACCATTGCTTTGGTTGCTGAGGCTTTGAACTCGACACCGTCCAAGTTAAAGCGCTCTTTTCTTAGGAATGATTATGCACCCTTATGACATGTTAGGTCACATATCAAAGAAAAGATTGGAATCGTTAGTTAGATCTGGTATTATTAGACCATTAGATTTCACCGACTTTGAAAATTATATGAATTGTATGAAGGGTAAAACTTTTAACCAGAGGAAGTTCTCCACCTCTCGATCTACTGAGGTTTTACAGTTGATACATACTGATATTTGTGGGCCTTTTCTGATTGCTGCTTGTAGCAGCAAAAGGTATTTTACTACCTTTATTGATGACTACTCTAGGTACACATACGTCTTTTTACTAGAGACGAAAGATTAAGACATATTGTTTATGGAACAAATGCGTTAAGTCCTTCCACGTTTTCATTATAGATAGTTCCAAAGACGTGAACCACCTTAAGGCCGGACCGATCAAACTCTTTTGAAAGACCTTTATCAATAGTCTTTCATCCCCTCCATATTGGCACATGTCCCCACCGTAGGACTTGAGGTGTGCAATAGGATTGTCGGTGCCGTTGTACTTGTCAAAAGCCGGCATTTTAAATTTGGGAGGTAAGGGGACCTCAACGAACAAACACAAATCTGTGAAGTTCGTGGCGTAGATTTCAGCACCACCCATTTTTATCAGCTGCTTCTGTATTTTATCTAACTGTTCTTTCAGCTGCTTTGACTCCTTGGATATGGGGGTCGCTTTCTCGGCAGTTGATTGGACTTCACTTTGGGCTGTCAGGGGGTGGGAAATGATAGGAGGAGGGTTAAGGCTGGTTAATGCCCCAGCATAGGCTCTACTGTTTCTTATCTCGTCCTCTTCATACTACTGGTTTATGTAGGGTGCAGTGAGGGCTAGATTCTCTTCCTGGTGCTGCATGGACTGGATGGGAGTGGCAGGTGTGGGGGTTGGGTGAGTCCATTGAGGATGAGGGAAAGTTTGTTGGATGATGGGATGAGTGGAAGTTTGATTTTAGAGTGGAGCCTAATGAGGCCATTGAGCATGGGGAAAGGTTTGAAGCTGACTTTGGGATATAGAGATATGGGTAAATTGGGGTTGATGTAAGGCATGAGTTTGAGCTGGGTATGAGGGTTGTGAATGGGTAAAATTTTGGAAGAATTGTGAAGGGTAGGGGTGTGAGGCTCCAAGGTTTTGCTGGGCTTGGGTTTGGGCCATGAAGCCTTGGGAGGGTTGGGCCATAAAGCCTTGGTCATTATAGGTTTGGGTCGTGGGCCTTTGATGGGTTTGGACTATGGGCCATTGATGAGTCTGGCCCAGCGGGCCTTGGTGGGTCTGACCCATAGGCCCTTGATGGGTTTGACCCATTGGGCCTTGGTGGGTTTGGGCCATGTACCCTTGGTGGGTCTGGCCCATTGGGTCTTGATGGGTCTGGGCTATGGGCCCTTGGGACATGTGGGGAATGGGGTTTTGGGCCATTAGGCCTTGGGATATATGGGTAGTGGGTGTTTGGGTGGTGTGGATGATGGCGGGTTGATGGGGTCATGGAGGAATGAGGCATGGAGGCTTGCTAGGGTATGGGATGGATCCACGGGTGTGGTGTGGATGAGAGGGGATGTGTTGGGAGGCCTTCCACCTATTGTAGGTGTGGAACATCTCCTCCATCATGGCCATAGAAGGAAGATCTGATGGAGATGGGCTATTTGATGGTTGGAGGGGTGTGGGAAGAGGAAAATTTGGGCATGGCTCCGGTAAATTTGGGCATGGCCCGGGTAAGAGGTGGGATATGGGGTGGATTGGAGAAATGAGGTGGGGTATTGGTGGATGGATTTGGCATGTATGGGGGGTTATATGGGGCATGAAAGTGGGGAATGAGAGAGAAAATTGGCCATGGCTTCGGGAAAGATGGGCATGGCTTGGGTAAATGGAGGGAGGCATGGGGGATTGGATGTGGTGTTGATGGATGTGGATGGATCAAGTTGGGCAGATAAAAAATAAGGCATGTTGGTTAGGGTAGAGGATGAGTTTTGAATGGGTGTGGAAGGAAGGTGGGATGGGTTGGAGATGGCCATGGATGAAGGCATGGTTTGGGAAAATGATGAAAAATTTAGACTTTGGGTATTTTGGGAAATGGTGGAAGGGAAAATGGGGGCACCGAACAGGCCGGTTATGGTGAGGGTTGAATGGGTGAGGGGGGTGGAATTAAAGGCTTCTTCGTTGTGGGAATGGGTTGGAGAATGTGGGGGGGATGAGTCGGGATCAACGTAAGCCGGGTCCACGACCCACGACATGCCTTGGTATCAGGTTGGGTACGGGTGCCTCGGATGGGACAGTAAAGCTTTCTCCTTCTTCCTCTATGGGATGACGGAGGGTACGTTGATGCCGTTGTGCCGGCACCAATCAAGACCATATTTTTAATTTTTAATTTTAATTTTTTTAAAGATTTTTATAAGTGAAAACAAATGAGGATTTTGGGGCCTTTTGAATTCCCTTCTCGGGTGGCTCTCGGACCCTAAATAGGTCATGCAACAAAGGTTTTGAAGCGTTTCGGAAGAATCAAAGGGAAACCCCTCGATCTATTGAAGGCATGGAAACCAATGTAAACAACTCGATCCCCTGAAACGAATCAAGAAGTCACCTTCTTTTGACCGACGAGGGCGTATTGGGTGTCAGAAATTACGGGGCCTAAATAGAGGCATAAAACACACTGATCGGGGAGTCCGGGAGGGGGGGAATAGGCCACAAATTCGGACTGGGGCTGCTCAAAACCACACTGGCACAACTATTAGTGGCGCCAGAGCAAAAGTTCCAGATTTAAAGCTGGCGCAACTATTTTGCATTGGTGCAACTATTACTTACCCCAGACTATAAGGGCTCTCCAGTTTGCTTGACAGTAGTAGGCTTAGTTTGAAATGGGTCTCCAAATTGGCTTTTGGTGGAAGTTGGGCTTCCTGGGATTGACTGTTTATATGATCAGCTATTTTTCTCACCGAACCTAAGGGTTTAAGGCCAAATTGGGTTCACTATCGCTATCTTTTTTCTTGGGTTTTAAGCTTGGAATGAGAAGGTTACCCACCTGATATACCTCAAGTGCAAGCACTTTTTTTAGGTACTAGGTGGGCTGGGACTTTTCCGGATCATCACTACTAGGGACTGCCGCTATACTAAGACCCGAGTATTTATGTGTGCCTAAATAACCCAACCCTTTAAAAATCTACCCCGCAAAAATTAATTTAAATATCCTTTGTTGGTTTAATTTTATTTTTCACTTTTAAAGGAGTTTTCTTAAGTTCAAAGACCGGGGGTGATGATCCTGTGCCGCCTCTACGGGCTGACGTTCACTGTTTGTAATATGATTGCGGAAACGTAAGTGTGCACGTAGGCCTGCCGAACGGCTAAGGCACTTTAAACGATGCAAAAGTAAAGGAATTTAAATGCAAAGCGCAAGTAGGCCCGCCAATCGGCTAAGGTACTTAAAATGACGAAAATGTAAAAAAAATTAAAGACTATGCAAAAGTAGGCCCACCGATCGGCTAAGGCTCGCAAATGATGTAAAAGTAGGGGTTTGTAAAATGACGTAATCGGAGGGGTGAGTAAAAAAATAGTATAAATAAAATAAAAAACAACAATAAAAGGTTAGTAAAATCAAAAAATAAAGAGGCCAAGTTCAAGGGGAAGCTCTACTAGAAAATTTCCAGCAGAGTCGCCATCTATGCAACCGTGAGACTTTTGACGATCCCGTCGAGACGGTGCGCTCTTTAATGAGATATTTAGAGTTGCCACCCGGAGCTTTTGGTATCCCAAGAAACCTAGATAATTTTTATAAGCACCAAAGTGCCACAAATATGACTCTAAATCTAGTCTACGCCAAAGGATCTTGGGTAGGGGCTTTAGTTATCGATTGGGAAGGTGTTAGGTACCCAATCAACCCGCTTAATGTGGTCTCTACTAATGGCCAAAACAAAAATAATATAAAAGAAATGAAAAAAGGCTTCCTCTTGCCTAAATGGGTCTTAAATCTTATTTGTGCCCCTCCGTTCCTATCAAAAATTGAGTGGCGTAACGGCATAAATGGGAGGATGGAGGAATAACCGAGAAGGTAGAGGAATAGAGGGGAGAGCCGAAGCTCTCGGGCCCTTGTTGCACCGCTGTGGAGCCTTGCATTGGCTTGCTTCGGTGAGGTTTTAAAGGTTTATATGGTATGGAATGAGGTTCTAACTCGTAAGGCTTAATGGCTAAGAGGTAGAAAGGGAAGGCTAGGGGGTAACACACCTCTAACCTACAGCTTATGGATGAAATGCTAAGGTCTAAAGGGGTTTTTAGAGTTTTGAAATTTATATGGGAATGGTGCACTAGAGGAGAGAGAGAGAAGGTATTCCTTAATCTCTTAATTACAATTTTTTTCAAGCCATTTGTAAGGGGGGGTGCCTCTGTATTTATAGAAAAAAGAGAGGTTTAGAGGGTGCTTAGAGGCTAATTGGGATTAGCAATTAGGTAATGGGTCATCTAAGGTTTCCTAGGGTTTTTTGAGCCTTAAAAAATGTGAAGAGGTGCTCCAATGGTAGATGATAGGGTGAGGCGTTAAACTACTTAAGGAGTTATAGATAGTAAATGGGTCCAACAGAACTAGCAAAACATACCTCAAAGGTCAAGATGGTTCACAAGTCAAATCCCAATCATGAAATTTGAGGCAAAAACCCTGAGTTACTATTCATATGCTTGGCGCAACTATTCGTTGTGCCAAGCATATGCACAGTAGCTTTGGGAAGTCGACTGCCTATGGGGGGGGCACCTATAGCTGGCTTAATTATTAGTTGTGCCAAATTCACCTATAGCTGGTGCAACTATTAGTTGCACCAAATCCCTAAGGGGGATCGCATGAATTTACCAATCTGCCCTTCGGGTTCAGAATGCGATATCTTTGCATATACAGCTCCGATTGGGGTGATTCTTGGCCCGTTGGAAAGCTGAAGCCTTTTACTTTTTAATGGTATGAGATTTGATCATAGTAGAAGGTCACAACTATTCTCGATACACCACTCTTTATCCATTGTTCGGGAAAGCTAGGTTTAGGTCCATAATGGGTTCTAAGGGTTGGGATGGGTTCCTAAAGGTTTGGGAAGGTTCCTAAGAGATTTAGGGTGATTTCTAAGGATTTGACATGGATCCTAAGGTTTCAGAAGAGTTTTTAAGGGTTCCATATATGCCATCAAAAGCTCGGAGGTGCGTCTCTCTAGAAATGCGTCTCGATCGGGCCTTGGGCCAAATTTGGGTGTCTACAAGGAACAAGGGATTTTTATGAGAAGGTATAGTTTGATTAGACAGCAGAACAGTTAAGATTATAGGGGATTCAAAAAAGAGCGGGAAGCTAGGAGAGGGGAAAGATGAAACCAAAGGATTTTGAAAATGGGACCGACATACCCTCTTTTTTTTAGAATATATGGGTCCTGTTTTCAGCGATGACCTTCTAAGCCGGTCATTACTCATGCTACCTAGAATTGTAAGTTGATTCTAGCTTTCATTGAGTTAAGAATCGCAATCATTGCATTTCTGTTTAAAAACAATCACGATCAATCATAAATCCATACGATTATTCGTTATAATTAGTAAGTAAAAATTACAATCTATCATCTTTTCATGACTTAGGTTATAATATAATACTTGGAAAAGATAAAAATCAAATAGGTTACATAATTTACATTTGGTGCTATAGATGAGTTGGTAGCTCGACGATCTAAGAGGGTTTTAAGTTGTATTATGGGGAGCACTTGTCTCTCCCAGGAAAGCTTGGCTTCTAGGATTGTTTACAGGATGTGTGGGTAATTGTTCACTTTCTCTCCTCGCCACCTGTGAGGCTAATTGACCTATCTGGCTTTCTAGTTTCGTGATGGACTGAGTATGTGAGTGAAAGGTATAGATAATTGAGAAAGTTGGTGTAAATCTCTGGAATGCTGATGCGACTGTTGTTGCAAATCCTAAAGGATTTGAACAATCATAGCCCCAGGCATATTGCTCCGCGGTCCAATTTGGGGTTGTGTTGCCTGCATTTGAGGTCTTTGGTGGAAAACTTAGGTCTAGGGAAATTAGGGTTGCATAATTGTTGATGCTAGTTGTGCTCCTACCGTAGAACCATAGTTAACCCTGGGTGGTTTCCCCACGACGGGTTGTAGGAATTCTTGTAATCTCTCATCTGAAAAGCCATTGCTTGTTCAGTGTCCACCACCTCTTGGTATTGTGGCACAGTAGAGTTTTCAGTATAAGTGTGAGTTTGACAATTAGAGTGGTTTACCATAGACCTTTCTAGAGTGTTAGGGTTGGAATTCATGAGTGTGGCAATTTTTTGCTTAAGAGCTAAAACTTTTGTACTCATGTCGTCCTCAGTTTTTACCTTTTCTTTATTGATCTCATAAACCCCCCCTCTTGTGAGTAGGGTATGACGAGCAATTTCTGGATCAGTCTGTAGTAAAGCCTATTTTTGCTTTGAAGTATTGGCCAGTTTCTCAAATAAATTCCAGTTCTACGTTTGAGCCATGAAGGCTCCTTCACATTTACATCGATCAGAGATCGTTAGTCTCACAATCCTCGATAAAGCTTCGTGCTATAGACCAATTCGGCACCTCGTGATGAGAGCACTATCGTAGTAAATCCTTCATTCGTTGCCAACTCTCATGAAATAATTCTCCAGATTTTTACCTGAAGCCTTGAATTGCTTGACGAATTTGGTTTGTTCTACTAATTGAAAAGTATTCGCCCAAAATTTAGATTGTAAATCTTCCCACGTGGGTAAGCTCCTAGCAGGTAGTGAGACTAACCATACCTTCGCCCTATCTTTAAGAGAGAAAGGAAACAGACGTAGTTTTATAGCTTCTTTACTGGTCGTGGTCTGTAGCATTGTGCAGATTTCTATGAAGTCCCTTAGGTGCTAGTAGGGATCTTCTCTATCAAGCCCATAAAAAGTTGGTAGAGTTTGGAGTGTGTGGAGTTTGATGTCATAGTTTTGACTTTCAGCTGCCTCTGGTATAACTATACAAGATGGCTCGGTCAAAGCTATTCGGCTGAAATGTGCTTCGATTGAAAGTTCGTCAGCCATGGGTTGAGAGTCACTTGCAGAGGATCGGTTTAACGCGAGTCTATGCAAGAGAGTCCGTTCAATTTCTGGGTCGTATGCGAATGAGTCTAGTCTGCTAGACCGAGTATGATGCATACACCAGAAAATAAATCTTTATTTTTTTTTTGTATATAGAATTTATATAATTTTTATTTTAGACGAGCAGGGAGAAAAAACAAAGCTAGGCCTCTGGCTTCTGTGATCAGGAGAAGTTGGAACCTTGATTTACCTAGATCTAATAAACCTGCAAAAAGTTTAAGAAGTGATCAAGGAAAAATAAAAACATAAAGAAATATAAAAAGAGAAAGATAAATATTGGTTTCTAAAAGAATAAAAATAATAGATGAAAACTCGAAAGAATTAGATAAATTTTGCTTCCTCAGCAGTGGCGCCAAAAACTTGACTCGCCTTTTTATTGCGCATATATTTTATGTTAAATTCAAGTCTTAGCCTATTGCAAGTGCACAATAGAAATTATAGTACTAGCATAGGATCGTTCGCATGAGGAAGTTTGTTATCTAGTTATTTCTTTAATTTTACCTCTTATTCAAATCCTTTATCTTTAAAAATTATTATTTATCTTTAAGATCTAATATACTGGAGAAATATGAATAAAAGAATGATTATTTAATCTAAAGTGCATAAAATAAATCCTAATCCCTTCAGAGTAAGGTTGTCAATCTTAATCTTGAGCTATCGGATATTTATAAATTAAAATAGTACTGTTACACTATATTTCTAATCTCTTAGCATTGGGCATCAATCAAGTCTAAGATCCTATCAATACAGATTTAATTTTTATGAGTGCTAGTTTTGTTAAAAAAAAAAAAAAAAATCTTTTATGATTTTTTTTAGATTTGTAGGAGTTTTTTTAGATTTTGAAATTTGAATTCAAAAATTGGAATTTTAAAATTTTGAATTTTGAAATTTGATTTTTGAAATTTGATTTTGAATTTTAAATTTGAGTTTAAATTTGAATTTAAAATTGAAATTTGAATTTGAATTTTGAAATTTGAAATTTTGAATTTTGAAATTCGAAATTCGAATTTTGAATTTAAAATTTTAAAATTTTGAATTTTGATTTTGAAATTTGAAATTTGAAATTGAAATTTGAAATTTAAATTTTGATTTTAGTTTTGAATTAGTAGGATTTTATTTTCTTGTGTAGGATTTGTAGGATTTTTTTTTATTTTTTTTATTTTTTCTTTTGTAGGATCTTTTACTATTTTTAGGATTTGTAAGATCTTTTAAGATTTTTAGAATTTTTAGGATCTGTAGGATTTTCTTTTAGTTTATTGCATTTTAGGAGTTATAGGATTGGTCGGATTTTATTTCTTTCCTTTCTTTTCTTTTGTAGGACTTTTGTTAAGATTTGAAGGATTTGTAGGTTTTCTTTTAGATTTTAAAATTTAAATTTTGAATTTAAAATTTGAATTTGAAATTTAAAATTTGAATTTAAATTTGAATTTTGAATTTTGAATTTGAAATTTGAATTTTGAATTTTAAATTTAAATTTTGAATTTGAATTAGAATTTGAATTTGAAATTTGAATTTTGAATTTGGAATTTGAATTTAAAATTTAAAATTTTAATTTGAAAATTGGAAATCTGAATTTGAATTTTGAAAAAAAATAAAAATAAAAATTAAATTAAATTTGAAATTAAAAAAGAATAAAAAAATTGAATTTTGAAATTCAAATTTTGATTTTGATTTTGAATTTGAATTTTGAATTTTGATTTTTGATTTTGATTTTGAAATTTGAAAATTTGATTTTTAGGATTTGTAGGATTCTCTTTTAGTTTATTGCCATTTTAGATTATTTGTATTAGTAGTTTTCTAATTATAGTTTACTTGTTGCCAGATTTGGAGATCGAGGTATGAGTTTACCAAAGCTGCCAAGGTACATACCTTTATTTTTAAATTTAGTTAGATTTTCGTAGTTGTATTTTCATTAATTTTTTTTTTTATTCGATATGGAGTTTCCTACAAATTCGATGCCCCCATCTATTAATGAATTTAATTATGAGACTCTATATAAAAAATGAAAAGAATATGAGGGGAATGATCCTAATTGGTGGAAACCAAATCAGGGTCGTGAATTAAATTAGCCTAATATGCAAACTTTTTCAGACCAACCTTAGTTTGACCCACAATATTCACAATCCCCATGGGATGAATATAGGGAGAATGATCCTAATCCATCCCCACATTTGGATGAATATGGGAAAAATGATCAAAATTGGTGGGAACCAAATCATGATTGTGAATTAAATCAACCTCAATTTGCCTCACAATATTCACAAATCCCATGGATATTCAATTTCTTGCGGAATTTGATAATTAAGGTGATAAAACTCCGCACCCAATCGATTAATTTTCTTCAATTATGTATCCAGTCTCGTACAAAAGTTAATCATCTAAGAAAGTAGTGGGCCGATAGTACAAAATATATTCCGTAAGAACAATGGAATTCTGATTTAAAAGACCGGATTGTAATTATGATAGAACAATTTCACTACCAATCGATCAACTATTTTGAATTATATCAACAGTCTCTTGTGGAACTCGAATATCAAATGAGGCTATTGACAGCTGCTATGGCTAGGAGGGATGATACCTTACCTAGCCAACCAATAAGTATCTTGCAAGATCTGATTTGGGAAGAAGAAACTACCCCCGCCCATGAGCCTGAGGTTGAGACCATGACCCTTTGGGGTGGGAATGAGGTAGATTACAAGGAAGAGATTGTTGGCCCAAATATGATTGAAATAGTGAAAGATAGCCAACCAATTTGTGTTACTCCTCTAATACCTCAAGAACATTTGCATGAAGAGGACACAATTCCTTATTTTACATCGATTGAGCAGTCAAACATTACATATGAGACACTTTATGTACCTAGTGATCCATTTTTACAATGCTTCGACGAACCCTCAAGTCGATTGGTTGTAAAGAATGATTTATTTGGTGCTCTCAAATTGCCAATATACGCTAGAACCAAATATTTCATGGTTTACAGGGTGGATAGGTTTGTTGAAAATCCACCCACCAAAAGCCTCAAGCCCCTAATTCTTAGAAAGGGCAGTCGAAACAAACTAGATGAACAACTCTTTCTCATTCATTTCATGTTTTGAGAGTGGTCCGATTGAAGACCACAAAACAAAAACTTAGCACTTCTTGGGAGGCAACATAAGCCCCTTGCACATTATTGATTTAGGGACTTTTTATTTTATTTTATTAGATTTAATTAGTATGATTTTGACGATTTAAAAAATAAAAAATAAAAAAATAATCTTAGATTGTCCTATTGTTGTTTTAATGTTTATGACTTTGTGCAATGAGGACATAGCACCACTTAGGTTTGGGGGTAGTGTGCTCAAATGCATGGTTCATGATCTTTAACTTTTACAGTATATGTTTAACCACATTTTATATGCACCTTCAATACCAATTGAAAAAATAAATCATCGTTGTTTATTTTTGGCATAGTTTTCAAACTTTAATCACTGATGCATGTAAAATTTTAATTTTTAAATATTCATGTCATGGTAAAATTGCGATTGTTTAGGATAATTAACTCCATTGTGAACATTTAAAGATTGGTTTGAAATTTATGCTTGGAAAATTTTTTTGCACCTTCGTCATGCTTAGGTCCAGAAATCAAAAGATTAGTTCAAAGTTAGAATTCTAAGATCTTAAGAAAGACTAAACTCATGAGCTTTAGAACTTTTTCCTCGTTCTTGATGAGTGCTAAAATAAATTCAGAGTATCTTTGAAATTTATGCTTAATTGTTGAAATCTTATATATTTTATCTCGATTTGTCTATTTCACATGCTTTATATCATTGCACTATAACTCATTGTGTTTAAACTCAAGACAAATAGACATCATTACCACCGTGAAAGGAAATGATCAAAGGCTATTCTTGGCTCGTTTGTGCCCAAAATGCTCCACCTTATATTGATTTATCTTTTTGCACCCCCTTTTGAGCCTTGATTGAAAAATTTTATCCTAAATATTCCTTGTTAAGCTATATTAACCATACCCCACACCAGTTTAAAAAAAATAATATAAAACTTTACCCTTCAATCTCTGAGAAATTGAGAAAGATGGATGAGAACAAGAGAGAGTGGAGAGTTATGGCAATAATACTTGCAAGAAACATATGATAGAAAAATATGTAAATAAAAAGGGAGAGAAAAAGAAATATATCTTTGTGTAAGAGGTAGAGAAATGAGAAATATGTGAAAAAATAGAAGGTGGTGTTAAAAAGAAAAAAAATAGAAGGAATGAAAAGGAGAGAAGTTGATAGAAAGAAAAAGGGAAATTCTGAAAAAACCGAGAAAGAAAGAGTGCAAAATTAGAAAATCAAATTGTATTTCTTTTTTCGATTTCTCAGAGAAATTTGATCCCCGATTTTCTTTCCTTTCTTAACCTTTACCCGAGCCCCGTTACAACCTTGAAAAAGACCTTCTTGATCCAATCATGAGTGGTAAATGCCTTGTGGAGAGTGATAGCGCAATGTCTATGTTGGTTGGTATAACGTGCTTAGGATACAAATATCTTTCACCATGAGATTTCTTTTAATTCTTTGATGCCCTGTCTTTCTTATATCATGTGAGACTTTTTTGTTTGTATTGTAACTCTTTCTCACATGTGTGCAAAAAGTAAACCATTCATCGGAGCGATTTTGCTTTGAGTGTATACGTAAGGTGAAGATTGAGTCGAAACTTTGGATCCGATGATTCCCGATTTGGATTAATCCAGCACTAGAAAGATTTAAGCATTGGCAGATGCACACACGGCACTAGGCATGAATGAAAAACTGGTCTAAGAATCGGAGCATTGGGTTAATTGGAATAAGCAACAGTGAAATTATCATAGCATCGGTATTTGAAAATGAATATTTGCATGCTGAAATGATTACTGATTTTTTATTTTAAAGGAATATATATTATATAAACTGATTTTTGAAAAATCTTTTATCGATGGTTTTAAAATTGTTTTGAAAGTTTGTGGGTGTCTTCACTGAAAACCTTTTTTAGGAGACACAACTCCTCCACTAGAGATCACCTAAGGGTTTAAAGGCTTATTGCATATGTTAAATGCAATCGTGCTAGTGGCATTTAATTTTTTTTTAGGATATTAGTTTTATTTGTTTTGACATATTTATCATTCTCTTTGCTCGAAGATTAGCAAAGTGTAGGTTTGGGGGTGTGATTTGTACTGAAATACGACCATTTTTTGCATCCTAATACAAACATTTGGCCATCCGATGAAGGCATTCTTATGACTGTTGTACAGTTTTAGTGATTTCAAGTGTTCATGACCGTTGGATCTTGCAAAGATATAAAAGAGCATAATTAAGGACAATATGAGACCATTAGACCAAAGGGCCAATAGAAACACCAAAATCCGTGAAAAGAATTAATTGGTCCAGCTACAAGCAAGAGAATAGATATATGTCACATGTCAGGCTTAATCGATTGAAACTTAGAAATCAATCGATTAAGTTGGATGACAACTGTTTCCCTCATAAATTCAAATTTGAACTCAATCAATTGAGATTTAGATTTCAATCGATTGAGATTTAAATTCAAATAAGTCCACCAAAATGCAAATTTTGAATTCAATCGATTGAATCTTGGAATTCAATCGATTGACCTATATATGGAAACTCTTCCATCCGAGCCTTATATAAACAGAGCAGTGCTTAGGGTTTGGGCATGCTTCTTTTAGGGGCCTTCTTGGCCAACTTTCTTAGTCTTTTTCTTAGGTTTTTTAAAATTATTTTTAGTGTCTAGTTTTAATTTATAATAATTAGTTTGTAATTAGGAACCAAAGCTTTGTATGGTTTCAGATCTTTTCCTAAAAGATTCGAATATTTGACAAATTAAAGAACTTGTTTGATGGTTTTGGATCTGTGCCTTGTGTGTGGATCAGAGATGAACGGCTAAAACCGTTCATTCAATGAGGAAGCGACCCCTTGATAAGTAGTTAATTTATTTTAATTCAATCATTTCTTTTTATAAATATTAAATCGTACAACTTTCAGGCCGTACGATTGGATCTTAATATTGTGATTTCAAATTTTGAGATACGCTATACTTTTTATATGATTCATACCGCATTAGGCTGAGTCATAGTTTTTAGATATGGTATGCCAGATCAATAATCACATTCTTTTCGATTTATTTTTCTTATAGTTAAATAATGGCAAATAATTTGACATGAAAATTTGTGATTAATTATTGGTAGAAAATTATAAATCTAGGGTTAGCAGACTCCTTGATAATGTTTTCATCATTGTTTAATTTTTTATTATTTTTCTTGCTTAAGCTTTATTTAGATCTTTTTATTTTAATATTTGTGTAGTTGTTAATTTTTATCGTGACAAACATCTCACATTTGGTACTTCCTTAGGTTCGTTTGACGCTTCTAGAAATTAATTAAATTTCACACTTCCCTGTGAGTTTGACACCCTTGCTTTTGCCGTACTTTAATAGATCTTGTGCACTTACAAGGGTATAATTTAAAATCGATCAGTTACTTTTGATAAATATTAATATTTTGACTTTTCTTTACTGCTTTTCCTTAATATATGCATATAAATAACTTTTTAGTAGCAAACTATGGTCTAGCATCACTAAGTTAAGGGTAATAAAATAATAAATTATGTGATTGATCATGTATGCGCAAGAGGCTCATTTTGAGAGTGTTGATCTTGATGATCCATCGACTTTTCAACAGGTTATTGGTAGCAATGAATTCTCACACTGGTAGGAGGCCATGAGAGAGTAGTTATTGTCCATGAAAAAGAATAAGGTTTGGGGCCTTGTGAATTTACCAGAGGATTGCAAGGCGGTTGAATGAAAATGGATTTATAAGACTAAAAGAGACTAGTGGCAAGATTGAAAGATTCAAGGCAAGACTTGTCACGAAGGGTCTTAGACAGAAGGGTGGCATTGACTAAGATGCGACCTACTCTCCAGTCTCTTCTAAGGATGCACATTACGATCTCAAATTACATCAAATGGACGTGAAGATAACTTTTCTAAATGGAGACCTTGTAGAAGACATATACATGTCATAGCCAGTGGGTTTTGTGATTAAAGGAAAAGAACAACTAGTTTACAAATTGAATAAGTCCATTTATAGACTTAAGCAAACTTCTACGCAGTAATATTTGACATTCGATGAGGTTGTCACTAGTTATGGGTTTAAGAAAAATATTGTTGATCGTTATATATATCTCAGAAATAGTAGGAGAAAATTTATCATTTTTGTTCTCACGATGAACTTGTAAGTAACGACATTCATTTTCTCGACGATACCAAGAGTTTTCTCTCCAAGACATTTGATATGAAGGATTTGGGTATTGCTGACTATGTGCTTGACATTAAAGTTCATTGTGATAGAGCTACCGGTTGTTTAGGTCTTTCGGGGAAGACCTACATAGAGAAAATACTTAAACGATATGACATGGATAGATGAGCTTCAGGTGAAGCACCAGTTTTGAAGGGTGACATTATTTCTCAAGATCTAGAGCCAAGAAGTGAGGCATAAAGGCAATAAGTAGATCAAAAGGAGTATCCTACAGTTGTTAGTATTCTTAAGTAGCAATGATTTGTCTACGTCTCGATATCAGTTTCGCTGTCACCCTACTTAGCCGATATCAGTCTAATCCAGGATTTGAGCATTGGAAAGCTGCGAAGAAGGTAATTGTTACTTACAGAGAATCAAAGATTTTATGTTAACCTATCGTAGGTCAGATGAGCTTAAGGTTGTTAAATACTCATATTTCGATTTTGCTGGTTGTAAGAATAGTGTCAAATCAATAACATCGTATTTGTTTCTACTTGCGGAGGGCATTATTTCCTGGAGAAGCGTCAAACAGACTTTGACGGTAGATTCGATTATGTACGTAGAGATTATTGGTTGTTATGAGGCTACTTGCCATACATCATGGTTGAAGAATTTCATCGGAGATTTAAAGATTGTTGATTCCATTGATTATCCCTTTATCATCTATTGTGACAATGAGGTTATGACCAAGTTTGTGAAACATAGAAAGGTTACTAGGAGGAATAAATATTTCGATGTCAAGTATTTCATTGTATATAAGAATATTCGAGATGGTGTTATAGAGATTTTTCATATTAGTACGGAGCATATGATTACAGACCCCATTACCAAGGGTTTACCATCCAAGGTTTTCAAGGAGCATGCGACCTGGATGAGACTTATTGAGCTGTTGACTCAGTTCTAGATTTGCTTTTATTTGAACATGTTATCATTGTTTCTTTTCTGTTATTGATCATGATCTTTTCACTGCATTTATATACATGCATTTATTTTGAGCTTATATTATTATATTATTGCATGTTATCAGTTACAAGTTATGGGATCATTACCCATAGCAAGGTGACGATTTTTACAAGTATGGTGGCGATTGTTATAAGGTATAGTGGTGAGTGTTCTACACTTAAGTTTATTTGGGCTAAACGTGAGTTGGCTCCACATTGGTAATGCCTTCACTCTGATGAAAATGTGACTGATTTGTTACAAAGCAGGATGTAAGATTATATCAGAGTGACATGTAGTGGCATGAAGCAGGACTCTACGAGAATGAGTACAAGACCAAGTTTTAAGGGTACTATATCCCTCGTGCCACATTATTTAAAATAATCACGTAAAGGTTGAAGACGTTGAAGTTTCGAGTAGTGTTAGTTTTGTGACCATGAAACTGTCCTCGTGTCGATATTGAGTACACTAGTGCATTCATGATCCTCACCAATGGTGTTATAAATGGAGATGAAAGAATCTCTCTCTAAAATTTTCAAAATCAGTGCACCGTGTCAAGTTTTCTGAAAGGAACAATTTGGACTTGATTTTTAAAATATTTCAAAGATATAAAGTTAAAAAAAAACCCAATTGGTTTTAAGGTCCAAGTGAGAGACTGTTGGATTTCACGGATTTATGTGGCCCTTAAGTTAGACGTCATGATCAAGGTCAAATAATCCAAGTTGTTAACTTAGAGAGATTGCGGAACACTAGTTGTGGTCAAACTAGACATTTCCAGTTATATGAAAGGTAAGTGTTGGCTCTCTACGGTGTGCAAAGAAATTATCCGCTTTTGATTGCAGGAAGATCCTAATAAATCTAACACATAAAAGCTAGCAATGTGCTTCCCAATACTATCACGACACTTCCTAATAATCCGAATTGCCTCTTCGGACCTTCGTTTTTGATAAGAAACCCATGGGCTTAACTCAAGCTCACAAAATCGGCTTGTAAGGTACGGAGTGCCCAGATTATATATAGCCCAAGACCTCCAATCCCACAGGCAATGTGGGACTATTCTAACAGTTTCCGCTTTCCAATCAGCTACTCATTTGAAAATCCTCCCTCAGATATGAGTCTTTCGCCTTCCATTTTAATGATGATATCCTCAGTGATCATTTTGAGTAGGAATTTTTAGTGGATGGCAGTGTCCTATAAAATCCTTCTATTTCTTTCACCCCACAAATGCCGAATGGTAGCTCCAAAAGCAATCTTGATCATAGAGCTTCTCCTGCTATTCCCTTTTTCTTTACTGATACATTTTTGCAGTTCCTCTTCCAACTAGATAATTTTATGTTGGGTAATTGCAATCGTGGAAGGATTTTCATACCCAACTAGAATAACAGTAGTTGAAGATCAGATGGTCATGGTTCTCCGAGTTACTCTAGCACAGAACACATCTTGAGGGTATCTGAATCCCACTTTTACAGAGGTTGTCCATAGTCATGAGCTTCCCTTGTATAGCCAGCCAGGTACAAAATGAATGCTTTGCTATTTTGTTTGAGTGCCAAGTAAACTTCTTCCAACATACCTTAGGACTTTGAGGTCGAAATACCTCCCAGGCCGAATTAAGAGTAAACTTCCCAGAGGATGTATTGACTTGTAAACTAGAAGCAAGGTAGAATTCCTTTAGTAGAACTCTGATTTCTTGCGCCGACAGACCATCATCTTTCACAAAAATAATTAAGTCGTCCGCAAATATAAGATGATACACCAAAGGGGTGCCGTCAATCTGAAATGAGTCAATCCTTCAGTGCTCTATCTTAGTTTCAAGGAGACAAGTGAAGGGCTCCATCACTAGCATGAACAACAACAGAGATAGGATCGCCTTGTCTAAGGCCACAAAAACCAGAAAAATACCTGTGAGGTGTACCATTCAATAGAATAGAAAACTTTGCAGTACTAAGGCATTCTTGATCTCATCGAACCCCAACTTCTTTAAGATTTCACTCATGAAATCCCAATGCACCTTGTCATCAGCTTTATGGAGATCAATTTTTGTGTAGAATGCTTTGGGTCCACTTTGAAGATGGAAGTTTCTAACAAGTTCATGGGCTAGGAGAATATTCTCTCCTATTTTCCCTCCTTCAACAAACCAAGATTGATTTTGACTAACCAGATACGGAAGAACCAAAGCCAATCTGTTTGAGAGAATCTTGGTAATCACTTTGTACAAGAAGTTGTACAAAGCAATACGGTGGAGTTTATCAATAGAATCCTTGGGAATAAGTTTAATGAAGGTGAAGTTAAGAGCAGCTGGCATTCTTTTAGAAGTGAGAAAGTACCTTATGGCCTTGGAAGTATCTCTGCCGACAATCTCCTAGAATGTCTGAAATTGTTTTGCGCCAAACCCATTAGGCCAAGGGGCCTTAATCCTTGGAGCTTCAAAAATACCCTTAGGGCCTGTTTGGCAATTTTCCGTCAAACATAGGAAAAGGATTTTAATTTTCCTCCGGATTCTTATGGGGCTGGAATCTAAAGGAAATTTAATTTTCCAGTGTTTTTTGGTGTTTGGATACTCTTTTTTCAGTCTGAAAATGTTATTCAAAATCCATTTCCTATATTTGGATAGTAAGAAAACAAAAGAAATTTTTTTATATCTTGTATTTGAGTTGATTGCGTTAACAAGCCTTTCATAAAAATATATTTTGTTACATAGCTCATTATATAAAAAAATACTATGATCGAGTGATTTAAATCATCTTATGAAGATGAAGTTGGATTAATTCTCATCTTTTATTTAAAAGAAAAAATTAAAAAATATTCATCATATAAGCCTATAAGTTTTTTTGGGGAGCTAACTGCACACGAGATTTATACTGAGGCACATGAGTTAAAAGGAAGGACCTGATAATTTTGAGACCCGTGCCACATGGAGCACCGTCTAAGCCATTTGATTTGAATGACATGATATAAAGATCTTTGACGCCAAAGATTGACACAAAATATGAGTTCTGTGTTGAATCAGACGATAGAGATCGCATTTCGTGCCAATTTTTGGCATAGAAGATCTTTACATCATGGCCATCAAATCATATGGCTTAGAAGGTATTCCATGTGGCATGGGTCTCAAAATTATCAAGCCCTTCCTTTTAACTCATGTGCCACAGTAC
The DNA here is from genome assembly GCA_021018995.1 of Chloranthus sessilifolius. Classification (NCBI taxonomy): domain Eukaryota; kingdom Viridiplantae; phylum Streptophyta; class Magnoliopsida; order Chloranthales; family Chloranthaceae; genus Chloranthus; species Chloranthus sessilifolius. The sequence goes on along the minus strand of CM037598.1, from coordinate 73,407,592 downwards.
AAATATTTGAGATGACATTATAAGTAGGATTTTATACCCTATCGATTAAAATTATTATTTGAGATTAACAGAGCAATCTCTCAATTAAAATTACCCTAAATCTCAATCCAAACAATCAACTAATTAAATCCACAATCTGACAAATCCTTCATCTTCCAAACAAAAGAAAAAATTAATTATATCATTTACAAGAACTTCCAGTTTTCTGAAAATAAATTTTCAAAACCCTTTCTCCATGAACGAGCCCTCAAATCTCCTCTTGCATCGAAGTTGCAACCTAAGATTTCCCACTGGAGGCAATGACACAAGTTGCCCTACACATGCTGCCAAATCACAGAGAAGGCCTTGAAACAATGTACCTAAATGAAGAGCAGATACAAGAAAAATGGTTATAGCAAAGTATAAGCCCTAAGTATTTGTTTGATATAGGAACTACCAAAAATAAAAAGAAATCTCATACGAAACCTTACAAAAACAACTCAAGTCCCTAGAGTGCAAGAGAGAGAGAGAGAGAGAGAGAGAGAGAGATTAGAAAGTAAAAAATCCTAACCTTTGCACAACAACTTCGATCCTCCAATGGATGCTTCTCATTTTCTCTATCTATAAATGCCTCTCATACCTATTATTTCTAGAAACAAATAATGGTTAATACAAACTGTTACTATTTGACCGCTCTGATGCTATATTAGAAACAAGGTCTGGGTTCATAGCGATGCTAGATTGAAAAACTCACCTCATAACTTTGTCTGTCATTAAGAAGGCATCCACATATGCTTACAAACTTATTTAAGTTCTGGTACTCTGGACCTTTGACAGCCTCATTTGAAAGCTTGGGCATGACAAGATAGCTGAGAAAATGATTGGTCCTAAGCCAGATGATACACCCCCATTTTCCAAATACTCATCTATCGTGGGGATTGAATTGTTCCACACCCACTCAGCCTCTTTCATCATAGACTTGAGCAAAGCGAGCCACTGCCACAAAAAGTAAAACAAAAAAAAAGGTTTAGTCACCACCTTGATGAAGAGGAATTACAAGAAACGTAATATTAAATCTCAACTGTCAATTATTTGGGCTATGACATTGCGCCCTTGCCACACCGATGCCATGGCTCCAATATCATTAATCGTGTTGAAAAGTAAAAAACTAGGATCTCAACTTGTTCAGAGCAACAGTCAGTAGATGAAATTCCATCCCACTTGTTGGTCATTCGAATACAACACCTTCATATATTGTGAAGTGAAAATTTTGGAGAGATCCAATTGAAGACTCTAAATCACTCCCTAACCATTTTTAAAAAATTGACTAGTGACGACCTAGAGGGAAGTTGTGAGAAGGGACATGAATGACTGCGAAATTAGAAAGAGCTTAGCTGATTAGAAACAAATTGAGAAATAGGAGTCACAACGCTATGATCACAACGAGTTTTTGACCTATGATCACAACGCTTAAAAGTTGAGAGAAGGATTGCGAACATAATTTTAATGGGTTAACATTTCCGTATAACTAACTACGATCATTCTTACTAGTTAGAGCATATAGAAAAATGAGCAAGATATATAATCTCGACGTAGATCGCATTTACAGAATACATACTCACCTGTAAAGCCATCTTCTTCAACTTATTCATTGTAGATAACTGCTTAAGGCGAGAAAGTACTGCTGGATCTAACGGTCGATCAGGAGTGACTCCGTTCTCGCATATCCATGAATGATCTACAACAAAAAAGCACATAACAGATCACCATTTTGATACTATAATTTAAAGTAACTGTTATTAATCAGGCCTGGCTCCCTATTTATGCAGAATGAGTAGATTCCACTTGGCTTTTCACATATAGTAGGAAAACCTACTGAGAAATAGAAAAAATGGAGCATTCAAGTCAAGCTTCAAGAATTTGGCAGCTCTAAGGTCTTTGAATGACCAAAAAGGCCCAGACCCACAAGAACTTGGTTATCATTTCAATATTCAACTAACCCAGGTACCCTTTTATATGGTTAAGAATACTGAATAAATCAAGTGTAGCTCACATTTCTAGCATTATTATATTTTACATAATCAATACAGTTCCTACAACCATGGAAGATCAATTATCTCTTTGAAACAAAGTATTACAAAATTATCTAAGTTCCTTATTAATGTTTAATGAACAAATCAACTAAAATCACAATTTTTTTTTATCAAAGATGAATAAGGAAAACCCTGAACTCAAGGTAGCTTTATTGAGTGAAAATGATATAAATTACCTCAGCTCACCTAAGAATAATAAACAAGGACATCCAATCTAACAAATTGAGTGTTCTACAACCATTTCTAAGGTGTTTTGGTCCATGTCGGAAAGTCAAAAACATTTTCAGTTAATTTTTTCAAATATAGAATGGACTCATTAATTTGCCAAAAAATATAGTATAAAACTAGGGAACAAAGAGTTACAAGACCAAACAACATACATAGTACTTCATGAGCAGTCAATCGATCTGAAAGGTGGGAACATGGCATCTTTTGTATAAGATCCTTTGTGCTATCAGAAATTACAGGCCATGGTTCAGAGTCGAAATCAATGACTCCCTTTAACACTGCATCGAAGATCCCCTGCTGTGTTTTTGAAACTCAAGACCGATAGAAATTAGTATAAGAGATAGAATAAAATCAATAAATTGCACAAGCATGCACATAACAATGCATTGTTACCTGCCCAAAAAGGTGGTACACCACTCAGTAATATATACAGTGTCACTCCTTCCATCCACACGTCCTCTTCTGGTCCATAACACTTGCAAAGTATCTTTGGGGCAGTTCTACCAGCACCATAACAGATAAGTATTTCAAGGAAAAAGTGCTAATATTAGAGCCAAATGGCAGTAGGACAATATAAAAAATACTTTGCTAAGGGATTAAAGTGAGTGAGACATTTTTAATTTTTTTATACCCCTAGAATTTATCAAGAAAACATTATATAACCATCGTCAACCACTATGATCATCACCACCAACTGAATGGTTCAAATCAAAACTTCACAACATTATCAAAATAAACACCAAATAAATCACCAAATAAACACTATTTAAGGAAAATATATCATCAAGATATCAAAGTCAAGTGTCTAAAATGATAAAAACCAATAAGTCGAACATGACAAAAGTCATCACAACATCCATATAAACGAACTCAAATATCTAAAATGATTTGAAAAAGTATGAAAAAGCAAGAAACATGATAGCATCAATGCCCCCCATCAAGTACTGATCGTAGCCATCGCGCATGTCTATCCTTCGGCAAGCCCCAGAATTCAATCGCTTCCTTGCATGATTGAAGAAGAATATTGTAAGCCCTTGAGATTTGATCTTCGTCTAATCCATCCACTGCCTCAATGGCTTGGAAAGGTAACTTTGATCTAGAGAACTCACTATTCTCTTCCATCGTGCTCGCCAACCTGTTCACTGCGGAAGCTAGTTGTCCATAGATCTCATGCTTAATATCCCTATTCTTTCGCTTGCGCGACTGCGTACATACACTTGTCGTAGAGCTTGATTTGGTCAGCTTCTCAATTCGTCTATTCATTGACTCTGAATTTTGTGCATCATTAACCTCCTCAGATTCTTCAACTTTTATCATATGTTCACTCAATTGATCAACAGGAACACTATTACCAGAAAATGCAGTTTGACCCGTGACAGTATCTTTTCCTACTATTAGACATAGATCATAGTGTCTCAGAATTCTTATTCCTGTACTTCATTTCATTGGGATGTGCCTATAAAATGCACAAAAATAAATAAATAAATAAAATAAAGCCTAACAATTAAGATAGTCACATTGCTCATGCTATGAATATATGTAGTAAAAGTTAAAGTACCTTAAAGTAATCTTCCCATACAAGAGGATCTGCTACTACTTGTTCAAACCCCACATTATATCCAAACCCACTTGAAGAAAGAAAGTTGTTGGCTATAGCAACACGAGTTTTCCATGTTTTGATGTGATTCTACACATTCTCCTTGGAAACACATATTTCAAGCTTCTCTGTTATATCTTTTGACATGGCAGTGTAAGATGATGAATGGAATCCATTGTCCCCTTTGTGCCCTTTCGCTACCTCCTAAAGAAGAACATTTATGGCTATGGTACTCATTTCTTCAGTCCATAAAATATTTTTCCCTTTAGAAGTGTTTGAAGTAGAAGCCATATCTACAAAAAGAAAATGTATATCACAGATAAATACAATATATGTTATACTATTCCATAACATTTTAGCAAATAAAACAAATAATTGAAAGACTCGGTACATCATACTTTCCTCAATTTTTTTTACATAAATAATAATATGACAAGCAGTTGTTAGGTAATATTCATAAGTTATTTTGCATCTATATTTCACAATATTTTAACAAAAAATAATAATAATCAAAATAGTTGCTATGGTGTAAACTCATTAAAAAAATTCAACATCACCAGTAGTCATTTTAGAATATTCAAATATCATTATTCCACATTTTAACAAAATAAACGATTCAAATATCATTCAAAAGTGTTAAGTATCCTAAGGTGGTTCAATTAAGTACTACAAACATTCACAATCAATCCTTGTTCAAATTTCATTTAAACATCCGTGTTTCATTGGTTATAATCTCTCCACATGCACTCAGCTAAGTCATACCTCATGCGTGCCCATTGTTCTTGTTCTCTTCGAGATATGTTTTCAACAATCCTTTGTTCCTCTTCGACCTCTTCCTCATTGCCTTCATCTATATCATTTGAAGGGTCAATATTAGCATCATCAAAGAATGAGTCATCGTGATTCACACTTCTGATGTGATTATGCAAGATACAACAAGCTAAAACTATCTTAGCTTGTGTTTGAAAACTATAAGGTGGTGCTATCTTCAAAATAGGGAAGCGTTTCTTCACCACTCCAAAACTTCGTTCCATAATATTTATAAATGAAGAATGATTATAATTGAAAAGCTCTATTGAATTCTGAGGTCTGGAACCAGTCTTAAAGAGCTTTAAGTGATATCGCACACCACGATATGGAGCAAGGAAACCCCGAACATTCGCATAGCCAGCATCTACGACATAATATTTACTTGCATAATATTAAATGTTGCCATTATGTAATGTTTTTCATCAAAATTATACATATAGCAAATGAATAAAGGAGTAAATTGTTACTGCTTGGTACGATCAATTTATCTTCCCATGCAAGTGCATCATGTAGCACTCGAGAATCAGCAGCAGACCTGTAACATCCCAACCTTTTGGGCCTTGATCCGTAAGACTCGGTGCGTGTGCCGACGGATCATGCACCGAGGACCCCCTTTAGCAGTGATGTAATGTCTATAGATCAAATCCAGCGGACCGAATTGATCTTATGTAGACTGGATGTGGAAGCTTGAAACTTTCACACACGTCCCTTCAGTGTAGCTGTTTTACATTCAAGTAGAAGAGCTAGAGTATAAAAGGAAACCTAGGGCATTTAATTGTGTATTAAATGCTTGTAAAGGAGAGTTAAGATGAAAGAGGGTGAGACTTAAGGTGGAAAGCTCACCATTGTGCGATTGATTCGTTCATCATCAATGCAACGACGGATTAATTGGAGATCAGAACTAACTACGACCGCTTAGTGAACCCTGACTCGTCTTGAAGCAAGGAAGAGGATTTGCTTGAATCAAGGTAAGGAGTGTGAATATCTGTCTTAGATCTGTAGTGTGGAGTTGAATTAGTGCGTGTCCTTATGAGAATCTCAAGAAAATGAGATTGATTCAAAGTAAGAAGAGATCGGGGGTGAAAAACCCAAAAAAGAGTGAAATCTGCTCATTTCGATCGATCGAAATGGCATTAAAAATGGGAAGAAAATGATGTCCTGAGGAATTCGTATTTCGATCGAACGAAAATTTTTTCGATCGATCGAACCTGTAGTTCGATCAAACGATTCGTATAGAAACAGAACATTAGAAAAATTTTGTGAGAATTCGACCGATCGAATTAAATTCGATCGATCGAATTATGTGATCTCGATCGAACGAATTGGGATTCGTCCGATCGAATTGTGATAAGGTAAATGCCTTCTGTGGAATTCGACCGATCGAATTTCGTTTCGATCGATCGAATTTAATTCGTTCGATTGACTTGGAAAATTCGTCTGATCGCATGAGAATACATTTGGTAGTTCTGGAAGAGGTCGACCGATCAAAATTTATTTCGATCGATCGAAAATGGATTTTGATCGATCGAAATAGGGATTCGATCGATCGAAATTCCCATATTTCAGCGTTTGGTGAGTTTTGACCGTGAGATTGCACGGGGACTTTTGGCAGTGTGTTTTATCCCGTTCTAATAAATAAAAATGATCATGTTTAGGTAAGCTTCATGATTAAGGAGAACCCGACCTTGTGAAGGTTTGAGCAAGCATGGGTCTGATCTGTGAGGTAGGGAAAACTTGATATCATGTGCATTGATTTCGTTAACACATGTGTTGTGATATGATGCACTTTCCGCTTTGATTATGTGATTTCTGCATATGAATTCAAACTAATGAGGCATGTGACACGTGTGAGTTGAAAATATGTAGAGCATATGAAACCTTCAAGAATCTTTGTGACATGTGTATGTGAAACCTTCACATTTCATTCCGGATTTTGATATAAACTACGATTATCACTTTACACGGCGACAAGCTATATATATGCACTTACGATTTAAGGTTAAGTATTGTGGCAGGATATCCGTGACGCCGATGCAGGCTGACCAATCCGTACACCCTTTGTGTGATATGTGTATGTACTATGTGACTCCTACCGTATAACGGTAACTTCGTTCGGCCAAGTGCCCAACTCTATGGGGCCTTGGATATATGTGCATATGACTCATGAGAGTGACAATGGTGGGTATTTCATTGGGGGCTTGAGGCTATAGTTCCTCATTCTATTACTTTAAGTAAAGCACCTTTAAGTTTCTTTTCCCATATCGGAATGAAAGTGTGAGCTTGTGCATGAATCCCATTGCCATTGCATGTGTGTGTGTTAAGACTGTGAGAATTACCACTTTGCATGTGTTAGGAATTACTTCGTTTTCATTGTGTCATAAGATATGTGTTGATGTTATGATAAGCATGTTATGAGATTTTCCCTGCTGAGTTTGGATGAAGCTCATTCCATTACTAATGTCTCAGGTTCAGGAGAAGATATAGAAGCAGAACCTCCGGAGAGGGGAGATCTAGATTATTCCCCCGGTGAGGATTTAGAGGAGCCGCATCCTGAGAATTGTTTTATTTGTGCCCGACCTAAGTAGGTCCGACCTTGAGTTGTTAAATTCTTTTGAAATCATTTTAATTGTAAGGAGATGAATGCCGAATAATAATTCTTTATATTTTGTTGAACCATGTTTCGGTAAGGAGGGGTCCTTATCGGTGGTTCTCAACGGTTCTCTTTCCATAGGCCTTTTTATGGAATTAGAACCGTCTTTTGGGTTTTTGAAATGATAATGATGTTTCATTATCTTGTTTACGTTACGGATTCGAAATGGTTCCGCTTAGATTCCGCTGTGCCTTTGTGCGTGACGCAAAATGATCCGTTCCCGGGCTTGGCCTTAGCGCCAGCCCAGTGACGACACGGGTTTCGGGGCGCCGAAATCCGGGCTGTCACAAGACCCTTCCCAACCGACAAGAACATAAGTGAATTGCATGTCGAAGTTCACTGTTGCCATAACATTTTGTGTGACTTTTTTATCCCTATCACGAAAGCGTGGTCTAATATCAATGGGAACCATAGCTGGAATATGAGTCCCATCTATAGCTCCAACACCTATTCAATAATTTTTAATTAATTATTAAAAATATATTGAACATGATAAGGAATTAACAATCTTTTAAAGTTGAAGTACCTTAAAGTATGGTCGATACCTTTCAGGCATGAGATCAAGAGCATTAGTTCCAGGACCTTTGATATAATTAGGATACAAACTAAGGACTGCATTTAACACCCTCTTAAAATGTCTACTAATAATTTCCCCTGATCGACTAAATATATACTTGTTAACTTGATTTCTTATATTATGCGCCAGAGTATGTAGGAATATGGCAAGTTGCCCTTCCATCGTCACACCCCTCGTGTGACATAGTCGGCCACTATCACGTAACTTGTCTCGCAAAGTGTAAAATGCAATTCTATTCATTCTAAGTTGGTTTCGACATTCAGTATCATCGTTGTTGATGATTCCATCCAAAAAAGGCAACCTTTGGTGACCTTTGTCTACCAAGGGTGTCTTCATTATACAACCTCCATAATCCTCACAGGCAGCCATAGCTATTGATGCACAAACTAAGCTACACACTTGGTTTAAAGCTTTTTCATTCTTAGTCTCTCCATCACTTGACACTTCACCCGAATCTTCGGTTGGCATCTCATTCTCTACTTCACTCGATTCCATAGATGATGATGACGAGCTATCCGTTTTCTACAACCCCACAAATAATAAGATATAAATTTTCATTCACAAAAATTCTTCATTCGTAAGACGAGAAAAATATGCCAAGGACATGAAAAACATTTACTTACCTACTATAAGATCTCCCCTCACAATTATATTGAAAAACAATCAACATAGAAACAGATGCTATACCCAAACATGGACTGATTAATACTTATTGGCTATGCCCTATGATGATACCAGAAACAGTAACATAATGATATATAGAATAATTTCCTAAGCACCAGTTCATTCACATATCCAAAATAGGCTATTTCTTTTAGTGTAACTGTTCATATATATATATATATATATATATATATATATATACGTGTGTGTGTGTGTGTGAGACCTAGTGTAAGACACTGTTGCTGCCAAACCTGTGGAGTTCTTCAGTTGTTGCCAAACCTGTATCAAAATTAGTTTTTAGCATTATTCCCTAGCATCAAGTTTTAGTCAGGTTCGAGAGCATCGGTTTTTAGTTTTAATATACATTCTTACACCCTAGCCCTTAATCTTAATCAGTCAGAAAAATTATATAAACAAATATTATGTTACTTTAAGATGAGCTAAAGGAAAAAGTAATATACCTTCTGAGCCTTTGAAATTTTACAAGTAAGTATCGGGGTGGTATCGTTGATACCATATTGATATGAACCGATACTCTATCAATATCAAATGATACCATTTTTGAATTTCTTTGAAAAGTTGGTTACTATTTTGGTGGCACCATGTTAGTATCAACCGATATGTATCGGTTCAAAGATTTAATTGATACCCAATACCAAATTTGAGTTAGATACTTTGGGGATCATGACTTGAGAGAGAATAAGTAAATAAATAAATAAATTCTGCAGATGGGGGCGAGTAGACCATTAGATTTCGGGGCTTCTACATAGAAAAAGGTGTCTAAGACGCCTATTGTATAAAATTTCAAATTTTAAATGGGGCTCCAACCCACATACCACTTAACGTGGCTATGCCCTTGGCCACAAATGGTGGTGATGGTTCATAAATTGGATTCAGCTCAAAAATCATTTGTGTAATCTCTACTGTCTGAACAAGACGCTACAATAATAGCCAGTAAACCGGCTAAAGCATCTACGGCCAACGGTCCACGTAATGCACATAAGTGCTCAAATCATATGTTTTGAACAGTTGGATGGATTCTGGTTAAGGTACCTGACCCGGGCCCAAAGGTAGCGCTCAGGTTAATCTGAACCTACCAACTTGAAAAATAGTTGAATATTTGAGTTAAATACCCACCGGGGTCCCAACTTCATGAAACGACCCAACAGGGTCTAAGACCCTAAAACTTTTCAGTTTGAGGGTTTTAACTTCAAACGGAATGAACATGTGTGTAATAAAAGGAGAAAATTGCCAATAGTTGAAAAAGAGGAAATGTCGAAAATGCCATTACTTGAAGATAGTGGAAATAACGAAAATGCCCTTCATTTAAAAAGAAAGAAGATGAAGCGGCGGGCATTCATTTTTTTTCTCTTAATTTCAAACCCACCGGCCTGCTAAGCTAAGGCATTCGTAAACCCCACACGTTCTCGTCGTCGTTGAAGAGAAAAGATTGCCGTCGGCCATTGCAGAGGTGGACTCTCAGTTTCCCTTTCACTCTTCGTCTTCTCCATTTTACAGGTGGAGTTTTTTTTTTTTTTTTTTCCTTTTCGTTAAACTCTAATTTTTAGGGTTTCAAGTTATGACTTGTGTGAGTTAGACTTGAAGTAGAGTTTTACCCTAAATCGGTACGAAGACGGATATTATTTTATCATTTTTTTAAGTTTATCACTCTCCGTCTTCTTCATTTTGCAGGTGGAGTTTATTTTTTTTTTCCTTTTCGTTAAACTCTAATCTTTATGATTTAAAGTTATGATTTTTGTGAGTTAGAATTGAAGTAGAGTTTTACCCTAAAAATCGGTACAAATGCAGTCATTATTTTTGTCATTTTTTTCAGTTTAAATGAGAAGAATGTTGTTTTAATTAGGTAAAATAGATGTTTATAAATGACAAGAATGTTTCTTTTGTATTTCCATTAATTTTTTTTCTTCTTGATCGTTGGAAAAATAGTTAAAAGATTTATTTATTATTTTATGACTGGGTATCTTACGAGTCATTTACTGACTCTTGTAAGTCCAAGGATGACTCATGTGAGTCCGGTAGGATCCAAATCTGAAAGTCAATGAGATCAGTCATGTTATGGATTGATAACACTGACATATTAATATGCATTTTACATGACTGAGTCTGATACGAGTCATTTAATGACTTATAAGTCCAAGGAAGACTCACGTGAGTCTTGCAGGCTCCAAAACTGATAGTCAGTCGCGGTAAAGTCATGTTATACTCACCAGAGCACTAACAAATGAGGATTTTTCATTATTGAGTCTTGTATGAGTCATTTAATGACTCTTATAAGTCTAAGGATGACTCATGTGAGTCATGTAGGATTCAAATCTGATAGTCAATGAGATCAGTCATATTATACACTGATAATAGTGATGTACCAATGTGGATCTCACATTACTGGGTCACATAAGAGTCATTTTCTAACTCTTATAAGTCAAAGGGCGACTCATGTGAGTCATGTAGGCTCCAAATCTGATAGTCAATGACAGCAGTCAAGTTATAGTCGATAACAATGATGTGCCAATAAACATTTTTGATGATTGAGTCTCTTATGAGTGATTTACTGACTCTTATAAGTCCAATATTGACTCATGTGAGTCGGGAAGGATTTAAATCTGATAGTCAATGAGATCAGTCATGTTATAGTCTGATAACAGTGATGTACTAATATGCATTTTAAATGATTGAATCTCATAAGTGACTCTTATAAGTCCAAGGAAGACTCATGATAGTCAATGAGATCAGTCATGTTATACACTAATGACAGTGATGTACCAATCAGTATCTTCTTTAAGACATTAGGGTTTAAGAATTTATTTCTTTTCTTATTTGGCTTTTATATAAGACGCATCGTAGAAGTATGAAACAAAATATAAGGATCACCAATTGATTGTTCGTGATTGTGTTCTCCGTACCAATCTGGGTTGGATAATCCTTATATATGTAGGGTTTACATATAGTTACGTTATGGGTACTGACACAATTATACTAGTATGTCACTATAATGAGCTATTTAATCTTTATAGAGTTGGATAATACCTTATCTATTAATATATGTTGGCTTCGCATGCAGGTGCATTATAAGTACTGACACAGTTATACTAGTATGTCACTATAATGGGTTATTGAAAGTCCAAGGAAATAATATGATGTATAGTGACAAAAAATATAAATAGAAACCAATAAGCCGGGATGCAACGTATAACAAATTTATGAGAAAAATGTATGACTTGTGTAATTCGATATTGGAGCAGATGGAGCTAAGGTTTATATATAGATACCCGACTATCGAAGGGAGTTTTATTTTTGACATAGACAATGAGAGCAACTTTCATGACATGATGACCCTATGCCCTATTGACTGTCCTCACATTGTCCTATATATTTATGAAAAGACCGTGGAGTCAAAAAAGCTCAACGAGTATAAAAGAAAGGAAAGTCTGGAGACAGGAATGCTAGGGAGGTATGTGCTAGTAGATTAAAAGTAAATGTAATTAAATTTATTTAGTAGTCAAACATTTCATGCTATTTGTTGCTTATTTAGTAGTGAGAAACCCAACGGCTCGCGGAGTAGGTGTTGGATGTAATGAACGACACAACTTCTACTTAGAAACAGTGAAGAAATGGGAGAAAATAGAGACATTTAGGTAAGTCGATGAAGTTATATATTTGAACTTTTATTTAATATTAATTGAGAAATTGTCAATAAGTTGACTGATATATACGGGTATGCTTTCGATCGTAGAATTGCTCATGACCGCATGTTTCCTTATTCAAGAGCCCATCAAACTCACCGATCGTGCTATCAATCCGACCCACGACAGCGAGTATTTTACATAGTTTTTTATATAGTTTGTAATTATTTTCCTATACACATAATACTCAACCTCTCGCAATGCTTATGGTTTAGTTTTTCATCCCCTGTTACCGAAGAAAAGCATGAACGGAGTACCAACTTTAGGTGGGTTGGTCTCCCATTTCCTTCGAAAAAGGACGAGTTTTATTAATGAGGATTCATATCCTTTGATTGATACTTATGAGTAATTTTGTAATTTCGAGCATTCATGTCTATTTCTACATCCCCTTCCCAATACTCGTATAGAGGAGAAAGGAATTGAAGAGGGGAAAGTATATAAAGACTCAAATTCGGTGAAAAATTGTCCGTCAATTCAGAGGTGACTATGAATTGAGTTTGTGCATAATCATGTGTAATATTATAGTCATATCTCACGTATGAGTGACACCTTATATATATGTTTTACTTGAAGGAACGAGAGTACTTCGCCATCGAAGACATGGGTTTTCGGTTCAATTAGTACCCATAATTACAGTATCGAGGAACTATCAGGAGATGATGAGATTATTGAATATACGGGCTATAATAGCGACTCGAGTTATTCAGTTGGAGTGCGATTCCAAGGACAAATTATTAGGAATAAATCAAAAGATGCAGACTTCAAAATTGAAGATGATAATTTAGAAGGAGAGAGTTCTGCAAGGAAGTCGATATTTGATAGGATTAGAAATATATCTTTGCCTACCGAAAAAACTTTTTCTTCTCGAAAAGAATTTATCACTGCCTTGAAGAATAATGCTGTGTTGAGAAACTTTTAATTGAAGCCAATAAAGACAACTAAGAGGATTTTTGCTGCTAGATGTGCGGACAATATTTGTCCATAGCATATTCGCGCGAGTAGGGACAGCGTCGGTCGTGATTCTTTTGTAATTAAAATAATAAATCCCAAGTACAAGCATAGTCCACTTAGTGTAGCTATGTAAAAAAAGGGAGGTCATCGACAAGCCTCAAGTGATTGGGTAGCTTCCAAAATAATGAATATGTTGAAGGATGCTACTGATTATGCGCCTGCCAAAATTATCTCTGAAATTCAAACAAATTGGGAGGTTATAATTTGGGGGGTTATAATAAGTTATCGTAAAGCATGAAAGGTGAAAGAGATAGCGTTGGCTAATATTAGGGGTAGTTGGGAGTCGTCTTATGCTAATCTCCCTTTATATATTGTAGAATTGCGTAGATCTGATCCCGACCCCTTCACGAAACTACAATGTTTGTATGATGACTCATTCCTTAAATTTTTTTGGGCATTCAGTGCCTCTATCGGTGCATATAGATGAACGTTGAGGCCCATAATTTCGATTGACGGAACACAAAAGGTAAATTTTCTTGCCTGATACTAATTGCGAACAGCTATCGATGGCAATAACGGTTTATTCCTCATTACTTTTACTGTAGTTGATGGTGAAACAGAAGATGCTTGGGAATGATTTCTTCAATCTCTTCGAGAAGCGATCATGGATGATGATAGAGAAATTATCATAATTTCAGATCATGGGGGTGCAATTAGATCTACGGTTGCAAAGTATTTTCTAATACCACTCATAGCTTTTGCTTTTTTTACATTGCCAAGAACTTCAGGGAGAAGTTTAGGAATCTGGCTTTGTGGAGTCAACTCTGGCCTATTGCCTGGGCATATACCGTAAAAGAACATGATGAGCTAATGATGAAACTTGAGGGTGTGAACCCTACTGGTACAAAATATCTTCAACAGAGTGAACCATAGAGGTGGTCTAGAGTGCTCTTCCCTGGTCATAAATACGATCTTTTGACTACAAACATGTCTGAGTGCTTGAACAAAATCCTAGTTCATGCTAGAGGTCTACCAATAATAGCCCTTATTGAAGCAACGAGAAAGAAAGTTGCCTAACTTTTTCATGATAGAGCTATAAAAGGTCAGAAGATGTCGAAGGGTTTAACCCCATATGCATCCGATATCTTGGAAGAGGTTGACGAAGTAGCTAGGTTTTGTCAAGTTCTACCATCATCACCCAATATTTTTGAGGTATCAACGTCGACATTTAAGTACAATGTATATTTAGATAAGAGGTTATGTTCTTGTCATTATTTTGATGTTCTGGCCTCCCTTGTATCCATGCCATGGCTGCCATTCGTTGGAGTAGTATAGATCCGTCGATATATTGTGAGGAATGGTATATATCTGTATGGTATTGTGAGACATATAGTAAGGTAATCGAACTGACTCTAGACAAATCTTAATGGCACGTCAAACATGTTCGTCCTCTTATTCACCCGCCTCACTGCAGGAACCCCCCAGGTCGACCATGGAAAAGAAGGTTGAAATCCACACTTGAAAAGAAACGGAGAATGCATTGTATAACTTATAAGCAGGAGGGACACAATCGGTTAACTTGTGAAGGACCACAGTAAAAAAAATGCAAAACAAAATAATTAATTTTTCCAAGTGAGATACTTCTTCTAATAGGTAGAGTGTTCAATCTTAAAAATGGCGAGAAATGTATAAACTATTGTAATAAGTACATCGGATTATAATGTACAACTTCTATGAGTCTTTTATCAGTCATTTGATGGTAGCTAATATATCTTGTTATTTGTATGGATGATCTACTATTTTTCCTTTATCTCTGATGTTTAATAAATGTGTCATTCGTTAGAATGTTTACAGCCTATATCAGTTAAACCAGCTTTGTAAGCGATTCTCTTATGTCTCATTTAAATTGCTTAATATGTCTTGCATCGGTCCTTTAATGTATATTTAATTCTTAAAGTTTACTCATGCAACGGATAAATGAAATTTTAATTTTAATTTTAAGTCTGATATAAGTTCTTTATTGTCTGACAGAGGCACTCTATTTTCTCATACCAGTTCTTACAATGTCATCAGCTCTTCCTGTTCTTACTCACTCATATGGCTTAAGGTAGATTTGGTTTCAGATATCCAGGGCTCTTTAAAAGTAAATTGAGAATGACTAGAAAGTTGACAAGGGACACAATTGTTGTTATTGTCAAAGACTAAGGGTAAAAAAATACAGAAAGAAATTATGAATTTTGATAAGTGGCAAACTTCTTGTAATAAGTAGGGTACTGAATAAGAAATGTGATGAGGAATGTTAAAAATATTATAACAAGTATATAATTGGACAATGTACAACTTCTCACTGTACTACCAGGTACTTTGTTATGTTATTGGATAATCCATTGTTCTTCTTCTCTGATGTATAATATAAGTGGATCTATGATGTGTAACATATGTGAATCGGATAACTTTACTCATGCAGTTCATAATATAATTTAAAACTTAAAATGAGTCTGATAGCAGCCATGTACTATCTCACATAACAACTTTATTGTCTGATATCAGTCCCTTAATGTCCTCATATCAGAACTTTGTAGATTAAGATTACCCATGCAGGTCCAAACGTAGTTCAATGCTGACAATGAGTATGATATGAGTCATGTACTGTCACATATGAGTACCTTATTATCTTATTTCAGTCCTCTAATGTTCTCACATCAATACTTAATAGTATTTTGTGACTGTGCAGAATGTAGTTCAATGTTGACAGAATGTAGTTCAATGTTGACAATGAGTCTGATATCTGTCATGTACTGTCTGACATCAGTATATTATTGTCTGATATCAGTCATGTACTGTCTGATATTAGTACATTATTATTTGATATCAGCCCTCTATTGTGCTCATATCAGTACTTTATATTATTTTGTAATTGCTCATAATATAATTCAATGCTGACAATGAGTTTGATATCAGTCATGTACTATCTGACATCAGTACATTATTATCTGATATCAATCATGTACTGTCTAACATCAATATATTATTGTCTGATATCAGTCCTCTATTGTTCTCACATAAGTACTTTATAGTATTTTGTAATTACTCATAATGTAGTTAATGCTGATAATGAGTCTGATATCTTTCATGTACTGTCTGACATCAGTATATTATTGTCTGATATCAATCATGTACTGTCTGATCTCAGTACATTATTGTTTGATATCAGTCCTCTATTGTGCTCACATCAGTACTTTATATTAGTTTGTAATTGCTCATAATGTAGTTCAATGCTGACAATGAGTCTGATATCAGATATGTATTGTCTGACCTCAGTATATTATTATATGATATCAGTCCTCTATTGTGCTCACATCAGTACTGTGACAGCCTGGATTTCAGTACCCCGAAACCCATGCCATCAGCATGACCCTCAAGGCCGTGTCGCATATAGTACGCAAAACACTTGATTCATCCCCATGTAAGTAGATAAAATATAGATAAAAGCTACTGCAAAAATAATTTTCCAGTTCTACAACATATCACCAAAATAGTTAATCCAAAAGATCGTTCTAATCCCATATAAGTATATGGGCAAAAGAACCAACCCGAACTATCAGTGCCGTAACTACGGTCACTCTAGAGGGTTAGACAAAAGAATATTACATGTACCATTATCCTTACAAAAATCAAATGGTTGGATGTACCAAGCCCAAAATATCTCTAAAAAAGAAACAAGTCAAAGCGCGCAGAGGGTTTTCTAAAAGAACCTCCTAGGAGGGGGCTCAGACTCCTCCCCTGGAATATAATCTGAATCCTCAAGGTCAGCCTCGCCAGAAGCAGTTCCTGGCTCTGCATCTGTGACGTATTGTCAAAAGGGTGAGCTACATCCTAGCTCAATAGGGACAATATCTGAACAAGTACATCTTGCTTACTCACATATATTTCATGACATAAATAAAGCATGAACTCATTAATGTAATTTAATTGGAATACAGTTGAGATACATTAAAATAAACAACATGCTTTTGTTACTCTACTCATTACATCTGATGTTCACTATTTCTTATAATTGATACAAGGCTGAACTCTTGACTTAAATCATTTAACTTAAATAATCCCTGAGCAATATAGCATCGAGCCCTGATGGAATACCCTCTATCGTCGTCTAATCAGACTATTTTCAAGTAACCTGCTCCACGTCCCTTTCTCAGGCGACGGGCACATAACCACTTTACATCCCTGGGATGCCTTCCGGTGTACGGATTGGCCATCGTACCGGTCACGGATATCCTGCCGAGTCAGTCACGGGTATACCGTCGCATCGGTTGGGTATTCTACAAACCTTAAATTGATTGTACATTACATATAGTTATTCATCGTGTAATTGTGCTAAATACATAATAATTCACAGCCTGCTCAATTACCATTCATGATCCATCTCATGACATGGATCATTATATCCACCATACATCCCTGGGATGTCACACACTCTGATGCATCTTTCATATGCCCATAGTGCACATGCATCCCTGGAATGGTCGAACTCTTCTACTCATTTGTTTCCTCACACACCATTTCATACTACCACTACTTTATCACTTTTCATTACAATTTCCTTAAAAGAAAAATACGTTTTGATTTCAACTAAGCGTTAAAGAAACATGCATTCATATACTATCATAACATACATGTTCTCGTAATTAAGGGTACAAGTTCAGATATCCCCCCTACCTCACACGCAAGCAAATTCCGAGGATCCTTCAATCCTAGCTAGAGCATAGCCATATTTTTGGCTCGGCATGAACTAGGCTTGGCCAAACACATACGACACATCACTACATGTGTATAAACACTGGGCTAGAAGCCTAATCCCAAAAATTTGACAGTTTGAAAGAAAATCCCACAAAAGCCTGAAATTGCCCAAATCGATCGAACGATTTTAAATCGTTCGAATGAATCCAAAAATCGTTCGAACGAATTTATCTCGTTCGAACGAATCCTCTAGAACTCCTGTTTCTTCTAGCAAAACTTATCGAACGACTTTCAAATCGTTCGAACGATTTTTCCAAATCGATCGAACGAATTCTAATTTGTTCGAACGATTTTCTAAGAAAAGCCTCTTACTCTTATTTTCATTGGCCAAAATTGTTCGATCAGGTACTAATTTCGTTCGAACGATTTTGCGCATTCTCAGCTCTGATCGTGTTCCATCATCTATAACTCATCTCTTCATCACCCACACCATTTATTTTCTATTTCTCAACAAAATAATTTAGATTCCTTATCTACTAACTAAACTTAGCTTACAATAATAGATCTTACCATATCAAGTGGTTGGATCTCCTTGCTCCAAGCCTTAGCTCACTAGGGTTTCGTAAACCTCTAATCTCTAATCTCACCTCGATCCTGAGCTTAATCCCATAGCTTTGCGAGCTTAGATCAATTATTTGCATTCAATGCACTCTTCTCAAATTCATACAAAATCACACTCTCATTTACTCTCTCTCTCTCTCTCTCTTAACTCTTCTCAACAACCCATTCATGGGAAATAAACTCCCTTTCCCTTTTCTTATCACCTACCACCTAACTAGGGTGTTAAGCATATGTAACTAACTAATGTTTATGTGTCATATTTACATCTATTTACTATACACCTCATGTCATATGGTCCATGCAACCCAACTAACCATCCTAAGTCAACCAAGTCAACATTGACTTGGTCCAACATATGACTAGCTGGCCCGCTTCCCGAGGTGCCTGCTTCTCGCGGTGCACTATGTAAATTTGGAATTTTTGGGACGTTACAAGTACTTAGTTTAATGCTGACAATGAGTCTGATATCAGTCCTGTATTGTCTCACATGAGTACATTATTTTTTGATATCAATCCTCTATCATGCTCACATTAGTAATTTATAGTATTTTGTAATTGCTCGTAATGTAGTTCAATGCTGACAATGAGTTTGATATCAGTCATGTACTATCTGACATTAATATATTATTATATAATATCAGTCATTTAATGTTCTCACATAAGTCCTTTAATATATTATAGTGACTTATATCGATCTTGTATATGTAACAGCCCGGATTTTGACACTCCAAAACCCGTACCATCGGCACAGCCCTCGAGGCCGTGCCCCATAAAGTATGCGAAACACTTGGTACATCCCATTCGCAACAAGAAACACACAAAGAAATTAATGCAAAATAAATCTCCAGTTCTACTATACACTAAACCAAAATATCAATCCAAAAGATAGTTCTAATTCCATGCCTCCACATGAACAAAAGAACCAACCCGAACCATCAGTGCCGTAACCACGGTCACCCTAAATGGTTTGGCAAAAGAATATTACATGTATCTTACTCTCACCAAAAGTGGCTGGACGTACCAAGCCGTAAATCTCTCTTTTACAAATTGTTCTCAAAGTATGCAGCAAGTCTTCTAAAAGAATCTCTCAGGAGGAGGTTTAGATTCCTCCCTTGGAACGTACTCTGAATCCTCGGGATCGACCTCTCCCGTAGCAACTCCTAACTCGTCAGTGGCAACTCCTAAATCGTCACATGTGACATATAGTCAAAGGATGAGCTACATCCTAGCTCAATAGGGGCAATATCACAACAAGTATATCCTTTTTTACACATATATTTCATGACGGTAGTAAAACATGAACAAATCTATATATCTTTGCTTGAAAAGTAAATTCAGATGCGATAAAATAATTAGACTGCTTTTACTTCTCTACTTCATGAATTAAAATAATTATTAGTTTCTCATAGATACAACCAGGCTAATTCCATGACTTAAATCCTTAACTTAAATAATCCCCGAGCAATATAGCATCGAGCCTCGATGGAATACCCTCCATCGTCATCTAATAAGACTATTTTTCATGGAATCGTCCACGCCCCTAGCTCATAGGCGACAGGCATACTACTACTACACATCCCTGGGATGTCTGCTGATGTACGGATTAGTCATCATACCGGTCACAGATATCCTGCCGAGTCAGTCACGGTTATACCACCGCGTCGGTTGGGTATTCTCTGAACCTTAAATCAAATTGTGCAATACATATAGTTGTTCATCGTGAAATTGTGCTAATACGTAATAATGCCCAGCCTGTGCAATCACATTTATGGTCTATCTCATAACGTGGATCTTTACATCCACCACACATCCCTGGGATGTCACATTATCTGGTGCATCTCCATGATACTCTTATACTTGTCCATCCCTGGGATGACTTAACTCTTTTATTAGTTATCTTTCCTCATTATTTTGTACACACATATGTACCATTATCGTCTAAACCATTCTTTACATTTACAATAGTTTAAAACAGTTTGAAAAGGAACATGCATCACTACTTTATCACTATGTACATGATTTTGTAATTAAGTATACTAGTTTAGATATTCCCCTACCTCACATGCATCTCCAATCCTCAGATTCTCTAATCCGACCAAACAACGAGCAAACCTTGGTCCAGCCCAACATGGGTATGGCCAACACATGAAGGACATCATTATAATGTCAAATCATTGGGTATAAAAGCTTAGCCCCAACTATGAACAATCCATAAGCAAAAACAGACCGAAAGCCTAAATTAGCCCAAATCGTTCGAACAGTTTCTAAATCGTTCGAACGATTTATCTCGTTTGAACGAACCCTTCAGAACACTCTCGTTCCACTTACCCAAAACCGTTCGAACGATTCTAATTTCGTTCGAATGGTTTCCAAAATCGATCGAACGAGTTCTATTTTCGTTCTAACGATTTTCTCAGAAACCCTTCTTTCCACTCAAACTCCTATAGCCAAATTCGTTCGAACGGATACTCATTTCATTCGAACGAATTTCCCTTTCTCAGCCATGGAGCGGGTTCATCTTGCCTTGATCTCATCTCATCCAACCCATAACCTTTTTCCACTATTTTCTTATGTCTTAGCTTCTAGATCCTACATTTAACAACTAAAATAAATATATAATTGGTCAAGCTTACCTTTTATCGGTTGGATCCCTTGATTCCAATAGCTCACTAGGGTTTCTCAAACCCCCAAAATCCCAATCTCACCCTGATCCCGAGCTCGATCCATTAGCTTTTACTTTTGCGGGCTAAGATCAACAATTTGCATTCAATGTATCCCTCCTCATTTTACAACAAATCACACTCTCATTTACTTTCTCTCTCCCTCTTAACTCTTCTCAACTACACAACTAAAAGGAAATAAATTCCCTTTCTCTTTCTTATAACCTATCCACTTGTCTTGGTGTTAAACACCTACATCTAACGAACATGTGTGTGTGTGTGTGCATATGTTCCTTTCTAGTTACACCTTTCCCACACATGATCTACCCTTTTTAATTCAAGCACCCTAGGTCAATAGAGTAGATGTTGACCCGATCCAACTACCGAGTAGTCGGTTCGCTTCTCGAGGTGGACTATTTAAGTATGAATTTTTTGGGACGTTACATTCTCCCTTCCTTAGAAATTTTCGTCCTCGAAAATTAAACTGAAGGACCGCTCCCACCCTCAAACTCCGGCATGGGAGCCAACATATTTGTAGAATAACACTCACAGAGTCGGCAAAACAAAATAATAGATTTTGCAGAATAAAAAGAGAGCACATAAGTGACCTGTGCAAACACCCATCCTGGGAGAAAAGATATTCATCTACAAACAGGCACAATGGAAACAACCAAACATAGCCCATATCACAACACATATATATATAAAGATCAAAATATTCACAGAGTTATGAGTGGCAACCATGCCACAATTGTTCACAAAGGACATCAGTCCTGGGTACCTGTGTTAAGTGTGTACAATTCCAAAAAATTTCGACTCCTTCAAAAGTTATACCAAAAAGTAATAACACTCCAACGAAAAAAACACTCAAAGCTCCTCGGCACCCGGTGGAGCACTGCCATCATCATGCTCGCCCGCACCCGAAGTCGACGCTCCCGGGACCCAAACCTGTGCTGCCGCCATGCAGTGGAGATAGTCGTCGGGATACATGAAAGGCATCTCCTCGGCATGCAGTGCGTCATAGTAGTCCAATCGGCGGTTGAGAAGGCGATTATTCTCCACCATTTGGCGCACATTGGCTTCCAACATGGCATAGATATCAGTTAAAGTCGGCGTAGGCATGCCTTCATGTGGTGGTGGTATGTGGGTCTGAGTACCGCGTGGTGGTGGTATGTGGGTCTGAGTACCGCGTGGAGCTGGCTGCTGCAAGGGAATAGTGGTAGCAGGCTCATCATAAACTGGAGTGTCGTGTCCTGGCTGGTCAGGGGCATGTGGTTGTTCCACCTGGGGCTTTTTAGTCAATTTCACATAAGATCGATTCCAATCAACCATGGTGAACTGTTGGACATTTCCCGTCAATTTGAATTCATTTTTGGAGAGGGTGTAGATGTCGTCACCCGCGTAGTCCTCAACCATTAGGGAAATGAGGCTAGCATAGGGCATGTCGTCCACCGGTTTCTTAACATTCTCAAGCATTTTCTTTCGAGCATACTTCATTCCCTCAATGACTACGTTTGGGGCGTTAAACCTTCTCCCACTAAAAGCTGAAAAGAGGCCATTTGCACCTTGCCCACACGTTCGTTCTTATGCCGCAAAGGGTAGAGATTACAATGGATGATAGTATCGAGCATCCACATCTCGCGTGGCATATCCACGCGCTTAATCGAATGACCCGTTCCCGTCCTTCCATGGGTCATTGCAGCCGCAACTACTTTGTAATCTAATGGGGCGGGGTATGGTTCCCCCAAAGCAATATCTTCATGATT
Organism: Chloranthus sessilifolius; assembly: GCA_021018995.1. Lineage (NCBI taxonomy): Eukaryota > Viridiplantae > Streptophyta > Magnoliopsida > Chloranthales > Chloranthaceae > Chloranthus > Chloranthus sessilifolius. The sequence continues at coordinate 73,384,556 of CM037598.1, read as the reverse complement.
GTAGGTGTGGAAGCACTCCAAGGCATTGGCCACATCGTCATAGGTGAACGTGTAATGCCTATTGTCAATCTTGGTTTTAAGGATGGTTACGTCCTTGACATCTTCCATGTTCTAGTAGAAGAGTCGGACAATACGGGGGTAAAAATGGTCCTTACACGGACGGAGGATGCCAGTTAAACCCGTCGTGGATACATAGTTGAACGCCCAGTGCGTCTCCTCACGCTTGGCGAAGGTCTTCGGATTAATGATCCATTCGGTCATGAAGTCCTTATCAAACCACCATTCATTGGGTCGTTCACATTGAGGTGGTGGAGGTGGTTGCGTAGGTGGTGCAGACGAAGAACCAGTAGGTGGTTTCTTTGGTGGCTGTTGTGAAGAGGAACCCGGAGTGGGTTTCTTCGATGCCGCACTCGCCGTGGCTTGGCGAGTCTTGGGTGGCATTTTAGAGCAACCAAAACTTGGGGTGTATGGTCCAGGGTTTAGCCCTAATGTCACAAATCTTCGAAGAAATGGAGGTTGCAAAGACAAAAATAGAGGTTAACGGTTACCTCTAGATGATCCGAATACTTGTTGCGTGTTGCTCCTAGCTTGAAGATGGTCGGAATCGACGAAGAAAACCAGCAATCGGCAGAAATGCTAGGACTCTCCTAAGGAGAAAGAAAAAGAAAGAGGGCTTTTGTTTGAACAAATGAGGAGAAAAAATCGCACTCCAATATATATACTGTGCGAAATCGTTCAAACGATTTGTATTTCGTTCGAACGAATTTCACCCATTTAATTCCAGGCTGCAGAATTCGTTCGAATGGATTGTCCTTTGTAACATAAGCCCCAAAATTTCGTTCGAACGGTTCCTCATTTCGTTCGAACGAAACTTGTATTCGAAATCTCACACTCACTGGCATTCGCATTTCGTTTGAACGATTTTGAAATTATTTCGAACAGTTTCCTGGCAACACACAATGTTGTAGCCTACAGAATTTCGATTGAACGAAATTAAATTTTGATCGAACGAAATTCTCACTAATGAACTAAGGGTGTTCCTATATGATCTATAGCTTCCTTACTGATTCAGCTATTATTTTTTTACAAGAATAACCTGATCACGTTTATTGAGGGATAACCTACCGATAGGCTTTGATAGCCCATCAATTTGGCACGAGCTCCACCGATAAGGTAGCAGCTCAATGCATACAACCTACTCCTAGTTCCATAGCAATTTAAATTCAAATTATCCACGCAAAATTTGCAACGCAAAAGTCTAGTACTGATCATTACAAAACACCGTTCAATACGGATTTATGAACATTCATTCATACAATTAAAATTTGAATTTATAACTACAAAACAAAGTTGGGACTAGCACTAGAGCACTATTGCTCAAAGAAATGGGGATACAACTCTCTGATTTTAGCCTCTCGCTCCCAAGTCGCTTCCTCGACTGGATGATTTCCCCACTTGACGAGCACTATTGGAATTATTTTAGTGCTTAGAGTTTGTTCCATTCGGTCAGAATTTGAGTCGCTCCCTCAACCATAGTCATGTCCTCATGGAGTTCTATCAGTTGATCACCTAAAATATGTGTAGGGTCCTTTATGTATTTTCGGAGCATAGAGATATGAAAAACATTGTGCACCCTATCGAACAACGGAGGCAATCCGATGCGATAGGCTACTTCTCCGACTCGACCCAAAACTTCAAAGGGTCCTATATAACGAGGACTTAGTTTCCCCTTCCTTCCGAACCGCATCACACCCCTCATAGGTGATACCTTCATAAATACATGGTCGCCAACGGCGAAGTGTAAGCTCGTTCTCTTGACATCGGCATAGCTCTTTTTTTGGCTTTGTGCTGATCTAAGCCGTTCCCTTATCATACGTACAACCATAGCATTATCTTCGAGAATTTTTGAACCTAACACAAATTTCTCTTCAGTTTCTTCCCAGTTAATGGGCGATCTGCATCGCCTACCATAGAGAGCTTCGTACGGTGCCATCCCAATGCTCGCTTGAAAACTATTATTGTATGCAAATTCGATCAACGGAAGATGTTGATCCCATGATCCCTGTAGTTCGAGCATGCACACCCTGAGCATATCTTCAATCACTTGATTTACTCGTTCTGTTTGTCCATCAGTCTATGGATGGAACGCCGAACTAAAATCTAACCGAGTGCCCATACCTTCTTGAAATTTTTGCCAAAACTTGGAAGTGTACAATGGGTCACAATCAGATACAATACTGCTTGGAATGCCGTGTAAGCGCACTATCTCCTTCATATAGAGTTCCGCGAGTTTGCCTGCTATATACATAGTGTTGTAGGGCAAGAAGTGAGCTGACTTCGTTAGTCTATCTATAACAACCCACATAGCGTTGTACCTTTTCACTGTTCGCGGCAACCCCACGATGAAATCCATAGAGATAGAGTCCCTTTTCCATTCCGGTATAAGTAGCGGCTGCAGTAAGCCAGCAGGGTGTCTATGATCGACCTTCACTTGTTGACACATCAAACACTTTGACACGTACTCTGCTACATCATGTTTGAGACCTCTCCACCAATAGCTCTGACGCAGGTCTTGATACATTTTGGTGCTACCCGGATGGATCGCGTATTTAGACTTGTGCGCCTCATCCAAAATAGTTTGTCGTAGACCGGCATCAACATGAATACAGAGACATCCCCTGAACAACAAGGAACCATCCTCCCTTATAGAGAAATCCGGTCTAGTACCTTCCATTACTTCTTTTCGAATCTTAATTAACTCGGCGTCTTTCATCTGTAACTCGTTTATGTATTCGAAAATTATCGGTCTCACTGAGATATTGGCCAACAGAGTACCTGAAGCTTGTACTTCAATTTTCGCATCATACAATGATAGGTCTTTAAATAATTTCCACCTGTACATCCCCATCACAAGGTTAGCTAACTGGGCCGAACTCTTACGACTCAAGGCATCTGCAACGACGTTAGCCTTGCCTGGGTGATATTGAATGGAGCAGTCATAGTCTTTGAGAAACTCCATCCATCTTCGCTGCCTCATGTTCAATTCTTTCTGTGTAAATAAGTATTGGAGGCTTTTATGGTCAGTGAAGATCTCGAAGGTCTCCCCGTACAAATAGTGTCTCCAGATCTTCAATGCGAAAATAACTGCTGCGAGCTCGAGGTCACGCTCGGGTAATTCTTCTCATGGTCCTTCAGCTGTCTCAACCCATAAGCAATCACCTTTTTATATTGGTTGAGCACACAACCTATATCGTTATGAGAAGCATCGCTATAAACTGTAAAACCTCCACTGCCTGAAGGGATTGCAAGTATCAGGGCTAAAGTAAGTCGCTTCTTGAGTTGTTGAAAGCTTGATTCGCATGCATCGGTCCACTCAAATCGCACATCTTTCCGTGTGAGCCTGGTCAGTGGCCCCTATAGTTTGGAAATTCCTTCCACAAAACATCTATAATACCCAGCTAAACCAAGGAAACTGCATACTTCGATGACCGTCTTTGGTTGTTCCCACTGTTCGACGGCCTCAATCTAGCGGGATCCACCGCGACACCATCCTTTGAGACATGTCCCAAAAAGCTAACTTCTTCTAACTAAAACTCACACTTACTGAGTTTGGCGTACAATCGGTGTTCACGCAACTTTTGTAGAGTGATTCTCAAATGCTCTTTATGTTCTTGCTTTGACTTAGAGTATATTAGAATATCGTCGAAAAATATGACGACAAAAGAGTCCAAGTGCGGTTTAAACACCCGATTCATTAGATCCATAAATGACGTCGGGGCATTCGTCAACCCAAACGACATCACTAAGAACTCGTAGTGCCCATATCTTGTTCTAAAAGTAGTCTTTTGGATATCTTCTGCCTTGACCCTGAGTTGATGATACCCAGATCGTAGATCAATTTTAGAGAAATATTTTTCCCCTTGTAGTTGGTCAAACAAATCATCTATTCTCGGCAATGGATATTTGTTCTTTACAGTGAGTTTGTTCAACTAACGGTAGTCAATGCACAACCTCATTGACCCGTCCTTTTTCTTAACAAACAAGACAGGCGCACCCCAAGGAGATACACTCGGTCTTGCAAACCCCTTGTTTAAGAGCTCCTATAGTTGCTCCTTCAACTCCTTCAACTCGGGCAAAGCCATTCTGTACGGTGCTTTAGAAATTGGCTCCGTTTCAGGTGTCAAGTCAATAGCAAACTCCACCTCTCCATCCGGAGGTAATCCTGGTAGTTCCTCTGGAAAAATGTCGCCAAAATCGCATACTACATCGATCTCAGAAATAATGTTCTTCCCTTCTTTATCATCCTTCAGAAAGGCCAAGTAACCACTGCATCCATTTTTGATCAGGCGTTCGGCCTTGATGGCGGACACAAGTGGTAAAAACTTCGTTCTTACCCCAACAAATTGGAATGATCTCCTGGTATTCGGCCTAAAGATGACAACTTTGCTCTTGCAATCGACCGCTGCACAGTGTTGTGACAACCAGTCCATGCCAAGGATCACGTCGAATCCCTGTATATCTAACAGAATCAAATTTGCTGATAATTCATAGACGTCTCCATCCTCAATGGCTACGGTTACCGACTTACAGACCAAGTCTGTATCAACTGCTTGCCCAGTTGGAATAGTCACAGCAAAGATAAAATCTAATGTGTCCGGCTTGATCCTCATCTTCCTTACAAATCGAGGAGTAACAAATGAATGAGTAGACCCTGAGTCTATCAATGCCCTAGCCTCGTAAGCTCCACAACTCTCCTTCCCATACACGTGTAAAGTACCTATAGTGCATAGACATCTTAGCATTTTACTCGTGTCTCTTATTAAAGCATGATATCAATTAGATTAACAAAATTATTAATTGGAATTTACTCTACACAGATGCAACTTTTCTACCAATGCATTTAAAATGTTACATTCAATACAATGGAAATTTTAATTTAGAAAAAAAAACTCACCTTATATGATATCATTGGAGTTTTGAGCGTCCTCAGCCGTAACTGCATAAGCCCTTCCTTGCATGATCGGCTTCTTAGCTTGGAGTGGCCTTGGTGCAGAAGCAGAAGCCGTTCTTCCCTTGTTCATCTTCGGACAATCTTTTATTATGTGGCCCAGCTTCCGACATCTGTAACATCCTTGCATTCCCTGTCTACAGTCAACCGTTCTATGAGGCTTTCCACATTTGGCACAAGTCTCTTTTGGTGTAGAAGAGGCTGCTCGAGAGACACCTTGGCTAGCAGACACTCCTGTGGTGGCGGTAGGGTTCTCATACCGGATCGGTCTCGCCAATGCAGACATAGGTGGCCTAGAGAAATTTATATATGTGATTTGTCTAGGGAGTGGAGCTGGCGCTATAAACCTTGGCTTTTTGTTCCCCGAGTCATACTCACCCGCTCCCCCTTGAACTGCTCGTGTTCCATCCTCCTGATCCCTTCTCTTATATACCCCATAGATATCCCTTTCAGCCACTATTGCCTTTCCCATCACATCCGCATAACGTTCAAGTTCAAAAATTGATACTCGTTCACGGATGTTTGGCCTTAGACCTTCTTCAAATTTGGCTGCCTTCATGCTCTCTGTGGATACTAACTCTGGTGCAAATCTAGATAAATGTGTAAACTCTACACCGTACTCTCGCATAGACATGCCTCTTTGCTGTAGATTTGCAAAATCTCTTCTCATTTGTAGTCGCACCTGCTTAGGGAAATACTCCCTATTGAACTCCCTAACAAACTCTGCCCAAGTCCACAGACGGTGAGGGTCCTTAATTTCCTTTCTCCTCAGTATCGATTTCCATCAGGGATCGGCATCTCCCTCCAACTGAAAGGAAGCCCATCCAACCTTCTCGTTCTCTGTACTCTGCAATCTATCTAGAAGCTTCTCTATCTGGTTTAACCATCTCTCAGCTTCCAATGGATCTGTCTGCCCATAGAAACTAGGAGGTCTCAGTCTCCTAAAATCAATGAATGACGAGGGCAATAGTGCTGGAGGAGGCGGTGGCGGTGGCTGATGACTATTGACATTGTTAGTTGCCATTAGTGTCGTCTGCTCGGCCAGTATCGCAGTCTATTGCAACTGTTGGGCCATAGCAGCGGCCATAGCCTCCATGGCCAACGCAATATGATCGGTCGCATCACCCCTCCGATCCTCCCCTTCATGAGGATTTCCTTGGTCTCTACTAGACCCTGCACGAAACTCCTCTTCGCTCCTTTGATTTCTATTCTGGCTACCCCCAGGTCGACCCCTTCTCCCAGAAGACATCATGCTCTGCACATGAACCCAAAGTTTCATTAGCAGAAGGACCCCTTCACTCTAACAAAATCCAAGACGTGTCAAAAATTCTAAAGAAATGGCTCTGATACCAACTGTGACAGCCCGGATTTCGACACTCTGAAACCCATATCATCGGCACAGCCCTCAAGGCCATGCCCCATAAAGTATGCGAAACACTTGGTACATCCCATTCGCAACAAGAAATGCATAAATAAATTAATGCAAATAAATCTCCAGTTCCACTATACGCTAAACCAAAATATCAATCCAAAAGATAGTTCTAATTCCATGCCTCCTCATGAACAAAAGAACCAACCCGAACCATCAGTGCCATAACCACGGTCACCCTAAATGGTTCGGCAAAAGAATATTACATGTATCTTACTCTCACCAAAAGTGGCTGGACGTACCAAGCCGTAAATCTCTCTCTTTTACAAAATTTTCTCAAAGTATGCAGCAATTCTTCTAAAAGAATCTCTCAGGAGGAGGCTCAGATTCCTCCCTTGAAACGTATTCTGAATCCTCGGGATCAACCTCTCTCGTAGCAACTCCTAACTCGTCAGTGGCAACTCCTAAATCATCACCTGTGACATATAGTCAAAGGATGAGCTACATCCAAGCTCAATAGGGGCAATATCACAACAAGTATATCCTTTTTTACACACATATATTTCATGACGGTAGTAAAACATGAACAAATCTATATATCTTTGCTTGAAAAGTAAATTCAGATGCGATACAATAATTAGACTGCTTTTACTTCTCTACTTCATGAATTAAAATGACTATTAGTTTCTCATAGATACAACCAGGCTGATTCCATGACTTAAATCCTTAACTTAAATAATCCCCGAGCAATATAGCATCGAGCCTCGATGGAATACCCTCCATCGTCGTCTAATCAGACTATTTTTCATGGAATCGTCCATGCCCCTAGCTCATAGGCGACGGGCATACTACTACTACACATCCCTGGGTTGTCTACTGGTGTACGGATTAGTCGTCGTACCGGTCACCGATATCCTGCCGAGTCAGTCACGATTATATCGCTGTGTCGGTTGGGTATTCTCTGAACCTTAAATCAAATTGTGCAATACATATAGTTATTCACCGTGAAATTGTGCTAATACATAATAATGCCCAGCCTGTGCAATCACATTTATGGTCTATCTCATAACGTGGATCTTTACATCCACCACACATCCCTGGGATGTCACATTATCTGGTGCATCTCTGCGATACTCATATACTTGTCCATCCCTGGGATGACTTAACTCTTTTATTAGTTATCTTTCCTCATTATTTTGTACACACATATGTACCATTATCGTCTAAACCATTCTTTACATTTACAATAGTTCAAAACAGTTTGAAAAGGAACATGCATCACTACTTTATCACTATCGACATGATTTTGTAATTAAGTATACTAGTTTAGATATTCCCCTACCTCACATGCATCTCAAATCCTCGGATTCTCTAATCCGACCAAACAACGAGCAAACCTTGGTCCAGCCCAACCTGGGTATGGCCAACACATGAAGGACATCATTATAATGTCAAATCATTGGGTCTAGAAGCTTAGCCCCAACTATGAACAATCCATAAGCAAAAACAGACCGAAAGCCTAAATTAGCCCAAATCGTTCGAACGGTTTCTAAATCGTTCGCACGATTTGTAAAATCGTTCGAACGGATTATAAATCGTTCGAACGAACCCTTCAGAACACTCTTGTTCCACTTACCCAAAACCGTTCAAACGATTCTAATTTCATTCGAACGATTTCCAAAATCGATCGAACGAGTTCTATTTTCGTTCGAACGATTTTCTCAGAAACCCTTCTTTCCACTCAAACTCCCATAGCCAAATTCGTTCGAACGGATACTCGTTTCGCTCGAACGAATTTCCCTTTCTCAACCATGGATCGGGTTCATCTTGCCTTGATCTCATCTCATCCAACCCATAACCTTTTTCCACTATTTTCTTATGTCTTAGCTACTAGATCTTACATTTAACAACTAAAATAAATATATAATTGGTCAAGCTTACCTTTTATCGGTTGGATCCCTTGATCCCAATAGCTCACTAGGGTTTCTCAAACCCCCAAAATCCCAATCTCACCTTGATCCCGAGCTCGATCCGTTAGCTTTTACTTTTGCGGACTATTTGAGTATGAATTTTTCGGGATGTTACAGTATTAGTCATCTAACATTTAAAAATCTTCTTATTTCTGTTTTTCAATCCGGATTTAAATCTTAAAAAAAAATGAAAAAAAGATTGCGGAAAGGGCAATAGAAAGTTGATGAGGATGATAAGCAATCCATTAAAGGTGCAATAAACTGTCGCAAACTGGCCCGATGGTACCGTCAATTCAGCAGTGCCAAAAAAGAGCTCCTCCTCTCGTCAAGTAGTTTTCGACATTTGTGGTTGATTAGCGAATCCATCATGCAATCCGGACAACTTGTATACGCTATTGTCCGAGAATTCGATTCGGGGAATGAGACTTTCACGATAGGAGAGCATGTTATTCCGTTCATCCAAAATGACGTGAGAAAGATTTTAGGATTGAACGTTGGGTCCCCTTCCGCATCGGCCAGTCCTTCAGTGCCGACAGCTCCTAAAGGTGCACCCACTTTTAGAGAGCGCTTATTTGGCAGAGTGACAGCCAGACAGTTGGTCACGAGGGCTCTGATTGAGTCAGCCCTCGCTTCACCTCTCCTATCCGATGACGATTTCATCCGGCTCGGGAACTTGTATATGTTAGCGAACTTCCTCCTTCCCGACATTCGTGAATGATCTTCGTACTTTCAATGACTACAATTGGGGGATGTGGTTTATGCCTACTTGCTCGATTCTGTACACGCCGCCACGTGTTCTGTTAGAGGGGCGAGGTATTGTGTGCTAGGTTGCACAATTCTCTTATATGTATGGGCATTTGAGCACGTTCCTCAAATTTTGTCGGGATTCGTAAAGAACGTCAATAGCGAGTGGCCATTGCTGTTAAAATATTTGCCTTTAAAGATTTCACATTCAGACGCGAACTTCTACTAGTGGAAGTTTCAGAAGTTTGAGGTACTATTCTACATTTCTTAATCAATTAATGGATACGGAATATGTGATTTTATAATAGACAAACTATGTATGTCTATTATGCCTTGTTTGACTGATATACACATATATAATATCGTAGGTTGTGGCCGAAAATCTAGAGCCACCTAAAGGACCTAGAGTTCCTACATCGAGCAACCCAAAAGGGATGGAAAGAAAAAAAAAGTAAGTAGAAGAAGGAAATGACGTGCCTAGGGAGGAAGAAGGAAATGAGAAAGGTGAAGAAGGAGAAGATGACACTGATATTGATGAGTATATAGTGAGGCCGAGATTGGCAGCGGTCGGCACCGGTGTTGGAGAATCTATTATTATTATCAAGCTTCTTGTAAGAGTTGATGCATTAGAAGCTGTGGCGAGGTCGATTGGGCCCCTTCGCGCGGCTATTGAGAAGTAACGGCAGTCGATTAGAGTTTTAAAACAACAAAAGAGATTATTATATGAACGTGTGAGTAGACTTGAGGCTGCATTACAATCAAAGGGAGAGGGCCAGGAAGATAGAGTTGAAGAGGGAGTTGAGAATGTGACAGCCGTAGAAGAAGAGAGAAGAAACAACTACGATACAGGTTGAAGGGGAGCAAGTATTTATTTTGAATTAAATATAGTTACCCATTCAGTCCTCTAATTTACTCGACATTCTCATGTATTAATTTTGCCTATTGTCCCTTCAATAACTTGGGAATTGTATAAATGTAGGTTGCAACGAAAAGGGCATGCCCAGCTGAGGTTGGCCTTATTGAGTAGCGTCCAGTATGGTATAAAAAGCCTAAAAGACAGCTTGACATGACTACCTGGTCAATCGAGAAAAGGCTAAAGAGTAAGTTGAAAAGGAAAGGAGAAGTGCAGGAGACAATAGGCAAAAAGTTTGTAGTTGCCGAGAAAACGACGGGAGGATTATCGGAAGACTATGCCTCGGTGGATGAGGCCCATCTGACCGCGCATATGTGGTGTAAAATTGATGACGCAAAGAAAAAGGGGGTTATGACAGTGGAGGATATAAATGAGTTTGCCTCTTTCTTGGGGGGCATGCCGGACTTATGTGATATGTAATTATCGAATACTTAATCAAGTTGAAATTTATTTTGGCAATTGCATATTGATGAATCACTCACAAATCTTATACTTGGTGTCAATTTCAGATTTATGGTGTCTAGGGTAGAAGAGCTCCAAATTACTGTCAAGATCATTAAGAGTCTTAGGCCGGAAATCCAGGTGGAGGACGGCGTGCTAAACACAATGTTGATGGGCACATACCGCAAATGCGGTTCGCATATCGTGTATATTCTACTAGTTGTGTTTGCGGTGAGCACTCTTCTCGCACACTCATTTCCTTAGGTCCTACAAGATGTGATTGGTAATCGTTAATTGAGTGTATCTTCATGCAGGAACTACTGAAGGAGGAGGTGGTGAAATTTGATGAGGGCCAAAAAAATTATGAGGTATACCGTGCAATTAAGGACGAGAGGCAAAAAATAGCGGTCTGGGAGGGCGATGAAAGATTTCACCATTCTTGTTTTCTATTTCTCAGCAAATCCTACAAATATGTGGCTGCCCGTTGTACAACGGTAACTGTAATTCGTTCTTTCGAAGAATCTTATTATTCACTACTCATGTAATATGATTAACCCTTCGCTAATAATAATTTCAACATTACATCTATAGGTTTTAATCCCATTGCACAGTGATTCTGGCTCCCACTATGCGCTAGCGAATGTCGACCTCAAAGAGAAGGCCGTTTTTCTACTAGACCCATCGGCCAAGCCAGAATTCGATATGTGGAAACAACACTCGCATGCCTTGGTAAGAAAATAAGTAGGTCATTTAATCTATTAATTTATTTCTCAGCTATAGGTCATGTATTTAGTGTTTATATACTCAATTTATTTCAAGCTACCCATCTCTCGTGGCTTTTATACTTGAATGGAATGGATAACACACTCGACAAAGCTCTTCCGTGGCCCCTATTATTCACTAAGGGCCTCCCAAAATAGCCTCGATGGTCGGTAGACTATGCATTATTCGTCCTAAAATATGTCAAAAATATAATGGCCGGGAGAGAAGATAAGTTCCAATTTCGAGCAGAAGAGATAGTTGCCTTTAGAAAGCAATGCGTGTCAGATATTCTGATATATAAGCCTGATATCAATTAGTAATGTTATGCTATTGTCAATAAATTGATATGCTAAAATTGTGAATTTGTGAATATCAGTGGTTTCGCTAATGTGAATTTGTGAAAGTGTGATATCGTGTGCTGAAGTTGTGAAGTTATGAAGTTATGAAGTTGTGAATTTGGGATATTGTTATGAGTAGTCTTGCCAGAAATAGATATGTTTATTTCATTAATGTAGGTGTCAGTGTCTTTTCATGTTTAGGTGCTGATGTTATTTAAATGATGAGATGGTAAAAATCAGAATACAAATGGGGAGTAAAATGACTCTGAAATCAGTATGTCTCATGTTATTTAAATTTGATTGTCAATGACATCACCCAACGTTATAATATGATAACGGTGATATACCAATAGGGATTTGCCATGACTGGGCCAGATATGAGTCATTTACTGACTCTTATAAGTCCAGGTTAGACTGATGTGAGACATGTCAGATCCAAATATGAATTTCGATGATAGTAGTCATATTGAACACTGCGAGCATTGAAGTACTAATAGGAATATTGCAGGACTTGGTCTGGTATGAGTCATTTACTGACTCATATAAGTACAAGTGAGTTTCATGTTAGACCTGTATGCTTCAAATCTGATAGTCAACTTTGAGGTACCAGCTTATGATTTTGTATGACTTGGTCACATATGAGTCATTTACTCACTCATATAAGTCCAAGAGAGTCTCATGTGAGACATGTCCGCTTCTAATCTGATAGTCAATGACATCAATAGTTACCCACTAATAGCGCTAATGTACCAATAATCATTTTTCATGAGTGGGACTGTAACAGATGCCCTATTTTAAACCACGCTATTTTGGCTGGACATGGACCAGGTAAATCATGTGCCTAAAACACGTGCTCCAAACGTAGAACAACCTTACACACAAGCAAAGCCAGCCCATACATTAATTAAGTATCTAAGGACTACATTGGACATTTCACCTTAATCGACATACACTGGACACTTGTGTAATGGACCTACACATAAGCTGAATTCCAGCTATAAAGATTAGAATTAGAGCAGATTTTACACGAAAACTAGCTAGAGACAATATCCAAAAGAAAGTAAAGCCAACCATATATATATATATATATATATATATATATATATATATATATATATATGTAAATGGTATATTTGCCCTAAACTACAGCCAAACCTATCAAGGTAATTTATTCCATGCATTGCTTTAAAAAAAAAGGGCGAGACTCCAATTTGACTTATTGGGGGATTCATCCATAGAGCATGTGAGGACTTACATGGCAGCCTAACTGCATACGCTTATAAGCTGCTTGTAGCATATTGTGACTCCACGACCTCATGAGTCATCATATAATCTCATGCACACAATGTGGTGTAACCACTATAAAACCTCTACGAAGGAGCCTGCATCTTCTTGCAAACAAAATCAACAAAGAGAAAAGTCAGCTGGTATAGGTTTACACACACCTCCTTTACCTGTCTATGAATTCACATTCAGAGAAATAAGATTCATCATTCACATGGGTATATATGTATCAGAAGATTACGTGGAGATGGAGAACTCAGTTCAGTATTCGTTATTACGAGTGCAACTCACATGATCTTGCAACAAAAAGATAAAAAGGTACATTGATTTCAAATTTGCTTAAACCTTAAATGCTAAAACTTAAATGCTAGCTCTGTGATGTTGATTTTCTTTACATGAATCAACAACACACAGACAAGGGTAGGTATGAATGAAGTATATGGGACGTATAATGCTAGAATCATTGCATTGTGCACTCTGGAGCTTTTCTGATAACCATACAAACTGCATCGATAGACCTATATATATATATATATATATATATATATATATATATATATCTATGCCAAACTTTCCATATTTGCAAGAGATATGTTCTCTACATAGAGATATAGGCATATATATATATATATATATATATATATATATATATATATATATGTTAAAACAGTGCTACAAAGGCTACAAAGACACCAAAACCAGAGAAGCCAGGCTGAAACCACGACAAGCCTTGCTTGCCGCGGCAACCTCAAAGGGTTGCCACGGCGACCCTGGAAGCTTGCTGCGGCAACCTCTAACAGATGAGGTTTTGGGCTGTGCTTCTTGCATATCGGACCTTGGGTCCATTATGGGTCCAGATGATTATATCTTTGGGTCTTAGGGTCTCAGGTACAACATGAGCCCATTTGTTGAATATTGACTTTTAATATAAATCTATTCTATTTCTCATAGATTGGTGCCACATGGTGCACTTAGGCAGTTTTAATAACATATTGTAGAGTGATATTCTTGGATGCCTGAACGTACATCGACTACAATACACGTAAGAATCTACAGACAGGTAGGGAATTTACTTGTTCCCGTATCATTTGTTTTGTCGTATTCTCATCAAGGATTGACACGTAGTTCGCATAATATATATAGAAATGGTAAAACTACTTAAACTAATGTATGAATCACATGCGTGTACTCTTGTTACCACATGAACCCAGAGAAGTTTGCTAATGTTTGCATATAAATATTAGTGCTAGTTCTCGAAATAAATATTAGTACTAAAGTGCTAATGTGGGTATATCAATGTTATTAGTATTCGTTCTATCAAGATAGACTATAGTAAGTATATCTCCATCGAAAAATCTTGATAGCTTTACATGCAGAGGTAGTTTAGAAGATGAAATAGACTTCAGATATGCTAAATATAGTTCAAGCTTAAACATGCAAGCTCGTTCATACCAATGCATCAGTCATATTGCATATTCCAGATTTTAGCTATCTGTGGTATCGTTCAAATGATATTACCTCATCTTGAGACAAGTGACCCCGCTAACTCGGGATCTTGAATTCTGTAGTCCAAGTGATCCCGCTAACTCGGGAGCTTAACAAGTGATCCTGCTAACTCGGGAGTTTGATTTCCTTAGTTCAAGTGATCCCGCTAACTCGGGAGCTTGACAAGCAATCTCGCTAACTCGGGAGCTTGACCTTGTTGTTCTCCTATTTTTGCCTACATGTATATCTTGTTTCAGTTTGATTCCTCATACTTATTGCATCATGTGTTCATCCAGTATGTCAGCATACTATATTATCAGCATATTTTATTAGTCATATCATACTAAAAGTCATATTCCTTATGCTTCCCGATGAGAATATGATAAACTTTTCATATATGCTAGCAATGTAATATTCTCTACTGAGCTTTAATAATAGCTTATTTCATGACTTAAATGTCTTAGCTGCAGAGCCTGATCCGGAGCATGCTGCAGATCCTACATATGTGCCCGACGAGGAAGAGGGAGAAGACGACAACGACGAAGACGAAGAAGACGATTTCGTCGAAGAGTTATTCCCAAAATAGGTTTGTAGCTTTGGGATTTGAGAGAGATAGAGAGGGAGGTAGAGATAGATAAACTTGAAAGACTTGTAAAACTTATATATGGTAGTTTCAGATATTATGTGTTGGGATGTATAGGTTTTATTTCCATTGTTTAGATGACGGGTGGCCGTCATCGGTGGAAAGCTATACATCAGATCTTTTATTTTGTTTATACTGATGCTAGTTCTGTTTAGATAAGTAGTAAATCAATTATTTTGCCATATTATCAACTGTCAGAGTAAATTCATTGCTTCCGCATTTGTAATAACTTTGTACATGAAATGACCCCTTAGATGAAAGGATCATGTTAGGTGATTCGATGACGCGACGTTTCCAATATTGAAAGAAGGGAAACATCGGGTTGTCACAGGTGGTATCAAAGCTCCGGCGTTAAGTCATTTGGAGACTTAATTCTAGCTTACATGTAGACACCCAAATTCGGCCCAAGGCCCGATCAATCTGTACTTCGGGAGAGATGTACCCCTGTGCTTCCGATGGCACCCCTCCCTGAACCCTTAGGAACCTACCCAAACCTTTAGGAATCACCCTAAACCTGTTAGAACCATTCCCCAACCCTTAGAGATCACCTCTAAACCCTAGAGTCCCTTCCCAGACCCAATTGGAACCCTTCTAAGCAGTTGATGGGATGAGAGCCACAAAATTTCACACAAACCATTAACATGGATGACCCATATACCATTGGAAAGAGGACTTCTCCAGCTTTCCAACGAGCCAAAGATCACCCAATTTGGAGCTACGGTTCAAAAGTTATGGTCGTTTTCAGTTTCACATAAAATCATGAATTTTACTCAGGCGTAGATATTACATACGCCCAGCCATTTTTACCCCAGATTACTCAAGCGTATATATTATATACGCCTGCCTATTTTGGGGAAAATTTAGCGGGGCGTATATAATATATACGCCCAATATAGGTGGGACCCACCACGGGTTTCATCTTCTCAAAACTCCCCTGATTTTGGTGAAAATTACTGTTCCTAAACTGGGCGTATATAATATATACGCTAGCTCAGAATCGCCATCGATGAGCTTCAATTTCCTCCATCTAGTTTGACCTTTGACCATCCACAGGTTGAGGTGGGTGTCTTGAGATTTGTTGCACCCCCTTTGAGCTTATTGGCAACCCTTAAGTCACCCATGGTCTCACCCCATCATCCGCCATTGAAACCAGTTTCCCAAAACCCTAGGACCTTGAAAACCCAAAAAACCTTAGATGGGGGATTACCTAATTGCTAAACCAATTAGCTCTTAAGTAAGCCCCTAACCCATCCCTTCTCTATAAATAGAGAGGCCTCCCTCTTCCTTAAGGGTTGGAAGAAATTGGAGGTTAAGGATTTGGAGCCCAAGAGAGAACCCTAGTGAGAGAAAATGCACATATTTTTCCAGAATTCCAGCATGCTTAGTTCATCCCTTTCGACCCATTTCCACCATTAGATCACTCCCTTTTGCTAAAGTCTAGCCTCTAGCTTCACTCTACACCCCTTACTTTAGTGAATCCTAGCATTAGAACCCATTTTCACACCATTTAAGCCATCGAAAGCACCCCAAAGCGAAGATCTTCCACGGTGCAACAAGGGCCTGTGAGCTCCGGCTCACCCCTCTCTTCCTCTACCTTCTTGGTGTCTCCTCCGTCCAAGGATTCAAGCCGTTACGCCGCCGAAATTTCGGTTTGGCTCAAAGCTTGATAGGACCGTATCACCTTCGGGCAAGGGGAAACTCCGCCCTTTTTAGTTTTATTTTTGGCCATAGATAGAGACCGCTACGTGTGGGTTGATCGGGTGCCTAAACCCTTCCCGATCGATAACCGAAGCCCCTACCCTAGAGCCTTTGGCAAAGACTGGTAAATCAGAGTCATATTTAGCACTTCGGTGCTCAAAATATCGATTTGAAGGTTTCCCGGGTCACCAAAAGCTCCGGGTGGCGACTCTACATTTTATCCAAGGCGAGCGCATCGCCGCGACGGGTTCGAGAGGATCCACGGTCGCACAGATGGCGACTCTGCTGGGGATTTCACCCTAGCGCTTCCCCTCTTGTTGGCCTTTCCTTTTATTTTGTTATTTTACTAACCATGGCTATTTTTTGTTCTAATTTGCTGCTGTTTTTTGCTATTTTTTGTTGTTTTTACTAACGTACTCACCCCTACGATTCAGTCCTTTAAGTGCCTTAGCCGTTTGGCGGGCCTACTTGCGCCGTAAATTTCAGTTTTTACGATTCTAGTCATTTAAGCCGCCTTAGCCGTTTGGCGGGCCCGCTCGCATTTATTTTCACGTCATTTAAATTTCGGTCATTTACAAGCCTTAGCCGTTTGGCGGGCCTACTTGCGCACTTTATTTCGGTCATCATATTTCACCTTTGAACGCCGGCCCATTGAGGCGGCACGGGTTTGTCATACCCGACCCGATTTTGGACCTAATTTAACTCCCCTATAAAATTTGTAATTAAAAGTGAACCAACAGTATGGGGACATAATTGAATTTATTTTTGCGTTTTTGGGTAGTTTTCGGGGGGTTTAGGCACAGATACAATTTACCCGGTTCGATGGCGGTAGCCCTAGTGGTGATGATCACGAAAGAACCACCTTCGATACGAGAAGGCGCTTGCGCGGAGGTATATCGATTAGTTGCAATTCCGATCAAGCCGTAAAACCCGCATTGGTGAGAGTGTAGAAAATCCAAAATTCAGCCGTGTATCCCTAGGAAACGGAAAGGAGGGACCCGATAACAAACACAGCAGTCCCCGGGAGCATTTCTCCCAAGAAACCAGTTCAAAGACCCACATTCGAGCTTGCTGTCCACTGTCATACAGAACCTTTTACCCGGCGCATGTAATATATACCCCCAGCAAAATAGCCCCAAATTTACCCAGACATATATAATATATACGCCCAGCCAAAATCCCAAGATTTAAGCCAGTATATATGATATCCTTGATAAATCTGTACTTTTTTGGTGGTGCGTGCATATATATCGCCTTGATATATATTAACACAACCCGACCTGAGGCCCAATCCACCACCCCAATTCCCCGAATAGCGGTATTAGTGTCCGCGGTAGCCTCCCACATTCTCTAACACCCAATATGCCCCCGCCCAGTCAAAAGAAGGCGACTTCTTATTGATTTGCTCCGGGGGATCGGGTCATTTGCATGGATTCCCTTGCTTTCAATAGAACGAAAGGGTTCCCTTTCGCTTCTTTCGAAGTGTGTCGGATCCCGCCATAGGACCTACTAAAGGTACATATATCGCCCGAAACGGGAGTTGACCCTGGGCACC
Source organism: Chloranthus sessilifolius (assembly GCA_021018995.1). NCBI lineage: Eukaryota > Viridiplantae > Streptophyta > Magnoliopsida > Chloranthales > Chloranthaceae > Chloranthus > Chloranthus sessilifolius. Next base: position 73,366,346 of record CM037598.1, on the reverse strand, counting down.
AGGTCATTAGTCATCTAAGTAGAGGGGAGTTGATTAAAAAAAAAAAGAAAAGAGAAAGAAAATCCTCATCTTCAAATCCACCTTCAAAAAAGGGAAAAATCAATCAAAATCAAAAATCAAAAATTACAAAATTCACTTTTCAAAACAAAAAAAAAATCATTTTCAAAACCCAAAAAAAAAACACATAAAGAAAAACAATAAAAAATATACCTTGGTGTGACCGGCACTACGGCGACCTCAAACCCGGCCCGTAGGAGAAGAACCAGGAAGGTATTCGGCCCCTATCCGTGACATCAATACAACACTCGTCGGCGGATCATGTCAAGAGCCGATACATCCCCACCGTCATTCCCTTCCCATTCCCGTATAGGAGAAGACCCGGTCTCCGACACCTTCACCCAAGCCAGGTTCGATATCACGAGCCCATTCGGGGCGCCCGTGTTCACCTCCACCTCATCCCCTTCCCTTACGTTCCCCCAACATACCCCTTTGTCATCCCCTACTGAAACCCCCCATTTCCCAACCGATCCTTACATCCCCATCTCCCATCCAAACACCATTACCGCATCCCCATACTTCCAAAGACCCCCCAGGGAGTCCCATCCCCCGCCTACTTCCCACACTCCATCCCTCTCATCACCCATGCCCCCAACATCCTACATCTCATCCACCCCATTTACCCGGGTCATGCCCAATTTCTCCCAACCACCTCCATCCTTAAGTGATCCATCACCCCCCAATCTCACACCTGAGTCCATGCCCTCGATGGAGGACATGAGAACGATGTATGCCCTGTGGGCCGCGTCTCACAACCCTACCTCTCAAACCTCGCATCCAAATTTCCAAAACCTCCATACCCCATTCCCTCCTAACCATGCCCAACCACCCATCGTCCATACCTCCCAAAATCCCCCACCTCAACTCCAGACCCAAACCCACACAAATCCATGGGCCCCAGCCCAAACCCCCCTAGAGACATGGGCCCAGGCCCAAAACCCTCAAAACCCATGGGCCCAAGCCCAAGCTTATCAAGCCCAGGCCCCAGCCCAAACACCTCCAAACCCATGGGCTCAAGCCCAAGCTTATCAATCCCAGGCCCCAGCCCAAACACCTCCAAACTCATGGGCTCAAGCCCACCAAACTCAGGCCCAGACCCAAGACCCTCAAAACCCATGGGCCCAACCCCAAGCCCACTAAACCCAGGTCCAGACCTAAGACCCTCAAAACCCATGGGCCCAAGCCCACCAGACCCAGACCCAAGTCCGAGCCCCCCAGGGCCCATGGACCCAAACCTACCAAACTCAGACCCAGGGCCCATGGACACAAACCCAGCCCCCTCATGGCCCAGTAGCCCAAACTCAACAAGGCCCATCGGCCCAAAGTCATATTAAGCCCCACCCCCAGGCCCAAAGCCCGTCAGTCCAAGCCTTCCAAAACCATCAAACCCAAATCCCTCAAACCCAAGGCCCATCCGCCCACGCTCATCAAAACCCATTCACTAACCCCATACCCCCCCCCCAATACCCTTCCTTCCCCTTTACCCCTTTCGCCCCCATCCCACCTCCAACGGGAAATCCAATCCATCCCATTCCTCAAAATCACAACATCCCACCATCTCAATCACACCCCCATCACCCCCAGAATGTGCCACCAACTCAGCACATCACTTACCCACAAAACGCTCACCCATTTATCCCTTCTCATCCCCTACAAACCATGTGGCCCCACCAAGTCATCCAACCCATCACCCCCAAGTCCAAATAGCAGAGCTCGCCCCTCACCAATATCACACGACTAGTACGAGGAGGATGAGATCCGCAACAGTGGAGGAACTGCCAGTTTTAACCCTCCAGGGCCCACCATCATCACACCTAGGGTCGAACCAAATCAAGGGGAAGCGGTCCCCGCCACAGCCTCGAAGGAACCAGAGCAGCTGAAAGAACAGATAGACAGAATACAGAAGCAGCTGATGAAGATGGGAGGAATGGAACTACACTCGACGGACTTTTCAGACTTATGTCTGTTCTCTGACGTCCCCCTGCCACTGAAATTCAAGATGCCATCATTTGATAAGTATAATGGCACTGGTAACCCCATCTCCCACTTGAAATCTTACTGCGGGGATATGTGCCAGTATGGCGGAGATGAACGACTCCTCATCAAAGTGTTCCAGAAGAGTTTGACGGGCCCGACATTGAGATGGTTCACATCCCTGGAACCATCCATGATAAAAAATTAGAAAGATCTAACACGCTTATTTCAAGAATAATATGTCTATAACATGGACATAGAACCAAGGAAGTCGGACTTGGCCCGGTTAAAGCAAAGACATGATGAAACATTCAGTACTTACTTAGGGAGGTGGAGGGCCTTAGCCGCTCAGGTAATTCATCGAATTCCCGATGATGAGCAGATTGAATTGGAGCCCTCCGGTCATCATGAGATTTTTAGTATATCGAAGGAAGTCAAGTTTTCTTGATCAGTGCGAAAATGCCAACCGTTGCGAAGATGCCATTAGAGAGGGCAGGTTAGGAAGGAATGCGGCCAATGGGGCCATTGGGGTTCGAAAAGCCGCCGAGCCAAGAATTGAAAGAAGACCAGGGACAGAGGTACAGAACATTGTTTACCCCCAGGCCAATACCAACGCCCCCCCGATACAACTCCAGGTTACACAACCACCCCAGACCCGTTTCGAGCAAGTACCAAGGCCAAGCAACGGACCAAGAGCCCCGTTTACCCCGGAACAGATGAAAGCACGCTTCGAACGAGTATTCACCTCGTTGGGGCAATCCTTGAGTGTCTTACTACCGGTGTTAGTACAGAAAGGCCTGGTCAATTTACTCCAACCTCGCCCCCCACCCTACCCAATACCAAGGAATTATGATCCGAATCTGTATTGTAATTTCCACCAGGGATCGGGTCACCCTACGGACCGGTGCTTCCCGTTAAAGCACGCGGTCCAAGATCTGATAGAGGCAGGAAAGATCATACCCCCGCCACTTCCCCAAGGGCAGAACCAGAATATCCATTAAGCCCCTCTACCACCGCACTCAGGAGGCCCCAGACCTAACATACATTGGATAGAGGAAGAAGAAGAAGAGTTTGACCCTTCAGATTATATTAGCAATTAGGAGGAATTTTCGCTCCCCAGGCCAAACGAAGATGAACTATTTGTCGGGGTGATCGAGCCACTGTATCTTGCCGATTATTTTCCCACACCAGCTTGCCAAGAGGAGCCCTTAGATTTAGGGCAGTATTTTTCCACCCCCGCTCCCGCCTATCAAATCCAAGCAGGGCACGGCCCGTGTAATCATATGCATATCCACCCCATGCCCAATTCATCCCATACACCCTCAGTCACATAAATCATCCTATTCCTTACATAATCCCACCATCCCCATATTATCCTACCCCTTACCGCCCTCAAGTCCCTCCACCCAATATAATGCTCCGCCATCCTCAAGTTACCCCATGCCCATACACGCCCTCGGGTCCATACCCAATTTACCCCATACACCCTCCATCACCCCAGATTACCTGCTCCATGCACAACTCCGTCACCCCAATCTATCCCATTTCATCTACCAACCCATCATCATCCCACCATGCCACAAACCCTTTATATCCCCCATTCCACCCACTACCCCGCCATGTCCGGTCATCCCGCTCAATGCATAACTCCATCGCCCCCAATTTACCTCACTCCACCCACAAACCCGTCACCATCCCATCATACCTCCCCATATACAAATCCTTCATACCCCCATCATCCTGTAACCACCACACCTCAAACGTCTCCCCATCCCTCCAGCCCAGTCACACTCCTGCAATCCCTTCGCTATTTTAGCCCTAATCCAACTCCACCACCACCCGAACAAGCAACCCCTCACCCAATCCCCTCATCACCCAATCACCACTAGTCCTACCATGCCCAGGTAACACTAGTACAAGCCCCCTCCGTGCCCATAACTCCAATTCTGTCAATTCCCCCCACTACCATTCCACCCCCCATTGGAGTTAACCTGGTCGGACCCGAGAAACCAGTATGTCCGGCCTAATCCTCCCCGGAATCCTCATGCACCCCATTTCTCATCCCAAAACCTGCTTATGACCCGCATCAGGTACCGTTGAGCTATGAACAGACGGACATGAATGCCGGGTGCAACCAAGAAGAGGCTGTTGAATATGTTACTCGATCGGGCCAGATTACCTTGACGAAACATCGAAGGCGATCGGAGAAGAAAGAAGAAGAAAGAAACGGCCACGAAATCCCTTTGAAAAAATGGCGGGGAACATATCGGAGACCTGACTCAAGAGAACGCCCGCACATATTACCGTGTGGGATTTATTGATCACGTCTCCACTCCACTTTCAAGCCTTAATGGGAGCGCTCAAGGACGCGCATGTCTCCACCCATGTAACTCCAGATGAAGTAGGGGAAATAATAGGGCAAGTGTTGGCCCCAAGCGCCATCTCTTTTACCGATGCGGACCTACCAATTGAGGGGAATGACCATTCTAAACCCCTGAATATAACAGTGGAGGTAGGGAACTTGGTGGTACCGTTGGTCCTGATCGACAACGGGTCGGCGCTGAATGTATGCCCTCTAAGGACGGTAATCTAAATTGGGGCGAACCCCGACACCTTTCGGCCATCCTTACCAAGCGCACGGGGATTCGACAACACTAGAAGGGAAATCATAGGAGAAGTAGACCTTGACCTGATCCTCGGACCGCAAACCTTTACCACCCCCTTTCAAGTGATGGACATCAAGTCTACCTTCAATCTGCTATTGGGCCGACCATGGATACATAAGCTCGGAGCGATACCATCTACTCTACACCAAAAGCTCCGATTCATCTCAGAAGGAAAAATTGTCACCATCTTAGGTGAGAGTAGAGAAGACATGGGGAAGAGCGCTCTGCACATTGAGAATCCGAAAGTGCTAAATATACCACACATAGCTGAGGACGCCGATCTCCATCAATTTGAATACGACTTCTCGAATGTTACCCTCGAGCCAACTGAAAAGACCCCGGATAAAACTAGAGAAGGAATGGATGCAGCTGTGTTCATGCTCCTCAGATGGGGCCATCAAAAAGGGAAAGGACTGGGCCCACACCTTCAAGGAAGAAGAGACCCCGTCAAGGCCAAGGGGCAACAAACTAAATTTGGCTTAGGCTACAGGCCCAGAGAAGAGGAAGTCAGAGAAGCCAAGGAGAAGATGAGAGCCGCAGCAGCCGCCAAGGCCAGAGGAATCATCTTGGAAGAGGAATCTCACGCTCGCCCCCACATCCGTGAAACCTTTGTGAGCGCCGGGGTAGTAAAAATTGATCTGAATGGGGAGACGAGGGTAACCCCACATAAGCCTGTTGCAATCCACCCCACCAATCCCTACATCATCCCCAGGACTTGAAATGGACTTATGACCCTTTCCTTGTTTGAGGAAGAAGTGCCCCGATCCACCCCTCACTTCAGCACCAACCACTCTGGGCCCCTCCTAACCGTAGAGGATAAGGTCCCGGAGGATCCCTCTGTAAATATGTTGGGGGAGGAAATGCAAGAGCCTATCGATGCTGCTCCTGATCAAAGAGGTAAAGACCAAGCCTCGCAGGTGAGTAACTGGGCATCCTTGCCCCAACTCATGAGAGCCGCCAAATGCCATGAAAATGGCACCGACTCCCCAAAAAAAAACAACCTGTAAAAAGTGAGGTTAGCCTCTGGACCACTCTACCTTGTATATATAGAGATCCACCTCACCAGGGGCTGACCTTCGAAAAAATATAAAAGATCATAAAAATAGAAAAAATACCAATTCCAAAAATATTGTCCTTTAAAATTCCCAATAAAGTTAAAATCAATGTCGTGATACCCGTCCCACGTGAAGCCAATCCCTTCCCTGTAGAAATACAAGAAGAGGTAGGAGTCACGAGTCTGGACGAGGAAGGCCAAACCGACGAGCTCCCCAATGAGCTCCTCAAACAATTTGCCGACTTTGAGCATGGCCCTACCCCGATCGTCGAAGAGACAGAGGACATCAATTTGGGCACCACAGAGGCCCCCAGAATCACCAAAATTGGAGCGTCGCTGTCCCCTGCAGAGAGGGAAGGTATGATAGACTTCCTTCGGTCATACCAAGACGTCTTCGCATGGTCGTATGAGGACATGCCTGGTTTGGATACCGATCTGGTTGAGCATGAGTTGCCACTCTACCCCGACGTTAAGCCAGTGAAACAGAAGCTGAGACGACTCCGACCCGAATGGATGTTCAAGGTGAAGGATGAGGTCATTAAGCAGTATGACGCAGGTTTCCTCATGGTATCAAAGTACCCACAGTGGCTAGCCAATATTGTCCCCGTACCAAAGAAAGATGGAAAGGTCCGAATGTGTATCAACTTCCAAAATCTCAACAAGGCGAGCCCTAAGGATGATTTCCCATTGCCACACATCGACATCTTGGTCGATAATACTGCAAAGCACGGGATGCTCTCGTTTATGGATGGATTCTCAGGATACAATCAGATAAAGATGGCAGAGGTTGATCGCGAGAAGACATCGTTCATTACCCCCTGGGGAACCTTCTGCTACAAAGTGATGCCATTTGGGCTGAAGAATGTTGGGGCGACCTATCAAAGAGTAATGACGGCCCTGTTCCACGACATGATGCACTGAGAGATCGAAGTGTACGTCGACAACATGATTGCCAAATCGCCAGAAAGGGAGGACCACTTGATAAACTTGCAGAAGCTATTTGAGAGGCTGAGAAAATACAGATTGCGGTTGAATCCCTAGAAATGCGCATTTGGTGCTATGTCCGGAAAGCTACTGGGCTTTATTGTCAGTAGGAGAGGGATCGAGGTCGATCCGACCAAGATCAAGGCCATCACTGAGATGCCACCACCATCTACAGAGAAGGAAGTCAGAGGTTTCTTAGGCGGATCGACATCGCCGATTCATCGCACAGTTAACTCCGATATGCGCACCAATCTTCAAGCTGCTGAGAAAGGACTCACTGATTGAGTGGAATGATGACTGCCAGGCTGCATTCGACAAGATTAAAGGTTACCTCTTGAAACCTCTGGTATTGGTACCACCCGTACCTGATAGACCCCTGATAATGTACTTGTCCACGACTGAGTTTTCCATGGGCTGTGTGTTAGGACAGCATGATGAGGTGGGAAGAAGAGAGCAGGCCATCTATTACCTAAGCAAGAAATTCACTGATTACGAGATGCGCTATTCTCATCTGGAGAAAGCATGCCTAGCGCTCGTTTGGGCTACTCAGAGACTTCGACACTACCTGTTATCCTAGGTCGTTCTACTTCTAGCACGGATGGATCCGTTGAAGTACCTATTCGAGAAACCTGCTCTCACTGGTCGAACCGCACGTTGGCAACTACTCCTATCCGAGTTTGACATTACTTATGTCACCCAGAAGTCGATTAAGGGGCAGGCGCTCGCCGATCATCTTGCTGAGAACCCTCTGCCAAACTATGAGCCTCTAAGGACCGAATTCCCCGATGAAGACATTTTGTTCGTGACCGATGAAGATACAGAGGAAACGGAGGAGCCCTGGGTAATGCACTTCGATGGGGCATCGCATGTTGAGGGCCAAGGAGTTGGCGCCATTCTTATCTCACCAAAAGGATCCCATATACCCATCTCCATCAAATTGAACTTCCCATGCACCAACAATATGACCGAGTATGAGGCCTGTATAACTGGTCTACAGGCGGCTCTTGATCTAAATATAATTCACCTTAGGGTCTTTGGAGATTCACAGTTAATTATATGCCAAACCAACGAGGATTGGAAGACCAAGGATGAAAAACTGATCCCATACCATGAACATCTGGAGGATCTGATAACTTGCTTTGAGGAAGTCACCTTCTCTTATGTGCCACGAGCAAGAAATCGGTTTGCTGACGCCCTGGCCACCCTGGCCTCTATGGTTGAGATTCCATATGGGGTGGTTATGAAGCCGATCATGATAGAGCAGAGGAATGAACCAGCTTTCTGTCACCTGATCCAAGGTCCTACAGAGATAGATGATGAACCACCCTGGTTCTCAGACATCAAGAATTTCCTCGAGACCCGAACTATCCCGGAAGGAACATCAAGGGTAGACAAACGCACCATCCAGCGATTGGAAACAAACTACGTCATCTGCGGTGATCTCCTGTATAGACGATCTCACGACAATATCCTGCTCTGATGCCTAACCCAGAAAGAAGCGGTTGAGATCATGAAGGAGATTCATGAAGGGGTCTGCGGAGCCCACGTCAGCGGTCACATGCTTGCTAAGAAAATTCTAAGGCAAGGATACTTTTGGACTACTTTGGAGACTGATTGTTGCCAGCACGTACAGAAGTGCTACAAATGCCAAGAGCACTCCAGCCTAATACACGCTCCGACCATTGACTTGCACAGCATGGCCATCCCTTGGCCGTTCGCCACCTGGGGTCTCGATGTCGTCGGCAAGATCAATCCTAAGGCTTCCAATGGACATCAATTCATCCTCGTCGCTGTGGAATACTTTACAAAATGGGTAGAGGCGGCCTCCTATACAAGCATTAAAGCTAGCCATGTTGAGAAGTTCATCAAGAACAACATCATTTGCAGATTCGGCGTACCCAAAGATATCATAACTGATAATGGCACTAATTTTGCTAATAGGCGCATTCGGGCCTTGTGTGAGCAGTTCAAGATCAAGCATCATCGTTCTTCCCCATACAGGCCTCAAACAAATGGAGCGATGAGGCGACCAACAAAACTCGATCCGCATCCTAGAAAAGATGGTAGTTACTTACGAGATTGGAGTGGCGATTACCTTCGCACTTTGGGCCTATAGAACGTCTATCTATCCGCACGCATAGCAGGGCAATACCATTCTCCCTTGTGTATGGGACGAGGCCGTACGTTGAAGTCGAGGTACTAGATCCTTTTGGAATCCCATCTACAGGTGAGAGGAAAGAGCCCGTTTTGAGCAGTTGGATTTAATTGACGAGAAAAGGCTCCTTGCCTTGTGCCACACTCAAGTCTATCAGAGGAGAATTGCACGTGCTTACAATAAGCGCGTCCGTAGTCGAGACCTGAAAATAGGAGACACTGTACTGAAGAAAATTTTTCCGTCTCTCCACGCCGATCTGAGAGGGAAGTTTAGGCCAAATTGAGAAGGACCCTACATCATCCGAGAGGTTCTGCCAGGGTACGCTGTTCACCTCGCCACCATGGACGGAGACCACTTTCCTGAGCCCATCAACGCTGGATACCTCCGTAAGTTCTACTCATACGTCTTGGGGCAAGGTAAGTTTCGATAAAAGTAGATGCGTGACCGCTTAAGGGCTCCATAAAAGAGGCCATCATTTCAAAGTCAAGTGGCCCAAAAGAATATTCCCTGAAAACCTTCACCCTTTTTTTGCTACACACTTCGGGCCAACAACCATTTCTTTCATATGCCCCACCCAAAATCCCAAAAAAGAAGAGAAGGGATGAAAAATCCAAACCCAAAAAGAAGGAGAAGGCCCCCCCAAAAAAAAAAAGAAAGAACAACAAGGAAAAGGAGGGGTACCCCAAAAAAAAAAAACCAAAAAAATCAAAAAACCAAAAAAAAAGAGAAAAAAATGAATGATGACTGGGGCATAAAAGGCCCCCGAAAAGAAAAAGGAGTCCCCGAACCTAGAAATCACCCCAAACTTAGATCCAAATCCCCAGAAAAACCCAACCTGTTTGAACCCCAACCACATTACAACTCGGAAGAAAGACCTCTTTAAGGTCCACAAGCGGTTATAACATCTACCGCATCAGAACAAGCCGAGTTAACAAACCACACAAAACTTCATTCAGCTGGCTATGACGGAATCGACGCCCATGTCGTGGCTTTCTGGCTCTTGAAAAAAAGAAGAAAAGAAAAAGAAAAGAAAAATAAGAAAAGAAAAAAAAAAGAAAAGAAAAAATTAATTTGAGTTCAAAGCAAGACGGACGTGGTGAAAACCCGAAAGGGCATCACGGGTAAAAACAGCGAACTCACGCGGACCAGGTGGAAACCTGAAAGGGCACCTGGGGTAAGAGAGCGAACCCATGGACGTGGTGAAAACCCGAAAGGGCGCTACGGGTAAAAACAGGGATGACAGGCATGACGAAAACCCGTCTTGGGCGCTATGAGCAAAAATGTCAAGAAAAGATTGATTAGGAGAAGATCTGTCCTTGCCCGCCTATTTCAGGTTGGACCCCTTAAGCCTCTTCTCCCCTTTGATGGGCCACTCATGTTGGAAATTGGATCGGATCCCAGTCAAGTATGTCGTCTCTACCGCAGCGTCTGACGCATGACCAAAAGGAAAGACAGAGGGCTGAACCAATCCCAGGGCAGCTAACCTTCCCATGTTTAAAGGAAAAAACCTGTGCCTCACCCACAGGGTTCGACCATGCTCAAAATAGGACCCACTGGTTTGGCCCCATAAAAACCCTCACCCTATGAGGAAGAAAATTCCAAAAAAGATAATAGATTTCCCTTTCCCATAAAAAATCGCACCCTGTGAGGAAGAAAATTCCAAAAAAGATAATAGATTTCCCTTTCCCATAAAAAACCTCACCCTGTGAGGAAGAAAATTCCAAAAAAGATAATAGATTTCCCTTTCCCATAAAAAATCTCACCCTGTGAGGAAGAAAATTCCAAAAAAGATAATAGATTTCCCTTTCCCATAAAAAAGCCTCACCCTGTGAGGAAGAAAATTCCAAAAAAGATAATAGATTTCCCTTTCCCATAAAAAACCTCACCCTGTGAGGAAGAAAATTCCAAAAAAGATAATAGGTTTCCCTTTCTCATAAAAAAGCCTCACCCTGTGAGGAAGAAAATTTCAAAAAAGATAATAGATTTCCCTTTCTCATAAAAAACCTCACCCTATGAGGAAGAAAATTCCAAAAAAGATAATAGATTTCCCTTTCCCATAAAAAGCCTCACACTGTGGAGGAGAAAATTCCAAAAAAAAGAGAGAAACCCCACCAGGTGAAGAAAAAAAGAGAGGGAAAAATCCCATAAAAAGTCTTACATTGTAGGATTACAAAAAGCAAAATAAGAGCGCATGTATAGATTTCATTCCCTTCCTTTACAAGTGTTGCCTGCTGAGTGTCACGTCCTAAAAAGATAACGACATGACACACTTTCTATTTTTGCTGATTTCTTTACAACAAGAAGCAAAACCCAAAATGTATATAGCTGTGTATATAAAAAAAAAAAAAACGAGAAGAAGAAAAGAACAGAAAAAGATAACCCAAAAAGAGATCTTTGATAGGGGGCTTTCCCCCCGTATATATGATCTATGATATGTGCAGGAGCAGGTCAAGGGCTGGGAGCATGCTTCAAAGCGCTAATCTCTACAAGCAGGGAGTCCTCGCGGGCATTTCGATCAGACATCCACCTACCATGAGCTGGGACTCAGTCAAAAGACCAGTCAACCGAAGAACCTCGCTTTCGGCTATAGCGGCTCTCACCTCCGCAATATCAGCTCTGACCCTTTCTTTCTCCAAAGTCTCGATCAAAGCCAGCCTCTCTACGGAAAGGGACTCGATCCAGGTCCGAAGCATCGCTTCCTTACATGGCCAGGGCCCTGTCTCTACCACATCTACCAAAGCTGGGCTAGGAGTAGGTAATTCCTCGGATACTAGCCAACCCTCGTAACCCGGAGAGATAATGCCCCCCTGAACCAAGCTACACATATGAGCCAATTGATGGGTTTCCCAGAGGGCAGCTGTGCGATCAAGATCACTAAGAGAACCACAAGAGAATATCAGAGAGCACAGGGGTGGCCTCACGGTGCACGACACATGCTGAGTGTACCCGAATTGGCGGAGCACCCGAGATGGGAAGTAATATGTGCTACCGGTCAGCCCCAAGAGTGTGATGCCCTCACAATCCCGAGAGCGGACAATCAGAAAGGTGCCGTCCGTCCAGGGAAGTTGCCAGGTCAGCTCTGCGTCAGATAGCCACAGGCTCAGTTCCTCGACGCTCCCATCAGGTAGTCTCGAACTCTTCAGATCAGAAAACCCTGAGCCACATCCCCTCTAATCAAGCAGGATCTCGGCACAGGCCCCATGATAGCTAAATGCTCTCCTAACCAGATATGAACAAGAAGCGGGCTCCCGCTAAAAATACCAACCCGACCCGAGGCCACAGCATCCAAGCCTCGATACATCTCCGCCAGGACCACGTGTACCAATGACCGACCTCCCTCCAGTTCAGTCAAAACATCACATAGCCCGAGGGAAAAGCTCTCCCCCCAGTGAAGAAGAGAACCTCCGACAGCAAATAAAGAGCAAAGGCCTTCACATTGAAGGGATCTCGAATAGGCAACTTTCGAAGGCTCGAGTCACCGAAAAGTTCTCTCAGGAATTTCACCGAGCACCTGGTGGGCCCTCCAGCGAAACATTTCTCATATCCACCCTTCTTCAGGCCAAGGACCGTGTGGACCGCCTTTGCATACCCCGGTTTGGGCACTACTTTGGCAAGGCCTCGATGCATCTTCAAGCCAGTGAGGGAGGCTAACTCTTCCAAAGTTGGGGTCAGCTCCCTAGACCCGAATTTAAAAACATGGGCCCTATGGTCCCATGATGCCAAAGCCGCCTGTAGTAGGTTGGGCAACAGAGGAACAACGAGGAGAGAAGAAAGACGGGACAACCCGAGGCCATTCAGAATAGCAAGCTCGCTCTCGGCCAGACTATCATGCCATTTTTGCAAAAAGCTGGGCCCTGGGTCCAAACAGGGAAGTATACCGGTCCTCGTATAAAAGCTTGGGCCCCCTTTTGAAGGCAGGTCCATCGGCGTGCAAAGAGGTTCTTTATCGGTCAATATATGGCGATGGGCCCGCTAGAAAAGAGGGGAGAGAAAGGAAATAAAAGGAGGGGCAAAACAGCCAAACCAAAGTAAAAGAGGAGACAAGGGGGGATCAGGCACGGGTTATAGGGAGCCCGCTGAGCTCAATCTATAGCAGGCGTATATATTGTATACGCCAAGGCAAATTTTGAATCATTTTTGCCCGGCGTATATAATATATACGCCCGACCATTTTTTACTGAGGATTGGTCAGGCGTATATAATATATACGCCCGACTATTGATTGCTAAATGTTGGCTTGGCGTATATAATATATACGCCTAGTTTAAGCCGGGGCTGGCAAGCCCCCCCCCTCACACTGGTCTATTTTCTTTTCCCAAGGGGGAACGTAGTTCATTTTGGCCCACCTTTTTGTCGCGAGAGCGCACATGGGCGGGCATGCCACACACCCATGAGAATCACCCGGGTGGCGTGCCGCCCATAGGTCGCATACGGAGAGTCACCTGCATGATCAACCTCATCATTGGAGAGGTGCCAGTTCGTTCCAAGCAAGAAAAAGAGAGAGGAAACCACCAAAGCAAAGAGATAACCAAATAAAACAGTTGCATAAACCATGAAAATTACAAAACCATAAAAAAAAAGAGACTGTTGTTGTCTAAAGTTATTACATATCCCATATAAATCAAAAGTCTAAATTGTCTCATTATGTCCACTTTTGCAGAAAATAAACTAGTCCTGGGCAGCCCCCTTCGACTTCTTCCGACGCCGGCTCGCACTTTGAAAGGTACGGGTCTCCCCCACCCGAGTCCATGCCTGAGAGATACGGCTAAGCAAGGAGCGCGACTCCTTCTCACGAGCACGCTGCAGAGGCACACCAAAAGCCATCAAATAGAGAAACAGGCAGAGAGTAAACTAGGAAAATGACTAGTTTGGGCCAGCATTCACTCACCACTTTGGTCTCCCTAAGCCTAACAAGGTTACGGTAGTATTCGGCCTGACTCACTGCCGACTCATAATCCTGGCCAGTAAGAAAAAGGAGGTGTTAGTCACACAGGCCATCAGCATAATTCAAAGGGAAAGAGAACGGAGCAACAAGGTAGAGATTACCCCAGGAATCAGCTCGGGAGGTGGGACCTGGATAGCTTCGGCAGAAATTGTGCCTTTTCGGCCACGTCGGCACACACGCGTGACAAAAAGGCATCATCCAGGCGCTTGAAGGTCCCCTGGACCTCGACGGGCGAGCTACCAGAAGCACCAGCACCTGAAGCCACGCCAGCCCCGGAAGGATTGGAAGGTTCAACACCTGTCGCATCATAGGGAACGGCCTCCTCTTCCCCCTCATTTGAGTCGCCGCCCTGCTCAAACTGTAGAGAGAAATATTTTATCATTAAGGGCTACAGGTCAATCAAGGTAACCACATGAAAGCTGCTGAATGAAAGAAGAAAAGGGGCATTACCTGAGATCGCGCCCAAAAGCTAAAAAGTTAGCACGAAGTGGGCGAAGAAATGATAGGGCGGGAGTCGTGCCAAGATTGATACCCCGGGCGAGAAAGGTCATCGATAGGCACCCCATGATGAAGAAAATGAAGCGGTGAGCTCATCAATGGAGCCCTCTGGGGCCAACATGTCGGCGGGGGGAGCTTGGGGCACAGCAATGAGAGTGCGATACTGATGAACCGCTCTCTCCCCTAAATAATAAGCCCTAGTCCGGGATCCGAGAGAAAGATGATCTGACAGTCCGGTCCAAAAAGCGAGAGGGGCCCAGAGGCCAAATTCAAAGGGGATCCTATGTAAGGGTCGAGGATGACACGCAAAGAAGAAAAATCGGAGAGGATGCACATTTGATCAGAACCCCTAGCACACAGAAGCTGAGCTACGAATTTACAAAAAGGGAATTGTTTCACCTGCCCTGGGATCAAATTGAGGCGAGGTGATCCTAACTCCAAATGCTTCATACCTACATCAATGCCCGTGCGATTACTCATAAGGGGAACGAGCAATGTCTCGATTGAAGAGGGCACCACTGAAAGTGAAGGTATCTCAGCACGAGAAGCGGCAGAGATGAGGACAGGTATGCTATAAAAGAAAATTGAATAAACTAAAAACAAAAGATAAAATACCTCTATGGCAGGCCAGAAACCCACAATGGAGCTAGACTCCCCAAGCACGGCCCGCTTTAGGCTGGACATGAGTACGGCATAGCCAGTGCCGCCCTAATCGAATCGATGAACAGTCTCCCAGTTCACTATCAGGCTGACCAGGGACAAGGAGACTCGCCCTCCACTGGTGTTGGAGAGGAGAGTCTTGCCTAGGAGGAACAGTAAGGAGATGCGGGCCAGCATAAGTGCGCGTACAAGCTCGATATAAATGTCCATGTCCTGCCTCGGTCCACCAACTCATTAGGCCCACACTGATCAACCAACCAGGATAGCTTGACCTCCGAGCCGAACGTTCCTCGAGGACGGTAGGCCCCTAGCATTGAATCACCTCCTCTCTATGTGCGGGTGGGTACCACTGAGCACACCCGTCTACACGGACCCGTGATCATAGACCAGTCCACGGAGTGAAGGCCATCTGCCACGGCCATGTGGAATGTCATCGTCTTGGCGCTCTGCTTTTAAATAGGCCGTCGGCTCTTACAATGAGGCACAAAATGAAGTCCCCAAAACCGCGCAGAAGTAGGTCCTTCACCATCGGGGAAGGTAAGCACAAGCTGGAGGTCAAACCAACCGCCTCGGAACATAATGTGTGGCAGGGGCTGCAAGCAAAAGGAATCAATCAGATAGGCGTGGAGATATAATGAGGGCATCAAAGGAAAGCAAAAGCGGAAAGGAGGAGGGGTCCATCATTTTACGACCAACGATCCCGAAGTTGGACATATGGGTGTGCTGGCAGTAGAGGAGGCCGGTGTGGGCGGCCTCGCCTTGCATCTCATACCAAGGCTGGGAGGAGCGCTGAGACACAATGAGTTCCCCACGGGGACCGTAGGCCATTTCCGGCCCTTCTTGCTGATCATGCCCCTCGTCACCAGACATCCTGAAAACATGAGACGCATCGGCATATGAGGGGTTGCCAACAAAAAAAAGAAGAAAGAGGAAAATATGTATATGCATTAATCCAAAGAATAATAACAAAAAAAAAACAAAAAAAAAAACAACCATGTGTGTATGTATACTAATCCAAAACAAAAAAAAAGAGAGATGTGTGTGTGTGTGTGCTAACAAAAAAAAAAACAACCATGTGTGTATGTATACTAATCCAAAACCAAAAAAAAAAGAGAGATGTGTGTGTGTGTGTGTGCTAACTAAAGGAAAAAAATGTATATGTATACTAATCCAAAACCAAAAAAAGAGAGATGTGTGTGTGTGTGTGTGCTAACAAAAAAAAAAAACAACCATGTGTGTATGTATACTAATCCAAAACAAAAAAAAAAGAGAGATGTGTGTGTGTGTGTGCTAACTAAAGGAAAAAATGTGTATGTATACTAATCCAAAACCAAAAAAGAGAGAGATGTGTACGTGTGTGAAGAATAATAACAAAAAAAAATAAAAAATAACAACATGTGTGTATGTATACTAATTCAAAACAAAAAAAAGATGTGTGTGTGTGCTAAAATAAAAAATAAAAAAAATAAAAAATAAAAAAAAATAAAAAAAACTCATATGCATATACTAATCCGAAAGAAAGGATGGGGGTGTGTACTAAAAAAAAAAAAAAAAAACAGAAAAAACTCATGTGTATATACTAATCCGAAAGAAAAGATGTGTGTGTACTAAAAGAAAGAAAAACAAAAAAAATCATGCGTGTGTGGGTACTAATCCAAAAAAAAGAGATATGTGTGTATAAAAAAAAAAAAACAACAAAAAGGCAAAACCATGTGCAAGTCCAAAAAAAAGATAAGATGCGCTAATCCATCGAAAACAAAAAAAAGAGAAAGAGAAAATAGGATGAGATGAATAAATAATAATAAAAATAATAATAAATAAAAATAAATATATATAGGCCTAAGGAAAAAAAAAAAAACACAACAAAACCGAGAGAAAAGGAACATAGGCATCACATATGTTTAAATGGAAATGAAAAAAGAAAAAGCATTTCACTACAAAAGAAAAAAAAGAGAGAGAGAGAAAAACAATAATGTTATCAAAATACAAAGAGAAAGTAAGGGAAGGTAATGGTTACCTTCAATGGGGGAGAAAAACGAAGAGCGGCGGAGGATAAGCGCCTTTTGATCAACACCCGTGACCGCCGGTAATGGAATTCAAGCCAAACCAAAAAAAAAACCTAAGGGGTTGTCCCGGACTTAAGAAGAAAGGAAGGAGGAAGAGAGAATTTAATGGATTTTTAAACAGTATATAATATATCGAGACCATTTCCTTGATTTTGGTCAGGCGTATATATTATATATGCCCGACCAAAAAATGACAGTTTTTAAACTGCCCGACCTCCCTTTTCCGATTTTAAGGCCTAGCGGCCCCCTTGTATGCTATGGACCTCGATCCGGACCCCCTTCGAGGCCCACGTGTCGTCGACCATGGTGCACGGATCTCCAAATGACCCTTCGAGTTCACTTCGATCGGCCCAAAGGGACCGTGCTACAATAAACGGATCTAGGTCCGTAGGTGCCCACCTATTGCGCCCACAAAATCAAAAAAAAAGGAGAGAATAAAAAAATATATATATATATATAATAAACAAAAAATAATAAAAACAAAAGTACAATGCTGGTTCTCACAAGGGCATCGCAACGTCTGTTTGCCCCACCACGAGAGCCGTGTTAAATCAATTTGGAATGATCGGGTTCACCCGAAAGTCCTCGAACCCTGTTTCATGCAGGGACACTTTGTACCTGATCCGGCAGGAAAATGAATTTCATTCATCACCGGGAGCATACACTTAGCCCCAGATCCCCCCCAGCAGAAGTCAAGGCCTGATCCGGCAGGCGAACCAAGAACCCATCACCGGAATGCACACGTCCCTAAGGTATATCAACATGGCAAGTTGATTCGTCTAAGGATACGTGCAAAAACAAAGGCAGTTTGAGCATGCCCAGGGTCTCCATCTGGCATGAAAGAAAAAAAAGAAAAAAGAAAAAGAAAAGAAAAAAGAAAAAGAGAAGAAATAACAAATTTGTTGTTGCTTAGTAAAAGCCCTGAGTGGGTTGACCCCACCTTCCACGCATTCACTCTGGTCATCCGCCTTCGGATTGATATTGACCAAGAGTGCCCCCAACTTCAGACCATTCGAAGAGTCTATTGTCGATCAAAATGAAAAATGAAATTACAACCAACCAAACTATGTGCAAACATACAGACCAAAGGGCCCTTTTCCCTTTTATTTTCTTTTACACAGGCTTAAAACCTGTATAGGCATGGTGTCCCTGTTGAATGTACGCACTTGCGTCTGGGTATCCGCAGGATGGTCGTTGTCCTCGTAAATTGTACCTTAGGGTCGAGGCTTCTATTCGAGCTAATTTGCTGCTTACCGCCCCTGATGGGTGTCTGTTTGTGCATAGTTAGTAAGATGTGATTTCATTAGGGACGGAGGCTAGAAATTAGCCATCTCTTTCGAGGGATGTTTGGTTCTAGCCCGATCTTTAGCTTTGTCTCGACTCAAAGCACTCTAGTCCATGTGAATCAGGAGCACCTCACCACTGGAACGTACACATCCCCAAGGTGCACCTATCCCCAGCATGGCGCACGCACTCTTAAAAGCGTATCAACTGGCATTTGATCCACTTAAAGAGTTGTGCAAAAATAAAGTTGTCAGAGGTCGTCGAGCTCTGCTTAGAGGCCTCGAAACAAAAGAAAATTTAGAAAATGACACAAAAAAAATTACTCAGAAAATGGGCATGCATTCCCAAGAGGTGTTGCGACATCAATATTCGCTCCACTCGGGTAAATCATGCTAAAGCAACCTCGAGGTTGATGGGTTCACCCAGAAACTCTGAGCCTTACCTAGGTAAGGGCACTTGTGGCCAACCCAATGGAGCTGTCATTATCCCATAGGGTTGGACACAGTTTGAAGGCCTTCGCTTTGTGTGCTTCGCATCAATTCCGAAGCATAGATCGATCATCCCGTTTCATGAAGCTGTCTGGTTTAGGTTAATACTCCACATCACAAATCTATAATTTCCCTCAAGAAGTGGATGATATCCCGGCTAGCGGGCTTACACTTTTTGTGATCATCACAGTTATGCCCAGTAATGTCGCAATGCGCTTGGGGACTGTTACCTTTGAGGTACGGACGATATCCCGAAATGAGAGGGCTTACGTACACTCACCATCACCATGAATGTTTGAGAATTGAGTTGAACTAGGCGGACCCATCAAACGTGCCTTGGACCTCTTCGGATGTCTCTTATCTTTGGCATCCGATCATTAGTGATCGAATACCAAAGAGGGGCATCTATAGACACCCAAATTCGGCCCAAGGCCCGATCAATCTGTACTTCGGGAGAGATGTACCCCTGTGCTTCCGATGGCACTCCCCCCCTGAACCCTTAGGAACCTACCCAAACCTTTAGGAATCACCCTAAACCTGTTAGAACCATTCCCCAAACCTTAGAGATCACCTCTAAACCCTAGAATCCCTTCCCAGACCCAACTTGAACCCTTCTGAGCAGTTGATGGGATGAGAGACACAAAATTTCACACAGACAATTACCATGGATGCACCATATATCATTGGAAAGAGGACTTCTCCAGCTTTTCAACGAGCTAAAGATCACCCAATTTGGAGCTACGGTTCAAAAGTTATGGCCGTTTTAAGTTTCACATAAAATCATGAATTTTACTCAGGCGTAGATATTACATACGCCCAGCCATTTTTACCCCAGATTACTCAGGCGCATATATTATATACGCCTGCCTATTTTGGGGAAAATTTGGCCGTATATATATATATCGCCCAGATAGGTGGGACCCACCACGGGTTTCATCTTCTCAAAACTCCCGATTTTGGTGAAAATTATCGTTTTAAACCGGCGTATATAATATATCGCCACTTAGCTATAATTGTCATCGATGCTCAATTTCCTCCATCTAGTTTGACCCTTTGACCATCCCCTGGGTTGAGGTGGGTGTCTTGAGATTGGTTGCACCCCCTTTGAGCTTATTGGCAACCCTTAAGTCACCCATGGTCTCACCCCATCATCCGCCATTGAAACTAGTTTCCCAAAACCCTAGGACCTTGAAAACCCAAAAAACCTTAGATGAGGGATTACCTAATTGCTAAACCAATTAGCTCTTAAGTAAGCCCCTAACCCATCCCTTCTCTATAAATAGAGAGGCCTCCCTCTTCCTTGAGGGTTGGAAGAAATTGGAGGTTAAGGATTTGGAGCCCAAGAGAGAACCCTAGTGAGAGAAAATGCACACATTTTTCCAGAATTCTAGCATGCTTTATTCATCCCTTTCGACCCATTTCCACCATTAGATCACTCCCTTTTGCTAAAGTCTAGCCTCTAGCCTCACTCTACACCCCTTACTTTAGTGAATCCTAGCATTAGAACCCATTTTCACACCATTTAAGCCATCAGAAGCACGCCAAAGCGAAGATCTTCCACGGTGCAACAACGGCCCGTGAGC
This sequence comes from Chloranthus sessilifolius, assembly GCA_021018995.1. NCBI lineage: Eukaryota > Viridiplantae > Streptophyta > Magnoliopsida > Chloranthales > Chloranthaceae > Chloranthus > Chloranthus sessilifolius. Next base: position 73,345,932 of record CM037598.1, on the reverse strand, counting down.
TCCGGCTCACCCCTCTCTTCCTCTACCTTGTTGGTGTCTCCTCCGTCCAAGGATTCAAGCCGTTACGCCGTCGAAATTTTGGTTTGGCTCAAAGCTTGATAGGACCGTATCGCCTTCGGGCAAGGGGAAACTCCGCCCTTTTTATTTTTATTTTTGGCCATAGATAGAGACCTCTACGTGCGGGTTGATCGGGTGCCTAAACCCTTCCCGATCGATAACCGAAGCCCCTACCATAGAGCCTTTGGCAAAGACCGGTAAATCAGAGTCATATTTAGCACTTCGGTGCTCAAAATATCGATTTGAAGGTTTCCCCGATCACCAAAAGCTCCGGGTGGCGACTCTACATTTTATCCAAGGCGAGCGCATCGCCGGGACGGGTTCGAGAGGATCCACGGTCGCACATTACAGATATGGCAAAATGTCTGATAGTGATCGTGATTAGGACTTAGAGTAATTCTGTTGTCTGATTAAGTTGTTATTTGATCAAAATAGGTTGAGATGCCTTCGCGTCGTCGAAGAGGTACGGGTAGACCACCGTTGCCCCATCGCATTGGGCTGAACGTCATTCCCGTAGCAGGCTATGAGCATGACACTGTATCGAGAAGTTGTGAGAATGTAAACATAGCTGAAAGTCGAACGACGATGGAGAATGTTGTAGAACATACTCTGCAAGTGCCAGTGCAGACTCCGCCGGTTGTCAATACTCCTCCGATGGGAAGTGCTCTTGGCGTTGAGCAAAATGCGGGACACAATCCGCAGTTGATAGAAACCATGGTCAACACTATGGCCATGCTTGCTGTTCGACATCCCGAGGGTTTTACAGAATTTATTCGACTTCGACCACCAAGTTTCAATGGTTAGCATGATCCAATGGAGGCTGAGAAGTGGTTAACGCAGATTGAGAAAGTGCTATAAAGAGTCACGTGCACCGAGGAAGAAAAAGTGAGCCGGGCAGCGTATAAATTAGAGAGTGAGGCAGAGCAATGGTGGCAGTCTGTCGAAAGAACAAGAATGCCCGGAGTACCATGGACATGGGCAGAGTTCACTGATGCATTCAATGAAAAATATTTCCCAGTACTTGAGAGATATAAGCTAGAGGTACAGTTTATAACCTTAGTTCAAGGCCAGATGACTGTACGAGAATATGAGGTAGAGTTCACTCGTCTCTCTCACTTTGCACCTTTACTTGTTGCCACCGAGTTGATGAAAACACAAAAGTTTGAGCGAGGTTTGAAACCCTTGATCAAGGAATGCATTTCGTTGTTTCAGGCCATGACCTATGCCAATGTGATGAAATTGGCCTTGACAGCGGAAACCGATGTGGATACCATGTTCAAAAGGAGAGAAGAAAAATAAAAGGCCAGAAAAGCTCCATCTCAGTCCTATAATACTGGTCAAATTAGTAAACGATCACGATTTCAAGGACAAGCCGCATTTCAACCAGGTGCAGGAACTTATGCACGGCCATATGGTTCATCGACATTCCCATTACCACCAAGGATTCCACGAGTTCAGAACCAATCTTTTCCATTGGCGGCAAAAAGTACATCTGGATTTTCACAAGCACGACCGACAGGTTCTCGCATGGAATCTTACACGGCTTCATCGGTAGCTTTAAAATAAATTTGTGGGAAATGTGGAAAGACACACAAAACAGATGAGTGCCGTAAAGCTTCTGGTGCATGTTTTCGATGTGGCAAGATGGGACACCAGATTAAAGAATGCCTGGAAATAGTCGGACTAGCAGCAAAGGTGGGACCAGTGTTACGATCGGCACAGCCTACGGTACAAGGCCGAGCTTATGCTGTCACTACAAAGGATGCACGCACTAGTAATGACATCATTCAAGGTATGTTGGTCCATTAAATATCTACGTTAATATTTGCTATATATTATCTTTTTAGATAGAGGAAGTGCATCTAGTAAACTATAAATACTATATTATTAATTGTTAGATTTACATATTGTTATTTTTTAATAAGTAAAAGTAATCCAGCTAACACTAGATGGTATGCTTTAGGTATCCTGTAATTATATCTAAAAGATGCTTATTTGTGTTATGACGCATGAGTCTTGATAGATCCCAAATCTACACACTCGTTTGTTACACCCCAGTTTACTGAAAAATTGAAGAAGTTGGGAGGTATCCCAGAACCTCTTGACTTTATTCTCGATGTAACACTTTCAACTGGACAGTTTCTCACAATTGATATGTTATATCGATCGGTCATCGTTTGGATCAAGGACTACTGGGGATATGAAGCAGTAGCCGACTTGATCTTACTGCCGATGCAAGGATATGACGTTATCCTTGGCATGGATTGGTTGTTCAATCACCATGCGAATGTTGATTGTCGAAGAAAGATTGTCACTTTTCAGCCATAAAAGAAGAAATCAGCTAAATTCTATGGGGTACCGTCAACAAATGTTTCTTTGATATCCGCAATTCGAGCATGACGATTACTTGATGATGGTGCTTAGGGGTATTGCTTTCGTGCAAAGTAAAGATCGAGAAGTGAAGACAGTTTCACTTTCAGATGTACCAATTGTCTGTGAATTCCCTGATGTGTTTCCTGATGAGTTGTCAGGCTTACCTCCTGACAGGGAAGTGGAGTTCACTATTGAGTTAGCTCCGGGTACCGATCCAATATCGAAAGAACCGTATAGAATGGCACCGGCAGAGTTGAAAGAGCTCAAGGAGCAATTGCAAGAGCTTCTTGATAAAGGCTTTATTAAAGCGAGTGTGTCTCCATGGGGCGCACCGGTGTTGTTCGTGAAAAAGAAAGACGATTCGATGCGCCTCTGCATTGATTATTGTCAACTCAATAGACTGATGATCAAGAATAGATATCTGCTCCCTCGAATCAACGATCTCTTTGATCAGTTACAAGGAGCACGTTTCTTTTCAAAAATTGATCTACGATCAGGATATCACCAGATGAAGGTGAAAGCTGAAGATATTTCGAAGACAGCTTTCCAAACACGCTATGGTCACTACGAGTTTCTAGTCATGCCCTTCGGGTTGACCAACTCACCTACTGCATTTATGGACTTGATGAATCGAGTCTTCAAACCTTATCTTGATTAGTGTATCGTGGTATTCATCGACGATATACTCATTTATTCAAAAACAAAGACAGAGCATGAAGATCATCTACATCTGGCATTACAAACATTGAGAGATTCACAGTTGTATGTGAAATTTAGTAAATGCGACTTCGGGTTGAATCAAGTCAGTTTTCTGGGCCATATTATCTCAGAAGCAGGTATTACTGTTGATCCTGCAAAGATCGAAGCTGTAGTACAGTGGAAGCAGCCACAGACAGTAACCGAGATCCAAAGTTTTCTAGGTCTTATAGGTTATTACCGACGTTTTGTAGAAGGATTTTTATGGCTCGCTGGACCACTCACGCAGCTCACTCGAAAGAATGTTAAATTCGAGTGGAGTGAGGCATGCGAATAGGGTTTCCAAGAGTCAAAACGGAGACTCACATCTGCACCTATTTTAGCATTACCATCAGGCAGTGGTGGTTTTGTTGTCTTTAGTGATGCGTCATACAGTGGGTTAGGTTGTGTTTTGAATCAATGGGAACGAGTAATTGCCTATGGTTCCCATCAGTTGAAAGACCACGAGAAGAACTATCCCACTCACGACCTGGAATTAGCAGCGGTCATTTTCACATTAAAAATTTGGAGACACTATCTGTATGGTGAAACATTCGAAATTTTCACCGATCACAAGAGCCTTAAATATCTCTTTACCCAGAAAGAGTTGAATTTGAGGCAGAGAAGGTGGATGAAATTCTTGAAAGACTACGACTGTTCTATTCAGTACCATCCCGGCAAAACCAATGTTGTAGCTGATGCGCTTAGTCGCAAATCATCTGCTCAGTTATCTCATCTTGTGACACGATTACAAAGGTGAAAATTACTCAATGACATTGTATCATCGAGTGCCACTCTGCGAGCAACAACAACTAGAGGTTTACTTGCTACAGTAATGATTCGGGCTCCACTTTTCGATAGAATCCGAGAGCTCCAGATGCAAGATGCAGAGCTTATTTCCATCCGACAAGGAGTACAAAGTGGGCTACAACCAGAATTCTCGATTAAGGATGATGGGTCCTTATTATTTCGAGGTCGAGTATGCATACCTGATGATCATGTCTTACGTCAGGAAATTCTTGAAGAAGTGCATAAGTTAGCCTATGTTATTCATCTTTGTAGCATGAAGATGTACCAGGATCTAAAGAAGACGTTCTGGTGGAACGGTTTAAAACGTGACATAGCAGAATATGTTGCAAAGTGTTTAACCTGTCAGCAAGTAAAGGTTGAGCACAAGCACCCCACCCTGCTGGTCTATTACAGCCACGACCCATTCTAGAGTGGAAATGGGAAAATATTTCCATGGATTTTATTCTCGGTTTGCCCCGTACTCAGAAAGGTTACAATGCGATTTGGGTGATTGTTGATTGTCTCACCAAATCAGCGCATTTCTTACCCGATAGTACACGATATACATAATCAAAGCTAGCTGAAATTTATTTGAGGGAGATTGTACGATTACATGGGATACCCGTCAGCATTGTGTCAGATCGCGACCCTTTATATACTTCGCGATTTTGGCAGAGTTTCCAAGAAGGTATGGGTTCTAAGTTAGACTTCAGCACTGCATTTCATCCTCAGACCGAAAGGCAGACAGAGAGGGTAAATCAGGTGATAGAAGATATGTTAAAGGCCTGTATACTAGATTTTCAAGGATCGTGGGATAAGCACTTACCCCTGATCGAATTTGCATACAATAACAGCTTCCAGTCAAGTATTGGTATGGCACCATTCGAGGCACTATATGGACGCCGATATAAATCTCCGATTAACTGGGAAGAAGCTGGAGAGCGTTTGTTTTAGGCCCTGATTTGATCGAAAGCACCAATGCAATTGTTCACGTTATTTGGGAACGATTGAAGAGTGCTCAAAGTCGACAAAAGAGTTACGCCGATCTCAAAAGAACAAGTGTTGATTTTCAGGTAATACCCAACACTGATAAGTCTTTTGTGACTTCACTAAACTATATTATCATTCTGATAAATAGTATACAGATTGGCGGGCACGTCTTTATCAAAATATCTCTGACAAAAGGCGTGATGTGGTTTGGGAAATGAGGCAAGTTGAGTCCTCGTTATGTTGGACCATTCCCTGTTTTAGGCAGAATAGGGGAGGTCGCGTATCGACACTTTACCTCCGCATCTATCTAGCATTCATGACGTATTCCACGTGTCTATGCTGAGGAAGTACGTTAGCGATCCAATGCATGTGTTGGATTAACAACTGTTAGATATCTAGGAAGATTTAACGGTGACTAAAGAACCAGACCAGATTTTGGACCGCAGAGATCAAATTTGACGAACAAAATGAATTCCACTCGTCTTGATCCAATGGAAGAATCATGGATCGCATGAGACTACTTGGGAACGCGAAGCTGATATTCATGCTCAGTACCCTCTACTATTTACATAAGGTACATACTTAAAGTACACTTACAATATGATTATGCTTCATGAATATTTCTAAGTTTCACCTAATGAGAAATAAATGACAAAAATAATGAATGCTACATTTATAATTTTATTATTCTAATATTCTATTTGATGCACCCTATACCCATATATAAGGAACCACATCAAATATAGTACACCCACTAAGCCTTAGAGATAGATAAATAAAATACAATTACATCATTATAATTTAGAACTAAAATACAAGTATCTAATTTTCGAAACAAAATAACAAAAATGATTAAAAATAATTTTTTTGAAGAAACAATAAAGTTGCAAATTGTTGAGGATGACACCTAAGCATGGTGACACATCCCAGCATACCACCACAAGTCCCAGTTAAACACTACAAGGCCATATATGGGCTGCCACAGTATTTTCCACTTACTATTTCATCAAACTAAAATAATTTCATATAGCAACACATGTCAAAAAGGTCAAAATATATTTTTCTACAGACCTTGTATCTGATAAGCATACCCAGGTACCAACACATTTTACACCAAAGTCAAGGGGCTTCAAAATCTGGGCTAGCAAAGTTTTGACCTCCTTGCCGCGGCAAGCCACTTGCTACGGCAAGCCTATATAGTTGCCGCAGCAACCCTATGCAGGATATGTGGGTCCGAAACCCACTTCAAGTATGTTTTCTGTTATATTTGCTGAACGGTTTCTTGTTTCTCCTACCTTCCAAGCCATTTTACCTGCATGCACTCCACAAGATCGAGCCAAAACAGTTTCATGCTACTGATTTCTTCTTAGCAGCTCTCCATTTGCTACTCTTCCATCAGTTCAGCCACATTTTTGGTGTCTCTGTGAGGTAAAACTATAATCTTAGCTCTAGTTTTCCTTCATTATCTTTTAACTTCATTAAGATGCCTCCTAGGAAGACCAGGGTATCAAAACCCCCAAAAGCCTCAGCTCAAGCAAAGGGCAAGGCCCCTGCTCCTTTCCATGACCCAATCGATCCACTCGTTGAGCAAGAACAGCCTGTCCCATGGTAGGCTGCGAAGGCTACGAAACCCGAATGGATCGTTGACGATCGACTACTGACACCGAACGACTATACTACATGGTCCATTAGGTACATGGAATAGGCGCGGTTAGATGCCTTATATCAACCATTCCATACCCAGTTTTATCCGCGTCTCGTCCGTTTATTTTACCAAAATCTAAAAGTATCACCAACAGTTGGCCAATTGGAGACTGAAATCGATAATCGGAAGTTTTATTTCAATTTTCAAGACATAGCACATGCTATGGATTGTAGTCCAAATTTCGATGTCAGTCTCGGACTGCAAATGCCTCGACAAAGGGATGTGAAATTTCATCACATCACTACAAAGTTGACTGATGGACAAACCTTTTCTGCTCACGGCCTTGCAGTCCGTCGCAGCCAATTACCACAGAAAATATGGTTTCTTGACTGTGTATTCCATTGTAATTTATACCTAATGCAGCATGAGAGAGAGCGCCGAGATGCTCTCTTACAAGCTCTATTCACTATGCATGAAAACCGATGGTTAAAAGCCCTTAGGGTGGTATGGGAAGGCATTAAATATGCCAACTTCCATTTGCAAAGCAATGTCTCTAATCCCATGCCATTATGTCCCTATCCTCGTTTAATTTCCCTCTTTTAGAAAGATATTCGGATAGTGTGAATCAAGTTCCCTATCAGATTCCCCAGGGTGAAGAAGTCTGCACGGATAATATGTGGGTCTTTAGCCCAGCTATCTGGTGAAATGTATGTCAAAGGTCATCCCAAGCGGTTCGAAACCGCCAAGCTTGCCAGATCCGTTCTCCCCCACCATCTCCACAAGCACCACCCTCAATACCAACCCAAGACATCCCCATTCCCCCTTAATCTCACACTCAAGCACAAACCGAATTGGTTCCCTTGGCACCTGAGACATACACCAATGCTGCTTTGGCACAGCTCATGCATGAAAACCATGAGCAGACCCTTCTCCAATTCGATAATTTATATCGAAATCATTATATGCTCCATCAACGCATTGATTATATTGAAGAAGCAACAAACATCATGATGGAGCATACATTCCAAACCGTTGCAAACCCTTACATTGGGCGGGCGCGCAATTTCGTCTCCCAATACACCTGCAATGCAGCATTACTGGTGCCAGAATTCCAGCAAGACTTTCAGCAGCAAGATGAGGGTCCTTCCTTCACTGGTCAACAACAACCGAGTCCCAAGCCTAGTAAATTATAACCTCACAAGCTAGTAGTTTATATATGACATTTTAATTTTGCCTCGGATTAAGTTGAGAACATCTATAACAAGATTGTATATTTGTGTTTAATAAAATTGTATATTTGATGATTGATGTTTCTTGTTGTTATTATAATTGAAACTATATCTGTTTTGTTTCTATCTCGTTTTGTATACTTGCTATACTCCTTGTTGAAATATACCACAAGCAGTATAGCTCATCTATGATGTTGTTCCCTAAATCAGTATACCTAGCCGTCTTACACCATTGAATTTACATCGTACCTCATGACCTGATTTCTATCATTGTTCAATTTATTTTTGAGGAAGAAAATTCCTTAAATAGGGGAGAATGTAACAGATGCCCTAGTTTAAACCACACTATTTTGGCTGGACATGGACCAGGTAAATCACGTGCTTAAAACATGTGCTCCAAACGTAGAACAACCTTACACACAAGCAAAGCCAGCCCATACATTAATTAAGGTATCTAAGGACTATATTGGACATTTCACCTTAATCGACATACACTGGACACTTGTGTAATGGACCTACACATAAGCTGAATTCCATATATAAAGATTAGAATTAGAGCAGATTTTACACGAAAACCAGCTAGAGACAATATCCAGAAGAAAGTAAAGCCAGCCATATATATATATATATATATATATATGTGTGTGTATATGGTATATTTGCCCTACACTACAGCCAAACCTATCATGGTAATTTATTCCATGCATTGCTTTAAAAAAAAAAAGGCGAGACTCCAATTTGACTTATTGGGGGATACATCCATAGAGCATGTGAGGACTTACATGGCAGCCTAACTGCATACGCTTATAAGCTGCTTGTAGCATATTGTGACTCCATGACCTCATGAGTCATCATATAATCGCATGCACGCAATGTGGTGTAACCACTATAAAACCTCTACGAAGGAGCCTGCATCTTCTTGCAAACAAAATTAACAAAGAGAAAACTCAGCTGGTATAGGTTTACACACACCTCCTTTACCTGTCTATGAATTCACATTCAGAGAAATAAGATTCATCGTTCACATGGGTATATATGTATAAGAAGATTACGTGGAGATGGAGAACTTAGTTCGGTATTCGTTCTTACGAGTGCAACTCACATGATCTTGCAACAAAACGATAAAAAGGTACACTGATTTCAAATTTTCTTAAACCTTAAATGCTAAAACTTAAATTCTAGCTCTGTGATGTTGATTTTGTTTACATGAATCAACAACACACAGACAAGGGTAGGTATGAATGAAGTATACGGGATGTATAATGCTAGAATCATTGCATTGTGCACTCCGGATCTTTGCTGATAACCATACAAACTGCATCGATAGACCTATATATATATATGCCTATATCTCTATGTAGAGAACATATCTCTTGCAAATATGGAAAGTTTGGCATAGATATATATATATATATATATATATATATATATATATATAGATATCAAAACAGATCAGAACAGACATAGTTAGATATATATATATATATATATATATATATATATGTTAAAACAATGCTACAAAGGCTACAAAGACACCAAAACCAGAGAAGCCAGGCTAAAACCACGGCAAGCCTTGCTTACCGCGGCAACCTCAAAGGGTTGCCGTGGCAAGATACTCTGCTGAGTGGCTTGCCGCAACAACCTCATAGGGTTGTTGCGGCAACCCTGGAAGCTTGCCGCGGCAACCTCCAACAGATGAGGTTTTGGGCTGTGCTTCTTGCATATTGGACCTTGGGTCCATTAAGGGTCCAGATGATTATATCTTTGGGTCTCAAGGTCTCAGGTACACCATGAGCCCATCTGTTGAATACTGACTTTTAATATAAATCTATTCTATTTATCATAGATTGGTGCCACATGGTGCACTTAGGTAGTTGTAAGAACATATTGTAGAGTGATGTTCTCGGATGCCTGAACGTACATCGACTACAATACATGTAAGAATCTACAGACAGGTAGGGAATTTACTTGTTCCCGTATCATTTGTTTTGTCGTATTCTCATCAAGGATTGCCACGTAGTTCGCATAATATATATAGAAATTGTAAAACTACTTAAACTAATGTATAAATCACATGCGTGTACTCTTATCACCACATGAACCTAGAGAAGTTTGCTAATGTCTGTATATAAAGATTAGTGCTATTTCTCGAAATAAATATTAGTACTAAAGTGCTAATGTGGGTATATCAATGTTATTAGTATTCGTTCTATCAAGATAGACTATAGTAAGTATATCTCTATCGAAAAATCTTGATAGCTTTACATGCAGAGGTAGTTTAGAAGATGAAATAGACTTCAGATATGCTAAATATAGTTCAAACTTAAACATGCAAGTTTGTTCATACCAATGCATCAGTCATATTGCATCTTCTAGATTTTTGCTATCTATGGTATCGTTCAAATAATCTAACCTCATCTTGAGACAAGTGACCCCGCTAACTCGGGAGCTTGAATTCTGTAGTCCAAGTGATTCCGCTAACTCGGGAGCTTAACAAGTGATCCCGCTAACTCGAGAGCTTGATTTCCTTAGTTCAAGTGATCCCGCTAACTCGGGAGCTTGACAAGAGATCTCGTTAACTCGGGAGCTTGACTTTATTGTTCTCCTGTTTTCGCCTACATGTATATCTTGTTTTAGTTTATTCCTCATACTTATTGCATCATGTGTTCATCTAGTATATCAGCATACTATATTATTAGCATATTTTATTAGTCATATCATACTAAAAGTCATATTCCTTATGCTTCCCAATGAGAATATGATAAACTTTTCATATATGCTAGCAATGTAATATTCTCTACTGAGCTTTGATAATAGCTCATTCCACGACTTAAATGTCTTAGCTGCAGAGCCTGATCCGGAGCACGCTGCAGATTTTACGTACATGCCCAACGAGGAAGAGGGAGAAGACGACGACGATGAAGACGACGAAGACGATTTCGCCGAAGAGTTCTTCCCAAAATAGGTTTGTAGCTTTGGGATTTGAGAGAGATAGAGAGAGAGGTAGAGATAGATAAACTTTAAAGACTTGTAAAACTTATATATGGTAGTTTTAGATATTATGTGTTAGGATGTATAGGTTTTCTTTCCATTGTTTAGATGACGGGTGACCGTCATCAGTGGAAAGCTATACATCAGATCTTTTGTTTTGTTTATACTCATGCTAGTTCTGTTTAGATAAGTAGAAAATCAGTTATTTTGTCATATTATCAACTATCGGAGTAAATTCATTGCTTCCGCATTTGCAATAACTTTGTACACGAAATGACCCCTTAGATGAAAGGATCATGTTAGGTGATTCGATGACGCGACGTTTCCAATATTGAAAGAAGGGAAACGTCGGGTTGTCACAGGGACTGATATGAGTCATTTATTGGCTTATATAAGTCCAGGTGAGTCTCATGTTAGACCTGTAAGCTTCAAATCTGATGGTCAACTTTGAGGTATTGGCTTATGATTTTGTATGACTTGGTCACATATGAGTCATTTACTCACTCGTATAAGTCTAAGAGAGACTCATGTGAGACATGGCCGCTCCCAATCTGATAGTCAATAATATCAATAGTTATAGTCTGATAGTGGTAATGTACCAATAACCATTTTTCATGAGTGGGATTGATATGAGTCATTTACTAGCTTATATAAGTCCAGGTGAGTCTCATGTTAGACATGTAGGCTTCAAATCTGATAGTCAACTTGGAGATATTGGCTTATGATTTTGCATGCCTTGATCACATATGAGTCATTTACTCACTCATATAAGTCCAAGAGAGACTTATGTGAGACATGTCCACTCCCAATTTGATAGCGAATGACATCAATAGTTATAATCTGATAGCGATAATGTACCAATAACCATTTTTTATGAGTGGCACTGGTATGAGTCATTTACTGACTCATATAAGTCCAAGTCTCATGTTAGACATGTATGCTTCAAATTTGATAGTCAACTTTGAGGTACTGGCTTATGATTTTGCATGACTTGGTCACATATGAGTCATTTATTCACTCATATAAGCCTAAGAGAGACTCATGTGAGACATGTCAGTTCCCAATCTGATAGTCAATGACATCAATACCTATAGTCTGATAGCGGTAATGTACCAATAACCATTTTTCATGAGTGACACTGGTATGAGTCATTTACTGACTCATATAAGTCAAAGTAAGTCTCATGTTATACCTATATGTTTCAAATCTGATAGTCAACTTTGAGGTACTGGCTTATGATTTTATATGACTTAGTCACATATGAATCATTTACTCACTCATATAAGTCTAAGAGAGACTCATGTGAGACATATCCACTCCCAATCTGATAGTCAATGACATCAATAGTTATAGTCTGATAGCGGTAATGTACCAATAACCAATTTTTATGAGTGACACTGGTATGAGTCATTTACTGACTCATATAAGTCCAAGTAAGTCTCATGTTAGACCTGTATACTTTAAATCTGATTGTCAATGACATCATTCAAGTTTTAATATGATAACGGTGATGTACCAATGGAGATTTGCCATGAGTGGGTCTGTGCTTGGTGTCATTTACTGACTCTTATAAGTCCAGGTTAGACTGACATGATCCAAATATGATAGACGATGATATAGTCATATTGAACACTGCGAGCATTGAAGTACCAATAGGGATATTGCATGACTTGGTCTGGTATGAGTCATTTACTGACTCATATAAGTCCAGGTGAGTCTCATGTTAGATCTGTAGGCTTCAAATCTAATAGTCAACTTTGAGGTACTGGCTTATGATTCTACATGACTTGGTCACATATGAGTCATTTACTCACTCATATAAGTCCAACAGAGACTAATGTGAGACATATCCTCTCACAATCTGAGAGTCAATGACATCAATAGTTATAGTCTGATAGCGGTAATGTACCAATAAACATTTTTCATGAGTGGGTCTGGTATGAGTCATTTACTGAGACCTGTAGTCCAAGTTAGTCTAATGTGAGACCTGTAATCTAAATATGATATGAATTTCGACCAGTCAAGTTAGTCGTCTGTCAGTGATGTACAAATGGAGATTTGACATTACTGGGCCACATATGAGTAATTTATTGACTCTTATAAGTCCAAGCAGGACTCATGTGAGAAATGTAGGCTCCCAATCTGATAGTCAATGACATCAAATTGGGTATAGTCTGATAGCAGTAATGTACCAATTACCAATTTTCATGAGTGGGTCTGTTATGAGTCATTTACTAACCCTTATAAGTCCAGGTTAGACTGACGTGAGACATGTAGGATCCAAATATGATAGACAATGAGATCAGTCATGATATAGTGCGATAATAGTGGCATACCAATAGTCACGTTATAGTCTGATACAGTGACGTACCAATAAGCAATTTAACTGTGTTGGGTCTCACATGAGTCTTTAACGGACACTTATAAGTCCCACAGAGACTCATGTGAGTCCACTAGGCCGTTGAGGAATTGATTGAATATCATCGAATTGAAAGAAGACACCCTAGTTCACACACAGACATATATATATGCATGATAATATACCTCGGCTTCTATTAGAGACCTGAAATATGCTTCTATTTTTTCTTAAAACTATTAAGACCCACCAATAATTTTAGATAATTTTAGTCATCTCATCTGGCACATTAGTTGCATGTATATCCAAATCAGTCAAATAAAATTTGAAAAAGTTTATAGTAGTACGCACCTTTACAATAATATGGTAGTAGACTACATTTACTTCTACAAATGACTTTCAAGAAATTATATACGCCCTCGTCACAAAATTATTAAATAATCACAAATAAAGCTAACCAAAATATGTAGATAACCCTAAATCAAGGAAAACTTCCTTTTTCTTTACTGTTTATTGACGTAGTCACCTCAAATTTTTTGGAGAGCTCTTCGTTCAATGTTCTCCAACCTTTACGCCGGCACCGAGGGTCAGAAAATTTCGTCCAACCAACTAAAGTACTCACATTGATAACATGTAAAGTACTTACGCCCGAGATTCTTGAGGGAGTTTGTAGCTCGCAGCGTTGATTGCTTCTGGCAGTAGCAAAGAGGACGTGCACGTCCAAGTGAATCGTTTTATCGTACCCGATGGTCCGATTTACAAATCTCAAACATTCGTCCTCCCATCTGAAGAACCCACAATGGTAACACTTATAATATTTACGATTGGGATTCCTGTTAGAGTTTAAAACCAGAAGCACTGCTGGTTTTTTACAGTAACATAGGGGTGCACTCTTTTCATCAACGATCTTCTTTTGCGAATAATCTTTTATCTAATGTCCATACATTTCACAACCAAAATACACGTCTATTTCAGCTTCTGTGTATAAAGATTTGAGATACAATTGTAACTAAATTGACCATACAATAGAGAATAAATGCGATAATCGTAAATGACAGTACAAATATAATTTAATTGAAGAATACTTTACAGAAAAGAATAAACTTAGAATTGCTACATGACAGTGCAAGTCAAATAAAGTCTTAAGAACTCATAGTTCAGTTTCAAAAAATATATTTCATTATTGATGAACATATTGATAAACTAGTACGTGTTTGATGTGGTCAGAAAAAAGTATCATATGATACAAAAGACCGGATCATTTTATATCAAAATTTGTCAAGGTTTGGCTTCTCCTCTAAGTAACTCTAGCATAATCCTATCTCTAAAGTAAGGCATATGACATTGATCAAAATCGAAACTAAGCCCACTGGATACGTAGTCAATGTACTTTATCATAAAGACTCCACAATCAAAGTAATTTGTTTGATGCAGAATAGCAATCGGTCTAGTAAACAGCCAATCTCTGACATCGATATTATCGTCACCTTGTTGAGCTAGGATCTTAAAAAGAACATTTTTCTGCATTTAAGAATACTGAAATCTTATTAATTTGACATGTAAAAATAAAGATCTAGAGTTGAAACATATACGTACCAATATGTTTACAATGTTCGGACAATGGACACTATCACTTTGTCCACTAGACGAGTCTAAATACTCAACTTTCCTCTCCTTCATGTATAATATGAACAAAGACTAGTGATAGTCTCTATTGACGGGAAGATAAACCTGTTAAGTGACGCCATATTTTAGTTAAGACGAGTGACAGATGCTAGCAATAGTACAAGTACGAAGGAAACCTCTAAAATTTATCTAATTACCTTCTCACATTCACTTATTTTATATCCTAGTGCCTAAGGTGAAGTCCAAGCGATAAGGTTTTTGTTCATATCGGCTTCGTCTTTGGCCAACGATTCTTTCAATCTCATCTAAATAAAATATGAAATGGGTTTATGAGATAATTACAAATTATAAGAAGTGAAAATAAATAATTGGACTCTTACGATAAAATATGTTGAGAAGAAATGACTCTTTATAAATTTCTTGTTATGATCATTCTCTCGTTTCTTCATTAAGATAAAGTAGGCGTCAATTGCCTATAAAATAAAGTTACATATCACCCTAATGAATACTAATAAAGATATGTACTTTATAAAAGAATAGGATCATCGGATTGACTGACGTCAGACGACCTATGTATATCAGACGGACGACTCTATGAATATAAGCATGTGTGCCTTTTAGAATATTAGCCTTACTTCACTGTCAAGCTAATTAGTACCATAAATTGAGAATAAGTTCTTCGCCGTGATGGACAGTCTATCAGTCACGTGAATCTCACGTCTGTAAAGCCACATAGGTTGTCAAAAGAAGAATTGAATTACATTAACTATAACTCAATAACTTTCAAAGGGGTGAAACCTTACTCCACGGGGCCATCATTGAGAGCATTATCTATCTCATATTTATCATTCTGTGTTAGTGGTTTCATAGGCCAGTGAAAACCGTCGTAGTCCTTCTGTGGATAGGACACATATACAAATTAATAAACGTTCAATTAAATTTAACATATATGTTTGAACATTTACATTAGCTAATTGATCATTCACCTTCAGCGCACCCTTTGGAGGTGGTCTCTTGGTTGTAGATTTAGTATCAGACCTTCTTCTCTTCGACCTTTCCTACATGTATACCCTATGATTAAATACATTGGAAACTTATACTCTTAAAATCATAAAAAATTTTAATTTCAGTATTTACAGAGATCACCTTTCCATTTTCTCCGAAGTTGCTTTTGAGGGTTCGTTTATTACCCACTGTAGAGGTACGTGTATTTGGGAGTGGACATTCGAAAGATTAACCTTGTGGGGTTGATCGGTAAGATGAAGTGGCCGGTGGTAATGGGGTTTACGAAGATCCCTCAAAATTATTTACCGATGTCATTTGTGGAGTAACTCGGCCTCTTAAACTAGCCCACAATAGCTTGTAAGTATCCATTACACCCGCTGACTTGGTTTCACTAATGCCAAGTGGTTCCTTTTTATTGTTATTGGGTGTTGATGTAACTCTGGTTTCCTTTATAGATTCTTCTCTCATCTCTCCGACAAATTCTCTATCATCGTCTTCTATCATGGATGTTTGATCGGCTAGCATCTCTGAAATCCACATCATTTCATCAGTAAGAACAACGAAAGACATATGCTCTTCATTTTCTACATTAGCAATTCCCCCCTCATCTTCTTTCAAGGATGCATGTATCGGATGATCATCCTTATTACCTTTGAATGATACATGAGGCAATTCACACTTATCTTCTATAAATGTTTCTTCACAATTCCTCTTTCCATCATCTATTATCTTAGAAGTATGACCCATTCCATCAGTATGAGGGTCAATAGTGATCGACTCTAATTTCATGGGCATACATATATTTTAACTAACCTTATTTCGGTTACAAGTATCCCGAGGGACTTGTACTTTTTCCTTGCCTTTCGTGTCACTATCCCAAAGGACTTGCACTTTTTCCTTGCCCTTGACGTCACTATCCCAAGGGACTTGCACTTTTTCCTTGACCTTCACGTCACTCTCCCGAGGGATTTGCACTTTTTCTTTGCCTTTCACTTCACTATCCCTTGGTGAGTTAGTGGAATAACTTATATTTTGGACGTCATTCTTTTCAGTAAAACTACTCCTTTCCACATCTTTATTGCGATTGGGAGAGGATTTGAAATCGTACTCTTTACGTTGGCCCTATTTTACAATATTAATCTATCAGTTAGATTTTAAAAATATTATAATAAATAATAATAACTTATAGTAAGTAGCTTACCTTTAAAATTGTAAACTCCAACTCTAACAATTTTAGGCCCTTCCTTAGATCACTGTTTAACTTCTTCTGTCTTCGAACTTGTTGAACAAGTTTGTTGTTAAACTTCTCCAATGCTGTGATTCGACTACCTTATTCTTTGGAAGACATTTCTAGGAGTTGAAGACGATTGAATTCGCAACCAACATAATCATTAATCCCATCCTGGATCATTTCTTCTAGTAATTCAAGATCAGTGAATTCAAAATTTGAAATTATCTGTGGCTATGTTATCAGGAGGGTGAGACCAAGTTATCAGAAGAAGTGACTTCTTCATTTATTCAAAGCTATAAAATGGAATTGGTTGAGGTTTACACCAATAATACCTTAGGATTATTAAGCCTCGTAATGTAATACTTCCAATGATGACTTTTTACTGAGATATACTTCTTATATCTTGAAAAATCATCGATAATTGAAGTCGGTGCTATGGTCGGGAAGTGCTCGTATGCCTAAATCTAAAACAAATCACAAACTAAAGATTTATTAGGAAATATGTCTATTATGCGGTAAACGGTATGCAAATGGATAACATTTACAAAGACAATAGCTAACCTGTAATGCAAAGGTACATTCATCAAGATTGGTATGCACACCGCTCATCTTAAAATTTAAAGCGACAGATCGAAGGGATTTTAACAAACATGTATGAGTAACCCGTCCCCATACAATTCTGTTGAAGTACTCGATATTATAGACTAATCTCACATATGTTTTTTCAATTGTCTTAAAGCTATTCGCTATCATGAATGTCGCAAGAATATGTAATAAGGTGAGACGAGTAAAATCAACTCTCTCTTTCTCTATACTAGCAACAGTCACTGCCTTTTCTATTTCACCGACACTAATACTACCTACTCGACTAAAATATTTCATATAAAAGAAATTGATGTCTTCATTTTAGACATTCGAACCTTCCCCCAGAGTTCCAGGGATAATTCCAACATGCTTAAGACCAAGTAAAGCGGATATTTCTAGCAAGGGAAAACCAACAGTACGGCCGCCAATGGAGAACCTCTCAGACTCATAATCAAAATTTTCTATTAATATATATATCAGCTCGTTGATTATAGGAATATCTATTAGACGAAAAAGAGGATTCACTGCAGTTAAACTAAGAGCATCAAGCTCCACAGGTGATAAAGCAGCTATCAGAGTAGAGACCCTAAGGATAAAACATGAAATTTTATCCTCCTGTGTATAATTTATAATATTATATTATAATTCATTTATGAACATGTGCCAGAAAGTTTTCAAAAAAATAAATGCATTTACAGTTTACCATGAGCAAATTCAGCTACAAGACCGATCTTAGACAATACGGCCTCTTTGAAGACTACGACAGTCTCATAACAGACCTAACATAATTCATACAAAAAATCAATAAATATACTTACAACAATAAACAAATTTCCCTAATATTAACTGTCATTTTTCAAAAATTAATGACATTAACAGTTTGTCGTGAGTGACTCATATGAGACCAAGTTATTCAATACTATCAAGTACTGATGTGAGAATATTAGGGGATTGGTATCAGACAATAATGTATTCATGTAAGACAGTGCAGGACTGATATTAGACTCATTGTCAGCATTAAACAACATTCAGACTTGCATGAGTTACAAATTACTATCAAGTACTGATGTGAGAACATTAAGGGACTGATATCAGACAATAATGTATTGATGTGAGATAGTGTAAGACTAATATTAGACTCATTGTCAGCATTAAACAACATTCTGACCTGCATGGGTTATAAAATTCTATCAAGTACTGATGTAAGAATATTAAGGGACTGGTATCAAACAATAATGTATTGATGTGAGACAGTGCAAGACTGATATTAGACTCATTGTCAGCATTAAACAACATTTTGACCTGCATGGGTTATAAAATATTGTCAAGTACTTATGTGAGAATATTAAGGGACTGATATCAAACCATAATGTATTGATGTGAGACAGTGCAATACTGATATTAGACTCATTGTCAACATTAAATAATATTCAGACATGCATGGGTTACAAAATACTGTCAAGTACTGATGTGAGAACATTAAGGAATTGATATCAGACAATAATATATTGATGTGCGACAGTGCATGACTGACATTAGACTTATTGTCAGCATTAAACAATATTCTGACCTGCATGGGTTACAAAATACTGTCAAGTATTGATGTGAGAACATTAAGGGACTGATATCAGACAATAATGTATTGATATGAGACAGTACAAGACTAATATCAGACTCATTGTCAGCATTAAATAATATTCTGACCTGCATGGGTTACAAAATACTGTCAAGTACTGATGTGAGAACATTAAGGGACTGGTATCAGACAATAATGTATTGATGTGTGACAGTGCAGGACTGGTATTAAACTCATTGTCAGCATTAAACAATATTCTGACCTGCATGAGTTATAAAATACTGTCAAGTATTGATGTGAGAATATTAAGGGACTGATATCAGACAATAATATATTAATGTGAGATAGTGCAAGACTGATATTAAACTCATTGTCAACATTAAACAACATTCTGATCTGCATGGGTTATAAAATACTGTCAAGTACTAATGTGAGAACATCAAAGGACTAATATCAGACAATAATGGACTGATGTGAGGACATTAATGAACTGATATCAGACAATAATGTACTAATGTGAGACATTGCAGGACTGATATCAGGCTCATTCTCAGAATTAAACTATATTCTGACCTGCATGAGTTACAAAATACTGTCAAGTACTGATGTCAGAATATCAAATGATTGATATCAAATAATAATGTACTGATGTGAGATAATTACCCCGATCAGTAATTATCTCTAAAAACAAGCATTTATGAGTTTAGGGCAACATTACTACATTTCTATCTACCTCAAACAAGCATTCAATATAAAGGTTAAGTATTTAGGACAGTATTATTACATTTCTATCTACATCAAATAAGTCATTCATTAAAACAAAGATTCAACATTTAGGACAACATTACTACATTTGTATATAGCTCAAACAAGCCATTCATTAAAAGAAAGGTTGGACATTTAGGGTAACATTACTATCACAGTATTTTATGAGTTGCTCTTATGAGTTTACAAGACGGCTGGAGATGTGCACACAGAAAATCTTAGACGTACGTGATCGAAAGAAGATGCAACATCGACCAATGTTGAAAGTTTGCAGAGACGACAGCAACACACTTCTCCCTCTTGCTTCGTCAGCAAAGAAGAAGATGAAGGGAAGAGGGGGTTGGGGCTATATGGGATCTTAATGCTTTTAATGTTCATGAAAATAGCGGTAAGAGAGGTGGGTTTTCAGATCTCTGCTCATTGCTTTAATGAAGATTCATATATTCAAAATAAGAGCTACCCAGACATACCTGATTCAAATAATGGAGTAGCAAGCAGCGTCGAGTTTTTTCGTACTGCAAAATAAAAGGAATATGCTATCTTTACAAGAAGAAGATGAAGAGAAGAGGAAACCCAAAATCGTCAACAGGAAGAAGATGGATAGCAGAGAAAATACCAACCTTCTAGTTATGGAAGGATGGGTGTTTTAGTAATTCATGTTAGGTTATTTTGGTCCTCTATAGTTTAACTTAAACTGAAAAAAATACATGTGCAGAATTTTCAGACCCTTGCAGGTAAATAATAAAGAAAGTTTAGGGTCAAGACCCTGATGGGTCATTTCATGAAGTTGGGACACCGGTGGGTTGATTACAAAGAGTTGGGACCCGACTGGGTAATCCACCCTTGATATTTTTTAACACAAAATCAGTAAAATGCCCAAAATGAACTTCCACTGATTGCGGGTAGCCTCAATCTGTGTTTTTTCGCTATTACGTGTAATAGTTTGTATGTGCATTAAGTGTAACCATTTTTACATAGGTTAGCGTTTTAATTTTAGAAGTCATTTGGCTCATTTTTTCTCCTAGTATTTTGCACTAAAGATTTAGATCATGACACACCTAATTGCGTTTGGCTCATATCCAAAAAATTGACCCAAATATGAAGTCCCCTGACACTCGGGCCCGGTACCTAAGACTAATAGAATAAAAGGACCCTTACGAATTCCAGAGAGAGAGAGAGAGATTGGTTAGGAAGACTGAAGTCTTACATTCAAATCTGGCAAAATGGATGACCCATTCACCACAGGTGGTGTACAGGCCGATACATAGTCACCAAGTCGAGGTTTCAAAAATAATTGGGCGATGTTAAAATAAATAAAAAAACCCACCAAATTTCAGCAAGTTCAGTGAAATATTTGGAAGAAAAATTGGAGAGAAATATAAATAATAATAAAAAAATAAGACTTAAAACTTAAAAGTATAATTTTTTTTAAAATATTAAAAATCATGATTTATTAAAAAATACGCAAATTTTAAAAATACAGGAATTTAAAAAAAATTCAGAGAGTAATTCAAGATTAATTCACAGAACCTTAAATTCAAGAATTATTTGCAACTTTTTCAAACTTCTGCGATTTTTCTAACTATGGAATATGGATACACCTACCATTTCCATAATCTATCCAACTGAATTTACTAAGAACAAACCCGCCCATTGAAGATAAATGAGAAGATTGAGAGGGTCTTTGAGAAGGAAGTTCACGGGGGTATCTTTGAGGCCAGTGGGAAAAGGGCATGGGACCGAATGGGTTAACCCTAGTGTTCAAAGAGCACTTATGTGAAATGATTAAGGGGGAGATTATGGAGATATTTGGGGAATGGTATGAAAATTGTGAAGTGGGAAAATGTGTAAACAACACCTTGACAATTATTCCAAAATTTGGGTGTAGTAAAGAGAGAAGATAAAAAATTGTTTAGTTTGCTTGGGAGCGTGTGTATAAGATTATAACAAAGATGTTGGCAAGTAGATTACCACCACTCGTGAACAAAATTATATCCCCAAACTAGAGTGTCTTTTTTAATGGGAGGCAGATCTTGAATTGTGCAGTAGTGGCTTATGAATGTACAAAATGGAGAGAGAAACCGAGAATGCCAGGTAATATGAAGGGTGGATATAGAGAAGGTATATGATGGAGGTCAATTGGATATTTCTAAATCACATGTTATGGAGGATGGGATGTAAACAAAAATGGATAAATTGGATTCTGTAGTTCGTTTCTCAAAGTTGATTAATGGGGCCCAAAAGGGATTGTTTAAAAGCAGATGACGGGTTCGGCAAGGGACTCCCTCTCCCCTTTCCTATTTAATATTATTGTAGAAGCTTTCTCTAGAGTTAATAGTAATGAAAACCGGATAACAATTGACGTTTATAGACCCTGATTAGCGCAATTATGTCACCAAATTATGAAGAACCGAGACTCGATTTAAGGTAGAAGGATAATAATTAATGGAACACTGATACCTCTTGACATAGATTGGTACCAATTAATGCAAACTGCAAACTTTGTAGAAATAAGTATAACTGCAGGAAACTATAAAGAGAAGCAGATGTCAGATGTTAGTAGATGAAAACCTACTTAATATCAGCCCTACTGTGTAAGAATAGAGTACATACACTCTGCCATACTCTAACAAGAAGCTGCAGCAACACTGAAAGAATTCTGTAGCAGATTAGAAGAAAACATCACATGATAGCAGTTCTATAAACTCCAAATCACAGAACATTGGTTCAGATTAGTAGCAGTCCAAAAGAATCTGAAAAGAACATTAGATCACCAGAAATAGATGTCTAAAAGGATAATGATGCGGAAACTTACTAAATTGCAATTTTGGAGCTGAGTTTAAGATTAAAATTAATTTAATCAATTAAAATAATAATTTTTCATAATAAATTGTCACGAAAAATTCTAGAAATTCAATTAGGCGATTTAATTTCGGCCCAAAATAGCGTTACATTCGTGTACGTTCCCTATCGTGGATCTAGAAGACTAGGGTTCTTATGAACGGCTAGATCTCCGATAGTTTTAGCGCGTCGAACGAACTCGCAAGCGAGTTCTCTCGATACCAAACGAAAATAAAAGGCTAATAAAGTTAATGATGAACAAAATATTGATTTAGGGCTTTTATAAGATCAATAAAATAATTAGGATTACGCTACTTACGCAAACCGTAAATCTAAAGAAGATAGAGATGGAAGAAGAGTTGGCCTCACACCAAACTGCAAGCAGGAATCGAATAATCGCACTCCGTTTTGAGAGAATCACACCCTTATGAAAGTTTAGAACTCTCAATTTTTGCATAAGCAATTTTCATTAACCAAAAAGTAATAATAAAAGTGTTTACAAGCCTTTAAATAGGCTAGCCAATGCATAAAATTAGAAATCCTATTATAACTCTAATTCCTAATTCAAATGAAAGAAATATCCTAATTCTTATAAAACAATAAAGTCCTAAAACAATAAAGAAACTAATCCTATTTCTAATAAAAGAAACAACTCTTACTTTCTAAAATAAAATAATAAAAGAGATTAATCCAAATTCAATTAGAATTCTTGAAATTCGTCACTTTATGTCCAGCTTCCAAAAACTAACCATAACTTCTTCAATGCATGTCGAAATTGCTCAAATTTTGGCTCGTTGGAAAGCTACTTCGATAAGCTTTCAAATATGACCAATTTTGTATCAATCTGACTTCATTTGACACTTCAAAATATGCTAAATATAAAAGTGATGGGATTAAAAGTTAAAGATCCTAATAAATTTTAGATTTTCTTCTTTCTGATCAAACGGGTCTTTAACGGGCCTTTTTGTAAAAACCCATTCGTGGGTCTACTTTCTCTTTTGACGTCTCTTCTTTATTCGATCACGATTCAAACAAGCGAATCTAAAATACGCATCAATCCCCTCTACTTTGAAAAAGTTCGACCTCAAACTTTGGTTGGCATGAATTTTTACGGTCGCGATCACAGATAATATATAGGGAATCTCGATCGGAAGCGGCTTGAATCGGATGTCCCCATCAACTCTCCCTGGGATAGAAGGATGCATTGTCGATGAATACTCGTTGTGATAAAGATCTAAAAGATTTGGATCAAGCTGCTGAAATTCCTCCTATGTAATCCAAGTATTCTCTTCGTCGCCCTTATTCTTCCACTTGACCAAATACTTCTGAAGTCCCCCGTGGTTGGTGGACACAATCTGATCTTCCAACACATCTTCGATGATCTCATGAATTTGTCGAGTAGGTGAGGGTAACAGTGTAGGAAGGGGAATAATTAGATCATCAGATGTAGAAGGCTCAAAGGGATTGGCAAGGATGGTTGAAGGGTCATGAAATGGAACAAGGTCCTCCACATTAAAAGTCGTGCTAATCCCCAATTCCGGCGAAAGATCTAAGATGTAAGCATTAGAACCGGCACGCTTCAAGATCTGATAGGGTCTAGCACCACGAGCTTGTAACTTCTTTGCAACTCCTTACGGGAATCGCTCGGGAACTTACTAAATGCAATGCTAGGGCTGAGATTAGGATTAAAATTAATTTACTCAATTAAAAATAATAATTTCTCATAACAAATTACTACGAAAAATTCTAGAAATTTAATTAGGTGATTTAATTTCGATCCAAAATAGCGTTACTTTCATGTACGTTCCCTATCGCGGATCTAGAAGACTAGGGCTCTTATGAACGGCTAGATCTTCGAAACTTTTAGGGCGTCAAACGAACTCGCAAGCGGGTTCTCTGGATACCAAACGAAAATAAAAGGCTAGTAAAATTAATGATGAATAAAATATTAATTTAAGACTTTTATGAGATCAATAAAATAATTAGGATTACGCTACTTATGTAGACCGTAGATCTAAAGAAGATAGAGATGAAAGAAGAGTTGGCCTCGCACCAAACCGCAAGTGGGAATCGAAGAATCGCTCTCCGTTTTGAGAGAATCACACCCTCACGAAAGTTTAGAACTCTCAATTTGTATCAGAGCGTTAATTTAGTTTTAGGGGTGCTCATATAAGTTTTAGCGTTTATTTTTATTTTATTTTTTTTTGTTAAAAAAAAATAAAATCAGAAAACATCTTGCTTTTGTCTGAAAATTTTCATCTACCTTTTTGTCTGTAATTTCTGCGTGGCTTTCGTCTGAAAATTTTTGTCTGCATTTTGTCTAAAAAGTTTGTCTGACTTTTGTCTACAATTTTGTCTGCCTTTTGTCTAAAATTTTTTGTCTAGCTTTTGTCTGAAATTGTTCTTCTAGCTTTTTGTCTTCATTTTTTGTATTTTTTTTTTTAAAAAGCTTTTGTCTAAGTTCTTTTTTTTTTGTCTAACTTTTGTCTTACATCAGTTAGTTTCATAATTGCATGTCATTTCAATCTTATTGCATTTTATTTTATTAGTGTGCACGTCTAGTTTTTGACAAAAGTCCTCATCAATTGTGTTTGAGTTGTGTTTGTGTCAAGCATCATGTATGAGTCACTTAGATGTCAACGTAACCTCCTTACCCGTCATGAAAGGGTACTAGCCAAACAAGAAAATCGCTACACTCCAAATTCTTGGCAAAGTCTCAAAAATTGTGATGAGACTAGAGTTAGGGGATACCCTCATCATCGTGTGTGACGGCCTGAATTTTGGCACTCCGAAACTCGTGCCATTGGTGCAGCCCTCAAGGCCGTGCCCCATAATGTAAATGCGGAACACTTGGTACATCCTATTCATAATATTAAATAAAAGAAAATAATCTAAAATAGATCTCCATTTCTTCAGTACGTTTATAAAAAAAAAACACGTGCCCAAAAGATAGTTCTGACTTCATGACTTCGCATGAACAAAAGAACCAACCCGAACCATCAGTGCCGTAGCTACGGTCACTCTCAATGGTTCGGCAAACGAATATTACATATTCGTTTACCCTCAAAATAAGGCTGGACGTACCAAGCTGAAATTCTCTTTTTCTTTACAAAATACTATCAAAATATGCAGCAAAAAATCTTCTAGAAGAATCTCTCCGGAGGAGGCTCAGTCTCCTCCCTTGGAAAGTAATCCGAATCACCGGGATCACCCTCGTCAGTAGCAATTCCTACATTCTCATCAAATTTTAAATCGTCACCTGTGACATATAGTCAAAGGGTGAGCTACATCTTAGCTCAATAGGGCAATATCACAGCAAATATATCCATTTTACAAACATATATTTCATGACAAGAATAGACATGCATTCATAGTTATATCATTTCTTGAAAAATAACTTTAAGATGTGACAAGACAATTTGACTACTTTTATCATT
Source organism: Chloranthus sessilifolius (assembly GCA_021018995.1). Taxonomy (NCBI): domain Eukaryota; kingdom Viridiplantae; phylum Streptophyta; class Magnoliopsida; order Chloranthales; family Chloranthaceae; genus Chloranthus; species Chloranthus sessilifolius. The sequence continues at coordinate 73,319,701 of CM037598.1, read as the reverse complement.
CTGATCATGCATTTCTTTCAATGACTACTAGTTTCCTTAGTTGCAACCAGGCTGAGATCATGACTTAAATCTTAACTTAAATAATCCCCGAGCAATATAGCATCAAGCCCCGATGGAATACCCTCCATCGTCATCTAATCAGACTATTTTTTATGGAATTGTCCTCGTCCCTGTCTCTTAGGCGACAGGCTTAATACTACTATACATCCCTGGGATGTCTGCTGGTGTACGAATTAGCCGCCGTACCGGTCACGGATATCCTATCGCGTCAGTCACGGTTATCCCGCTGCGTCGGTTGGGTATTCTCTGAACCTTAAATCGAATTGTGCAATAAATATAGTTATTCACCGTGAATTTGTGCTAATAGATAATAACACTTTGCATTCATGTTCTTGTTTATCTCTTTAACATGGATCTTTCATCCACCTCACATCCCTGGGATGTCACGCTGTCTATTGCATCTCTGCGATGCCTGTGTGTTCTTACATCCCTGGGATGATCTTTCTCTTACTTAACAAATTTCTCTTTTACTTGCGTAAACACATGCACTATTGCCATTTACTTTATGCTTTGCATTAACTATAACTCAACAAAATTTAACGAAACTTGCATCTTACACTATCAGTACATATGGGTTCGTAATATAGTATACTAGTTAGATATTCTCCTACCTTACAGGCGTCTCGAACCTTTGAATCCTCAAACCCGATCTTACTATGAGTAACTCAACAGTTCGGCTTAACCTAGGCATGATCAATGCATGATAAATATTACTAGTATGTCTAAACAGTGGTTCAAGAAGCTTAAGTTCTCTTACAATTCATTTACAAACTAAATTAGGCATCAAAGCCTAAATTTAACCAAATCGATCGAACGATTCACAAAATCGTTCGAACGAATTTCATATCGTTCGAACGATTTTTATTTCATTCGAACGAAATTGTCTTTTACTTTTTTCTTCTTCTGAGCAAACCGTTCAATCGATTTTTATTTCGATTGAATGGTTTCCAAAATCGAACGAACGAATTTCATATCGTTCGATCGATTTACTCAGAAACTTTTCTCTCTATTGATATCTTCTTCTCAGGCCAAATTCGTTCGATCGGATTCTCATTTCGATTGAACAAATTTGTCCTTCTTCAGCTATTGATCGAATTCATTATCCCATGCAATCATCTTATCTCCTTCATGTAGATTCGTCATTGATTTCCCATATCTTAGCTTTCTAATTTACATTAACATAAGAAATTAATTATAAAGATTTTGCTCACCTTCAATCGGTTGGATCCTTTGATCCCAAGTCTGATCTTACTAGGGTTTCTCAAACCCACAACTAAAACCTCTCCTCGATCCCGAGCTCGATCCGTTAGACTTAGCGAGCAAAGATCAAAGAACTGTATTCAATGCCTTCGTATGATTGCTCACATTTACTCTCTCACTCTCTCTCTCTTTCTCTTAACTCTCCTCTCAACTACTCCATTCAAACAATTTATTTCCCTTTTTCTTTCTTATAACTTATCCATTTGTCTTGGTGTTAAACACCAACATCTAAGGTACATGTGTGTGTGTGCATACATAAGGATACTCAGTCCATCTAAGGAGTGAGTTTATATTATACACCTCGTATACCTATGATTGACAAGTCGACCCTGTCAAAGGTGACCCGGTCAAACACGTGACCAGTTGGTCCGCATCCCGAGGTGAACCATTTAAATACGAAATTTCTGGGACGTTATATTCACCCCTCCTTGGGGATTTTCGTCCGCGAAAATGATACGCAAGAGGGTCCTCCCCCACACCCCAGCATGGGCCCCCACACGCAATATGTACACGTGGGACTAGTTCAAATACCCATCCTGCATGAACTACATGTAGTCACAAAGAAAACAACCACACACCCAGAATAGATAGCTAAATTGGAATCACATCCACCAAATAAAAGTAAATATAAACACCATTATATAGACAAGATAATATATATATATATATATATATATATATATATATATATATGCAGTCACAAAGAGTCGAGTGGCAGCCATGCCACGATTGTTCAAGAGGAAACATGTCCCCGGTTACCTGTGCTAAATTTACAAGTTATCCAACAAAATTTACAGGCAAAATAAAATAGTCCAAAATTTTGCAACCCCAAAACATGACACCAAATATAGGACACTCAAGACTCCCCGTCACCAGGCGGAATGCCGTCATCATCACACGTTCTTGCACCAGAAGTCGACGCTCCAGAGACCCATGCTTGCGCTGCGGCCATGCGTTGAAGATAGTCATCGGGGTACATGAAACGCATCGTCTCAGCATGTAGAGCGTCATAATAATCCAACCTGTGGTTGAGGAGGCGATTGTTCTCCGCCATTTGACGGGTGTTGGCTTCCAACAAGGCATATAGATCGGCAACCGTCGGAGTTGGAAGATCCTCATGTGGCGGTGGTGCTTGCTCCTGAGTGTGCTGATCAAAAGGCTGTTGCGGAGGAACATGAGCAGCAACTTCATCATAAACCGGGGTAGCATGTGGTGGTTGGTCTTGAGGGTTGGTTTCCGGTTGGGGTTCCGGTTGGGGTGGTACCTCGGCTATCAGCTTTTTAACTAATTTAACGTACGTCCGGTTCCAATCAACCATGGCAAAAGGTTGAATATTGCCGATCAGCTTGAACTCATTTGGGGAGAGGGTGTAGGTATCATCCCCCGCATAGTCCTCTACCATTAGTGAAATGAGCCTTGCATAAGGCATGTCATCAATCGATTTCTTCACATTGGGCAACATCTTCTTCCGGGAATATTTCATTCCCTCCAAAACCATTTTGGGGGCATTGAACCATCGCCCATTGAAAGCTGAAAAGAGTGCCATTTGAACCTCACCAACTCTCTCGGTCCGATGGCGTAAGGGGTACAAATTACAGTGGATGATGGAATCAAGCATCCAGAGGTCACGGGGCAAATCAACTCGTTTGATAGAATGACCCGAACCTATTTGGCCCTGGGTCATGTGATCGGCTACATACTGATAGTCTAAGCCCTTTGGAAACGGCTCAGCTAATGCTATATCTTCATTGTTATACGCGGGGAAACATTCCAACGCATCCGCCACGTCATCAAATGTAAAGGTATACGGTCTATTATCAATTTTTGTTTTTAAAATGGTAGGATCCTTAATGATCTCCATATTCTGGTAAAAGAGTTGAACGATTCGAGGGTAATAGCTATCGTTGCATGGTTTTAGAATACCCGTTAAACCAGCAGTGGAAATGTAATCGAATGCCCAATGTGTTTCATCATGCTTGGCAAAAGTCTTAGGATCGATTATCCACTCGGGTTCAAAATCCTTATCCGACCACCATTCATTTGGTCGTTCACGGTTAGGTGGTGGAGGCGGTGCTTGTACGGGCGGTGCCAATGAAGAACCCGTAGGTGGTTTCTTCGGTGGTGGTTGCGAGGAAGAACCCGAAGTGGGTTTCTTTGGTGTCGTACTCGCCGTGGATTGGCGAGTCTTGGGTGGCATTTTAACTAAGCACAATGTAGAGTTTATGTACTTAGCCCTAAATCTACCAAATACGAAGAGAAATGGATTTGTTAAGACTAAAATTGAGGTTAATGATTACCTCAAGATGACCCAAACGGATGATGGCAATGTTTCAAGCGTGAAGATAGCCATAATCGATGAAGATCGGAGACCCTCACAAACCCTAAGGTTCTTCCCAAAAGAAAAAAAAATATAAGCTTGCTGATTTTTCGAACGAATGAAAAAAATTCGAATGCAGCAATATATAGATTGTCAAATCGATCCGGTCAGTCGTTTCACTCCTCTGGTCTCTACTACTAGACCCTGCCTGAAATCTCTCGTCACCGCTCTGGATTCTATTCTGAGTACCTTTCGGTCGACCCCGTCTTCCAAAAGACATCGTGCTCTGCATATGAAACCAAAGTTTTGTTAGCAGAAGATCCCTTCACTCCAACAAAATCCAAGACTTTGTCAGAAATTCTAAAGAAAAGGAAACCTCTGCCATCGTGAATTTCGAGGCCGTGCCCTATAATGTAAATGCAGAACACTTGGTACATCCTATTCATAATATTAAAAAAAAGAAAATAATGCAAAATAGATCTCCATTTCTTCAGTACGTTTATAAAAAAAAAACACGTGCCCAAAAGATAGTTCTAACTTCATGACTTCGCATGAACAAAAGAACCAACCCGAACCATCAGTGCTGTAGCTACGGTCACTCTCAATGGTTCGGCAAAAGAATATTACATATTCGTTTACCCTCAAAATAAGGCTGGACGTACCAAGCCGAAATTCTCTTTTTCTTTACAAAATACTATCAAAATATGCAGCGAAAAATCTTCTAGAAGAATCTCTCCGGAGGAGGCTCAGTCTCCTCCCTTGGAAAGTAATCCGAATCACCGGGATCACCCTCGTCAGTAGCAATTCCTACATTCTCATCAAATTCTAAACCGTCACCTGTGACATATAGTCAAAGGGTGAGCTACATCCTAGCTCAATAGGGCAATATCACAGCAAATATATCCATTTTACAAACATATATTTCATGACAAGAGTAGACATGCATTCATAGTTATATCATTTCTTGAAAAATAACTTTAAGATGTGATAAGACAATTTGACTACTTTTATCATTCTGATCATGCATTTCTTTCAATGACTACTAGTTTCCTTAGTTGCAATTTGGCTGAGATCATGACTTAAATCTTAACTTAAATAATCCCCGAGCAATATAGCATCGAGCCCCAATGGAATACCCTCCATCGTCGTCTAATCAGACTATTTTTCATGGAATTGTCCTCGTCCCCGTCTCTTAGGCGACGGGCTTAATACTACTATGCATCCCTGGGATGTCTGCTGGTGTACGGATTAGCCGCCGTACTGGTCACGGATATCTTGCCGCGTCAGTCACGGTTATCCCGCCGTGTCGGTTGGGTATTCTCTAAACCTTAAATTGAATTGTGCAATAAATATAGTTATTCACCGTGAATTTGTGCTAATGGATAATAACACTCAGCCCGTGCATTCATATTTATTGTTTATCTCTTTAACATGGATCTTTCATCCACCTCACATCCCTGGGATGTCACACTGTCTATTGCATCTCTGCGATGCCCGTGTGTTCTTACATCCCTGGGATGATCTTTCTCTTACTTAACAAATTTCTCTTTTACTTGCGTAAACACATGCAATATTGCCATTTACTTTATGCTTTGCATTAACTATAACTCAACAAAATTTAACGAAACATGCATCTTACACTATCACTACATATGGGTTCGAAATATAGTATACTAGTTAGATATTCCCCTACCTTACAGGCGTCTCGAACCTTTGAATCCTCAAACCCTATCCTACTATGAGTAACTCAACGGTTCAGCTTAACCTAGGCATGATCAATGCATGATAAATATTACTACTATGTCTAAACAGTGGTTCAAGAAGCTTAAGTTCTCTTACAATTCATTTACAAACTAAATTAGGCATCAAAGCCTAAATTTAACCAAATCGATCGAACGATTTCCAAATCGTTCGAACGATTCACAAAATCGTTCGAACGGTTTCTAAATCGTTCGAACGATTTTTATTTCGTTCGAACGAAATTGTCTTTTACCTTTTTCTTCTTTTGAGCGGTTTCCATTGAACGGTTTTCAATTGAACGGTTTCCAAAATCGAACGAACGAATTTCATATCGTTCGATCAATTTACTCAGAAACTTTTCTCTCTTTTCATATCTTCTTCTTAGGCCAAATTCGTTTGATCGGATTCTCATTTCGATTGAACGAATTTGTCCTTCTTCAGCTATGGATCGAATTCATTATCCCATGCAATCATCTTATCTCCTTCATGTAGATTCGTCATTGATTTCCCATATCTTAGCTTTCTAATTTACATTAACATAAGAAAATAATTATAAAGATTTTGCTCACCTTCAATCGGTTGGATCCTTTGATCCCAAGTCTGATCTTACTAGGGTTTCTCAAACCCACAACTAAAACCTCTCCTCGATCCCAAGCTCGATTCGTTAGACTTAGCGAGCCAAGATCAAAGAACTGTATTCAATGCCTTCGTATGATTGCTCACATTTACTCTCTCACTCTCTCTCTCTTTCTCTTAACTCTCCTCTCAACTACTCCATTCAAACAATTTATTTCCCTTTTTCTTTCTTATAACATATCCATTTGTCTTGGTGTTAAACACCAACATCTAAGGTACATGTGTATGTGTGCATACATAAGGATACTCAATCCATCTAAGGAGTGAGTTTATATTATACACCTCGTATACCTACGATTGACAAGTCGACCTTGTCAAAGGTGACCTGGTCAAACACGTGACCAGTTGGTCCGCATCCCAAGGTAAACCATTTAAATATGAAATTTCTGGGACGTTACATCATGAATCTGAGTATGACCCAGCCGAGAAGTTTCTCAAATCTATTCTAGATGAGGTTCCAAATTTTGAGGGATGGTTGAATCCCAAAACCTTCGTGGAGTGGTTGTCTAGTGTAGAAGAATATTTTGATTGGTATGGCGTACCAAAGGAGTATAAAATTAGGCTAACAAAAACAAAGTTGGAGGGTAACGCCAAAATTTTTTGGACTCGCGTAGAACGTCGTACTGAATCTCTTCAAAATAAATAGATCTCCACATGGGAGGACATGAAGGTGAGACTTATTGAAAAGTATGTTCCTTTAACACACCATCATTCTTCGGGGTTTGAAAACTAAGACGAATAAATGTCCTGATTGCCTTAAGTGTCAAGGGTTTGGACATTTTGCATACCAATGCCCCACGAAATTTCTCAGTCCGAATTTATTAACTAAAAGAGTGAGTCCTAAGGAGCCGGAGAATAGGGAAGTGAAAGAAGTGTACGACCCTAGTACCGTGTTGAGTGAAGAGGAGATAGAAGAAGCTAAAGAAACTCTAGTTTGTGTTAAAGAGACTTCTATTTCCCTTGTGAGTAGTGATGTTGAGTCACCCACACATGAACCAATCAAGTCACTTATCTATAAGTCATTGGTATCCGTAGAGTTGGGTGCACATGACTTGTTGGTGCCCCTTGAATTGAGTACACGTGAGTCTATTGAACTAGGTACACAAGAACCATTAGGGTCTATTGAATCAAGTACCCCAGAGTCTTTGGTTTTGGTTGAAGTGAGTACACATGAGTTAATTGAGTCAAGTGTAGATGCACGTATACTTTTTTTAGGCCCAACAACAAAACCTTTAGACCCATTCCTTGAGGCCCATCCACCTGAGCTCAATTCTATCTACTCATTGCTTTCCAAATATCCGCCTGAACAATATGTTAAGAGGTTAGATGGAAAAGTTTTAGGAGATTCATATTTTGTTACTACAGTATAGACACACCAAGCATATTGAGAGTATCTTCTTAAGTGGAAAGGTAAATCAAAAATTGATAACACTTGGACTGCAATGAGAACATAATTTGAGAAACATCAAGCATACCTCATCCAGTGGAAGGGTAAGCCGAATACTAGAACGCACATAGATTTTCTCCCAATGTCCATTCATCAAAGGTCATCAAAGTCTGCATCCACTTTTGCATATCACATTCATGAGTTGCATGTTGAGATTAAGACAAAAATTAATTTAAAGAATGAAAAATATAAGTTCTCTGCAAATTCTCATAGACGGTTCAAAGAATTTCAAGAGGGTAATTTTATGATGGTTCGAAATAGACCCGAGCGATTCCTACAAAGAGTTGCAAAGAAGTTACGAGCTCGTAGTGCTGGACCTTATCAGACTTGAAGTGTGCCAGTTCTAATGCTTAGATCTTCCGCCGGAATTGGGGATTAGCACGACTTTTAATGTGGAGGACCTTGTTCCATTCCATGGCCCTTCAACCATCCCTGCCAACCCCTTTGAGCCTTCTACATCCGGTGATCCAATTATTTCCCTTCCTATACCGTTACCCCCACCTACTCGGTAAATCCGTGAGATCATCGAAGATGTGTTGGAAGATCAGATTGTGTCCACCAAACGGGGGACTTCAGAAGTACTTGGTCAAGTGGAAGAACAAGGCCAACACAGAAAATACTTGGATTACACAGGAGGAATTTCAACAGCTTAATCCGGATCTTTTCGACCGTTATCACAACCATCATTCATTGGGGATGAATCTGTCTAACCCGGGGAGAGTTGATGGGGACGTCCGATTCAAGCCATTTCCGATTGAGGTTCCCTATATATAGTCTGTGATCGCGACCTTGAAAATTCATGCCAACCAAAGTTCGAGGTCGAACTTTTTCAAAAGTAATAATAAAAGTGTTTAGAAGCCTTTAAATAGGCTAGCCAATGCATAAAATTAGAAATCCTATTATGACTCTAATTCCTAATTCAAATAAAAGAAATATCTTAATTCTTATAAAACAATAAAGTCCTAAAACAATAAAGAAACTAATCCTATTTCTAATAAAAGAAACAACTCTTACTTTCTAAAATAAAAAAATAAAAGAGACTAATCCTAATTCAATTAGGATTCTTGAAATTTGTCACTTTATGTCCAGCTTCCAAAAACTAACCATAACTTCTTCAATACTTGTCGGAATTGTTCAAATTTTGGCTCGTTGGAAAGCTACTTCGATAAGCTTTCAAATATGACCAATTTTGTATCAATCCGACTTAGTTTGACACTTTAAAATACGCCAAATATAAAAGTGACGGGATTAAAAGTTAAAGACCCTAATAAATTTTGGATTTTCTTCTTTTTGATCAAATGGGTCTTTAATGGGCCTTTTTTTAAAAACCCATTCGTGGGTCTACTTTCTCTTTTAACGTGTCTTCTTTGTCCGATCATGATTCAAACAGACAGATCTAAAATACGCGTAAGATAATTTACAGAATAGTAAGCAACAGTCAAAATATACACACAGCAGCAGCAAACTAAGGCTCAAAAGCCTCAGGATCATTCCCCAAAACTCAGCTAATACCAGTAAAAGAGTAAAAAATGACTACAATCAGTACAAATAGAAGTCTAAAACAACAACAACCAGCATTAAACTGACACTGAAAAGTCTCGAGGTATCATAGAAATAGATATCTTGTTGTCACCCTTTTTCTTCTCAAATCTCATTTCTTATATTTTATTAAAAAAAACCACAACTCTCGGCTACTAGAATTTTCATGCAGTTTACAATAAATAGAAATTAACAAAAAAATATAAGAAGAAACATTTCTTGTTTACCCTAACTAGACTCCTAATCTTACTTGGACTAAAATAGAAATAACGTATCTAACATTACTCCCTATTGTGTAGGATTCGATACCATTAAAATTATCAAAGACATACCAACTTTAAAACCGAGAGCCCCTAAATTCTTGAACTCGAAATTCAAAAGAAAGTTGAGAATACCGAGAAACAATCTCTGTAAAGACTCGTATTTTGAACCCGAGTTAGACTGACCCCATGTGTGTATTCGGCTCGGCGACCGACGTCACCATTTGTTTTAGATTTTTATCTAGATGTGATTGTGTGAACAGATTCTGATTTAGAGCCCATTTGGACCCTCGTGTGAAAGTCTTGCACCGACCTTGGTGTGGCCGCTCAACACCGGGCTTGAGTTTTAAAATTAGAAGTATATATAACACACAAGAGGTGTGTGTGTGCTTAACTTTGTGAGCAATCCTATTATAAGAAGGAATTGCATTCCCATATTATAGTAGGTTTTGTTAAGAGAGGAAGAGACGTGAGTGCCGTGAAGAACTGTAGCCGTTTGATAGTTACCCAACCATGCGAAACTCCGTATTCTCTTTTCTTCAATCATCGTAGGAGATCGGTTTAGGAAACCTCTTTCTCTAGAACCCTCTTTGTTGAAAACCCTTGAACCTTAGAAAGAACTTGAATCAACCTTGGATTCATAGTTGGCATTTGGGAGAGGTTGAGATCATTGGGGACATGTTGGAGTTGTCACTGTGAACTCGTGGGATTGATCGCGGCGCGAATCGTCAAGGAAACCCGCCGGTTTCGTTCCGAAGCTCCGTTCGCGTGACTTGTTTCTAATCAAGGAATCCTTAGACTAAAGGTATGTTTTAATTCAATTTATTGATTAAAATCATTAGATTAGCCATGGGTTTTGCTTTGGGATGTATGGGTTTCGATTCGGGTGAAAACGAGCGAAATCGCATCGCTGTAGCTCGCTCGAGCGAGCTATTATCATCGCTCGAGCGAGGATACACCAAAAGTTTGACTTTAAAAGTCTTATACTCGAAAAGGTGTTCCCTGCCCTCTCTCGAGCGAGCTTAAGTCATCGCTCGAGCGAGCTATTATCATCGCTCGAGCGAGGTATCGTTGAACTCCGATACTATCTTAGTATTGTAGTCATAAATTTTTATCCCGAACTCCAATTGCAATGATTCATTTTGCGTTTGAAAGCTAACAGAAAACTCTACAACTTTCCTGTTTTGACCAACTCGTGAATCAATCGTCTTGATGGTCAAAAATGTATGAGAAGGTTACGTCAAATTCTAGGATTGGCACAACTTGCCTGTTTTGACTTGTTTTTGAGAAAACACTTAAATAGGTCTATATTATTAGTGATTAGAGTTAATCTTAATGCATGAATGTATATTGTGATGTAGATTGAGGGTGAGAGACCATCAATAGGACTTTGCTTGACTTCGCGTAACTCCGAGTTTTGGTAGGAGAATCTCATCTTTACAGTATTTTATTTTAATTCGCATGGATATTTTGAATTAAAATCTTTGAACTTACATATGCCATTGAAATTACATCTGTAAACTGAAATTGATATGAATGACTGAAAATCTAAATCTACCTGAATCCTAAAATGTGAATCTGCTTAAGCTCTGAAAATCTGAAATCAAGAACCTGAACTATATATAAGAGACTTGCATCTGATTTATATTAGTATCTGCATTTGTTTTATGATTGACCTGAACGACCCCTCAAAAAAATTCCTGGATAACTTTCTAGCACAAGTTTCCCTCATTACGCAGGGGCTTGTTGCATCCTGAGAAAGGGTTCATAAACGACGATGGTAGGTAGGGGTTCCCATCGGCTATATTCCTGCTCTCGAGATATAGTTTACTCGGGAGGTATTTTAAGTTGAGGATTAAGTCATGAATTGCTGAACTTTTCATATAGAAGTTAGAGAAACTAAGACACTGAAACATTGCATCTGTTCTTGAAACTATTTTCACACATTTAGAAATAAATCTTACATATGATTACCGCACCTAAATTCAGTTTATTATCTGCTTATATGTTTGACAAGCTATATTCTGGTATTTGTTTTGAAATCATGTTAGTTAAAGTAAAATGTCGTAGATGTCTTTCTTCTACTGAGCTTTGTTGACAGTCCGTGTAATCGACGCATTGCTCGTGGTCGTGAGATCGATCCCCGACTACGCACTGAGGAAGAGCTTGAGGTTCCTCCTGAGGAGTTTTTCCCAGTATGGAACTTATTGATTTTCTTACTTGTGGTGAGAGTTAGACTTGAATTTGTGGGCCCATTTTAGTTGGATATTATAGTTTTGTACTTGACGTTGATTTTTGTTATGAGCCATGTTTCGATGATGGTCGGCCATCATCGGTGGTTCTTTACTTTTAATTGCTTCAGCATTTATTTTAGCTATGGATATTTATTGCGCTTTACTCTGATATGTGCCCTGTTTGTCCGGCTTATCGTTTATTCGATAGGTTGGCGAACCGGCCTTTCCTATACCTGAGGGATTGGAAAAGTCGGATCGTCACAATCTCGGTAATGTCCCTGGAATTGAAGTGGTTCATGGTCCCACTTTAAGGTCACATGAGCCCACCTTTTACAATCATTATATCCCCTAAATTCTTGAACTCGAAATTCAAAAGAAAGTTGAGATTACTGAGAAACAATATCGGTAATGTCCCTTGAATTTAAGTGGTTCATGTTCCCACTTTAAGGTCACATGAGCTTGCCTTTTACAATCACAACCCCAGCAGTAAAGGACATAGAGATTCTGTTTCTCTGCCATCAACTTAAATTTTTATTTTCTGGCGGCAAATATCGAATGAATTAAAAAATAAATTTCGGTAGATTCAAACTCAATAGAATATTATATTGAGTTTGTTCGTCAAACTTGATGGAACCACTAGATTATATATCAATATATCACACATACATATGAAGTGGACAGCAATACTATTATTATATGGGAAAGGGCTCTGCTCTGAAAGCACTGCTAATAGTCAATAATGTGTAAAAAAGTGCAACCATGCAAAATCCAAAACGAAATTCAAAAAAAAAAAAATAAAAAGATTTCTCGTAATATCAGATCAAATGAAATCCACAGAAGTAATATAATCAATATAAAATCAATCAGATAAAACTATAGACGAAAAGAAAATATAATGCATATATTTTAGAAAGATATATGCACAGAACCACGTATATCTATCTAAATTGGGAGCGATTCTGGACAATGTGGAGTCCATTTGGATAAAAAACTAGTCCCCGAATTACCAGTGTTCTAAAACCTTATTCAATCACAAAAACCCCGTCAGTCATAAAAAACTATCCTAATTGTTCATAAAAAAGCCCAATCGATCATTAAAAACCCTAGAATCGAGAAAAATAAATCCTAATCAATCATTAAAGAGACCTAAAATCGAACATCAAACACTCTAGAATCAATGAAAAATAACTCAAATGAATCATTGAAAACCTAGAAACGATCTTTAAAGACCCTAATCACTCATCAAAAATCCCTAATAGATCATTGAAAACCAGAATCGATCATCAGAACACCATAATTGATCATTGAAAAACCCTAGATCAGCCATAAAAACCCTAGTTCGACCATTATCGATCATTGCAATACCTTAATAGAGGAGAAATGTGAGAGAGAGAATGAGATTTTGCAGGAAGAGAAAGCTTACCGAAGCTATAAAATGAGGAATCTTGCAAGGCGCTCGATTCTCTCAACCAACATATAGGAGCCCAACGTTCTTTTCTGAGTCGTAGGAAAAGAAGAAATCCTTCGATTTTAAACGGATTTCGTAGTTTCCGAAGCGGTGGAAAAGATGTTTATTTTCCGCCCATTTTCGACGCCTTAATTTTGTTGCCAAACGAAGGATTCGGCCTCATTTCCTTTCCTTTCCTCCCAATTCCTTTTCTTTCCCCCTATCCAAACAGACCCTTATTTATTTCTTCGTCCAAAACTTTCCCTGACAACAAACTCGCCATCTCTTTGTTTAGTTTCCTCTTAAAAGGAATAGGAGGAATTAGATGCTTGCTTGATGGAGTGAATATCCTTCAATAAAGTGGATTGATAGCTTCAACAATCTAACCCAAGTTTCTAATCCGGTCACCAGAAGGCAATTCCAATTCATGAATGTTGTCAGTAGATATCCTAGAGGTGACTGATGCATAGAAATATTGGGTATTGCTATCACCATATTTGTAGGTCCTCTCTAAATTTAATGGAAGCAACTTTTTCTTCAGCAACAATGGCTATGTTGAGGGGGTCACTACGAAGATTAGCCTACAAGGATTGGAGCTCTTCTCTAGCTCGATCTCTTCGCCCATGAATGGAACCCAAATATTGTCTATTCTAATTACTAATTTCCTTTTTCAAAATCCTATGATTCTCTTGAATTGCATAGATGAGAGTTCCTCATATTTGCAACTTCCACGTTTCTCTAACAATGTCTTCGAAGCCCTTCTGATGAAACCGGACACTAAATATCTTAAACGGCTTAGGGCCTTTCGAGGATTGCTCTTGTTGGATTACACCAACTAGGATTGGAAGAAGATGGCACTCTAAAGAGAAGAAGGTTGTTCTCTTATGTAGAAAAATATAAAAAATAAAGACTAAAGTAATATACTATTTAGAACCTTTCAAATTTCATTCATATGACATGTAAAATAAAAATACATGAGTGATAAATATAGTCAAAAATACAAATCCAGAAATAAATAAGCATACACTCCCAAAGCAACAACTTAGCATAGAAAAAGATAGAAAATTATATTCTCAAAGTATATTGAATATTCTCAAGACACCACATTAATTACACCAATTTCTTATGACAAAAAAGAATTCCAAGATTGACTAATATAATTGCAAATGGGCCAATGACCCAAAAGATAAAATGGGCCAGGGGCCGGTCTAACTTATAATTCTAACAGCCTCCCTTGAGCTAGACCGATTGAACGCCGAGCTTTTCTTTGATCTTGATAAAAGTTTCTTTGTTCAATACCTTTACAAAAATATCCACTATTAGATCTTGTGATTTGTAAGGTTTCACATCAATTTCACCATCATTGATCAAGTCACGGATGAAATGATACTTAATTAGAATGTGCTTACTTTTGTAGTAAAAAACGGGATTCGTGGTTAGTACAATGACTAAACGATTATCACAAAATAAATTTGTAGCTTCAATTGATGAATGCCTAAGTTCCTCTAAGACCCATCTTAACCAAAGTGCTTGACAACCCGCTAATGCTAATAAAATGTACTCCGTTTCGGTTGTAGAGAGAGCAACTACTTGTTGTTTCTTTGAAGTCCATGAAATTAAACTCAAACCAATATTAAAATTGTAACTAGAAGTACTTTTGCCATCATCTGCACTTCCACCCCAATCAGTATCACAATATCCAACCAAACATGAATTTTGAACCCTTTTATAATGTATACCATTATTAATGATACCACATACATATCGCAAAATTTTCTTTTCGGTATTCCAATGACTTCTTCTAGGTGATTCCATGAAATGGCTAATCATGCTAACCGCAAACATAATATCCGATCTTGTGGCGGTCAAGTACATGAGGTTATCAATAAGACTCTGGTAAAGAGTTTCATTATTTCTTTTTTCATTAGCATTTTTGCTAAGTTTCAAACCAACCTTCATTAGAGTGCAAATAGGATTTGCATCTTTCATTCTAAACTTTTTCAATAAATCTTTTGCATACTTCTTTTGAGATATAAAAATCTCATCTTCATTTTGCTTTACTTCAATGCCAAGAAAGAAATGTAGGAGACCCATATTAGTCACCTCAAATTCAAGCATCATGGATTTTTTAAATTCATCACATATGCTTAAACTATTACCGGTGAAGATTAAATCATCAACATATAAACAAACAACTAAGAACTCACTTTGAGTGTTATCTTTGATGTAGAGAGCGTGTTCAAAAAGACACCTTTTGAATCCATTCTTTATAAAGTACCTATCAATACGACTATATCATGCCCTTGGTGCTTGCTTTAAACCGTAAAGTGCTTTCTTCAATCTACAAACTTTATGCTCTTTACCCTTTTCTAAAATCCAGGAGGTTGATCAACATAAACATCTTCAAGAATATCTTTTAAGAATGCTGATTTGACATCCATTTGATAAACCTTCCAATTTCCTTGAGCCGCCAATGCTAAGGCCAATCTAACAGTCTCAAGCTGAGCAACGGGAGCAAAAACTTCATTGAAGTCTATGCCATGTCTTTGCTTGTAGCCTTTCACCACTAACCGAGCTTTGTGCTTTTCAACTTCACCTTTTGCATTTAACTTAGTTTTATATATCCATTTTACACCAATGGATTTATGCCCATTTGGAAGTTCCGTTAACTCTCAAGTCTCATTTCTTTTGATAAAATCAATTTATTAATTCATTACATAGTTCCACTTTTCATCTTTAGATGCTTCTTCAAAAGAAATTAGATCGGCATCGGCATATAGTGCAAAGTTAATCTCATCTTCATCAAAAAGTCTTCTTGATGCTTCATAAATTTCATTGATGCTTTTAGTCTTCTTTGGAGGAGAATTTGAACTTGTTGATGATGATGATGATAATAATGATGATGATGATAATGATGATGATGATAATGATACTGAAGATGGTGAAGATGGTGAAGATGAAGATGGAGAGGAAGATCTATCCTCTTCATGCTTACAATTTTGAGCATCTTTCAATTCTTCTTCGTTGACACAAATAGACTTTTGTGTCTCTTCTTGGAAATCCCAATCCCAAGCTTCTTCTTCATTAAATTTTACACCTCTACTTGTGATAGTTTTTTTGGTGATGGGATTAAACAAATTGTATGCCTTTGAAGTTTCACTATAACCAATAAGAATGCAATTTTCAGATTTATCATCCAATATTTTTTTTCTTTCATCCGACACATAAGAATTTCTAATGCTGCCAAATATCCTCAAATGCGCAACACATGGTTTGTGTCCATTCCATGCTTCTTGTGGTGTCATGCCTTTAACACTTTTGGATAAGGCACGATTAAAAGGATAATTGGTACATGCAACGACTTCGGCCCAAAATATATTTGGAATCCCTTTGGCTTTTAACATACTTCTAGCCAATTTCATAAGTGTTCTATTTTTTCCTTCGACAATACCATTTTGCTGAGGTGTGTACCGAGTGGCTAATTGATGCCGAATGCCATTATCTTTTAAGAAATTCTCAAAATCATGAGAAACATATTCACCACCTTGATTGGTACTGTAATATCTCTTAAAATTGAGTGATGAATAGTGACCTCGGGATCTGTGCCCGATTGGTCGTAGGTTGACCAAGTGATGGTCAAATAGTAGATTTGAGAAGAAAAGTATTTTATGATGTAAATATGACCTAAGCATGGAGTTAGAGATTAGTTAAGGGTCACATACACCTATCTCTGGTGTATGTGCTCAACACCAAAGCAAGAGAGTTATAAGGGTTTTAATACCTTAAAGAAGCTATTCTCTTGTTTGGGTTGGTGAGAGAAGTTAAGAGGAGAGAGAGAGAGAGAGAGAGAGAGAGAGAGAATAAAGGGGAGTTAATGGCAATGAGAGTTATTGTGGTTCGGATTTGAGGAAGGGTTTGAGCATTGAATGTCGGATTCGACGCGTGAAGGACCGTTGAAGCAAGAGCTGAAACCCTAGCTATTAAACCAACCAATCCATTCTTTAAGAGATTGATTTGAGGTGAGTTTCGTTAGATTTAAATGCATAAAGTTTTGATGATTAAGTTCAGTCAAGTATCAAATGACACAAATTATAGAAATATCGACTAAGGAAACCTTAAAAATCATAAAAGCACTCATAGCTAACATTACAAAAAAATCTTAAGGGCCTGTTTCGATAAAAACACGGGAAATATGGAAAAGTAAAATAATATTCCTATATTTTCCCATGGATACCTAAGTTGTAGGAAACCATGGGATTCCTTCGTTTCCCTTTGATTCCCACTGTTTGGATAACCACATTGCTAGCTTGGAAAACGAAGGACTAATCAAATCTTGTGTTTGGATACATATGCATGAAATTGTAGGAAAATTACATATCCTAACAAAACAAATAGCCAAATGACCAAAAACATATATATGTATTAAGTTTTTTTTCTCTTTACATACCTTAGTGAATTGCTCCGGTGGTTGGCTTAGTTCTTTGTGAAGGTGAGGTTCTAAGTTCGAACCTTTTTATGTGTAATAAATTATTTATTTTTTAAAATTAATTATACTAAAGCATATACACAATATATGTGAGTATATAGCTCTACAATATAGTAGAGCTTATTGTGAGAGAAATCTCTCCAACAATAAGTCCGTTCAACACCTAAATGGATGGAGGGGAGCTTAAAAATAGGCCAAAATTGTGAGATTTGTTTAAAAAAAAATCAAAGAAAAAATATTTGTTATGAAAACAAACCTTAGTAACAAATTTTTAGAATGTTTGGGTGGTCAATTGACCACTCAAGTCATAACGTGGCTCTGCCGCTGACTTTTAGGGATGTGTGCCATATAGATCAACATCAGACCGTCTGATAGGAGCGTCATTGTAGACACCCCCATTTTGCCCTCTCGGAATATACAAATCTATTCGGTCAACCTTTGACCTCGCCCGTCACTTTTCGGAAAGGACTTACCTTCTCTGGAAGTTTCATAACCCTAATGTGGGACCATATATTGAAACAATAGTATATGGCTGGACACAGGTGCTGAAACAATAGCTCTGTGGCTCAGGCCCCACAACCCTAACGTGGGAACCATGCGCTAAAACAATAGTACATGACTGAACAGAGGCTGAAACAATAACTTTGTGGATCAGATCCCGACGTAGGGAGACTATATACTGAAACAATAGTATATAGTCAAAATACAAACTGAAATAATAATCTAGCATTTTAGACCCCCTAACCCTAAATTGGGAACCATGCACTGAAACAATAGTACATGGCTAAAAAGAGGCTGAAACAATAGCTCTGTGGCTTAGATCCCAACGTGGGGGAGACTATATACTGAAGTAATAGTATATAGTCAAAATACAGACTGAAATAATAGTCTGACATTTCAGACCCCTTAACCCTAACTTAGGAACCATGAACTGAAACAATAGTACATGACTGAATGCAGGCTGAAACAAAACTTTTGTGGCTTAGATCTCAACGTAGGGAGACTATGTACTGAAACAATAGTATATAGTCGAAATGCAGACTGAAATAATAGTCTGGCATTTCAGACCCGACCCGGACTCAAACAACCCCGAATTATGCACCTAAAATCACGCGCGCAATTCAATTGCATGCAAACCCACAATGTGCAATCAGTCCCATCTCAGACTAGACTTTCTTTCCCAGACCATGTCGAGACTCGATTATGCGCCCCACACGACACGCGCGATCTGATTGAGCGCCCTATTATAGGCGCGCAATTGGCCTACGCCCGACCTAGTCTCACAGTCCTTGACCTCCAAGATTCAACGATTAAGCGCTTCGGATGAAATGCTTAATCAGATTTCGTACCTCAAACAAGGCATGCAATTAGTCCTAATATGATAAGAACTAGGAAACTCGGTTGAGCTAGTCAGCCGATCGCTTACTGAGTCGGTGACCGACTCAAAGCGATTAAGCACTGGGAGACCGACGCACGATTCAGTTAAACGCTTGAAACAGGGCATTTAATTAGAAAAAAATTTATAAAAGACCTTTTTGAATTCGACCTTAAAAGAGGACGAAAAAATAGAGAGAACACAGAGCGAATTCAGAGAGAAATAGAGCAATGACTTCGAGATTCGAGCTTCACGTCCTCCGCATCCAAACTTCGAATTTCAAGATTCCTCTCTACAGCCCCGACCTTAGGTAAGAATTTAGTTTTTAGTTTCTAACCCTAGTTTTAATTCTTAGATTTAGGTTTTTTTTAGTTTTAACTATTAATATTAAATTTTCAATCTTAGATCGTAGAACCCTTTTTTTTAGACCGTAATTTTAATATCTGGTTCTAGTATTCAGTTTCTAGAACTAGTCCTTAATCTGACGGTCTAATCACCGACCATAAACTTTAATTTTATTCTGAAATCTTAATCTCTAGTCCTATCATAAATCTCTGGTGCTAGTCCTTAGTTTCTAGAACCAGTCCTTAATCATACGGTCTGATTTTTTGATTTCGGTCCCAAATTCCGTCCTCATACTTTAAATTCTAGTTTTCAATTCCTCAATTTAAGATTTCTAAAAATCCCAATTTATAATTAAGTTTTTTTTTTTTTTTAATTTCTAGTTTCATAATTTAATTCATAATTATAACCTGAAATTATCAACTTTAAAAATCCAAATAAATACTATATTATAATCCAAAATTCGATTTGCTTAAATCTCAGCCACCCGATTTGCCCAAGGGAGCTTACGGAGGGTACTCGGGAAGGAGACCAATCCTCCTTAGCATAGCGGGCCCAAAACCCCTTTTCCTAGAGTTTTAGTAAAATTAGTTCCTTTATTTTTAATTAGAGTTTTCAATATAATTAATTCATTACTTTAATTAAAATTTTAATACAATTAGTTTATTTGCTTCAATTAGAATTTTAGTAAAATTAGTTCCTTCACTTCGATTAGAATTGCAGTAAAATTAGTACACTTGCTTTAATTAGAATTTTAGTAGAACTAGTATATTTGCTTTAATTGAAATTTTAGTATAATTAGTATACTTTCTTTAATTAGAGTGTCACTGGAATTAGTATATTTGCATTCCTAGTACGATTAGGAGACTAAAATTATTTAGACTTCTAGTAGCGTTAGGAAACTAAATTAATTAGATTTCTAATAAGATCACAATATTAGAATTAATTAGACTCCTAGTAGGATTAGGAGACTTAGTTAATTAGATTTTTAATATGATTAAAATATTAAATTAATTAGACCCCTAATAGGATTAGGAGACTTAATTAATTATACTTCTAGTAGGTTTAGGAAACTTAATTAATCAAACTTTTAGTAGGATTAAAAACACTAATCCAATTAGAATTACAACAATAATAAGGAAAGAAGGAAAAAGAAAACTAAACTATCTAAAGTATAAGAAGAGCCAGTGCTACTGACGTTGGCAGGTCGACAATTCAGTAAAGAAGTAACCCACACCCGCTCTAAAGTGTGATCACTGATGTGTTGCAGCGTCGTTAAATATCTGCAGCTGGTGATCGCAACAAACTAGGAATCTTACTAGAAATTTCTTCCTTTATTTGCAACATTTAAAACACCACATTGCCAGAGTCCGCTCAGTACAGAATTGGGCCACTGATTCACAGGGACCGAGAGAAACCCAAAAAAAGCACGCACCAATAGACTGGCGATCGCGATGGGACACTTTTGCCAAACTCTTTCTTTCTTAGATAGTTTTTATTTTATTTTGCTGCTTTTTTCTTTCCATCGCATCATTTTGAATTCCCTTAAATATATGAGTTTTCAACAAAGACTCGAGATGTCTGGTGTACGAAGAGTGAGTTTAGGAGACCCATCGTTGTGGGGATATCACAACAACCTAGTATATGAGGAAGAGTCACTTCACGATTCTAGCCTACGACAACCAAGATTAACATGGCTGACGATCAAGAAAATCATTTTTCTACACCGCATACCGATAATAATCATAACGGGAGAGAGTAACACTGGACAAAACCTCACTGCTAAACAAATTATAGAACTCAGTGTTCAGAGAATACAAAGAGGGAATGATGACACCGAGGAATTGCTTCGAGGACTGGTTGCTGCATATGAGACCATTAGGGCACGACAATATTCTGATGAACAAGAACAGCAGGAAAGGCCGCCTCCTACCCTAAGCACGGTGTCAGCACGCGCCTCACCATTGAGACAATCTACTCACACATTCTTTAACGATGATTCTCCAGACAAGATTTGTTCTCGAGTTGCTCCAAGAGACAGCACCATCAAGATTGAAGATCTCCCCAAGATGCTCAATGAATAGATGGCTAAGAGAGAGTGCCCTAGTCACTCATTCGGATTTGACAAATTTTGCCGGGATGTCGAATTTAACTTACCAATGAGATTCAAGCTGCCAAAATTTACCAAAAACAATGGCATGGGAAATCCAAACCATCACTTGGCCCTCTTTTGAAATGATTGTCGACCCACACGCGATAATCAAGGACTTCTCATCACTACTTCCAACGCTCATTAGAAGGAGAATCTCTAGATTGGTTTACGGGACTCCCACTGTATAAGATAAATATATTCGATGAGTTAGTCAGTCAATTCCTGAATCAATACAAGCACATGATTCAAGAAATGGTCAGTCTCAGTGATCTAATGGTGGAAAAGCAAGGACCAGATGAAGAGTTCACCTACTTCGTCGCCTGATGGAGGAAACTCGCTACCAGGACTGGCACTTCAATGAAAGAGAAAGACTCGGTTGACATTATCATCGATAACACTAGAGAACCATTAAAGAACGTGCTTGTCATAAGTGATTGCCCCGACTTCACTGCACTCCACTCTCAGGCATCCCAACTAGCGCGACTCATCAAAGGCGGAGACCTCGCCCTATCTATAGTCACGTCAAGAGTAGGCTCTTCTGCTGAATCAAAGTCCAAAAATAACAATAAAGCCTTGGGAACCAAGTAGGTTAACACCATTGTCAACCAAAAGCAGAAGTTAGGGAATGGAAACTTTCAATCGAGAAATTTTTGGGCAAAATCATTATCAGCAACGATACACAAACTAAAACCAAGGCGCGAATCAATAAAGATATGCGAACCAGAACCAAGGCCAGAACCAGAATTAGGGCCAATACTAGAACAAAAACCAATATCCCAACACCTACCAGAATCGGAATACAACACATATCGATCGGCCCACACGCAGAGCTATAATAACGTACCCCCACCACAAAACTTCGACCCAGCTAGAGGCCCCTACCAGCCGAGACAAGAGCACTATTTCCCTCTACCGGATATAATCCTCAACATCTTCCATTTCCTTAACATTCAGAATCTCCTCTGATTCTCGTGGGAAAGACCCTGACCATGGCCGACAAATCTTGACTATAGCAAATACTGCACATTCCATCGGTACACGGGATACAATCTAGAAGACTACTGGGTCCTCCAGAATGTAATGAATAACATGAATGACCCAAACCAAATCGACTGAGACGCGCTTAGGATTCCTAACCCTAACAATAGTCAACCCCAACAGAACTTAGAAATCATTAATATCCCCATGCCTAACCACAACCAAGGAACGCCAACCCAGGTCACCACTGTGGATCTCCCCAGTCAATGCTCCTTCCAGCCCTCCACCTTAATCACTTGTATCCAACCTTCCAACACTTTTTCTACCCCTATGAGAGCTCCTTCGCCCTCGCACCCTCGTCCTTGATCACTCAAATCGCCCCTTCGAGCCCACCTGTGACGATGTCCACACTCGAGCTTGCAGCATGGTGCCTTGGGCACGCGATGTGGTGCCAAGTAAGGCACGCGACATCTTGGTGCCGGGATGACACGACATGTGGTGCCAAGAGGGCACGCGACATGGGGGCCAAGGATTGACGGGTGCTAGTAATTCAGAATGCACACGAAGGCAGGCTACGTGGGACTCAATTGAGCACGCTAGCATGAGGCGCAAGACTGTGGGCTTGGTTCGGTATGTGGGCAAGACATGATGGCAAGGGGGACTGCATGCCAAGACTGTTGCAAAGTGAGGTACTAGTGTAGTGTATAGGGTGAAGGTTGAGCAGGCTAAGTTTAGCACAGTAGTGCAAATGAGCGTCTCGTAAGCGGCATGATATGTTGGGTGGTAGGCCATGAAATAGAGGTAACCATGTTGGGAGAGTTTCTGTCCTCTAGGCGGGTGGTATTAGAGCTGATGAGTAGATGGATTAACTTCATTGCACACGGTAGCAGAGCACTGCATGGGTTGGTAGCGCGTCGAAGGATGCCCCGCGACAGTTGGAATCAGAAGTAGGCTGACTTAACGCAGCGGGCATTAGGTGTCACACGGGACTGAGGTTGCTGAAGAGAAACCCAGTGGCATTTGGTATCAAAGCGAAGTTCGATCCAGAAGTGATTATGCTATTGAGCTAATTGGTGCCAGTAGTGGCATGCGATGTGGTGCCAAGAGGGCACGTGACATCCCCGAGCTAGTTAACAGGTGAGGGCCTTGTGACAGTGGAACCAAGTTAACCCAGCAGGGGTGACGTTGGGGGAGCTAGTGGGAAGGTGTGGACCTAAGAACTAGATATGAGATGCTAATAGGCTGGGAGGAGTTGGCGGGGTCAGTTCACTGTGATAATACATCAACGAGGACGTTGACATTATGGAGTGGTGGAGGATGTGACGGGGTCAACACTAGAGCATGCAGCATGGTGCCTTGGGCACGTGATGTGGTGCCAAGTAAGGCACGCAAAATCTTAGTGCCGGGATGGCAGGACATGTAGTGCTAGGAGGGCAACGCGACATGGGGGCCAAGATGGCCTGGTGATATGGTCGCGCTGCGAGGATGCGACACGGTCACATGGGGGGTAAGTTGCGAGAGTGATGCATTCACGACACGGACGCGACATACCCAAGCTGGGCTAGCGATGTGATGACATTGTAGTATGTCAAACCAAGGGGTTTGAGGTTCTTCTGCTATTACGGTCGAATGACTGTTTTACCCTTCTATGTGGGAGAGGAGCTGGAGAGTTGCCTTCCACCCACACGGGGCCTTGCGTTGCCAGAGGGGGCGCAAGTGTCTCCTAGGCCTGAAAGGGTGGGCCTAGGATGTCGATGCAACGATGCCGTGTGGCACCCAATGTGAGGTTGAAGTATGGCCCCGGACTATGCGTTGTGGTGCATACGGCTGGGCAACCTTGCGAGAAGAAATGAGCGCTGCGTGAGATTCAGTTGAGCACGACAGCATGTGGGCCAAGGATGGATGGGTGCTAGTAATTCAGAATGCACATGAAGGCAAGCTACGTGGGACTCAGCTGAGCACGCTAACACGAGGCACAAGACTGTGGGCTTGGTTCGGTATGTGGGCAAGACATGATGGCATGGGAGGTATTGCAAGCGAGTACTAGTGCGATGCACAAGGTGAAGCTGAAGCGAATAGCGATGAGTGAAAATGAGCATGTCGTAAGGGGCACGATATGTTGGGTGGTAGGCTGCGAAATAGAGGTAACCACATTGGGAGAGTTCCCATCCTCTAGCAGGTGGTATCAGAGCTGATGAGTAGATGGGTTGGCTTCGTTGCATGCAGTAGCGGAGCACCGCGCGGGTTGGTAGCGCATCGAAGGATGCCCCACGACAGTTGGTATCAAAAGTAGGCTAACTTAGCGTAGCGAGTGTTAGGTGCCGCACGGGACTGATGTTGCTGAAGAGCGACCCTATGACACACCGCCTTACCTAAAATTCACTCAGATACGAGTCTACTCCTTTAGGGCCCGAAGACCATTCCTCCATAGTTGGCCACCAGAACCTTCGACCCCTCCAAATCTTGAGCCAACGTCATTGTTGCTCCCCTCATCTAATTCAGAGCTCGAGTATGAAGATCATGTTCTTCAAACTGTAGCCCAAATCGCCGCATGGGTAGACAGTGTCACTTGAAAGATCCCAAGCTAAGAAAATGAAACAAGGACTGAGTGTTCACTAAACATAGAAGAAAGTGAGTGAGAAGAACATCCTTACCCGTGTGAGGCACTGGTCTCTACTTTCTTAGAAGAGGATTTTAAACAGTATCTCCCACCTTCGAGCTGCACAACCCAAGTACGCGCCTCATCCTTGAATTTCACTCACTTCACAGATACATCAATGTTGAGTAACATCGGGTTCGGTCAACAACCGACTTGCCGGATTCTTAAGTCAAAAACCAATTATCCACCTCTGCCTTTCCCTCGAAATAAGGATTTCATGAACACACAACTATCAAAGGGGAACGTGAGAGAAAGAGAAGTTAACTTGCCTCCCCCACTTCACATTATCCCTCCACCAATCCCTGCACCTCAACCACTCCAACCACCCGCACCCAAGGCTCATCGGCCAGGCAAATAAATTGCACTCGAGCCAGGACAAGAATATGACCTTCTGCGGCATCTCCAAAAGATCCCGACCTAGAAATTAATATTGGAACTCATCAAGAAATCACCTGACCATCACCGACTGCTGATAAGGACGCTTGAAAACACATAAGTGGATGAGGACACGACATTAGACGAGCTATATCAAATAACCTCAGTCATGGCGCAACCTCCGACACTCAATTTCACGGATGCAGACAAGCCTAAAGTGTCACTCTATAGAAGCGCAACTCCCATATACCTTACGGTCATAATTGGAGGATTCTCCGTATGCATGTGTTAGTTGATACAGAAGCAGGACTCAATATCTATCCTATCACAACATTAAAGACACTTGAATACACGGAGCAGGATACCAGACCCTCAACACTATCTCTTATAGCTTATGACGGATCACATCATTTCATCAAAGGAACTATTAAACTCCAGGTTCGCCTCGAACCTGTAATAAAAGACGTCACTTTCCATGTTTCTGATTCCTTTAGTACGTACAATCTTATCTTAGGAAGAAAATGGTTAGAATTGATAAAGGCCGTCGCATCCACATACCACCAATGCGTCAAATTCTCGTACAAGGACTCCATTGTTTGTATATATGCTGATATACCCCTCTAAGAGATGGACATTGATTACGCAGCAAGTATTCTGACAGCCCATGATTCTGTATTGAATACGGGCCACATTCAAAAGACCTGAATCCCCAATGAGGTAACCCTTGTAGAAGTTCGCCCCCTATTCCTCCTAGTTCTCCCCCAACGCCTCAACAAAAACTAATGAGAAGAGAGGTTGGTCCAGACCTCGCCAAACTCTATGACATCAACCTAATTGCGAAAGAAGGTTGGGACCTTATGTATAAGCTTGGTTACATCCCCCACACCGGACTTGGTAAAAACAAGCAAGGTCATGTAGGCCCTGTCGTCCCAAGGAAAATACGTAAACACATAGGATTAGGTTACCAATCGGACAACTCACAAGCTGACTTGTTCCCTACCTTACCAAAATGGTCTCTATATGTCCACTTCGTCTACAGGAGCACTGAGAAAGCAGATGTCCCAAGACAAAAGGAAGTGTTCTTCACTAAATCCCAAGAAGTGGAGATCGAACGAATGGTTAAAGCATTTAACGATTTAACGAATTTAAATGATGATATTGATAAGCCACTCAAGGGAATCAAACCCTTGTTTGACACTAAGGAGCTTACAGAAGCGATAAGGGAAGAACCTTTAGAGCTCGAGCCGCAAGTAGTAGATTGGGAATCTATCGATGAAGAAGATTTTCACATAGCAGCCTTGCAAGAGGGTGAAGAGCACCTACACTCAACATGAGAAGAGGAAGACACCCCACAAGAAGATCTTAGCTTGCATAGCATCTGCTTCGGCCTTGGCCTTGAAGGATGGGAATGCCCGTGGGACTCCCCTTGTATCGCTCACCCATACCAACCCCACTGCAGGGCATGCACCAACATATTAGAACATTTCGCTAGCTGGGTCTGACATTTCGCAATGGTAGGATCGAATGACTTCCACCTCGTAACGACAGAAACAAGTAATGACCTACCAACTCGGCTACCGACACAAGGAGAAGAAAATCCCGACAGCCATCTGGCCGACCCCAAAGAAAACACTCACGTCGCCTTCATAGAGTTTGAAGAGGAATTCGAACTAGATACTCCATCCCTAGACGCGCCACAACTCCAAATATTTTGGAAATCCCTCGAGGAAGAATGGCAACCCCCTCTGAGCGATGACGAAGACTACTGGATAGGCCTCCCTGCACTCGAGTTAGTAGAGTAGGCTAACCAAGGACTTCAGGCATTGTCAGATCAAGAAGATGAGTTCGATACCAGCCCTGACTCTGACTTTGAAGGATGGGAATGCCCTTGGGGGTCACCCTGCATTTCTCACCATTACCAGCCTCGTTGTCGAGCATGCGTATTCATCCTAACATACTATGAAGTTCAAGGGAAAGAGCTCACTACCCCTGAGGATCCCTTAGGAGGTCACCCTCGACAGGAAGAGCAATTGCATTATAACTTAGAGGATGATAGTTCGACTGATTACGATCTTCAGAGCTTCTTCGAAGATGAGGCAATCAATGTGATGGAGGAAATTCGAACGTCAATACCATTGTCACCCACGCCTCTCATTCAAAAGATCTCAATAGATGAGGACTCAAAATAAAAAAATGCTAAATTTAGAGCAAGTCTACATTTCCTAAAGAATCATCCGAATGGCTCCGACAGTCGTCTTGCTCCCTCAATTAGAGGAAGCAACTTTCCCGACGCCTCTTAAGGTGACTGACTTTGTACCATATCTACTATCGAAAATTAAAAAAATAGAAAAAGCAAAAAACCCTCAAAATTTCTGATTGTTTGTTACTTTTGATTTTGTTCTTTTTTCCATTCATGGGAAAAGAGTTTTTGGGAGGATATTTTTTGTTGAACTAGTAATCCATGTAGCGGATAGATGTCATTGGTGGCCGAATAAGTTTTGTGCAATACCTGCCTCAGGATTTTCAATGGCTTCCTCTTCAAATTGATGTGCCCTGTGGAGTGTACCTCGCAAAGATCCCTAGGTCAATTGCGCGAGACATGTCCTTCACTCATCACTGATTGCTCTTCCAGAGGATCCCCACGCGATATACTTACCTCTTTAAATACCATGCCTCTCTTTGGACATTCATTTAATGCTACTTCTCTTTTCCAAAGAGCCAGTTGTGTATTTTCTTCTTTCCCCACACAACACTCATTTATTGCCAAGTGTGAAAAGGGGCGCAATTTCAATTCCGCCGATTCATGTTCCCTCATCCCTCTCTTTTAAACCGGCCCTCAGTCCCTTTTCATCGTATCCCTCCTCTTCTAACCATAGAAGTCCATACCTCCTCACACAAATGGCAGATGACAGCCCCTTTGGCTTTCCAATCAAATTTTACCCCATCTGGGAAGATCCCCCACCGCCTAAGGAACCGGACCCCTTACAATTTTTCTGGGATGAGTATGACGAGGTCCAGCGGATCCTGGCCAAGGAGGAAAAGAAAAAGAAAAAAAGAGAGAAGCGAGAGAAAAAGAAGAAGAAAAAAATGGCACCACCTGCATCTCCCCCTCCATCTTCCTCCAACCCTCCCCCAACTACACATTAACCCCCCCCCCCCCATTTTCTCTTTTCTTTTTTCCATCTTTTTGTCATATTTTCTTTTTATTTCAATGAAAGTTTTCTTTTAGTTTCATACTGTTCAATTTGCATTTTTATTTCTCTCTCTTCTTCTGTGTTTGTTTTTGTATGTTTCCTTGGATTCTACTGTTTATTCTCACCTCTGAACCAGTGAGGACACTGCTCCTCCTAGGTTTGGAGGTGTGGCAGGTAGGTCTGCCAATAACATAGTTAACTTAAAGTGTAGCGGAATCATGTGAGTAACATAGAAATGGAGTTGTGTTCACTTAAGAATTATGAAAATTAAGGAATTTAAAACTTTTTGCAGATCTTTAGACATTATAAATTTCTAAAATTTCACATTTACATGATGAGAACACCAAGAAAACTCACTGGTATCAGCACTTAGTGAATCATTGAAGAGAGAAAAAGGTAAGGACATACTTAAAAGTTTAAAGGAAGACCATAACCAATGAGAATTGGGCCTACAAATTTTTTTATTTTTTTTTGAGGAGTGATTGAGGCAAATTTCTTCTAGCTTTAAGGACTAGCTGAGTCAACGTGTTCACTAGAAGTTAGGTAACTCCAAGTTGAAACAACTAACAGCACTCATGACACTTAGGAAAGGATCAAGGCCTTCTCTTGGACAGTTTGAGCCTAAACAGACCAACCCTAAAGCAACTGCCCTTGTTCATACACTCTTTGAGCTTCAAAGTCAAATTTTCTTCAAAACACACCTGAGCACTTGTACCTGAACCTATGGATCTGATTTAACTTTACCCTCACTCTGAGAATTCAGAAGGTAAAGGAGAAAGTGTTAAAGATGAACTAGCTAGGGTCAACATTGGATGAGTGGAGAAGAATTATCTGAAGTTCTAGCAATGTAACAACTGAGGAAAAAGGTGGCAATTCATCAAAGCAAAAATAAAAAATAAAAAATAAAAAAAAGAAAACAGCACCAGAAAGAAAAGAAAACAATAATAAAGAGGAGTATGAGAGGAATCAAGAGGAAACATTCATTGGAAAAAAATCAAACAAGAGGAGAAACTGATCACTTCAAATCTGAAGATTTCAAAGAAGATGAAAGGAGCTGAATTAAAGAAGGTGAAGTCATGAATCACCTCCTGCACTTACTGATGTCGGAATTTCGAACTTTTTTTTTTCAACCTTCCAATTCTTTTTATAACCCAATACCATAAGCCACATTACAGCCCAGTTAAAGCCCTTGTGATCCAAAGTTGAATGAGCTGTCATGTGGAGATAATGAGTTGTCCAACCTATGGTGAAAATCTGCCAATGATGCCAGAACTTGAATGCTATGCCTATGCTCATGCTTACAGACCCATTTGGGGGATGTAACTGCTCTTGAGCTTGAGAGACAGTGAAACCCTCAAAAGTTCTTTGTGAGAGTATTCCCTGCACAGTTTTGGGTTTGATATTGAATGTATTGGGCATGACCTACAACCTAATTTTTAATTTAATGATGAGCTCAGTGCTAACACACATGTGTAGTTTCCCTGTTGTGAACTGATTGGAAATGTTGTGCTATCATGTGAAGTTTATGTTGCTTAAACATCTGTGCAGACAATGTATTTTAAATTTCCTATATTTTTACTGATTCAAGGGTGAACTGATACTCTGTTTCTTGACTGCTAACTTGACAATCTTGCACTACTGTTAACTGTTTTATCGAGAAGTTTGTGGGTATCTTCACTGAAAACCCTCAGGAGACTTCACTCCTCCACTAGGGATGACCTAGGGGTTTAAAAGGCTTGGTACATATGCTAAATATATCCGTGCTCTCTACGAAAGTGGCATTTAATTTCTGTAGATTTTTAGTGTAGCTTTACTAAGGGACTAGCAAAGATTCGGTTTGGGGATGTGTTAAGGCCTGAAAAGTACCACTTTTCACCCCTTAAGTTAATCTTTGTTGGACCCTTAATCATTTAATAAAAGTATTTTAAGCCTGTTCTACAAGTAATAAACAACAGCTGCAATAAGGCCTTAATCCTGCTAAGGAGCCCACTTTTGCCCCAGAAGTCTCCCAGAAGAATGGAAGACAGAGAGCCTGACTGCATGAAGGCAGAGCACAACAGCAGCAAAGAAAGAAATAAGCCTCGCACAGCTGTCGCAGTCTTGTGCAATCCTCGCAAGTTTCCCAAGACATCATACCAATTGTCCGCGTTGTTCTCGCGTAGTTAGTGACAGAAGAGCTCCTGCAGCATAGTTCGCGCAGCTCCCGCGAAGCTCAAATGTAAATGCTCTCGCAGTCTTGCGTAGCTCAAGAAAGCAGTTCTCAAACCTCGCACAGTTCACTCAGATCAGCTGAGGAGAGAGAGCTCCAGGTATCTCTGTGCGTAGTTGTCGCGCCGTGGCCGCGGGATGCAAAACTTTAGAAAAATCTCTCGCGCAGTTCAGAGACCATTGCACATCACATCCCCGCAAGGATCCTCGAGAAGATCTATTGAGAAAAAAACTGCTCACGCGATTCCCATGCCATTCAGAAGGAAAGTGCAATCCCGCGAAGACCAGAGTAATCCAGCGAGGATTCAATGCTCTATCGCGGGACTGCTTCAGCTGCAACTAAGACAACCCCACGACAGCTAGAATTCAAGCTAATCCAATCTCAAGAAGACCGTGCTACCACGCGACAGTCTCGAAAACCAGTGCTACCTGGCGAGGCTCTGGACTCTAACTCTCCCTTTTTTCTATAGAGGACATTCTGGGAACTTCCAGCAATTAGGGCATGCACTCCAATGCTCCAATTTCCGTGTACGCACCTCGAGGCATTTAAGGAACAGTATTAGACCATGTGGCATCGTTAAAATTAGGGTTTCCTAACCCTAATGCTCCGCCAAACTAACTGCTATATAAACCTAAGTCTGGTTTAGGTTTAGGGGGCCTCTCTTAGATTAGATTTTGTCTATCTTCTTCTTACAGTAGCTGTAGATCTCTAGTAAGGTTTAGGTAGATTTCTTTTTACTTTTTTCTTCTCTCCATAGTCCAGCATTTGCTGGCTATGCCTTTGTATGACTATTTGGAATAGATTAATGGAGTTTTATGATAGGGTGTTTTACATTTATGGGATTTCTGTTTGTGAGTTGTTGCATAAGGTCACATTTTGAGATCCTCCATTGCTAGGATGTATTGCAAGCAAAGGAGGACTGATTTTATGGTTTACTCAGATCCAAGTGACCTGTGTGTCTGAGCTAACATGCTCCCATACAGGCCTAGCCCCACCACAGGACCCACTAGATTTGAAGTCCCCATGGGAGCAATGAACTTTGGTAGCCATGTGAACATGGAGGTGGCAGTAATGTTTCTTGTTCTATCTTGAGCTTTGTGAGGAGGATAGCCTCTGGGATAGTCTGTGACCATTTAAGTGGACGGGTTATAGCCTTAGGGTGAAGCCAACCCACAGATTCAAGACGGATTGTTCTTCTCTGCACTTGTGCTTGTAGCCCTGTGAGAGATTGTGCTGAGACAAACTCCCCTGTATGTGTATAGACCCGCCATCAAATGGCAGATCTGGTTTGGTTATAGAGATTGTAGGCTTCATGATCGATCACTGCAGTCTCTCTAAAGCAGTGGACAGCTGGATCTAAGGCTGCACTCAAACTCTTGCTGGTTCTATGTGTTTGGGCTAACATGCTCCCATACAGGCCTAACCCCACACATAGCACTTTAGAGGTTGAGGTTTCCTATGGATTCTTGTGCTTGTAGCCTGGATGAAGTAGTGCCTATAATGATAAACTTGTTCTGACCCATCTCTGGACCGTGGTTCCCCAATTGGATAGTCTGTGACTATTTAAGTGGATAGGTTATAGCCATAAAGGGATTGGATCATGGCACAGAGATAAGTTGGATTCTTTCTCCTCAGTGGTGATAATGTAGCCATTGGATAGGACTTCTATAGCAGCAGATCTGAATTTGAGTCATGAAACCCATCAGATCTGAACCTAATAGCATGCTTCTCACCCTTTTATATTTATTTTCTCACTCCATCTTCTTTCTTAACCATTTCTATAGTTTAGACATTAGGATACCTTAGAGTTTAGATTTTAGTGACCCTAAATCCCCTTTCATTTAGGATTGCCAGATCTGTAGTCAGATATGGAGGGCTTACTAAAGATGGCTCCCTTGGAGCTTAAGATCAACTTCCCTGTGGGACAAACTCTTACTTATCAAAACTTGCTACAACAGGCCCTGTATCTTGCAGGATTGTGCATATTTTAGGCTTGCTACTCTGTCATTTTCAATCCACCTTTCATTAATTTTTATTCACCCCATTCTTATCACTGCCCCCAATAAAGTCAGTAGCAAGCACTTAAAAAATAGCCCAACAAGCAGCGCCCGACTTGGAGTGTCCAATCGGAGGCTTTAGGAAGGATTGGTTGGGAAACACATCCCTTCACTCGTAGCACCTTCTCTTCCGCCATCTTCACCTCCTCCGCCGCCGCCTCCTCAGCACTACCGCCTTCACTGCTCCTTAAAAGGGACCGATGTGAAGCCTAGCCTCCTCTTTCCCAATACCGCCCATTCCCAGAATAATGCCACCTCGAGCATCACCTCAGGATGAAGATCACGTGAAATCACGAACATAGAAAGAAATGATATTTCAATCGGACGGTTAGATCATGCAATATCACTAAAACATAGATTTCAGAGCATAAAAGATTCATAAAAAGTAAAACTCGAGACTAAACCAAGAGATACAAAAAAAATGAAGACTCCCTCGCTTGTATAGAGTACGACCTTAATCACACGCCAGAACACATGCGCGTAACTCAGTCACGCGTTGAGCATTCCGTTCGCAAGTCAAATCATACACACTAAATGGAGCATGCAATAAAGCCATCACCCGCGCGACGGCGCGATGCTCCGATCACGCGCCCAATATAGACCGCACAACCCTATCGCACGACCCACTTACACCGCGCAATCCGAAAGGTCGCTCGTACAGTGACCTGGTGATGTTTGAATTATGCGCTTAGGAAATCGTGAGTAATCTAATCACACGTTAACATCCAAACGCGCAAACACCCCTTCAAACTTATAATTGCACACCCGAAAATAGGCGTGCAAATTGATTGAACGCCTAGTACCAGGCGCGCAATACCCAAACCCATCCACCCTTACACCTTTTTCAAGATCATTTTCCCATATCCCATCGCGTAGCCTTACAGGAAACATTGACCGCGCCCCTGGTCCCATTGCAACAAGACATACATGCTTTATTGCTACATCGCTACCTTCCCTCATCCCATCACGATCCGATCGGAGAGGGAGAATTCCATTGCATATCCCATCGGGATAAGATGCACATATACAACGCCATCCCAATACCTAAGCTCATTGACCTAAATCAGCTACGCCACCACACATCCCATCATGATCAAAGCCAAAAGATGAGTCCAATCATGGCGCACCCATAATGTGATCTCATATAACCCAAGATCAGCCAAAGAAAGGATCGAGCAAATATCCCATCAACACCCCGTCATAAATATCACCACCTGAAACATCCAGACACAACCCCGCCACTCATTCATATGTCCCCTCGCGATGCAACTACGACTTGATCTCATCACGAACATGTCCCGTCACGAACATCCCCCAAGCGAATTCCCCAGCAAAGCCCCAACATATCTCATCACGACATCACCACTCGAAACATTCGGATGCAATCCCGATACACATGCACAAATATGCCTTATCACGCCTACAATCACCGGGACCCATCCCCAGTACACCCCCACAAAGGAAAAAACCTAACCAATGTCCCATCGTAAAAATAAGCCAAACCTTCCAAATCCCATCACGAATCTCACCCCCTAAGACCTTTCACCATAATGGCGAAAGCCAAGCCTCACTATAGCAGAAATAAAGCAAGAGGAAAACCCTCTAACAATCATCGCATCACTATGCTACAATCGAGTCCCATCGCAACATCACTACTTGTAAAGCTCAGATAGCACCTGCCGCGCCATATGACGAAAAGGGAGAAAGCTCGATTGTGTCCCATCGCTAAAGTAAAGAGCCCTCTTCCTGAATTTCTCGCTACAAAACAGTCACCAGACACCATTGCAGCAGAAATGCATGAAAATTTGGGACTCTTCCCATATCCCATCAAATTCGACCAATGCCAAGTTCCAGTGCGAACATTCCGTCAGAATCCCCACATCCCACCGGACTCGTCCCTAGCACACAACCGAAGAAAGGAAAATATCACCGATGTCCCATCACGACATCACCTCCCCAAGACATTTCATCACATTGGCAATTGCCAAGCCCTACCACAGCAACATGAAGAAGAAGAGAAGAAATCTTCTAAAAGGTCCCATTGCAGTTTCACTGCGGCAATCCATCATAAAGCTACACGCAATTCAGGTAAGTATCACCCCCAGGTAAGTACTACCCTCTTCTCTGTACTCGATATTTCTTCTAAAAATATAGTTAGCTATGATTAAGTCAAATGTTTTTAAAACCCATCTCTCTCGACTCACGAATCACTATAGTCCTCCCATAAGAGACAATCATTAGTATTCGTCGAGAAGATTAGACGGAGTATCCGGCATGCTCAGTGTCGTCTTGACAATCACATAAATGGTCAAGTCCACAAATCCCGTATCGGTGGATCTGCTCAGTGACATCTCGAAAGCCACGTTTTTCATTGTTTTACCACTAAATTGATCTTAAGTTAAATTCCCAAAATTATATAAAAAAATCCTCTTACTTCTTACTTCCAAAACCAAAAAAATAACAATAAAAAAAGGAAACCAAAATAAATATAAACAAAGAGACTTTACCTACCAAAATTCACCTCAATTACCAGCCCAAACCAGCCATTCCCCTGGGAAATCGAGTAATGAGTATATTTAATCAAAAAACTTACAAATGCCGATTGAAAAAGAAACGCCTGACGCGCATTGGTGTGAGCAATGATGCGCCTGGTCTGACACGACTTGCAAAAGCCTTTGACATTACATGATTTTATTATCACTCTCTGAACCTTATTTATGGACATTTGTATGACGCCCCCCGATACCTCGACTGCGTCATATCCGTCTATTTGACTGCCCCTTACAGCAGGTCGCAAAATGCGGCGGGATGCCCCTTGCACCCACAGATTAGGATATGGTGATTCTCTTTTCCGTTTGTCTGCCCCTTGCAGCAGGTTGCGACACGCGACGGGATGCCCCTTGCACTCGCAGATTAAGATATGCTGACTTCCCCCATTGACTGTCTATGACAGAGGGTCGCGATATGCGATGGGATTACTTGCATCCACGGCATGGAATACACCTATCGATAGCAACCACTGGGCCCCTGAATGCTCTATTTTAGCTTACGCTGATAGATAAGAAAGCCAAGCATGTCATGTCAGCATCCCCAACTCACATTTATGATTTCCTAAGAGAAACGAGAAGACACCTCGAATGAGGGGTGTCTACTTCTTTGATGCGTTCTTACTTCGCAAGAGCGCGCCGAAGAGGGGCTTCTGTAGACACCCCCCATTTTGCCCTCTCGAAATATACAAATCTATTCGATCAACCTTTGACGTTGCTCGTCACTTTTTGGAAAGAACTTACCTTCTCTGGAAGTTTCACAACCCTAATGTTGGACCATATACTAAAACAATAGTATATGGCTGGACACAAGGTGAAACAATAGCTCTGTGGCTCAAGCCCCATAACCCTAACATGAGAACCATGCACTGAAACAATAGTGCATGGCTGAACAAAGGCTGAAATAATAGCTCTGTGGCTCAAATCTTGACATAGGGAGACTATATACTGAAACAATAGTATATAGTCAAATTACAGGCTGAAACAATAGTCTAGCATTTCAGACCCCCTAACCCTAAATTGGGAACCACGCACTAAAACAAGAGTACATGACTGAACACTGACTGAAACAATAGCTCTGTAGTTCAGATCCCAATGTGGGGAGACTATATATTGAAATAATAGTATATAGTTAAAATATAGACGGAAACAATAATCTGGCATTTCAGACCCCCTAACCCTAACTTGCGAACCATGCACTGAAACAATAGTACATGGCTAAACGCAGGCTGAAACAATAGCTCTATGGCTCAGATTCCAATATAGGGAGACTATGTACTGAAACAATAGTATATATCAAAACACAGGCTGAAATAATAGTCTGTCATTTCAGACCTGACCCGAACTCGGACAACTCCGAATTACGTGCCTAAATCACATGCACAATTCAATTGCACGCAAACCCACAAATGTGCAATAAGTCCCCTCTCATATCAGACTTCCTTTCCCAAACCACCTCGAGACTCGATTATGCGCCCCACGCGACACGCATGATCTGATTGAGCGCCCTATCACAGGCGCGCAATTGGCCTACACCTGACCTAGTCTCATAGTCCTTGACCTCCAAGATTCCACGATTAAGCGCTTCGGATGAAATGCTTAATCGGATTGCATACCTCAAACAAGGCGTGCAATTAGTCCTAATATGATTAGAACTAGGACACTCAGCTGAGCCAGTCAGCCAGTCGCTCACTGAGTCGGTGACTGACTCAAAGTGATTAAGCACCGGGAGACCAGTGCGTGATTCAGTTAAACGCCTGAAATAGGGCCTTTAATTAGAAAAAAACCTATAAAAGACTTTTTTTAATTCGACCCAAAAAAAGGACAAAAAAATAGAGAGAACACATAGCGAATTCAGAGAGAAATAGAGCAATGACTTCGAGATTCGAGCCTCAAGTCCTCCACATCCAAACTTCGAATTTCGAGATTCCTCTCTGCAGCCCCGGCCTTAGGTAAGAATTTAGTTTTTAGTTTTCGACCCTAGTTTTAATTCTTAGATTTAGGTTTTTTTTAGTATTAACTATTAATATTAAATTTTCAGTCTTAGACCGTAGCACCCTTTTTTTTAGACCGTAATTTTAATATTTGGTTCTAGTTCTCAATTTTTATAACCAGTCCTTAATCTGACGGCCTAATCACCGACCCTAAACTTCAATTTTGTTTTGAAATCTTAATCTCTAGTCCTATCATTAATCTCTGGTTCTAGTCCTTAGTTTTTAGAACCAGTCCTTGATCATACGGTCTGATTTTTTGATTTCGGTCCCGAATTCAGCCCTCAGATTTTAAATTCTAGTTTTCAATTCCTCAATTTAAGATTACTAAAAATCCCAATTTATAATTCAATTTTTTTTTTTATTTCTAGTTTCATAATTTAATTCATAATTATAACCCAAAATTATCAACTTTAAAAATCTAAAAAAAATACTATATTATAATCTAAAATCTAATTTGCTTAAATCTCAGCCACCCGATTTGGCTAAAGGAGCTTACGGAGGATACTTGGGAACGAGGCCAATCCTCCTTAACATAGCGGGCCCAAAACCCCTTTTCCTAGAATTTTAGAAAAATTAGTTTATTTATTTTTAATTATATTTTTCAATACAATTAATTCATTGCTTTAATTAAAATTTTAATACAATTAGTTTATTTGCTTCAATTAGAATTTTAGTAAAATTAGTTCCTTCACTTCGATTAGAATTGCAATAAAATTCATACACTTGCTTTAATTAGAATTTCAGCAGAACTAGTATATTTGCTTTAATTGGAATTTTAGTATAATTAGTATACTTTCTTTAATTAGAGTTTCACTGGAATTAGTATATTTGCATTCCTAGTACGATTAGGAGACTAAAATTAATTAGACTTCTAGTAGTGTTAGGAAACTAAATTAATTAGATTTCTAATAAGATCACAACATTAGAATTAATTAGACTCCTAATAGGATTAGGAGACTTAATTAATTAGACTTTTAATAGGATTAAAATATAAAACTAATTAGACCCCTAATAGGATTAGGAGACTTAATTAATTAGACTTCTAGTAGGATTAGGAAACTTAATTAATCAAACTTTCAATATGATTAAAAACACTAATCCAATTAGAATTACAGCAATAATAAAGAAAGAAGGAAAAAGAAAAATAAACTATCTAAAGTACAAGAAGAGCTTGTGCTGCTGACGTTCGGAGACCGACGATTCAGTAAAGAAGTAACCCACATCCGCTTTAAAGCGTGATCACTAACGTGCTGCAACGTCGTTAAATATCTGCAGCTGACGATCGCAACATAGTAAGAGTCTTCCTAGAAATTTTCCCCTTTATTTTCAACATTCAAAACACCGCATTGACAGAGTCCGCTCAGGATAGAATTGGGCCATTGATTCACGAGGACCGTGAGGAACCCAGAAAAAGTGCGCACCAACAGTCATGATCTTAACATCTATCATGAGGAATATTGAAAAAAAAAACAATCTCCATCGTCTGATTCAAATCAGTCAATGGTTTTCGCTTGTGAACAAATTGTGTGGTATTACAAAACGGGTGAGAAGGGTCGGATGAGAAATTCGAAGGGTGGGAAAATAGAAAATCGACGGACCCCCTCAGCATTTGTTGTCGAGTTTTAACGAAAAATGGGAAGATAATTTCTGACCTTTCCTATGTCATCTAAACAACGGGAAATGCGGCAATTCATTTCCTGCTTATCAGTTTTCCCTTCTTTCCCCTGTTTTCCCTTGAAACCAAACAGGCCCTAAGTAACTAAATAATTCTCAAAACATAGAGATTCATTGTGTGTTTCTCCTTATTTATAGGAAACTTTCCAAGATCAATTTTAAATACCATAGAAAAACTCCATGAAACAATTATGGGAACCCACCAAAAGGTTTTTTTTTATCTATAGAAAAGCAGGGTTGGAGAAACCCCTACCCTTTTATTTATTTTTATTTTTTATTTTTTTGATCGGTAAAGATAGGTCAAATATAAAGAAAATTCAGCGAGCAACTGAGAAGAAAGAGACAAGCCCGGGCCTCGCAAGCCAGCAGGCAAAACTCAAAAAGAAAAATAATGAAACAAAAAAAGTAGCCCAGGGAAGCCACCAAAAAAACTAGGTAACCTAAAAAAGACTAGCTAATCCCCAAAATCCTCGCATCCATACCCCCTGAGTTTGTACCCAGTGGCACATATAGTCCTTGATTGGTTTAAGGATCATCCTGGTAGGATGCCTGATACGTCAAAAGATGCGAGCATTCCTCTTGAGCCAGATGCACCAAATGATGGCGTAGGCTCCCACCCTCCAGAAGGCACCATGAGCCCCTTCCCACTTAAGTCCATTCCAGTTAACCATGAGCCTAGGAAGCGAGTCTGGGAAGACCCAACAGAGATCAAACAAGCTTAAAATGGTACACCAGATTTGGGAGGCCACCCGGTAGTGAATGAGCAGGTGGGGGATCGACTCCTCCGAGGCCAGAAACATAGGGCAATAGTTGGCAATATCTTTGCCTTTAATGATGAGCTGGTCTATGGTCAAGATTCTGCCTTGAATCACAGACCACACAAAAACCGAACCTTAGGAGGAATTGGCACCCTCCAGGTGAAGTTCCATTCAACCACAATCAACGGATGGCAAAAGAGTATGGTAAAAAGATTTGACCGAGAAGACCCCCTTTTTACTAGGTAGCCAACCCCTCGCATCAGTGCCCTACTGATTTCTCAAGGCCCCATAGAGAGAATTCAGCAAGCGAAGAAACGGTTCCACCTCATTATCCTGAAGACCCTCCTGGTGCTTAGATCCCATGCCTCGTTTCCTCCCCCCCTGAGACAAATTCCACCATGGAACCACGGGGCTAACGAAATAAGGCGTAGATGACTGGGAATCTCTCCTTCAAAGGATAAAAATCAAGCTAAGGATCCTCCCAGAAGAGAATCCGCCTCCCATCCCCCAAACTGAATCAGACCCACTTCGAGTACGTCGGCCAAACTGGGTTGATGCCTTTCCACCAAACTGAAACCCAACCGGTCTGCCTTGCAGTTACTCCCCAATCTCTCGCCATTTACCCTTATTTTCGACGAAGAACCGTGACCCAAAGCCTTCCTTTATCTTGATCACTGCCAACTCACCACAACCACTTGCCTAGGAGGGCAATATTGACAAAGTGAAGATTCTGAATGCCTAGCCTGCCAAAACACTTAGGCAACAAGAAGCTCTCCCAAGCCACCAAATGAAACTTTCTATCAGGACCTGGACCTTCCCACAAAAAGTTCCTTTGCAATCTTTCAAGAGCGGCTATCACCCCCATTGGACATTTGAAAACTGACATAAAAAATATGGGAAGGTTAGCCAAAACCGAGTTTATGAGTTGAAGCCACACCCCCCCCCCCAACTACTGAGGAGCTTTCCTTTCCAACTCGCCAATTTCCTCTGAAACCGTTGCACTATCGAGTACCACCTTAGCCTTAGACTTACCGATCCTAAGAGGGAGGCCTAAACAGGTAATGGGGAGGGGGACCGCCTCGCAGTCACTCTCCTCCACCAGCAAGGCTAGCTTCGTGGGATCTAGGCCGATACCCAAAACCAACCACTTAAGGCGGTTAACTTTTTGGCTTGAAACTGCCTCACAGATAGAGAGGATGTTTGCCAAAGCAGAGATTTCTTCCGGCTCTCCCTTTCCGAATAGAATGGTGTCATCGGAGTATTGAAGATGGGTGATCGCTGTACTTCCCCTGTCAACCAAGATTCCAGAGATTCGGCCCATCATCCGCGATCTAGAAATAAGGGTTCCCAGTGCCTCCCCAACCATGTCAAAAAAAAATGGGGAGAGGGGATCTCCCTGTCTAAGACCTCTAGAACTTTGAAATACTCGATTGGGGACCCATTAACTAGAACCGAGAACCAAGCCGACGAGACGCAATCTCTAATCCTATCCTAGTTAACCCGATCATAGGCCTTCTCCATGTCTACTTTCCAAAGGAAAACCAGGGAGCAATTATTATGCACCGAATGGACTACTTCATGAGCCGTAATCACCAGATTTGTTAACTGACGACCCTGGATGAAAGCCCCTTGAGCCTCCGAGATGATGGAACCCATTAGCGGCTTAAAATGGTTCACAAGCACCTTTGAAAGAATTTTGAAAAGACCGTGATGAGGCTGATAGGTCGGTAATCACGAATATTAGTGGCACCAACTTTTTTGGGGATAAGAGTGACCTGCCTACATGAGCCCGAGCATGGAACTCGAGAAAAAAAGACATAATGCCATCTTTGATAGTGCCCCAGCAGCAGGAAAAGAACTCCATAGTGAAACCGTCGGGACCCGGAGATTTATTTTTCCCGCTTTGCTTGATGACTGCCTAAATTTCAATCCCGAAGAAATCCCTTTCCACGTAAGCCCTATCCGTTGAGCTGATGGTTGGGCACTCTAGGCCGTCCAACTGAGGTCTGGCCCAATTATCGTCCTGGTATAATCCCTAATAAAAGTCAACCACCTATTTCTGAATCTGCTCCTGATCAATAACCTCGATCCCATTAACAAATATACTTGTCATGAAGTTCTTCTTGGACCTCGCGTTGGCAACCGCATGGAAGAATTTAGTATTGTTGTCCCCCACTTTAAGCCAATGCACCTTTGACTTCTATTTCCAGCACACCTCCTCCTAGAGACATCGATCGCTGAAATCTGTTATGAGGTTGACTCTTTCATTTCTTTCTGAGTCACTTAGGCTTCTCCCTTCTTCAATTCAGTCCAGCTCTTCGAACCGGGCCAGCAGAACCTCTTCCCACTTGTGAGTAAGGCTGAAGGTCTCGCTGTTCCAGCTCTTGATTCGAACCTTAAGATATCGCAACTTAGATATCAACTTAAATGCTGTCGAACCTTGGGGATCCAATTCCCTCCACCACAAAGGCACCCTGTCTTTAAAGTCTTCGTTGAGCAGCCATTGATTCTTGAATCGAAATGACGACGAACCTCTTCCCAAAGTCCCACAGTCAATAAAAATAGGCTTATGATTAGATAAAACCCCTAGCAAACCCTTGGAGCGATGTATGAGGAAAAATATCTAACCAGTTGGTGGAGACCAAGAACCGATCCATCCTGCTGAAAGAGGCTTCATTTTGAAGATTGGACTAGGTGAAGCGAGATCCCTGCATCGGCAAATCGACCAGCGCCCAATCTTGAATAAAAGAGTTAAAATCTGACATGGCTGCTCTATCAGGGAGACCCGGGATGCTATGAAGGAAAAATGAACCGCATTGAAGTCCCCTCCCACACACCATGGGACATCCCACCTAGCCGCAATCGCTACCATCTCAAACCAGAATTGTTCTTTCTTAATAGCATTGGTCGGCCCATACACCCCGGTGACAACCCATTGTTTCCCATCATCTTTGTTAACCAGACAAACAGATGCAGAGAAGAGTCCAATCTCTTCACCAACCTTGTGGAAGAGAGAGGAATCCCACGCGAGGAGGATCCCGCCAGAAGCGCCCATGGAGTCCACTCCGATCCAATTCCATTTGTTTTGGCCCAGCGTGGCAACAACTGTGGCCTGCTCACAGGCTCCCCACTTGATCTCTTGAAGCATGACGATCACCGATTTATGCATGAGAATAACTTGCTTTACCCCTGATCTTTTTTTAGGGTCGCAAATACCCCTGACATTCCATGACATAATCTTCATGAAAACTTAGGACATATCCCAGCCCGAGAAACGAGTGAGTGCTAAGAGCACCCTTTGCCCTTCCCATCTGACATACCCCACTGTAGGCTCGCCAATTCCCTAGATTCAGATTTCCTTTTATCGCCTGTCAGGCTGCACCGACGGTCGTGTGCAATAGATCTAAAGAGCTCCCTATGAGTCTCATCCAACCCATGGAAACACATGCCATGCTCCTTCCTAAACCGAATGAGATCATTAATAAGGTCATCAACCGCGTCACTTCCATTGGCGACAACCAAGGTATTAGGGTCGGCGCTCCCCTTCCTCGGGTTCTTAGTGTTGATCACGTGATGATCGACCCATCTACCCTTGTTATTGCGTATGAGGGATCTGAGAGGGTGGACCGACTTGCATGACGAGGCAGAGGAGCAATCCGAGTCATTTTGCATAGAAGAAGAGATCCCCAATAAATCTCAGGGTTCCACAGAGGAGCCAGATTCGGAAGAAGAGGAAACCCGGTATTCATCCTCCCATTCATTGTAAGCGGATCCCTTATTGCTCCACAAACTAGGTAAGCCAACGCAACCCAGATCTCCTCTCGGCTTTGCGCCGTTGACTGGACTCATAGCTGGATCAGAGCCTCGACAAGGCCCCGTAGGTTCATCAACAGATCCCCCAGCTAGGAGATCGACTCGATCCCAAAAAAGCTAAGGCCAGATCGAAAAGAAGCTAAGCAGATGGGTCGCGTTGGCCCGTGGAGACCCTAAGTCAACCACCAAGACAACACGTGTCATTTCTTGGGGGCAGCAAATGAAAGCCAAGGCACCCGTTATTTCTTGGGGGCTGCAAGAGGAACTCAATAAAAACATGGGCTGGTTTCTTGAAACCACCCAACCCGTTCTGCACCTGACAACGATGATTCCATGCATCACACCCCCGTCATTGCACGAACCCTTAAACTTTCTATCCTTAGCTCTCTGGCTATAGGAAGCTTCAACTCCCTTTTGTCTACATTCCTCCTTCGTCCTCCCAACGCTTATCGACACCTCGATCTCCATCAGATCCCAAGTACGATAGCTCACCTCATCCTTGTTGGTTGACATCCATGTTGGCCCGACATCCACATCCCGGGGCAGTCGAAAAGGAAAATCCTTAGACGTATCCTCGACCGTTAGACGCCTAGACGGTGTAAGATCCGTCGGAAGTTCATCGGTGGATCGATAGGCAGTCGGAGTTCCAGCACACATTTCTCATTGTCGATCTAGGGACATTCATGGTCGAGTCCTCAAGCCCCTCCTAGATCTCCCCTTCCTCTAGTTCATTAGCCAAGCGATGGCTAGTCCAATAGGAACCCGAGGCGGTGGTGCCCCCCGCAGGCGAGTGAGACCACTGATGATTATGCGAATCCATGGACGAACCCCCTTGCGAGGGTGGTGCTGCTGACCCTCCGGTCCATTTCATCCAGTCCCTGAGTGGTTCAATCTCCGACGAGAGTTCTTTTGAGGCACCACTGATTATGTCTACGTTGGTGTCCCCGGGCCCCTCGGTTTCATCACGCGGCTGACGAGGGATGACCACCCTCTCCAACAACTCCATTTCTATGAAGACTCGGTATTTTTTTCCATTGATGCGGACCTCGGAGTTTTTGGGGATACATTCCCACCTATCGGCGGCGATAAGGATCTAAGCAAAACCAGTCTCCTAGAGGATATCGGAGCTTCTATCGACCAAGATGAACCAACCATTCCTCTCCCTAATCTCCTTGAGAACTTCAGGAGTCCAAGCGTGGAGAGGCAGCCCTAGCAGCCTGATCCACATG
This sequence comes from Chloranthus sessilifolius, assembly GCA_021018995.1. NCBI lineage: Eukaryota > Viridiplantae > Streptophyta > Magnoliopsida > Chloranthales > Chloranthaceae > Chloranthus > Chloranthus sessilifolius. Next base: position 73,274,920 of record CM037598.1, on the reverse strand, counting down.
CCGCCATCCCACTAATGTAACTGGAGGTCCCTGACGGGCGGTGCCCAGCAACCGCACTCCACTGATACCCCATCAATGTACAAAAACTTTTTGGAACAAAAATCTGAGGCTGCCATCACTGTTTGAAACCAGAGTAAAAAATTTATAGTGGTGATGGCCGAGAGTGCCGGTTTGTCTGTAAATCCCCATGTCTGATGAATCCATTTATGCAATTGAAGAAGGGATTTTTATTTGTGTAAATAACCGCCCTGTTCTAGCCCTCGACTCCTATGTCGAAGACTCTTTGCTTTGATCCTGGTTTGAGGTGGATAATAGTGGCTCAAGGGTGGGAGGGTTGCTGCCATTCACCCCAATGCCTCTCTCACCCTCCCTCACAGCATCGGCAAAAGAAAACCTGTTGCATTGGCAGACATAATCCACAGGCCTACCGGCATCACCCCTTTTGTCCCGTCCTTGACGCCTAGTTAAACTTTTTGTCGGTGATAGACCTCCCCCGATGTAGGTCTCGCATTTGGTCCCCATTAAGGACTATCTAATTACTTTTACACATTTGAGGCATAAGATTGTCTGTTGAGCACTGATGCTCTATCAATCAATGTTTAGTGAAGAATTGTTAGTAATGTTACTAGAAAAGAAGATTATATATGAAAATAAAATAAATCATAAATCTTCTAAGGTGAGAATAGAAAGGGAGGATGGGATATCACATGGAAGCCATCGAACCACTGTGCTTGCATCAGCTCCATTACGAGATAGGTAATCTGCGCATTTGTTACTGTCCCATTGTCCCTTTGCACATGTGCAAACTACAAGTTTATTAACTTCTTAGCATGATGGATGCCAACTTCTATCAACAATAAATGTCTCTAGGGCATCGGCCATTTATCCTCTAGCATTTGAATAGCGGCAAGAGAGTTAGATTCAATAATAATCGATGTTAAATTCATATTCAGGGTCAAATTTATAGCTAATTGAATGACTTCAATGTCAATAGATAGTAAGGCTTTGTGCATCGAAGGATCGAAGAAACATTAACTAATTTTACCTGCATGATTTCTAAAAATACTGCCAAATCCAGTAGTTAGAGGATTCAAGGAGCCGTTTGTGTTCACTTTGATGCAGTCTAGAGGAGATTGCCACTTCCCAATATTAATGTTTGTATCTGAAGGAGCTTTTTGATGAATATGCCAAGCCATATATAATTCACATTCGATCTCCTCATCACCAACAAGATCCATCTTTAAAGAGACATCGAAGGCAATACTATTTAGAGTGATGTTCTTACGATCGAGAAGAATTCCTGTCCTTCCAAAAATGCCACATAGTAGAAGAAAAGGCAAAGATTATTAGCAAGAATGAATTTATTTTTATTACCTTCGGTTTCTTTCATCAGATGTTGAACTTCTTGACTGTTGTTTTGCAATTAAATTGAGTCCCTGCCATTCAACCTGAGCCGTTGGATAATATTGTTAGATTTTTTGTGGTCAACACCTCAATCTATCTTTGGATTTCCTTTAAAAATTGAGTTGGACCTTTGATCACACGTATCTCGAGGCGATAGGAAGCAAGTAGTTTACTAATATAAGTGATATGTCTCCACTCGCTTTCCTTGATGGGTTAGGGAAGAGAAGTGACTATATAAGGAGACCACCGTTCCCTCTTCCTCTAATCCTAGCATATTCCCATCTAGAGGCTAAACTTAGAGAGGAAGAGAGGTAACACGGACTCGGATTCTCTTTCTGAAATCAACGTTTTCATTGTGGAGATCACTAGCGCATCGATCTGAAAATAAATACAAGGTATGCATGTTCATATAAAGATGTATTTTTGATCATGTGATTCGAGCCTAGATCTGTGAAAAATTTAACAATTGTTATCAGAGCAAGGTTGGCTTTATCACACGATCAGTAATTTTCTTCATTCAAGGAGTCTTTGTTTTCATGATTAACACACTCTATAGTTTGTTCTTATTACGTTTTTGGTCGAAATAAGCTCTGAGATTTAGAGGAGTCACCGGCCCTCGCCGGACTGACCTACCATGTTCAGGTGGTGGAAGGTTGTTTGGTGGTTGCAAATTATAAGAGGCCTAAAGGTCTCTGGTTCTTGATTTTTAGAAGAATACGACCATAGTTTTGTTTTTTGGTCGGCTGCATATAAAAGGTCCCTCTTTCATTTTCAAAGAAGAGAAACCCACACGTCTCAGGTTTCTTGAAGAAGACGAATATAGAAGAGGAGAGTGGTTTCTTATTTTGTGTAGGATTCCCTTCCTATAATAAACCATTGATTAGGTTCTCTCGCTAAAAAGCAATTTTTGAAATATTGTTGCATGTATAGTTGGGGCACCAAAGTTGGTGCTTCCCAACTCTATATGACTTGATGACCCAACCAGGTACGCCCCAGACTGACACAACTTGGCCCATGGACCCATAGAAGCTCATGACCGAACCCGGTCTGTGACCTGGCACAGTCTGTGACCCGTCTCGGTCGACAACAGGACTCGGGTCATGACCCGATCCAGCCCATGGTCCGATCAAGTTCATTCCTGGTCCATGGTCCGGTCCAGTCTATTCCCAGCCCATGGTACATGACCCGAATTTGGCCCGTTCGATTAAGGCCCTTTTTGACCCATATTATTTCTTATTCTTGTCGGGTCATTTCTGGGCTATTTATAGGTCAAAGTTCGAGACATTATATATGAATTTTGACTTTTTCGGATATTTCAGATCTATTTTGAAAATGAGCTCTCTATTGTGACGTTTTCATGAACTGACGTCCTTTTCACAATTTTTAATCGGATAATTATTGTATATTTGAATGTTTTTAATTAAAGTTGGATTTTTGAGGAGATATAGGGTTGGGTATTGGAAGTTGTACTCTAGCACCAAGGCTGCTACTTACATAATGTTACCCATGATTATTATTAATTTTTTACACTTACCCACAACATAAAACTCTATTATCGATATTGACTAGATCTGACATGCATGCCCACATAATCATAGTTTGATGAATATAGATAATTTATTCACTAAATGCATATGTACCTCATAACTGTTTGATTTTGATTATTTTCTTCATCAATTGCAATGTGGCATTGATTTATCTTTCAAAAGTAGATTAGTTAGCAAGATGTGCATATATCTGGAAATGAGTTTTTAAAACCTTGAATCAGACTTGATATGGTTGAATGAAATTTAGGTCGTACTTTAGGGATTAAGGTAGACCGGTAAAATGATCGTTCGAGGGTACGCAGCTAAAATAGGCCAAGGTCTGCCCAAAGGTGACCACCTATAGAGGTCGCGTGACTCTTGAATTTTGAGACTTGTGCCTCATTGAGATCAGATTGATACATACTTGTATAAGATTTCTAACTTCTGGCCAAAGCTGATTTAGGAGTTTCATATAAGTAAGGTGAATAGAATGGTCATAAGTGAGGACAATCTTTCTGACAAAAGATAATGGAGAGTCTGGATCAAACATACGAAACACGTGATTAGGTCTAGGCGTGGTTCCTCCAACACGGTCTTGGGAAACAAACTGCATGTTATAAGTTCTGCCTAAAGGTGATGCTGAGACATGACAACTGGTTGTCCCAAAAGAGTGAAAGGTGCTCATAGTTGACACTCTAATTAATTCGGATTTGACCCTAAATCAGAATTTAAATCTTCAAAGAATAGTTAGTGACATATGGTCATAGTTCACGGTGAACATTTAGTGACATATAGTCATAACATAATCTTTGAGAACATATGATCATGACGTATTTTAATTAAATCGTTAGTGATATATGGTTAAAGTGATTGATAAAGATTAGATGTATAATCGACATATTTCTTTATTTTGCTAGTGATATGTAATTTTTTTTATAGAGTCATGGACAGATCTATTATTCATAAGCAACTAGCAGGTATTGATCCTCTGGACGGCTCCAACTATTCATCGTGGCATATGGCCATTGATATAGTATTAGGATATAGACTATGATTTTATTCTTACTAGAAATAAACCTCCCACACCCACTACGAGTTCTACGAAATTAGAGAAGAATTATTTTGCTAAATGGGAAAAAGCTAATCATATGGCTATGATGATGATCTGTTCATCAATTAATCAGACTCTTAGGGGTGGGTTGAATCCTACAACTACGATAAAAAAACTCTTGAAAAATATTAAAGATCAATTTGTGGGTACGCGAAAGTCTCTAGAGTACTCTTATCTTACATAATTAGTTAACATGAGATATGATGAAAATGAAAGTATGCGTGAGCACATTTTAAAGATGTCACAGTGTGTTATAGGGCTCAAGGAATAAGGGACTGCTTTTGGTGATGATCTAGTTATTCACTTAGTTGTTTATTTGTTTTCGCCTTCATTTGATACCTTTAAGGTGAACTATAATGCTCAAGAGATAGTGGGACCTTAACCAATTAATTTCTCTATGTGTGATCGAGGAGGAGCATCTGAAAGCGGCTAAAGTTGAATTTGCACATCTGGCAGTGAGTGCGTCAAGCCAGAATATTTTTAAAAAGAATCATAATCTGAACTTCAATCGAAAGCGAGTTGGAGCAGAGAATTCGAATAAGAAAGTCGAACATGAAAATTTAGAATCCTGACGCTGCAAGAAAAAGGGACATCTTTGTTCAGTTTATGTTTAGATTGCTTTGCTATTTATTATAAAAATCAGATGATCAAGATATGGCAACAAAAATGGATCAAAGTTGGGGAATGAAATGGAACACAATAGCAATCTAAACCCCACAGTCCTGTAAGATCCAGGGCCTGTTGTAGCAAGTTTTGATAAGAAAGGGTTGCCCCATAGGAAAAATTGATCTAGAACCTCAAGGGTTGTTTAGTAGGCCTCCAGATCTGGCTATAGATCTGGCAATCCTAAAGAAGGGGAGTTTTGGGATGTCACACAACTAAACTACTTACAAAATAGAAAATAAAAATAAAGTTACAGAAAGGGGGTTTAGAGAATGATGGAAATGGATATGAAAAATAAAATATAAAAGGGGTGAGAAGTAATAAACTAGGGACTGATGTTTTTGGCTAGAACATGGGCCAGTTTAGCTTGGTAAAGGATGGATCCACATCTATCCTTCATTTGGCAGCAAGCTCAAATGCAAGGAAGAAGAATCCAATCTTTCCTAGAGATGTGGATTAGTCTAAGGCTATGATCTGTCCACTGAAGGGTCACAGATCATCTCCAAAGATATAGCCCTGTCTAGGAGATACAATCAGAGCATTAAAAATCACTGCAGCTGCTATGGTTGCTTGGCTACAAGCTCATGCAGCCATAGGAGTATACAACCTATAAAGATCTAAATGAAATACAAATTGAATGATTCAATGAAACCAGCTTTGCATTGCATCAAAAACTACTTACAATGTTCAACCCTCTGAGCTGCAGCCAATACAGACTTCTATGCCTCATAGGCTTACACAGTCTTGATTACAACCTACACAGTCCTGCGTATTACAAGGTAACTTAGCTAGCAAATGTTGAGCTAAGGAGAGAAGAAAAAGATGACCTAACCCTAACCCTCGAATGACCTAAGCCCAACCAAAATTAGGTTCAAGATTGGATGGTTTTCTGTTAAACACTACAACTTATATACAATCCACCAACAAAAATATCTTTCTCTGGCCAATCAAAAAATAAAAGAGAAAATGCCCTAATTTTAGTTATTATTGTGGCCCATTTGTGGCCAAGTGTTGCCTCCGGGAGTGGGACACAGCTTGGCACCTCGGGATGTGTGCCCTAACTGCTGTGAAATCCTAGAAATGTCCTTATGCATTGACTAGGAAGTAGGGAGCCCATGCCTCACGAGGCTGAACTTGCCTGTTTTGCCTCTCACGTGGTTCTCGCGTGGCTGGATTAGCTGTTGAAAGAAACTTGCTAGGTTCAACTTGCTGTGAATAGTACAGCTCACGCAGATGAGGCTCCAGGTGGTTCAGGTCGCAAGGATCTCTCCAGGATGGTTTTACAGCTCGTGCGAATTCTCGCCAAGATGAATTGAGCTTCTTGCATGGCTGGATTTGTATCTGAAGTGCACGAGAGCCTTGCGAGATCTGCACGAGGTGATGTTCTAAAGTTGTTTCGCACAAGAACCTTGCGAGCCATTTTAAATCTGAGGTATGTGAACCTCGCGAGAATTGCGCGAGCAAATATTCCAAAGCTCTGATCCTCGCAAGAATTGTGTGAGGTGCAAGTCTGAAGCCTTTCCTTTAGTGAGCTACGAGAGATCTGTGCAAGCTTTTTATTTCCTGCAGGATTGAGCTTCACAAGAACTGCGCGAGAGGATTTTCAGAGCAAATTGAACTACACGAGGGCTCCTCTGTGCTTGTCTGCTATTGTGCAGAACCTGTTGCAGCAGCCTCCTTTGCTTGGGTTAATCTTCCTTTCATCTTTTGGACTTCGAAGACCTCTTTAGGCAAGCCAAATGGTTCCAATGATGGGGGGCCACAAAGGTTTACTCTATGTTCTTCAATCGGCTGCACCCTTGGAGCTTCAAAGTTCTCTCTGGGCCTCCAAAGTGTGGACTGTTGCACTAAGCTGCAGCTTTATTCCTAACTACAAAACATTCTCAAAAGATAATTATTAGATGGCACCAAGGTGTAGTAAAGGCTAGGTTAGGAGGTAAAAAATGACATTTTTTAGTGACTAACAATCCTCAGAGGGACTGCTATATATATTTAAAGATCTGTTGAAGCAGGTCAAAGGAGGAACATCTCAGCCAGAGAAGTCCCAGAACTGAAACCACTTTCCGTCATTTATTTTTGCAAGACATTAGTCAGTACTTTGACATTTATTTTGATAGACTTGGTGTGCATAACTTTAATTAAATGATTATAAATAGTTGATGTTAAGTTATTCTTGTTGTTCATTGATTGCTATTATGAAAGGCCAAATCAGTTGGAGATAACTCGCTTGGATTGACGAGTTTCTAAATATATATTATGGCGGACTCATCATTTGAAATTGTGCACATGTTATTAAGGGTATATGTGATTGTACTATGACCATCTGCATGAGGATTGTGTCACATGACAAAGTGGTGAAGTTAGATCTCATTTTGCCTGATATACTTGGGTTAGATGTGATTAGGCACCACATTAGTAAGCCTTCTTTCTGTTAGATTGGTGACATGAGTCACAGGCGGGGAGCCAGTAAAATATCAAAAAGACATACCCTGGGATATGAAGTTGGACAAATATAGGTACAACATAAAATCTAACAAATATATCACAAAATCCAACTCGAATAAGAAAATCCAAACAAGAGATGTTTGCTACTTTCACCTTCCCTCTAGCATACGACACATCTAGAACGTATGATAAATTCTCTATTGGCCATATTTTCAATAGTAGCTTATTATGGATAGCCATCCAAGCAGGGAACATATGTTTAGGGATGAACTCTTTGAACCATTTTCCCAGTAATCTATTGGGCCTTTCTTGCGAATGGTTGTAACTGCAGATTTAAAAGAAGTTTCCATTACTAGGGCTCCAAATAAGCTTGTCATTCATATTCGCCATCGGGGGTTTCATTTCTTTGATTCTCTCCCATGCCATGCCATAGCCACCACGCCATAGCCATTCTTCGATAAAGAACACATTTCATTCACAATTAAGTCTGCTACTTTGGCATCAATTGAAATATGGGATTGATTGATAGTTCTTCTTCACAAAGTGAGTGCAAGAGGTCCATCCATGGTCTAAATATCATTCCAGAAACTAACTGAAGACCCATTTCCCAGAATGAATTTAATGGCCTTCTTTGACTGATCTCGAATAGGCAAAATACTCACCCATGCCCAAGATTTATTTCGAAGAATACAACAAGCCCAAATGTCACTTCTCTCTGCATAGTTGTCCAAGACTCATCTTGCCCATAAAGAGAGCGGATTATTGACAAGCTTCCGGAAGAGTCGAAGCATACTCGTATCATTCCAATAACTAATTCCAGTGGGCATGGAAGCTTAAAAATGAATAGTTTTATGGTCGAAAGTGGGAGCGGGACCGAGACTCCGAAGCGGGAGTGGTGTTAAGTAGAAGGTTCGGGTACCAAGGCCACCTTCCACTATAGGTTTGTAGACTTTTTTCAAACCAAGGGTGCATCGAGTGACCAAGAGAGGGTCCCTTCCAAAAGAAGTCAAGAAGAATGGCTTAATTTTATTGATTACTTTCTTAGGAAGAAGGAAAGTAGAGGCCCAATAAATAGAAAAGAGTAAACTCTTTGCAACACTTTATCAATGAGGATTTGGCATAGGGAATAAGAAAGTTTGGAGCAAAAGAGCACTAACCCTGATATTTGATGGGGAGAATAACCTCATAAAATCCTAGGATATGGAAAATTTCAATTTCTCTAGAGCAACCTTTGCTAAAAAGTAATATGCCTTTATAAGGGTTAGCTTGAAGGCCATATTGTTGGATATTTTAAAGATTTTAAAAATTTGCTTTCATAATTGGGATTTGTCCCACATCTTGTAAACCCAAAATTGGGTTTGGCTTACATATCAAAACTTTGACTCAAGGCTTGTAGCCTTCACCCAGGGGGCACCGAATTTTGTAGGTTCCACCGCCATGCACCCCATCAGTCACACGCATGCCAAGCAGAGGCAGGACAGGTACGTGGCGATGCGGTGAGGTTAGGTGCATTTAGAAATTAATTTTTGGACAAAAGACTAACCGTTTGATTTGAATTTTTTGTAACCGTTGTTTGGTTAGTGTAACTGTTCTGTCTAATCGGTGCGGTTGCACCTATTTTTTTCTATAAAAGGAACCCGACACCCTCGTTTTCTTTAACTGCATTATCTATTTTCTTTTCCCGTTTTGAAGCTTTGTTTCAGAATTCTGCTCTTGTGCTATTTGGTGTTCTGGTTGTGTGATTAGATTCACCAAATCTGTCACAACAATACACAGTCGATTTGTTGTATCCTGGAACCAATTTGTCGATAACCTGTTGGTGACCACTTGATTATAGTGGTAGGAAAAAATATCGGTTTAAAGATAAGAATATTAAACGTGCCTCGAATCGGATCTGTGTATTTCTTCTCTTCAATCTTTATCTTTTCTTGCAACCCAAACTAATATTTTCCTTCAATTTTAAACTGATATGGCCCATACAGCTTCGACTTCTCCCACATTGTCCAACAATGTCCATCCCACGCTGTCCAACAACATCCACAAGTTGGACAGTTTCGATGGTTCGAATTTTAAAAGGAGGCAACAAAAATTACAATTTTGTTGATCGCGCTCAAAGTCATGTATGTTTTCACAAATCCATGCCCGACTGTTACCGAATCATCAACTCTCAATGAAGGCCTAAAAAATAGAAATGGAAAGAAGATGACTACACGTGCAAGGGCTATATTTTCAATGCATTGTCGGATTCATTGGTCGATGTCTATCGTGCCTACAACACTTCGAAGGAGCTCTGGGATGCACTTGAGAAGAAATACAAAACTGAAGATGCAGGATATAATTTTTATATTATCAGTCAATATCTTAATTTTAAGATGGTCGATGATAAACCTATTCTTATCCAAGTGCGTGATTTTCAAGTTCTTATTAATTATATGATTGCTAATGATTCTCATTTCAATGAGGATTTTCTGGTTGGTGTAGTAATCGCCAAGTTGCCTCCATTTTGGAAGGATTGCCGAAAAATTCTTAAGCGTAATAACGAGAAGATTTCTATGGAAAATATTTTCCTTCATTTACGTATTGAGGAAGAATCCTGAGTTAGAGATAAAATCGAAGATCACGCTAATATGACATCCAAGGCATACTTGGTTGAGTCTAAGGTTGCTAGTGGACCGTCAAAGAAGAGGAAGAGAGGTTATTCTTACTCCAAGGAGAATAAGAAATTCGCCAAGACCATGGTACTGAAGAATAGTGGATGCTATCACTGTGGGAAACCCGGTCATTTCAAACGAGATTATTGCCTTTTCAAAAAATTGAAGAATCAAGCGAATATAGTGGAAGAGAAAAGTAACTTTGTAGCCATTCTCTCAGAAGTCAATCTGATTGGTGACATCAATGAATGGTGGATCGACACTGGTGCCACAAAACATGTGTAATAATCATGATATTTTTGTGACATATGATAATGTTGACGATGATCAAGATCTTTTCATGGGGAACTCATCTTCCAAAAAGATCATAGGGCGTGGAAAAGTGAAATTGAATTTCACATTCGAAAAAGTCGTGATGCTTACTAATGTGCTCCATGTACCCGAAATTCGCAAGAATCTTGTATCGGGTGATTTACTAATCAAACATGATTTCAAACTTGTATTTGAATCAGATAAGTTTATTTTATCCAAGAATGGCGAATTTGTTGAAGAAGGATATGCCATGGGAGGCATGTTCAAATTGAATGTAACTGATCAAATTAATAAAATCTCTCCTTTTTCTTATTCGATCTCTCTTTCTAATTTATGGTATGATAGATTAGGGCATGTTAATTGTAGATCTATGAAATACATGGCTAACTTAGATTTAATTCTTAAACATAAATTTTTTTACAGTGGTGCTTATAGTGTATGTGCTAAGATTAAGATTACTAGAAAGCATTTTTATAATATAATGAGAAATTTATGTTTATTAGATCTAATATATATCGATATTTATAATTTAAATAATATTCCTACTAAAGGAGGGAAATAATATTTTATTACTTTTATAGATGATTTTTTAAAATATGGTTATATATATTTATTAAATACTAAAAATAAGGCTTCTGAGAAACTTAACATTTATAAAGCTTTAGTAGAAAATCAATTAAATAAAAAAATTAAAGTTATTAGATCTGGTAGGGGTGGAGAATACATGTCAAATGAGTTCTCCGAATTCTATGAAGTTCATGGAATTTGTCATAAGGTGATGGCCCCTTACACGCCACAACAAAACAAAGTTGTCGAAAGAAAAAATAAGACATTAGTAAAAATGACTACTACAATGTTAGTCAAAGCTGATTTAAATAATAATTTATGGGTTGAAGCTTTGTTGACCACTACTCATATTTTAAATAGAATTTCACATAAGAAAAATCTAACTATACCTTATGAACTTTGAAAAAATAGAAAACCTAGTCTAACCTATTTTAAAGTATGGGGGTGTAGGACACTTGTTAGATTAATAGATCCTAAGAGACCTAAGATTGGTCTTCGGACTATTAAATGCTTGCTTGTTGGTTATACAAAATAGTAAGGCTTACAGATTTCTCGTTATGGAATACAATGATCATATAGATAAAAATATTATAATAGAATCTAGAGATGCTATATTCTATAAATCTAAGTTTACTGCTGTGTCTAATAAATTAAATAATAATAGTCAAACTTTTGAAGATGGAGAATCTTCTAAAAGATGTTATTGAATCTTCAAGTGATGAATAAATCATCATTGAACCTAGAAGTAAACGCCATTGATTTAAAACTAGTCTTCAAAAGACTATTATATTTATCTTATTGAAGGGAATAGAAAGAAAAGTACTAAGAAATATTTATATCTAAATATAGAAGATAATCCTATAACCTTTGAAGATGCCATGAAATCTAGGGATAATGTCTTTTAGAAGGATGCTATCAATGATGAAATGGACTCTATAATGGAAAACAAAACATGAAAATTAGTAGACTTATCCGAAAAATCTAAACCCCTAGGGTGTAGATGAATATTTAAAAGAAAATTTAGAATGGATTGAACTATAGAGAAATTTAAGGTAAGATTGGTTGCCAAAAGATATAAACAAAAAAAGGTGTTAATTATTTTGACACGTACGCACCCGTTGCTAGAATTTCTACTATAAGACTTTTAATTGCTTTAACTTCTATACATAAGCTACAAATTCATCAAATGGATGTTAAAACCGCTTTCTTAAATGGTGATTTAAAAGAAGACGTCTATAGGGAACAACTAGAGGAGTTTGTTCTACCTGGACAAGAAAAGAAAGTTTGTAAACTTAATTAATCTTTATATGAGTTAAAGCAAGCACCAAAACAGTGGCATGAAAAGTTTGATAATATCATTACTAATTTTGGATTCAAAACTAATGAAACCGATAAATGTATATATTATAAATTTTAATAATTATGGTGTTATAATCTATCTCTATTTAGATGATTTACTTATTTTTAAAACTAATTTAGAAGTTATTTTGGAAACTAAAAACTTCTTAAGTTCATATTTTAGCATGAAAGACATGGAAAAAGCAGATGTAATTTTGGGAATCAAAATTATAAGAACTGAGAATGCTTTAACTTTAACTCAATCTCATTATGTTGAAAAGATTCAATTACCTTAATTTGAAATATGCAATACACCTTTGAATATGAATATTAAATTACCTAAAAATGATGGAAGATGTGCGCAACAGTTATAATATGCAAGGGTTATTGGTAGCCTTATGTATGCAATGCATTATACAAGATTGGACATTGTATTTGATGTAAGTAAATTAAATTGATTTATAAGTAATCCTAGTTCTGTTAATTGGAATGATATTTCTCATATTTTTAAATATGTAAAAGGTATTATTGATTATGATTTGTATTTTTCTGGATATCCTCAAGTGTTGAAAGGATATGGCGATGCAAGTTGGATATCTGATTCGGAAGAATCAAATTTCACAAGTGGATGAATATTTACGTTTGGAGGTGTTGCGACCTCATGGGGATCAAAGAAGCAAACTTGCATTACGCATTCCACTATAAAATCAGAATTTATTGTCTTAGCGGTAAGTGGAAAATAAGTTAAATGGTTAGGAAATTTACTAATCTAAATTTTAATTATGATTAAACCATTGCCACTTATCTCCATACATTGTGATAGTGAAGCAACACTATCAAAAGTTAATAGTCAAACGTATAATGAAAAAAATAGACACATTGGTCTAAGACAGAGCTATGTAAAATAATTACTTAAAGATGAAGTAATCTCAATAATTGGGGCCAAGTCTGTCACAACCTGGCGGATCCGTTTACTAATAGCCTTGGAAGAGATGAAATTCAAAAGACATCAATCAGGATGGATTTAAAGCCATTAAACCTAAACAGTCACTTATGATGGGAACGCTACTTAATATTTGTTTAATCAATATTTAAGTTCAAAGGAAAAAATAAATCGTAAATACATGACGGCTAAAGGGAACTATATTGATGAGAATAAATCTCATATATATCCCAGGAAGAGTAGTGTTTCACCTGTAATGGATAAGGGGAGGTTGAACATTGCTCTTAATAGTCCTATAACACTATATGTTGAGATGTTAAAGTTACATGGACATCTCTTATAGGTTTATCTAAATAAGTGTAAGGGTGGAGCCGCTTTCAATAAGACATGACTTTATCTAATAAATACTTATGAAGACTAGAGTACTGGCATAGGGCCTAAATATACTAACGTATTTATTGAACACCAAATATGTGAAATACATGTGTGAAATAGTTCCAATTTTTTGTATAAGATCGTTAGTTCAAAACTTAGTTTCACTAAAAACCTTGGCAAACTTTAAATTATTTTTACTAAAATGAAAATTCAAGTCTATAAGACATTTTCATTTATGCACATATTTATGACTTCGCTCTATTTCAAATCTTTAAAATAGTGGGGGAATGTTTGATTTTAAAAGTTTTTTTTTATATTTTAAATCTTTAAAATAGTGGGAGATTGTTGGATATTTTAAAGATTTTAAAATCTTGCTTTTATAATTGGGATTTGTCCCACATTGTGTAAACCAAAAACTGGGTTTGGCTTACATATCAAAGCCTTGGTTCAAGGTTTGTAGCCTTCACCACAAGGGGCACAATTTTTATGGCTCCACGCCAGCACCCATCAGTCCTTACACATGTGGTGGCCTTGTTGAGCCAGCCCGACGCAGTCGGGGCCAGGCACGAGCACATGGCGTGGCGATGCAGTGAGGTGCATTTAGAAATTATTTTTTTGGGCAAAAGACTAACCATGTTTTAACCATTTGATTTGAATTTTAAAAATCCTTCTTTTGAAACTGCTGTCTTAACAGATCTTTTGTAACCGTTGTGTCAAATCGGTTACTGTAACCATTCTGTCCAATTGATGTGGTTGCACCTGTTATTTTCTATAAAAGGGACCCAAGACCCTCGTTTTCTTTAACTGCGTTTTCTATTTTCTTTTCCCGTATTGAAGCTATGTTTCAGAGTTCCGCTCTTACGCTATTTGATATTTTGGTTGCATGATCCGATTCACCAAATCTGTCATAAGAATCTATGGCCGGTTCGTTATATCCTGAAACCAATTTGCAGGCATCCTGTTGGTGACCACTTGCTTATAGTGGTAGGGGCAAATATCGGTTTAAAGACAACGATATTAAACATGCCTCGAACCGGATCTGTGTATTTCTTCGCTTCAATCTTTATCTTTTCTTGCAACCCGAACCAATATTTTCCAGCCCATATATCTCATAATAATCATCAATGACATTTTTATTTCAGGGCGGATTTCATATTTTCATAAGAGAACATGAGAAGATCGTCAACAAAAATGAGGTGCAAGATTCAAGGGGCATCTCCATGCCATTAGGGGGGATATTAGGCCATTCTCAGTTTTCTCCTCAATCATAGAAGTGAAAGCTTCCATGACTAAGTGAAACGAAGCGGAGAAATAGGGTCTCCTTGTCGGATACCACATTTACTCTTGAAGAAAGTGCCCAAAGACCTATCGATAAGGACCGAAAAGAAAGTGCATTACCGAATCCAATTCGTTGAAGTCAAATCGAAATCTAGTTGGTCGAGAATATGCATGATGAAATCCCACTGGACCATATCGTAAGCTTTTCTCACATCAACTTTGGCGCCAAAAGACTTCATTCTTAGATTGGAAATGATGAACCAATTCATAGGCCAGCAAAATGTTTTCGGTAACAGATCTCCCTTTGACAAAAGCAGATTGATTAGAAAAGAAAAAAAGTAAGGGAAGGACAAAAGCTAGTCTATTGGATAAATTTTTTATAATCACTTTATACAAATAATTGCACAAGGCAATAGGTCTGTATTTGTCATTCAAAAAAAAAAAAAAAAAGTTTATTTATCAAGGGAATATGCACCCGATTCTTTAGGAATAAGTTTAATAATTGTAGAATAGAGAGATTTGAGAATTTTCTTACTGTAAACAAAATTACTCAGTCACTTTAGTAACGTCTGCCCCAATAAAATCCTAGTGGTTTGTAAAGAACTCCACTCAAAATCCGTTCGGCCCGCCTTATTTATAAGAGAATGAAAGAAAACATCTGTAATCTCCTCATGGGTAACCGACCTTGAAAGCTCTTCCGCTTGATCCGCATTCAACCTTCTTTTGAAAGGAACATATATTCTCCTAGTCCTTTCTCCACACGAGAAAACAACTCTAAAATATGAAGTGGCAAGAAACCATCATCAGCCCTGAGAGAGTGAACACTGTTGCAAGATATCCTTGAAGTAATGCTAGCATAATAGAATTTTAGAGTTTCTATCTGAGTTTTTAAGCCAATGAATTTTTGCCTTTCTTTTGAGACATGTTTCTTCTTCCTTGAGAGCTTCCTCCAAAGTTATCATAGCTTGCCTTTTCTCCTCAGCAATATGAGAATCAAGCCGGTTTTCTTGAAAAGAGTTTTGGATCTCATTGAGCTTCTCATATGAATTATTTTTCTGCTCATGAATATCCCCACATTGAGACTTATTCCAATTTTTTATCGTCACCTTAGTTTCTTTAAGCTTGGATTGGACTCTAAACAACGGATTGCCATGAACTTGTTTATTCCAAGCCTCAAAAACCACTTCTCGAAAATTGTCTCTGTTGGCCCACTGCTTAAAATATTTAAGCGATTTCAGAATCAGAGCGGTCTTATCAATGAATCTTACTACTAAGGGAGCATGATCAGATAGACTAGGCATTTGATAATCAACCAAATAGTTCAAGTTACACGAGTTGATCTTTTCTAAGTTAACAAGAACTCGTCAAGCTGACAATGAATCCTACGATCCAAGGATTTATTATTATAAGAGAGAACATTTCCAATGGACTTAAGATCACTGAGGGAGCATTGGGAGATAGCTCTATGTAACGGATCGAGGATCCTCGCAGGGACAGCATTACCTCCAGTCTTCTCTCCGGAGAATCTTATTGAATCAAAATCTCCATCGCAGGCCCACCAAAAGGCTTTATTTTTTTTATTTTTTATTTTTATTTTTTGATCGGTAATGAAAATTATATTGAAAGCTATCAAGATGCTGAAAGGACCAATACAAGGACAATACGACCAAAAGAGAGAACATCAAAAAAGTAAAAAAATACAGAGGAACCCCAAACAACCAAAGCAGGCAGATTCAAGCCTGCAAAGACAACCCCCACCTAACCCAGGACCTAGGGAGAATTTTCACCCCTAACTCCATTGCAGCCCCTCGCGACCCATAACCACATTAGGTCTCTAATAGACCTCAGAATCATCCCCACTGGCCAAAGTTTATGCTCGAAGATCCATACATTTCTCTCAAGCCAAATACTCCAAGTCACCATAAGAATCCAGCCATCCAATAGTCCCCCAGCTGGCCCTCCAAACTGACAGATGACCACACCAGAAACTGCTGGTAGGTCGATGAGGGGGTACCCCACATCATATCAAAAGATTTTAGTATGACAATCCAGATCTTGTGGGTCACCTTCATGGAGGCACATCATGCATTGGTTAGGTAGAACCTTCCCCCGCCAAATAAGTTGGTCAATCGTTAGAATTTTTCCTTTGAAAAGAGTCCATACGAAAAATTTTACTTTGGAGGGGGGGGGGGGGGGGGATGGCCACCTTCCACAACCCTGCCCCTTAGAATCTGATCAACGGGCGACTCGAAAACATCCGGTAGTATGACTTGACATTGAAGCTTCCATCTTTACTAGGAGTCCAAACCCACTCATCCAAACGGTGAGGATTCCTAACTAATTCATAGATAAAAGATAGCAGTCGAGTGAAGGAGACCACCTCCTCACCTCTAAGGAATATGCGAGTGGTGACATCCCACATCATTCCCCCTTGGGTCTCCATGAAAAACTCCGCAATCAGCCCCTGGAGATTCCTGGAGATGATAAAAATGTTTAGGAAAGAAGATTTGAGAGGACTGCACTACGCCCAAGTGTCCTAGAATCGAATCCGGGTGCCACTGCCCCAACTATATCAGATCCACCTAACGTAAAGAGTCCAAATTCCACAAATGCCTTTCCACCATGTCTATATGCCTCTGTGAACAACAATGCTAATGCCCCAATTGCCGTTCGATTAACCATGCTTTTTAGCCAACACAACACGCCAAAGGCTGTTCCTTTCACCATCCAATCCTGCTCACCAAAACCATTTCCCCAAGAGCGCAATATTTGTTCACCTCAAACTACGAATTCCAAGTCTGCCAAAACTTAAGGGAAGTTGACAGGTGTCTCAGTTAAGAAGATGATATCGTTTGTCTAGCCCCGATCCCTCCCATAAGAAATTCCTTTGGATTTGCTCCAGTCGATGGATCGCACTAATCGAACATTTGAATATTGACATGTAAAAAATGGGTAGACTAAACAAGACCGATTTTACCAGGAGAAGGCGACCCTCACTTCTAAGGAGTTTTCCTTTCCATGACGACAACCTTTGTTCAAATCTCTAAATGACCGGTTCTCATGCCTGAGCTGATGGTTGCCTATGCCCCAGGGGCAGGCCCAAATATTTGATTGGGAGCTTCTCCATTGCACATTTGACTGTATCAGCTAAGTCTGCCATCAATTGGTCATTAATCCCAATTCCTGAAATCGTTGACTTGAGAAAATTAATTCGTTGGCCCGAAACAACCTCGTATACTGGAAGGACCTCCGTCAAAGACCTGAATTCCTCTACTTCGAATTTTCCAAATAGGACGGTGTCATCAGCATATTGGACGTGCGAGATGAAACGACCCTGCGATCCCACCTAAATCCCATATATGAATTGCAGCTGCCTGGCATGTGCAATGAGACCTACTAGCACTTCACCCACCATATTGAATAAGAAGGGGGAGAGTGGATCACCTTGGCGAATCCCTCTAAAGCTTTTGAAGTATCTCACCGGTATCCCGTTAATCAAAACTGAAAACCAGGCTGAGGAGGAACAAGCCCGCATCCACCCCCTCCACATACACCCGAACTCGAGCCTGTCGACCATGTAGTCCAAACAATCCCAACTTGCATGGTCATAAACCTTCTCCATATCCACCTTCCAAAGGGCAGCGGGCTGACGCATGTGATGGCTGTGTGTATCACCTCTTGAGCCATCGCCTCCAGGTCCACCAATTGTCTCCCATGAACATAAGCTCACTGATTTACCGAAATAATCTTGTCCATTAGTGGCTTGATTCTGTTGGTCTGATAGGTCCATCCCGTCTCTCTTTGGAATGAGAGTAATGAAGGTGGAGTTGAGGCTTCGGCCAATGAAGTCGGTGGTGTGGAACTCATGAAGCACCTCTATCAGGTCCACTTTAAGGATCAGCTAAAATTTATGGTAAAATTCTAACGTGAAGTCGTCGGGTCCTGAGGATTTATTCTTACCGTTGAACTTGATGGCCTGCGATGCCTAGTCTTCACTAAA
The DNA here is from genome assembly GCA_021018995.1 of Chloranthus sessilifolius. Classification (NCBI taxonomy): domain Eukaryota; kingdom Viridiplantae; phylum Streptophyta; class Magnoliopsida; order Chloranthales; family Chloranthaceae; genus Chloranthus; species Chloranthus sessilifolius. The sequence goes on along the minus strand of CM037598.1, from coordinate 73,256,307 downwards.
AGGCTACTCCACATCCGCACAATCATCCTCCGAGATGGATTGAAACACTAGCCCATCCAGCTCCAGTCGAGCTAGATCCTTGTCGGAGCATAGTTTAGTATAGAAGTTGATGACATGGGATCAGATATGCTCATAACCGGAATAGGTGACCCCCTCAACAACAATCTTATCCAAGTAGTTAGTTTTATTGCGAGCGTTGGCGACCGCATGGAAGAACTTGCTATTATGGTTGCCCACTTTAAGCCACTGCACCTTAGCTTTTTGTCTCTAGGACACTTTCTCGGCCATGCACTTGTCATTGAATTCTAGTTTCTTTATCATCCTTTCCTCTCTCCTCATCCCATAGGTCCCTATATTTTTCAAGGTCATCTATCTCTTTAAGCCGAAGAAGCAAAGAATCTTTCGTGATGTGAACCAGGGCATACACCTCTCCATTCCATGCCTTAATGTGACCCTTGAGCTGCTGAAGTTTAGATAGAAATCGGAATGCAACTGTCCTCAAAGGGGCAGGTTCGCTCCACTAAGAAAAAACTGCCACTTGAAATTTATCGTCATGCAGCTACATATTTTCGAAGTGAAAAGGGGACGATCCCTTCCCCCGAGATTCACAACTAAGCATTAAAGGACTGTGATCTAAGACAACCCTGGCTAGTCCCTCTAATCTGATGGCCGAAAAGATATTCATCCACTCAGAAGAATAGAGAAACCTGTTAAGACGACTTAGAGAGGGCGTCTCGTGAAGGTTGGACCAAGAAAATCTTGATCCCAAAAGTGGAACATCAATCAACTCCCAATCAGATATAAAGGAGTTGAACGCGTGCATCACTGCCAAATCTGACGGTCCACCCAGTTTTTCATGAGCCCATCTTATAGTTGACATCTCTAAAATTACGTTATGTCTTGACCTATTAAAAGCACACAATGGAAATCATAGCACTAGCGATAGGATCGTTACCACAAGGAAGGTTGAGAATCTGAATTGTGACGTCCCCAAAATTTTTGACTTTCGAAAAAGTTTGACTCGATGTGCGTGTCTGACAAGTCGCACAAGGTTTTGTTGGAGTATAGGGACCTACTAATGGAAGTTTTGTTTCATGTTTGCAGAATGTCATGTCCACTAGAGGTAGAGGAAGACCGAGGGACGGCCGTGGATGGACATTGAGAAGTGGGGACGAGATTCCCTCTAGTTCAAATAGGGTTCCACTTGGTGACAGGATTATTCTGAAAAAGAATATTTCGGAAGAGAGATGAAAGATAGAGAATAGCTTAGGCAATGGAGGTTGTGGCCAATGCAATGGCACATCAGACGACGTTAATAGCTACTCAAAATACCAATAATCATCAGCAGCCGCCTCCACCTCTGACTCCACCCACTTCATCTACATTTTTTGAGTTTAGGAGATTGAGACATCCTAGTTTTTACGGTCAGACTGATCCGCTTGAAGCGGAGAAATGGCTGAACTAAATCGAGAAACTTCTTCAAAGGTTACCGTGTACTGAAGAGGAGAAGGTGAGTTGGGCTTCTTTTCTATTAGAAGGAGAAGCCAATCCTTGGTGGGGGTCTATGTTGAGGATGAGAGAGCAAGAAAATCCAGATGGATTATGGACTTGGGAAGAATTTATTGAAGTGTTCAACCAAAAATATTTTCTCAGGCAGGTGAGAAATCAAATAGCGGCAAATTTTATGAGATTAGAGCAAGAGGGGATGTCCGTAAGAGAGTATGGGATGGAATTCATAAGGTTATCAAGGTTTGCTCCGGAGTACGTGGCCACGGAATTGATGAAGGCCAATAAATTTGAAAGTGGCTTGAGACTGATTATACATGATGGAATCTCCATGCTAGAGTTGGAGACTTACGGAGCAGTGATGGCTAAGGTGTTGGTTGCCGAAAAAGATATTGAAGACATGTATAAGAGAAGGGACCAGCAGAATAGGAGCAAAGCAGGTCAAGGGAGATCGGGTAACTACGAATCGGTGAATAAAAAGCCGAGATTTACAGTAACAATTCAAAGGCAACCTGCCCAGAGCACTTATATTAGACCACCTGTGCCCACTTCAGTTAGACCTTTCCGTTATGAGGGTCCTGCCGCTACTACAGGGGTATCAGTTACCCAGGGATTCTCAAGGGCCGCATCATCCACACCGCAGGAGACATGTGCTCGATGTAGCAAGTCGCATAAGATCGCAGACTGTAGGCGGGGTACAGGAGGATGCTTCCAATATGGTAAGGTGGGGCATATGATCAAGGATTGCCTAGAGTTGAAAGAGAGAATGACTTCAGCTACTCCGCCTAGGCCTATACAGAGTACGAGGCCAACTGTTCAAGGGCGTGCATATGTCGTTACAGCGCAGGATGCCCAGACTAATAATGATGCGATCCAAGGTATGACTTTATATGTAATGTCGGTCTATTTTATTTAATTTTAGAAGAAGGTACATAATATTAGATAGTCACTACTTGCTATATTAGAACAATACAATAAATTTTATCCCTCTAATTAGATAATATGTATGAAAACTAGGTACTTTACAAATGTACAAGGAAGGTGACTACTATTGCTACAAAGCTCGAGTGTTGATAGACCCAGGGTCTATCCACTCATTTGTCACACCACAATTCGCGACAAAGTTGAAAGAAACTCCCGAGCCACTAGATTTTATCTTGGCAGTTTCACTTCCAATGGGAAATTTTGTTAACAACGACACAGTGTGTAGGTCAATTGTCGTCGCTATCCGGGATTATACAGATCATGAGTCGACTGTTGATCTGATTATGTTCGATATGCAAGGATTCGATGTGATCCTTGGCATGGATTGGTTATCCATTCATAACGCAAGTGTCGATTGTCGAAAGAATATAGTGACATTTCGCCCAAATGGGGATAGAACATTCAAATTTTTTGGTATGAGATCAACTATCGTAACGATCATATCCACGATCCGAACAGAACGTCTGATGAGAAACGGATGCAATGTATACCTCACTTTTTTGTAAGAGTAACGGGAAGAGAAGAACATCATAACCGAGATTCCGATATGTGAAAACAAAGAAAAAACAACACTACTTACTTTTAAAATACCACAGAAATCGGCCGTTGTAGAAGAAATTCCCGTATACAACAGCCCATATAAGTGGTTAGACCAATGCAACGGCCCACTTAAATGTGATATTTGTAAGTGAGCGAGTTCAAACCCAAGACCTTGATGTCTTTGAGCGATATGAAATCCAAACCAATCACTTTCCCTCATGGAGACCCTTCTAAAACAAATTGGTGCGGAGCCCAAAGAACCATCAGAAATCCCGCGGAAACCCTTTTCTTCTTCGTCTTCTTTTCCAAGCGGAAACCCCTCTCTCTCCACTGAAACCTTACTTCCCACCCAAACCCCTCTCTCCATCTCGTCATTCCCCTTTTCTAAGGGTTTCGTCTGCTCCAAATCCCACTGAACTTCCCAAAATTAAATAAAAACCTTCACCTATGTGAGATCGGATTCCCTCGATCCATTGCCGATGTCTAAGTTTGGATTCCATCATTCCATTGCCACTATTCATCAATCCATTGCCACTTTTTGAGAACAGTTTCCATCGTTCCATTGCCGCTATTCAAAATCGGACTCCATCTATCCATTGTCACTGTTAAAAAATGGATTCCATCGATCTCTAGGGTTTTTATTTTCTGAACATCATTTGGATCTGAGAATCGGAACATCAAAGGTAGATTGTGGATCTTGAATTGGGTGTTCTATCAAAGGTATTTTCTTTTCTTTTTGTGTCAAAAAACTTCATTAATCCCATTTTAGAATAAGGATTTCATTTACAATAAGGAATAACAAAAAATTTGTAGATGTATTATATGTTTCTTTATTTGTAAATGGGATTCATCATGCATGTAATAATCTTTAATCTTATTTAGATGGTGATCTATGTGTAGAATCTGCTATGCTTGAATTGGCTTATTTTAGAAGGGAACCCAGTCTAATTTGTTATATATCTTAAGTTGAAGGTGATCCATCTAGTACACCATTGCTATCAATAGTGATATTTTCAGTTGATCATTATCAAGCTTCACTTCATTTATAGTGTTCTACTTCTGCCTAGCTGAAATAACAACATAAAAGAAATTTGGTGTTGTGGTCCCCTATTGAAGCCATTGGATTTGAGAATGTTGTGTTGCATACAATTGTAATTGTGAAGAATTTGTTATAAATTTACCCGTACAACTAGTTCTTTTGTAATTTTGTTAGTTCTAGATTCTGAAAATGAGATTGGATCTTCATTTGGATATCATCACACTTGTACGCAAAAAATCTACTTATCACGTGCCTTGTTAAGCTGGGCAAAAACTCTTCAAAAGCCCACAAATTGCTATACCAAGAGAGAATATGACCTGCTGACCAAATATCGACATTATGACAGCCCTCTAAAACATTATTAATCTCTTTATTTTGGCTTGAAGGAAGTGTACTGCCATAGTTTGGTCTATTCTATCTACACAGCTCACAGTTTGCTATATTCCTAGTAGCATCAAGTTATACAAAGTTGAAAGTAGCAAACTAACTCGCTAAATATCTTTGCAGTTTGTGGTTTGTTGTATATTGATCAATGTTATTTACTTTTTGAACCTGTACAAGTCTATGGTTGTCGACTCTCCATATACTTGACGAAGAAAATGACTTTACATCAAACTCTGTACAATAAGTCTTGAGGATGACAATGACTTTGAATGTGAAAAGAGATCGACTCTCCTCATTAGCATCATAAGGGTTATCAAGCTTATGTGTAGCAATTTGGCTAGCAAATTCTATCAAAAGTTGACTTCAACATTTTTAGGGACCCTAACATCTGTAGAAGTCTGCTATTTTTGTTTGTAAATTCTATCAAAATTTGACTTTCACATACTTTTAGGGACCCTGGCATCTGATGAAGTCAGCTACCAATGGTATTTATGAGGTACAAGGCTACAATATGCAAAACTTATAATACCCCAGCCTGAGCCTGATATGTATATTAAAGAGATGGTATTAAGTTTGCAGGTCTATGCATCACCGGTAATGGATGATTAGGAAATAGGCACAACCTTGAGGTCACCCCTTTAATCCCAACTCTACCAAAAAACAGACAATAGTGTTGGATTACACCAACTAGGATTGGAAGAAGATAGCACTCTAAAGGGAAGAAAGTGTTCTCTTATGTAGAAAAACAATAAAAATGAAGACTAAAGTGATATACTACTTAGAACCTTTCAAATTTCATCCATATTACTTGTAAAATGAAAATACATGAGTGATAAAAATAGCCCATAATACAAAATCGGGAATAAATAAACATACACTTCCAAAGCAACTACCTAGCCTAGAAAAAGATAGAAAATTATATTCTCAAAGTATATTCCATATTCTCAAGGCACTACATTAAATACACCAATTTCCTATGACAAAAAAGAGTTCCAAGATTGATCAATATAATTGCAAAAGGGCCAATGACCCAAAAGACAAAATGGGCCAAATGGGTCGGTCTAGCTTATAATTCTAATAGCCCCCCTTGAGCTAGACTGATCGAACACCAAGCTTTTCTTTGATCTTGATAAACGTTTCTTTCTTCAATGCCATTGTAAAAATATCCGCTATTTTGATCTTGTGATTTGCAAGGTTTCACATCAATTTCACCATCATTGATCAAGTCACGGATGAAATGATACTTAATTCGAATGTGCTTACTTTTGTAGTGAAAAATGGGATTTTTGGTTAGTGCAATGGCTGAATGATTATCACAAAATAAAGTTGTAGCTTCAATTGATGGATGCTTAAGTTATTCTAAAACCCATCTTAACCAAAGTGCTTGACAACCGGCCAATGCTAATGAAATGTACTCCACTTTGGTTATAGAGAGAGCAACAACTTGTTGTTTCTTTGAAGTCGATGAAATTGAACCCGAACCAATATTAAAATTGTAATCGAAAGTGCTTTTACCATTATCTATACTTCCACCCCAATCACTATCACAATATCCAACCAAACATGAATTTTGAACGCTTTGGTAATGTATACCATCATTAATGGTACCACATACATATCGTAAAATTCTCTTTCCGGCATTCCAATGACTTCTTCTAGGTGATTCCATGAAACAACTAATCATGCTAACTGCAAACATAATATCCGGTCTTGTAGCGGTCAAGTACATGAGGCTACCAACAAGACTCCGATAAAGAGTTTCATTAACTCTTTTTTCATTATCATTTTTGCTAAGTTTCAAACCAACCTCCATTGGAGTGCAAATAAGATTTGTATCTTCCATTCTAAACTTTATCAATAAATCTTTTGCATACTTCTTTTGAGATATAAAAATCTCATCTTCATTTTGTTTTACTTCAATGCCAAGAAAGAAATGTAGGAGACCCATCTCGATCATCTCAAATTCAAGCATCATGGATTTTTTAAATTCATCACATATGCTTGAACTATTGCCGGTAAAGATTAAATCATCAACATATAAATAAACAACTAAGAACTCACCTTGAGTGTTTTCTTTAATGTAGAGGGAGTGTTCAAAAGGACACCTTTTGAATCCATTCTTCATGAAGTACCCATCAATACGGCTATACCATGCCCTTGGTGCTTGCTTTAAACCGTAAAGTGCTTTCTTTAATCTACAAACTTTGTGCTCTTTACCCTTTTCCACATACCCGGGAGGTTGATCAACATAAACTTCTTCTTCAAGAATGTCATTTAAGAATGCTGATTTGATATTCATTTGATAAACCTTCCAATTCCTTTGAGCCACCAATGCTAAGACCAATCTAATAGTCTCAAGCCGAGCAATGAGAGCAAAAACTTCATTGAAGTCTATGCCATGTCTTTTCTTATAGCCTTTCACCACTAACCGAGCTTTGTGCCTTTCAACTTCACCTTTTGCATTTAACTTGGTTTTATATATCTATTTCACACCAATGGATTTGTGCCCATTTGGAAGTTTTGTTAACTCTCAAGTCTCATTTCTTTTGATGGAGTCAATTTCTTGATTCATTGCATGATTCCACTTTTTTTCTTGAGATGCTTCTTCAAAAGAAATTGTATCGACATCGGCATATAGTGCAAAGTTAATCTCATCTTCATAAAAAAGTCTTCTTGATGGTTAATAAATTTTATTGATGCTTCTGGTCTTCTTTGGAGGAGAATTAAAACTTGATGATGATGATGATGATGAAGATGGTGAAGATGAAGATGGAGAGGAAGCTCTATCCTCTTCATGCTCACAATTTTGATCATCTTTCAATTTTTTTTCATTGGCACAAATAAACTTTTGTGTCTTTTCTTGGAAATCTAAATCCCAAGCTTCTTCTTCATTAAATTTTATATCTCTATTTATGATAGTTTTCTTGGTTATGGGATTAAACAATTTGTATGCCTTTGAAGTTTCACTATAACCAATAAGAATACATGTTTTAGATTTATCATTCAATTTTTTTCTTCTTTCATCCGACACATGAGAATATGCAATACTACCAAATATCCTTAAATGTGCAACACATAGTTTGTATCCATTCCATGCTTCTTGAGGTGTCATGCCTTCAACACTTTTGGATAAGGCACGATTCAAAAGATAGTTGACACATGAAACGGCTTCGGCCCAAAATATATTTGGCATCCCTTTGGCTTTTAACATACTTCTAGCCAATTCCATAAGTGTTCTATTTTTTCTTTCGGCAATACCATTTTGTTGAGGTGTGTATCGAGTGGTTAATTGATGCCGAATGCCATTATAATTTAAGAAATTTTTAAAATCATGAGAAACATATTCACCACCTTGATCGGTACGCAAAGTTTTCAACATAAAACTACTTTATTTTTCAACCAAGGCCTTAAATATTTTCAAGTGGCCAAATACCTCCGATTTTTCTTTGAGAAAATAAACCCAAGATTTACGACTATATTCGTCAAAAAAAGTGAGGAAATAATGATTACCGCCAATAGAAGTGGTGTGCATAGGCCCGCATAAGTCCAAATGAACAAGCTCAAGAGGATTTGATGCCCTCCAAGCTTTTCCAACCGAAAAAGAATTTCTTTGATGCTTTCCAAGTGTGCATCCTTCACAAACTTGATCTTTGCGATCTATATTTGTCATGCCTCTCACCATGTGATTTTTGCACATGAGTGTCAACGAGCTAAAACTCAAGTGGCCATACCGAAGATGCCATAGCCATGATTTGTCTTGGATGATAGAATTGAAGCAAGGAAGAACTTCATTTTGAAACTTAAGTGGAAACATCTTGTTTGGAGTCATCTTTACTTTGGCAATGAGAGCATTGTTCATATCCTTGATTTCACATACATCTCCTTTGAAATAAACATTATGTCCTTTCGAAAGGAGTTGTCCAACACTTAGAATATTGTGCTTGAGGCCGGGTACATAGAAAACATTTGAGATGCGTTTGATGCCTTTCTTTGATTGAACAAGAATATCATCACTTCCCTTTATGGAAAGTCGTTTATCATCACCGGTCCTTACTTCACTTTGAATAGATTCATCCAAAGTGACAAATACGCCTTTGTTGCCCGTCATGTGGTTACTACAACCACTATCAAGATACCAATCTTCATTGAATGCAACTTCTTGAATATTGCAAGCAAGAAAGAGAGTATCATCTTCCTTACTTTGATTGTTCTCTTGAATAAAATTTGATTCCTTTTTTTTCTTCTTCCACCAATCTTTTTCTACAAAATTTTATGGTGTGACCATATTTTTAACAATGATAACATTGAACATTAGAAAGAGAAGATCGGCCTCTTCCTCTTCCCCTTCCTCTTGATGACGAAGATGACTCATCTTCATCTCTTTTTTTTGCTTGATATCTTCCTCCATTATGCCTTTCTCGTCCGCGATTAGAATGCTTTCCTCTTCCACCTCTAGAACTTTCCTTAAAAGAAATTTGAGTTTGAAAAGCTTGCTCTAGAAGAGAAGAATCAAATTTCTTCATAAGAAGTTCATGGGATTGAAGCGATCCCAACAAACTTTTCAAAGACAAAGTAGATAAATCCTTAGATTCTTCAATTGCAACAACAATATATTCAAACTTACGAGTCAAACTTCTAAGAATTTTTTCTACAATTCTTTGATCTTGAAGATTTTCACCATTAATCCTTAATTGATTAACGAGAGAAAATACTCGATTGAAAAAATCTTCCACCGCTTCCGAATCCTTCATTCTTATAGAATCAAACTCACTTCGAAGAGTTTGGAGCCGCACCAATTTGACTTTATCTTCGCCTTTGTATGAAGTATTGAGAGTATCCCATGCTTGCTTTGCCGATGACACCGATAAAATTCTTTCAAAAATAACTTCATCCACAGCTTGATAGATGAAGAACAAAGCCTTCTTGTCTTTCTTACAATTTTCTTTCAACTCATTGAGTTGAGCTTGTGTGAGAGCCGCTTGATCCTCCGGTTCTACATATCCGGTCTCAAGTGAAAATTTGGGATTAAATAATTATCTATAAAATTAATCAATTTAATATTGTCACAATCACCACACAACGAAAATAATAACGCAAGTCATTTTTTAACGTGGAAAACCCATCACAGGTAAAAACCACGAGATCTATCTCAGATCCAAAGAAAAAATTCACTATGAATTAAAAAAACCTTACAATGCCTGTTTGGAATGATATGCCCTAACACTCCAATCACCAACAATGACAACCTCTCACCATCAATCTATCCATAATGAAAATTTTCAACAACCGACGTCTCTCACGAAGGTTTACTTGTCTCTCACAAGTCTAACACTCTCAAACAAGATTTAGAAAAGACACACACACATAATTGAGATTTAGGAATGATATCAACACAAAGTAAGTAATCTTAAGGACTCAGTTTGGACCAGAAATATATCAAAATGAGGATTTTCGGATCAGTTAAAAAATTGTCCGAACTTTCAAGAATATATATGATTTCGGGTCACGGACGTCTGTGAGTGTAATACGGACGACTGTGGGTCCAAAATTTGACAAAATAATTTGTCAAAAAAATTTACTTGGCAAGACCATATTCCTAAGGAGCAACACTGATTTTTGGGTCATGATGATGACAAAAATTCTCACATCAACAATATCCCACAAATCTTGAGACCCATATAAAACCTTCATTTAAATACTCCATTGATTGTAATTCTTACCGGTAAAACGAGGAAGATGAGGTTGCAACATATTGGAAATCATGAATCTTAAGCTCTGATACCACTTTGTTGGATTACACCAACTTGGATTGGAAGAAGATGGCACTCTAAAGAGAAGAAAGTTGTTCTCTTGTATAGAAAAACACAAAAAATGAAGACTAAAGTGATATACTACTTAGAACCTTTCAAATTTCATCCATATGACTTGTAAAATGAAAATACATGAGCGATAAACATAATCCACTATATAAAATCGGGAATAAATAAACATACACTTCCAAAGCAACTACCTAGCCTAGAAAAAGATAGAAAATTACATTCTCAAAGTATATTCCATATTCTCAAGACACTACATTAACTACACAAATTTCCTATGACAAAAAAGATTTTCAAGATTGACCAATATAATTGCAAATGGGCCAATGACCTAAAAGACAAAATGGGCCAAATGGGTCGGTCTAGCTTATAATTCTAACAAATAGCAATAATAATCAAATCAACTCTTCCTAATCTTTAACTGAATTGTACAATATTAATTCTATGGATTTCAGTGTTCAATTATATAATATTACCAAGCATATCATTAACATATGTTGACAATAACGGTGCATTAACATTTTGCAAGCGTACAATCCTCATACCTATGCAACAGATGTAGCATCTGCACACTGTATGTTTTTGAGTTCTACTTCATAGTTGATGTGTATATGCTTGAAGGTTGATGCAGTTAGTATATAGCAGATACTACCATTAAACTTTTTGGAAGCTTAATTCATTTGAGAAATCAAATATTAGTGGTATTATATAGCAGATACTACCATTAAAAAAATGGATGACTTTTGACAGTTTAGAAATTTAGCAAAACATTTATCAGTTTAAATTTTTTAGGAACCCTTACATATATGGATGCCAACTTTTGAAAGGATGGTTGAGGTGAAAGGCCCAATATAAACTACTGAATCTAATGATGTTCGAATGCTCCATTAATCCCTTCAAGATTAGTGTAAGGAGTAATGGACAATCACTATCTCCCCATCATCGTATAATATGAATAGAATGTCATTCAAATCCTTGATTGAATTGTGTTGTGTGTGAGACTGGCATGCCTAATCCCTTGCTAAAAGACTGACCTCTCATCTCAATACACCAATTTTGGATTGTGTTAGATTCATCTATATCTTTTTTTTTTGATCGATTAGATTCATGTATATCTGGTTTGACTTATTATTCAATTACCATTGATTTTTGCCGTAGGCCTTATTTCTGCTTACGTGTATCGGATTTTGGAGACACCCGTTATCAATTTGAGCCCCATAAATATGCATAGTGGCCAATGAATGCATGTAATAGATGTAGGTTAACTCACACTCTATATAACTTTGAGAGCTAAACTTTAGCTGTAATTTAATTTCAACTTACTATTATACACGAGCAATTGTTATTCTTTTTCTGAGTATGTTACTTAACAATTACTTTTTGATGGTTTGAAGAGTGCCCCTAGTTTTAGACTCAATGGGAACGGCCATATTTTGACCAAGGTCTGATCACTTTGTACAATTGAGAAACCATTTTAACTAGAAAATCCCTTAACTAGGCACTCTTAAATTGAGATTTAACATATTTTGAACTTTAAAACCAGTCAATATTAAATCTGAGTGCAAAGGCATTGTAAAAACAGTTATTGAAGATTGGCCCGAAACAACAAGAGGCATTCAAAACCAAAATAAAGAAAATCCAGTGTGAAGGTGGATAGGTGGTCTATCCACATGTGTGCTCGTGCTAGTCTTCAAAAGGAGTCAAGTTATGTCCATCTGGTCAATTAAGGTGCGCCCCTTCTACTCCCTAGATCTAGCTCTTGCTAGAACGTGCTGCTGTCTCTGAATGTTTTGGTCATGAAATGACTGTGAGTTTTGATGCCTCGTAGATTTAACTTTACTTCTTAAGTGTAATAAATATTTTTAAATAACATTTCTAGCAATTATCTCATGCATCAAGAATCAGATGATAGCAACAAATTGATCATATGTAAAACATAAACTCGATTATGTACAGCTATAAAAATAGTAAAATTATTGCTTGATTTCAGTTATCCTTTAAGTATCATTATGTGTGAGTAGCACAACATAATTCAAGTCTTTACCTTGACCCGAATCAAGAGATATCAGGGGTTTCTTTCATTCCTAAGAAAATATTTCAATCTTTTACCTGGGGTTCTAATTCCAACTTACAAAATTCAGATTAAGAGGATCAAAGATGGATTCATAGTTATGTACCTATTCAATATACAAGGTTGTGTTGCAATCTACGTCACTATCCTATTCCAAGTCACCTAATGATTTAATTAGTAGCTTTTAATTCTAGTGTGATGCCAAGACCACCATGATTCAATATTTAATAGTCAATGCAATGCAAGCATAGGCAAGTCACTCTCCACCCAGTTCTGTCTATCAAGACAAGGATGATTTCAACTCCGACCAGTTTAACCACCACCATTTCAATGATTGGGCTGCTCATCTCAAGCCTGTTGGTAATGATAGTGGGCAGTACATTAGTTCAATGTTCAGAGGTATCATATTCTCAGTTACAAATTTAGATTGATCTTTCTAAAGGCTACTAAGTCTCAGAGTAACGTAAATGATCTTGTTCAGTCATGATTTAGGGGTCCAGATCCAGTCTGAGATTCAATTGATGAGCATATGCCTACAACATTCTCCTATTTTGATGATCTTTGACGATAAGTTTCCATGTTCATTCTAATGAACTAAACTCAATGGGAGTATTTTCACTAGGGTTCCATTTGGTGTTCAATCCATCCAATTCCCGTATATCAATGGGTTCAAAGCTGATGTCTCAACATCAATGCCAAAGAATTCTCAACTCTGGGATTCAGATCAAATTCAATACCCATGTTCGAGATGGATTTAGGTTTAGATTTCTTATATCTTTCATGACCCAAGTGTTCATGATTTCCGAAGTTAAGGTTCTGTGTTTCATTCCTTGTGGTTCAATGGTCATGATTCAAGGTTTACCAGGACCTAATCTATAGGTCAAACATGTGAGTGTTTCAAACTTCAAGCGATTCGGATATTAGGGACTTAAGAGTTCTCCCAACTACAACTCATATCAGACTCATGCTCATGAGATTGAGGTTCAAGTCCTCAAGTGAACTAGGTTCATAGATACATAGCCAAATTTCAGGATTGTGGGAGTATTGTAGGCCATTTTTAGTCAAAGATTAGCTAAGGCCTTGTGTGTAATATCTCGAAAAAGATCATGTTAAACAGTGACCTCGGGATCCGTGTCGACTGGTCATAGGTTTGACCAAATAGGAGTTCAATAGTTAGCATAGGGTGTGATGAACAGATGAGATGTGAGAATTCGAGTGAATATGTGGAGTGTGATGTAAATCTAAAGTCACATACACCTAGTTTTGGTGCATGTGCTCAACACACAAGCTAGAGGGAGATAAAAGGGTTTAATAACCCTAAAATCAATGGTTGAGTTGTTGGAGAGAGTTAACAAGAGAGAGAGAGAGGAGTAAAGAAGGGGAGTAAGGAGTTATTGCAACTGATTGGAAGGGAGATTTGAGCATTTAAATGCCAGATTCGACGCGAGGGATCCGCTAGAAGCAAAGCTGGAAACCCTAACCGTTCCAACCACTTGACCTAATCAATTTGAGATTGATTGAAGGTAAGAAATTTTTGTAGATTAAATGCATAGATTGAAGAGCTTAATTGAAGTTAAGAATGTTTAAAATGATAGATTAAGTACTTAGAAAAATGAAGGAAAAAGATTGGAAAGAACAACCAAAAGGGGGCTGAATCTGGCAATTTCGATTAATCGAAATTGAGATTCAATTAATCGATTTTTGCCAATAAGTTGAAAAGTCAAAGAACCCGAATTCGATTAATCGAATTGAGTTTCGATTAATCGACTTTGATTTTTGATTAATCGATTTTGGTGTCGATTAATCGACTGAGAACCTCCAGTGGACTCCAGTGGATGGAGGAAAAAGACCTGGGGAAATCGACTAGTCGAAATGGGATTTCGATTGATCGATTTATAATTTCGATTAATCGAATTAGGATCGATTAATCGATTTTGGGAATTCAATTACTCGTATTGAGAATCGAAAAGATAGAGTAGAGAATTTCGATTAATCGAATGGGAATCTCGATTAATCGATTTTGTGAATCGATTAATCGAACTAGATTCGATTAATCGACTTTGGAGTTCGATTAATCGACTGTGCCAATTTTTGTTGACTTTTGAGTTTGACTTTAAGATTCTTGGAGGGTCTTGGACCTTCTTGGTTACATCTTTAGTGATGTATTTCATATGTTATGTGGTACCATAGGTGGTACGTGTGAACTTGGGCACAAGGAGCCACGTAGGACGTTGATGCATGATCAAACAGAGACTTGAGGTAGGGAACACCTTGAACATGTACTTTATTTTGCAGGAGCATGTATGTAGTGATATAGAATTCAATTCAAACTGCTTTTGTTTCTTAAGAGTTGTGAAAAGTGTGCGTGTGTGACATCTAAAAGAGTAATCATGATGAGCCATCCCCAGGGGATGAGGAAGTAAAGAAATAAGAGCATCAGGTGTGATGCAAGTAAATGGATACATCTCAGGGATGTATTCAAGATTGAATTATGTCCGATAAGGCCTAACTGATATAAGATAGCACACTTACTCGGTGAATAACTATATGTAAAGCACCTGATATTTTTGTTATTTGAGGTTTGATAGGGTACCCACCAACGTGGCGGGATACCCACGACTGACGCGGCAGGATATCCGTGACCGATACGGCGGCGAAACCGTAGGCCAGTGCGGAGGCTTATCCGTACACAGTAAGCACACCCTAGGGGTGTTGAGTTGAGATAAGTGAAACCCTGCCACCGATCCCCAGGGGAAAGGGGCTTGGGTACTAATTGTATTCCTAAGGAATATGTTTAAAACTGTCTATATAGATGACGATGATGGGTATCTCATCGGGGCTCGATGCTATATTGCTCAGGGATTACTTAAGTTGAAAGGTTAAGTTTTGCTTTAGGCCTTTCCAGTATCATTCATGAATAATTAAAAGACATGAGTAAACTATCAGTAAAACATGATTCTTTTCAACTGTTTTCCATCAATAACTGCATAGACACATCATGCATGGCATATCATGGAATATATGTGAGTTGTAATTTATATGTTCAATTGTGTTATGTTCCTTATTGAGCTAGGATGTAGCTCACCCTTTAGACTATACGTCGCAGGGCCACTATTAGCGGCTGTCGAGGCTTCAGGGGACGTTGACCCTGGTGAGTCAGACCCGGCACCCGGAGACGAGTTGGAGCCACCTCCTGAGGACTTCTTCTAGTGGACTCCGTTGTGCAGCTTTGAGAGTTTTTGTGAGATAATTGGTACGGCTTGGTATGTCAAGCCTGGTTTTTGGTTAAACAATGTAATTAAAGTTTAGGATTATTCTTTTGGGCGAACCATCTCTGATGATTAGCTATCATCGATGGTTCGGATCGGTTCTCCATTCATGTAGAGGCATGAAGGTAGAACTGTCTTTTGAGAAATATTTAAATGATAATTAAATTCTGCAGCTTTATTTATTATTTTAGTTCAATTCATTACTTGATATACCAATATTCTATGCATAGCTAAGGGGCACGGTCAAGATGATCGTCTTGGTGCACGGGTTTGGTGGCCATTTCTTTAGCAATTCTGACAATCATTCTTTTGTCAGAACATAGGGACTTCTGCTAACGAAACTTTAGTTTCAAATGCAGTCGTCAATGTCATCTAGAGGAAGAGGCCGACCGAGAGGAGGCCAACAGAGAAGTTTGCGTAGTGGAGATGATTACATCTCTCCTACCAATCGCGTACCTTTAGGAGGCAGTGAGGCCCCAGGGGGCAGCAGTAGTAGACAGCAAGATGATAAGGATCGAGATCGTCAGGATCGAGATCAACGGGAACAAGAGAGAGTTAGAGAAAGACAAGAGGATAGAGAGGAGCAACAAAGGATGATGCATACCATGGAGACCATGGCGTTGCCATGTACGACAAACCGCATCCTTTGCGCTCATGCGACTAGAAGCGGCGACCACCTACACCACCAGGACTCGCCTTTGCACTGCCTTCGTCATTCACGGAGTTTAGGAGGATGAGACCTCCTTCGTTTTCTGGGCAAGCAGACAGGATGGTAGCAGAAAATTGGTTGATGGAAATGGAGAAGGTTTTTAGCGTGCTGACATGCACGGAGGATGAAAGTGTTAGATGGGCAGCCTACATGCTAGATGGGGAGGCTGGGCCTTGGTGGAAGTCCGTGATACGGACTAGGGCTCAGGAGACCCCAGAGTTGCCGTGGACTTGGGAGGAGTTTGTTGAGGAGTTCAACAAACAATATTTTCCAGAAGTAGTAAGAAATCAGCTTGAGATCCAATTTCTACAATTGGTGCAAGGGAGAATGACCGTGAGGGAATATGGAGTGGAGTTTCTTCAACTTGCCCGTTTTGCTCCGGATTACGTCGCTACCGACGTGATGAAGTCCAAGAGGTTTCAGCAAGGTTTGAAGCCTGAGGTTAGAGGAGGAGTAGCTCCATTTCAATTAAGGACCTATGAAGAGGTCATGAGTAAAGCACTTGTGGTTGAAGAGGAGAATACAAATAGATATAGACAGAGAGAGCAACAAAGAGGAAGCAATGATCAAGGAAGAACGGGGAACTACGAACCGGTGAATAAAAAGTCGAGGTTTGTGGCCCAAAATCAGAGACCACAGTTCCAAGGGGTTTGGAAGGCGGCGCAACAACACAACCATAGATTTCCACTACTTGCGTCAGAGACCTTTCATGCTATGAGAGCCACTGCCATGTCTCTTTGGCGCTCAATCCTACAGGGTTCTACGTCTGATTTCTTCCAAGTGTGGCAAGCCTCATGGGACAGTGGATTGCAGAGCAGGGACCAGGGGTTGTTTCCGATGTGGCAAGGTGGGCCACTTAATCAAGGATTGCCCCGAGACTGATAAAGGAAAGACGGCTTCAGTTGCAGCGCCACGACCCATTCAAGCACGAAAGCCGGTCATTCATGGGAGAGCCTATGCAGTCACTGCTCAGGAAGCAGGGAACGTGCATGACGTCATACAAGGTGAGATTCTTTTAAATAAGGAAATTTCAATTTCATGAAAATTTTGATAGAGAAGGTGCATTCATTAGGAATAGTGTAGTTTCTTTTTCAAAACACTAAATTTATATATGTATTAGGGGTGTAAATTGATGTGTGAATTATTGTATGTATGTATGTATACTATGGGTACTTTAACTATATATGAGAAATGATGTTTCGTTGGATATGACGCTAGAGTGTTGATAGACCCAGGGTCTACCCATTCATTCGTCACTCCACGTTTTGCCAAGAGGATGAAGATTGTTCCAGAGGCGTTGGACTTTGTCCTATCTGTGTTTATTCCGACTGGAGAGTTAGTGGACACAGAGCTAGCTTGCAAATCCGTCGTCGTAGCAATTCAAGACCTGGATGTGCATGAATTGGAGGCAAAGTTGATACTGCTGGACATGCAAGGGTTTGATGTGATCCTTGGCATGGACTGGGGGCGCAGCATTGTGCAACAGTCAATTGCAAGAATAAGGTTGTCATTTTCAGACCCAACACAAGAAGATCATTTCGATTTCAAGGAGTGAGGTCATCACATATGCCACTGATCTCAGCAGTAAGGGCTGAACGAATGATCAGGAAGGGTTGCAGTGGATACTTGGCTTTCTTAAAGGAGGACAAGGAAGAAAAGAACGTCATCTCTGAGATAGCAGCTGTGTGAGACTTCGTCGACATTTTTCCAGAGGAATTGCCTGGATTACCTCCAGAGAGAGAAGTAGAATTCGCCATTGATTTAGCACCAGGAACGAAGCCTGTTTTAAAAGCACCATATAGAATGGCTCCTGCTGAATTGAAGGAGTTGAAAGAGCAACTACAAGAGCTCATGGACAAGGGGTTTGTCAGACCGAGTGTGTCTCCATGGGGAGCACCGGTCTTATTTGTCAAGAAGAAAGATGGGTCAATGCGTCTATGCATTGACTATCGACGACTGAACAAACTCACTGTGAAAAGCCGTTACCCTTTGGCTAGAATCGACGATCTGTTTGATCAACTGCAAGGAGCAAGGTACTTTTCCAAGATTGACCTAAGATCTGGATACCATCAGTTGAGAGTCAAGGCAGAGGACATTCAGAAGACAGCTTTCAGGACACGGTATGGACACTATGAGTTCCTTGTAATGCCATTTGGGTTGACGAATGCTCCAGTGTCTTTTATGGATCTGATGAATCGAGTGTTTAAACCACACTTGGACTCCTGCGTCGTAGTGTTCATTGATGATATCTTGATATACTCCAAATCCAAGACGGAACATGAAGAACATTTGAGGATTGCTCTACAGATGCTACGTGAATACCAATTGTACGCCAAACTTAGCAAATGTGAGTTTTGGTTGGAAGAGGTTAGCTTTTTGGGACATGTTGTCTCAAAGCACGGTGTCACTGTAGATCCAACAAAGATAGAAGCAGTGGTTAAATGGGAGAAACCAAAGACAGTGACCGATGTCCGAAGTTTTCTTGGGTTAGCAGGCTACTATCGACTCGTCGAGGGGTTTTCAAAGATATCGGGACCTCTCACGAAGCTAACACGAAAGGATTCAAGATTTGAGTGGAGTGAGGCATGCGAGAAGAGTTTTCAAGAACTCAAGATGAAACTCACTTCAGCTCCAGTACTAGCAATTCCTTCAGGCAGTGGAGGATACGCAGTGTACATCGATGCATCATACAATGGTTTGGGTTGTGTGCTCAACCAGCACAAGAAGGTGATAGCTTACGAATCAAGACAGCTGAAAGAACACGAGAAAAATTACCCGACTCATGACTTGGAGCTAGCAGCAGTCATTTGTGTACTAAAAATTTGGAGACATTACTTGTATGGTGAGACGTTTGAAATTTTCACCGATCATAAGAGCCTCCGATACCTGTTTACATAGAAAGAGCTCAACATGAGATAGCGTAGATGGATGGAGTTCCTCAAGGACTATGATTGTTCTATACAGTACCATCCAGGCAAGGCGAACATAGTAGCTGATGCCTTGAGTCGGAAGAGTTCAGCTCAGTTGGCTTGTTTGATTTTGGGTATGCACTGGTGGAAATTATTGGAAGACCTGGCACTTTATGATGCGAATATTGAGTTGAAAGCTACAGGATCCTTTTTGGCTAACATATCAGTGAAACCAGTAATATTTGAGCATATCCACGATCTACAGATGAAAGATCCGACATTAACAAAGATTCATCAAGACGTGATTGAGGGCATCAGGTCAGACTTCTCAGTCAAAGAGGATGGTTCTTTATTGTTCAAGGGTCGTCTCTGCATTCCGGACAATGCCGACCTAAGACGAACCATTCTTGATGAAGCACACAAGTCAAATTATGCTATCCACCCTGGCAGCACCAAAATGTACCAAGACTTGAGAAAGAACTATTGGTGGAGAGGTTTGAAGCAAGACGTGGCCGAACATGTGTCACGGTGTTTGACCTGTCAGCAGGTGAAGGTTGATCATAGGCATCCTGTTGGACTATTGCAACCTTTACCAATACCAGAATGGAAGTGGAAATCGATCTCGATGGATTTCATTGTCGGATTACCGCAAACAGCCAAGAGACACAATGCCATTTGTGTAATCATAGACCGATTGACCAAATCAGCGCACTTTTTACCGTACAATACGATGTATACGGCAGGAAAACTGGCAGACTTGTACATGAAGGAGATTGTAAGATTACAGGGGATTCCGAGCAGCATAGTTTTAGATCACGATCCACTGTATACGTCCAAGTTTTGGAAGAAATTTCAAGAAGGAATGGGAACATGACTAGATTTTAGTTCAACTTTCCATCCTCAAACTAATGGGCAGACAGAGCGAGTGAACCAAGTGATAGAAGAAATGCTCAGAGCGTGTATGCTGGATATGCAAGGATATTGGGATGAGTACCTACCGTTGATCGAATTCGCATACAACAATAGTTTCCAAACGAGCATTGGCATGGCACTGTATGAAGCTCTGTATGGATGACGATGCAAATCACCCCTCAATTGGGAAGAAACAGGTGAGAAGTTTATTTTAGGGCCAGAACTACTTGAAGACAACGCCACCGTCGTGCGAATAATCAGAGAAAGGCTGAAGTCAGCACAGAGCAGACAGAAAAGTTACGCCGACATCAAGCGGACTAGTGTCGACTATAAAGTGGGTGAACACGTGTTTGTGAAAGTTTCGCCTATGAAAGGCGTAATGAGGTTTGGCAAGAGAGGGAAGTTAAGTCCCCGTTATGTTGGACCATTTGAAATTTTGGGACGCGTAGGTGAAGTTACTTATCGTATTGGATTACCACCGTTATACGATCGGGTACATAACATTTTCCACATATCAATGCTCAAAAAGTATGTGAACGATCCATCTCATGTGTTAGGAAGTCAACCTTTGGAGATGTGTGAAGACATGAGCATGACAGAAGAACCGGTGGAGATCTTGGATCGAAAGGAACAAGTATCACAAGACTAAAGTGATTCCCTTAGTGCTTGTTCGATGGAAAAATCATCCGAACGAAGAAGCTACATGGGAACGAGAGGCCGATGTGAAAGAACAATATCCAGCCTTGTTTCCGACCACTTGAGAGTCAAATGTAAACCGCAAGCATGTTTGTGGAATTTAAAGACACTTGTAATTCAATGGAAATTTTGATCGAAGTATGAGAAAGAAGCAAAATTTTTATGCACACATGATCTTGAGGATGTGTTTCGTAGACCTAAGGATCAGTTGGTATCATAAAATACCAAGATAAATCAAATAGACAGGGAAACTTGAAAATCTACAGAAATTGAGCAAAACCAATTAATCGATTTGGAAATTCGATTAATTGATTTTGTTCGATTAGTTGACTGGCATGTGCCAGTGACTGGGAAAGTGAATAAGGATTAGAAAAATGACAGAGTGAAATTTCGATTAATCGATTTAGGTTTTCGATTAATCGAATTGAGGGTTCGATTAATCGAACAAATTGAGAATTTTAGAAGAATTTAGAGGGATTTTATGAAATTTTGATTAATCGAGGGGGAATTCGATTAATCGATTTATGTTTTCGATTAATCGAACTAGAAGTTCGATTAATCGATTACCTTAAGGAATTTCAAAGATTTGAAGTATGAGAAACGATTTCGATTAATCGAAGTGAAATTTGATTAATCGATTTGGCATTTTGATTAATCGAATCATAGTTCGACTAATCGAATAACTTGAAGAATCCTGAGAATTTGGAAAGGACTGCATGATTTCGATTAATCGAAGTGAATTTCGATTAATCGATTTTGAAATTTTGATTAATCGAAATGGATTTCGATTAATCGACTGGCTCGCTCCAGTGAGCTCAAAAACTTGAAATTTTAAACTGATACGATTTTAGTTAATCGAAATAGTTTCGATTAATCGATTTTGACCTTCGATTAGTCGATTTGAGAAATCGATTAATCGATTTCGTGCGGCTTAACCTAATTTTGAAACTCGATTAATCGAATCTGTATTTCGATTAATCGAAGCCAGTCTATATATATAAAAGTTGGGGTTTTTAGTGCCCATTCGAACTTGTCAACTTTGGGCGCCATTCCTCTTTCTCCTTCCTCTTCTCCAACCGGTCAAGACAGCTAGGGTTTTGGGGCGTTTCGAATCGATCTCGGACCGTGATCACCTATTTTGGATCGAAACTCTACGGTAAACCCTAGATTTATGCTTTTTCTTTCCATTTGAGCTATAAATACCCTAGTTTAAGCTTAAATTCCTACAATGCCACCCAAGACTAGGTTGTCTTCGACAAAGGCGACCTCTAAACTCCCGGTTCGGCGTAAGAACACCGCACCGCCACCACCTACCCCATCACCGGTGAGGACTCCATCGTCGTCGGCATCGGAGACCACCTTCGGTTCGACAAGCGCGTCTTCGCGTGAGTCTTCACGCGAGTACACACCCATGCCACCACCACCCACCAATGTCGAGCAACCCAATGAGTGGTGGGCGGCCAAGTCCTTTGAGATCGAGTACATCATCGATCAAACCCTATTCACCAACCCCGATGTATCGGGCGAGACTCAATGGGCTCGTAATTACCTACGAAATGCCGGTCTCGGCAACCTTATGAAACCAATCCGGGGTTCCTACTACCCTAGATTGGTTAGACTGTTTTACCAAGGGCTAACGGACGGCCCTACCGACGATATCATTTTGACCAAGATTGAGGGTCGGGAATACACGATCACCCGTCACCACATACACGAGGTACTAGAGTGTTACCTCGATTTCACACCAGAGACCACCCTCTTCCCACCCTTTGAAGAGGAAGTTAAATTTGAAGAGATCATGACCCGCATGACAAACGGGAAAAAGGGGTCGGGATCCTCCATAAAGAGGGTCGACCTTCCCCACTATATGTGGATGCTTGATTCTATAATCAAGTGCAACCTATACCCAATGCGCCACGACACGGAGCGCGTAGACAAAGTGCAACAGGCACTTTATGCGGCCTTTTGTGGCTGATGGTTTGATGCTACCATGATCGTCCTAGAGGGGATGAAGTACATCAAAGGGAAATTAATGAAGGGCAACTTGAGGCCCAAGGAGAGGATGCCGTATGTTCGGCTCATATCGAGTATCTTGGAGTGCTACTCCAACGCTCCCGAGTATATGGTGTCGCCCCACGAGGTGAGGGCAACGGACCGAGTGAAGACGTTTACGAAGTCTTCATGGAGCCGTAGCTACAACTTGTTGAAGCAGACCCTACCGGCTCCGGGTCCAGTTCCAGCAACAGCAGTAGCACCACCACCACCCCCACCACCACATCAGGACCCACCCGTGGGTGAGGCGCACCCGACTGAGCCTTCAGCGGAGGGGGCACCCTCTCATACCGCCTCTTCGTGGACACCGCCAGCCCATTCCGCACCAGCTACACCCACTCCATCCTACCGCCGACGCGCAGCTCACTCCAGCCCTACCGTCGAGGAGGTGTTGGCACGTATGGAGGCCAACAACGAGTAGATGAACCGGAGGATGGACTTCCTTATGTTCCATACCCTCCGCTACATCTACCCGTTGGACTACCAGCGGTACCTCGCTCAGGGGGAGGAGTGGACCGCGGGACGGACCGCCTTCCATAGGGGTCTCGTCTTCCATCCGACCACCGCATCTACCGCCTGGTACTTCCACTGTGATGGCCTCCGACCAAGACGCCACAATCACAACGCCGCTATCGCAGCCTGCCCTCAGCCGGCCCCATCACTCCGGCCACTTGATGGAGCACCCTGCTCCACCACTAGACCAGCCACCTGAGGGGACGGCTTGACACCTAGACGAGGAGCTTTTTGTATTAACCATTTTGGGAGTTGATGTAATTCAAAAGTTGTAAACAACAACTAAAATTTTGGAAATATAATGAAATACAGAAACAATTTTTCCGTATTTATAACCATTGTTTCTCTTACATTCTGTCATGTGTCATTGTTTTCTTATGTTTTGTAATGGTTTTATAAATTTTCTAGTGCAATTTTATTTTATGCTGTCGTGATAAACAACTGGGCTACCTCACCTGAGAGTGTGTGGGGGGGGGGACCCAGACCTACGCACCTTTGGGTTATTTTCGAGGACTAAAATTCCCAAGGTGGAGAGGATGTAATATCCCGAAAAAGATCACGTTAAATAGTGACCTCGGGATCCGTGCTAACTGGTCATAGGTTTGACCAAATAGGAGTTCAATAGTTAGCATAGGGTGTGATGAACGGATGAAATGTGAGAATTCGAGTGAATATGTGGAGTGTGATGTAAATCTGAAGTCACATACACCTAGTTCTGGTGCATGTGCTCAACACACAAGCTAGAGGGAGATAAAAGGGTTTAATAACCCTAAAATCAATGGTTGAGTTGTTGGAGAGAGTTAAGAAGAGAGAGAGAGAGGAGTAAAGAAGGGGAGTGAGTAAGGAGTTATTGCAACTGATTGGAAGGGGGATTTGAGCATTTAAACACCGGATTCGACGCGAGGGATCCGCTAGAAGCAAAGTTGGAAACCCTAACCTTTCCAACCACTTAACCTAATCAATTTGAGATTGATTGAAGGTAAGAAAATTTTGTAGATTAAATGCATAGATTGAAGAGCTTAATTGAAGTTAAGAATATTTAAAATGATAGATTAAGTACTTAGAAAAATGAAGGAAAAATATTAGAAAGAACAGCCAAAAGGGGGCTGAATTTGGCAATTTCGATTAATCGAAATTGAGATTCGATTAATCGATTTTCGCCAAGAAGTTGAAAAGTCAAAGAACCCGAATTCGATTAATCGAATTGAGTTTCGATTAATCGACTTTGATTTTTGATTAATCGATTTTGGTGTCGATTAATCGACTGAGAACCTCTAGTGGACTCCAGTGGATGGAGGAAAAAGACCTGGGGAAATCGACTAGTCGAAATGGGATTTCGATTGATCGATTTATAATTTCAATTAATCGAATTAGGATCGATTAATCGATTTTGGGAATTCGATTACTCGAATTGAGAATCGAAAAGATAGAGTAGAGAATTTCAATTAATCGAATGGGGATTCGATTAATCGAATGGGAATCTCGATTAATCGATTTTGGGAATCGGTTAATCGACTTTGTGTTTCGATTAATCGATTTTGGGAATCGATTAATCGAAGCAGATTCGATTAATCGACTTTGGAGTTCGATTAATCAACTATGCCCGTTTTTATTGACTTTAAGATTCTTGGAGGGTCTTGGACCTTCTTGGTTACATCTTTAGTGATGTATTTCATATGTTATGTGGTACCATAGGTGGTACGTGTGAACTTGGGCACAAGGAGCCACGTGGGACCTTGATGCATGATCAAACAGAGACTTGAGGTAGGGAACACCTTGAACATGTACTTTATTTTGCAAGAGCATGTATGTAGTGATATAGAATTCAATTCAAACTAATTTTGTTTCTTAAGAGTTGTGAAAAGTGTGCGTGTGTGACATCTAAAAGAGTAATCATGATGAGCCATCCCCAGGGGATGAGGAAGTAAAGAAATAAGAGCATCAGGTGTGATGCAAGTAAATGGATACATCTCAGAGATGTATTCAAGATTGAATTATGTCCGATAAGGCCTAACTGATATAAGATAGCACACTTACTCGGTGAATAACTATATGTAAAGCACTTGATATTTTTGTCATTTGAGGTTTGATAGGGTACCCCACCGACGTGGCGCGATACCCACGACTGACGCGGCAGGATATCCATGACCAATATGGTGGCGGCCTTAGGCCGGTCTGAGGCTTATCTACACGATAAGCACACCCGAAGTGTTGAGTTGAGATAAGTGAAACCCCGCCACCGAGCCCCAGGGGAAAGGGGCTTGGGTACTAATTGTATTCCCAGGGAATATGTTTAAAACTGTCTATATAGATGACGATGATGGGTATCTCATCGGGGCTCGATGCTATATTGCTCGGGGATTACTTAAGTTGAAAGGTTAAGTTTTGCTTTAGGCCTTTTCAGTATCATTCATGAATAATTAAAAGACATGAGTAAACTATCAGTAAAACATGATTCTTTTCAACTGTTTTCCATCAATAACTGCATAGACACATCATGCATGGCATATCATGGAATATATGTGAGTTGTAATTTATATGGTCAATTGTGTTTTGTTCCCTATTGAGCTAGGATGTAGCTCACCCTTTAGACTATAAGTCGCAGGTCCACTATTAGCTAGCGAGGCTTGAGGGACGTTGACCACGGTGAGTCGGACCCACCCGGAGGCAGTGAGCCACCTCCTGAGGACTTCTTCTAGAGGACTCCGTTGTGCAGCTTTGAGAGTTTTTGTGAGATTATTGGTACGGCTTGGTATGTCAAGCCTGGTTTTTGGTTAAACAATGTAATTAAAGTTTGGGATTATTCTTTTGGGCGAACCATCTCTGATGCTTAGCTATCATCGATGGTTCGGATCGGTTCTCCATTCATGTAGAGGCATGAAGGTAGAACTGTCCTTTGAGAAATATTTAAATGATAATTAAATTCTGCAGCTTTATTTATTATTTTAGTTCAGTTCATTGCTTGATATACCAATATTCCGTGCATAGCTAAGGGGCACGGTCAAGATGATCGTGCTGATGGCACGGGTTTAGGGGTGCCGAAATCCGGGCCGTCACATTGTGACATAGGTTATATGGTCAACTCATATCTTAATTGTCTAAGCATCAAAAATCTCATTTTTACTAAAGACTGCACTTTATGCATATTTTCAGATTAGACACCTGAGTACTCAAAAATTCACCAAAAATTGCTCAAGGTAAGTATTTAGTTGATTAAAAATCTCAGTGAAAGGGGACTCATCAAAGAACCTTTACCAAGTGAAATCATCCAAAAATCATCTCTGGATTGATCACAGTGATCCAAGCAAAATAACTTATTTTAAGCTGTTTTAAACCAAAGATTTCGGGCCAGTCTCTGTAATTTAAAGAATTTTTCCCTAACTACTAGGTCACATTATATTGATGGAAAGCTCTTTTAACTCCTCTAAAACTTTCATTCAATGGGTTTTACCCAAAAGTTAATAAAATTTTCATCATTGTCTGATCTCAAGTCAGAGGTTTGCTCTGAAATTTTCATTTCTCAGGTACGATGTTTCAACTTTTGTTTCTCATAGAATGTTTGAGACTGGTGATCCGGTAATGCTCCAAATTTTGCTTTAACCCATACAAATATAACCTGTAGATAACAAGAATGTGCTGTTGTACTTCCAGGACATATTAGTATGGGATATGGTTGATACTTAAAACCATGTTCACAGTTTAATATCAGCTGAACTACGGTCGATACTTAAAAGTTGAGCCCAGTTGAGCTACAGGCTCCCCTCTATGCAAACTTCTTTTAAAATTTATTTTTGTAGTTATCAAGCGGGATTGACTTTGATGACCTACATCGGTAGATAGACTCTCACCTGTGTACTTTTTTTACTAATATTCTATTTCGACCAAGAGGTTGGACATCATGTGAACTTCACTTAGCCCAAAAAGCATATCAACCGCTTATTCCTATCATTCAATCAGGGTACTTCAGCGTGAGCCCTATGTTTTATATGAACAGTCTATATTGAAGTACTTGGATCAAATGGTTTGAATACCCAGATGAGCACCCTATTTTAGCCTAACATTTGTACACATGACTAAGAGCTAGTACTGAACCTGCCCATGTTGATAACTGCACTGAGGACTGGTACATTTATCCTAATGGATTTAGTTGTTATTATGGAGATATAGACCATTACTTAGGACCGTAAGTAGTTTTCTTGCAGTGTCTTATTAGCCAACACAAAGGAAATCAACTCTTTTTTCATTGAAAGATCATGGTAGTCAGGGTATGTTTATATTTTACCATTTTCTTTACATAATAATGCACCAACAAAACTAAATGCTTTGTTATATGCACTAGTATATAGACCATATTGCAATGCTCTCTGAACCACCTAAACTGAAATTGAATCTCAACACTTTGCACAATTGTCTTTACCATATTGCAAGTCTTTGAAAAGTTTCCTTCTATTTTTTAAATTTCATTGAGCCTCTAGGCTAAGTCCATTGCCTGTGTGTGGGCTTATTTGATTCATTTCTTAGGGAGGAGTCATAGATCAATCTATAGATTCCGTGGTTGCTGCAAATGGTGGATAGAAGGCAGCAATTGGGCTGCTACTTCTGCAGCAATGTAGTTCCTTCTTTAGAAGGAATTCTTGTAAACACTAAATGCTTGATTTTTTGTGGGTCCATGCATTGGTTTTAATCTTTTAGCAATTTCTTTTTAATTTATACAGTATTCTTCCAATTGCACATTTAGTTAAATGACTCAGAGAGATCACTTTTTCACTTATTTTTTTTCACCTATTATTGATGTGGGCATTTGACTAGATTTATTAGGATACATGCTCAATATGAGATTGCTAGCTCTAGCTTAGGGTGCAGCAATCAATCTCTTGATGATTAACCGCACCGGATTTGAGGTGCCCTTCCTCAGTTCTTGTAGCTTACACTCGATCACTCCTCAAAATAGTTGTATAACCTATTGCAGTATTGTAAGTTTTCATTTTTATGTTATTTCTTTAAGCCGGTATTAGATGACCAAAGCCTTTTTTTTTTAATGCGAGAGGACTATTTCCTTTTACCGATCAAAAAAAAAGTGAGAGGACCATTTTTTAAACTCCTCCTCTATATAACCTTATTTTGTCAAAAGCAAGCCTATATAAATTAAAATGTTAACTAAATTACCGAGTTGGACTGAGTCAAGGTTTACCTGAGTCTTCAAGTTAGCCCGAGCTGGCTGAGTTTCAAGTCGAGACGAGTCAAGTTTTTGGTTTTCAAACCATGCTGCTAGTTACTATGTTTGCCCACAGACTTTCTCTCAACAATTTTCTTTTCGCAGCTATGCATTGAGAGTTACTTCTCAAAAAGCTTTGCATTGAGGGTCAGTATGATCCGAATCTTAGACTTTGGCATTCTGTATGTTTTCTTATTGTCAATGCAGGTTGGTCAAGAACAGTTCTCCCCAAGTTCACCTGGATGGCCTCCTTTCATGAGAGTGAACCCTATCTTGGATTGGTCGTACAAGTTTTTTTTAAAACTTAATATGCATATGTATAGAAAAAAAGGTTATGGTCCACGTGGAGGTCGGGTGCATTGTTTAGATCAATTTAAAAAAAAAATTATAGCAAAGGTCAAACGTTGACTAATTTCAATGGTCTATATTTCAAGGCTAAAAAAAACATGGTGGAGATCATTTATATACATATATATATATATATATATACCATGTTCTAAACGAAGTAACCTTGCTCCACGTGACACCAAAACAGTGTTTTGGATGTTGCGTGGCGCTCCACGTGGACCGTTGGGGTACACTCATTGTGTCCTTCCTTGGTCCTTTATCAATTTACAACTAGCTAGTAGATAAAACACGTCATACTTTAATTTATATATTTTCAGATGTTGTTTAATGCTCAACATCTTATATAAAGTTAGCTGTTATCATAGATTTTGAATCCATTTATGTTTCTTCTTATAGGACAAAGTTTTAATTGTTGGATTTGGTCGTAAGGATCATGTAGTAGGAGATATTCTCGGAGTAAGGTTCAAGGTGGTGAAGGTTTCTGGTGTGTCACTCCTACCTCTTTCCAAGGAGAACAAACAAAAGCCGAGTCATGCTCGATCAAAGTTACTCAACCAAGTTGTATCAAGCAATGAAACATTAAAATTTTATGTCATTGGATATTATTGGCAACCTGAGTCATGCTCGAATAGGGCGTTGTTGAATGTGTTTATAGGATGTTGTTGAATATATTAATATAATATCTTTGATTATTTTAATGAGATAATGTTGAATGCATTAATATGATGTTGTAGACTAATTTTATTTTTGGCTTATTATTTGTCCATTTAGTTGAATGGATTATGAAATTTTTCCCTCATTGAGTGATATGTGGTTGATACAATATTTGTAACAGGTAGATTGACTCCAATTATAGTAAAAAAAATGGAAGTTGTGCATTTAAAAAAATAAAAATAAAAAACAACAGTCCATAACCATTGTTTTCATATACTACTTATTTGAGCCGTGGTTTTGAAATAAAAATAACAACCCTTTTTTTCGTTAGGAACAACGGCTAAATACCGTTGTTATGATGCAACGGCGAAAAACAATGGTCCATAAGCGTTGTTTCTTGGAGTAAATTAACAACGGTTCGTTGGCGTTGTTTACATATACCACTGATTTAGGTCGTAGTTTATGAAGACAAATAACAACCCTTTTTTCAATAAAACAATGGCAAAAAACTATTGCACATTAACAACGGATATGGGCCGTTGTTTATCTGGTAAGTACACAATGATTTTGGGTCGTGGTTTATGAAAACCACTGCCCTATAAACAACGGCCTAAAACCGTTTCTTATGACATTTACAACTATTTTGAGTCACTTTTTTTATCGATTTTCACGCCAGGGAGCATTGTCTCAGATCGTGACCCATTGTGTACTTCTCAGTTTTGGCAAAAGTTTCAAGAGGGAATGGGTACGAAATTGGACTTTAGTTCGGCTTTTCACCCGCAGATGGATGGAAACATTGAAAGGGTAAAACAGATCATTGAAGATATGCTTAGAGCTTGTATGATCGATTTTCGGGGATCGTGAGATCAACACCTACCATTGATTGAATTTGCATATAATAACAGCTATCAGTCTAGTATTGGTATGGCCCCTTACGAGGCATTATATGGACGAAGATGTACATCACCGATTAATTGGGAATAAATCAGAGAAAAATTTGTATTGGGTTTAGAAGTTATCAAGAGTTGCATACAGAGAATCAAGGGCTAAGCCTGTGCTACATAGGACAATTTGATGTTTTGGGATGGGTTAGTGAAGTTGCATACAGAGTTGCTCTACCCCTGCAACTCGATAGGGTACACAATGTGTTTCACGTATCGATGCTAAGGAGGTACGTGACAGACCCGACTCATGTTTTCGACGAGCAACCGATTGAAATCTACGAGAATTTAACAGTCAGAGAGGAACCTGCTCAGATACTCGATCGGAAAGAGAAAGTATTGCACACTAAATGTATTCCCTTAGTTCTTGTTAAGTGGTGAAATCACTCCACAAAAGAGGCCACTTGGGAGCACGAAGCCAAGATCCGCAATCAATACCCGATTTTATTTCAGTGAGATTCGAGAGAATTTTATGTACTTGTAAAAGAAATTAATGAAGTTATACACTCAGTTTTTGGCTTATATGAAGCTTGTTGAATCTACAAAGAGCACCATTTTGGGGTCTAAATGAGATATAGTTAGTTGAGAGTGAAAACTCAAAAGTTTGAGATTTTGAATTTTGACAAAACAGAGAAACAAGTGTTTTCTGTCAAAACTGATTGATCGAATTGGGAATCGATCGATCGATTTTGAAACCGATTGATCAAAATGGAAACCGATCGTTCGAACTGACTGGACAAAGAAATAGCAATTTTTGTTGAAAACCTATCGATCGAAATGGAAACCGATCAGTCAAAATTAAAATCGATCGTTTGATTTGACAAACAGAGAAATGTTAAAATTTGTTGAAAATCGATCGATCGAAATGGGAAATTGATCGATCGAAATAATTGACCGGCATAGTTATAACGTGAAACCGATCAATCGATTTTAGAAATTGATCGATCGAATTGCGCATTATATAAGGGAATCACATTTTTTTCTATTTTACAAATTGCACGAGTTCTTTGGATTTTCTTTTGGGTTACTTTTACTCTTATTCTTGGAGATACCTAGACAATCTCTTTCAACCGTTGAGGTGACGATTCTTCACGTGGTTGAATCCGAATCCCTTCTAAAAGGTAAAACCCTACCTCCCTTTTAGTTCAATTTCAAAATTTAAGCCCTAGTTTCTTTAAATTCTTGAAGTAAAATGGCACTTAAAACTAGACAAACCTCTAATCCTCCGGCGTCGAAGAATCCCACATCACAAGAGTGTTCTTCGCAGCAGCCACCACCACTGCAACGGCTACCACCAATGGAACGACCCAATGCATGGTGGGCTGCGAAGGATTTTACGATCGAATGGACCTTCGATCCAAAACTTTTCAGTGAGCAGGAACGGACCAAATGGGCATTCCAGTATCTTAGAAAAGCTGGATTGGAGAGTTTGCTAAACCCCATTATTGACCATTACTACCCACGTTTGGTAAGACTCTTTTACCAAAACATGTACGCGGGTGAGAATGAGGACACTATCTATACGAAGATAGACAACAGAGTCTACGAATTCACCAATGACCAAATCGCCGACCCGTTGGAATGTTATAACGAATACTGTGATGAGATTGATTTGATGGAGTCGAATCTAGAACCCGTCGAGTTCCATATTGTAATTGAAAAGATGACTAACAGTAAACAGGGATCGAGCCAGTCGGTGACTAGGGCCCAGTTACCTAGTCATTTATGGATGTTAGACATAATCTTCAAGAATAACCTATACCTGCTGAAACACAAAACATAAAGAGTTGGGGTGGTGCAACAGGCACTATTTTTGGCCTTTGTAGGCCAATGGTTTAATGCCCCGGATGTAGTGCATGATGGCATAAAATATGCCCGTGGGAAAATGTTAGAAGGAGGAGCTAAACCCTCGGAGGCGATACCATACGCCTGCCTTATCTCTAGCATGATAGAGAATTATCCCGGTGGAGATGAGTATGTCATTTCAGAGGAGGAACCGAAGTTAAATGATAATGTGAAGTACTACTTGCTGTAGGAGTGGAGTAAAAGTTATAAACAGTTATTGAAGAGCCAGGGAGCCAGAAATCAGGAGCAGCCTGCACCAGTCGCAACTGAACATGATCAGCCACCACCAGTGGCTCCACCTCAGCAGTGTGGTCCACACTGTGTACCATCACGTCAGTAGGCACCAGCAGTGATGAATGAGGATGTCTTGACCCTCATGACTGACAACAATCATCAGTTGAACTGTTGTTTGGATTACCACGAGGCATTGATGAGTGATACTATGCGCTATATGTACCCTGCAAATTATTTATAGTGCATGGCTGTTGCACGAACGTACATACCCGAGGCTTCCAGTTCCGGAGTGAGGGGACCCAACGACGAGGACGAGCAACCTGGTGATACTGAGGATTGAGGAGAGACTTTGGCCCTAGCGGGTATTCAGGAAATATTTTTGGAATATAAAACGGATGTTCATTTTGATATGGTATATAATTAAGTCCCAAAAACTATAGTGGTATGGTTACCACATGTGAATGGTAAAGCTTTTGGCTTGTAAATCTTCAAACTATTGTGGCATGGTTGCCACCCATGGATATTTTTAGATGTTAATGTTTTCATAGACTTCACTTCGCCTATGGGAATTCTTATTTTGTGTATGAATGGGAATTTCTATTTTTGACTGTGTGATAGTATTGAAATCTTTTAGCAGTTTATGCATGTGCTATGGTCATATGGTTAGGTGGCTACCAATCTGAATGCTGTGACTGTGCTAAATAATGGTTTTAGATAGTGGATTTTGTGCAAGTACGATAGTAGGGTCAACTTGACCAGGTGTGGTTTTGGATGTGTGATCCAATTATGTCCCACTTAATTGCTGGATGTGTGTGGTGAATGCTGGGTAGCTAATTAGACAATGTAGAATAAATGTGTGCATTGTGAATGGGTTTTCATGCAGCTGCGATGTTCGCATTAGCTGTGGCTAATTCCACTACTCGTGGATATGCATATGTCCTCTCATGCAGAGTGTGGATATTGTTTTGTATGGGTATGACTAAATTCGACGTAATCTTTTAATTAGCATCTTGTAACCAGGTGACTTAGGTCAATTTTTGGGAAAAACAATTTCTAAGGAGGGGAGAATGTAACATCCCAAAAAATTTTGACTTCCGAGCAGGTCCGACTCAATGTGCGTGTTCGACAGGTCACGCGACTAACTTTATAGATTTTGGGAAGTGTGTGGAATTACAAGAATACCCCTTGAGTGAAAAAGAAAGAATAAGTGATGGATTTAACCATTAGATGAGTGATCGTACACCAACGTGCAATATATTAGCTTAGCACCCAAAATGGCCCTTTTTTGTATAAAAGTCAAATGGATGAGATATTTCCATTTTTACTGGATTTGGGTTTTATATTGAGAAGAGAGAAGAGAGGAAGAGAGTTCTAACTCTTCTTCTTCCCAACTACTAGAGAGTGAAGTGTAGTGTTGTGCAACCGTGGGATTTTTTGACGATCCCGTCACGGCAATGCGCTCGCTAACAAAAATATAGATTCGCCACCGGGAGCTTTTGCTGTCTCGAGAAATTTAGATCATTTTTATAAGCACCAAAGTACCACAAATATGACTCTGAATCCGGTCCACACCAAAGGTTCTTGGGTAGGGGCTTCGGTTATCGATTGGGAAGGTGTTAGGCACCCAATCAATCCGCTTAATGCGGTCTCTACTTATGGCCAAAATAAAAATAATATAAAAGAAAAGAAAAAGGTTTCCTCATGCCCAAAGGGGCTTAAAATCCTATTTGTGCCCCTCTGTTCCTACCAAAAATTTGACAGGATAACGGCACAAATGGGAGGATGGAGGAATGGTCGAGAAGGTAGAGGAATAGAGGGGAGAGTCGGAGCTCTCGGGCCCTTGTTGCACCATTGAGGAGCCTTGCGTTGACTTACTTTGATGAGCTTTTGAAGGCTTGTATGGTGAAAAAAGGGGTTCTAACCTCTAAGGCTTGCTAGCTAAGAGGTAGAGAGGGAAGGAAAATGGATAGCACACACCTAACCTAGAGGCTTTTTATGAAAGGTAAGGCTTGGAAGGAGATTTATCAATTTTAAAATTTGTATGAGCAATGGTGCACCAAAGGGAGAAAGATCTTCTCACTTTAAGCTCTTTCTCTCTTAGGTAATTTTCTCAACCGTTTATCAAAGGGGAGGGAGGTCCTATTTATAGAAAAAGGGTGGGTTAGGAGGCTACTTAGAGGCTATGTAAGATAAGGAATTAGGTAATCTAGTATCTAAGGTTTCCTAGGGTTTTTAGAGCCTTGAAATATGTGAAGAGGTGCTCCAATGGTGGATGATTAGATGAGGCTTTAAACCACTTAAGGGGTTACACATAGGTAGTAAATGGGTGCAACAGATTTAGCAAAACACACCCCAAAGGTTAAGATAGTCAACAAGTCAAACCCTAATCTCAATTTTTGAGGTAAAAACTAGGGGTTACTGTTCATATGCCTGGCGCAACTATTAGTAGTGCCAGGTATATGCACAGTAAAACAATGCATGCACAGTGTCTGGAAGTTTGCTCCCCGAGGTAGGGTCTACCTTAATGCTGACGCAACTATTAGTTATGTCAGGCCATTTCTGGGGAGAGATGGCTTGCCACAACTAATAGTTGCACCAAGCTTACCTATAGCTGGCGCAACTATTAGTTGCGCCAAATTCTTAAGGGGGTTTTCATGAAATTACCATCCTGCTCCTTGGGTTCGGACAGCCGTATCTTTGCGTACACAACTCAGATTAGGGTGATTCTTGGCCTGTTGGAAAGCTAACAACTTATACTTTTTAATGGTATGAGATTTGATCATAGTAGAAGGTTGTGACTAATTCCGGTGCACCATCCTTCATCCATGACTCGGGAAAGCTAGGCTTAGGTCCGAAATGGGCTCTAAGGGTTGGGATTAGTTTCTAAGGGTTTGGGAAGGTTCCTAAGGAATCTAGGATGATTCCTAAGGGTTTGAAATAGTTTCTAAGGGTTTCATATATGCCATCAAAAGCTCGGAGGCATGCCTCTCTCGAAATGTGTCTCGATCGAGCCTTGGGCCAAATTTGGGTGTCTACAGGTGCCCCTTTTTGGTATCCGATCACTAATGATCGAATATCAAAGAAAGAGACATCCAAAGAGGCCCAAGGCATTACTGATGGGTCCATCATATTCAGAACAAACTTCAAATATCATATGAGTAACATGGTGAGAAAATGAAAGCCCTGTATGTCAGGCTAAACATCCGTTTCTCAAGGTAATCGGTCCCCAAGCGCTTAGCGATATTACTGGGCATAACCGAGGTAGAACAAGTTGCGAAAGCCCTGTATGCCAGGCCAAACATTCGCTTCTCGAGATGATTTGAAGGTATTTGATGTTTAAGATTTATTCTGAATACAACAACTTTCCAAGTAAGAGGGGTGATCGACCCACATTCAAAGATAGGCGCGAAGTAAACATATGCAAGGCTCCACAGTTTGCGTCCAATCCTATGAAGCATTTGATTACCCCATCTGACTATTCGCGGGTGCCCCTGCCTGAGGCGGGGTTCAAAATCTTCAGGCGACCCATCGATCCCGAAGTTTATTTAGTATGACTACCCGAGCGGAGCAAATAGAGGTTGCAACGCTTTTTGGGGAGTACATGCCATTTTTGAAAACGTGCCCCGAATCAACATGACCGAGTGCATCCAACTTGAACTACCTTGATTAGGTCCAACCAAACATTGGGTATCTCCCAAAAGGGACATCCAATCTTGGTCACTGCCAATAATAATCATAAACATCATTTAACTATACATAATTATGCACCCATTAGCGGTGATAAGCAACAAAGGCGATGGAAGCCCCAACCCGGACCTGCCCGGATACAATTTACTAGAATAAATGACCATCATACGGATACCCAGACACATGACATATACTTTACAGGGATATCGCTGCCAATACAGGTTTTAAGCCTGCAGAAAATAAAGGGGAAATGAACCCTTCTGGATGCATGGTTGCACATAGTTTGATTGATAAGTAATCTCGTTCTCAACAGGTTGGTCTCAACCAACGATTGACCTTTTCCAATTGAGTTATCCGGACCTCAAACCCCGTAGGGTGCGCGCCCAGACCGTGCGGACCAAGAGTCCACACCTCCAAAAGCTCATGAAAAACCTGAAGCTTAGACTCTCACGTTCACATGAATCAAAAACATAGCACTTACGTCAACAATTTAGCAGTTGAATTGTCTGACCGAAACATTGACTGTCTGATCATGATTGACACCGTTGCTCCTACTTTGAAGTAGGATCCATGAATCCAAGGTGAACCTTAGACTTAGGAAGTTTTGCACAGCTGCGTTACCGATAAAATATTGACATTCTACCATACAGAAAACACGCATGTGTGTCGCTGTGTGTGCTATGAAAACATAGATTTATTCTTCTTCTCTTTTTTCTTTTTTATTTTTTCAATGATTATTTTTTCCATATTTTTTTTAAAACAAGTATTATCCGAACCTCGAACCTCGGGAGGCGTACGCCCAGACAACGCATACTAAGAGCTCGTGCCTCCGAAATAGTTTATGACAAAATTGAAGCCAACGTACTCAAGTCCATGTGATATCGAAAGGATCGAGTCAGAATTGAGTGTCCATAGAAGGACACTCAATCTTGGCCTCTGGCATCAATGAAGTTACAAACGGACAACTATGCATAAAAACACACCCATTAGGGGCAATAAATAATAAGGCGATGGAAGTCCCGACCCAGATCTTGTCTGGGTATAATTTATAAGAACAAACGACCATCCAACGGATACCTAGACGCATGACATACACTTTATAGGGAAACCGTGTCGGTTTTAAGCATGCGCCCTAAAATGGGCCCTTCTGTATGCATATTAGCACATAGTTGTCTGACGTAGTTTTGTATCTGACAGGTTGGAATCAATCCAACAATAGATCTTTTCGAGGATGGAGTTATCCGGACCTAAAACCCCGTAGGGTGCTCACCCGGATAGTGTAGACCAAGAGTCTACACCTCCGAAAATATCACGTGATGAACTTGAAGTTCAAGGCACTCAAGTTCACCCAAAACCAAAAGATGGAGCGATCAGGGCGAAGATTTAGCGGTGGAATCAATACGATCAAAACATTGACTGTTTGACTGAGATTGACACTGTTGCTCCTACTTTGAAGTAGGATCCATGGATCCAAGGCGAACCTTAGACCTAGGACATTAGTTTTGCACAGCTGCATCGCCGATAAAATATTGACATTTTACCGCATTGAAAATATGCATGTGCGTGAAAAGTTCACATATTTCTTTTTTCTTTCTTTTTCAAAATGATTTTTATTCCCCCCCCCCCCCTTTTTTTAATAGACCTGATGTCGGTGGCGGGATGCTTCATCTGATTTGTCCATCGC
Organism: Chloranthus sessilifolius; assembly: GCA_021018995.1. Lineage (NCBI taxonomy): Eukaryota > Viridiplantae > Streptophyta > Magnoliopsida > Chloranthales > Chloranthaceae > Chloranthus > Chloranthus sessilifolius. The sequence goes on along the minus strand of CM037598.1, from coordinate 73,218,299 downwards.
TGAGAAGTTGCCTGCTTCGAGGCTTTGGACCGTTTGATGTTCCTCCACATCCTTGAGAAAACATCAGTCCCTTTTTTATTTACATAGGTAACAATAGACATCCTAATTAACAGAAGGAGATATAAACTTTTACCTATATTTTTTCATTTTTAAGATTTATATATATTTTTTTTTGAATTTTTATTTTCAGAGATTTTTTTTTCTTTTTCTTTATTTTTGAGATGGAAGTACGATGATGTAACTATGTACATGGGAAAGAGTAGAAATATATATACACACACAAATTTTTTTGTATATGGATTTTTCTTGATTTTTTTATTCTTTTTTGGCTTTTCTCCTTTTTTTTATGATACCTTATCAGTGAGGTGAAGTCACGGGTCCCACTTTGGGTATAGTCGATCCCCCCTTTTAAATGGTTGGGTCTAAGAGAGTTTCAGCAGGCTTACCAAGACTGGAACATCAATCCCTTTGGGCTAAGTCAAACCTTTCTCCTTACCTTGGGTCCTACATTTGACGAAGCCGTTTCACAAAGATAATTCTAGTCGGGGCTCGATTTGAACGAGCATGAGTGGCCCTGAAAAGGAGATCAAGGGGAGTAAACAAGAGGGCTCCTCAAACATTAATCTTATCAATCAATTCAAACCTTTCCTCCAATTCTTTTTTAATTTTTTTTATTTTTTATTTATCTCCTTTTTTACCCTTGGCGCCCTTTCGGCTTTTCACCACGTCCATGGGTTTAGCTCTCTTACCCCAAGCGTCCTTTCACCGCACAAACTCGTTGTTTTTATCCGTAGCGCCCTTTCGAGTTTTCACCACGTCCATCTAGCTTTGAGCTTGTATTTTTATTTTATTCTTTTTGTAGTTTGTTTTAAGAGCCACGACATAGACGTCGATTCCATTATAGCCGGCTAGATGGAGTTCTTGTGTCGTCTCTCAACTCGGCTCATGTTGACTTAACAGATATTATGACTGCTTGTGAACCTACAAAGAGGGCTTTCTTTAGGGTGTAGATTGGCCATGGGTTGGGTTAGGATTTGAAAATATTCTAGGCTAAAAAGGGTTTCCTTGATACAGCTTTAGTTTTTCACAACATCTTTCTTCCTTAGGGGATTTTACTGTACACGCCCCATGATTCTTCTATTTTTTTCTTTTTTCTTTATCTTATTTCAGACAATCTCTTTTTGAGGTTTTCCTTTTCCGATTTTTTTAGATTTTGATGGTAACTTTACTTCCTCTCTTTTTTTATATATATACACACTTTTTCCTTTCTAAGGAAGTGGTTCATTGAAAGAAAGGCCTGGGCTCAAAATTGGGTAGCAAAAGATATCATCTTTTTTAGGAATGTTTTTTGGCTATTGTGCTTAAAATGATGGCCTCTTTTGGGTGGTTCTTAAACAGTCACGTATTTGTTTCACCAATACTTACCTTATCACAATAGACTAAGAGTAGAACCGTCGGACATATCCAGCGTTGATGGGCTCAGGAAGATGATCTCCGTCTATGGTGGCGGGCAGATGGAATATCCCGATAGCACCTCTCGGACGACGTAAGGCCCTTCCCAGTTTGGCTTGAACTTCCCTCTTGGGTCAGCGTGGAGGGATGGGAAGATCTTTTTCAACACGGTGTCTCCTATCTTCAAATCTCAACTGGAGACACGTTTATTGTAAGCGTGTGCGATTTGTCCCTAATAATGACACAAGGCTATGAGTCTCTTCTTATCCAATAAGTTTAATTGTTCAAAGCGGGATCTCTCTCTCTCTGCTTCGGGTAAGCCTGATTTCATAAGGATTCGGAGAGAGGGTACTTCAACCTCTACCGGTAGGACGACCTCAGTTCTATACACAAGGGAGAATGGTGTTGCCCCTGTAACAGTACGGATCGACGTTCTGTAGGCCCACAAAGAAAATGGTAGCAGTTCACTCCAATCTTGATAAGTGACAACCATCTTCTCTAGGATGCAGATGACCGTCTAGTTCGCAGCTTCTACGGCTCTATTAGTTTGAGGTCGATAAGGTGACGAGTGATGGTGCTTGATCTTATACTGCTTGCAAAAGGCTCAGATGCACTTATTCACAGAGTTTATGCCGTTGTCTGTGATAATATCCTTGGGTACTCCAAATCGGCACACAATATTATTTTTGAGAAACTTTTCGAAGTGACTGGCCGTGATGTTGGCATATGACGTCGCTTCTACCCACTTGGTGAAGTATTCAATGGCAACAAGGATGAATCAATGTCCATTTAATGCTTTCGGATTAATCATTCTGACGAATGAGAAAGATGTTATTGTAGGATCGCTTGTGAAGGCATTTCCCACAAATGACATAGCCTGCCGCTAGACGTTGAATGGTTCGTCAGTCCGTCTTGGACGTACCCTCAGGGAAAGTTAGTGTCTCGAGGAAATTCTTGATATCTGAGAACAAAGGTGGTTCATCATCAGGCTTGGTAGGTTCCTCAATCTGGAGGTAGAAGGCCGACTCATTACTTTGCTCGATCATGATTGGCTTAATCTCAGCACCATACGAGATTTCTATTATTGACGCCAAAGTGGCTAGTGCGTTGGCAAAGCGATTCCTTATATGGGGGACATATGAGAATGTCACGTCTTAGAAGCAAACTATCAGATCCTCAAGGTGTTCATAGTAAGGGATTAGTTTCTCATCTTTTATCTTCCAGTCACCGTTCGTCTAGCATATGACTAACTGCGAATCACCATACACTCGAAAGTGAGTTATATTCAGATCAAGAGCTGCCTACAGACCAGCGGCACAAGCTTCATACTCAGCCATATTGTTAGTGCAAGAGAAGTTGAGCTTCATAGAGACGGGTATGTGGGATCCTTTCGGTGAAATCAGAATAGCGCCAACTCCCTGACCCTCGACATTAGCTGCCCCGTCAAAATGCATTACCCATGATTCCTCTTCTTCTTCTGTATCGTCTTCCATCATGAACAGGATGTCCTCATCGGGGAACTCAGTTCTTAAAGGTTCGTAATCTGGCAAAGGATTTTTGACAAGATGATCGGTGAGTGCTTGCCTCTTGATCAACTTCTGAGTGACGTACGTGATGTTGAACTTAGACAATAAAAGTTGCCATTGTGCAGTTTGTCCAGTGAGAGCCGAATTCTCAAACAGGTACTTCAACGGGTCCATTTGGGCCAAAAGTAGAACGGCTTGGAATAGCAAGTAATGGCAGAGCCTCTGAGTAGTCCATACAAGAGCTAGGCATGCTTTCTCCAGATGAGAATAGCGCGTCTCATAATCAGTAAACTTCTTGCTCATATTGTAAATGGTTTGCTCTCTTCTTCCCGTCTCATCGTGCTACCCTAAGACACATCCCATCGAAACTCTCGTCGTAGAGAGATACATCAAGAGTGGTTTCCCCGGCTAGGGCAGTTCCAAAATAGGTGGTTTAAGGAGGTAGCTTTTGATTTTATCGAATAATGCCTGCCAGTCATCGTTCCATTCAACGGGCGAGTTCTTCCTTAGTAGCTTGAAGATCAGTGTGAAGATTGGAGTTAGCTGTGTAATGAACCGATTGATATATTATATTCTGCCCAAGAACCCTCTAACTTCCTTCTCAGTAGATGGTGGTGGCATTTTAGTGATGGCTTTGACTTTGACTGGGTCGACCTCAATCCTTCTCCTGCTGATGATGAATCCCAATAATTTTTCGGACATAGCACCAAATGTGCACTTCTGTGGATTCAAACGTAACCTATACTTTCTCAGTCTTTCAAATAGCTTCTGAAGGTTTACTAAGTGATAGCTTTGCTCCGGTGACTTGGCTATCATATCATCAACATACACTTCAATTTCTTGCTATATCATGTTGTGAAACAGTGCGGTCATAGCTCTTTGGTATGTTGCACCGGCATTCTTCAGCCCAAACGGCATGACTCGATAGCAAAAAGTTTCCCAAGGTGTGATGAACGCAGTCTTCTCCCGATTTGCCTCTGCCATCTTAATCTGATTGTATCCTAAGAATTCGTCCATTAAAGAAAGCATCCCGTGCTTAGCAGTGTTATCGACCAAGATGTCGATGCATGGCAATGGGAAATCATCTTTCGGGCTTGCTTTTTCAAATTACGGAAATCGATACACATGCGGACCTTTCCATCCTTCTTTGATGCAGGCATAATATTGGCTAGCCACTGCGGGTATTTAGATACCATGAGAAACCCTGCATCATACTGCTTGATGACCTTGTCTTTGACTTTCAACATCCACTCAGGTCGTAGACATCTCAGCTTCTGCTTAACCGGCTTCATATCAGGGTAGAGAGGCAACTCATGCTCGACAAAATCAGTGCCCAGACCAGGCATGCCCTCGTATGACCAGGCAAAAATGTCTTGGTATGTTCGAAGGAAATCGATCATGGTTTTTCTTTCTTCGGGAGATAGCAACATTCCGATTTTGGTAATTCGGGGAATCTCCGTAGTCCCTAGATTAAAGTCCTTAGTTTCCTCGACAATGGGGGTAGGGCCATGCTCAAATTCGATAAGGAGCTCATTGGGGAGCTCCTCTAAGGGGATATCCTCATCTAGACTCGTAATTCCTACCTTTTCTTATATTTTTACAGGAAAGGGGTCGATTTTATGTGGGATGGGTATTTCGATTAAGGCATCTTTTTGTGAGATTTTATCTAGAATTTTAAATGACAATATTTTTGGACTTTCTATTTTTTCAATGTTTTTGAGGTTTTGTATTTTTTCAATGTTTTTGAGATTTTGTATTTCTTCAGAGACGGACCCTTGGCAGTGCGAGTCTGTGCATATACAAGGTATTGCCAGCTAAGGGCTCATCTCACTTTTTATAGGTTATTTTTTTTTGGGAAATGAGTGTTAAATATTAGGCCACTCCCCGCTTCCAAGGTTTGGGGCAAAGATGCCTAGTTGCGTACCTGAGAGGCTGCTCCTTTACCTGTTTGGATGGAGGGTGCTGACCAATACGACTCTTTGGAGTCAACCTCCATCATGTTGATCCCCATTTCATCTGAGATGATATCCTCAAACGTTAGCACAGTTTTGTGGTGATTCACCACAGGGGGAGCTTGTTCAAGTACGGGTCATCATTCCTCAAAGAGGGATAATGCGACCAAGTCTATCTCGAGGCTGGGAAGGGTGATGTAGGGCTTGGTGGGGTGGACTGGTGCTGTGGGCTTGTGTGGGGTTAATCGGGTCTCCCCATTTCGGTCAATCTTCACGACCTTGGCACTTATGAATGAATTTCTTATATGAGGCCTGGGCTAAGGTTTCTCTTCTATGTGGATCCCCCTAGATTTAGTAGCTTTCGTGGCACAGGCTTTCTCCTTAGCCTCTCTTACTTCTTCCGTGGGCTTATAACCAAACCCGAATCCGACTTTCTGTCCCCCATTGGCTGTGACGGGCTCCCTTCTGCCTTGTAATCTGGGTCCAAGCCCCCTTCCTTTCTGATAGCCCCACTTTTGGAGCATAGCCACTGCCGCTATCATTCCCCCTCTAGTTCTTAGAATGATGCTCTTGATTGGCTCTGGGAGTATCGTCGACACCTCGTATTCGAAACTGTAGAGGTCGACGTCCTCAGAGGTGTGTGGCACATCCAACACATTGGGCTTTTCAACATTGTTGGTGGCCTTCTCTTTCTCACTGTGTCCCTCACCGATGATTGTGATGATCTTATGCCCCGATGTAAATTTGAGTTTCTGGTGCACTGTGGAGGGTATCGCTCCAACCTCATATAGCCACGGGCGCCCCAGTAGGAGATTAAACAAGGATTTGATGTCCATCACTTGAAACAATATGGAGAAAATCATTGGCCCAATTAATAGCTCAAGATCAACTTCTCCCATTATCTCTCTCTTAGTATTGTCAAAACCTCAGACACTGGTTCTCGTGGGTCTTAGCATGCAAGGATCTACCCTAATCTTGGTGGTGGTTCTCAGTGGACATATGTTCAACGCAAACCCATTGTCAATCAGAACTAGGGGGATAATCATATTTTTGGAATCAACGATTATATTCAAGGACTTTGAGTGACTACCTCCTTCCTCAGGTAAATCGGCATCAGAAAATGAAATGGCACTTAGAGCCATCACTTGACCAATTATTTGCCTGACTTCATCTGGGCTAACTTGAAGTGAGACATGCGCATTCTTTAACGCCCCCATTAAAGCTTGGAAATGGAGTGGGGACGTCATCAACAGATCCCATACAGTAATATGGGTAGGCATTCTTCTCAGCTGAGTCTCCAGTATATGTTCTCGACTTATCTTCTCGAAGGGATTCACCGTGCTATCTTTCTTCCCCTCTAGTTGGGCTTGCTTGTCTTTGCTGGTATTGGCTGCTTTGAAATCTTTCAGGCAGGTATGACAAGTCCTGCCCTTCTACGTCTGTGGGTGTCGGCGTTGATATCTGTTTATTCGAAACTCAACGGGACTTGATGAGGATCATAGGTCGGCCCTGAAATCTAGAATAGTATAGCCAATATCAGAGGCACTTGCACTACGGGCCCAGGAGGTGTGGGCAACACTTGATTTATTTCGGTGGTAGCTGGTTGGGTGGCAAAATTAGGCCAAATGGGGGTGGTGAAGCTTGAGGGTGGTGGTAGTGGGGGAAACAGGGTGAAAGTAGGCCATTGGTAGCTGATGGGTAGCAGAGGATTGGGGGTTTGATGGGCCATCGAGTAATTGACGGGGGTGGTGGTGTATGGTTGATATGCATTTATGTGCACATAATTGATGGGTGTGGGTGATGGGAAGTAAGCCCTAAGATCCAAGGGTTCAATTTGTAGAATCGGGTCGGGGAAATAATCTGACAAATTCAAGGGTTCAATCACTCCAATATTCCTCTCTTCAACATTTCTCGGCAATGGCGCCACATAGCTCTCCCGATCACTAATGTAATCGGATGGGTCAAACTCAAATTCCTCATATTCCTCTACTATCCCGATGGTGGGTCTGAGACCTGCTCCTCCGGTAGGATGTGGGGGTAATGGCACTTGGTGGATATTTACATGCTGGTTTACTTGCGAAGGTGCTGGTGGAATGACTTTCCTGGCATCGATTAAATCTTGGATTACGTGCTTCAATGGGAAGCAGCGATCAATCGGGTGACCCGGGCCCTGATGAAAATTACAATGGGTATTCAGGTCATAGTTCTTTGGGATTGGGTGGGGAGGAGGTTACGGTTGATGAATGGTAACTAATCTCTTTTCTATTAAGAAAAAGTACACTTAGTGATTACCGCAGGGGTGTAAACACTCGGTCTTAGCAGGCTCTCCTCTGCTCCGGAGTCATCTACATTTCTTGACTGTTCCCTACTCTCTGTATCTGTTCAATTCTGATCAGTGCTGGCTGGGCTGCTTGGACTTAGAATGGGGTTATATTATTGTTCGGCTTGGCATTGGCAATGCTTTGGGCATCGGCCCTGGCTCTCTTATCATTCCTTTGTTTTGAAAACCTTCTAACCCCACTGGCTCTACTTCGTATATTTTTGTTTAGACGCCCCTCCCTGATGGCATCTTCACAGCGGTTGGCGTTTCTCACCAGATTAGTAAAACTGGACTGCTACTGGTACACTAAAAAGTCTAAGATCATAGGTAGAGTATTCTTGGAAATCATTTTAATTTGCTCATCATCAGGTATCCTATTTCTGACCTTAGCTGTTAGTGCTCTCCACCGCCCCAAGTAGTCGTTAAAGGTCTTATTTGGGTTCTAGTTTAATCGGGCTAAGTCAGACTTATGTGGTTCGATGCCAACATTATAGACATATTGTTCCTCGAATAAGTGCATTAAGTCCTTCCACGTTTTCATCATAGATGGTTCCAAAGATGTGAACCACCTCAGGGCCGGACCAATCAAACTCTTTTAAAAGACCTTTATCAATAGTCTTTCATCCCCTCCATATTGGCACATGTCCTCATAGTAGGACTTGAGATGTACAATAGGATTGCCGATGCCGTTGTATTTTTCAAAAGCATGTATTTTAAATTTGGGAGGCAAGGGGACCTCAGCAAATAGGCACAAGTCTGTGAAGTCCGTGGCGTGGATTTCAACACCACCCATCTTCAATAACTGCTTTTGTATCTTGGCCAACTGTTCTTTCAGTTGCTTTGACTCCTTAGATATGGGGGCCACTTTCTCTGCAGTTGGTTGGATTTCACTTTGTGCTACTAGGGGGTGGAAAATGATTAGGAGAGGGTTAAGGCTGGTCAATGCCCCAACATAGGCTCCATTGTTCCTAATCTCATCCTTCTCATACTGTTGGTCGACATAGTGCGCAATGAGGGTGGGATTCTCCTACTGGTGTTGCATGTACTGGTGGGAATGATATGAGTAGGGGTTTGGTGGGCCCATTGGGGATGAGGGAAAGTTTGTTGGGTGATGGGATGAGTGGAAGTTAGATTTTGGAGCGGGGCCTGATGAGGCTATTGAGCATGGGGGAAGGTTTGGAGATGGCCTTGGGGTGTGGGGCGATAGGAAATTTGGGTTTGGGTTTGACCCGGGTGTGAAGGTTGAGGGTGGGTCAAATTTTGGGGGTATTGGTGCGGGGTTCCAAGGTTTTGGGCTTGGGTTTGGGTCATGAAGCCTTGAGAGGGTTGGGCCATGAAGCCTTGGTCATTATAGGTTTGGGCCATGGGCCATTGATGGGTTTGGGCCATGGGCCCTTGATGGGTTTGGACCATGGGCCCTTGGTGGGTTTGGGCCATGGGCCCTTGGTATGTCAGGCCCATTGGGCCTTGATGGTTCTAGCCCATGGGCCCTTGGTCGGTTTGGGCCATGGGCACTTTGTCATTATAGGTTTTGGCCATAGGCCATTGACGGGTTTGGGCCATGGGCCCTTGGTGGGTTTGGGCAATGGGCCCTTGGTATGTGTGGGTGGTTGGGTTTTGGGCCAATGTGCCTTGGGGCATGTGGAAATTGGGGATTTGGGCCAATGGGCCTTAGGTTAGGTGGTAAATGGGGGCTTGGGCCAATGGGCCTTGGGGCATGTGGGAAATGGGAGTTTGGATGGTGTGGATGATGGGGGTCATGGGGGAGTGAGGCATGGAGATTGGCTAGGGTATGGGATGGGTTCATGGATATGGGGTGTGGAGGAGAAGAGGCATTTTGGGAAGCCTTCCACATGGAGTAGGCTTGGAACATCTCCTCCATTATGGTCATGGAAGGAGGGTCGGATGGAGATGATAGATTTAAGGGGTGATGAGATGTAGATGTGGTGGGTAAATTGGGCATGCATGGTCCTGGTAAAATCAGGCACGACTTGGGTAATGGGAGGATTTGTGGGGGGTTGGATAAGGTGGAGGTGACATAGGTGAATGAGCGTGGATCGGGCCTATATGGGGAAGATGGAAAATGGGGCATGGATGTGGATGGGGAATGGGATGGGTTTGGCATGGATGTGGGAGGGAAGATGGGCATGGCTTGGGCAATAGATGAGGAATTGGGGGGGTGGATTTTGGATAACTTGGGAAGTGGTGGATGGAAAAGTAGGGGCGCCAAAAGGGCCGGAAATGTCAAAGGGTGATTGGGTGAGGGAGATGGTGGTTAAAATTTCTCCCAAATGGGAATGGGTTGGAGAATGTGGCGGGGATGAATCGGGATCGGCATAAGCCGGGTCCACTACCCACTATATGTCTCGATATCGGGTTGGGTATGGGTGCCTTGGATAAGACCCAAAAACTTTTCTCCTTCTTCCCCTACAGGATGATGGAGGGTAGGGTGATGCCGTTGTACCAGCACCACAAAGACTATTTTTTAAGTTTTTTAATTTTTAACCCCTTTTTTTTTGAATTTTTATAAGTGAAAACTAAGATTTCGAGGCCTTAGAGTTCCCTTCTCGGGTGGCTTTCGTATCCTAATTTAGGACCCGTGGCGACGATTCCGAAGCACTTCAAAAGAATCAAAGGAAGACTTTTGATCTATTGAAGGCATAAAAATCGAGGCAAACGACTCGATCTCCTGAAATGAGTAAAAAAGAAGTTACCTTCTTTTGACCGACGGGGGCATATTGGGTGTTGGAGGTGGCGGGGCCTAAACAGAGGCACTATGACACTAATCGGGAGACTCAGGATGTGGAAAAGGCCATGAAATCAGGCTAGATTGCTCAGAACAATACTGGCACAACTAATACATGCGCTAGACAAAAAATTTCCTAAATAATACTTGCGTTGGCGCAACTAATACTTGCGCCAGACAAAAGTGGGTTTCCAGAACTCTTGACAGCAGCTATTTCAGCTCGAATTGAGTCTCTTTTTGGCTTTTTTATGGAAACTGGGCTTTCGAGAACCGACTGATTTTTTAGTGAATCATTCTCTTCTCACCGAACCTAGGGGTTTGAGTCCAATATAACTCGCTAGCATGCTCTCCAACGGGTTTTAAGCTTGTAGGAATAGGTGACCCACCCGATATACCTCCGGCGCAAGCGCCTTCTCAGATACTAGGTGGGCTGGGACTTTTCTGGATCATCACCACTAGGGGTTATCGCCATACTAAGACCCGGGTGGTTGTATGTGTGCCTAAACCTAATCCTTTAAAAATCTACCCCATAAAAATAAATTGATTAAGTTCCCTATCTTGGTTCAATTAAAAAAAATTTTAAAAACTTTTGTGGAAGTTTTCTTTAGTTTAAAGATCGGGGGTGACGATCCTGTACCGCCACTATGGGCCGACGTCTACTGTTAGAATATGCATGCACAAGTAGGCCTGCCAATCGGCTAAGGCGCTAAAATAACGGGAAAGTAAAGAAAATTAAAAGGCAACGCGAATGTAGGCCCGCCAATCGGCTAAGGCTTGTAAATGACGTAAAAGTAGGGGAAAGTAAAATGACTTAATCGGAGGGTAAAAATAAAATAAAAACAGCAATAAAAGGTTAGTAAAATCAAAAATAAAGAGGCCAAGTTCAAAGGGAAGCTCTACAAGCTACTCCCCAATAGAGTCGGCATCTGTGCAACCATGGGATTTTTTTACTATCCCGTCGCGACGATGTGCTTGCTAACAAAAATATAGAGTCGCCACACGAAGCTTTTGGTATCCCAGAAAACCTAGATCATTTTTATGAGCACCAAAGTGCCACAAATATGACTTTGAATCCGGCCCACACCAAAGGTTCTTGGGTAGGGGCTTCGGTTATCGATTGGGAAGGTATTAGATACCCAATCAGTCCTCTTAATGCGGTCTCTACTTATGGCAAAACTAAAAAAAATATAAAAGAAAAGAAAAAGGCTTTCTCTTGCCCAAAGGGGTTTAAAATTCTATTTGTGCCCCTCCGTTCCTACCGAAAATTCGACGGCATAATGACACAAATGGGAGGATGGAGGAATGGTCAAGAAGGTAGAGGAATAGAGGGGAGAGCCGGAGCTCTCGGGCTATTGTTGCACTATTGAGGAGCCTTGCGTTGGCTTGATTTGATGAGCTTTTGAAGGCTTGTATAGTAGAAAAAGGGGTTCTAACCTCTAAGGCTTGCTAGCTAAGAGGTAGAGAGGGAAGGCAAATAGATAGCACACACGTAACCTAGAGGCTTTTTATGAAAGATAAGGCTTGGAAGGAGGTTTATCAATTCTAGAATTTGTATGAGCAATGGTGCACCAAAGGGAGAAAGATCTTCTCACTTTAAGCTCTTTCTCTCTTAGGTAATTTTCTCAACCTTTAATCCAAGGGGAGGGGGGTCCTATTTATAGGAAAAGGGTGGGTTAGGAGGCTACTTAGCGGCTAAGCAAGATTAGGAATTAGGTAATCTAGCATCTAAGGTTTCCTAGGGTTTTTGAAGCCTTGAAATATGTGAAGAGGTGCTCCAATAGTGGATGATTGGATGAGGCTTTAAACCACTTAAGGGGTTACACATAGGTAGTTAATGGGTGTAACAGAACTAGCAAAACATATCTCAAAGGTCAAGATGGTCAATAAGTCAAACCTCAATCTCGGTTTTTGAGGTAAAAATCAGGGGTTACTATTCATATGCATGGCGCAACTATTAGTTGCGCCAGGCATATGTACAGTAAAATAGTGCATGCACAGTGCTTGAAAGTTGGCTCCCCGAGGTGGGGTCCACCTTAATGCTAGCGCAACTCTCGGCTATTCTGGGGAGAGATGGCTTGGTGCAACTAATAGTTGCGCCAAGCTTACCTATAACTGGCGCAACTATTAGTTGCGCCAAATCCCTAAGGGGTTTTCATGAAATTACCATCCTACCCCTCGAGTTCGGACCGCCGTATCTTTACATACACAGCTCCGATTGGGGTGATTTTTTGCCCGTTGGAAAGTTTACGACTTTTACTTTTCAATGGTATAAGATTCGATCGTAGTAAAAGACCGTGACTAGTCCTGGTGTACCATCCTTCATCCATTGTTCAGGAAAGCTAGGCTTAGGTCCGAAATGGGCTCTAAGGGTTGGAATTGGTTTCTAAGGGTTCGGGAAGGTTCCTAAGGGATCTAGGATGATTCGTAAGGGTTTAAAAGGGTTCGTAAGGGTTTCATATATGCCATCAAAAGCTCGGAGGCACGCCTCTCTCGAAATGTGACTCGATCGGGCCATGGGCTAAATTTGGGTGTCTATAAGTGTGCGCAAGCGTGGAGCTTTGACTTGAAATTCATGGATCACGATCGCGTACAATTCCCAATTCTGACCTTGAAACCCTCTTTTGGGCAAGATCATGTTGTTCGAGTAAACGACCTCAAAAGGTGAGCATAATTATATATTTTTTTAAAGTGATTTTACATTGTTAGAACTTCATGTATGAGTGTGCGTGAAAATTGATGAGATTCATCAAGGATTTGGAGAAAAACAAGTCAAGGAAGAAGAAGCCAGTATGACTGAGAATCTGTCAAAACTGATCGATCAAAATCAAAATCGATCAATCGATTTTGACAAGACGGAGATGTACTGGGTTTCGGAAGAAACCGATCGATCGAAATGGAATTTGATCGATCGATTTGGAACCGATCGATCGATTTGTGAACTGATCAATCGGATTATGACACAGAGCTATGTGAGTTTTTGAAGAAACTGATCAATTGAACATGAATTCGATCGATCGATTTGGAAACCAATTGATCGAATTGGGATTCGATCGATTGATTTGGCCAGTTTCTGAGCTTTTTTCTGTTTTTGATGAAAGGACTTGGGGAGACTTTGGGACTTCCCTTTCTTCGTCACTTTTGACAGGTTGGGTAAAAAATTGTTGTGTTTTAGGTGTGATCATGGGTGCGTGAAAGGAGGGCTATCTTGTGCGGGGGAAAAGAAAAGATTTTACTAATCCTAAAAATCCTAAAATATCCTACAAAAGAAAAGAAAGGAAGAAAAGAAAATCCTATAAATCCTACACAAGAAAAGAAGGAAAGAAAATTAAATCCTACCAATTCAATACCAAAATCAAAATTTAAATTTCAAATTTTTAAATTTTCGAAGTTCAAATTCAAATTTCAAATTTCAAATTTCAAATTTCAAATTGAAAATTGAAAATTAAAAATTAAAAATTTAAAAATTATAAATTCAAAATTTAAAAATTTAAAATTTAAAATTCAAAATTCAAAATTCAAATTTTCAAATTTCAAAATTCAAATTCAAATTTCAATTCCAAATTCAAATTTCAATTTAAATTTCAAATTCAAATTCAAATTCAAATTTAAAATTCAAATTCAAATTCAAATTTAAAATTCAAATTCAAAATTCAAAATTCAAAATTTTTAAATTCAACATTTAAAAAAATTTCAAAATTCAAAAATTTTAAATTTTAAATTTTCAAAATTCAAAATCTAAAAAAACTCCTACAAATCTAAAAATAAATTCCTAAAAGATTTTTAAAAAATAAATGAATAAACTAAACACTCATAAAAATTAATAAAATTTTGATGTTTTCCCAGCAGTGGCGCCAAAAATTTGATCGATTTTAAATTGTACCCTTGCAATGCACAAGATCTATCGTAGCATGATGAAATGAAGGGTGTCGAACCCACAGGAAAGTATGAAATTTAATTAATTTCTAGAAGCATCAAATGAACCTAAGGAAGTACCAATGGCGAGATTTTTATCACGATAAAAATTAACAACTACACAAACATAAAATTAAAAAGATCTAAACAAAACTTAAGCAAGGAAAATAATAAAAAATCAAACAACGATAAAAAGATGATCAAGGAGTCGGCTAACCCTAGATTTATAATTTTTCTACCAACAATCAATCACACATTTTCATGTCAAATTATTTGTCATCATTTAACTACAAGAAAAATGAATCATAAAGAGTGTGATTATTGATCCAACATACCCTATCTAAACACTATGGCTCATCCAACCCCAACATAAATCATGCAAAAAGCATGGCGTATCTCACATTCGAAATCACAATGAATACAAATATTAACCCTCATTTTACTACAAGCAAAATGATTTAAAAAGAATGTGATTATTGATCCGGCATACCCTATCCAAAAACTATGACTCATCCTAATGCGGCATGAATAATGTGAAAGGCATAGCGTATCTCAAATTCAAAACCACAACTTTAAGATCCAATCGTACGGCTTGAAAGTCGTACGATTCAATATTTGTAAAAAGAAATTATTGAATGAAAATAAATTAACTACTTATCTAGGGGTCGGTTCCTCCTTGAATGAACGGTTTTAGCTGTTCATCTCCGATCCACACGCAAGGCACATATCCAAAACCATTATAAAAATTCTCTTTGATTTATCAAATGCTCGGATCTTTTAGGAAAAGATCCAGAACCTTACAAAGCTTTGGTTATTAATTACAAACTAATTATCATAAATTAAAACTAAACACTAAAAATAATAAAGAAAAACCTATGAAAAAGACTAAGAAAGTTGGCCAAGAAGGCCCCTAAAAGAAGCATGCCCAAACCCTAAACACTGCTTTGTTTATATACGGTTCGGATGGAAGAGTTTTCATATATAGGTCAATCGATTGAATTCTAAGATTCAATCGATTGAATTCAAAATTTGAATTTTGGCGGACTTACTTGAATTTAAATCTCAATCGATTGAGTTCAAATTCAAATTTATGAGGGAAACAGTTGTCATCCAACTCAATCGATTGATTTCTAAATTTCAGTCGCTTAAGCCTGACATGTGACATATCCATTCTCTTACTTGTGGCTGGACCAATCAATTCTTTTCACGAATTTTGGTATTTCTGTTGGCCCTTTGGTCCAATGCTCCCATATTGTCCTTAATTATGCTCTTTTATGCCTTTATAAGATCCAACAGTCACAAACACCTGAAACCATTAAAACTGCACAACAGCCATCAGCATGCCTTTGTCAAATGGCCAAATGTTGGTATTAGGGTACGAAATATGGTTATATTTCGACACAGATCACACCTCCATACCTATACTTTGCTAGTCCTCGAGCAAAGAGAATGATAAATATGTCAGAAAAATAAAACTAACATCCTAAAAAATTAAATGCCACTTTTCTAGGGAGCACAATTGCATTTAGCGTATGCAATAAGCCTTTAAACCCCTAGGCGATCCCTAGTGGAGGAGTTGTGTCTCCTGAGGGTTTTCAGTGAAGATGCCCACAAACTTTCAAAACAATTTCAAAAACATCGGTAAAAGAGTTTTCAAAAATCGATTTATATAATATATATACCTTTAAAATCAAAAATTAATAATCATTTCAACATGCAAATGTTCATTCTCAAATACCGATGCTATGATAATTCCACTGTTGCTTATTCCAATTAAAACAATGCTTCTAATCTTTAGACCAATTTTTCATTCATGCCTAGAGTGTCGTGTGTGCATGTGCCAATGCTTAAATCGTTCTATCGCCGGATTAATCCAAATCGGGAGTCATCGGATCCCAAGTCTCGACTCAATCCTCACCTTAGGATACACTCACAACAAAATCACTCTGATAAATGGTTTATATTTTCACCCACATGTGAGATGGAGCTACAACACGAATTAAAAAAAATCTCACATGATATAAGAAAGACGGTGCATCAAAGAATTAAAAAAATAATCTCATAAGGAATGATGTTTGTATCCTAAGCATGTTATAGCAAGTACCATAGTCATTGCATAATCACTCTCCACAAGGCATTTACCACTCATGATTGGATCAAGAAGGTCTTTTTTCAAGGTTGTAATGGGGCTCGGGTAAAGGTTAAGAAAGAAAGGAAAATCGGGGATCAAATTTATCTGAGAAATTGGAAAAAGAAACACAATTTGATTTTCTAACTTTGCACTCTTTCTTTCTCAGATTTTTCAGAATTTCTCTTTTTCTTTTTATCAACTTTTCTCCTTCTTTTTATTCCCTTTTTTTTTTTAACACCACCTTCTGTTTTTCACATATTTCTCATTTCTCGACCTCTTGCACAAAGTTATATTTTTTTCTTTTTTTCTCTCCTTTTATTCACATATTTTTCTGTCATATGCTCATTGCAAGTATTATTGCCATGACTCTCCACTTTCTCTCTTGTTCTCATTCCTCTTTCCCAATTTCTCAGAGATTGAAGGGTGAAGTTTTGTATCAAAATGGTGTGGGGTATGATTAATATAGCTTATCAAAAAATATTTAGGACAAAAAATTTTCAATCAAGACTCAAAGGGGGTGCAAAAAGATAAATCAATATAAGGTGGGGCATTTTGGGCACAAAGGAGTCAATGATAGCCTTTGATCATTTCCTTTCACGATGATAATGATGCCTATTTGTCTTAAGTTTAAACACAATGAGTTCTAGCGCAATGATGTAAAGCATGCGAAATAAATAAGCCGAGATAAAATATATGAAATTTCAACAATTAAGCACGAATTTTAAAGATACTTCAAATTTATTTTAGCTCTCATCAAGAACGAGGAAAAAGTTTTAAAGCTCAGGGGGTTTTGAACTAATCTTTTGATTTCCAGACCTAAGCATGGCGAAGGTGCAATTTTTTTTTTCTAAGCATAAATTTCAAACCAATCTTTAAATGTTTACAATGGAGTTAATTATCCAAAACAATAACAGTTTTACCATGACATGAATATTTAAAAATTAAAATTTTACATGCATCGGTGACTAAAGTTTGAAAACTACGCCAAATATAAACAATGATGAATTTATTTTTTTTGTAAAAAAAAATGGTATTGAAGGTGCATATAAACTGTGGTTAAATGTATACTACAAAATTATGAACCACGCATTTGATCACACCACCCCTAAATCTAAGTGGTGCTATGTCCTTATTGCACAAAATCGTAAACAATTGTAAACATTAAAACAACAATAGGACAGTCTAAGATTTTATTTTATTTTTAAAACCGTCAAAATCATACTAATTAAATCTAATAAAAAGAAAATAAAATACCTAAATCAATAATGTACAAGGGGGTTGGGTTGCTTCCCAAGAAGCGCTAAGTTTTTATTTTGTGGTCTTCAGTCCGACCTGTGATAGCTCGGATTTCAGCACCCCGAAATCCATGCCATCGGCACGACCCTCGAGGCAGTCCCCATATATCTGTACAGAACATTTGGTATATCCACATAACTAGAAAGCAAAAACATGCACATGAGAACTAATTCTGAATTAAATCTCTATTTCTATACAATAAAGCTAAAACCTATAGCCCAAATATAGTTCTAATCTCATGCCACTGTATGAGCAAAAGAACCAACCCGAACTATCGGTGACGAAACATCAGTCACCCAGATGGTTTGCCAAAAGAATGTCTTATAAAAATTATATTTATCTCAAAATAAGGCTGGACATACCAAGCCGTACAACCACTCTCACAAAACAATCAATGTAATATCCTGAAAATTTGAGCGTTAAACAGTGACCTCGGGATCCGTGCCTGACTGGTCGTGGTTTGACCAAGTGATGGTCAAACAATGAACTCATGGAGTGATGAACTGACGGGGTGCATATGTGACCTAAGTGTAGTGTATAGTGTGAGTTAGTGGTCACGTACACCTATCTCTGGCGTATGTGCTTAACACCGAGACTAAAAAGAGGATATAAGGGTTTTAATAAACCTAGGTTGCCTTTTGTTTGGGTTGTTGAAGAGAGAGTTCAGAAGAGAGAGAGAGAGAGAGAGAGAGAGAGAGAGAGTAAAGAGGAGTTATTGAACCAAGAGTTAATGCAAATCAAGAGGGGGTCAAGCATTGATTGTTGGATTCGACGTGTAAAAGATCGTTGAAGCAGAAAGCTGGAGCCCTAGCCATTCCAACCCAGATATTGATCCATTTGAGATTGATTGAAGGTGAGTTTCAAATTGAAGTTATGCATAGATTGTAAATGATTAAATTCAGTCAAAAGTAGTTAAAGGATAGATTAAAGACTTAGAAAAAGGAAGGAAAAAGAAAAGGAATGGATTTTGGAAGAACAACCCAAAATGGGGTTGAATCGGGCCAAATCAATTAATCGAAATCGAGGTCCAATTAATCGATTTTGATCTAGAAGATGAAAAGTCAAAGATGCCCGATTTCGATTAATCGATTTGGAAATCGATTAATCGATGTTGAAGGTCGATTAATCGATTTAGAAATCGACTAATCAACTGGGTACCTCTAGTGGCTGGAGAAACAAGACCTGGGGAAATCAACTAATCGAGTTGGAAAATCGATTAATCGATTTTGGATTTCGATTAATCGATTTGGGATCGACTAATCGATTTCGAACTTTTGACCACTCGATTTGAGAATCAACTTTACTATGCTAGGGATTTCGATTAATCGATTTGGGATCGATTAATCAATTTTGGATCTCAATTAATCGATTTTGGGAATCGATTAATCGATTTGGGTTTTGATTAATTTATTTTGGGAATCGATTAATTGGCTTTGACAGTTTTACTAAACTTTCTAGTTTGACCTTAAGATTCATGGAGGGTCTAAGACCTTCTTTATTACATCTTTAGTGATGTATTGCATGTGTTGTGATGTACCATAGGTGGTACGTGTGAAAGAGAGCACAAGGAGCCGCGTGGGACGTTGAGGCTTGGACCTTCGGAGACCTGAGGTAGGGAACACCTTGAACATGTACTTTAATTGCAAGAGCATGTATGTAGTGATATAAAACTCAAATTGAAAATGTTTTAACTATGTAAATTTTTGTGAAAAGGGTGCGTGTGTGGCACCAAGAATGTGATAAAGGCATCTGTGTGATGCAAGTAACTGAGACTAAATAACTAAATGAGAATGAGACATCCCCAGGGGATGAGAAAGTAATAAAGGCATCAGTGTGATGCGAGTAAATTAGACATCCCAGGGATGTAATTATGATTGAATAACTACTATTGAGGCCTAACTGATATAAGATAGCACTTTACATGGTGAACAACTATATATAAAGCACATGTTATTTTTGTTATTTGAGGTTTGATTAGAATACCCCACTGACGTGGCGGGATACCCACGACTGACTTGGCAGGATATCCGTGACCGGTACAGCGGCCAATGCGTACACCAGTGCGGAGGTCTATCCGTACATAATAAGCACATCCCAGGGATGTTGAGATGAGATTTAACCCCGCCGCCTATTGAGAAAGGGGCTTGGGTAGTATTCCCAGGGAATACATATAACAACTGTCTATTTAGTAGGCGATGGTGGGTATTCCATCGGGGCTCGATGCTATATTGCTCGGGGATTACTTAAGTTGAAGATTTAAGTTTTGCTTTAGGCTTGTTCAGTGTCATTCATGATAAATTAACAGTAAAATGAAATATGCAAACTACCAGTAAACTTGAATGCAAATTACATATTTTAAACTATTTTCTAGCAAATGCATAGACATATCATGCTTAGAATATCATGGAATATATGTGAGATTTTGACTTATATGTTCATTGTATTGTTTCCTATTGAGCTAGGATGTAGCTCACCCATTAGACTATACGTCGCAGGTCTATTGTTAGCAGCGGCTGAGGCTTCAGGAGACGTTGATCCGGGAGATTCGGATTACGTGCCTGGGGACGAGTTGGAGCCTCCTCCTAAGGACTTCTTCTAGGAGACTCTGCTGAGTACTTTGAGAGAGAGTTTTTGTGAACAGTTTGTATGGCTTGGTATATCAAGCCTTTATTTTTTTATCAAACAATGTAATTAGATAGACATTATTCTTTTGGGCGAACCATCTAGGGTGATCTGTGTATCACCGATGGTTCGGATCGGTTCTCTGTTCATGTAGTGGCATGAAAGTAGAACCATCTTTTTCATGTGCTAGATGGGCATATTGATTTTTTCGTTTTATGCAGTTATTCACCTTATCTTGTTATTATTGCTTGTTATACCAATGTTCTTTGCATAGTTTTGGGGCACGGTCTTGAGGATCGTGCTGATGGCATGAGTTTCGGGGTGCCAAAATCTGGGCTGTCACAGTTGGTATCAGAACAGTTTCTTTTAGAAATTCTGACAATCATTCTTTTGTCAGAGCATAGGGACTTCTGTTAATGAAAACTTTGTTTTCACATACATACCGTTATGTTTCCTAGAGGAAGAGGTCGAGCCAGGGGCGGTCATCATAGGAATTTGCGTAGTCGAGATGATCTCATCTCGGATACCAATCGAGTACCTTTGAGAGATGGAGGTGCTTCAGGTAGTGGCAGTCAAGAGGGCCACGATCAAGGAGAGAACCAAGATCGAGATCGACAGGATCAAGATCAGAGAGAAAAGGAGAGGGTCAGAGAAAGAAACGAGGATAGAGAGGAGTGTCAGAGGATGATGCACACCATGGAGACCATGGCGGCTGCTATGGCCCAACAGGCACCATCCTTGGCAGCTCATACTGCCCACGAGCAGCATCAGCCATCGACACCTCCAGTGGCTCCGACACCGCCAGAGTCGTCTACTTTTACTGAGTTTAGGAGGATGAGACCTCCTAGCTTTTCGGGGCAAGCAGAGCTGATGGCAGCCGAGAACTGGCTGAGTGAAATGGAGAAGGTGTTTAGTGTGCTCACATGTACGGAGGATGAGAGCGTCCGTTGGGCAGCCTATATGTTGGATGGAGAGGCTGGGCCTTGGTGGAAGTCCGTTTCACGGACTAGGGCTCAGGAGACTCCAGATTTGCCATGGACTTGGGATGAGTTTGTGGAGGAATTCAATAAACAGTACTTTCTGGAAGTGGTGAGGAACCAAATGGAGATTCAATTTCTACAGCTTACTCAAGGGAAGATGACTGTTAGAGAGTATGCGGTGGAGTTCATGCGACTCGCTCGCTTCGCGCCTGACTACGTCATCACAGAGATGATGAGAGAGAAGAGGTTTCAGCAAGGATTGAGACCAAACGTGAGGGGAGGAGTAGCACCATTCCAGCTAAGGACCTATGGAGAGATCATGAGCAAGGCCTTGGTGGTAGAGGAAGAAAATAATAATAAGTACCGCCAGAGGGAGCAGCAAGGAAGGTGGAATACAGACCAGAGCAGAACGGGGAATTTTGAACCGGTGAATAAAAAGCCGAGATTCATACCAAACAATCAAAAACCACCGTTTCAGGGAGGTTATGGGAGACCGGCGCAGCAAACCAACCAGCAAAAATTTCCATTGCTTGCGTCGAGGAGGCAGATGAGATATGAGAGCCCTACTATCATGACCGGAGCGACAGTTACATAGGGGTTCTCGCGAGCAGCTTCTTCCATACCTCGTGAGACGTGTGTCAAGTGTGGCAAGTCTCATAGAATAGCTGATTTTAGGCAGGGTACTCAGGGTTGTTTTTGATGTGACAAGGTGGGCCACCTGATCAAAGATTTCCCTGAGGTGAATAAAGGGAAGACAGCTTCAATTTCTATGTCACGACCTATATAAGCAAGGAAGCCGATCGTCCAAGGGAGAGCCTACGCAGTCACAGCTCAAGAGGCTCAGAATACAAATGATGTGATCCAAGGTGAGTTTTTCTTTTAAATAAAGAATTTCAATTCTTGAAATTTTTTAAATAGAGAAGGTGCATCCACATAGAAAATATAAGAAAACTTGCATGTAATAAATTATAATATGATGATAGACATTATATATGTGTGTATGTATGATTAGGTACATTACAAATTTATAAGAAAGGAAGCGATGTGACATACGAAGCTCGAGTGTTGATAGACCCATGGTCTACCCACTCATTTGTTACCCCTCGCTTCACAAAGAGGATGAAAGTTAACCCAGAAGAGTTGGACTTTGTGTTAACCGTGACCATTCCTACTGGGAAATCGGTTGATACCGAAAAGGGTTGCAACTCCATGATCGTGAGAGTCATGGATGGAGACGTCTTTGAACTACCGGTAAACCTAATTCTGTTAGACATGCAAGGATTCGATGTGATCCTTGGCATGGATTGGCTGTCGACTCACTGTGCGACGGTAGATTGCAAGAATAAGGTCGTCATCTTCAGACCCAATACGAGGAGATCATTTAGATTTTGAGGAGAGAAGTCGACACACATGCCACTTATCTCGGCAGTCAGGGCCGAGCAATTGATCAGAAAAGGGTGTAGTGGATACTTGGCATTTTTGAAAGAGCATAAAGAGGAGAAGAATGTTATCTCTGAGATAGCAGTTGTGCGCGACTTCGCAGATGTATTTTTGGAGGAGTTACCCGGATTACCTCCAGAGACAGAAGTAAAATTTGCTATCGACTTAGCACCAGGAACGGAGCCTGTTTCTAAAGCACCATAAGAATGGCTCCTGCTGAGTTGAAGGAATTGAAGGAGCAGTTACAAGAGCTAATGGACAAGGGGTTTGTTAGACCGAGCGTGTATCCACTGGGAGCACCAGTCTTATTTGTAAAGAAGAAACATGGGTCAATGCATCTGTGCATTGACTATCGACAATTGAACAAACTTACCATTAAGAATCTATACCCTTTGCCTAGGATAGATGACCTGTTTGATCAACTGCAAGGAGCAAGGTATTTCTCCAAGATCGATCTGAGATCTAGATACCATCAGTTGAGAGTCGAGGCAGAGGATATTCAGAAGACTACATTCAGGACTCGGTACGGACACTATGAATTTCTAGTGATGGCATTTGGGTTGACAAATGCCCCGGTGTCATTCATGGATCTGATGAATAGGGTGTTTAAACCACACCTAGACTCTTGTGTCGTAGTGTTTGTTGACGACATCCTGATCTATTCAAAATCAGAAGAAGTGCATGAAAAGCATTTGAGAATAGCCCTACAGACTCTACGTGAACACCAGTTGTACGCTAAGCTCAGCAAGTGCGAGTTTTGGTTAGAAGAAGTTAGCTTTTTGGGACATGTCATCTCAAAGCATGGTGTCACTGTAGATCCAGCAAAGATAGAAGCAGTGGTCAATTGGGAGCAACCAAAGACCGTGACTGACGTCCGTAGTTTCCTTGGATTAGCGGGTTACTATCGACGTTTTGTTGAGGGTTTTTCAAAGATAGCGGGACCACTCATGAGACTCACACGAAAAGACGCAAGGTTCGAATGGAGTGAGGCATGCGAGAAGTGTTTTCAAGAACTCAAGAAGCGACTCACTTCAGCTCCAGTATTAGCGATTCCTTCAGGCAGTGGAGGGTTTGCAGTGTATAGCGATGCTTCATTTAGTGGTTTGGCCTGTGTGCTTAATCAATACAGAAAGGTGATAGCGTATGGATTGAGACAGTTGAAAGAGCATGAGAAGAATTATCTGACACATGACCTGGAATTAGCCGCGGTCATATTTGCGCTAAAGATTTGGTGACATTACTTGTACGGTGAGACCTTTGAGATCTTCACCGATCATAAGAGCCTCAGATATTTGTTCACACAGAAGGAACTAAATATGAGGCAGCGCAGATGGATGGAGTTCCTCAAAGACTATGACAGTTCTATACAATACCATCCAGGCAAGGCTAATGTAGTAGCCGACACCTTGAGTAGGAAGGGTTCAGCTCAGTTGGCTAGTTTGATTTTGGGTATGCACAAATGGAAGTTGTTTGAGGATCTGTCACTATATGATGTGAACATCGAGTCGCAAGCTACAAGAGCCTTCTTGGCTAATATATCAGTGAGACCGGTGATATTTGAGCATATCCACGAGCTACAGATGAAAGACCCAGCGCTAACCAAGATTCGTCAAGATGTAACTGAAGGCATTACATCTGAGTTTTCGATCAAGGAGGATGGTTCCTTATTGTTCAAGGACCGTCTCTGTATTCTGGACAATATCGATTTACGGCGAACAATTCTTGATGAATCTCACAAATCCAACTATGTGATCCACCCGGGTAGCACAAAGATGTACCAAGATTTGAAAAAGAATTAATGGTGGAGAGGTTTGAAGCAAGATGTGGCAGAGTACGTGTCACGGTGTTTGACGTGCCAACAAGTGAAGATCGATCATGGACGCCCCGTGGGATTATTGCAGCTTCTACCTACACCGGAATGGAAGTGGGAATCGATCTTTATGGATTCAATTGTTGGGCTACCACGTACTGCAAAGAAGTACAATGCCATCTGGGTAGTGGTCGATCGATTGACCAAGTCAATGCACTTCTTGCCTTACAACACGATGTACACGGCAGGAAGACTGGCAAAGCTATATTTGAAAGAGATTGTTCGTTTGCATGGGATTCCGAGTGGCATTGTTTCTGACCGTGACCCATTATATACATCAAAGTTTTAGAAGAAATTTCAAGAAGGAATGGGAACGCGACTAGATTTCAGTACGGCATTCCATCCACAAACCAACGGGCAGACGGAGAGGGTCAATCAGATCATTGAGGACATGCTTAGGGCATGTATGTTAGAATTGCAAGGATCGTGGGATCAGCACCTACCGTTAATTGAGTTTGCATACAACAACAATTTTCAGACGAGCATTGAGATGGCACCATATGAAGCTCTTTACGGACGGTGATGTAGATCGCCGATCAATTGGGAGGAAATTGGTGAGAAATTTGTTTTGGGACCCGAAATACTCGAAGATAATGCCACCTATGTTCGTATGATAAGGGCAAAACTCAAAGCGGCTCAAAGCAGATAGAAAAACTACACTGATATCAAGTGAACGAGTGTAGACTTTAAGGTGGGCGAACATGTGTTCGTGAAAGTGTCACCTATGAAGGGGTGATGAGATTTGAAAAGAGAGGGAAGTTAAGTCCCCGCTATCTTGGACCATTTGAGGTTCTAGGTCGAGTAGGGGAAGTTGCTTACCGCATTGGATTGCCCCGTTATTTGATCAGGTACACAATGTGTTCCATGTATCTATGCTCAGGAAGTATCTTAATGACCCTGATCACGTGTTGAGTGGCAAATCATTTGAGATGCATGAAGATATGAGCATGATCGAGGAAAAGGTAGAGATTTTGGATCAAAAGGAACAAGTGTTGCGGACAAAAGTGATTCCATTAGTACTTGTTCGATGGAAGTATCATCCGGCCAAGGAAGCTACGTGGGAACAAGAGGCCAACGTGAAAGAACAATATCCAGATTTGTTTGCGACAGCTTGAGAGTCAAAAAAAAAATATTTGTATCTCCGCAAGCATGTCTGCGGAGTCGAGCAGTATGCTGTAATCTAATGTCGATCAGCTGATCAATTTGTTCAATAGAAACAATTTTTAATCCGCATACTGTTCCTAATACCATGTCGAATGCGTACTTAGAATTCATCATAGCCATGACATGACCGTGATGACGGGTTTCACAAAACCAGTGACCAACTAGTCATGTTTACCAAGAAACCAAAAGAGACAGAAAAAAAAAAATTGGAAATCTGATCAAAACCGATTAATCAATGTGGGAATTCGATTAATCGATTTGGGAATTCGATTAATTGATTTTGGTTGATTAGTCGACTGGCATATGCCAGTGAGTGGAGATTGAATGGGAATTCAGAAAAATAATAAAATGAAATTTTGATTAATTGATTCAGGTTTCGATTAATTGATTTTGGATTTCGATTAATCGATATGGAAATTTGATTAATCGAGTAACTTGAGAATTTTGGAAAAATTTTGAAGAACTTTATGATTTCGATTAATTGAAGTGAAATTCGATTAATCGATTTTGGGATTTTGATTAATCGACTTAGAGATTCGATTAATCGACTGGCTCACGCTAGTGAACTCGAAAAGTTGAAATTTTAAGTGACCACGATTTCGATTCATCGAAATGATTTCAATTAATCAATTTTGAGTTTCGATTAATCAATTTTAGAAATCGATTAATTGATTTCGCGCGGCTGAACTTAGTTTTAAAACTTGATTAATCGATTTTAGAAATCGATTAATCGAATCGGGGCCTATATATATTAAACGAGGGGGATTTCTCCCCATTTGAAAATTTTGGGGTTTTGGTTCTTGCGCGCCACTTCAATTTCCTCTCGAGCAAGCATACTAGCTAGGGTTTTGGGGAGTTTGGATCGATTTTGGACCGAAATCGCTTGCATTCGGATCTAATACCTAAGGTAAACCCTAGATCCGAGCTTTTTCTTCAATTTGAACCATTAAACCCTAATTTTGTAATATTTTCACCAAAATGCCGCCTAAAACCCGGTTGTCTTCGAAGAAGGCGACATCCAAACTTCCGGTCCGGCGTAAGAACGTTGCACCGCCACCGCCTACCCCATCACCGTCCACATCGGATACCACATCCGGTTCAACGAGCGTGTCTTCGCACGAGTCTTCGCCGATTCCACCACTACCCAAAAACGTCCCCCAACCAAATGAATGGTGGGCAGCTAAGAAATTCGAAGATGAATATATCTTCGATGTGGAATTGTTTACCAACCCCGATGTGTAGGGGGAGACCCAATGGGCTCGAAATTATTTGGTGAAGGCGGGCCTCGACAATATCTTAAAACCACTCCACGGGTCTTACTACCCTAGATTGGTCCGCCTATTTTACCAAGGCTTGGCGGAGGGTCCTACTGACGATATTGTTACGACCACGATTGATGGTTGTGACTATACCTTCACCCGTCGCCACGTCCATGAGGCCCTAGAATGTTACTTAGACTTTGTGCCCGAGACCACCCTTTTCCCACCCTTTGCGGAAGAGGTGAGATTTGAAGAAATAAGGACCCGGATGACTAATGGGAAGAAGGGGTCAGGATCGTCTATTAGGAGGGTCGATCTTTCCCATTACATTTGGATGCTTGATTCTATAATCAAGTGCAACCTCTACCCGATGCGTCACGACATCGAGCAGGTGGAGTTAGTTCAACAGGCCTTGTACGCTGCCTTCTGTGGCCGTTAGTTTGACGCTACTAAGATCATCCTGGAGGGGATGGTCTATATAAAAGGGAAGTTGATGAAGGGCAATCTGAGGCCCAAAGAGAAGATGCCATATGCTCGCCTCATTTCGAGCATGCTGGAGTGCTACTCAGACGCTCCAGGGTACGCCGTCTCGCCCCATGAGGAGCGAGCTACGGACCAACTGAAGCATTACTCGATCGCTTCATGGGGTCGTAGTTATCGGTTGCTAAAGCGGACCCTACCAGCTCAGGGCCCAGCACCAGCAGTAGCAGCAGCACCAGTAGCACCACCACCACCCCGACCACCACATCAGGACCCACCTATGGGGGGAGCACACCCCATTGATCCACCAGCTGAGGGGGCACCCTCCCATACCACCACATCGCCTACACCGCCGTCACAGTCAGCGGCTGTAACGCCCACTTCTTCATACCATCAGCGAGCGGCTCGCCCGACGCCTACTATAGAGGACGTGTTGGCTCGGATGGAGGCCAACAACGAGAGGGTGAACTGGCGGATGAGCTTCTTGATGTACAACACCCTACGGTACATATATTCGTTGGACTTTCAGCAGCGCCTTGCGCAGGAGGAGGCGTGGATTGCAGGCCGGACAACTTTTCATATGGGTGCCGCTTTTCACGCGAGTACTTCATGCGATGCATGCTCGGCTCGCCTCAAAGCCACGGCAAAGCTGAGACGAGCCAACCACGATCGGAGTAGCCAGCCCGGTGACATGAGCACCTGACGATGGTGTTATTTTGTGATCAGTTTTTGAATATTTTTGTACTGTTGTATTTAAATTCTCAATTGTAATTATCGAGAAAAGTAAAGGGAACTTGTAAATTTTTGGAAAAAAATTGATAATGAAATCTAAATCAGCTTTTTCGGAATGTACTTGCATTATGTTTTGTTTCTCGCACTGTGTGATGTGTAATTCATTTTTGTGTGTGGGTACGTAACACCGCAGTGTGTGGGGTACCAAACCGGCGCACCTTTGGGTTATTTTCAAGGACGAAAATTCCCAAGGTAGGGAGAGTGTAATATCCCAAAAAATTGAGCGTTAAACAGTGAACTCGGGATCCCTGCCCGACTAGTCGTGGTTTGACCAAGTGGTGGTCAAACAATGAACTCATGGAGTGATGAACTGACGGGGTGCATATGTGACCTAAGTGTAGTGTATAGTGTGAGTTAGTGGTCACGTACACTTATCTCTGGCGTATGTGCTTAACACAGAAACTAGAAAGAGGATATAAGGGTTTTAATAAACCTAGGTTGCCTTTTGTTTGGGTTGTTGAAGAGAGAGTTAAGAAGAGAGAGAGAGAGAGAGTAAAGAGGAGTTATTGAGCCAAGAGTTAATGCAAATCAAGAGGGGGTCAAGCATTGATTGTTGGGTTCGACGCGTGAAAGATCGCTGAAGTGGAAAGCTAGAGCCCTAGCCATTCCAACCTAGATATTGATCCATTTGAGATTGATTGAAGGTGAGTTTCAAATTGAAGTTATGGATAGATTGTAGATGATTAAATTCAGTCACATGTAGCTAAAGGCAGACCCATCTCCAAATGCTTTAGGCCCATGTCACGATGTCGGGCCTGATTCCAGTTACTGAGGAGAGGATAGATAAGCACTTCCGAGTGAAGAAGCAGGTGCCCAGGATGGAAGTGATGATTTTCCCATACCTAAAAAGGGAGACAGTACATAGGAGCAGGTTAGTAGCACATAAAGATCATTCACGAAAATTGACAAAAGCAAAATAATGAGGGATTACCTCTAAGGGGGCCTAGAAGCTGACAACAGACTTGGAATCCCCAATGGTGACCCGAGCTACGTTGTACATCAGCCATGCATACCCGACCCCTCCCTAGTCGTACCTGTGGACGTCACCCCAATTGTCCATCACACTCAGCAATGCCAGGCTGACTCGGCCCTCGCTGACATTAGTAAAAAGGGTCTTGCCCAGCAAGAGTAGGAGAGTGATGCAGGGTAGGATGATCGCCCGCTCTGGCCTGATGTAGAGTGCCCTGTCTGGCTGACCCAGATCCACTAACTCATCAGGGGTGTAAAGTGAGGTCAGCCAAGACATCTTAACCTCGGTACCATGGGTCTACCCCCGAGGAGGATAGGCCCTAATCAATCAGACGATGTCCTCCGGACTCGGCATCGCGAGATTGGATATCGGTATCCCCCCTATCCTGACGCCGGTAATCATGGCCTAATCAATGGGCGTCAAAGTCATCTCAGCATACGGCATGTGAAAGGTCATTGTCTTAGGGTGAAACCTTTCAATCAGGGCTTTCAGATAGGTAGCGTCGGCCCTCATGGCAGGGCAAGATAGAAATTCTCCGAAGCCCACCTGTGCCAGCAAGACCTTCACCACGGGAGGGACATAGAGGTAGAACTCATAGAAGTCGAACCACCCGCCATGGAACACGATGTTGGGCAGGTGTTGCACCCAAGAAAATGCATATTAGACCATAAAGACAAAGTAAAAACTGCATAATAGAAATAAGTTGAACCTCCCTTTTACTTTGCCCTCTATCCCGAAATTGGAAATGTGGGTATGCTGTTGGTGAAGGAAGCTGACTCGGGCAACCTCGCCTTGCATCTCAAGCCATGGGTCCGCCCTCCGATCTACCTAGATGAACTCCTCCCCCCGCGGGCCGTACACTATCTCAGGCCCCTCCTCGTGGCCCTCAGGAATATGCTCACCTTCGCCCAACATGCTGAGGCAACAAAAGGCAATCACATCTGATTAGGAATAAAGATACACGTGCAACGAATTCTTTTACAAATAAGAGATCAACAAAAAAAAAACCCTTTACTTTGTTCAGAAAAAAATAAAAGTCCTTATACCTCAGAAAAAAAAAGAGAGAAGAAATCAGCATCAAAATAAAAAAAAGTCCTTTCACTTTGTTTAAAAAGTCCTTTCAAAAATAAAAACACAAAAAATCCTTGTTTAAAAGTTCTTTCAAAAAAGAAAAATCAAAACACAGAAAAACAAAAAAAAAACATTTTACTTTGTTTAAACAAAAAAAGAAGAAATAAGAAAAGCAAAAAACCCTTATATTTCAAAACACTAAAAAAAAATCCCTTTCTTTTATGCTCCTAAAAATCAAAAACCAAAAAATAAGAACCTTTCTTTTATATAAAAAAAAACAACAAAAACAAAAAAAAATCCTTAGTTTATGCCTATAGAATTAAATAAAAAAAAACCAACCAAAAAATAATAAAAATGCCTTAGTTGATTTTCCAAACAAATAAAATCTCTTGTTTTCTTAATTTCAAGAGGAGTCAAAAATCATTTTCCTTAATTTTCATAAAATAAACCGAAAATCCCTTTTCTTTCTAATTTAGTGTTCAAAAGAAAAGACCAAAATCCAATATATGCAAAATAAAAATAAAAAAACAATAAAAATAAAGTCCATTCTATATACACAAATAAAAACAACAAAAAATATATACATTAGGCACCAATAAATTCCATAAAATAACAAAAATAGGGCACCATTCATGAAAAATTGCCAACATATTATCAATAAACAAGCATACAATGAAGATAAACCATTATTCATTAAAGAATGCAAGATCATAGCAATATTTACAAGAAAAAAGAAAGAAAAATCAAGAAAGATTGGTTTTTAATGGTTACCTTGGGAAGAAGAAGGGGTCTTTGATCTAGCGTGAGCCGACGTTCGATCCACACAGGTAAAACAACAGCAATGGGGCACGCGTAGAGGCAATGTAAAGGAACCCTAGGAGGAGTTGGTTTTCGGTTTCAAAGATAAAGGAGGGGGGAGAAAGATTCGAAATAAAGCCCCCAGCCCAAACTTGGGCTGTTTAAATTCCCCCAGCCAAGCAAATTGTGCCCACCTCTTGCTTGGCGCAACTATTAGTTGTGCCAAGCTATTTTGAGGCCCCTAGTGGCCTGGCGCAACTAATAGTTGCACCAGGCACTTAGGCCGGGTTTTGGGCCCGGTATGGGCCAGACAGGAAGGCCGGTTCCCCCACTCCTTTTATCTTGTCGCTCCCGGCAGATGCACGTGCTCCCAAAGCGACATTTTGATCATCCTTCGACTTGCTAAGAAAGCCGTGCTAGAATAAAGGCGGACCGAGATCAATGAGCACCCTGGTCTTACACAGAAAATATAAAGAAAATCCAACAAAGGAAAATCCCCACAGAGAAGCGGAAAGTATTCACGAGAAAATCACATAAAATAATAGCTTCAAAAATCCAAAAAATCACATAAAATAATAGCTTCAAAAATCTAAAAAATCACATAAAATAATAGCTTCAAAATTCCAAAAAATCACATAAAATGATAGCTTCAAAAATCCAAAAAATCACATAAAATGATAGCTTCAAAGATCCAAAAAATCACATATAATAATAGCTTCAAAATTTTAAAAAATCACATAAAATGATAGCTTTAAAACTCCAAAAATAGTTAAACAATTCAAAAAAAAGAGAAGAAAAATCACATAAAAATGATAGAAAAATCGAAAAACAGATTGATACTCCCCACAGAGACGCACACTTGCATGTTTTCAATGCAGTAAAATGTCAATATTTTATCAACAATGTAGCTGTGCCATATTAAGGTCCCGAGTCTAGGGTTCACCTCAGATCTTTGGATCCTGCTTTAAGGTAGGAGCAATGGTATCAGTCCCGGTCAAACAGTCAATGTTTCGATCGAGTCGACTCCACTGCTAAATCTTTGCGATAAGCGCTCTGTTTTGGATTCATGTGAACTTAAGTATCTTAAACTTCAGATTTTTCGTTGGAAAAGGTCAATCATTGGTTGAGGCCAACCTGTTGAGAATGAGATTACGTGTCAATCAAACTATGTGCAACCATGCATTCAGAAGGGATCATCTCCCTTTTTTATTTTCTACAGGCTTAAAACCTGTATGGACAGCGGTATCCCTGTAAGGTGTACGTCATGCGTCTGGGTATCCGTATGATGGTCGTTTGTCCCTGTAAATTATACCCTAGTGGGTCTGGGTCGGGGCTTCCATCGCCTTTGTTATTGCTTATTGCCCCTGATGGGTGCATGATTATGCATAGTTAATTGATGTTTATGATCATTGTCAGCAGAGACCAGGATTGGATGTCCCTTTAGGGAGACACCCCAATGTCTGGTTGGATCTGTTCAAGGTAGTTGAAGCTGGATGCTCTGGGTCATGTGGATCTGGGGCACGTTTTCAAAACGGCATGTACTCCTAAAAAGCGTTGTGACATCTATTCACTTCGCTCGGGTAGTCATGCTAAATAAACTTTTTGGATCGATGGGTTCGCCTAAAGACCTCGAACCCTACTTCAGCAGGGGCACCCGCGAACAGTTGGAGGGGGTAATCAAATGCCTCGTACGATTAGACGCAAACTGTGGAGCCTTGCGTATTTTTTCTTTGCACCTATCTTTGAATGTGGGTCGATCACACCTCTTACTTATGAAGCTGTTGTATTCAGAATGAATCTCAAACATCAATCACCTTCAAATCATCTCGAGAAGCGGACATTTTTCTCGACTAACAGGCTTTCGCAACTCGAGAGGCAAACATTTTTCCCAGCTATTGGGCTTTCGCAACTCATTCCACCTCGATTATGCCCAGTAATGTCGCTAAGCGCTTGGGAACCGATTACCCTGATAAACGAATGTTTAACCTGGCATCCCAGGGCTTTCGTTTTCTCACCGTGTTACTCACCCGGTATTTAAAGTTCGTTCTGAATCCAACGGACCCGTCAGTAATGCCTTGGGCCTCTTTGGATGCCTCTTTTCTTTGGCATCCGATCATTAGTGATCAAATACCAAAGAGGGGCATCTGAGGTCACCCAAATTTGGCCCAAGGCCCAATCGAAATACCTTTCGAGAGAGTCACACTTCTGGGATCTTGATGGCATGTATGGAACCCTTAGGGAACCACCCTAGAACCCTTAGAAATCACTCTAAACCCTTAGAAATCACCCTAGATCCCTTAGGAATCTACCCCGAACCTTTAGAAACCAATCCCAACTCTTAGACCCATTCTGAACCCTAAATCAAACCCTATCAAGTTATGGATGAGGAGGGGTGCACCAGAACTAGCTGCAGCCATCTACTATAAACAAATCTCATACCATTGAAAAGTAGATGGCGCCAGCTTTCCAACGGTCTAAGAATCGCCCCAATCAAAGTTGTACATCAAAAGATACGGCGGTCCGAACTCGGAGGACAAAAGAGTAAAATCAGGTCGGCCCCCCTAGGGATTTGGCGCAACTAATAGTTGCGCCAGGCTATTTCTCCCCAGAAATGGCCTGGCGCAACTAATAATTGTGTCAGTGATAATTTTGCCTGGCGCAACTATTAGTTGCGCCAAGCCACTTCTCCCAGGATTTAAGCCTAGGGCAACTAATAGTTGCGCCAGTATTAATTGTGAACCCCACCTCGGATAGCCAACTTCCAAGCACTATTTTACTATACATTTGCCTGGCGCAACTATTAGTTGTGCCAGGCATATGAACAATAACCCTGGGATTTTACCCCAAAATTTGTGATTGGGGTTTGACTTGTTGACCTCCTCAACCTTTGGGGTGTGTTTTGCTAGTTTTATTTTACCTATTTGTACCCTATTTGCAACCCTTTAAGTGGCTTAAGGCCTCACCCCATCATCCACCATTGGAAGACCCTTCCACACATCTCAAGGCTCCAAAAACCCTAGGAATATTTAGATATGAGATTACCTAATTGCTAACCCCAATTAGCACTTATGTGGTCTCCTAATCCACCCTTTTCCTATAAATAGAGCCCCCCACCCCTTGGTTTAAGGGTTGAGAATTTTGGCCTAAGAGAGACAGAGCTTAAAGTGAGAATATCTTTCTCCCTTTGCTGCACACTTCCCATACAAATTCCAGATTTCAAAATACTCCCTTAGACCTTAGCATTTCACTAAAAGCCTTTAGGTTAGGTGTGTGTAATCCCTTAGCCTTCCTTCTCTACCTCTTAGCTTCAAGCCTTAGGAGTTAGAACCCCATTCCATACAATACAAGCCTTCAAAAGCTCATCAAAGAAAGCCTACACAAGGCTCCTTTACGGTGCTACAAGGGACCGAGGGCTCCAACTCTCCCCTTTCTTCTCCTATCTCTTCTTTAGCTCTTCTCATCCTCCAATTTGTGCCGTTATGCCGCCGAATTTTCGGTAGGAACGAATGGGAACAAATAGGATTTAAGACCCATTTGGGCAAGAGGAAGCCATTTCCTTTTCTTTTACATCATTTTTGTTTTAGCCTTTAGTAGAGACCGCGTTAAGCGAGTTGATTGGATGCCTAACACCTTCCCAATCGATAACCGAAGCCCCTACCCAAGAACCTTTGGTGTGGACTAGATTCAGAGTCATATTTTTAGCACTTCGGTGCTCATAAAAATGAACTAGGTTTCCCGAGATACCGAAAGCTCCGGGTGGGGACTCTATATTTTTGCAAGCGAGTGCATCGCCACGACGGGATGGTCACAAATCCCACGGTTGCACACATTTTTTTTTTCTTTTTGGGGCATTTTTCTTCTCCCTTTGTGGGCGATACCTGTGTGAGTTTGAAGGCTTTGGGGATCGAAATTGTGACAGCCCGAATTTCGGCACCCCGAAACCCGTGCCATCAGCACGACCTTCAAGGCAGTGCCCTGTGATTCTGTACGGAGCATTGGTATATACGACCCATAAACTATAAGTAAAGCACAAGCATCTACTCTAGTTAAGTTTTCATGCATTTTAAATAAAAAGAAAACTCTAAAGACAGTTATAGTCCCATGCGAATTCATGGGCATAAGAACTGACCCGAACCATCGGTAGTAACTGTTCACCCTAGATGGTTCGTGAAAAGAATCAAGGTATTTAATTACATTCCAAAATGAGGCTTGACATACCAAGCCGTACCTAATACTCTCAACTCACTCTCAAAGTACGCAATGGGTCTCCTAGAAGAATTCCTCAGGAGGAGGCTCTGACTCTTCTGTGGGCACGTAATTTGAATCCCTCGGATCAACGTCTTCAGAAATCTCTGCTGCCGCTAGTACTGGACCTGCAACGTATAGTCTAAGGGGTGAGTTACATCCTAGCTCAATAGGAAAAATACAGTGAACATATAAATTAAGCTCTCACATATATGTTAAAACAGTTTAAAAGCACAATTTATCTGATAGAACTGCTGAAAGACAATTGAAATAATTGGAAATAAAATGATAGATACAACTATTACTTTGCATGACTTTTTTTATTCTCATCTTACTAGTATAGTAACGGATTCGGCCTAATCACTTAAATCTTAACTTAAGTAGTCCCCGAGCAATACAGCATCGAGCCCCGATGGAATACCCACCATCGTCGTTTAAATAGACACTTGTTATATGTTAAAATTCAATACCACCCAGGCCCCTTTCTCTTAGGCGGCAGGGTCTATTCTCAATTCAACATCCCTGGGATGTGCTATAGGTGTACGATTTGGCCACCATACCGATCACGGATATCCTGCCGAGTCAGTCGTGGGTATCCCGCCACGTCGGTGGGGTATTCTAACTAAACCTTAAATAACAAAATCATCGAATGTGCTTTACATATAGTTATTCACCGTGATTGTGCTAATTTTATTACATTAGGCCTTATCACTTTTATTTTGTTTCACCGTTAAATTTCATCTGCATCCCTGGGATGCCACTGATTTAATGCATCATCTAGATGCCCTTTATTACATTTTTCACATTCCCTGGGGACCTCATAGTTTCACTTTTGAATTTACACACACACCCTTGTTTGAAAACATATTTGATATATGACTATTCACTAGAATTGCTCTACATATATGATCTGACAAATTAAAGTACATGTTTCAAGATATTCCCTACCTCAAAGTAAAATCCAACGCGCTCCTTTCTCGTAGAGGTTTATGCGTAACAACCCACGTCAAACCTACATTGCATGTGTTACGAATTTACTTAGAATGGTCTCTAGAACCATTGGGAACACAGCTCTCATAAATTATACTAAAAGAAATGAGAATCCGGGTAATTCTTCGCATGAGCGGTCACTTAGCCTCACTCAAGCGATCACTTATCCTCACTCGAGCAATACAAGCAAGGCACTAATCCCTTCGCTCAAGCGTCCACTATTCATCACTTGGGCGGTTCAACGAATTTTCCAACTCTCGTGCGAGCGATCACTATTCATCGCTCGAGCGACCATTGTTCGTTGCTCGAGCGGTTAAAACGAGGCACCTGGAGCTTTACGCGATGTCTCACTCGAGCGAGCTTCTCCTTCACTATGGGTCTCGCTCAAGCGAGCTCAGAATGCAGTTTATGCTCAGATTATATGTTCTGTCCTCGCTCGAGCGAGCCATTTAGACCGCTCGAGCGAGCCACATTAAAAATAAGTGCTCGATCTGTTCAAGAATGATTTGCTTCTTCATGTGAGGTTTTATTAACGTCAAAAGTCATTCGTCCAGTAATTTATACTCTACTTAAAACACACATAAGCATCTAAAACCATACCTCAATCGATAGATCTCATATAATTTGATCCAAGCTCCAACTAAATGCAAAAATTTCCAAAGCTCCTCATCCAACCCCTTTTTTTTTATTCCTTATTGCTTAAAACCAACGAACCTCTCCTCCTCCTTTACAAAACCCACTCCTCTTTCTCTCTATTTTACCTTCTCTCTATTCAGGCTATTTTAGGTTACGTAGGAGAGATTCTTCTCCCCACTTTCACTTATATAGTGAAAGTTAGTATGTTTCACATATACCCACATAGTGTATATATGTAAAATTTGGTTTCCTTGTGAACCACAAATACACGTGCATGGTACGTGTCATGCACGATTCCCAAAAATCTAGTGTTACGACAGAAATTGAACCAAAACCCTTGGCATTTGATTCGATTACAAATGGTAAGCCCTAAATCTCGCAAATTCCTTTACATTTTGAGAAATTTAAAGCCCTAGGTTTAAGAAAATTTCTAGTTTAAAAACCCTAAAATGCCGCCTAGAACTCGGCAAGCTTCGAAGCAAGCGGCTTCTAAATTATCCGTGCGGTGTGCGAGCCAATCACAAGCACCGTCATCACCTTCACCTTCACAATCATCTTCGTCATCGTATTCGACGGAGGTGTCTTCACGCCAATCATCACCACCACCACCTCAACCCGGCCATTTGGTGCAACCAAATGAGTGGTGGGCCGCGAAGGATTTTGAGAATGAATACAATTTTGACAAGGCTCTGTTTGAGGATCTCGAGGTTGAGGGTGAGACAAAATGGGCCCGAAAATACCTCATTAATGAGGGCCTCGGTAACCTCTTGCAACCTTTACATGGCTATTATTATCCTAGGTTGGTTAGATATTTTACCAAAACCTGAAAAAGGGGAAGGAGACCGACACCGTTGTGACCGAAATTGATGGTCGTAAATATCTTTTTACCCTACGCCATATTCACGGATCCTTGGAGTGCTACAATGTCTACGGACCTGAGATAAACCTTTTACCCCCATTTGCTCAATCCATAAATTTTGAAGAAATTAGAACCAAAATGACCAAGGGAAATAAAGGGTCCAGAAAGTCCATTCGGAGGGTTGACTTATCCCCTCATTTGTGGATGCTCGACACCATCATCAAGTGCAACCTCTACCCCATGCGCCATGACACCGAGAGGGTGGAGGGGGTGCAACAAGCGTTGTACGTGGCATACAGAGGCCGTTGGTTCGACGCTACTAAGTTGGTATTGGAGGCCATGATTTACATCAAGGGAAAGATGATGAAAGGACTGTTAAGACCTAAGGAGCGTATGCCATATGCTCACCTCATTTGTAGCATGATTGAGTGCTACTCCACTGTAGCAGAGTACGTTATCCCTGAGACTGAGCCGAGGGCTACTGACCATGCGAAACTTTACTCCATCGCTTCCTGAAAGCGAACCCATAATATGTTGAAGAAAGTACTACCACCGGAGGGACCAACACCTGCCCCCGTGTTTGATGCTCCACCACATCAGGACCACCCAGTAGCAGAGCAGCCTCTGGACCCTGTATAGGCTACAGAGCAGCCTCTTATACCACCTCCTGCTTCTATGCAGTCTGTTCCTGCTACTCCTGTGCCACCTCATCGCCCGCGTGCGCCTCGGACCACAACTACTATAGA
Source organism: Chloranthus sessilifolius (assembly GCA_021018995.1). Taxonomy (NCBI): domain Eukaryota; kingdom Viridiplantae; phylum Streptophyta; class Magnoliopsida; order Chloranthales; family Chloranthaceae; genus Chloranthus; species Chloranthus sessilifolius. The sequence continues at coordinate 73,180,042 of CM037598.1, read as the reverse complement.
TGATGTTCTGCACGTGATGGAAGCGAACAATCAACGAATGAACCACCGGCTTGATTTCCATGAGGCGCTACTATACTAGACCATGAAATATATGTATCCCAGTGATTGCCATCAGCACATAGCAGCGGCGCGGACATGGACTCCTAACGCGTCTGGTGCGGGTACACTGGGACATGACGGAAAGTGCAGGAATAGGTGAGGTATCTGATGTATTGAACAATATGGCATGGTTGCCATTGATTCTTTTTTAGCCAATGCAATTCAAATCTTTGTTTTCCTACAATTTCTGTTTACTATTAAATATGTGCAAATGTAGTTGAGCTTTATGCAGGATGTGTTGTGATTGTGATTGTATCCATCGCCGTGTGTTAATGTGTGTGGGTCTTCCATGAAGGGGAAGCCTTTGGGTGCATTTTCGAGGACGAAAATTTCCAAGGTGGGGAGAATGTAACATCCTCAAAAATTTGAGCTTCGAATAGTGTCCTCGGGATGCCTGCTAGTCAGGTCGTTGTGCGAGCAGGTGAAAGTCAACTTGATGACTTAGGTTAGATGAGGTTTGAGGTGACAATGCACCTGGTCGTGTAGTGTTAGATCTTGTTATAAGGTCATATACACCTGTTATGGGTGTGTATGCTTTGTACCGAAATGTTAAATTGGGTTAAAAGGGTTAAAGGTTAAGAGAAGTTATTTCTCTTTGGTTTTGGTAGGTGGTTAGGGATTTATGAAGAGAGAGAGAGTGAGGAAGGAAGAGGGAGTAAATGCTAAGGAATTTTGTGTGGATTGTGGATTGAAGACGTACGTGGGCTATAATTTCGAAGGCAAAGTGTGTGAGCTCGTGAAATAAAAGCTCGGAGCCCTAAACCTTGATCCAAGCCATTGGATCACCTATACTTTGCATTTAAGGTAAGATTTCATTAAATTATGATGTGTGTAATGTTTATGCATGAAATTATTGAATTAATGGTGAATTAAAGAAATAGAAAGAGGAAAAATTGAAAGAAAACAAAGCTGGAGGAACTACCCGAAAAGGGCTAATTTTCTGTCAAAATCGATTAATTGATTTGAAAGCCGATTGATCGATTTTTTACAGAAAGAAAATTTGGAGACTGCAGCACAAAACCGATTAATCAAAATTAATTTAATTAATCGATTTGGAATCGATTAATCGACTGGGTACTTCCAGTGGCTGGAAAAATCTGAGTTCTGAAAAACTGATTAATCAATTTGGGATCGATTAATCGATTTTGGAATTTCGATTAATCGATTTGTGATCGATTAATAGATTTTGGAAAATCGATTAATCGATATTGGGATCGATTAATCAATTTTGACAGTTTTTTTGTGGGTTCTGTTTTGGACCATGGAGTTCTGAGAATGCCTTGTACCCTTATTTTATGCATCGTTCTTGATGCTTTGTGTATGGCATGATGTACTTTAGGTAGAACACTTGGATTTGAGCATGGGGAGCTACCTTGGACCTTCATGCTTGGGGTTGAAGCACGTGAGGTAGGGAACACCTTGCACATGTACTTTAATCTCTATAGCATGTATGTAATGATGTAAATACGTATGGGCGTGTGTTGAGAATGTCGTTATGGGTTATGTTTTCAAAATTTAGTTTCAACATGTGACATTATGGTGAGCATGTGTGTGTGAACACTAAGGAAAATAGTACACTCATGAGAATATGACATCCCGGGGATGTAAATGTGATGTGGGCATCTAGGTGATGCATATGAGTAGAGGACATCCCAGGGATGTAAGGGAAATGTGAACAAACCTTGAATATTATAATTAGCACAATCACACGGTGAAAACTATATGTATCTTTGCACAATTAATTTAAGGTTCGTAGAATACCCCATCGATGTGGCGGTATACCCGCAACTGACTAGGTAGGATATCCGTGACCGGTACGGCGGGATATTCGTATGCTAGTATTACATTCTAGGGATGTATGTGAGTTGGTGCCCCGTCGCCTATGAGAAAGGGACTTGGGTTGTATTACATGACAAAAATAGTCTGGTTGGATGACGATGGTGGGTATTCAATCAAGGCTCGATGATATATTGCTCGGGGATTATTTAAGTTGTTTGATTTAAGTTTTTGAGACCAATCATTTAGTTCATGCTTTCAGTAAAAAAGAGAAAAATGTGTAGTATAACAGATATACATTAAGTCATATTTTTTGTAGACACCCAAATTTGGCCCAAGGCCCGATTGAGACACATTTTGAGAGAGGCGTATCTCCAAGCTTTTGATGGCATGTATGAAACTCTTAGGACCCCTTTAAAATCCTTAGGAATCATCCTAAATCCCTTAGAAACCTTCCTAAATCCCTTAGGAACCTTTTCAAACCCTTAGAAACCAATCCCAACCCTTAGAGCCCATTTCGGACCTAAGCCTAGCTTTCCTGAGCAATGGATGAAGGATGGTAAACCGGGACTAGCTACAGCCTTCTACTATAATCGAATCTCATACCATTGAAAAGTAAAAGTCGTCAGCTTTCTAACAATCTAAGAATCACCCCAATCGGAGCTGTGTATGCAAAGATATGGTGATCCGAACTCGAGGGGCAAGGAGGTAATTTCAAGTGAACCCTCTTAGGGATTTGGCACAACTAATAGTTGCGCCAAGTCATCTCTCCACAGATTAAGCCTGACACAACTAATAGTTGCGCTAGCATTAAGGTGGACCCCACCTCGGCAAGCCAACTTCCAGGCACTGTGCATGCACTGTTTTACTGTACATATGCCTGGCACAACTAATAGTTGCGCCAGGCATATTGACCTCTAGTTTTTGCCTTGAATATTGAGATTGGGGTTTGACTTGTTGACCATCTTGACCTTTGGGGTATGTTTTGCTAGTTCTATTGTACCCTATTTGCAATCCTTAAGTGATTTGAAACACCAACCTATCATCCACCATTAAAACCACCTTCACACATTTCCAAGCTCTCAAAATCCTAGAAAACCTTAGATGCTAGATTACCTAATTCCTAATCTTACTTAGCTCCTAAGTAGCCTCCTAATCCACCCTTTTCCTATAAATAGAAACCCCCTCCCCTTGGATTAAAGGTTGAGAAAATTTGCCTAAGAGAGAAAGAGCCTAAGTAAGAAGATTTTTCTCCCTTTGGTGCACCATTCCCATATAAAATCCAGAATTCCAAAACCTCCTTTGAGCCATATTTTTCACCTTACATCCCTTAGTTTAGGTTTAAGCTACCCATTTACCATCCCTCTCTAAGCTAGCAAGCCTTAGAGCTTAGAACTTCATTTTCCACCATACAAGCCTTTAAAAGCTCATCAAGCAAGCCAACACAAGGCTCTTCAATGGTGCAACAAGGGCCCGAGAGCTCCGGCTCTCCTCTTTATCCCTCTACCTTCTCGGTCATTCCTCCATCCTCCCATTTATGCCGTTACGCCGCTGAATTTTTGGTAGGAACGGAGGGGTACAAATAGGATTTTAAGACCCATTTGGGCAAGAGGAAGCCTTTTCATTTCATTTATATTGTTGTTGTTTTGGCCATTAGTAGAGACTGTATTTAGCGGGTTGATTGGGTGCTTAACACCTTCCCAATCGATAACCGAAGCCCCTACCCAAGAGCCTTTGGTGTGGACCAGATTCAGAGTCATATTTGTGTAACTTTGGTACTTATAAAAATGGTCTAGGTTTCTCGGGACACCAAAATCTCTAGGTGGCGACTCTATATTTTTGTTAGCGAGCGCATCGTCGCGACGGGATCGTAAAAAATCTCACGGTTGCATAGATGGCGACTCTGCTAGGGAGTAGCTAGTAGAGTTTCCCCTTGAACTTGACCTCTTTATTTTTGATTTTACTAACCTTTTTTTACTATTTTTTATTTTATTTTTACTCACCCCTTAGATTACGTCATTTTACTTGCGCATTGCTTTTACTTTCTTTATTTTTTCGTCATTTTAGTGCCTTAGCCGATCGACGGGCCTACTTGCGCATTGTCATTTACTTTTCTTTACTTTTCTGTCATTTAGAGTGCCTTAGCCGATTGGCGGGCCTACTTGTGCAATCATATCCTAACAATGGAGACCGGCCCGTAGTGGCGGCATGGGATCATCACCCCCGATCTTTGAACTAAAGAAAACTTCCATAAAAAAAGAGGTTTGAAAAAAATTAAAATTGAACCAAGATAGGGAACTTAATCAATTTGTTTTTACGGGATAGATTTTTAAAGGGTTGGGTTTAGGCACACATTCAACCACTCGGGTCTTAGTATGGCAGCGGCCCTTAGTAGTGATGATCCAGAAAAGTCTCAGTCTACCTAGTATCTGAGAAGGCACTTGCGCTGGAGGTATATCAGGTGGGTTCCCATTCCTACAAAGCTTAAAACCCTTGGGGAGCGCGCTAGTACAAAAATCCTGGAATTATACCTGGCGCAACTATTAGTTGTGCCAGTTTTAAATCTGGCCAATTTTACCTTGGTGCAACTAATAATTACGCCAGTGTAAAATAGGGGCAATTTTAGCCTGGCGCATATATTAGTTGCGCCAAGCCTGTTCTGGACAGCAGCAGCCAGAATCTGTGACCTTTTCCACATTCCGAGTCCCCCAATTAGTGTCTTAGTGCCTCTGTTTGGGCCTCGCCATCTCCGACACCCAATACGCGCCCTTTGGTCAAAAGATGGTAACTTCTTTTTGACTCATTTCGGGGGATCGAGTCGTTTGTCTCAGTTTTCGTGCCTTTAATAGATCAAAGGGCTTTCTTTGATTCTTCCGAAGTGCATCGGAATCATCGCAGTGGGTCCTAAATTAGGGTACGAAAGCCACCCGAGAAGGGAACTCTAAGGCCTCAGAACCTTAGTTTTCACTTATAAAAAAATTCAAAAAAAAAGTTAAAAATCAAAAAACCTAAAAAATATAGTCTTTGTGGTGCCGGCACAATGACATCACCCTACCCTCCATCATCCCGTAGGGCAAGAAGGAGAAAAGTTTTCAGATCTTATCCAAGGCACCCATACCCAACCTGATACCGAGACATGTCGTGGGTAGTGGACCCGGCTTATGCCGATCCCGATTCATCCCCGTCACATTCTCCAACCCAATCCCATTCGGGAGAAGTTTTTTCTACCCACGACACCTTTTACAAGTACCGGGTCCTTTGGTACCCCCATTTTCCCAACCACCACTTCCCAAAATATCCAAAATCAACCCCCCCATTCCCCATCTTTTGCCAAAACCATGCCCATGCCCCCTCCTTTATCCATGCCAAATCTGACACATTTCCCATCCCCATCCATGACAAACCCAATCCAACTTCCCGCATCCACATCCATGGCTCATGTTCCATCTTCCCCATATAGGCCCGATCCACCCTCAGTCACCTATGTCACCTCCACCTTATCCACCCCCCCACAAATCCTCCCATCTATCCAGGTCATGCCCATTTTTACGGGGGTCATGCCCGATTTTTCCCAAACATCCACACTTTATCCTTCATCATCCCTAAACATTTCCAACCCATCCCCCTTTGCAAATGCCCCACTTCATCCCTCCAATCCACCCCATATCCCATACGTTACCCGGGTCATGCCAGATTTTACCGGGACCATGCCCAACTTACCCACCACATCCACCCCATCTACATCTCATCACCCCTTAAATCAACCATCTCTATCCGACCCTCCTTCCATGACCATGATGGAGGAGATGTTCTAAGCCTACTCCATGTGGAAGGCTTCCTAAAATGCCTCCTCTCCTCCACACCCCATATCCATGAACCCATCTCATACCCTAGCCAATCTCCATGCCTCACTCCCCCATGACCCCCATCAACCCCCCATCATCCACACCACCCAAACCCACATTTCCCACATGCCCTAAGGCCCATTGGCCCAAGTCCCCATTTCCCACATGACCCAAGGCCCATTGGGCCAAATCCCTACTTTCCACATGCCCCAAGGCCCATTGGCCCAAAACCCTACCACCCACACATACCAAGGGCCCATTGCCCAAACCCACCAAGGGCCCACAGCCCAAACCCACCAAGGCCTAATGGGCCATACCCACCAAGGGTCCATGGCCTAGACCCATCAAGGCCCAATGGGCTAGACCCACCAAGGGCCCATGGACCATACCTATCAAGGCCTAATGGGCCATACCCATCAAGGGCCCATGGCCAGACCCACCAACGGCCCATGGCCCAAACCTATCAATGGCCCATGGCCCAAACCTATCATGACCAAGGCTTTGTGGCCCAACCCTCCCAAGGCTTCATGGCCCAAACCCAAGCCTAGCCTAACCTTGGAGCCTCACTCATACCCTTCACAATTTCTCCAAAATCTCACCCATTCACAACCTTCACACCCGGGTCAAACCCAAACCATACCTCAAACACAATTTTCCCATGGCCCCACACCCCAAGGCCATCTCCAAACCTTCTCCCATGCTCAATGGCCTCATCAGGCCCCGCTCCAAAATCGAACTTCTACTCATCCCATCACCCAACAAACTTTCCCTCATCCCCAATGGGCTCACCCAACCCCTACTCATGTCATTCCCACCCAGTCGATGAAACACCAGCATGAGAATCCCACCCTCACTACATACTATGTCGACCAATAGTATGAAAGGGACGAGATTAGGAACAATGGAGCCTATGCTGGGGCATTGACCAGCCTTAACCCTCCCCCAATCATTTCTCCCTTGGTAGCACAAAGTGAAATCCAACCAACTGCTGAGAAAGCGACCCCTATATCTAAGGAGTCATAACAGCTGAAAGAACAGTTGGAGAAGATACAAAAGTAGTTGACGAAAATGGGTGGTGCTGAAATCCACGCCACGGACTTCACAGATTTATGCTTATTCGTTGAGGTCCCCTTGCCTCACAAATTTAAAATGCCAGCTTTTGACAAATACAACGGCATCGGCAATCCTATTGCACACCTCAAGTCCTACTGTGGGGACATGTGCCAATATGGAGGGGACGAAAGACTATTGATAAAGGTCTTTCAAAAGAGTTTAAAGGGTCCGACCCTGTGGTGGTTCACATCTTTGGAACCATCTATGATGAAAACGTGGAAGGCCTTAACGCACTTGTTCTAGGAACAATATGTCTATAATATTGACATCGAATCGCGTAAGTCTTACTTGGCCTGATTAAAGCAGAACCCGAATGAGACCTTTAACGACTACTTGGGGCGGTGGAGAGCACTAGCAACTCAGGTCAGAAACAGGATACTTGATGATGAGCAAATTGAAATAATTTCCAAGAATACTCTACCCGTGATCTTAGACTTTTTGGTGTACCAGCAGCAGTCTAGTTTTACTGATCTGGTGAGGAACACCAACCGCTGTGAAGATGCCATCAGGGAGGGACGCCTGAATAAAAATATACCAAGTAGAGCCAGTGGGGTTAGAAGGTTTTCAGAATAAAGGAATGATAAGAGAACCGGGGCTGATGTCCAAAACATTGCCAATGTCAGGTCCAATAATAATATAATCCCGTTCCAATTTCAAGCAGCCCAGTAAGCACTGGTCAGAACTGAGCAGATACAGAGAGCAGGGAATGGTCAGGGAGTGCAGATGACTCTAGAGTAGAGGAGAGCCTGCTATGACCGAGTGTTTACACCCTTGGGGAAATCACTAAGTGTACTTTTTCCTTTATTAATAGAAAAGAGATTAGTTACTATTCATCAACCGTAACTTCCTCCCCACCCGATCCCAAAGAACTATGACCCAAATACCCACTGTAATTTTCATCAGGGCCCGGGTCACCCGACTGATCGCTGCTTCCCATTGAAGCACGCAATCCAAGATTTAATCGATGTCGGGAAAATTATTCCACCAGCACCTTCGCAAGTGAACCAGCATGCAAATATCCACCAGGTTCCATAACCCCAACATCCTACCGGAGGAGTAGGTCCCAGACCCACCATCGGGATGGTAGAGGAATATAAGGAGGAATTTGAGTTTGACTCGTCCGATTATATCAGTGATCGGGAGAGCTATGTGGCGCCATTGCCAAGAAATGTTGAAGAAAGAAATATTGGAGTGATTGAACCCCTGAATTTGTCAGATTATTTCTCTGACCCAACTCCACAAATTGAATCCTTAGATCTTAGGGCTTAGTTCCCATCATCCACACCCGTCAATTATGTGCACATAAATGCATATCAATCATACACCACCACCCCCATCAATTACCCAGTGGCTCATCATACCCCCAATCCTCCGTTAGCACCCATAAGCTACCAATGGCCTATCCCTACCCCTAATCCCCCGCCGGCACTCATCAGCTATCAATGGCCTACCCCTACCCCTTTTCCCCCGGCGCCACCACTCACAGGCTTCACTGCCCCCGTCTGACCCAATTTTGCCACCCAACTAGCTATCACCGAGGTAAATCAAGTGTTACCCACACCTCCGGAGCCTGCAGTACAAGAGCATCTGATACTAGTAGCCATGCCATTTCAGATTTTGGGACCAACCTACAATCCTCATTAGGTCCCGCTGAGTTATGAGCAAACAGATGCCAACACTGGCAGCAACAGAGAAGGGGCAGTGAACTTTGTTACCAAATCTGGGAAGATATCAAAGCAGCCAGAAGCACTAGCAGTAGCACAAGCCCAACCAGAGGGAAAGAAAGATAGCGCCGTGAATCCCTTAGAGAAAATGAGTCGAGAACATATACTGGAGACTCAGCTGAGAAGAATGCCTGCCCATATGACTATATGGGATTTGTTGATGAGGTTCCCACTCCATTTCCAAGCTTTAATGGGGTGTTAAAGAATACGCATGTCTCACTTCAAGTTAGCCCAGATGAAGTCGGGCAAATAATTGGTCAAGCGATGGCTCCAAATGCCATCTCATTTTCTGATGTCGATTTACCCGAGGAAGGATGTAGCCACTCAAAGTCCTTGAATATAACCATTGAGTTTGGAAATATGAATATCACTCTGGTTCTGATCGATAATGGGTCTGCATTGAACATATGCTCACTGAGAACCGCCACCAAGATTGGGATAGATCCTTACATGCTGAGACCCACGAGAACTAATGCCCGAGGTTTTGACAATACCAGGAGAGAGATAATGGGAAAAGTTGATCTTGAGCTATTAATTGGGCCAATGACCTTCTCCATATTGTTTCAAGTAATGGACTGGAGCGATACCCTCCACATTACACCAAAAACTCAAATTTGCATCGGGGTATAAGATCATCACAATCATCGGTGAGGGGCACAATAAGAAAGAGAAGGCCACCAACAGCATTAAAAAACCCAATGCGTTGGATTTACCACACACTGCCGAGGACGTCGACCTCCACAGTTTCGAATACGAGGTGTCGACAATACTCCCGGAGCCCATCGAGGGCGTCATTCCAAGAACTAGAGGGGGAATGATAGCGGCAGTGGCTATGCTCCAAAAGTGGGGCTATAAAAAGGGAAGGGGTCTTGGGCCCAGATTATAATGTAAAAGGGAGCCCGTCACAGCCAAAGGGGGGAAGAAAGTCAGATTCGGGCTTGGTTATAAGCCCACAGAAGAAGTAAGAGAGGCTAAGGAGAAAGCCCGTGCCACGGCAGCTGCAAAAGCCAGGGGGATCCACATAGAAGAAAAACCTCGGCCCATGCCTCATATAAGAAATTCATTCATAAGTGTCAGGGTAGTGAAGATTGACCAGAATGGGGAGACCCTATTAACCCCACACAAGCCTACAGCACCAGTCCACCCCACCAATCCCTACATCACCCTTCCCAGGCTTGAGATAGACGTGGCCGCGTTGTCCCTCTTTGAGGAACAACGGCCCGTACCTGAACAAACACCCCCTGTGGTGAATCACCACAAAACTGTGTTAATGTTTGAGGACATCATCTCAGACGAAATGGGGATCAACTTGATGGAAGCTGACTCTAATGAGCCATATCAATCAGCCCCTCCATCCAATTGGGTAAAGGAGTGGCCCCTCAGGTACACAATTGGGTATCTTTACCCCAAACCCTGGAAGTGGGGAGTGGCCTAAAATTTGGCACTCATTTTCCAAAAAAAAAACTACCTATAAAAAGTGAGATAAGCCCTTGGCAGGCAATACCTCATATACACACAGACTCACGCTGCCAAGAGTTCATCTCCGAAGAAATACAAAACCTCAAAAACATTAAAAAAAAGACAACCTCAGAAACATTGAAAAAATACAAAGGCCAAAAACATTGTCATTTAAAATTTCAGATAAAGTCCCACAAAAAGACGCCTTCATTGAAATACCTGTCCCACGTAAAATCGACCCCTTCCCTATAGAAATATAAGAAGATGTAGGAGTTACGAGTCTAGATGAGGATGTCCCTTTGGAGGAGCTCCCCAGTGAGCTCCTTAACCGGTTTGCCAAATTTTAGCATGTCCCTACCCCCATTTTCGAGGAAACTGAGGACGTTAATCTAGGTTACCAAAATTGAAACGTCACTATCTCCCGAAGAAAGAAAAAGCATGATTGACTTCCTTCAATCATACCAAGACATTTTTGCCTGGTCGTAAGAGGACATGCCTGGTTTGGACACCGATTTGGTCGAGCATGAGTTGCCACTCTACCCTGATATGAAGCCGGTTAAGCAGAAGCTGAGACGTCTCCAACCCGAGTGGATGTTGAAAGTCGAGGTCGAGGTCATCAAGCAGTATGATGCGGGATTTCTCATGGTATCCAAATACCCACAGTGGCTAGCCAATATTATGCCTGTACCGAAGAAGGATGGAAAGGTCTGCATGTGTATCAATTTTTACAATTTGAACAAAGCGAGCCCGAAGGACAATTTCCCATTACCGCACATGGACATCTTGGTTGATAATACCGCTAAGCACGAGATGCTTTCTTTTATGGACGGATTCTTTGGATACAATCAGATAAAGATGGAGAGGTAGATTGAGAGAAGACTGCGTTCAACACCCCCTGGGGAACCTTTTGCTATCGAGTCATACCGTTTAGGGTAAAGAATGTCGGTGCAACGTACCAGAGAGCTATGACTGTGCTGTTTCACGACATGATGCACAGAGAAATTGAAGTGTATGTCGATGATATGATAGCCAAGTCACTGGAGCAAAGCGATCACTTGGTAAACCTTCAGAAGTTGTTTGAAAGACTGTGTGCAACCGTGGGATTTGTGACGATCCCATCGCAGTGATGCACTCGCTTGCAAAAAATATAGAGTCGCCACCCAGAGCTTTCAGTGTTCCGGGAAACCTAGTTCATTTTTATGAGCACCGAAGTGCTAAAAATATTACTCTGAATCCGATCCACACCAAAGACTCTTGGGTAGGGGCTTCGGTTATCGATCGGGAAGGTGTTAGGTACCTGATTAACCCGCTTAACGCAGTCTCTACTTATGTCCAAAACAAAAATAAAGTAAAGGAAAAGAAAATAGCTTTCTCTTGCCCAAATGGGCCTTAAATCCTATTTGTGCCCCTCCGTTCCTACTGAAAATACGATGGCATAACGGCACAAATGGGAGGATGGTAAATGCTAAAAAGAGATAGGAGAAGAAAGGGGAGAGCAGGAGCCCTCGGGCCCTTGTAGCACCGTAGGAGAGCCTTACATGGCTTGCTTTTGATGAGTTCTTGATGGTTTGTAAAGCTTGAGAACGGGTTCTAACTCTTTAAGAGAGATAGTTAAGAGGTAGAGGGAGGGTGCTAGGATAGAACACACCAAACCTAGAGGTTTTTCATGAAAAACAAGGGTGGGGAAGAGGTTTAGAATTCTGGTTTTTATATGGGAAGTGTGCTCCAAAGGGAGAAAGATCTTCTCACTTTAAGCTCTTTCTCTCTTAGGTAGAAATTCTCAACCCTTAAACCAAGGGGAGGGGGGTTCTATTTATAGGAAAAGGGTGGATTAGGAGAGTGTTTAGATGTTAATCAAGGTTAGAAATTAGGTAATCTAGTATCTAAGATTTCCTAGGGTTTCAAGGGTTTAGAGAAGTGTGAAGATGGGCTTTAATAGTGGATGATGGGTTAATGGTTTAAATCACTTATGGGTTGTAAATAGGTGTTAAAAGGGTGCAACAAAGCTATCAAAACACACCCCAAGGACTGAGGTGGTCAACAAGTCAAACCCTAGCTTCGAAATTCGAGGCAAGAAAGCTCAGTAAATGTTCATATGCCTAGTGCAACTATTAGTTGCGCTAGGCAAATGTACAGTAAAACAGTGGGCGAGATTTCTTAGAGGTTGTAAGCCCGCAGGGAGCAGGGGGACAGATTTATACCTGGCGCTACTATTAGTTGCGCCAAGCCATTTTGGGGGGAAAAAAGCCTGGCATAACTATTAGTTGTGCCAGGCAAAAATCCCTCCAAAATAGCTCAACTTTCAAATGGTCGCCAGGCAAAAATCCCTCCAAAATAGCTCGACTTTCAAATGGTTGCCAGGCAAAAATCCCTCCAAAATAGCTCAACTTTCAAATGGGCATAACGTTTGATATACAACTCCGATTGAGGTGATTTTTTACTTGTTAGAAATCTAGAGAAGTCCTCTTTCGAATGGTATATAACTCTGCTCCTAAAGAGGTCTTTGTAAATTTTGGCACTCCTCTTTCCAACCACTACTCGGGAGGGTTTAACACTGGTCCAGGAAAGGGTTCTAATGGGTTTGGGAAGGTTAGGGTTGATTCCTAAGGGTTTGCGAAGATTTGTAAGGGTTTCATACATGCCATCAAAAGCTCGGAAAGCCCTGGATGGCAGGCTAACCTTCCCAAACCCATTAGAACCCTTTCCTGGACTAGTGTCACTGGTCTGCTGCATTCAGGGTTGATTTGGGAAGGTTAGGGTTGATTCCGAGCTCGGAAAGCCCTGGCTGCATTCAGAACAAACTTTAAACATCGAATGAGTAACATGGTGAGAAAATAAAAGCCCTGGATGGTAGGCTAAACATTCGTTTCTTAAGGTAATCAGTCCCCAAGCGCTTAGCGATATTACTGGGCATAACCGAGGTGGAACGAGTTGCGAAAGCCCTATATGCCAGGGCAAACATTCGCTTCTCGAGATGATTTAAAGGTATTTGATATTTAAGATTCATTCTGAATCTAACAGCTTCGTAAGTAAGAGGGGGTGATCGACCCACATTCAAAGATAGGTGTGAAGTAAACATACGCAAGGCTCCATAGTTTATGTCCAATCCTACGAGACATTTGATTGCCCCATCTGACTGTTCGTGGGTGCCCCTACTAAAAGCAGGGTTCAAAATCTCTAGGCGAACTACCCAAGCAGAGAGAATAGAAGTCGCAACACTTTTTAGGAGGACATGCCATTTTCGAAAACGTGCCCCGGATCAACATGACCTAGAGCATCTAGCTTCAAGTATCACTAAACAGATCAAACCAACCATTGAGTGTCTCCCAAAAAGGGGCATCCAATCCTGGCTTCTGCCGACAATGATCATAAATATCAATTAACTATGCATGAGCATGCACCCATCAGGGGTGATAAGCAACAATAAAGGAGATAGAAGCTCCGATCCAGACCTGCCCGGGTATAATTTACGAGAACAAACGACCATCATACGGATACCTAGACGCATGGTGTACACTTTACAAGGATATCGCTGCCCATACAGGTTTTAAGCCTACAGAAAAATAAAAGAGAAATGAACCCTTCTGGATGCATGGTTGCACATAGTTTGATTGATACATAATCTCATTCTCGACAGGTTGGTCTCAACCAATGATTGACCTTTTCCAACGAAGAATCTGAAGCTGAAGACACTTAAGTTCATATGAATCTGAAACCGAGCGCTCATCATAAAGATTTAGCAGTGGAGTCGACTCGATTGAAACATTGATTGTTTGACCGGGACTGACACCGTTGCTCCTACCTTGAAGTAGGATCCAGAATCCAAGGCGTGCCTTAGACTTAGGACATTACTATAGCACAGTGGTATTACTGATAAAATATCGACATTTTATTGTATCAGAACACGCATGTGCGGAGCTCTGTGGGGAAGCACAGATTTATTCTTTCTTTTTCAAAATGATTTTCTCTCTTTTTTTTAATAGACCTGATGTCAGTAGTGAGATGCTTCATCTGATTTGTCCATCGCTGAGAAGTTGCCCGCTTCGAGGATTTAGATCGTGTGATGTTCCTGCATATTCTCGAGAAAAGGTCAGTCCTTTTTTTGTTTATACATATAAAGAAAATGCATCCTAAACAACAGAAGGAAAAGTAGATTTCTACTTATATTTTTTCATTTTTAATATATTTTTTTGGATTTTTATTTTCAGAGATTTTTTTGTTATTTTTCTTCATTTTTGAGATTGAAATATGATGCCAGAAATATGAGTAGAAATAAGCACAATTTTTTGGTATTTGGATTTTTCTTGATTTTTTGTTTTTGGCTTTCTCTTTTTTTTTTTTGATGCCTTGACAGTGAGACGGAGTAACAGGTCCCATCTTGAGCATAGTCGAACTCTTTCATGCAGTTGGACTTGAGTGAGTTTCCAGATTTTACCAAGGCTCGAACGTTGATCCCTTTGGATTGAGTTAAACCTTTCTCCTGGCCTCGGGCCATACGTTTGACGGTGCGACTTCACAAAGACAATTCTAGTCGGGACCCGATTCGAACTAGCATGAGTGGCCCAGTCAGACAAGAGGGTACAGGAAGAGTAATCAAAGGGTTCCTCAAACATCAATCTTCTCAATCAGTTCAAACCTTTCTTTTTCAATTTTTTCTCTTTTCTTTTCTTTTTTTATTATTTATTTATCTCCTTTTTTTACCTGTGGCGCCCTTTCGGGTTTTTACCACATCCATGGGTTTAGCTCTCTTACCCCAAGTGCCCTTTCAGGTTTTCACCTGGTCGGCACAAGCTCGCTATTTTTACTCGTAATGCCCTTTCGAGTTTTGACCACGTCCATCTTGCTTTGAGCTTCTATTTTTATTTTTATTTTATTTTCCTTTTTTTTCTTTTATTTCTTCCCTTTTTTTATTTTTATAAAAAGCCACGACATAGACGTCGATTCCGTCATAGCCGGCCAGATGGGGTTCTGGTGTCGTCCACAACTTGGCTTGTGTTGACTTAACAAATATTATGACTACTTGTAAACCTAAAAGAGGGCTTTCTTCAGGGTGTAGCTTGGCCATGGGTTAGGTTAGAATTTGAAGGTATGCTAGACAAAAAGGGTTTCTTTGATGTGGCTTCAATTTTCTCAACTTACTTTCTTCCTTGGGGTCTTTCACTGTACATGCCCCATAATTTTTCTACATTTTTTTTTGTTCTTTTTGCTCCATTTCAGGCAAATTTTTTTTTGAGATTTTGCTTTTTCGATTTTTTAAAGATTTTGATAGTAACTTTACTTCCCTTTTTTTGTATATGTACACACACATTTTTTTTGTTTTGGGAAGGGGGTTATTGAAAGAAAGGCCCAGGCTCAAATGGGGTAGCAAAGGATATCATCATTTTTAGGGATGCTTTTTGGCTACTGTGTTTGGAATGATGGCCTCTTTTGGGTGGTTCTTAAGCAGTCACGTATCTGTTTCACCAATACTTACCTTATCGCGATAGACTAAGAGTAGAATCGTCAGACGTATCCAACATTGATGGGCTCAGGAAGATAATCTCCGTCCATGGTGGCGAGGCGAATGGTGTATCCTGATAGCACTTCTCGAATGACGTAAGGTCCTTCTCAGTTCGACTTGAACTTTCCTCTCGGATCAGCGTGGAGGGATGGGACGATCTTCGTCAGTACAGTGTCTCCGACCTTTGGATCTCAACCGATGACACATTTATTATAAGCGTGTGCGATTCGCCCCTGGTAGACTTGAGTATGGCACAAGGCTAGGGGTCTCTTCTCGTCCAATAAGTTTAATTGTTCGAAGTAGGATCTCTCCTTCTCTGCTTTGGGTAAGCCTGATTCCATAAGAATTCAAAGTGAGGGTACTTCAACCTCTATCTGTAGGACGGCCTCAATTCCATACACAAGGGAGAATGGTGTTGCCCCTATAGCGATACGGATTGACATTCTGTAGGCCCACAAAGCAAACCACAACATTTCGTTCCAATCTTGGTAAGTGATGACCATCTTCTCTAGGATGCGGACGACTGTCTTCTTCCCAGCCTCCACGGCTCTATTAGTTTGAGGCCGATAGGGTGATGAGCGATGGTGCTTGATTTTGTATTGCTCACAAAAGGCACGGATGCTGTTATTCGCAAAATTGGTGCCATTGTTTGTGATGATATCCTTCGGTACTCCAAATCAGCACACAATATTACTCTTGAGGAACTTCTCGACGTGACTGGCCGTGATGTTGGCATATGGCACCGCTTCTACTTACTTGGTAAAGTATTCAATGGCGACAAGGATGAATCAATGTCCATTCGATGCTTTTAGATTAATCATTCCGATGACATCAAGGCCCCAGGTAGCAAATGGCCAAGGAGTGGTCATGCAGTATAAACAATGGCAGGAGCATGTATCAGACTGGAGTGTTCTTGACACTTGTAGCATTTGTGGACATATTTGAAGCAATCTGATTCCATAGTGGTCCAAAAGTATACCTACTACAGAATTTTCTTAGCAAGCATGTGATCGCTGACGTGAGCTCCGCATACTCCCTCGTGGATCTCCTTCATGATATTAGTTGCTTCACTTTCTATAAGGCACCTGAGTAAGATGTTATTATATGATCGCTTGTAAAGGCATTCCCCGCAAATGACGTAACCTGCTGCTAGACGCTGAATGGTCCTTCGATCTATCTTGGACGTACCCTCAGGGAAAGTTAGTATCTCGAGAAAATTCTTGATATCTGAGAACCAAGGTGGCTCATCATCAAGCTTTGTAGGTTCCTCAATCTGGAGGTAGAAGGCTAGCTCATTCCTCTGCTCGATCATGATCGGCTTCATCTCAGCACCATACGGGATTTCTATCATTGATGCCAACATCGCTAGTGCATCGGCGAAGCGATTCCTCATTCGAGGGACATATGAGAATATCACGTCTTGAAAGCAAGCTATCAGATCCTTGAGGTGCTCATGGTAAGGGATTAGTTTCTTGTCTTTTGTCTTCTAGTCACCATTCGTCTAGCATATGATTAACTGTGAATCACCAAACACTCGAAGGTGAGTTATATTTAGATCGAGAGCCGCCTGCAGGCCAGCGGCACAAGCTTCGTATTCAGCCATATTATTAGTGCAAAAAAAGTTGAGCTTGATAGAGACGGGTACGTGGGATCCTTTTGGTGAAATTATGATGGCACCAACTCCTTGGCCCTCGGCATTTGCTATCCCGTCGAAGTGCATTACCCATGATTCTTTTGCTTCCTCAGTATCGTCTTCCGTCATGAATAAGATATCTTTATCTGGAAACTCAGTTCTCAAAGGTTCATAATCTGGCAAAGGATTATCGACAAGATGATCGGCGAGTGCCTGCCCCTTAATCGACTTCTGAGTGATGTATGTGATGTCAAACTCAGATAATAAGAGCTGCCAGCGTGCAGTCCGCCCAGTGAGAGAGGGCTTCTCAAACAAGTATTTTAATGGGTCCATTCGAGCCAACAGTAGAACGGCTTGGGATAACAAGTAATGGCGGAGCCTCTGAGTAGCCCATACAAGAGCCAGGCATGCTTTCTCCAGATGAGAATAGTGCGCCTCATAATCAGTGAATTTCTTGCTTAGATAGTAGATGGCCTGCTCTCTTCTTCCTGTTTCATCATGCTGCCCTAAAACACATCCCATCGAGACTTCCGTCGTGGAGAGAGATACATCAAGAGTGGTCTCCCCGGCTCAGGTGGTACCAAAATAGGTGGATTAAGGAGGTAGCCTTTGATTTTATCTAATGCTACCTGACAATCGTCGTTCCATTCAACAGGTGAGTTCTTCCTTAGTAGCTTGAAGATCGGCATGCAGATTGGAGTTAGTTGTGCAATGAACTGACTGATATACTGTATTCTGCCCAAGAACCCTCTAACCTCTTTCTCAGTAGACGGTGGTGGCATTTCAGTGATGGCTTTAACTTTGACTGGGTTGACCTCGATCCCTCTCCTGCTGACGATGAATCCTAACAATTTTTTGGACATAGCACCAAAAACGCACTTCTGTGGATTCAGACGTAACCTGTACTTTCTCAGCCTCTCAAATAACTTCTGAAGGTTTACCAGATGGCCGCTTCGCTCCAGTGACTTGGCTATCATATCGTCAACATACACCTCAATCTCTCGGTGCATCATGTCATGGAATAGCACAGTCATAGCTCTCTGGTACGTTGCACCGGCATTCTTTAGCCCAAACGACATGACCCGATAGCAAAAGGTTCCCCAGGGGGTAATGAACATTGTCTTCTCGCAATCAACCTCTGCCATATTTATCTGATTGTATCTTGAAAATCCATCCATGAAAGAGAGCATCCCATGCTTAGCAGTGTTATCGACCAAGATGTTGATGTGTGGCAATGGGAAACCATCTTTTGGGCTCGCTCTGTTCAAATTGCATAAATCAATGCACATGCGGACCTTTTCATCTTTCTTTGGTATAGGCACGATATTGGCTAGCCACTGTGGGTGTTTAGATACCATGAGAAATCCTCCATGATATTGCTTGATGACCTCATCCTTGACTTTCAGCATCCACTTGGATCGGAGACGTCTCAGCTTCTACTTGACTGGCTTCATATCAGGGTAGAGGGGCAACTCGTGCTCGACCAAATAGATATCTAGACCAGGCATGTCCTTGTACGACCAGGCAAAAATGTCTTGGTATGACCGAAGGAAATTGATCATGCTTTCTCTTTCTTCGGGAGACAACGATGTTTCGATCTTGGTTATCCTAGGAATCTCCTTAGTCCCTAAATTGACGTCTTCAGTTTCCTCGACAATTGGGGTAGGGCCATGCTCAAAGTCGACAAATCAGTCAAGGAGCTCATTGGGGAGCTCCTCCAAGGTGATATCCTCGTCTAGACTCATAACTCCTACCTCTTTTTGTATTTCTATAGGAAAGGGGTCGATTTTATGTGGGATGAGCATTTCGATTAAGGCATCCGTTTGTGGGGCTTTTTCTAGAATTTTAAATGACGATTTTTTGGACTTTAGATTTTGTCAATGTTTTTGGGATTTTACATTTTTTCCATGTTTTTGAGATTTTTGTTTACTTCGGAGACGGACCCTTGGCAAGGCGGGTTACTATATATACAAGGTATTATTACCTGCCAAGGGCTTATCTCACTTTTTATAGGTTATTTTTTTTTTGGGAAACAGGTGCCAAACTTTAGGCCACTCCCTGCTTCTAGGGTTTGGAGCAAAGATGCCTAGTTGCGTACCTGAGGGGGCGCTCCTTTACCTGTTGGGATAGAGGGTGCTGACTGATATGGCTTATTGGAGTCAGCTTCCATCATGTTGATCCCCATTTTGTCTGAGATGATGTCCTCAAATGATAACTCAATTTTATGGTGATTTACCACAGGGGGAGTTTATTTAGGTACTGGTCGTCGTTCCTCAAAAAGGGACAACGTGGCCAAATCTATCTCCAAGCTAGGAAGGGAGATCTGGGGATTGGTGGGATGTATTAGGGCTATGGGTTTGTGTGGAGTCAAATGGGTTACCCCATTTCGATCGATCTTTATGACCCCTGCGCTAACGAAGGATTCCCTGATGTGCGGCCTAGGGCGAGGTTTTTCTTCTATGTTGATTCCTCAAGCTCTTGCTGTTGCGGCAACCCTGGCTTTCTCTTTGGCCTCTCAGACCTCTTCCTCTGTCGGCTTGTAATCTGGGCCCAAGCTCTCTACCTCTCTGATAGCCCCATTTTTGGAGCATAGCCACTGCTGCTACCATTCTGCTTCTAGTTTTAGGCATGATGCCCTCAATAGGCTCTGGGAGTATTGCCGATACCTCATATTTGAAGCTGTGGAGGTCAACATCCTCAGCGGTGTGCAGTATATCCAGCATATTGGGTTTCTCAACGCTATTAGCGACCTTTTCTTTCTCACTATGCGCCTCATCGATGATTGTGATAATCTTGTGCCCAGAGGTAAATTTGAGTTTCTGGTGCAATGTGGAAGGTATGGCTCCGACCTCGTGCAGCCATGGGCGCCCCAACAACAAATTAAACAAGGATTTGATATCCATTACTTAAAACAAGATGGAAAAGGTCATTGGCCCTATCAACATCTCAAGATCAACTTCTCTCATTATTTCTCTCCTGGTATTATCAAAACCTCTAGCGCTGGTTCTCGTGGGCCTCAACATGCATGGATCGACCCCAATCTTGGTGGCAGTTCTTAATGGGCATATATTCAATACAGACACACTATCAATTAGAACCAAGGGGATAATCATATTTCCTGACTCAACATTAATATTGAGGGATTTAGCATGACTGTTTCCCTCCTCAAGTAGATCTGTGTCCCAAAATGAAATGGCATTGGGTGCCATCACCTGTCTGATTATTTGCCCAACCTCGTCTGGGCTCACCTGTTGGGACACATGGGCATTTTTTAATGCCCCCATTAGAGCTTGGAAATGGAGTGGAGACGTCATCAAAAGATCCCAAACAGTGATATGGGCTGGCATCCTTCTTAATTGAGTCTCGAGAATGCGCTCCTGACTCATCTTCTCAAAGGGGTGGACTGCACTGTCCTTCTTCCCCTCTGGCCGTGTTGGTGCTGGTTCTGTTGCTATTGTTTTTGCAGTTTATGCTGTTGTTGCCTCAGGCTATTTCAAGATTCTTCCTGACCTAGTGACGAAGTCCACGACCCCCTCTTTGCTGCTGTCGCCGGCATTAACATATGTTTGCTCGTAGCTTAGCGGGACCTGATGAGGGTCATAGGTTGGTCCTGAGAGATGGAATGGTATGGCCGCCGTCACCGAAAGTGCATGTACTGATGGCTCTGAGATGGTAGGTAAGACCTGTCTTATCTTAGTGATGGATGGGTGGGTGGTAACATTGGGCCAAATGGGGGTGGTGAAGCATGAGGATGGTGGTACTAGGGGGAAGGAGGCAAAAGTAGGCCACTGATAGCTGGTAGGTGCTGGTGGGGGATCGGGGGTTTGATGAGTCGTTAGTCAATTGATCGGGGTGGTGGAGTTTACAGGTGGCTGATGGGTTATTGGGTAATTGACGGGGGTGGTGGTGTATGGCTCATATGCATTTATGTGCACATAATTGATGGGGGTGGGTGATGGAAAGTATGCCCTAAGATCCAAGGGTTCAATTTGCGAAGTCGGGTTGGGGAAATAATCTGACAAATTCAGGGGTTCAATTACCCCGATGTTCCTTTCTTTAATATTCCTTGACAACAACGCAACATAACTCTCCCGATCACTGATGTAATTGGATGGATCAAACTCAAACTCCTCTTCATTTTCTACCATTCCGACGGTGGGTTTGGGACCTGCTCCTCCAGTAGGATGTGGGGGTAGTGGCACCTAGTGAATATTCGCATGCTGAGAAGGTGCAGGTAGAATGATTTTTCTGGTGTCAATAAAATCTTAGATTGCGTGCTTCAATGGGAAGCAGCGATCAGTCGGGTGACTCGGACCCTGATGGAAATTGCAATGAGTATTGGGGTCAAAATTATATGGAATCAGATTGGGAGGAGGTCATGGTTGGAGAACAGTTATTAAACCCTTTTCAATTAATAATGGCAAAAGTACACTCAGGGATTGCCCCAAGGGCATAAAGACTCGATCATAACGGGCTCTCCTCTCTGGGGTCATTTGAATTCCCTGCTCTTTGTATTGGCCCTATCCTGACGGGAGCTGGTTGCGCTGCTTGGAATTGGAATGGGGCTATATTGTTATTGCTGGGGCGGGTGTTTGTAACATTTTGCACCACTGCCCCTGTCCTCCTATCGTTCTTCTGCTTAATAATCCTCCCAACCCCGCTAGGTCTCCCTGAAGCATTCTTACTCAACCGCCCTTCCCTAATGGCATCCTCACAGCGGTTGGCGTTCCTTACCAAATCAGTAAAATTGGACTGCTGTTGGTATACAAGAAAATCGAAAATCAATGGTAGAGTGCTCTTTGAAATCATCTCTATCTGCTCATCGTCTAGTATTCTATTTCTGACTTGAGCGGCCAGTGCTCTCCAACGCCCCAAATAGTCGTCGAAGGTCTCGTTGGGATTCTGTTTCAAACGAGCCAAATCAGACTTGTGTAGTTCAATATCAATATTGTAGACATATTGTTCCTGGAACAAATGTGTCAAATCCTTCTATGTCTTCATCATGGATGGTTCAAGAGATATGAACCACCTCAGGGCCGATCCGGTCAAACTTTTCTGAAAGACTTTATTAGCAGTCTCTCGTCCCCCATACTGGTACATGTCCCACAATAGGACTTGAGGTGTGTAATCGGGTTGCCCGTGCCATTGTACTTGTCGAATACTGGCATTTTAAATTTAGGTGGCAGGGGGACCTCGGCAAACAGACACAAATCTGTAAAATCTGTGGCATGGATTTCAGCACCACCCATCTTTAACAATTGTTTCTGGATTTTGTCTAGTTTCTCCCTTAACTATTTCGATTCTTTGGACATGGGGGCCATTTTTCAACAGCCGGCCGAGAGGGACTCGCTCTATGCTATTGGGGGTGGGATTGCTACCGGTGGAGGATTAATAGTGGTCACTACCCCGACATAGGCACCACTATTTCTGATCTCGTCCTCCTCATACTGCTGATCTATGTAGGGTGCAGTGAGGACGGTGTTCTCATACTGTTGTTGCATGGACTGGATGGGATTGGATTGGATGTGGGTTGGGTGAGCCCCTTGAATGTAAGGGAGGTGTTGTGGGGTGATGGGATGAGTAGTGGTTTGGTTTAGGGGTGGGGACTAATGGGGCCATTGGATATGAGAGAAGGTTTGTGTGACAGCCTGAATTTTCCCAATTTAAAATTTTAAGACACATTTTTTTTTTCTCAACTTATACCAAATACCAAAGGAGAAAACCCGGACCTCCAGATCGTAGATCATAATCTGATACAGAATACTCGGCACATCCATATGCATACGGAAATCAAAGCAAAGTTATATATGGCATGAATAAAAATCTCCAGTTCTACTATCTAATATGTACAGAATAAAACAAACTCCAGTGGTGACCAACCATCACCAATAGTAGTGTACCATGCATGTATAACAGCACGAACGTACCAAGCTCAAACTTACCAAAATCCACAATGCACTAAATCTACGATCCCGAAATAAAGTACAAATCCTTATGCGGAAGCTCCTTTTCCTCAAATATGTAGTCTGGCCTTCCTCAAACCTACACCTGTGATGTATAGTCGGGGTGAGCTAACATCTAAGCTCAGTGGAGAAAACTAATACCAATATACATCTCATCACATGCATAGATTCAAAGACAAAATCAAAACATTTTCTTATCAAAACTAATATTGATTTCAAAGGCATTTATTATCAAAATTAAAATTGAGTTCAAAGGCATTCTCTTATCAAAACTGAAACTGAGTTCAAAGACATTTTCTTATCAACATTCAAAACTAATTTCAAAGGCCAACTGATTCAAGGACATTTCCTTATAAACATCAAAACTGATTTCAAGACATTTTCTTATAAAAATCGAAACTACTCTCTTATCAAAAGCATATTTCTTAATCTTTGATTTACTGAGTTCGATTTACACTCACTCACATGTATTACTCGTTCTTACTTTACTTACTTATATGTCTTACACATTCCTTTTTGGCTTACTTACATATCTTACACATTCTTACGTAGCTTACACAATGTTTCACATATTCTTACTTAACTTACAAAATGTCTCATATATTATTACTTAGCTTACACAATGTCTCACCCATTCTTAGCTTACACAATTCGATTCACGGATATTCTGCTGTGCCGGTTCGATACACAGAGACTGTCGTGCCAGTTCGATTCACAGAGACTGCCGTACCAGTTTGATTCACGGTTAGCCACCGTGCCGGTTTGATTACGGATATCCCGCCGTGACGATTCGATTCATGGGTTTAACCGCCATGCCGGTTCGATTCATGGTTAGCCGTCGTGCCGGTTCGATTCCACTCTAGCGGCCCACAAGGTACCATATAATCCGCCCATAGAGGCCCACACATGCACATATAATCTGCCCATAGCGGTCCACGATGTCATATAATCTGCCCATAGCAGTCCACAACACACTTATAATCTGCCCATAGCAGTCCACAGTATGACAAGGCTTACACGTTCGATTTACTTACATAGCTTATATATTCAATTTTTCTTACATGACTTTCAGGTTCATGTACATATTCAACTGTCCAATGCATTCAAAAACTCAGACGAAAACAAATTCTTCATGATCGAAAGCATTTTAAAAATATAAATGTAAATAGATTCAGCAAACATCAAATTTTCATTTCTAAAAGCATAGATTCAAAGTTCTTCATGACATTCGGAGGTCAAAAGTCAAAGCTCAAAAATCATATTCAAAATTGACAGAATTTAGAATTTAAAATTTCAAATCATGATTCAAATCATATTTCATTCGATCATATCAGGCATCAATGAAATCAAATAAAAATGTAATCGTGTATTGGAATTTCCCCACCTTAACCTTGAAGTCGCGCTAAGCCAAGCTAAGCCCTATCGATGGATTTCTGCCCTCAATCTACATCACAAACATATGATAATATATCAAGGATCAACTCCAATCACTAATAACTTAGACATATATACATGTTTTCTCAAAATAAAGCGGAAACGGGCAAGTTTGTGCTAACCTAGAGTTTGACACAACTTTCCTCTCAAATTTAGACTATTAAAAATTTATATTCAAGAGTTAGTTAAATCACAAACATTGTAGATATCGCTATTCTCTTTCCAACACCACAAGAATCATGTCATTTCAAGTTCAGGGTAGAAAGTTACGACAAAAATATCGAAGCAGTTCTGGCATTCAGTCAAAGCACGCTAACTCGAAACTTAACCTAACTTCTCACTCAATTTGGACCTTTAAAATAGTTGATTCAAAAGTTTGTGAATTCATAAAAGTTGTAGATCTTTCTATCTTCTTTCTAACGCCATAATAATCATAGCAATCGGAGATCGAAGCAGAAAGTTACGTCCTAAATATCAAAGTAGTGTCGGCAAGCACAGACAATCGATCGAACGATTACTTATTTCGTTCGAACGGTTTTCCAAACCGATCGAACAGTTTTCAAACCAACCAGAGACCTTCAGATTTCACTCTTGACAAAATCGTTTGATCGGTTACTAATTTCGATCAAACGGTTTCGTCAGATTTCCCCCAAACACGGGTTTTAACTTCCCCAAACTCATTTTTTTCTGCAAATCTAACCTATATTCTTCTAATTTTTCACCCACATGCTATCCAAAGACTAATCTACATACAAATCATAACTTAACATAAATTTGCTTACCTTTGAGTAATCGATTCCTCGATCCATACGCTCACATCTAAATGAGGGTTTCGAAGTCGAAACTTTGGGGATTCTCTTCGATCCTCAAATCCACCACCTCACTCACCATTCCAATCTTGCATACCATACACACACTAAATTTTGAGCTCCCTTTCTTTCTCTCTTCCTCTCTCTATAACTCAAACCCCACAAGCTTTTACAAAGCAAAATGGTTGTATCTTCTCAAAGAAGCTTTTGACTTTATATAAAAAAGGGGGCTGGTTCTTTTATTAAACACACACACCCTTTTAGGTGTTAGCCTTACCCAAAGAACTTGATTTTGTGTGAAATGAATACACCTAAGCGAAGTATTTCTTACTACCCAAACACTCTTTGGTTCGGTGTGGGGCCTACACACCCAAACCACCTATCTATCAGATTCGGTGTGGAGCCAATACACAGAAGCTTGGTGTTCACGAAACCATCTAATGGCCCACACACAATCTAAATCAGCCTTTTCCAATTAAGACCTAGCCCAAACTAATTTATTTAATTAATTTCATAATGTAGGGTATGTGACCAGTCGGGCACGCACACCGAGGCATACTGTTCGAAGGTTAAAATTTTTGGGATGTTACAGTTTGGATATGGTCTTGGGGTATGGGGCCATGAGAAAATTGGGTCTGAGGTACAGCATGGGTTTGACCCGGTTGTTAAGGTTGGGCGTGAGTGAAGTTTTGGGGGTATTGTGGTGGGTAAGAGGTTTGGGCTTGGGCCATGGGCCCAGAGTAGGTTTGGGCCACAAGGCCTTGATCAGGTTGGGTTTAGGTAAAGGGCATGGGATTTGGGGGATCTTGGCCTATTACGCCTTGATGGGTATGGCCCATTGGGCTTTGGAGGTCTTGGGCCATGGACCATTGGTGGGTATGGGCCTAGGCTAGATGGTTCTGGGCTATGGGCCCTTGGGGTATGTGGGCCTGATCCACTATGTTTTGAGTGGTATGGGCCATGGGCCCTTTGAGGGTTTGGGCTTAGGCCAAATGGGTTTGGGCCATGGGCCCTAGATGGGTTTGGGCTATGGGCCCTTGGGTAAGTGTTTGAGCAATGGGCCCTTAGGGTATGTGGGCTTGGCCCATTGGGTTTTGAGGGGTATGGGCCATGGGCCATTGGTGTGTTTGGGCCATGGGCCTTTGATGGGTTTGGGCCATGGGGCCTTGGGGTATGTGGATCTGGCCCACTGGGTTTTGAGGGGTATGGGCCATGGGCCATTGGTGGGTTTGGGCCATGGGTGTTTGATGGTTTTAGGCCATGGGTGCTTGATGGTTTTGGGCCATGGGCCCTAGATGGGTTTGGGCCATGGGCCCTTGAGTATGGGTGATGGGGTGTTGGGCCATTGGGCCTTGGAGATCATGGGTGGTGGGGTTTTGGGCCAATGGGCCTTAGTGAATGGTATGGTTTTGGGGGAATGGGCCTTGGGGCATGTGGGAGATGGGGTTTTAGATGTTGTGAATTATGGGGGGTTGATGGGGGTCATGGGGGAGTGAACCATGGAGGTTGGCTAAGGTATGGGATGAGTTCATGGATGTGTGGTGTGGATGAGGGGAGGTGTTTTGGGAAGCCTTCCATAAGGAGTAGGCTTGGAACATCACCTCCATCATGGTGATGGAAGAAGGATCAGATGTGGGTGGTGGATTTAAGGGATGATTGGGTATAGATGGGGTGGATGTGGAGGGAAAATTGGGCATGGTAAGTGATGGGACAAGGGATGGATTGAAGGAATGGGGTGAGGCATTGGCAAAGGGGGATGGGTTGGGGATGTTTAAGGGTGATGGAGGGTAAAGTATGGGTGTTTGGGAAAAATCGGGCATGGTCTCGGTAAAAATGGGTATGACTCGAGTAGATGGGGGGACTTGTGGGGGTCTGATAAGGTGATGGTGACATAGGTAAATGAGGGTGGATTGGGCCTATATGGGGAGGGTGGAAAATGGGGCATGGATGTGGATTGGGAAAATGGGGTTGGGTTTGTCATGAATGTGGATGGGAAAGGTGTTGGATTGGGCATGGATATGGGAGGGAGAATGGGCATGGTTTTGGCAAAAGATGGGGAATGGGGGAGTGATTTTGGATATTATGGGGGGTAGTGGTTGGGAAAATGGGGGTGTCAAATGGGCCGGTAACAGCAAAGGGTGATTAGGTGAGGGGGATAGTGGAAAAAACTTTTCCCGAATGGGAGTGGGTTAGAGAATGTGGCGGGGATGAGTCGGGATCGGCGTAAGCCGGGTCCACTACCCACGACATGTCTCGGTATCGGGTTGGGTATGAGTGCCTCAGATAAGGCCCGAAAATCCTCCTCCTTCCTCTACGGGACGGTGGAGGGTAAGATGATGCTGTTGTGCCGGCACGACAAACTATATTTTTTTAGTTTTTGATTTGCTTTTTATTATTTTTTTTATTTTTTTTTAGAAAAAGTTTTTGAAAAACAAAGGTTTCGAGGCCTTAGAATTCCCTTCTCGGGTGGCACTCGTACCCTAATTCAAGTCCCGCGGCTACGATTCTGACGCACTTCGAAAGAATCGAAGGAGAACCTTCGATCTATTGAAGGCACATAAATCGAGGCAAACAACCCGATCCCCCGGAATGGGCTAAAAAAAAGTTGTCCTCTTTTGACTGGCGGGGGCGTATTAGGTGTCAGAGATGGCGGGGCCTAAACAAGGCATTAAGCACACTAATCGAGGGACTCGGGAGGTGAAAAAGGTCACGCATTCGGGCTAGTGTGGTGTTAAACAGACTTGGCGCAACTAATACATGCGCCCAGTTTGCAGGACACCTTTTTTACACTGGCACAACTATTAGTTGCACCAAGGTAAAACTTTGGATTTTAAAGTTGGTAAACTATTAGTTGCGTCAGTTATAAATTCTAGTTTTTTTGTACTGGCGCAACTAATACTTGCGCCAAACAAAAAATGGTGTTCCAGAATGTATAACAGCAGAGACAGCAGCCCAAAATGAGTCTCTTTTTTTTGGTTTTTGTGGAAGCTAGGCTTCCGGGAACTTAGCTATTTTTTAGTGATCGATTCTCTCCTCACCACACCTAAAGGGTTTGAGTCCGGTATAACTCGCTAGAGAGCTCCCCAAGGATTTTAAGCTTTGGAATGGGAACCCACCCGATATACCTTCGGCGCAAGCGTCTTCTTAGATACTAGGTGGGTTGAGACTTTTCTGGATCATCACCACTAGGGGCTGCCGCCAAACTAAGACCCGGGTGTTTGTGTGTTTGCCTAATCCCTACCCTTTAAAAATCTACCCCGTAAAAACAAATTAATTAAGCTCCCTAACTTGGTTCAATTTCAATTTTTTTCAAAGCTTTTCTCTTTTTTTGAAAGTTTTCTTTAGTTCAAAGACTGGGAGTGATGACATCGTGCCGCCACTACGAGCCGGCGTCTACTGTTAGAATATGCTTGCACAAGTAGGCCCGCCAATCGTCTAAGGCACTTTAAATGACGGAAAAGTAAGGAAATTAAAAGACAATGCTAAAGTAGGCCCGCCGATTGGCTAAGGCACTTAAAATGACGGAAAAGTAAAGTAATTTAAAGGACAATGCGCATGTAGGCCCGCCAATCGGCTAAGGCTCGTAAATGACGGAAAAGTAGGGGTGAGACAAAATAAAAAAATAGTGAAAAAAATAGCAAAAATGGTTAGTGAAAAATAAAAAATAAAGGGACAAATTTCAAGGAAAAGCTCTATAGGCTATCCCCAGCAGAGTCGCCATTTGTGCAACTGTGGGATTCATGAAGATCCCGTCGCGGCAATGCGCTCGCTTGCAAAAAATATAGAGTCGCCACCCGAAGCTTTCGGTGTCCCGGGAAGCCTAGTTCATTTTTATGAGCACCGCAGTGCTAAAAATATGACTCTGAATCTAGTCCACACCAAAGACTCTTGGGTAGGGGTTTCGGTTATCTATCGGGAAGGTGTTAGGCACCCGATCAACCCGCTTAACGCAGTCTCTACTTATGGCCAAAATAAAAATAAAGTAAAGGAAAAGAAAATAGCTTCCTCTTGCCAAATGGGCCTTAAATCCTATTTGTGCCCCTTCGTTCCTACCGAAAATTCGGCGGCGTAACGACACAAATAGGAGGATGGGAAATGCTAAAAAGATATAGGAGAAGAAAGGGGAGAGCCAGAGCCCTTGGGCCCTTGTAGCACCGTAGGAGAGCCTTGCGTGGCTTGCTTTTGATGAGTTCTTGATGGCTTGTAAAGCTTGAGAATGGGTTCTAACTCTTTAAGAGAGATAGTTAAGAGGTAGAGGGAGGATGCTAGGATAGAACACACACCAAACCTATAGGTTTTTCATGAAAAACAAGGGTGAGGAAGAGGTTTGGAATTCTGTTTTTTGTATGGGAAGTGTGCACCAAAGGGAGAAAAATCTTCTCACTTTAAGCTCTTTCTCTCTTAAGTAGAAATTCTCACCCCTTAAACCAAGGGGAGGGGGGTTCTATTTATAGGAAAAGGATAGATTAGGAAAGTTTTTAGATTCTAATCAAGGTTAGAAATTAGGTAATCTAGCATCTAAGGTTTCCTAGGGTTTCAAGAGTTTAGAGAAGTGTGAAGATGGGCTTTAATGGTGGATGATGGGTTAATGGTTTAGATCACTTATGGGTTGTAAATAGGTGTTAAAAGGGTGCAACAAAGCTATCAAAACACACCCTAAGGACTGAGGTGGTCAACAAGTCAAACCATAGCTTCAAAATTCGAGACAAAAAAGCTCAGTTACTGTTCATATGCCTGGCGTAACTATTAGTTGCGCCAGGCAAATGTACAGTAAAACAGTGGGCGAGATTTCTTATATGTTGAAAGCCCGCAGGGAGCAGGGGGACCGATTTATACCTGGCGTAATTATTAGTTGTACCAGGCAAATTCTGGGGGAAAATGGCTTGGCGCAACTATTAGTTGCGCTAGGTAAAAATCCCTCCAAAATAGCCTAATTTTTAAATGGTCATAACTTTTGATATACAACTCTGATTGAGGTGATGTTTGACTTGTTGGAAAGATAGAGAAGTCCTCTTTCCAATGGTATATAAGTAAGCTTTTTAAGAGGCCTATATAAATTTTGGCACTCCTCTTTCCAACCACTGCTCGGGAGGGTTTGACACTGGCCCAGGAAAGGGTTCTAATAGGTTTGAGAAGGTTAGGGTTGATTCCTAAGGGTTCGGGAAGGTTTCTAAGGGTTTCTTACATGCCATCAAAAGCTTGAAAGTGTACCTGTCTCGAAATATGTTTCGATCGGGCCTTGGGCCAAATTTGGGTGTCTATAGACTGAGAAAGTATAGGTTACGTCTGAATCCAGAAAAATGCGCATTTGGTGCCATGTCAGGGAAACTATTGAGATTCATCATTAGCAGGAGAGGGATTGAGGTCGACCCAATCAATGTCAAAGCTATCACAGAAATGCTGCCACCATCTACTGAGAAGTAAGTTTGAGGGTTTTTGGGTAGAATACAATATATCAGTTAGTTCATTGTACAGCTACCTCCAATCTGCACGCCAATCTTCATTTACTAAGGAAGAAATCACCCGTGGAATGGAATGACGACCTTCAGGAAGCATTCAATAAAATCAAAAGCTACCTCCTTAACCCACCTGTTTTGGTACCACTCGAGCTGGGGAGACCACTCTTGATTTATCTCTCCACGATGAAAGTTTTGATGGAATGTGTCTCAGGGCAGCATGACCAGACGGGAAGAAGAGAGCAGGCTATTTACTATCTGAGCAAAAAGTTTACTGATTACGAGATGCACTATTCTCATCTGGAGAAAGTATGGGCCACTAAGAGGCTCCGTCATTACTTGCTATCTCAAGCCGTTTTACTTTTAGCTCGAATGGATCCGCTGAAATACTTATTCAAAAAGCCAGCCCTCACTGGACAGACTGCACATTGGGAACTCTTGTTATCCGAGTTTGACGTCACGTATGTCACTCAAAAGTTAATCAAGGGACAGGCACTTGCTGATCATCTTGTCGACAATCCTTTACCTGACTATGAGCCTTTGAGAATCCGATGAGGATATCTTTTTCATGACAGAAGACGATACCGAAGAAGCAGTAGAATCATGGGTAATGCACTTTGTGGGGCAGTAAATGCAGAGGGTTAAGGAGTTGCTGCCATTCTAATTTTGCCAAAAGGATCCCACATACCCATCTCTATCAAGCTCAACTTCCCTTGCACTAACAACATGGCTGAGTACGAAGCTTGTGCCACTAGTCTGCAGGCGGCTCTCGATCTGAATATAGTTCACCTTCAAGTGTTTGGCAATTAGTAGTTAATCATATGCCAGACGAATGGTGACTGGAAGACGAAAGATGAGAAACTGATCCCTTACCATGAACACCTTAAGGATCTGATAGCTTGCTTCCAAGACGTGACATTCTCATATATCCCCCGGATAAGGAATCGCTTTGGCGACACACTGCCACTTTGGCGTCAATGATAGAAATCCCGTATGGTGCGGAAATGAAGCCAATCATGGTCGAGCAAAGAAATGAGCCGACTTCCTACCTCCAAATTGAGGAACCTACAAAGCCTGATGATGAGCCACCTTGGTTCTAGATATCAAGAATTTCCTCGAGACTCACACCTTCCCCGAGGATACTTCTAAGACAAACCGACAAACCACTCAATGTCTAGCGGCGAGCTACGTCATTTGTGGGGAATGCCTTCACAAGCGATCCTGTAATAACATCTTACTTAGGTGCCTTACAAAAAGTGAAGCGATCAATATCATGAAGGAGATCCACGAGGGAGTATGCGAAGCCCATGTCAACGGTCACATACTTGCTAAGAAAATTCTGTAGTAGGGATACTTTTGGACCACTATGGAATCAGATTGCTGCAAACATGTTCAGAAATGCTAGAAGTGTCAAGAACACTCCAGTCTAATACACGCTCCTGCTATCAATCTTCACTGCATAACCACTCCTTGGCCATTTGCTACCTGGGGCCTTGACGTTCTTAGAATGATTAATCCAAAAGCATTAAACAGATATCGGTTCATCTTCGTCGCCATTGAATACTTCACTAAGTGGGTAGAAGCAGCATCATATGCTAACATCACAGCCAGTCACGTCAAAAAGTTTCTCAAAAATAATATTGTGTACTGATTTAGAGTACCTAGAGACATCATCATGGATAACGGTACAAACTTTGCGAATAAGCACATCCGAGCCTTCTGCGAGCAATACAAGATCAAGCACCATCGCTCGTCACCTTATCGACTTCAAACTAATGGAGTCGTGGAAGCTACGAACAAGACAGTCATCCGCATCCTTGAGAAAATGGTCGTTACTTATCGAGATTAGAGTTAAATACTGTCGTTTGCTTCGTGGGCCTACAGAATGTCGATCCGTACCGCTACAGGGGCAACACCATTCTCCCTTGTGTATAGAACCATGGCCGTCCTACCGGCAGAGATTGAAGTACCCTCGTTCTGAATCATTATGGAATCAAGCTTACCCGAAGCAGAGAGAGAGATCCTGCTTCGAACAATTGAACTTATTGGATGAGAAGAGACTCCTAGCCTTGTGTCACACTCAAGTTTACTAGGGGTGAATCGCACACGCTTACAATAAATGTGTCTGCGGTCGAGATCTAAAGATAGGAGACACTGTGTTGAAGAAGATCTTCCCATCCCTCCACCCCGATCCGAGAGGAAAGTTCAAGCCAAACTGGATAGGACCTTATGTCGTTCGAGAGGTACTACCAGGATACGCCATCCGCCTCGCCACCATGGACGGAGATCATCTTCCTGAGCCCATCAACGCTAGATACATCCGACGATTCTACTCTTAGTCTATCATGATAAGGTAAGTCTTGGTAAACAGATATGTGACTGCTTAAGAATCACCCAAAAGAGGCCATCATTCTAAGCATAGTAGCTAAAAAATATCCCTAAAATGATAACATCCTTTGCTACCCCATTCGAGCCTCGGCCTTTCTTTCAATGAACCCCTTCCCCAAAAAAAAAATGTGTACATATACAAAAAAGGGAAGTAAAGTTACCATCAAAATTCAAAAAAAATTAGAAAAGCAAAACCCCAAAAAGAGATTGCCTGAAATGGAGCAAAAAGAATAAAAAATGTAGAAGAATCACAGGACGCGTACAGTAAAACCCCCAAGGAAGGAAGTATGTTGAGAAAACTAAAGCCGTATCAAGGAAACCCTTTTAGCCCAGCATACCTTTAAATCCTAACCTAACCCATGGCCAAGCTACACCCTGAAGGAAGCCCTCTTTTTAGGTTCATAAGCAGTCATAGTATCTGTTAAGTCAACACAAGCCAAGATTGTGGGACGACACCAGATCCCATTCAGCCGGCTATGATGAAATTGATGTCTATGTCGTGGCTTTTGAAAAAATAAATACAAAGAAAAAGAAATAAAAATATAAGCTAAAAGCAAGATGGACGTGGTAAAAATAACGAGTTTGTGCGAATCAGGTGAAAACTCGAAAGGGCGCTTGGGGTAAGAGAGCTAAATCCATGGACGTGGTGAAAAACTGAAAGGGTGTCAGGGATAAAAAGAGGGCAAAAATGGGCACGATGAACCCACCTTGGGTGTTGTGAGTAAAAAAGTTTTAAAAGAGAAATAATAATTGTTGGACTAGGTCGATAATTAATGTTTGAGGAGCCCTCTTGGTTGCTCTCCCTGATCCCCTTTTCTGGGCCGCTCATGCTAGTTCAAATTGGGCCCCGACCATAATTGTCTTTGTGAAACCGCTTCATCAAGCGTATGACCCAAGGTAAGGAGAAAGGATTGACTCAGCCCAAAGGGATTGATGTTTTAGTCTTGGTAAGGCTGCTGAAACTCTCTCAGATCTGACTACTAAAAGGAGGTTCGACCATGCTCAAAAGAGGACCTGGGATCTCACCCAGTGATAAAGGCACCACACTAAAAGAAAAACAACAAAAAAGAGACACACAAAACAAAAGAACAAAAAAAAGAAAGAGTCTGTATATAGTAGCTTTCCTTTTTTTATGCACCGCTTACACCACATCCAAAAAAATAGCCGGTGTGATGTCTAGCTTTCTTTCTTTCCCTCCTTTTTTCTACAAAAAGCAGAACAAAAATATAAAGAAAATATGTATACCAAAAAGATGTGTGTATCTGTAAAGGGGTTTCTTACGCCCCTTTTTTGTGTATCTTATCTATGTAAAAAGATATATGTGCAGGATGGACTCAACGACCCAGCTCGCGCTTCAAGGCGTTAATCTTAGCGCGAAAGCCATCCTCCCGGACATTCTGCTCGGTCAGCCAACGACCATGCATGCTCTTGTACCTCTTTCGAGAAGCATCAGCAGCTCCAAGGGCAACACTCAAAGATCCCTTCAGACGAAGGACCTCGCCCTCTGCTATCCCTGCTCTAACTATCTCTTGCACTAAAAGCTCATGCAGGACCTCTTCTCATCAGCCAACAACTCAATATGGGCTCAAAGTGTCGTCTCATTCTTAGGCCAGGGGTTTCCCATATCTACACTCTTCGGCTAATCCTGATGATCAGCAGCAGGATGCTCGGCCAATAACCAAGCCTCGTACTCGGGAGGACTGAACTAGATCTTTGTGCTCCATACCACACATCAGCGCCAATTGATGTGTCTCCCAGAGAGCAGCAATCCGATCAGGTCCGGTCCAACCAAGGAAGCCTCCATATCAGCTCGGCGTCGGTCAACCAAAGCTTCAAAGCTGACAAATTTCCCTGCAGAAGTAAGTGACACCTACCCGAAAAGCATCGAGCCGCCTCACCTCGAGCAATATAAAAGCGTGGCATGGGTCTCAAGATAGCAAGATGCTCACCTAACCAAACTTGAAGCAGCAAAGGGCATCCCTTGAGGTTCTCCACCTTGCCTAGAACAAATGCGTTAAAACATCGATACAGTTCAGCAAGGACTAAATGCATCATTGATCGGCCCTCTGCCAATTCGGTCAAAACATCGCAAAGAGCTAGAGAGAAGCTCTCTCCCCCAGTAAAGAAAAGGACTTCTGAGATGAGACCGAGGTAAAAGGCTTTCACATTAAAGATATTCCTAATCGACAATTTTTGAAGACTTTCGTCACCGAAAAGTTCTTTGAGGAATTTGATCGAACACCTTGTGGGCCCCCCAACGAGACTTTTCTCATACTCAAATTTCTTCAAACCGAGGGTAAGGTAAACGGACTTAGACTAGCCCGACTTCGACATGACTCTTGCAAGGCCTCTGTGAAGCTTCAAGCCAGATAAAATAGACAACTCCCCAAGGGTTGGAGTTAGCTCCCGGCTCCTAAGACGGAACACATGGGAGTTGGCATTCCAAAATGAAGTGGTCGCATGAAGTAGGTCTCACCGTAGAAGAACCTCGAGGAAGAGAGGAAGGCGTGATAGGCCGAGCTGCTCAAGCTCGACGAGCTCGCTCTCATTCAGGCTCCCATGCCAACTTTTGAGAAAATTGGGCCCCATCCCCAAAGAAAGGGGTAAATTGGCTCCAAGCTCTCCATGTAAGGGAGGATTGGAAGGCGGGTCCATAGATGTACAAGGATCTTTGAAGAATATAAAATTCAATGTATGTTGATGGACCCGCCCCTAGGAAAGCAAGAGGATAAAGAATTGGTCAAAAAGACCAAGTCAAACAGAAAAGGGAGGGAATTTGGACTGGCTCGAGCATATAAGGCCCCACAGGTCCCCAGGCCAAAACTAGAGCAACTATTAGTTGCGCCAGTACATTTTGTCCCAGATTAGTTGCGCCAGCACAAAATCCCCCCCATGCCTGTCTTTTTCAAATTTTTGGGATTTTTTATGAGTTGTTGACCTGATTCACATGCTTTAGAAAAGCAGTTGCACCTAAGAATTGACAGGGCATCTAATATTAAAATAAGTCTGGCTTTTGTGCAGGAGAAGCCCACACCAAGACATGCGGCATCGAGGGCCGCTTCTTATGAGCGATCATCAAAGATCTTCTGCGAGCAGGTGGATACATGCAAGAAAGAGATAACGTTGCAAATCAAAGAGACACAATGAGCATATCTAAGCAAAACATCATCCAAAAAGTGCCATAAATATCTGTTACAAACAAAAAATTCCAATAAAGTTGTCTCAAAAGTGCTAAAATGTTTGAATGAAGAAACTAGGGCCTAATCCTTGTCTGCGCCCTTTGACTTCTTCCGTCGACGTGAGGAGCCCTAGTAAGCCCGCATATCTCCCACTTGGGACCAAGCCTGAGAAATCCTGCTCAGCAAAGATCTCGACTCCTTGGCACGTGCACGCTGTAAGTCATAGCCAAAATCAGAGATCAAGACCAAGTAAGGGATAAAAACAAAAGAAATAGGAAGAGCAGAGTAATAGAATACTCACTGTCTCCATATCCTGAAGCTCTGTAATGTTACGATGATACGCCGCATACTCCATAGCCGAATCAAAGTTCTACATTCAGAGGGATACAATGTCAGCTACCAGGGCAATCATAAAACATATGCAAAAAGGAGGCTGAAACAAGAGAGAGACGGGTCGTCGTAAGGCTTATACTTGGGATCACCTAAGGAGGAGGGACCAGGGTCGCTTCAGCAGAGATACGCATCTGCCTGTTCATATCAACATACAGGCCCGAGAGGAAGCTATCATCAAGGTGTCAGAAGATCCCATAGACCACGGTCGGATCACCACCAGGGGTACCATCATGAGAGGTACCCAACAGACCAACGCCAGAAGAACCCTCACTCGAGGGACCACACCAGAGGGGCCCCCACCTGAAGGACCTGCCCCTGAGGAATCAGCGGTACCCGTCGCTGCCCCGCCTTCATTATCCGAGTCATCCCCTTGAGCAAATTATGAACAAAATAAAAATCTGCTCAGAAAAAAAAAACAAAGGCCGAATTAAAAAAAAAGAGAGACTAATCTAAAAACAAGAAAGAAGAGTTACCTGCCCGCATGGGCCACCAAATGCAAGAAAGTTAGTGCTAGGGACGAAGTGCGGCAAGATGAACCGATACGACAGGCACTCGTACCATATGTGATAATCTCCAGGCACAAGAAAGGCATTGATGGGGAGCCCATTAATGAGGAAGGCCGCCGTGAGCTCCTCAATGCTACCAACATGACCCATGACATCGACGGGAGGGTCCATAGGTATGGCGTGATAACCCTGATACTGGTGCACCACCTGCTTCCCCAAATAGTAAAACCTCGCCCACACCCTATAAAAGAAAACAACGCTGTGGTTGTTGAGAAGGCGTGACAGACCTACGACTTCCCGGTCCCAGAAGACGGAGTTGAAGTACGGATCATGGTGGATCTATCAAAGTCAAGAGGTAACCAATCAATCAGACAAGCAGCATAACAAATAAAGGAAAATTTCTTAGCTGAAGCAAACCGAGTTGGAAAGGGCTTTACCTGCTCAAGGACCATCAGGTCGAGTTGGGACCTCAAACCCATCTCTAGGTGCTTCAGGCCCACATCACGGTGCCGGGCATGGTTCCAGTTGCTAAGAAGAGGGTAGGTGAATGCATCCGAGTGGAGGAGCGGGCCTAGGATGAAAGTGGTGGTACCCCCACACCTAAGAAGAGCAGTGTGCGAGAGAACAAGTCAGCAACATCCAAAGATCATCCGAGTAGAACTGATAAAAGCAAAAGGTTAGGGATTACCTCCAGGGCCACCCAAAAGCCAATGACGGATTTGGCGTCCCCGATGGCGGCCTAGGCTATGCCGTACATCAACCAGGCGTATCCAGCCCCGCCCCAGTCATACCTATGGACCTCGCCCCAATTGTCCATAATGCTCTGGAACGCTAGGCTGACTTGGCTACCGCTCGCATTGGCAAAAAGGGTCTTACCCAACAAAAGTAGGAGAGTGATGCAGGCCAGGATGATCGCCCGCTCAGGCGTAATGTAGAGCACCCTATCTAGCTGTCCCAGATCCACCAACTCATCAGCCGTATGGAGCGCGAATAACCAAGTCATCTTGACCTCGGTCCCATGTATCTGCTCACGAGGGGGATACGCCCCTATCATCCGGATAATGTCGTCCTTGCTCGGCACTGTGAGACTAGCTATCGGTATGCCCCCCACCCTGATGCCAGTAATCATTGCCCAATCAACGGGCGTCAAGGCCATCTCAGCGTACGACATATGAAAGGTCATCGTCTCAGGGTGGAACCGTTCAATCAATGCCTTCAAATACGCAGCATCGGCCCTCATAGCGGGACAAGACAGAAACTCCCCAAAGCTCACCTGCACCAGCAAGAACTTCACCACAGGGGGGGACATAGAGGTAGAAATCATGGAAATCAAGCCACCTCTCATGGAATACGATGGAGGGGAGGTCCTACATCCAAAGGAAAGTGCATCAGATCATGGAGACAAAATAAATCCCTCTTTTATGTTCAGAAAAACAAAAGTTAAAAATAAAAATCCCTCCTTTCTTTATACCTCTAAAAACAAAAAAAATCCTTCTTTTATGATCACAAAAAAAAAAAAAAACAAACAAACAAAAAAAACAACTCTAAAAACAAAAAAAAAACCAAAAAAAACACCGTTCTTTTATGCTCATAAAATCAAAAACCAACAAAAAAATATATAATAATAATAATAAATAATAGAGATAAATCGATTCCTTAGTTAGTTTCCCAAAAAAAAAAGAGAGAAAGAACAAAAACAATAAAAACCAAAAATAAACTCCTTTTCCTTAGTTAATTTCCAAAAAATATACAAAAACCAAAAATCATCTTCCTTAATTAATTCTCAAAAGGAGAAACTGAAAATCCCCTTTTCCTAATAAGTTTTCAAAAAATAGGGACCAAAAATCCTTGCGTTATGTTCAAAATGAAAACACAACAAAAAACAAAACAACAAAAACAAAACTCCTTCTATATGCACAAAAAAAAATCACAAAAAAAAAAAAA
Organism: Chloranthus sessilifolius; assembly: GCA_021018995.1. NCBI lineage: Eukaryota > Viridiplantae > Streptophyta > Magnoliopsida > Chloranthales > Chloranthaceae > Chloranthus > Chloranthus sessilifolius. Next base: position 73,140,822 of record CM037598.1, on the reverse strand, counting down.
ATATATATATATATATATATATATGAATATATTAGGCATCAATAAAGTCCACAAAATAACAAAAATAGGGCACCATTCATGAAAAATCATCCACGCACCATCAATGAACATGCATACAATAAAGATAAGTCATTATTCATCAAAGAATGCAAGATCATCATCATATGTGCAAGAAAAAAGCAAGGAAAATAAAAAAGAGGGCTTTTAATGGTTACCTTGAGAAGAGGATAGGGTCTTTGATCTCGCGTTACTCGGACGGTCAAAACGACGCGAGCGAATGCTGGCAATGGGGCACACATAGAAACAAAATAAAGGAACCCTAGGGAAGCTCTGGTTTTCGGTTTTAAGAGGGGGAAGAGAGAAATTTCAAAAATGTGCCCTTGCTGCCCGAACTCGAGCTGCTTAAAAACGAAACCCATCCAAGCTTGGAGCAACTAATAGTTACGCCAGGCAATTTTGGGGCCTTTTTGGCTTGGCGCAACTAATAGTTGCGCCAACCACTTAGGAGCGAGTCTTGGGCCTGGTGCGGGTCGGCTGCATGACCCAACCCCCCCTCTCTTTATTTGTTCCCCCCGACAGATGCACGCGCCTCCTAACGGTATGTCGATCCTCATTCGACTTACTAGGGAAGCCGTGCTAAGAATAAAATGGACGAGATCAATAGGCATCCTGATCCTACATAGAAAAATGTGAGAAAGTCTAAAAAATGATAAAAGGAAAAAAATTCCCACAGAAAAGCCAAAAATAATAGAACAACTCACATAAATGGTAGAATAATTCACATAAAATAATAGTACTAAAAAATATAAAAAAAATCACATAAAATAACAGCTTCAAAATAAAAAAATCACATAAAATGATAACTTGAAAATACCAAAAATCACATAAAATAACAGCTCCAAAATAAAAAAATCATCACATAAAACAATAGAAAAATCACAAAAATAAAACACATAAAATAACAACATATTTGTGTTTCCCCACAGAGTACGCACATGCGTGTCTTCAATGCTGTAAAATGTCAATGTTTATCTGCAATGCAACTGTGCAAAACTAATGTCCTAGATCTAAGGTTCGCCTTAGATCCATGGATCTTACTTCAAAGTAGGAGCAACGGTGTCAGTCATGATAAGACGGTCAATGTTTCGGTCAGGACGATTCCACTGCTAAATTGTTGAGCTAAGCGCTATGTCTTTGATTCATATGAATGTGAGAGTCTAGTCTTCAGATCTTTCACAAACTTTTCAGAGGTATGGACTCTTGGTGTGCACGGTCTGGGAGCGTGCCCTACGGGGTTTGAGGTCCGGATAACTCCGTTGAGAAAGGTCAATCCTTTGTTGAGACCAACCTGTTAAGAATGAGATTATGCATCAATCAAACTATGTGCAATCATGCATCTAGAATGGTTCATTTTCCCTTTATTTTCCGCAGGCTTAAAACCTGTATTGGCAGCGGTATCCATGTAAAGTGTGCGCCATGTGTCTGGGTATCTGTATGATGGTCGTTTGTTCCCATAAATTATACCCGGGTAGGTCCGAGTCGGGGCTTCAATCGCCTTTGTTGCTTATCACCCTTAATGGATGCATGATTATGCATAGTTAAATGATGTTTAAGATCATTATTGGCAGAGACTGGGATTGGATGTCCCTTTTGGGAGATACCTAATGAATGGTTTGACCTGATCAAGGTAGTTGAAGCTGGATGCTCTAGGTCATGTTGATATGGGACACATTTTTAAAAATGGCACGTACTCCCCAAAAGCGTTGCGACCTCTATTCGCTCCGCTCGGGTAGTCATGCAAGATAAATTTTGGGATTAATGGGTTCACCCAAAGACCTTGAACCCTGGTTCATGCAGGGGCACCCGTGACCAGTCAGATGAGGCAGTCAATGCCTGATTGGACACAAACTATGGAGCCTTACGTACTTGCGTTGCACCTATCTTTAATTGTAGGTCGATCACCCCTCCTACTTGCGAAGCTGTTGTATTCAGAATGAATCTTGAACATCAAATACCTTCAAAATCATCCCGAGAAGTGAATATTTTTCTGACTATAGGGTGTGTTCGCAATTCATCCCACCTCGGTTATACCCAGTAATGTCGCTAAGCGCTTGGAGACCAATTATCTTGAGAAACGAATGTTTAACCTGGCATACAGGGCTTTCATTTCCTCACCATGTTACTCACCTGATGTTTGATGTTTGTTCTGAATGCAACAGACCCGTCAGTAATGCCTTGAGCCTCTTTGGATGTCTCTTTTCTTTGGCATTCAATCATTAGTGATCAGATACCAAAGAGGGGCATCTGTAGACACCCAAATTTGGCCTAAGGCTCGATCGAGACACATTTCGAGAGAGGCGTACCTCCAAAATTTTGATGGCATGTATGAAACCCTTAGGACTCCTTTTAATCCTTAGGAATCATCTTAAATCCCTTAGGTACCTTCCCAAATCTCTTAGGAACCTTCCCGAACCCTTAGAAACTAATCCCAACCCTTAGAGCTCATTTCGGACCTAAGCCTAGCTTTCCCAAGTAATGGATGAAGGATGGTACACCGAGACTAGCTACAGACTTCTACTATGATCGAATCTTATACCATTGAAAAATAGAGGTCGTCAGCTTTTCAACGGTCTAAGAATCACCCCAATCTGAGCTGTGTATGTAAAGATATGGCGGTCCGAACTCGAGGGGCAAGGAGGTAATTTCAAGTGAACCCCCTTAGAGATTTGGCGCAACTAATAGTTGTGCCAGTTATAAGTAAGCTTGGCGCAACTATTAGTTACGCCAAGCCATCTCTCCCCAGATTAAGCCTGACGTAACTAATAGTTGCGCCAGCATTAAGGTGGACCCCATCTCGGGGAACCAACTTCTAGGCACTGTGCATGCACTGTTTTACTGTGCATATGTCTAGCGCAACTAATAGTTGTGTCAGGCATATGAATAGTGACCTCTATTTTTTTCCCTAAAAATTAAGATTAAGGTTTGACCTATTGACCATCTTAACCTTTGGGGTGTGTTTTGCTAGTTCTGTTGCACCCTTATGCACCCTATTTGCAACCCTTAAGTGATTTGAAATACCAACCTATCATCCGTCATTAAAACCACCTTCATACCTTTCCAAGCTCTCAAAACCCTAGGAAACCTTAGATGCTAGATTACCTAATTCCTAATCTTTCTTAGCCCCTAAGTAGCCTCCTAACCCACCCTTTTCCTATAAATAGAACCCCCCTCCCCTTGGATTAAAGGTTGAGAAATTTTGCCTAAGAGAGAAAGAGCTTAAGTGAGAAGATCTTTCTCCCTTTGGTACAACATTCCCATATAAAATCCAGAATTTCAAAACCTCCTTTGAGCCATATTTTCCACCTTAGATCCCCTAGTTTAGGTGTATGCTACCCATTTACCTTCCCTCTCTACTTCTTAGCTAGCAAGCCTTAGAGGTTAAAACTCCATTTTCTACCATACAAGCCTTCAAAAGCTCATCAAAGTAAGGCAACGCAAAGCTCTTCAACGGTGCAATAAGGGTCCGAGAGCTCCGGCTCTCTCCTCTATTCCTCTACCTTTTCGGTCATTCCTCCATCCTCCCATTTGTGTCGTTACGCCGCCGAATTTTTTGATAGGAACGGAGGGGCACAAATAAAATTTTAAGATCCATTTAGGCAAGAGGAAGCCTTTTTCATTTCATTTATATTATTGTTATTTTGGCCATTAGTAGAGACCACATTTAGCGGGTTGATTGGGTGCCTAACACCTTCCCAATCGATAACCGAAGCCCCTACCCAAGAGCCTTTGGTGTGGATTAGATTCAGAGTCATATTTGTGTCACTTTGGTGCTTATAAAAATAGTTTAGGTTTCCCGGGACACCAAAAGCTTCGGGTGGCGACTCTATATTGTTGTTAGTGAGCGCATCGTCGCGACGAGATCGTAAAAAATCCCACAGTTGCACACTTTCAATAAATTAAACTATTTTCCAGCTGTCTTTTATTGATAAATCATGTTTCTATATGTCATGGAATATATGTGAGTAAGAAATATTTATATGTTCATCTAGTTATTTTCCTATTGAGCTATGATGTAGCTCACCCTTTCAACTATATGTCATAGGTTCAGTGTTAGCTGCTGCTACTGCTTCGGGAGACGTTGACCCGAAGGACACTGAGTACGTGCTTGAGGAGGAGTCAAAGCCCCCTCCTGAGGAGTTCTTCTAAAAGACCCTCTGTGCACTTCGATTATTTTGTGAGAGAGATTGTACGGCTTGGTATGTCTAGCCTTATTTTGAGATAATGTAATTTTTATAATACATTCTTTTGGCGAACCATCTGGGGTGACTGTTGTTCATCATTGATGGTTCGGATTGATTCTTTTACTCATGCAGAGACACGAGATTAGAACTATCTTTTGGGCTACAGGTTCTAGCCTTATCTTATAGAAATGGAGATCTAATTCAGTATTTGTTCATATGTGCAAGTTTTTGCTTTCTAGTTATGTGGATATACCAAATGTTATATGCAGATATATGGGGCACGACCTCGAGGGTTGTGCCGATGACCCGGTTTTTAGGGTGCCGAAATCCGGGCTGTCACAAAAACCATTACACTAATATGCAAATTCTCAATCTTAGTCGTCAATTAAAATCAAGAACTTTTATATATTTACAAAGCAATAAATCTAAACTAGAAAGCAAATAACAAGATCGTTCATCTCTCAGTCATAGGCATCAATTGCTCTTGAGAAACTATAGATACTCTACTCTAATCTTTCAGTCTCCGACCACAGTCATCAATTGCTCTAAAAAAACTTTGGATATCTAAACTAAACTAAACTAAACTAAGTTTGATCTTTAGGAAACCCAATCTCAGTCGTCAATTGATGATGAGAATTCCTTCGATAAGTTTGCTCTCGATGTCAAGCCCTCTTATTTATAGCTCATAAGGGGTCGGTTTATATTATTCAAATTCTATTAAAAGTAAACTACTAAGAACAAAAGATTCCTCATATAACTAAACTTCTAATTCTAGTCTTCCTTTCTTTGGATTGGTGGACGCATGCAAGACTTTTATCCTTAATTTTAGTAGCAGAGATCTTCATGATTCTCTTGCCAATCTTCTCAGATCCGTGGAGTAGCAAACTTCTAATTTAAGAGATCTTTCTTTTTTTGCAGGGCTTTCATGTGATCAGCAGCAGTGGGAGCTTCAATATTACACAATCGTAAATATGATTACATTTTTCTTTAATGTAATTCCTCCCTCTTTCGTTCAATCGTATCTTAGTACGTTCGTTCCAGTTTTGAGTTTCTTCTGAGTAATTGTGAATATGATTTCTCTTCTTTCTTTCTTAAACTCCGTACTATCGCAAATACGATTTCACTTGCGACTAGCTTTCACATACGATTGGGATTGCATCTTCGAAAAATTGTCTTTCTTACAACGTTTTGAGTTCATTTTGGCAAAGATTAACACTTTGGGTCTATTATACTATCTGTTCTAAATATCTACACATTTGCATCTCATTAGTAGCAAACTGAGGTCTAGTATCACTAAGTTAAGGATGAGAAATTGATAAATTATGTGACTGATCACACCCCCAAATATACGTTTTACTAGTCCCTAACAAACAAGGAAATATAAAGTAATCTAAAAAATTGAAATGCTACTTTCATAGGGAGCACGATTGCATTTAGTAGATGTAACAAGCCTTTAAACCCCTAGGTGATCCCTAGAGGAGTTATAGTCTTCTGAAGGTTTTTAGTGAAGTTACCTATAAATTTCAAAATATTTTTAGATTTTTCTAAAATTTTCAAAAATAAAACTAACAAAAAAAAAATTGAACTAATTTTGTACACTAAAACACAGTTAATCATCACAGGTTTGTCTAGATTTTCAAAAATAAGATTCCATCAATCATGACTTCCCATCCTAGCAGTTATCCTTGATCAAATACACAACAATTTCAATTCAGGTAAAGTGTGGAGTGTGTTCGTACGAATGAAAGAATCTATTCATTATAAATTTTTTTAAACTACAGATTTAGAAAATATTTTCATCCAAATTCTCACTGTTGGCATACTCTAAAAAATATATCAAAATTTTTGGGTTCTCACAATATAATATATATGATGAATAATTCAAAGGATATTTAATAAGAAGATAAATCTCATGGATCAGATAATCAATTCTATTTCATATGTCTCCTGATTCTTCATAGTATTTATTACACACATCTCTACTAGGCTCATGCTTTTGTAAATCATGATTCAGAAAGGACTTTATTTTGGCTTGTAATGGGGCTTTGGGTTAAAAAGGTTCTAAAGAATGATAGAAAAGATTCATAAGTTCTGAGAATTTAGTTCATCTCTCACCGAATTTTCTTCTCTTTTTCTTTTTCTACTTTAGTAAGTATCCAAAAAGTTGGATAACTTCTTGCCATGTACTATTTTTCTTCTTTTATAAATCCCTTTTTCTTTCATTTTTTTTTTCAGATATCCTCTTGATTTTTTTATTCAGAATTGGAAGCTTTTTGCTTCTCTTTTTGTGGAATCGTAGGTATGATTTCTATTGTTTTCTCATATTTTGTTTTCTTTCATAAAAACACCTCTCTTTCTCAGCTGTATCTTTTTGCATATCCCTTCTCAAATCTAGCATACTCCTTCCACTCCCCTATTTCTCCCCTTTTTTTTAAAATTCTCAGAAGTACGAGAGTTAAAAGATCAAAAGCTTTGGGTAGTACATATGGTTAAGGGTTTATAAGAATTTGGTACAAAGAAAAAAATTAGTTTAGGCTCTAATATGGATTCAAGGGATAAATATATTTTGAGATTTTGGCTTTTTGGCATAAACGAATAAAAAAATGGCCTTAAATCATTTTCACGATTTACTAGTAAGAATACCATATTATTTTGATGCATATAACAAACAGTTCTTGAAAATCATTTAACACAATAATGGTATATTTGATTCAAATTTCAATAATATGAGATTTCATTAAAAGCATAGCCAAGAAGTTCAACAAATTAAAATTCGAATAGGAAGCAGTCTCTCTCAAGGGAAAGTAAATAAGATCAAATGCTAACTAGTCTAAATATTAAAGTTTCAAGCAAAGTATAATTTCAAGCATTCAATTTTTAATACAGTGTACAATGATCTCAACATGAATCGTAGTTGTTTCCTATCATAGATGTTGAACTTCTACTAAGATGATGGTTAAGGCTTTTGGAATCATAATTTTTTTTTCAATCATAACTCACATGTGATGGTTAAATAAATAAATAAACTAACCTAAAATCTAGAAACTACACTAAAAAAGAGAATTAAAACTAATTAACTCTAACTCAAACCAATGGGTGTTTTATAGGCCGTTCTATATGCCCATAGGGCATCATGCAATCTCATAAATCAATCTTTTCTATTGGGGTGAACAATTCTCTCCAATATCTTCTTTATTTTTCGATTAGAAACCTCCACTTGGCGACTAGTTTGCGGGTGATAAGGGGTTGCGATTTTGTGAGTAACAAAATATTTCTTGAGTAAACTCTCGAAATATCTATTACAAAATTGCTTCCCCCATTAGTTATGATGGCTCGTGGAGTTCCAAATCATGAGAAGACATTCTCCCTAATAAAAGAGATTACCACCTTATGGTCATTTGTCTTTGTGGCTGATGCCTCGACCCATTTTGAAGCGTAGTCGACAACCACAAGGATATTCATATACCCAAAGGAAGGTGGAAAGGGACCCATGAAATCTATGCCTCATACGTAAAAGGGCTTTATGACCAAGATCGGTTGGAGAGGTATCATGTTCCTTCGGGACATGGATCCTGCCTTTTGACATCGGTCACAGGCCAAAAAAAAGTTCTGGGCGTCTTTGAATAATGATGACCAATAAAACACTGATTGCAGGACCTTGACAGCCATTTTCTTTCCACCGAAGTGGCCCTTAAGTGTGACAAAATTATAAAATATTATGGGTGTCACTATCGGGAACATATTTCCTAATTATTTGGTCTGGGCATATTTTAAATAAATCTGGATCCTCCCAAATATAATATTTCACATTGAAAAGAATACATACCTGTCCTATTTGGACCAGGTAGGGGGAATCTTAGTTGTGGCCAAATAATTTACAATATTGGCATACCATGGTACCACCATTTGGATGACAAAAAGTTGTTCATCCGGAAAGGTATCGTGCAGAGATTCTTCGTTGATGGTTTCTAGCAACTCTATCCTAGATAGGTGATCAGCGACTACATTTTCGACTCCCTTTTTTTATCTTTGATCTCAAAATTAAATTCTTGTAAAAGTAGGATCCATCTGATTAGCCTTGACTTAGCATCTTTTTTTAACAATAAATTCTTTATAGCAAACTGATCGGAGAAGGTGGTGATCTCCGATCCCAATAAGTACTGTCAGAATTTATCTAATGCGAATACAACAACAAGAAGCTCCTTCTCTGTAGTTGTGTAATTCACCTGAGCTTCAATTAAGGTGCGGCTCGCATAATAAATTACATGAGGAACTTTGTCTTTTTGTTGTCCTAGGACTACACCTATTGCGTGATCATAAGTGTCATACATCACTTCAAAGGGTAGGGAGTAGTCTGGAGGCTGAATGATTGGTGCTGATGAAAGAAGTGCTCGAAGATTATTGAATGTGTCAAGACAGACATTGTCGAAGTCAAAAGGTACATCATTCGCTAACAGGTGACACATAAGTCTCGAGATTTTTGAAACATCTTTAATGAAGTGGCGGTAGAAGCCGACATGACTAAGGAAAGATCGTATCTGTTGCACCGAAGTTGGTGGGGGCAGATTTGCTATAATATCTACTTTGGCCTTGTCAACCTCTATTCCTCTTTTGGAGACGACATGTGCTAAGACTATGCCTTCTTGAACCATAAAATGGCTCTTCTCCCAGCTCAGCACTAAGTTTCCTCACATCTTTCTAGAACGAGGGCAAGGTGATCTAGACAAGTATCAAAGGTTCGACCAAATACCGAGAAATCCTCTATGAATACCTCAAGAAACTTATCTATCATGTAGGAAAAGATAGCCATCATACATCGTTGGAACGTTGCTAGAGCATTGCACAATCCAAAGGGCATGTGATGATATGCAAATGTTTCAATAGGACACTGAAGGTAGTCTTTTTTTTATCTTCCGGATATACCGAAACTTGATTATACCCCAAATATCCATCCAGAAAGCAGAGATACTCCTGACCCACAAATTTTTCTAAAATTTAGTCAATGAATGGTAATGGAAAATGGTCCTTGTGAGTCATCGAGTTCAGCTTTCGGTAGTCAATACACATGCGCCACCCTCTGGTTTTGCGTAATGGTACCAACTCACCGGCTGAATTCTCTCTAACTGTAATCCTATATTTCTTTGGGGATACTTGAATGGGGCTCACCCATTCATTATCAAAAATTGGATAGATGATACCAACATCTAGTAGTTTCAAGATTTCTTTTTGTACTATTTCCCTCATATTTGGATTTAGTCGTCGCTGACTTTCTCGGGAAGCCTTGGCATTGTCCTCCAGATGAATTCGATGCATACATATTGATGGATCAAACCCTTATGGTCAGTGACAGTCCACCCTATCACACGCTTGTGCTTCATAAGTATGGCCAACAACTTGCTCTCCTAAATTGTAGTGAGGGCAAAAAAAATGATTGCTAGAATAAAATGATTCAATACTCATATAATGTATAAAGTCTATCCATAAAAAATATATCAAATTCATAAACATGTGACTATGCCATTTTGGCTGCCTACGTACCCAAATCAGGATCAAGCCAACCGTAGTTTAAAATACATACCATTTTCATAATACATTTGATGCATAAGAGAGAGAGAGACCCATAATGCAGTAAGAGTCACAGACATCACTTAATCTGATAACCGCATCTTTTCACGTGGAAGCAATTCTATACGTCCCATTCCGTGTAAGGGAAACTTCCGGATCGAATGACTCAATCAAGTCTTGTGAAATCCCGTGAAGGTAACTACACCATGAGTAGAACGTAACATAGCTTAATCTTGTTATTGAATTCATAATTTACTTATATAACGTGTTAGAATTTCTTTATTTCCACAATTTACTTCTCGCATCATATCTTAACTTATTTCGGCAACGGCTTCAGTCCCGTAGCTTATCTTAACTTATCTTAGCTTATCTCGCTTGCGGCTTAGGTCCCGTGACTTATCTTATTTTATCTTATCTGCGGCTTAGGTCCCGCGATTATACTTTTAGGCTCACGGCTTAGGTCTCGTTAACCTTCATAAATTAGCTTAGCTTATCATCCTTATTCTTTACACTATAATATATCTATTATACTCAGTTTAAATCGTAAATTTAAAATAACTTGGGCACATAGATAATAGCCTAAGACTATGTATAGTAAGATAGGAATACCTACCGTTGATAGTTGGTTAACTCATATCACTGGATGCGAACATCCTACTATGTCACCGAAGGCCGTAGACCCTCTACTAATCACCGGAGGCAAATCTCCTACTAGTCACCGGAGGCGAACCTCCTACTAATTACAGGAGGCGAACCTCCTACTAATTACAGGAGGCAAACCTCCTAGTAATCACCGGAGGCTGCGGTCCTCCTAATACATCACCGGATGCAAGCATTTTACTAAATGGACTCGGTATTCAATATAAATCGTTAAATAACTCGATTGCTTAACAACTAAGAATAATTTTCGTGCGTCGTCTTTATTTTAGTCCGTACCATAGTTTCGTATAAGTTTAATTCATATTGAATCTTATTCTTATATGTCATCATATCGTAACTTAGCTTATCGACTGTATGTCATAGTATAAAAGAATATGATATATTAATAATAGAAGTTTGAAGAGTTAAATGAGTCTACGAATACCACCATTGTATCCGTAAGACTTAAGAACCCTAAGATAGCATCCTGATTAGCTGAAATCAGTCATCGAGATGAAAAAATATAATAACTATGTAGTAATTAGATTATTATAGTAAGAATTTATTTGATTGCTACTAATCTGTAGGTTATTAGGTCACGCGGATAGCGCCATTGCATTCAGAACACATCAAAACCTTAAGATATGTGTTGGCCGTGATCGAAATAGGTCTATATATGATAAATATATATAATTAAACTTCATAGGTTTAAAGGTTATTAAAAACCTTATATTATAATTTTCATTAATTAATTTTGAGTTTTTGGTATATTATATGTGCAAATGGACTGTGCCAATGCATCTGCACCACTGAAAAACCTCAATTTCAAGTCCTAATTTATTTTAAATGAATGTCAATATTGGAAAATATCTACTATTTAATTTTAACTTAAGTTTATAAACATTTTATACTTATAAATAAGGGATATTAACTTTTATGTCATAAATGATTAATCGCATAGCTAAACGGACAATGTCGTGTCCGGAACGCTAAAAAACCTTAAGATGTATCCCAGTTTCTTAAAATAAAGTTTGAATGATTTTTAAAGTTAAAAATACGTGTTTTCTATAGTTTCAAACTTTATGTTATAATATCAATTAATTGAAATAATTAATTAGGAATTTAATTCATCCAATCCGGTCCATCAGAAGGGGTAGCTCACTGTACCCAACTTCTAATTTTACTTCTAGGGTACCCTTATCGGGGAGTCAGAGTTTTGGTAAGTCAATGGTTGTTGGGCACTAATGACTACAGTTATTTTTCGGGTCCCATCATGTAATCTGAACCGTTAGATCTAAATATCACCCAATTTATGAGGGGGTGTTGATTTTCTGATGTGGGTCCACAGTCCCAAAATAATTAAATATAAACATATAGATAAGGGTGGTATTAGATAGGGGTTGCACCATTTTCTGGTGTAACTCCAAAGCATTAAATCAGAACCCACAAAAAAGGGCTCTACCTATTACCCACCTCCATGGGATAGGCGCCTTCTTCACCCTTCTACAGTGATCCTAATGGATCGAGGTCGGCCAATCCGATGGTGAAGAGCGCCGGCCGATTGGGCAGGTTGCAAGATTTAACTTTGGTCCTAAGGATTGGCCAGAGCATCCGTGATAACCGCTGGACAACAGTTGGCCCACCTTTTTTAGTTTTTTTTTTTTTTTTTTTAAATTTGCAATTGTAGAGCACAGAAAATGGAGAAGAAGTATTCTTCTTATTTTATTTTTTTTTGTTTGTTGTAGCCTCAATTCAAAGAGGAAGCAATCTGTAGCCTCAATTCAAAGAGGAAGCACTCTTCTTCACCTTTTTAAAAAAAAAAAACAGCAAAGTAGAAGAAGACGTCTTCTTCTTCATCATTGTTTATTTATTTATTTATATATTAGAGGAAGAGAGAGGAAGAAGAGTCCTCTTGTTTTTTTGGTTTTTTTTTTTTTTTTTTTTTTTGCGCAGGAAACGGGTGGAAAGGAGTCTTCTTCTTTTCCTTTTTTTCTTTTTTTTTTTTGTTTCCTTTTGCTGTAGCAACCATTCAAAGGAGGAGTCTCCTTCATCTCCTTCTTTCTCATTTGTTTTTATTTATTTATTCATTTATATATATATATATATTATTCGTATTTTTTTTTCTTCTTCTTCACTTGAGTTCCCTTAATGGAGGTTTAACAAAATTTTTTTTTTTTTTTTTTAAGAATAAACTAAATCTATAAAGTACTCTAAACTTTCCCCTATCTCGAATCCTAACGTTGCGAGTGAAGGTTTGCTCCAGGTCTTGAGCTTTTACCCCTTGAGTGCCATCCTTTGCTTTCTTCTTCTTCTTGAGTTCTAGAGAGAGGAAAGGTTCTAGGGAGAGAAAGTTTTCTAGAGAGAGGAGATCCTGGCTAAGACTTTTTTTTTTTTTTAGCGGAAGTGTTTTTATTTATTTATTTATTTATTTTACTAAATAGAGATGGCAATCTCGTATCCCTTAGGATCCGGTTGCCTTTGAGGCGTGGGCTCTATCCACTCTTGCACTTTCAAAATTTAAATAAAAAGTTTCTTTTTATTTTATTAAAGGGGAGGGTTCCGATGTTGGGAACTAACGCCCATCTTTTCTATTTGTGAACCTAAGATCACAAAATAAAAGCGGGCCGTTACATCCTCCCCAACTTATAAAAAAAATTTCGCCCCTGAAATTGACGTACCTTAGTTGAAAAGGTGTGGGTATAAGGCATGCACTTCTTCCTTTTCTCAAGTGGCTTCTACTGGAGTGTGATGGTCCCATTGTACAAGAACAAGAGGGATAATCGTTCTTTGTAAGGCATGCTCCTTTCGATCTAATATCCGTATTGGGTGTTCCACTACTGTTAAATCCTATTGTACCTCAATAGGTTCAATATTAATAGAGTGTGAAGGATCACGTTTATACTTTCGCAGCATTGACACGTGAAACACATTGTGAATGCCTTCAAGCTTAGGAGGAAGCTCCAATCTGTTAGTAACATTTCCCACTCGTGCTTTGATCGGGAACGGGCTGACAAACCTTGGGCTTAACTTTCCTTTTTCTCCAAATCTCATCATATCCTTGGTTGGTGAGATTTTAATAAACACCTGATCTCCAACCGGAACTCCACGTTTCGACGCTTTTGGTCCGCATAGCTTTTCTGACGACTTTGAGCAGTTTTCAACCTTTCTCTAATTACCTTAACTCTTTCAGTAGTCTGCTCGACTAAGTCTAGACTCAGAAACTTACGATCACTAACTTCTTTCCAACATAGTGGGGATCTTCATTTCCTTCCATAAAGAGCTTTGAATGGTGCCATCTGGATGCTTGCTTGATAGTTGTTATTGTAAGCAAACTCCACTAATGGAAAGTGTTCATCCCAATTGCCCCCGAAGTCAAGGATGCAGGCACACACATGTCTTCAATAATCTGGTTCACCCTTTCTATTTGCCCATCGGTCTGAGGATGAAAGGCCATGCTAAAATTAAATCGTGAACCCATGGCCTTCTGAAAGATCTCCCAGAAGTGAGAGGTGAACCTTGGATCTCTATCGGAAACGATGCTCACGAGTACTCCATGTAGTCGCACAATCTCCTGGATGTACATATTCACCATCTGATTTGAGCTAATCATTGTGCGATAAGATAGGAAGTGAGCTGACTTGGTGAGATGAATGACGATAACCCATATGGCATTATTCTTCTTCATGGTTCTCGAAAGACCTACGATGAAATCCATCGATAAATTTTCCCATTTCCACTTCGAAATGGGTAGGGGATGTAGTAATCCTGCAGGTCTTCTATGTTCTGCTTTCACCTGCTGACACACCAAGCATTTGGAGACATATACTGAGATGTCCTTTTTCATGCCATTCCACTAGAATTGCTTCTTTAGGTCTTAGTCGTCTTTGTACTCCCTAGGTGGATAGAATATTTCGACTTATGACCTTCTTCGAGAACTTGTTTCTTTATTCTCTCATTTTCAGGTACACAAATTCGACCTCTAAAGGTCAAAGCACCATCTCCTCTAAAGTAGAAGTCTTCATTCTATCCCTTGCGTACTAAAATTCCAATGTCAACTAGGTCATTATCGATGCCTTGGCTCTGAATAATCCTATCCAAGAGCAGAGATTTGATGGTTATTCTAACCACCAATCCTTTTTCGTCGATTTTGAATCTTGCCTAGATTCCATGGCTTGTTGACTCCTTAACATTTTCAAATCAATAAGTCTTGAGCCTTGATAGGTTTTTTGGGACATTGCGACTAAGGGCATCAGCAACTACATTAGCCTTTCCTGGATGGTAGTGGATTATGCAATCAAAGTCCTTCAAGGTTTCTATCCATCGTCGTTGACGCAGATTCAGGTTAGGTTGAGTAAGAATATATTTCAAACTCTTGTGATCAGTTAACACATCAAACCGGATCTCATATAAGTAGTGTTTCCAAATCTTGAGAGCGAACACCACAACTGCCATTTCTAGATCGTGAGTTGGGTAGTTCCTCTCGTGATTCTTCAATTGACGCGATGCATAGGCTATCACTTTGCGGTGTTGCATGAGGACACAACCTAAACCACTATAGGAGGCATCACTGTAGACTTCATAGCCATCATCCCCTGTAGGGATTGTGAGAACCGGTGATGATGTTAGTTGCTTTTTCAATTCAAGGAAAATGTCCTCGCACTTCTCATCCCAATTGAATCTGGTATTCTTTCGAGTCAACTTTGTAAGAGGCATAGCTAGACTAGAGAAATCTTTCATAAATTTTTGATAGTATCCTGCTAGTCCGATGAAACTTCAAATCTCGATAACACTTTTTGTCCTAGACCATTCTGATACGGCTCGTAACTTATCGGGATGTATTGAAATTTTTACCGCTGAGATAACATGTCCCAAAAAGGCTACTTTCTCTATCCAAAACTCACACTTACTAAATTTTACATATAATTGGTGCTTGCGTAAAACTTGCAGTGCAGATTTTATATGTGCTTCAAGTTCTTTATGAGTTTTGGAGTAGATAAGAATATCATCCACAAAGACTACCACAAAGCTGTCTAAATAAGGTTTAAAGATTCGATTCATAAGATCCATGAATGCGGCATTCGTCAATCCAAACGGCTTGACAAGAAGTTCAAACAACCTGTATCTGGTATTGAAGGCAGTTTTCGCAACATCTTCGGCTCGTACCCTCAGTTGATAGTAACCCGACCTTAAATTGATCTTGGAGAAGAAACAAGCTCCTTGGACTTGATTGAATAGGTCTTCAATTCTTGGTAGCGGGTATTTGTTCTTCACTGTTACCTTGTTGAGTTGTCTATAATCAACACACATTCGTAGTGAGTTGTCTTTCTTCTTTACAAAAAGCACTGGAGAAGCCCAAGGAGAAGAACTATTTCGAATGTATCCTTAAGTTAGTAGTTCGTCTAATTGAATTCTCGACTCTTTCAATTCGGTTGGGGCCATCCGATAGAATGCTCTAGAGATAGGAGCCGTACTCGAAGTTAAATCGATAGTGAACTCTATTTCTTACTCTGGTGGTAATCCCGGTAGCTCTTCAGGAAAGACATTTTGAAATTCTTTCACAATCAAAATTTTTGAAAGACCTGGTTTACCCATTTGTGATGAATATATAATGAATTTAGGAAAACTGAAATTTCTTAGGATTTGTGTGGATTCACAAGATGGTTATGGTTAAAGGGTTGACCCTATGGTTGAACCCATAGGTCGATAACTATAGTGTACTATTCTCTTCCACATGGTACCCAAGTGTGCCGGCAAAATAAATCCCACGTCAAGAATGGGCTGCTGCTATGTTTTATTTTGTTGTGCACTCGATATGGAGGTCCTAGTTTGACCGTTTCAATCCTGGGGATCCGACCAGTTTCTGACCTCGATCAAACCATGGACTCCCTAAAAAATCACATGCTTTATACATTTAACGGTTCACATTGATCCACATGTCCTTATTTTTATAAATTTTAGTACCCCAAATATGTGAATATATTTATTTACACTTATAATATTTCCTATGTTTCTTTATTTAAATCTGCTTTTACACTGGCTAAAGGGTCCAATATGACCCATTAAATTTAACGGACCACAAACCTATGGGCCGAAGTCCATAGATCGAAATAAAGGTCATATGTTCGTCTGTTGAATAGATGATCAGATTTGATTTAAACGGACACATTGCGGTACTTGCACCACTTAAATTCGTGCACATAACCACCAAAATTCTTGCATTCTATGCTTGTGGCACCTTAGTCTAGGGTCTGATTTGACCCTTCTAGACCTCAGGTTTTGGGTCGAATCAGGCCAGTGGTCAAAACCCACTTTTTCTATGACGCCACATGATTACCAAACCCGATGTCCCATATCCGATTTATTCAAATCCTTAAAATGGACGTTAGATATTGTATACGCCTTTATAGAAATTAAATCATTCAAGACCCCTAAACATCATAAAGGTCCATGGGCCTTATAGGCCTATCTAGTTTATGGACTCTTAATGGGCTCGTATATCCAATATAGCCAAACACGTGTTTTATAAAATTGTGAACCTAAACCTTTGGAATAGGCCCAACTCACCTTTTAAGCTTAGGACAACTATTTATATATATATTTTTTACCCACACTGTGAAGGTGTACATATCTCAAAAATTGTGCAACAAGGATCCGACGGTCAAAACTTGTTTGAGTCATACGAGAGTCAATCCTTAGCCAAATTCCATAAACGACCAGTCCGTTTCATCAGATTGACAAGATCTATCTGACGAGATCAGTGTAACATCACTTGAGTTACGAAATTTAGAAACTCATGTACCTTCATTGTAGGTTGTCTTTTTTTCTCTCTTAAAGATAAGCGAGGCGTCTGAATTACGAGTAATATTAGTTCCCTTATGGTAAAATGATCTCTTATTATATATTTCATTTGCATTACACGACATTTATCACTTAAAAGTACGTTAGGGCATATGTATGTTAATAAAAAGGAATAAGTTACGATACATGACTTTTAAGCCTTCATCACTGTGGGGTTTCCTTCACGATCACGTGAAACTTAGAATGTTGGTGTCCATGTACGGATGCAACCTCTCTATGGTAGTATGGGATGACACACGAAGTACATCCAGGTTACTACAGAATCCGTCCCTTGGAAAGTATGGTTTGTGAAGCCTATTGCACTGTGGCTCATTCAAATTAAGTTTAAGAAAGGATAGAATATGAACAAGTTAAGCTATGAGATGTTAAGAAAGTGGGGACTTAAGCCCACACAAATATGAGATCGGGGCGGAGACATAAGCACATAACCGAATAATGTTATGATATGTTAAGATACGCTGTGAAGGCCAGCTGAATATAAAATTAAGTTTCTACACGTGTCATGTCCTGCGTGTCACAGCAAAATTCAACGTCTGCAGCCGAGACGGGTCTTAAGAACAATATGATAGCTTTGTCTCAAACTAAGGGGACATTGTGGTTACTATGCGCGCAACCTCATCAGGCTGGATGGTGGTTTATGTTATGATATAGATGTTAGGTGATTATCTACACGTGAACCTCGTGTGATAGGCTCAAGCAGCGATCCTGACACAGGTCATTTAAGCAAGATAAGTAAGATACGAAGTACGTTGTATAGGCGTATAGAGTAATAATAAGAATTTCGATATGTCACGTAAGTTAGGTTGACAAGACAAGTAAGAAAAGTGTTAAGCATCATATGCATTGAAATTTGACATGTTCTTTCAATTTTATAGCTTTATAGATACGAAATGCTTATGAAAACTTTTATTACATTGTTTTTATGAAATTATAAAAGATTCACTTCCACTCACGAAGTTGCACCCATGACCACCTGGGTAGATTGTGGTGGATCGATTGTACAACCCACTGAGTTTATGTGATTTAGTACACTCACCCCACAAAAAACTAACAGATGCAGGTGAAGATATGGACTACACTGCTTGGTAGACTTGATGCATTAGAAGATGATATGAATTACCGCATCTTCCAAGGAAGATGATAGGGATCACAGACATCACTTAACCCGATAACCGCACCTTTTCACGTGGAAGCAATTTTATATGTCCCATTCCGTATAAGGGAAACTTTCGGATCAGATGACTTAATCAAGTCTTGTGAAATCTCGTGAAGGTAACTACACCATGAGTAGAAAGTAACATAGCTTAATCTTATTGTTGAATTCATAATTTACTTATAACTTGTTAGAATTTCTTTATTTCCATAATTTACTTCTCGCATCATATCTTAACTTATTTCGCCAACATCCTAAGTCATATGGTTTATCTTAACTTATCTTAGCTTATCTCGCCTGTGGCTTAGGTCCCGTGGCTTATCTTGACTTATCTTATTTTATCTTATCTGCAGCTTAGGTCCCACGATTATACTTTTAGGTTCATGGCTTAGGTCCCATTAACCTTCATAAATTAGCTTAGCTTATCATCCTAATTTTTTACACCATAACATATCCATCGTACTCAGTTTAAATCCTAAATTTAAAATAATTTAGGCACATAGATAATAGCCTAAGACTATATATAGTAAGATGAGAATACTTATCATCAATAGTTAGTCAACTCATATCACCGGATGTGAACATCTTACTATGTCACTGAAGGCCGCAGACCCTCTACTAATCACCGAAGGTGAACCTCCTACTAGTCACTGGAGGCGAACCTCCTACTAATCATCGGAGGCAAACCTCCTACTAATCACCAGAGGCTACTGTCCTCCTAATACATCATCGGACGTAAGCATCCTACTAAATGGACTCGGTATTCAACATAAATCATTAAATAACTTGATTGCTTAACAACTAAGAATAATTTTCATTCGTCATCTTTATTTTAGTCCATACCATAGTTTCGTATAAGCTTAATTTATATTGAATTTTATTCTTATATGTCATCATATCGTAACTTAACTTATCGACCGTATGTCATAGTATAAAAGAATATGATATATTAATAATAGAAGTTTGAAGAGTTAAATGAGTCTACGAATACCACCATTGTATCTGAAAGACTCAAGAACCCTAAGATAGCGTCCTGATTAGCTGAAAGCAGTCATCGAGATAAAAAAACTATATTAAATATGTAGTAATTAGATTATTATAGTAAAAATTTATTTGATTGTCGCTAATCTATAGGTTATTAGGTCAAGCAGATAACGTCATTGCATTCAGAACACGTCAAAACCTTAAGATAGGTGTTGGTCGTGATCGAAATAGGTCTATCATATGATAAATATATATAATTAAACTTCATAGGTTTAAAGGTTATTAAAAAACTTATATTATAATTTCCATTAATTAATTTTAAGTTTTTGGTATATCATGTGTGCAAATGGACTGTGCCAATGCATTTGCACCACTGAAAAACCTCAATTTCAAATCCTAATTTATTTTAAATGAATGTCAATATTGGAAAATATCTACTATTTAATTTTAACTTAAGTTTATTAATATTTTATACTTATAAATAAGGGATATTGACTTTTATGTCATAAACGATTAATCGTACAGCTAAATGAACAATGTCGCTCCTGGAATGCTGAAAAACCTTAAGATGTATCCCAGTTTCTTAAAATAAAGTTTGCGTGATTTTTAAAGTTAAAAATACGTGTTTTCTATAGTTTCAAACTTTATGTTATAATATCAATTAATTGAAATAATGAATTAGGAATTTAATTCATCCAATCCGGTCCATCGGAAGGGGTAGCTCACTGTACCCGACCTCTAATTTTACTTCTAGGGTACCCTTTTCGGTGAGTCAGAGTTTTGGTAAGTCAATAGTTGATGGGCACTAATGACTACAATTATTTTTCGGGTTCCATCATGCAATCTGAACCGTTAGATTTAAATATCACCCCAATTTATGAGGGGGTGTTGATTTTTTTATGTTGGTCCACAGTCCCAAAATAATTAAATATAAACATATAGATAAGGGTGGTCTTAGATAGGGGTTGCACCATTTGAAGAAGGTCATAAGTCAAAATATTCTATCCACCCAGAGAGTACAAAGATGTACCAAGACCTAAAGAAGCAATTCTGGTGGAATGGCATGAAAAAGGACATCTCAAAATACGTCTCCAAATGCTTGGTGTGTCAGCAGGTGAAAGCAGAACATAGAAGACTTGCAGGATTACCACATCACCTACCCATTCCGGAGTGGAAATGGGAAAATTTAACGATGGATTTCATCGTAGGCCTTCCGAGAGCCATGAAGAAGAACAATGTCATATGAGTTATTGTCGATCGTCTCACTAAGTCAGCTCACTTCCTACCTTATCGCACAATGATTAGCTCAAATCAGATGGAGAATATGTACATCAAGGAGATTGTGCAACTACATGGAGTACCCGTAAGGATCGTTTCTGACAGAGATCTAAAGTTCACCTCTCACTTTTGGGATAGCTTTAGAAGGTCATGGGTTCACAATCTGATTTTAGCACGACCTTTCATCCTCAGGCCAATGGGCAAACAGAAAGGGTTAATCATATCATTGAAGATATGTTGTGTGCCTGCATCCTTGACTTCGGGGGCAATTGGAATGAACACTTGCCATTAGTGGAGTTTGCTTACAATAACAGCTACCAAGCAAGCATCCAGATGGCACCATTCGAAGCTCTTTATGGAAGGAAATGTAGATCCCCACTATATTGGGAAGAAGTTAGTGATTGTAAGCTTCTGGGTCCAGAGTTACTCGAACAGACTACTGAAAGAGTTAAGGTAATTAGAGAAAGGTTGAAAACTATTCAAAGTCGTCAGAAAAGCTGCGCGGACCAACAACGTCGAAACGTGGAGTTCCACATATGTGGTGACTCTTAATTAAATATCTTTATTTTGGAATCGTATTGAAAAATGATCTTAAAATATAGCACGCTCCTTGATGATTTTGTTCTTAGGTTGGAGATCAGGTGTTTGTTAAAATCTCATCAACCAAGGGTGTGATGAGATTTGGAGAAAAAGGAAAGTTAAGCCGAAGGTTTGTTGGCCCGTTCCCGATCAAAGCACGAGTGGGAGAAGTTACTTACAGATTGGAGCTTCCTCCTAAGCTTGAAGGCATTCACAATGTGTTTCACGTGTCAATGCTACGAAAGTATCAACATGATCCTTCACACATTATTAATATTGAACCTATTGAGGTACAGAAGGATTTAACAGTAGTGGAACACTTAGTATGGATATTAGATCGAAAGGAGCATGCCTTACGAAGAAAGATTATCCCTCTTGTTCTTGTACAATGGGACCATCACACTCCAGTAGAAGCCACTTGGAAAAAAGAAGTGCGTGGCATATACCCACACCTTTTCAATCAAGGTACGTAAATTTCGGGGACAAATTTTTTTTTATAAGTTGGGGAGGATGTAATGCCCCGCTTTTATTTTGTGGTCTTAGATTCACAAATAGAAAAGATGGGTGTTAGTGCCCAACACCGAAACCCACTCCTTTAATAAAATAAAAAGAAAATTTTTATTTTAAATTTTGAAAGTGCGAGAGTGGATAGAGTCCATGCCTCAAAGGCAACTGAATCCTAAGGGATACGAGATTGCCATCTCTATTTAGAAAAAAAAATAAATTTTAAAACACTTTCGCTAAAAAAAAAAAAGTCTTAGCCAGGCTCTCTCTCTCTCTCTAGAAAGCTTTCTCTCCCTAGAACCTTTCCTCTCTCTAGAACTCACGAAGAAGAAGAAGAAGCAGAAAGCAAAGGATGGCATGTGATTATACTTTTAAGTTCGCGGCTTAGGTCCCGTTAACCTTCATAAATTAGCTTAGCTTATCATCCTTATTCTTTACACCATAACATATCCATCATACTCAGTTTAAATCGTAAATTTAAAATAACTTAGGCGCATAGATAATAGCTTAAGACTATGTATAGTAAGATGGGAATACCTACCGTCGATAGTTGGCCAACTCATATCATCGGATGTGAATATCCTACTATGTCACCGAAGGCTGCAAACCCCTCTACTAATGTCACGATATAAATTAATAACTAAGTCGCCCATGACAACCATATGTCCTGATAATAAGCGATCCAACATCACTATTAAATGCAATTAAAATGATGGCAAAATAAAGTAAAGACATGATTTATGAAGTCTCTCAAACTACTCACTAGAAGCAAAACTAAATAACGGCCTAATCTTCAAATCCAATAAGAGTAATCTCCTGCATTAGAAAAGCTTCACAAATTAAAACTATGAATATACAAAACATAGTAGTTATAATAATTTCAAATAAAATATTCGACCATACTTACGAAGAAATCAGATAGTTGGGAAATGAACTTTGGGATTCTTGTCAATGGCATCCTCTTCTACGAAATCTTCCTCGCAGCCCTCCTGATCTTGATTGGTAGAATCTGTCGACATAAAGTCGGAGGGTGAGCAAATTTTCTATGGTGCTCAGTAAGGGTATTTAGCGTACTCCATAGATCAAGTTTAGACTTAACATGGGCCTTCAACTATCATATCTCAATGCATGTGTTTAACCTTAAGCTTATTGTGTTTCATATATAAGTTGTATTATTTTACTTGGATATGGAGAACTTATAGTCCTTGTTTGACAAAACTCAGGGAAATAATTTTTTTTTTTTTTACTTTACATGGGATTGTAAATAAAATAACTCATGGGAAGTTTTATTTTTAAAATTTTACAATAGTTTGATTTTATTTTTTTTCAGCTGTTTGGCTATATTGTACAAAATTAGTTTCCTATGGCACCATTCTTCACACCATGTGAACCTGTAATCTCACCTCATCTCATCGGGCTAAAATGCATTAATCGCTTTGAATTAGAATATATTTTTTTTGTCCCAACTTTTTACAAGATGAGTCTTGAGATCATGGGCATACACTCAGATAGTTAGTTTTTTATTCCATATGGTACACATCGCAAAGAGTAACTCTAAACTCGTGAGACATACATCAAGCTCAAATACAAATCACGGATCATTTTTTAGAATGGGTGCCACATGGAATAAAAAAATCGTCTAATGATATACCCATCATCTCAAGATGCATCATGTGGAAGATTGAGATAAAAAACAATCTCCTTTGTCAGATTCAAAGCAGTCAATGCATGTTGGCCGGAGGAGATGGTGGAAGATTACGATTTTACAGTGCAAATTAATGGTACGATTATGAGGTGAGGTTACATCTAAATCATCTGATATAAAGGTCATGGTCTATAGATCTATGACGCAAAAGAGTGGTGCAAAACTCAATCTCTATCATATGATTCGATAGAATCAACTGTTGAATCATATAATGGCTTTGGAGAGCATTGAGTCATATGATAAAGATTATGCTTGGTGCCATTCTTTTCACTTATGATCTTTAGATCATAGCCTTCAAATTAAGTGGCTTAGATGGTTGGGTTACATTTATTGGCATCGCTGTTTATGGGAACCTCTGTTCGCGTCCATGCGTTTTCTAAAAGCGCTCACGTCCCAGACCCATAGAGGTACCTACCCTATTCTTTAAGGAGTTGGAAGTGGTTCTAGATGTAGATGCTTTCTCTAAACCCATAGAGGTACCTACCTGATTCTGTAATGCCATGAAAACAGACCAACATAAATCTTACTATTAAAGCTATTGAAAACCTTGAATAAGACGATGGAGATCGTTTTTTGTTCTCATCGTATAGCATGATCATTCACTTTTGGAGATGTGTGCCTTGTGGAATCACACTTGACCGTCTGATAGGTGGCCATGATTTTAAGCTCTATTGTCTGGAATATTGGGATAAAAAATGATCTCCATCATGTGATTCAATGCAGTCAATGCCTTTCAAAGGTGGAAACTTATTCAGTTGGTGTAGTCTGTGCAACCGTCGGATCTAACCACCGAAAGATATAGGTTTGTGCAATCGTCATATCTAACCATCGAAAGATGTAGGTTTGTTTTTAGGTACCTCTGTTTGCACCCATGCATTCTTTGAAAGTGCCCTCGTTCCAGACCCCTTGAAAATCATTGATTTCTTTTAATTAGATTATGGAGATTGTGTTTCACCCCCGATCTTCCACATAATAGATCTTGAGATCATGGTGCACTGATCTGACGGCCAATTTTTTATTCCAAGTGTCACAGATCTCCCAAAAATGGCCCCAAAATCACATTTGGGTGTGATTTGAGCAATATGATTCAAGGGCCATATTTTGGGGATATGTGACACATGGAATAAAAAATCGACCGTCTGATAGGTTCATCATGATCTTAAGATTTATTATGTTGAAGTTCAGGGTGAAATATGACCTCCATCATCTAATTAGAAGGAATCAATGGTTTACAAGGGGTATGGGACGTGGGCACAAATGGAGGTAGCCTTCGTTTTTTCCCGCAACATGGGCTAAAAATAGTTTCAGTAGATTTTTAGCTGAAAATATTTTATGAGTTATTTTGACCTATTTCCCATATAAGTAGGACCCACTTAGTTCCCCAAACAGCTGGTAATTCACTTTTAGTTTAAAAAATCCAAATTTCCATGGGTTTTTTTATGAAATCGGGTTGCCAAACAAGCCCATAGTGTCTATCACATCTGACAATAATTTTCAGAAAATATTACTAATAAAATGATTCAATAATCATGTAATGTATAAAGTCTATCCATAAAACATATGTTGAATTCATAAACATGTGACTGTGCCATTTTGACTGCCTACATACCCAAATCGAGATCAAGCCAACCATAGTTCAAAATAAATACCATTTTCATAATACATCTAATGCATAAGAGAGAGAGAGACCCATAATGCAGTAAGAGTCACAGGCATCACTTAACCCGATAACCGCATCTTTTCACGTGGAAGCAATTCTATACGTCCCATTCCGTATAAGGGAAACTTCTGAATCGGATGACTCAATCAGGTCATGTGAAATCCCGTGAATGTAACTACACCATGAGTAGAAGATAACATAACTTAATCTTATTGTTGAATTCATACTTAAGGGTGTTGAGAAGTGATTTCAGATCCAAGGATGGTGCTTTTTCAATGGATGGTAGCAGCGGTTCGCTGGAAGTGGTGGTTAGAGGTTCTACCCATGGCTTCCAAGTTCTTGTTTGGGAATCAAGGGAAGAGTTGTCTAACGAATAAGCCACCTCTTCAGATTGTAATTCAAATTCTCCCAAATTCGAGTACCACAATATAGTTTGAAGTGCCTCCTTAGATAAGGCTAGAGGCACAACTTCTTCTACCTTTTCTTTGATCTCAACCACACTGAAGCGTTCCTTGTCATCAATCTATGCCATCTGGTTCTTTGTGGAGAAGGCATTTAATTGAATTTGCATATCTCCAAAAAAAACTTTCATCACACCGGTTTTATAATTAATGTAAGCATTGGTCGTGGCAAAAAATGGTCTACCGAGTATAACGGGAACTTGTCTTGGAGATTTCGAACTTGGTTCCATGTCTAATACCAGGAAATCGATAGGAAAAACAAACTTGTCCACTCCAACCATGACATCTTCAATGATTCCAACCTGCCTTCTTTCTGATCCGTCGGCTAACTGAAGAGTTATCAATTTTTAGTCCCGGTTTCTCATATACTGAGTATGACAATAGATAAACACTGGCCCCCAGATCTAGGAGTGCCTTATTAATGGCATGGTCACCAATAATACACGGAATTGTGGGTACTCAGGGATCTTTGAGCTTAGGTGGAGTTTTGGCTTGCAAAACTGAGCTTACTTGCTCTGTTAAGAAGACTTTTTGTGAGACATTGTTTTGCCGTTTTTGCTTTTGCGTGCACATCTCCTTCAGAAAATGTATGTAGGCTGGGACTTGCTTGATTGCCTCTAGAAGGGGCAAATTAATCTTCACCTCTTTGAAGATTTCAGTAATTTGTTCTAATTCTTTGAGATTTTTATCAAAGGGAGACAGTGCACCGAAAGCATTAGGAAAGGGTAACTTAGGTACATAAGGAACTTATGTTATAGAGTTAGATGCACTGTCATTATTTTTTTTTTGTTTTTCATTTTCTGAATTTTTTAGTTTTTCTTGTGGTGGAACTTCTTCAATGGCTTCATGCTCTTTTCCTTGGTCTCAGGGATAACCACTGGTGTAGGCATCTCTACCCTATTGTCAATAGTTCTGTCACTTCTTAAGGTCTGGACAGCTTGGATATATATTTTGAGAATTGGTATATTCCCCTCATAAAATTGTCCTCCCAAGTTTTTCACTGATCATGAACTCGCTTGGTTACTCTCTCGTTCCACACATTGCGTAGCTAGGTGCCCAATTTGTGTTTCTAGATTTGTAATGGATTGAGTGCAAGAACGTAATTCTTGAGAGATTTGGGTAAGTTGAGATAACTCCCTAGAATGTTGGTGCGCTTGTTGTTGCAGATCTTGGAGGATCTGGACAATAGTAGCATCATCATTACAATTCAGAGGACTAAGTTGTTGTTCAAAAGATTGATACGGGGCATATGACTGTGGGAAATTCTAAGGATATTGTGGTTATGTATAAGATAATTCTTATTGAGTAACCCTCAGAAAGCCAGAATAATTTCCCCACTGAGGATTATAAGAATTCTCATAATTACCCCACTGAGATACAAAGGCTTGCTCTATTTCTATTGCATCTGGACACAAGGGGGCAGTTGGGTATTCCATTGGGACATAGGTCAGGTTATAACTTGGCCAAAAATATTCATCATGGACTTGCATGGCCATATATTTTTTTGTGCTTTTTAATTTTATTTGATATTTATTTTAGAAAGCAGGGAGAGAAAACAAATTTGAGCCTCTAGCTTCTATTGTTAGAAGAAGTGTTGAAACCTTTGATCCGCTTCTCCAAAATAAAACCTTCAAAAGGTAAATAAACAATTAAAGAAAATAAAAATAGAAAAGAAAGAGGTTTGAAAGATAAATATCAGCTTTTAGACTTCTACTGCTTCCCCAACAGTGACACCAAAACTTTTGACAGCTCTAAAATTACGTTCTGCCTTAACCTGTTGAAAGCGCACAATGGAAATCATAGCACTAGAGATCGGATCGTTCCCACGAGGACGGTTGAGAATCTGAATGCTTTTATTTGTCTTTAAAGAATAAAAAATGGTTGTTTTCAATTAAACTAAGATGCAAGAAAATAAATCTAAATCATCAAACTTCTAGATTATGGTCGTCAATCACAATCTTTCAGTTCTCGAATATTTATAAAATTAAAATACCGTTACACTATATCTAAGCCTTCTAGAATTCGATCGTCAATCGAAAACTTGAATTCTTTTAATATAGATTTATACTAATTAGCAATCTTCCAGAAATTTAGGAGTCAATCAAACACTAGAAAATTAAAGATGGAAAAAAAAAATCATTAAAATAACCTATAAATTCTCAATCTTAGTTGTCAATTAAAATTAAAAACTTTTAGATGTTTACAAAACAGTAAATCTAAACTAGAAAACAAATAAAAAGATCTTTCATCTCTCAATCACAGGCGTCAATTGCTCTTGAGAAACTACGAATCCTCTACTCTAATCTTTAAGTCTCCGATCACAGTCCTCAATTGCTCTAAAAAAACTTTGGATATCTAAACTAAACTAAACTATGTTTGATCTTTAGGAAACCCAACCTCAGTCGTCAATTGATGATGAAAGTTTCTTCGATAAGTTTGTTCTCGATGCCGTAGCTCATAAGGGGTCGATTTACATTATTCGAATTCTATTAAAAGTAAACTACTAAGAACAAAAGATTCCTAATATAATTAAACTTCTAATTCTAGTCTTTCTTGCTTTTGATTAGTAGATGTGCACAGGACTTTTCTCTTTAATTTTAGTAGCAGAGATCTTTAGGATTCTCTCGCCAATCCTCTCAGATCCGTGGAATAGCGGACTTCTAATTTAAGAGATCTTTTTATTTTTGCATGGCTTTCATTTGATCAGCAGCAGTGGGAGCTTCAATATTACACATTCGTAAATACAATTGCATTTTTCTTTAATGTGATTCCTCCCTCTTTCATTCAATCGTATCTCAGTACGTTTGTTCCAATTTTGAGTTTCTTCTAAGAAATTGTGAATACGATTTCTCTTCTTTCTTTCTTCCACTTCATACTATCGCAAATACGATGTCACTTGCGACTTGCTTTCACATACAATTGGGATCATATCTTCGAATAATCATCTTTCTTACTACATTTTGAGTTCATTTTGGCAAAGGTTAACACTTTGGCTCTATTCTGCTATCTGTTCTAAATATCTGCACATTAGCATCTCATTAGTAGTAAACTGGGTTCTAGCATCACTAAGTTAAGGGCGATAAATTGGTAAATTATGTAACTAATCAATAACATTGAATTCCCCCCCAAGCAAATAGGGTGATCCCATCTAGTTGCTATAGCAGCTAGCTCTAACCAGAAATCACCCCGGTATCTTTCATCCGATGACCCGTAAATGCCATAAATGACCAAATTTTGCCCGTGTTTCTATTTCGAAGAACAACTAAAGCAGAGTAAAGACCCACCTCCTCATCAACTTTGTCTAACATTAAAGTATTCTAGGCAACCAGAATGCCTCTTAAGGCACCAGCGGAATCAACCCCAATCCATCCCCAACGGTTGCCTCCATGCACAGATGCAACTTTGATCCTATCTGATCTGTGCCAAAATATCACTATATTTCGCACCCAAATATTGACACTTAGCCATCCGATGAAAGATATCTGATGATTGTTGTATAGTTTTAGTGGCTTCAAGTGTTCTTGACCATTGGATCTTGAAAGAGCATAATTGAGCGTAATTAAGGGTTACATGGGAACATTAGACCATGGAACCAACGAAGCACCGAAATCTGTGAAAGAGAATTGATTGGTTCACAACCACGAGAATAAAGATGATACAGGCCATCATCTATCGATTGAATTTCAGGATTCAATCGATTGACTTGATGACAACTTTTTCCCTCTTTGAAATTGAATTTAAATTTACTCAATCAATTGAGACTTGTAAATCAATTGACTAACTTCAAATTCAAATGAATCTGCCAAAACATAAATTTTGAAAATCAATCGATTGATTCTTACAATTCAATCGATTGATCCGTTTAAGGAAGTTTTTCTATCCGCACCTTATATAAACAAAGCTATGTTTAGGGTTTTGGGGGCTTCTTGGGTGGCTAATTTTCTTAGGTTTTTCGAAGATTTTCTTTTGTGTTGAAGCTATAGTTTGTAATTAGGAATTAATCTCAGATCATTATACCATCATTTTACTACAAGCGAAACGAATCGTTAAAAATGTGATTATTGATTCGACATATCCTATCCTAACACTATGATGGATTCAATCATGACATGAATCATGCGAAAGGAATTAGCCTAAAACTTTGAATCCTAAGATTCTAGTGGAGACTAAAAACCTGTAAACTTTATAGTCAATTTCTCGTTCCTGATGAGTGCTAAAATAAATTCAGAGTATCTTTGTAATTTGTGCTTACTTGTTTAAATCTCATACATTTTTCATTGGTTTGATTACTTTGCAATGTTATATCATTGGGCTAGAACACAATGTGTTTGAACTCAAAACAAATAGGCATCGTTATCACCTTTTGAGGAAATGATCGAAGGCAATCTTTGGCTCGTTTGAACCTAAAATGCCCCACCTCACACTAATTTACCTTTTAGCACCCCTTTTGAACTTTGTTGAAAATTTTTACCCTTAAAATACTTCTTGTTAAGCCACACTAACCATACTCCGATACTATCACTGAAAATTAAGCCTTAATCACCAATCTCTGAAAATTCGAAAGAGAGGAATGAGAAGCAAATGAAAAGAGAGTACGTGGAGAGCTGTGATAATAGATACCATTGGGAGCATAGGGTAGAAATATTGATGAAAAAGAGAGAAAAGAAAAAAAAAATGTATGAATGAAAGAGGTAGAAAAATGAAAAGAAATAAAAAAATATATGAGGTGATGTCAAAAAAAAAGAAAAAGAATGAATGAAAGAAAAGAGAGTTGAGAAAAATAGAGAAAAAGTCCGAAAAATTCGAAAAAGAAAGTGAAAATAAGAAAATCAAATATGTTTCTTTTTCCGATTTCTCAGAGAAATTTGAATCATATTTCCCTTTCTTCCATAACCTTCACCTGAGCCCCATTACAATCTTAGAAAAGAGCTTCGTGATTCGATCTTGGTTGGTAAATACTTTGTGGAGAGTGGTGATGCAATGACTATGGTACTTGGTATAACACGCTTAGGATACAAACATCATTCCTGATGAGATTATTTTTTCTTTGATGCACCATATTTCTTGTATCATGTGAGGATCTTTAATTTTTTTTATAATTCTCCTTCTCACATATGTGTGAAAAAGTAACCCATTCATCGAAGCGATTTCATTTTGAGTGTAAATCTAAAGTGAGGATTAGGTCGAGACATATGACCCAAAGATTCCTTGTTTGGGCTTGTTCCCTGACAGAAAGATTTTAGTATTGGTAAGCACACACAATACTCTAGGAATGAACGAAATGATCATCGGAAAAATAAAGCATTAAATTAATCTGAATGGGCATTGATAAGATTAGCATGGTTGTGTACTTGTAACTAAAGCTTTGCTGGTTACAAACAATTGATATGTGAAAACTAATATGATGAAATTTATAGGCTTTGAAGTTTATAGGTATCTTCTCTAAAAACCTTCAGGAGACACAACTCCTCCATTATGGATCACCTAGGGGTTTAACAACTTATTGCATATGCTAAATGCAATCGTGCTCCCTACGAAAGTGGCAGTTATTTTCTTTTAGGTTGCTAGTTTATCTGTCTGTTATATTTTTCATTCTCTTTGCTTGAGGACTAGCAAAGTGTAGGTTTGGGAGTGTGATCTGTGCCGAAATATCACTCTATTTCTCACCCAAATACCGACACTTAGCCATCCGATGAAAGCTATCTGACGGTTGTTGTGTTGTTTTAGTTATTTCAGGTGTTCTTGACCGTTGGATCTTGAAAGAGCATAATTGAGCATAATTAAGGGTTGCATGGAAACATTTGACCATAGAGCTAACAAAGCACCGAAATCCGTGAAAGAGAATTGGTTGATTCAACCACAGCCACGATAATGAAGATGTTATAGGCCATCATCAATCGATTGAGTTTCAGGATTCAATCGATTGACTTGATGACAACTTTTTCCCTCTTTAAATTTGAATTTAAATTTACTCAATCGATTAAGACTTGTAAATCAATTGATTGACTTCAAATTCAAATGAATCCGCCAAAACCCAAATTTTGAAAATGAATCAATTGATTCTTACACTTCAATTCATTGATCCGTTTAAGGAAGTTTTCCTATCCGCACCCTACAGAAACAAAGCTATGTTTAGGGTTTTGGGGGCTTCTTGGGTGGCAAATTTTCTTAGGTTTTTCGAAGATTTTCTTTTGTGTTGAAGCTATAGAGGTGTGTAAGGTTTCAATCTTTTGATAAATAAAAATAATATTTTTTTGTGATGACTTTCGATTTGCATCAGGCGTGTGGATCAAGGATGAGCGGCTAAACCCCTCGTTCAAGGAGGAAGCGACCCCTAGATGAGTAACTAATTTACTTTTTATCTTACAATTTCTTGTTAGAATTATTGAATCATACGGCTGTGAGTGTGTGCTTATCGTATTATCCTCGAATACTCGTTTATAGTCGTCGATCTTGGTTATCGGCGATAATAAAGGAGTTATTCCACCTAAATTGATCCTGTAGACCGGTTTAGGATGCCGTGTGATTGATTCTTATCGTTGTGATTTCATATTTGTGATATGTTTTGCCTTTTGCACGATTCATGTCGTGATTGAATGCGTCATAGTGTTAGGATAGGGTATGCCGAATCAATAATCGTATTTTTAACGATTCGTTTCGCTTGTAGTAAAATGATAGTATAATGATTTGACTTGAAATTGTATGGATTGTTGTAGAAAAGTTATATATCTAGGGTTAGCAAACTCCTTGAATATCTCATCATTGTTACTTTCTTTGTCATAGTTCATCCTTGCATAGCTTGAATTAATGTTTATTATTTTGCATTGTGTAGTGATAAATCTCAACAATCAAATTTCTCGCCCTTAGTACTTCCTTGGCTCTTTGCAATCTCTTTAAAAGTAATCTAATTACGTGCTTCCCTGTGAGTACGATACTCGTATTCTTGCCTTGCTACAACAGATTTTGTGCACTTGCAAGGGTACACTTTAAAGCCGATAACTATCGCAGCTACCCCATTTAGTTTCTTGAAGCGTAATAAAGGCCGGGTTGATCATTGCGATCATCCGCTTCACCCTAGCATGCTTCGACCTATCACAGATACCCCTCATGTTTAAGGAGAACATCTTCATAAACAAACAATGAGAAGCCCACCCAAGAAAGGAAACTGGGTATTAGACACCCCTAGCTCCCCTCCCATCAGACATCCCCCACTGGGTATTAGACTTCCATGATGTCCCAGCAAAGGCGCATGATGCCTCCAACCACATAGGGTCGTTAGAAGCTGACAACCCATTAACAACAAGGTATGTACTCTCCTCCTCTCTAGAGGAGTGCAAAAATTGGAGGCAACCAGAGCCTCCCTCACGGCAGATCTAAGGTTCGCATCTGTTGACGCCATCAATGGTGGTAGATTAAGATGACAAGGATCGATAGCTTTCACTGTCGGACCTCCGCAAGACACCGTATCTAGCGAGTCAACCACCAGATAATCCGGTGGGGTTCTGATTAACCCGTGGAACTAAAAGAATGTCATGAATCCTCCTGAGCCCATAACAGAATTGTCAGCTACCAGAGAACCAAAGAAAATCATGGAAAAACAAATATCCGATCTTAAAACTTCTTCATGGCATCAAAAAAAGAAGATGAGAGGTTAATCTGTACACCATAGTTCTATCAAGCAAGATAACTGCTAAACACATCAATAATTCATAGGCATCGAAAAGCTTGAAATAGGAGAGGGAATGGGAGCCTAGCTAGTAGATTCCCCACCCCTCCTCTCTCTCAATCTATGCTATTATTAACTGCCAAAATAGTAGTTACTTCAGTCAATTTATCTCTTAGAAATATAATGGCTCCGTCTAGCTTAATTTATCCTTAAATCGTACCTTAGAGATAACTTTATATTAGACGTCCTACCCTTATCTTACATCTCCTATATAAGTGTGCAACCGTGGGTTTTCGTCAAACCCGTTGCGACGATGCGCTTTTTGTAAATATTTAGAGCCGCCACCCGGAGCTTTTGGTGTCCCGAAAAACCCAAATCAAATTTAAAGAGCACCGAAGTACCAAAAATTGACTCTGAATCCGGTCTACGCTAAAGGCTCTTGGGTAAGGGCTCTGGTTATCGATTGGGAAGGTGTTAGGTACTCAATCAATCCACTTAATGCGGTCTCTACTTATGGTCAAAACAAAAATAATATAAAAGAAAAGAAAAAGCCTTCCTCTTACCCAAAGCGACTTAAATCCTATTTGTGCCCCTCCGTTCCTACAGAAAATTCGGTGGCGTAACGATACAAATGGGAGGATGGAGGAAGAACCGAGAAGGTAGAGAAGTAGAGGGGAGATTCGGAGCTCTCAGGCCCTTGTTGCACCACTATGGAGCCTTGCGTTGGCTTGCTTCGATGAGCTTTTGATGGCTTGTATAGCTTGATGATGGATTCTAACACCTAGGATGGATAGCTAAGAAGTAGAGAATGGAGGCTAAGGGGTAACACACACCTAAACTAAAACTTTTTGATGAAAGGCTAAGGTTTTAAAAAGGTTTTGAAGTTCTAAAATTTGTATGAGAATGGTGCACTAGAGGAGAGAGAGAAGGGATTCCTTAATCTCTTAATTGCAAATTTTTTCAAGCCTTTGTAAAGGGAGGGGTGCCTCTCTATTTATAGGAAAGAGAGAGGTTAGGAGGATGTTTAGAAGCTAACTTAGATTAGCAATTAGGTAATCTAGCCACCTAAGGTTTCCTAGGAATTTTGGAGCCTTGAAATATGTGAAGAGATGCTCCAATGGTGGATGATAGGGTAGGGCTTTAAACTACTTAAGGGGTTGCAAATAGATAGTGAATAGGTGTAATAGAACTAGGAAAACACACTTCGAAGGTCAAGATGGTCAACAAGTCAAACCCCAATATTAAATTTTGAGGTAAAAGCCAACAGGTGCTATTCATAAACCTGGCGCAACTAATAGATGTGCCAGGCATATGTACAGTAAAATAGTTATGCACAGTGGTTTGGGAAGTTGGCTGCCCGCGGGGGGACCCACTTGAAGTTGGCGCAACTATTTGGCGTAAGTAATACTTGCGCCAAATCCCTAAGAGGAATTCCACATAATTACAAATTTTCCCATGAGCTTCGGAATGCTGTAACTTCGTGTGTATAGCTCCGATTGGGGTAATCCTTGGCTCGTTGGAAAGCTGAGGACTTCTACTTTTCAATGGTATAAGATTTGATTTTAGTAGAAGGTCACAACTAGTCCCAGTGTACCAATCTTCATCCATTGCTCGGGAAAGCTCGATTTAGGTCTGGAATAGTTTCTAAGGGGGATGGATTTATAAGGGTTCAGGAAGGTTCCTAAGAGATCTAAGGTGATTCCTAAGGGTTTGGAATGGCTCCTAAGGTTTCAGAAATGTTCCTAAGGCTCTGAGATGCGCCTCTCCTGAAATATGTCTTGATCGAGCCTTGGGCCAAATTTGGGTGTCTACAATAAGAGTTTTAATTACAATTAGGCCCCGTTTGATAGCAAGGAAACTCCAAAGAGGAAATGAAATCAATTTCCTAGTTGGTTTCCTGGGAAATGATTTCCTCTAGAAATAAATTTTCCATTGTTTGATTAGTGTGTTTGAGAAATGACTTTCATTGGAAATTGATTTCTCTTGTTTGATTAGTATGTTTGAAAAAGAATTTGAAAATGAGTTTTGAAAATTCAATCATATATTTTCTACTTTTATGAATTTGAAAATGAGTTTTTAAGTTTCGATCATATATTTTCTACTTTTATGAAAGTAGAAGTTAGTTTGAACAAATGCTTAGTGACAAAACAAGAAAAAAAATTATTTAGGAAAATACCTAAATCATCACTTTGTGTTGCACTAGTCATAGATTGACTTTTTTTTTTTATCAAAATTATAATCAAAGTCAAATATTAACCAACAATTTTTTTAATGATATTCTATTATGTTACAAATCAACACCATAGTAATCACTATTTATTACCAAGTTACATAAGTCAGAGTTTGAAACGTCAAACTCAAATAAAAAGTCAAACTTTGACAGAACTTAAAATTTTAATCAGTAAAAATATGTAAAGCTAAATAATAAAGTTATAAAGCTAGTATCTATTGTAAGGTTACATGTTGAAAGGAAATTAAATTTTTATAAAAGTCAAACTTTAACTAAGAAAATTTTGTAATGTACCAACAAGTTAAAAAAGTCAAACTGCAAATTAACATAACAGTATTCATATACATCGTTAGGTTACACTAGTCAAAATTTGATCAAATATCCACTTTTAATAAAAGTCAAACTTTGAATAAACGTAAAACTTTGATCAATAAAAGTTTTTAAGACCAAAGTAAAAAGTTGCATAGTAAATGCTTGTACGTACTATAAGGTTACATATTGAAAAAAAATATATATTTTTTAAAAGTCAAACTTTGACTATTTTTAAAAAAATTTTGACTAGTTAAAAATTTAATAATGTACCGCCAAGTTCCAAATTAACATAACAGTATTCATATTCATTGCTATGTTATACTAGTAAAAAATTTGACCAAATATTCTGTGACAGCCCAGATTTCCTAACCCGAAACCTGAACCGTCAGATCACCCATTAAGGTGATCCCTTATCATAAAGAACATTTGGTACATCCACAACATGTAGAATAAAGTAGATTACTCTAATAATCCTGATAGAGTCCTCATAACGTGGCCAAAAGACAATTCCATTCTAATGAATAAGCCAAAAGACAAAAGGACCAAAAAGATAAAATAACGGTTTTGCCCTTATGAGAATCATAAGCCCGACAGAACCGAAACAAACTACCAATGATGAACAATCATCATCCAAACAGTGGTTCAATAACCATTACAACATACTGAATTCTTGTTCTAACAAAATAATAAGGCTGGACATACCAAGCCTTGTACAATGAATCTCACAAAATTGTCTCAAGTCTATCCCCTAAGGGAAATAGTCCTCTGGCAAAAGATCCAACTCATCTGGTGTATAGTCGGGATCTTTCTCACGACTAGAATCCTCAGGCCCTAACTTGGTATCTATACCTGTGACGTATAGTCGAAGGGTGAGCTAACATCGAAGCTCAATATCACCAGCATGCATAACATATCATAAAGCATAGATCATATGACTGAAATTGAAAGCACATATCACGGAATTGAATCTTTTAGACATGCATGGAAATGCTGAATTATAGTGCACACATACACACTTGTACTTATTTCTCTTATTCTTATTTAACTCCTTTCCTTATAATTCACATGAGTCGAATTGACTTAAAAGCTTAACTTAAATAACCTCCCAAGCATGTATAGCATTGGGAGCCCAAGTAATACCGATGGGAATCCCCAAACCACCATCATTCAATGAACAATTCATACACTTGCCAAGCCCCTGAGCTTAGTTAATAGGGTCACCTGAGCCACGACTACAAGCC
The DNA here is from genome assembly GCA_021018995.1 of Chloranthus sessilifolius. NCBI lineage: Eukaryota > Viridiplantae > Streptophyta > Magnoliopsida > Chloranthales > Chloranthaceae > Chloranthus > Chloranthus sessilifolius. The sequence continues at coordinate 73,103,746 of CM037598.1, read as the reverse complement.
CCTGAGCTTAGTTAACAGAGTCACTTGTATCATGATGACCGCTAGCCGGTACACAACTTTAACACAATGGGGATTCATTTCAAGGAAACCTTAAATCATAGTGCAAACTAAGTTATAGTTATTCACCGTGTAATGAATTAGTATGATTAGTTATAGCTAGAATTGGAGTTTCATATGCTTACTCATTTTATTCACAGATGTGCTTGCTCATCATATGGTTCACATTCACTTATCACATGGTTTGCATTTACTTATCATGTGGTTTGCATTTAATTGTCACATTCAAGTACCTATACACTCGTCACAAATATCACGCTTACACGCATTTATCTTATTCACACACACACACACACGCACATGCTTACCTCATTCATAATTCATCTATACGATCATATTGGAAGTCATGGAAATGAATTCCCCTATCTCAAGTCATGCTTATTTCATTCCACACATAGCTCTCTTGAGAGTCCACACGTAGGCTCAACACGCTAATTCTACATTGAAAATACCCAAATACCTCATAGGAATGCTTAAAAGAATCTAAGGTGCACATTTTCAAAGAATTCAAATGAAAAGAAGTAAAACAGATTTGACTCTGTTTCTCGCGAGAGCGAGCCCTGGAGCTCGGGCGCGCGAGGACCCACGCGAGGTCTGAAACTCGCCCAACCGACTGGATTTCTAGTGCGCTGGAGACAGTCATGCGAGACCTCGCGCGAGCGAGCCTCCAAGTCACTTAAACCTTGTGCGAGCAAGTCTCAGAGCCTCACGGCTTACTTATGCCTTCTGAAGGTCTCTCGCGCGAGCGAGCTCTGGAGCTCTTGCGCACGAGAACTAGAGATTTTTCAGATCCATGTTTTTCTTCAACTCGGTCTTCATCACACTTCATCCCTACTTCTTACACATCCTTATAAGCATTATATAACTTACTTTAAACACATTGAGTATTGATTTATTGCCTTTAACTTGGCGATCTACTCGTAGATCAGATTGTCCTCCTTGTTGCAATAAAAGGGGTTTTTTAAACCATACCGATCTCACTGAGCACCTTGTACACGATCAAGCCAACGCAATTGTAGGCGATCCTTCACGCATTCATACACTTCACATACACATCACTATGATCAAGTGAAGCTAAACTTTGGATTCAAGAAATATTGTTTCTCTTCTCTTCAAAACCTTTCTTTCTTTCTCTCTCTCTCACATGCAAATCTCAAACCCAACAAATGGGTTTCACGTGTGAGACCCCTCCTTATCCTAGTAAATGACTTTGCTATCCTACTAGACACAAACACATGAGTTGTGTGCTACTCATGTCCACTAACTCCCTCTTAGTGTGAGACACATACACACCAAAGTGTGTTAAATTGCATGGGTTTCCTTGTGAACCACACACACCATATTCATACACTCACATCACCTAACTTACACAGTTTACTAAATTTGGGGTTATTACATTCACCCCACCTTATAAAATTTTCATCCTCGAAAATTGTTGTAAGTCTTTCTAACCAATCTCGAAACATGAGACGTGAAGGTACTCACTATGGCAAAACAACTGCCCATTAGTGGCAGGGACCTAACAAGCACCTATGGGATGTACTGATGTAGGAGTGTAATCGTGTGCTATCCACTCAACGCATCGTGTCTAATCGTGACACACATGCCAGCACCTCAGTGCCACTTGGCCTGTCCAGCTTCACCCTGTGCAGTGCACTAGTTCCTCGCTTAAGACAAAGGCATGCCTTTCTTCATGCCATTCAAGCCAACCAACGTGTGTGGTCCACGCGACCAGCACACTTGGAGTAGCATGCAGATCTTCATGCTCTCCAAACCAAGCATCATGTGTGGCCTGCACGACCAGCACACTTCTACTCCAGGCCCTCAGCTAGTGTGCACCGCTGCATCCCACGTAGCCCTTGAGTGCCCACGTGAGGTCACCGACCCATGTGTACCGTGACTCCGGCACAGGGCCACATGGTAACCTCACCCCAGGTGACACATGGCATCGCCACAGCGTCGCATTGTGGCAGCGATGTTCTAGGCCCACCCCTAACCTAGAAAGCACATGAGCTCATCCCACAACGCAAGGCCTCATGTGTGGGAGAATAGCTCCACAGCTCCCTTCCCCCTATATATGGTCCAAAGACCAACTTAGGCAAAGTAGCAGAAAACCCTCAAACCCCTTGGTTTGTCATACCATCATGGCACACGGCCTCCTTCCCGTGGCACACACCTACAAAGGTGGTGTCTTGCCATTAATCATGGCACACGATCCTCTGACCGTGGCACCCAGTGCCATCCTCCAAGCCCACATGGCTTGCGAGGTCACGCATCAGCGTCCCTTGCGATCGTGTCGCATCCGTATTGCGACCACGTCACGAGGCCCTCATGGCCTCATGTCCAACATAGCACTGTGTCGCGACCATGTCGCGTCCGTGTCGCGACCATGTCACAAGGCCCTCATGGCCTCATGTCGCGTGCCCTCATGGCACCACATGGCGTACCCTCGTGCCCACCCGACACCATATTGGGTCCGTCATTGCACCCGAATGCCGCGCGCCCTTGGCACCGCATCACGTGCCCTCTTGGCACCACATCGCTTGGCATACAAGCTAGATGTCGCGTGTCCTCTTGACACCAAATCGCGTGCCATCATGGCACCGCCTCACGTGCTTCCTAGCACCTAGACGTCGCGTGCCCTCTTGGCACCATGTCATGTGCCTTCATGGCACCGTCTCACGTGCCTTATAGCACACAGACGTCGCGGGCCCTCTTGGCACCACATCGCATGCCCCTATGCGGAGCACCGCATTTCATGCCTTATGGCACTCAGACGTCACGTGCCCTCTTGACACCACGTCGCGTGCTACTCCACGGAGCACCACATTCTAAGCCCTTCACGCGTCTAGCCACCAAACTAGATCGCAGCTTAGATCGGGTCACCATCGCATCATGCATCAGGGACTCATGCACGCATCGCAGGGCCACGTGCCTCTGCACCCACGCTCTACATGGCTAGCTTACAAGGTCCGCTTGCCTTCTTGCTAGCTAAGTGCCCAGTTCCAAGGTCGTCATGCCTTCATGCTGGCGCACAGATTAATGAGGCCTTCACATCTGCCCCGACTCAATAAGGTCAACGTCCTCATTGACGTAAAATCTCAAGGAAATGAACCATGCCACATCCACCAATCTGGTTGTGTCAACGTCTTTATTGACAGTAAAACCCGCATCAGTTCCTCAACTCATGTCTTCACCCCATGAAAAGTCTATACAGAGTCACTTTTCTCATAGTGTACTCATGTGCTACACTTAGCGTCCCACGCTAAATCAGCCTATTTTACACTCGTGTGTGGCCCTCGTCACCAACACACATAATATTTGGACCTTTCGGCCCATGTACGCTACTGAGTCCCACATCGCATCCTCATGTAGACGTGTTCCACCAATATCTAGCCCCGAGGTTTCTCACCTCCTCGCTGGATCAAATTGGTCGTATCCACGTGGTTCCACACCATGCTATCCGTCAGTATGCCATGCACTGAGCATTAGTGATTATAGCTCGCTTTAGTACCTCGACACCACGTGTCTTCACCCAAGAGTTCGGTTAGAAATTTTTTAATTTGAAGCACTTTAGTACTTCAGTCTATGCAATAGGGGTGTGATTTTCGGTCACATTCTCCTCCCCCACTCGATGCGTTGACGCCCTCGTCAACATCTGAACTACTACTTCAGTACCTCAACACACAATCTGGTCTTCATCGAAGCACACTCAGATCTGAATCGTAGGTTGGATATGAGGTCTCGCTGTGCGCGGCAGCGAGATGTTGCACGAGCGTGATAACCAATGTTAGGTTATGCTTCGTGAGAAAACTGGTATCTGAGTTAGGCTGGCCTCGCTGTAGCGGCAGCGAGGCACCGCACGGGCGTCGAAAAAGTTACCCCATGACAGTTGGTATCAGAGCCAGATTGTTCCGATTGGGACTACTTTGGCAAGCTAGAGCGATGAGGTGCACTCTGATTTTGTGACAACCAGAGCTACTTGTGTGCAGTAGAGTTGCACATCTGTGATTGAGATGCGATTGAGTCGCGCGCAGAGGGATGATATTGCTAGGTTATTTGTCACGAAAATGGAACTCAATGCTAGTTGGCCATGTGAGCCACATGTTGAGTTAGCGGGCCGGTCCGAGGTGGATGGACGCTGGTGACTTTCAACATGAGATGTTGAGTCACACCGGTGCTGAGAGAACCGTTGCCATGTCGGCATGGAGCACGGGGGATGCTTCGTTCTCATTTCGTGATGGTTGTTGCCTATGAGGGCTATACATTGCGGTAGCGGGTCGGTCCAGGATGGATGAACGCTAGTGACCTCCAACATGAGACGTTGGGTCACGTTGGTGCTAAGAGCACCATTGCCATGGATGGCAAGGAGCAAGTAAGATGCTCCATTCACATTTAACAACTTGTTGGCTACGAGTGCCACACGTTGAAGTAGCGGGTCGGTCCGAGGTGGATGAACGCTAGTGATCTCCAACATGAGACGTTGGATCACGTTGGTGCTGAGAGCACTGTTGCCATGGATGGCAAGGAGCAGGTAGGATGCTCCATTCTCAACTGAGAAGCTGAGATTTTACGAATCGGTCGCCGGTATATGACATGAGGGTCTGGACCGCTGATATGCGGCATTGTAAGGATCAATATGTTGCGATGGCCCAGGATCGATGATACAGTTAAGCGAGCTATCGCGGGAACTAATTTGAGCTAGGCTGAACCAGAGTAGGGGTCAAAAGCTCGTTGCTTTGTTGTGTGACGATAAGGCACAATGTCCGTGAGTGACGGATGGCTGGACTAAGATCCAGCGTGGCTTCAGAGGAAAGCCAATGGATGAATCAGATGGGTACCTTCAGAGGAAGCGAGTCCCAGGTGATCTAGTGTCGCTTCAGAGGAAGCAAATATGAGAACCAGATGGGTATCTTCAGAGGAAGTGAGTCCTAGGTGATCGTTGAAATCTTTGGTCTACGCGAAGGACCGTAAGTCAGGTTACTAGAGGTGACTCGAGTCACACTATTGGGTGCAGACAGAGGTCGAGGTACTATAGTGTGAGAAGCATAAAGCTTCATTGATTGAGCAAGGTGCTCATGGCAGGCTCTTGGGTGAAAACACAGAGGTGTTGAGGTACTAGAGTGCTGCAGGATCGTTGAGGGCTTGTATGGTGATCAAGTTTAAAGGTCCGAAAAAGCTGGGTTCCATCGGTTTCTACGATCGAAAGATATAAGCGATGTTGCGGATTTCAGCATTGTTAAGCCTACATCGAGGCACTAGAGCTGTAAAATTTGCCTGAGTGGCAGTCTCGTGGTTGGAAACATACAATGAGGTACTGGAGTTCTACAAATCACACGCAGGTCGAACTCTTGGGTGAAGACACAGAGGTGTTGAGGTGCTAGACGGCAGTGCGGATGAATGGTAGACTCCTGGGTGAAGATGGACTGTTGAAAACCTAGCGAGCTGCGAGGGGCAATGAGTTGCAGAAGCTTGGTTGCTAACGATTGTCTTGCTTCCGGTTGTATGAGGAACTGGTATATAAAGATACCTGGGTGAAATACTGACCGGACCAAGTTGGCTAGAACACTACGTAGGGTGAAGACACCGAAAATGGTTGACGTACAACCCACATTTCGGTGGCACCTGTACGTGCATAGCGAAAACACACATAATACACCACACACATCTTGCATAAAAGTAGCAATTTCGGTATCTACCTACCACAATTCGAAATACCGATCACATCCAAATAACCTGGTAAGCACATTACTTTAACTTGTCTAAATTTTATCGACTCTAGCACATGAAACTAAACCATAACATATGAAGCTGAAACACATTGAGCTGCAATACAACCCAGTTGAACACTACGTAATCCATTCACAAGAAAGTAAACATTGACATTGAAACTTTAAACCATCCACATGACCTATATATAACAACATACATCAAAATATAAACCATACTTCAACATGTAAATAAATCCCCACGTGACAGCCATGCCGCAATAGTTTAAACGGATACATGAAATTTCTCTCATTAAATTTCAAAAATGAAAATTTTCTTAAAATGACTCCCATGGTCGCCAAGAACGGCGATCTCTAATCATCATAACCCTCATCATACTCCTCTCCAGAGTCCTCATCAGAACTAGACTCATCCTCTATGTCCTCATCGTCATCATCATCGGCATCCTCCTCAGCAGCCTTAGCGTCGCCAGTTGTGCCTGAGCTGGAAGCATCAAAAATCGTATCCCGCATCACTGCAAGGCGCTCCTAGTAAGTCTGCGGGTAGGCATGGTGCATCAAATCTATGCTAACTGCCTCCTGAAATCACTGATGTAGTCTGATCTCATGGCTCTGCATTAGTAGCTCGTGGAACATACCTTCATGACTACTAGGTACATGCTGGGGTGGAGGTGGTACACTAGTGTGGGTAGTCGTGGGTGGTACTGGTTCAAGATGAAGTGAATGTGCTGCTTGTTGGGTAAACTGGCTATCCCTTTTCTTCTTGACACTAGTCCGTAGGCTTCTAAGACTCTGATTTAAATCCTTGGCTCAGTATTGGCTTATGTTATCGGTAAGTACAGGCTCATGGGCTTGGATTTCAAAACCGTCGATCCCATCACACAACTCAAATGGTCTTAAAATCAGCCTTGCATAAGTGTAGACACCCAAATTTGGCCCAAGGCCCGATCGAAACACCTTTCGAGAGAGGTGCAATTCTGAGCTTTTGATGACATGTATGGAACCCTTAGAAATCACTCCAAACCCTTAAGAATCACCCTAGATCCCTTAAGAACCTCCCCCGAACCTTTAGAAACCAATCCCAACCCTTAGAACCCATTCCGAACCCTAAACTTAACCTTCCCGGGCAATGGATGAAGAGTGGTGCACCAAGAATATTTGAGGTATTTTACTGATATCAAATCATATACCATTGGAAAGAAGACTTCTCCAGCTTTCCAACAAGCTAAGAATTGCCTCAATTAGAGTTTTATATCAAAAGTTATGACCATTTGAAAATTAGGCAGAATTTTAGGTTTTTTGCTTGGCGCAACTAATAGTTGCGCCAAGCCAATTTCCCCTTGAATTTGCCTGGCGCAACTAATAGTTGCTCCAGGCTTTTCTCCCCCAGAAATGGCCTGGCGTAACTAATAGTTGCGCCAGGTTTAAATGAAACATTTGCTTGGCGCAACTATTAGTTGCGCCAGGCATATGAACAGTGATTGTTGGATTTTGCCCTGAATTTCGTGTTTGGGGTTTGACTTGTTGACCACCTCGACCTTTGAGGTGTGTTTTGATAGTTCTGTTACACCCATTCCTTACCTATTTGTAACCCTCCAAGTGGCCTAAAGCCTCACCCCATCATCCACCATTGGAGGACCTTCTCACACATTTCAAGGCTCTAAAAACCCTAGGAATCTTTAAATGTGAGATTACCTAATTGCTAAACTCACTTAGCCTCTAAGTAGCCTCCTAACCCACCCTTTTCCTATAAATAGAGCCCCCCACCCCTTGGTTTACTCACCCCTCTGATTACGTCATTTTACTCACCCCTACATTTCCGCTTTAAATTTCAGCAATTTTCGCCTAGTCACTTGATTGGCACCTTTCTTACTTACCCCTACGATTCGGCTTTAAATTTCAGCAATTTTTGCCTAGTCACTTGACTGGCACCTTTGTTACTCACCCCTACATTTCCGCTTTAAATTTTAGCAATTTTTGCCTAGTCACTTGACTGGCACCTTTCTTACTTCCCTTTACAATTCGGCTTTAAATTTCAACACTTTATATTTCCCGCCTAGTTGCTTGACCGGCCCCGTCATTTTGCTTACATTCATATCCTAAGAATGGACGCCGGCCCGTAGTGGCGGCATGGGATAATCACCCCCGGTCTTTGAACTAAAGAAAACTTTCGAAAAAAAAAAGAAAAAAAAAAAAACTTTGAAAAAATTAAAATTGAACCAAGTTAGGGAGCTTAATTAATTAGTTTTGCGAGGTAGATTTTTCAGAGGGGTTAGGTTAGGCATACATACAAATACCCGGGTCTTAGTATGGCGGCAGCCCCTAGTGGTGATGATCCAGAAAAGTCCTAGCCCACCTAGTATCTGAGAAAGCGCTTGCGCTGGAGGTATATTGGGTGGGTTCCCATTCCGAAGCTTAAAACCCTTGGGGAGCGCATTAGCGAGTTATATCGGACTCAATCCTTTAGGTGCGGTGAGGAGAGAATCGATCACCAAAAAAATAGCTCAGTTCCCGGAAGCCTAGCTTCTACAAAAAACCAAAAAGATGACTCATTTCGTATGCATCATCAGTACGCTATTTTCTATTCTATTCTAGAGGTCCTAGGTTTTTGAACTCAGGCCTTATGCATGGTTAGTTACCAACTGTAAAAACACTGGAGTTTATAACTGGCGCAACTAATAGTTGCGCTAGCTTTAAAAACCAAGATTTTACCTTGGCGCAACTATTAGTTGCACCAGTGAAAAATTGGTCCCCTACAACCTAGGCGCAAGTATTAGTTGCGCCAGGTCTGTCCAGCAGCACCCCAGCCCGAATCCTTGGTCCTTTCCACCTCTCGAGTCCCCCGATCAGTGTGCTTAGAGCCTTGTTTGGGCCTCGCCATCTCCGACACCCAATACGCCCTTGCCAGCCAAAAGAGGGCAACTTCTTTTTGGCTCATTCCGGAGAATCGGGTTATTTGCCTCGATTTCCGTGCCTTTAATAGATCGAAGGTTCTCTTTCGATTCTTCTGAAGGGACTCGAAATCGTAGCCGCGGGTCTTGAATTAAGGTACGAGAGCCACCCGAAAAGGGAATTCCAAGGCCTCGGAACCTTTGTTTTTCAAAACTCTTTCAAAAAAGTCACAAAAAAAATAAATAATTAAAACCCAAAAAGAAATAGATAGTTTGTAGTGTCGGCACAACGATATCATCTTGCCCTCCGCCATCCCGTAGGGGAAGAAGGAGGAGGATTTTTGGGCCTTATCCAAGGCACCCTTACCCGATCCACTCCCATAGAAGGTCGTGAGTAGTGGACCCGGCTTACGTCGATCCTGACTCATCCCCACCGCATTCTCCAACCCACTCCCATTCGGGAGAAGTCTTTTCCACCATCCCCCTCACCCAACCCCCCTTTACAGTTACCGGCCCATTTGGCGCCCCCATTTTCTCAACCGATACCCCCCAAAATATCCAAAATCCAACCCCCCATTCTTCATCTTTTGCCCAAACCATGCCCATGCCAAACCCATTTTCCCAATCCACATCCATGCCCCAATTCCCATCATCCCCCTACAGACCCGATCCACCCACATTCACATACACCACTTCCACCCTATCCAACCCCCTGCAAAATCCTCCATCCATCGGGGTCATGCCCATTTTTACCAGGGCCATGCCCAATTTTCCTCATCCATCCTCTCATCATGCCCCCCATCATCCCAAAACATACCCAATACATCATCCACCCCATACACCCCCACCTACCGTGGCCATGCCCAATTATACCGGAGCCATGCCCAATTTTTCCACCACCTCCATCCCATCTATACCCCATCACCCCTTAAATCCTCCATCCACATCCCATCCTCCTTCCATGGCCATGACGAAGGAGATATTCCAAGCCTACTCCTTATGGAAGGCTTCTCAAAACACCCCCTCTCCTCCACACCCCATGAACCTATCCCATACCCTAGCCAATCTCCATGCCTCACTCTCCCACAACCCCCATCAACCCCCCATAATCCACACCACCCAAACCCCCATCACCCACATACCCAAGGCCCCATGGCCCAACCCCCCACCATCCATACACCCCAAGGCCAAATGGCCTAAACTCCAAACTCCCACATACCCCAAGGCCCATTAGCCCAAACCCCCTTTTCCCACACATCTCACATACCCCATGGCCCAATACCCCACCATCCATAATCTCCAGGGCCCCATGACCTAATACCCCACTACCCATCATCCCCAAGGCCCATTGGCCCAAAACCCCATTACCCATATCCCCCAGGGCCCATTGGGCCAAATCCATCAAATCGAAACCCATCAGGGGGCCCATGGCCCAGACCCATCAAGGGCCCATGGCCCAGACCCAACAAGGCCCATCGGGTCAGACCCATTAAGGGCCCACTAGCCATACCCATCAAGGGCCCATAGCCCAGACCCATCAAGGCCATTGGGCCAGACCCGCCAAGGGCCCATGGCCCATACCGAATAAGGCCCATTGGGTCAGACCCACCAAGGGCCCATGGCCCAAACCCAATAAGGCCCATTGGGCCAAACCCACCAAGGTCCATTGGGCCAGACCCACCAAGGGCCCATGGCTCAAACCCATCAAGGCCCATTGGGCCATACTCATCAAGGGCCCATGGCCCAAACCTACCCAGGCCCATTAGCCCAAACCTATCTAGGGCCCATGGCCCAAATCTACCAGGGGCCCATAGCCCAAACCCATCAGTGGCCTATGGCCCAATATGATCAAGGGTTCATGGCCCAAACCCAAACCCCACACTCATACCTTCTACAATACCTCCAACATTTAACCCAACCTTCACATCTGGGTCAAACCCATGCCATACCTCAAACCCAATTTCCCCATGGCCCCACACCCCAAGGCCATCCCCAAACCTTCCCTCACACCCAATGGCCCTATCCGGCCCCACCTCAAAGCCTAATTTCCATCACCCAACAAACCTTTCCTCACCCCCAATGGGCTCACCCAGCCCCCACTCATGTTATTCCAGTCCAATCCATGCAACAACAACAGAAGAATCTCGCCTTCACTGCACATTAAGCCGACCAACAGTATGAAGAGGACGAGATTAGGAACACGGGGCCTATGCTGGGGCATTAACCAGCCTCAACCCTCCACCAGTAATTTCCCACCCCCAGGTAGCCCAGAGTGAAGTCCGACTGACGGCCGAGAAAGCGGCCCCTATATCGAAAGAGTCAGAGCAGCTGAAAGAACAGTTAGACAAAATACAAAAATAGCTGATGAAAATGGGTGGTGCTGAAATCCATGCCACGAACTTCACTGACCTATGCCTGTTCGCTGAGGTCCCCTTGCCCCCCAAATTTAAAATGCCAGTATTCGACAAGTACAATGGCACAGGCAACCCGATCGCACACCTCAAGTCCTATTGTGGGGACATGTGCCAGTACGAAGGGGACAAAAGATTGCTAATAAAAGTCTTTCAGAAAAGTTTGACCGGATCGGCCCTGAGGTGGTTCACATCTCTTGAACCATCCATGATGAAGACATGGAAAGATTTAGCACATTTATTCCAGGAATAGTATGTCTATAATACTGATATTGAACCGCGCAAGTCTGATTTGGCCCGTTTAAAGCAAAATCCAAACGAGACCTTAAGTGACTACTTAGGGCGATGGAGAGCACTGGCAGCTCAAGTTAGAAATAGAATACCGGATGATGAGCAGATAGAGATGATTTCAAAGAACACTCTGCCAGTGATCTCTGATTTTCTTGTATACTAACAGCAGTCTAATTTTGCTGATTTGGTGAGGAATGCCAATCGCTGCGAGGATACCATCAGGGAAGGGCGGTTGAGTAAGAATACTTCAGGGGGCCCTAGCGGGGTCAGAAGATTTTATAAGCAGATGAATGAGAAGAGAACAGGGGGCAATGTCCAGAACATAGCCAACACTAGGCCCAATAATAATACTGCTCCGTTTCAATTTCAGGCAGCCCCACTAGCACCAATTAGGCCTGAGCAAATGCAAAGAATGGGGAGTGGGCAAGGAATGCAAATGACCCAGGAACAGAGGAGAGCCCGCTACGACCGAGTCTTTACACCTCTGGGGCAATCTTTGAGTGTACTTTTGCCCCTGTTAGTAGAAAAGGGATTAGTGGCTATCCGCCAACCGCAACCTCCTCCTCACCCGATCCCAAAGAACTATGACCTAAATACCCACTATAATTTTCATCAGGGTCCGGGTCACCTTACTGATTGCTGCTTCCCATTAAAGCATGCCATCAAGGATTTGATCGATGCTGGGAAAATCACTCCCCCTGCACCTTCTCAGCATGCTAATATTCACCAAGTGCCACTACTCCCACATCCTACCGGAGGAGCAGGTCCCAGACCCACCGTCGGAATGATAGAAGATGAGGAGGAGTTTGAATTTGACCCATCCAATTATATCAGTGATTGAGAGAATTATGTGGCACCATGGCCGAGGAATGATGAAGAATCCTATGTTGGGATAATTGAACCCCTAAATTTGCCTGAATATTTCCCCAACCCAACCCCACAATTTGAGCCTTTGGATCTCCGGGCATACTTTCCATCCACCACACCCGTCAATTATGTAAATATCAATGCATACCAACCATACACCACGACCCCCATCAATTACCCTATAAACCCCCATGCCCCAAATCCTGCACTTTTCACTTTTCTTGATCATCAATGGCTGCGCCCGTTGCAACTACCACCATACACCACAACCCCCATCAATTACCCTTTAAGCCACCAGGCCCCCAATCCAACACCCGTACCCATCAATTATCAATGGCCTGTGCCCACTCCATCACCCCCAGTTCAACCACCGGCAAATTCCACCACCCCGGTCAATTACTTGACGACCCATCATACCCCCCATCTACCGCCAGCACCCACCAGCTATCAATTGCCTACTTTTACCTCCTTCCCTCTAATACCACCACCCTCAAGCTTCACTACCCCATTTGGCCCAATCGGTCCACCCAACCTGTTGCCACCGAGGTGAATCAAGTGTTGCCCACACCTCCTGAGCCGACAATACAAGTACCTCAAGAATCGGCAGCCATACCCTTCCAGCTCTCGGGACCCACATATGATCCTCATCAGGTCTCGCTAAGCTACGAACAAACAGATATCAATGCCGGAAGTAGCAACAAAGAAGGGGCAGTAGATTTTATTACTAGATCAGGGAGGATATCAAAGGAGCCAGAAATACCAGCAGCATCATAGGCCCAACCCGAAGGAAAGAAAGACAGCACGGTGAACCCCTTCGAGAAGATGAGTCGAGAACATATCGAGACTCTTGAGAAGAATGCACCTTATATCATCGTATGGGATCTGTTGATGACGTCCCCCCTCCATTTCCAAGCATTAATAGGGGCGTTAAAAAATATGCATGTATCATCCAAGTTAGCCCTGACGAAGTCGGGTAGATAATTGGTCAAGTGATGGCTCCAAATGCCATTTCATTTTCTGATACCGATTTCCCTGAGGAAGGAGGTAGTCACTCAAAATCTTTGAATATAACCGTTGAGTCGAAAAATATGATTATCCCCTTGGTGCTAATTGATAATGGGTCTGCATTGAATATATGCCCGTTAAGAACCGCCACCAAGATCGGGGTTGATCCGTGCATGTTAAGGCCCACCAGAACCAGTGCTAGAGGGTTTGACAATACCAAAAGAGAAATAATGAGAGAAGTTAATCTTGAGCTACTGATAGGGCCAATGACCTTTTCCATCTTGTTTCAAGTCATGGAAATCAAATCCTCATTTAATCTGTTACTGGGGTGCCCATGGCTACATGAAGTCGGAGCCATACCTTTCACATTGCACAAGAAACTCAAATTTGCATCTAGGCATAAGATCATCACAATCATCGGAGAGGGGAACAGTGAGAAAGAAAAAGCCACCAATAGTGTTGAAAAACCCAATATGCTGAATGTACCACACACCACTGAGGACGTCGACCTCCACAGTTTTGAATATGAGGTGTCGGCTATACTCCCAGAACCCATTGAGGGCATCATGTCTAAAACGGGAGGCGGTATGGTAGCGGCAGTGGCAATGCTCCAAAAGTGGGGCTATCAGAAAGGAAGGGGTCTGGGACCCAAATTACAAGGCAGAAGAGAGCCAGTTGTGACATAAGGGATAAAAAGTAAGATTCGGAATAGGATACAAGCCCACAAAAGAAGAGGTCCGAGAGGCCAAAGAGAAAGTCAGGGTCGCCGCAGGTGTAAAAGCTCGAGGAATCAACATAGAAGAGAAACCTCACCCTAGGCCGCACATTAGGGATTCCTTTGTCAGTGCAGGGGTCGTAAAGACCAATCGAAATGGGGCAACCCATTTGACCCCACACAAACCTAGAGCCCTAGTCCATCCCACCAATCCCCATATCTCCCTTCCCAGCTTGGAGATAGATTTGGCCGCATTGTCCCTTTTCGAGGAACGACGGTCGGTACCTGAACAAACTCCCCCTGTGGTGAATCACCACAAAGTCGTGTTAACGTTTGAGGACATGATCTCAGACGAAATGGGGAGCAATATGATGGAGGCTGACTCCAATGAGCCATATCAGTCAGCGCCCTCCATCCCAATAGGTAAAGAAGCGGCCCCTCAGGTACGCAACTGGGCATCTTCGCCCCAAACCCTGGAAGCGGGGAGTGGCCTAACATTTGGCACCTATTTCCCAAAAAAAAACAACCTATAAAAAGTGAGTGAAGCCCTTGACGAACAATACCTTGTATATATAGCAACCCGCCTTGCCAAGGGTCCGCCTCCGAAGAAAACAAAAATCTCAAAAACATGGAAAAAATACAAAATCTCAAAAACACGAAAAAAGCACAAAATCCCAAAAACATTTAAAAAATCAAAAGTCCAAAAATTTTGTCATTTAAAATTCCAAAAAATATCCCACAAAAGGATGCCTTAATCGAAATACCCGTCCCACGTGAAATTGACCCCTTCCCTGTAGAAATACAAGAAGAGGTATGGATCACGAGTCTGGATGAGGATGTCCCCTTGAGGAGCTCTCCAATGAGCTCCTTGACAGATTTGCTGACTTTGAGTATGGCCTTACCCCCATTGTCGAAGAGACCGAAGACGTCAATCTAGGAACTGAGGAGGTTCCCAGGATAACCAAAATCGGAACATCACTGTCTCCTGAGGAAAGAAAAAGCAAGATCGACTTCCTTCGGTCATACCAAGACATTTTTGCCTGGTCGTATGAGGACATGCCTGGTTTGGATACTGATTTGGTCGAGCATGAGTTGCCCCTCTACCCTGATATGAAGCCAGTCAAGCAGAAGCTGAGACGTCTCCGACCCGAGTGGATGTTGAAAGTCAAAGATGAGGTCATCAAGCAGTATGACGCAGGGTTTCTCATGGTGTCCAAATACCCGCAATGGCTAGCCAATATTGTACCTGTGCTAAAGAATGATGGAAAGGTCCGCATGTGTATTGATTTCTGTAATTTGAACAAAGTGAGCCCAAAGGACGATTTCCCATTGCCACACATCAACATCTTGGTAGACAACACGGCTAAGCACGGGATGCTTTTGATCATGAGAAGACAGTGTTCATTACCCCCTGGGGAACCTTTTGCTATTGAGTCATGCCATTTGGGCTGAAGAATGCTGGTGCAACGTACTAGAGAGCTATGACTGCACTATTTCATGACATGATGCACAGAGAGATTGAAGTGTATGTCGATGACATGATAGCCAAGTCACTAGAGCGAAGCGACCATCTGGTAAACCTTCAGAAGCTGTTTGAAAGGCTGAGGAAGTATCAATTATGTCTGAATCCACAGAAGTGCGCATTTGGTGTTATGTCAGGAAAACTATTAGGATTCATCGTCAGCAGGAGAGGGATCGAGGTCGACCCAATCAAAGTCAAAGCCATCACTGAAATGCCACTGTCATCTATCGAGAAGGAGGTTGGAGGGTTTCTAGGCAGAATATAGTATATCAGTCGGTTCATTGCACAGCTAACTCCAATCTATACGCCAATCTTTAAGTTACTAAGGAAGAATTCGCCCGTTGAATGGAACGACGATTGTCAGGCAGCGTTCAAAAAAATCAAAAGCTACCTCCTTAATCCACCTATTTTGGTGGTACCACCTGAGCCAGGGAGACCCCTCTTGATGTATCTCTCCATGACGAAAGTTTTGATGGGATGTGTTTTGGGGCAGCATGATAAAACAGGAAGAAGAGAGCAGGCCATTTACTATCTAAGCAAGAAGTTTATTGGTTACGAGACGCGCTACTCTCATTTGGAGAAAGCATGCCTAGCTCTTATGAGCTATTCAAAGGCTCTGCCACTATTTGCTATCTCAGGCGGTTATGCTCTTGGCCCGAATGGACCCATTGAAATACCTATTTGAAAAGCCAGCTCTCACTGGACGAATCGCACGATGGCAACTTTTATTATCTGAATTTGACATCACGTACGTCACTCAGAAGTCGATCAAGGGGCAGGCGCTTGCTGATCATCTTGCCGACAATCCTTTACCTGATTATGAGCCTTTGAGGACCGAGTTCCTAGATGAAGATATCCTATTCATGACGGAAGACGATACAAAAGAAGCAGAGGAATCATGGGTAATGCACTTTGACGGGGCAACAAATGTCGAGGGCCAAGGAGTTGGCACCATCCTGATTTCACCAAAGGGATCCCATGTACCGGTCTCTATCAAGCTCAACTTCCCTTGCACTAACAACATGGTAGATCTGAAGCTTGCGCTTGGTTTTACTGCGGCTCTCGATCTGAATGTAACTCACCTTCGAGTATTAGGCGATTCACAGTTAATCATATGCCAGACGAATGGTGACTGGAAGACGAAAGATGAGAAACTGATCCCCTATCACGAACACCTCGAAGATCTGATAGCTTGCTTCCAAGAGGTGACTTTCTCATATGTCCCCCGGATAAGGAATCACTTTGCCGACGCATTAGCAACTTTGGCGTCAATGATTGAATCCCCTATGGTGTTGAGATGAAGCCGATCGTGATCGAGCAGAGGAATGAGCCGGCCTTCTGCCTCCAGATTGAGGAACTTACAAAGCCTAATGATGAGCCACCTTGGTTCTCAGATATCAAGAATTTCCTCGAGACTCTAACTTTCCCAGAGGGTACATCCAAGACAGACCGACGAACCATTCAACATTTTGTGGCAGGTTACGTCATTTACGGGGAATGCCTCTACAAGCGATCATACAATAATATCTTACTTAGGTGCCTTACTGAAAGTGAAGCGATCAATATTATGAAAGAAATCCATGAGGGAGTATGCGGAGCCCATGTTAGCGGTCACATGCTCGCTAAGAAAATCCTACGACAGGGATACTTTTGGGCCACCATAGAATCAAATTGTTGTAAACATGTTCAAAAATGCTACAAGTGTCAAGAACACTCTAGTCTGATACACACTCCTGCCATTGATCTTCACTGCATGACCACTCCTTGGCCATTTGCTACCTGGGGCCTTGACGTTGTTGGAATGATTAATCTGAAAGCATCAAACGGACATCGGTTCATCCTCGTCACCATTGAATACTTCACCAAGTGGGTAGAAGTGGCATCATATGGCAACATCACGGCCAATCACGTTGAGAAGTTTCTCAAGAACAAATTTGTGTGTCGATTTGGAGTACCCAAAGATATTATCACGGACAACGGCACAAACTTTGTGAATAAGCGCATCCGAGACTTCTGTAAGAAATACAAGATCAAGCACCATTGCTCATCCCCTTATCGACCTCAAACTAATGGAGCCGTGGAAGCCGCGAACAAGACAGTCGTCCGCATCCTTGAGAAAATGGTCGTCACTTATCGAGATTAGAGTGAAATGCTGCCATTTGCTTTATGGGCTTATCGAACATTGATCCGTACCGCTACAGGGGCAACACCATTCTCCCTTGTGTATGGAACCGAGGTTGTCCTCCCGGTAGAGGTTGAAGTACCCTCGCTCTAAATCCTCATAGAATCAGGCTTACCCGAAGCAAAGAAAGAGAGATCACGCTTTGATCAGCTGAACTTACTGGATGAAAAGAGACTCCTAGCCTTATGCCATACCCAAGTGTACCAGGGGCGAATCGCACGCGCTTACAATAAACGTGCCTGCGGTCGAGATTTAAAGGTAGGAGACACTGTGCTAAAGAAGATCTTCTCATCCCTCCACGCCGATCCGATAGGAAAGTTCAAGCCAAACTGGGAAGGACCTTACATCATTCGAGAAGTGTTGCCAGGATACGCCATCCGCCACGCCACCATGGACAGAGATCATCTTCCTGAGCCCATCAACGTTGGATACGTCCGACGGTTCTACTCTTAGTCCATCACGACAAGGTAAGTGTTGGTGAAACAGATACGTGACTGCTTAAGAACCACCCGAAAGAGGCCATCATTCCAAGCACAGTAGCCTAAAAACATCCCTAAAAATAATGATATCCTTTGCTACCCCATTTGAGCCTGGGCCTTTCGTTCAATAAACCCATTCCCCCCAAAAAAATATATGTGTACATATACTAAAAAAAAAAAGAGAGAAAAGATGAAGTAGAGTTACTATCAAAATCCAAAAAAATCGGAAAAGCAAAACCTCAAAAAGAGATTGCCTAAAATGAAGCAAAAAGAACAAAAAATGTAGAAGAATCACAGGGCATATACAGTAAAACCCCCACGGAAGAAAGTATGTTGAGAAAACTGAAGCCGTATCAAGGAAACCCTTTTAGCCCAACATACCTTCAAATCCTAACCTAACCCATGGCCAAGTTACACACTGAAGGAAGCCCTCTTTGTAGGTTCGCAAGCAGTCATAATATCTGTTAAGTCAACATGAGCTGAGTCGTGAGACGACACCAGAACCCCATCTAGCTGGCTATGACGGAATCAAGGTCTATGTCATGGCTGTTGAAAAGAATAAAAAAAAGTAATAATAATAAAATAAAAATACAAGCTCAAAGCAAGATAGACGTGGTGAAAACCTGAAAGGGCATTACGGGTAAAAACAATGAGCTTGTGTGGACCAAGTGAAAACCAGAAAGGGCGCTTAGGGTAAGAGAGTTAAACCCATGGATGTGGTGAAAACCTGAAAGGGCGCTTGGGGTAAGAGAGCTAAACCCATGGACGTGGTGAAAACCCGAAAGGGCGCCACGGGTAAAAAAGGGGGATAAAAAAAAAAGAAGAGAAAATATTGAAAAAGAAAGGTTTGGACTGATTGAGAAGATTGATGTTTGAGGAACCCTCTTGTCTGACTGGGCCGCTCATGCTAGTTTGAATTGGGTCATGACCAGAATTGTCTTTGTGAAACCCGCACCGTCAAACGCATGACCCGAGGCAAGGAAAAAGGTTTAACTCAATCCAAAGGGATCAACGTTCCGACCTTGGTAGAATCTGGAAACTCACCTAGGATCGACTGCATGAAAGAGTTCGACTATGCTCAAAATGGGACCCGTTACTCCATCTCACTGTCACGGCATCAAAAACAAAAAAAGAAGAAAAGCCAAAAATAAAAAATTAAGAAAAATCCAAACACCAAAAAATGTGTATATATTTCTACTCATTTTCATGTACATATTTCCAGCATCATATTTCAATCTCAAAATTGAAGAAAAATAACAAAAAATCTCTAAAAACAAAAATCCAAAAAATATCTTGAAAATGAAAAAGTGTAGGTAGAAATCTACTTTTTCTTCTGTTGCTTAGGATGCATTTTCTTTATATGTATAAACAAAAAAGGGACTGACATTTTCTCGAGAATGTGCAGGAACATCACACGGTCCAAAGCCTCGAAGCGGGCAACTTCTTAGCGATGGACAAATCAGATAAGGCATCTCACCACCGACGTCAGGTCTAACAAAAAAAATGATGAAAATCATTTTGAACAGAAAAAGAAATCTATGTTTTCATGCTACGCACAGCTATGCACTCGCATATTTTCGATGCGGTAAAATGCCAATATTTTACCGGCAACGCAGCTGTGCAAAATTAACGTCCTAAGTCTATGGCACGCCTTGGATTATGGATCCTACTTCAAGGAAGGAGCAACAGTATCGGTCCCAGTCAAATAGTCAATGTTTCGATCGAGTCGACTCTACTGCTAAATCTTTGCGATGAGCGCTCTGTTTTGGATTCATGTGAACTTAAGTGTCTTAAGCTTCAGATTCTCCGTTAGAAAAGGTCAATCGTTGGTTGAAACTAACCTGTTGAGGATGAGATTACATATCAATCAAACTATGTGCAACCATGCATTCAGAAGGGTTCATTTCCCTTTTATTTTCTGCAGTCTTAAAATCTGTATGGGCAGCAGTATCCTTATAAAGTGTACACCATGCGTCTGGGTATCCGTATGATGGTCATTTGTCCCCGTAAATTGTACCCGGGCGGGTCCGGGTCGGGGCTTCCATCACCTTTGTTGTTGCTTATTGCCCCTGATGGGTGCATGATTATCATCATCAACAAAGGCCAAGATTGGATGCCCCCTTTTGGGAGGTGCCCAATGTTTGGCTAGATCTGTTCAAGGAAGTCGAAACTGGATACTCTAGGTCATCGTGAGTTGAGGCATGCTTTCAGAAAAAATGGCACGTACTCCCAAAAAGCATTGTGACATCTATTCACTTCGCTCGGGTGGTCATACTAAATAAACTTTGGGATCAATTGGTTCGCCCAAAGATCTCGAACCCTGCTTTCAGCAGGGGCACCCGCGAATAATCCAATAAGGTCATCAAATGCCTTGTGGGATTGGACGCAAACTGTGGAGCCTTGCATATGTTTACTTCGCACCTATCTTTAAATGTGGGTCGATCACCCCTCTTACTTACGAAGCTGTTGCATTCAAAATGAATCTCGAACATCAATCACCTTCAAATCATCTCGAGAAGCGGACGTTTTTTCTGACTAACGGGCTTTTGCAACTCGAGAGGCAAACGCTTTTCCCAGCTATTGGGCTTTCGCAACTCATTCCGCCTCAGTTATGCTCAGTAATGTCGCTAAGCGCTTGGGAACCGATTACCTCGAGAAATGAATGATTAGCCTGACACCCCAGGGCTTTCGTTTTCTCACCATGTTACTCACTTGATGATTGAAGTTCGTTTTGAATGCAGCGGACCCGTCAGTAATGCCTTGGGCCTCTTCAGATGTCTCTTTTCTTTGGCATACAATCATTAGTGATCGGATACCAAAGAGGGGCATCTGTAGACACCTTTCGAGAGAGGTGTAATTCTAAGCTTTTGATGGCATGTATGGAACCCTTAGAAATTACCCCAAATCCTTAAGAATCACCCTAGATCTCTTAGGAACCTACCTCGAACCTTTAGAAACCAATCCTAACCCTTAGAACCCATTCCGAACCCTAAACCTAACCTTCTCAGGCAATGGATGAAGAATGGTGCACCAAGAATAGTTGAGGTCTTTTACTAATATCAAATCATATACCATTGGAAAGAGGACTTCTCCAGCTTTCCAATGAGTCAAAATTTGCCTCAATCGAAGTTATATATCAAAAGTTATGACCATTTGAAAATTGGGCAGAATTTTGAGTTTTTTGCCTGGCGCAACTAATAGTTGTGCCAGACTTTTTTCCCCTAGAAATGGCCTGGCGCAACTAATAGTTGCAGTATCATCAGTCCCCACCCTCATGAAGCCAACTTCCAACTCTTGTTCAACACTTTGTTTCTTTGTACATTTGCCTGGCGCAACTATTAGTTGCGCTAGGCATATGAACAGTGATTATTGGATTTTACCCCGAATTTCGTGTTTGGGGTTTGACTTATTGACCACCTCAACCTTTGGGGTGTGTTTTGATTATTCTGTTGCACCCATTTCATACCTATTTGCAACCCTCCAAGTGGCCTAAAGCCTCACCCCATCATCCACCATTGGAGGAACTTCTAACACATTTCAAGGCTCCAACCCTAGGAATCCTTAGATGTGAGATTACCTAATTGCTAAACTCACTTAGCCTCTAAGTACCTCCTAGCCCACCCTTTTCCTATAAATAGAGCCCCCCACCCCTTGGTTTAGGGGTTGAAAAATTTGCTTAAGAGAGAAAGAGCTCAAAGTGAGAAGTTCTTCCTCCCTTTTGTGCACTATTTTCACCCAAATTCAAGAATCTCCCAACCTCATTTTAAGCTTGTTCTTGCATCCAAAACCCTTAGCCTAGGTGGGTGTGATCCCCTAGCCTCCCTTCCCTACCTCTTAGGTTTAAGTCCTAGGAGTTAGAACCTCATTTTCCACCATACAAAGCCTTCAAGAGCTCATCAAAGCAAGCCACACAAGGCTCTCCTACGGTGCTACAAGGGCCCGAGGGATCCGGCTCTCCCCTTTCTTCTCCTATCTCTTTTTGGAATTCCCTACTCTTTCATTTGTGCCGTTACACGGCTGAATTTTCGGTAGGAACGGAGGGGCACAAATAGGATTAGAGGCCCATTTGGGCAAGAGGGAACCATTTCCTTGTCTTTTACATCATTTTATTTTTAGCCATTAGTAGAGACCGCGTTAAGCCAGTTGATCGGGTGCTTAACACCTTCCCGATCGATAACCGAAGCCCCTACCCAAGAACCTTTGGTGTGGACCAGATTCAGAGTCATATTTTTAGCATTTAGGTGGTCATAAAAATGAACTAGGTATCCCGGGACACCGAAAGCTCCGGGTGGCGACTCTATATTTTTTATCGTTAGAGTGCACATCGTCACGATGGAGATCGTATCGATTCCCACGGTTGCACAATAAGGTAACCGGTTTATAGGTGCGGGAATAGCACCTGATTTGTTCCTCTTATGGGCATGCAAAATTACTTTTTGAATAAGAATAGGTGCACTGGACCACCTATCTTGATGTGCCGCTTAGATAGCTTGTAGAAATGGGTCCCGACGCTCTTGCTCGTGATCCAAGGGAAACAAATTTTTTCTAAATATTATGTCTAGGGGCCACATACGCGTGGGTAACTAGACCCGTGTTATGGATTTACCCGTGGTAGTCACACCACGAGTCACAGTGGCTACTATGACTTGGAAACTAACATCTTGAGGGAATGGGGGTCTTGAAACCCCATCCTCAATATAATCAAGCGGGCATCCCATCGCATGGGAAATGTCCTTGGCATCAAAAGAAAACTCCTTTGTATCAATCTCGCAAATTAACTTGGTTTCAATGGCATTTGTTTTGTGGATTTGGTAAAATAATTTCACCAATCGGGGGAAATAACTCTCGTGAAACGACGCTAATAAAGGTTTCAAATTGTTTGTGTTTAGGTAATCCGACGTCCATTGGGTGGACGATTTATCTTCAAAGAAATCCTTATGGATTGACCATTCCGGCTCAAATAATTTGGCTTCCCACCATGGGGCTGGTTGGGTGAATGGAGTTGGCGGAGGAGCCGCCCTCTTGCGAGAAGTTGGCGGTCGTACCGCCAATTTTTTCCTCGTTTTAGGGTTTAGGGATGTGGAAGTCATTCTAGGGTTTCCAAAATAAAATAGAATGAAAAAGGAGCTAAAACGTGGGTGAAAATTACCTTCTGTGTGAGAAAATCTGAGCTAATAGCGAAGGAAAGCCACGAATCACGTGTATGCGAGCTCTCACACCGAAAGACCAAAACCCTAGCTCTCGTCCCTTTCACTTGGTCGTGCGAAATGGCCACGAGAAGGGTTAAATCCCTTTTATAGTGTGCTCCTCGTGCGAGTGAGTGATCAGTCATATAATTTACCATTTTATCACCCTTAACTTAGTGATGCTAGACCATAGTTTGCTACTAATAAGTTGTTGATATTTAGATATTAAGGAAAAGCAGTAAAATAGAGCCAAAGTGATAATATTTGTTAAAAGTAACTCAAAAAGCAGTAAGAATGACAATAGATTGAAAGACGGAAGCTCCACCTACTGAAAAGAATGAAAAATTGCTATTTACGATTTTCTCAAAGTGAGAGACTATGAAAGCCAAATAATTGTAATTTACGATTCTACAGAAGAAACCGCTCAAGGAAGAGAAGTATTTACGATTTTTCATAGAATTGTCCGCCAAGTCTATCAAAGTCATAAGAGTGAACAGTATGAAGAAGTATAAAATTGTCATTTACGATTTTATAAAAAATGACAAAACTGAAAAATTATCTTTTCGATTTTCCCTCTATGAAACCTATTGAAAGTAGAAAATTGTAATTTACGATTTTCTACTAAAGAAGAAAGAACAGAAAATCGTTATTATCAATTCTACAAAAAGCTTAGTTCACTACTATTGATCACGTGATAATTATCACTGCCATAAATCAGAACTAGAAGATCTCTTGAATTAGAAGTCTGGTGAAACACGGATCTAAGCAAACTGATGAAGGACTATGCTGCTGTTGAATAAAGAAAGTTCTAGAAGTATATCAACCGTTGAAGCAAAGGAAAGATAAAATTAGGAATTAAAGTTATATTAGGAAACTTGTATTTTTAGTAGTTTATTTTATTAGATATTAGATCTTTGAAAACCGATTCCTTATGATCTATAAATAAGAGAGCTCGACATAGGAATCAGCATCGAAGAATTTTAGCATCAATTGACACCTGAGGTTGGATTTTTTTCTGATCAGTAGTGTATACAAGTTAGAGTAGATTAGATATCAGAGGTTTCTCAAGAGCAATTGACGACTGCAATTGAGTGCTGAAGATTAGTATAGATATCTGTAATTTCTCAGGAACAACTGATGGCTGCGGCTAAGGGGTGAAAGATATATTTTACTTTGCTTTCTAGTTTAGATTTATTTGCTTTGTAAACATCTTCAAGTTTTGATTTAAATTGACAACTCAGGTTAGAATTTGCAGATTAGTGTAACGGCTTTACTTTTCCATCTTCAATTTTCTAAGGTTTGATTGACGCCCATATTTTAGGAAGTTATTGATTAGATTAAATTTGTATTTATAGGATCTTAGAATTGATTGACGACCAATGCTAGGAGACTAGATATATAGTGTAACGGTACTATTTAAATTTTATAAATATCTGATAGCAGAAGATTAAGATTGATGACCTTGATCTGAAGGAGGATTAGGATTTATTTTTATGCACTTTAGTTTAAATACCCATTCTTTTATTCATATTTTTCCAGTAGATTAGATCTTAAAGATAAATAGCAGTTTTTAAAGATAAGAATTTGAATAAAGGATAAAACTAAATAAATTAGATAACAAACTTCCTCGTGGGAATGATCCTATGATAGTACTATGATTTCCATTGTGCACTTGCAATAAGTTAAGACTTGAATTTAATATAAATAATATATACAATAACCGACAAGTCAAGTCTTTAGCGCCGCTGTCGGGGAAGCGAAATTATCTAATTTTTTAGAAAAATTTATTTAATATTTTTATTCTTTTAGAACCTAATATTTATTATTCTCTTTTTCTATTTCTTTATATTTTTAATCTTCTGTGCAACCGTGGGATTCTTGACGATTCTGTCGCGACGATGCGCTCGCTTGCAAAAAATATAGAGTCGCCACTCGGAGCTTTTGGTGTCCCGGGATACCTATATCATTTTTATGAGCACCAAAGTGCTAAAAATATGACTCTGAATCCGGTTCACACCAAAGGCTCTTGGGTAGGGGCTTCGATTATTGATCGGGAAGGTGTTAGGCACCCGATCAACCCCGCTTAATGTGGTCTCTACTAATGACTAAAATAAAAATAAAGTAAAAGAAAAGAAAATAGCTTCCTCTTGCCCAAATGGGCTTTAAATATTATTTGTGCCCCTCCGTTCCTACTAAAAATTCGGCGACGTAACGGCACAAATGAGAGGATGGGAGGAGCTAAAGAAGAGATAGGAGAAGAAAGGGGAGAGTCGGAGCCCTCGGGTCCTTGTAGCACCGTAGAGGAGCTTTGCTTGGCTTGCTTTGATGAGCTTTTGAAAGCCTTGTATGGTGGAAATTGGGGTTCTAACTCCTAAGGCTTGAAGTTAAGAGGTAGGGAAGCGTAACAACCCGGATTTTTAGATTTTATTTTAACGGTGTTAGATGATGCACCACACTATATACTGTGCTAACGCTCCACATCAGAATCGAAACCCACCTTTTAAAATAGAAAATTTCTAATTTTTCCCATATCAAAATTAGACTCATTGCGAAGTGCTCGTCGATATGATTCCAACGATATATAATTTGACGACTTCTGACAAGAATATAAAAAGTTATGCCCATTTTAAGTGATCAAGCAAGTCAAAGGGTATAATTGTAATTTTAGGAGAGAAACACGAATTGCTTTGGTGCTTATGCAAAATGCTGGAACGAAACCTTTTCTCAAGCTATCCAAGCTACGTATGAATTCTTATTCCGTCTAAAAATCTCCTATTCTATTAAATCTCCTACGAAAAGTGTTAATTAGAGTTGACCTAAAATTTTATACCATTATAAATAAAACTTTAAAAGCTCTCTCCTCTCTATAATAAGAAATTATTCTCTCTCAAGACTTAGACGAGCCGATGCCTTGGGAATTGACCTTTTGAACCCGAATCGCCGTTGATCTTCCGTTCACGCTTCAAGAGGTGGGTACCCATCAATCCATCTTGTTCTTCTCAGATCCCGTCGCGTAGGATGCGTTCGATCGCGCATCGATGGGTTTAAAAATCTTATTTAAACCCAAATATCTCATAAATTAATAGACCTATATATTTAATATATGCTTTCCCTTGAAAGTTGTATATTCTGTAAATTAGGATTATATATTATTTCTCTTTTCTTTTCAAGAATCCCTTTTGTTTGAGCCACTAATATTTTACCTTATATTAGGTCTGTATATTTAATATGTTTACTTCCTCTTTTATGTCTGTAAATTAATTAAATTCTAATACTTATAAATTTGATAGATTGACTTAATTGGCATAATATCATATTGATATTATTTATTTCCAAATCTATATAGTTATAAATTTATCCTTCTACTAAGACTATAATAATATATATTATTGTTACAAGTTATATTATTATTTATTTAAAATTAATTAAGCCTAAAAAATTAAATTATATATTTATTTTATTTAAAAGAATAATAGATTGCACCATCTTAAAGTTTCGGATCCGAACTTGCAGCTACAAACCCGAATTTGCGGCCACAAACCCGAGCTCGCGACCATTGATGCACCTATTCCGGTATTTTGGTCATAACTGTTTACTCCGACCTCGGATTAATGCGATTCATACGGCATTGGAAAGAAGACAGCGAACTTTACAACTTTGTGTGAAATAGCCATTTCACGAATCTGACATTTTAGAGGTCAAAATAGAGTAACAAGTCGGATTCAATTTTGAATGAATCAAGGCTATTCGAATTTAATATTATTTTCTAATTCTCATGGCCAAAGTTCCTGTGTATATTATATCTTAACGTCTTTCGATCGATGGTCATGATAAATTATAACTTAATATGTATAAATACTATTTAATTTAATTATCTAATTATTATATATATATATATCTCAATTTTATCACTTCAACGCGACCTCTTCGATAATACAAAATGTTAGAACTTCGATGTCTTTATGAAACTGAACTCTGACCTTTACGATTATCGAAATCACACTTATAACCCTATTCTATAATTATATTAGTGTGGTATGTAAATAAATATAAATATAAGCATAATCAAAATCTAAGTATAAACCGTTCTGTATGTGTGATACTTTTATATTTACAACTTAATCAATTTATACGAGTTAAGAATATATTAGATCATGAGTACGAGAGTGTATGAGATCATGCCTACGCTTGGGCGTGGTGATTCGCCGAGATGGTATCGAAGCGAGGAATACACCGTATTCACATGCCTTACAACTCATGGTGGAATGGGACCCATGAGTGGGTGAGTGTGAATTCGGTGTAACCGTGCGGTGGCATATCTGATGATCCTATCACCCCGAGTTTTAATACGAGAGGATAAGATATGAGATATGATACGAGAATCGGGCTTTAGGCCTTAGCTGTGGTGAGGTTTCTTTTACGGTTACGTAAAACTCAGTATATTGGCGTCCATGTACGAATGCAACACCTCTATGATAGTATAAACTATCACACGAAGTACATCCAGGTTACTACGGAACCTTTTTCTTGGGAAGCGTGAATTATAAAGGTTGCCTCACTATAGTTTGTCATAGGATTAAGTATAAGAGTATGATAAGATATGAGTATGAGATAAGATAAGTTAATGCGATAATAAGACATCGCTGTGTAGGCCAGCAAAAGATAAAGAACTTAAGTCTCTGTACGTGCCATTCCTTGCGTAGCCACCGTAAGGGCAACAACATCTTTCAGCCAAGACGGATCTCTGGGAGAGATTATGAGTATGAGTGCGTTATGAGTGAGTTTGGCCATTATGTCTCCCCATTGGCTGGGTGGTGGAGTATGAGTATGACACGAGGGCGTTATAATATGGTGGTATGATACTATGTTGACCCTCCCATAGTAGCTCGAGCAGCGACTCTGGCACAGGTCGTTTAGGATTTCACTAGTATGTTAGTTACGCTCATGCGATGTACAGACATATGTGCGAGAATGATAATAAGACATAATATAATATGTTATGAGATATGGTAAGGTACGTTAGGATATGAGTGTCTAGATCATGGTCTTGCATTTATGATATGATATGAGTTTTACGATATGCATGTGATTTTGTCTCTTTTTCTATCTGCTTTGAGATATTATGTTTATCACTCACAAGATGCACCCACAATGCACCTGAGTAGTATGGGGTGGATTGGTGGTGTATCCCACTGAGTTTACGTGACTGAGTAAACTCATCTCACGATAATCTAACAGTTGCAGGTGATTACGCTGGTGGAGTAGACGCCGACCATCTAGATCTCAGACTGATTTCATTGATTTCGTGAGTACCGAGGAGCCTTTGGAGGCGGCAGCCGGTTATCGAGGAGGACTACGGTCGATCTTGATTGAGTGCTTGATTCTTGATCATTCATGGAATTGGTATTGAGTTTTATTGATACTAGTATTGCGGATTTTATAGTTTATTTTATCGGATTTGTCTCCGACTGGATTTACATTTTATTGGTAGATTGTGATTTTATCACACTTATTCAGTATTTATGATTACATTTATATTCCACCCTATTTGTTGGATTTCACGGATTTCATGGAACCATTATTACGCGAGAACTCTGATTAGGTGTATGTCCGCTTAGTATATCCGGGATATGTGCGAGTCATAACTCAAAATTCTAGGCCCTCGGGATGGGGTAGAATTTCGGGTCGTGACAGAATGGTATCAGAGCTCAGGCTTTACTTCCTCGAGGACTGTATGGATTATGTAAGTACTATATATTGATTGAGGTTATAATGATTCAGATAAACTTGAGACTTTTGATCTTTTGAAGACTTATTGGTTTCAAGGAAGTTCGATCGTTGATGATAGAAGACTCTAAGGTTCGATTTGGTATTTAAAGATTTATTTAGGAATGACTTTTACAGTTAGTAACTTGTGAGAAATATTAAAAATGGTCTAGACGGATTGGAAAATAATGGGTGAAGCTTTTCTAAATTGATGGACAATTAGATAAATAAATCCTTGAAGATTTGACTGTTTAAAATTCTAGGTGATCTGAGATGTCAACTATAGGAATAGCAGATTCTAGGTTATATTAGAAATGGCCATCCCTTAGATTCTGAAATTTCGAAGATTAAGGGACAGTTAGCCGAGGGCCCTAAACCAGATTTCTCTATACGATTTGACGGGACCATCCTTTTTCGAGATAGATTGTATGTCCCCGATGTTGAAATATTGCATAACGAAATTCTTGAGGAGGCACACAAATCTAGATATTTGGTGCACCCAGGAAGCACAAAAATGTACCGGAATATTCGAAACTATTATTGGTGGCCAAATATGAAGAGAGAGATTGTCGAATATGTCTCCAGGTGTTTAGTATGCCAACAGGTGAAAGTTGAGCATCAGAAGCAAGCCGGTCTTTTGCAGCCCTTACCGATTCCCGAGTGGAAGTGGGAAAACATCTCTATGGATTTCATAATCGGACTCCCTAGAACTTCAAGGAAGCACAACGCCATCTGGGTTATTATGGACCGATTGACTAAGTCGGCGCACTTCCTACCTTTTAAGATTACAGATAGTGGGGACAAACTGGTTGAGACGTATCTGAAGGAAATAGTCAAGCTTCACGGGGTTCCTATGAGCATTGTGTCGGACAGAGACACGAAATTCACTTCTGATCATTGGAAGAAATTTCAGGAAGCAATGGGCACGAGACTCGACTTGATCTGACCTTCCATCCGAGAGGCCACGGTCAAACTAAAAGAGTTAATCAGATCGTAGAAGACATGCTTCGAGCCTGCATGTTAGACTTTCGAGGTAATTGGGATGACCACCTCCCTTTGATTGAGTTTTCTTATAACAATAGCTTTCAGGCAAGCATCGGGATGTCGCCTTTTGAAGCTCTTATGGTCAAGTTGTAGGGCGCCTCTTTGTTGGGACGAGGTTGGTGAAAGAAAGATGCTTGGGCCGGAACTCATAGAAACCACGATCGAGAAGGTTAGAGTTATCCGTCAGAGATTGAAAGAAGAAAGCCTACGCCGAAGATGAGAAGGCGCTTGATAGAATTTGAGGTTGGTGATTTGGTTTTCATCCGGGTGTCACCAACTAAGGGAATCATGCATTTTAGAATGCGGGGAAAACTAAGTCCGAGATACGTGGGACCTTTCATTATCACAGATCGCATCGGTGAGGTAGCATACTGAATTTCACTTTCGAGACACTTTGCCGGTATTCACAATGTGTTCCATGTGTCTATATTGCGCAAATACTTGCCCGATCCATCTCACGTCCTTGATATCGAGCCGACTGAAGTCAGAGATGATCTGACCATCATAGAGAAGCCGGTTCGTATCGTAGATCGGAAGGAGCAGCTCATCAAGGGTAAATCTGTTCGCTTCGTTAAAGTACAGTGGCAACATCATTCACCGAATGAAGCTACTTGGGAACGAGAAGCCGAGACTTTGGAGAAGTACCCCGACCTCATCGCTTCATGTACGTAATTTTCGAGGACGAAAATATTATAAGGGGGAGAGAATGTAACAACCCAGATTTTTAGATTTTATTTTAACGGTGTTAGATGATGCACCACACTATGTACTGTGCTAACGCTCCACATTAGAATCGAAACCCACCTTTTAAAAAAGAAAATTTCTAATTTTTCCCATATCAAAATTAGACTCATTGCCAAGTGCTCGTCGATACGATTCCAACGATATATAATTTGACGACTTCTGACAAGAATATAAAAAGTTATGCCCATTTTAAGTGATCAAGCAAGTCAAAGGGTATAATTATAATTTCAGGAGAGAAACACTAATTGCTTTGGTGCTTCTGCCAAACGCTGGAACGAAACCTTTTCTCAAGCTATCCAAGTTACGTATGAATTCTTATTCCGTCTAAAAATCTCCTATTCTATTAAATCTCCTAGGAAAAGTGTTAATTAGAGTTGACCTAAAATTTTATACCATTATAAATAAAAATTTAAAAGCTCTCTCCTCTCTATAATAAGAAATTATTCTCTCTCAAGACTTAGACGAGCCGATGCCTTGGGAATCGACCTTTTGAACCCAAATCGCCGTTGATCTTCCGTTCACGCTTCAAGAGGTGGGTACCCATCAATCCATCTTGTTCTTCTCAGATCCCGTCGCGTAGGATGCATTCGATCGCGCATCGACGGGTTTAAAAATCTTATTTAAACCCAAATATCTCATAAATTAATAGACCTATATATTTAATATATGCTTTCCCTTGAAAGTTGTATATTCTGTAAATTGGGTTTATATATTATTTCTCTTTTCTTTTCAAGAATCCCTTTTGTTTGAGCCATTAATATTTTACCTTATATTAGGTCTGTATATTTAATATGTTTACTTCCTCTTTTATGTCTGTAAATTAATTAAATTCTAATACTTATAAATTTGATAGATTGACTTAATTGGCATAATATCATATTGATATTATTTATTTCCAAATCTATATAGTTATAAATTTATCCTTCTACTAAGACTATAATAATATATATTATTGTTGCAAGTTATATTATTATTTATTTAAAATTAATTAAGCCCAAAAAAATTAAATTATACTTTTATTTTATTTAAAAGAATAATAGATTGCACCATCTTAAAGTTTCAGATTCGAACTTGCGGCTATGAACCCGAATTCGCGCCACAAACTCGAGCTCGCCACCATTGATGCACCTATCCCGGTATTTTGGTCATAACTTTTTACTCCGACCTTGGATTAATGCGATTCTTACGGCATTGGAAAGAAGACAGCAATCTTTACAACTTTGTGTGAAAGAGCCATTTCACGAATCTAACGTTTTAGAGGTCAAAATAGAGCAACAAGTCGGATTCAATTTTGAATGAATCAAAGCTATTAGAATTTAATATTATTTTCTAATTCTCATGGCCAAAGTTCCTGTGTATATTATATCTTAAGATCTTTCGATCGATAGTCATGATAAATTATAACTTAATATGTATAAATACTATTTAATTTAATTATCTAATTATTATATATATATATATATCTCAATTTTATCACTTCAACGCGACCTCTTCGATAATACAAAGTGTTAGAACTTCGATGTCTTTATGAAACCGAACTCTGACCTTTACGATTATCGAAATCACACTGATAACCCTATTCTATAATTATATTGGTGTGGTATGTAAATAAATATAAATATAAACATAATCAAAATCTAAGTATAAACTGTTCTGTATGTGTGATACTTTTGTATTTGCAACTTAATCAATTTATACGAGTTAAGAATATGTTAGATCATGAGTACGAGAGTGTATGAGATCATGCCTACGCTTGGGCGTAGTGATTCGCAGAGATGGTATCGAAGCGAGGAATACACCGTATTCACATGCCTTACAACTCATGGTGGAATGGGACCCATGACGAGTCGGCTGAGTGTGAATTCAGTGTAACTTCGTACACGGTGGCATATACAGTGATCCTATCACCCCGAGTTTTAATACGAGAGGATAAGATATGAGATATGATACGAGAATCGGGCTTTGGGCCTTAGCTGTGGTGAGGTTTCTTTTACGGTTACGTAAAACTCGGTATATTGGCGTCCATGTACGGATGCAACACCTCTATGGTAGTATAAACTATCACACAAAGTACATCCAGGTTACTACGGAACCTTTTTCTTGGGAAGCTTGAATTATAAAGGTTGCCTCAATATAGTTTGTCATAGGATTAAGTATAAGAGTATGATAAGATATGAGCATGAGATAAGATAAGTTATGATACGAGTACAATAATAAGACATCGCTGTGTAGGCCAGCAAAAGATAAAGAACTTAAGTCTCTGTACGTGCCGTTCCTTGCATAGCCACCGTAAGGGCAACAACGTCTTTCAGCCAAGACGGATCTCTGGGAGAGATTATGAGTATGAGTGCATTATGAGTGAGTTTAGCCATTATGTCTCCCCATTGGCTGGGTGGTGGAGTATGAGTATGACACGAGGGCGTTATAATATGGTGGTATGATACTATGTTGACTCTCCCATAGTAGCTCGAGCAGCGACTCTGGCACAGGTCGTTTAGGATTTCACTAGTATGTTAGTTACGCTCATGCGATGTACAGACGTATGTGCGAGAATGATAATAAGACATGATATAATATGTTATGAGATATGGTAAGGTACATTAGGATATGAGTGTCTAGATCATGGTCTTGCATTTATGATATGATATGAGTTTTACGATATGCATGTGATTTTGTCTCTTTTTCTATCTGCTTTGAGATATTATGTTTATCACTCACAAGATGCACCCACAATGCACCTGAGTAGTATGGGGTGGATTGGTGGTGTATCCCACTGAGTTTACGTGACTGAGTAAACTCATCCCACGATAATCTAACAGTTGCAGGTGATTACGCTGGTGGAGTAGACGCCGACCATCTAGATCTCGCCGACGCTGATTTCATTGATTTCGTGGGCGCTGAGTACCAGGAGCCTTTGGAGGGCGACGCTGCCGATTA
This sequence comes from Chloranthus sessilifolius, assembly GCA_021018995.1. Taxonomy (NCBI): domain Eukaryota; kingdom Viridiplantae; phylum Streptophyta; class Magnoliopsida; order Chloranthales; family Chloranthaceae; genus Chloranthus; species Chloranthus sessilifolius. The sequence goes on along the minus strand of CM037598.1, from coordinate 73,069,920 downwards.
TCAGGAGGACTACGGTGCTGATCTTGATTCGAGTGCCGATTACTGATCATTGTGGAATTGGTATTGAGTTTTATTGATACTAGTATTGCGGATTTTATAGTTTATTTTATCAGATTTGTCTCCGACTGGATTTACATTTTATTGGTGGATTGTGATTTTATCACACTTATTCAGTATTTATGATTACATTTATATTCCACCCTATTTGTTGGATTTCACAAATTTCGTGGAACCATTATTGCGCGAGAACTCTGATTAGGTGTATGTCCGCTTAGCATATCCGGGATATGTGGGGGTCATAACTCAGAATTCTAGGCCCTCGGGATGGGGTAGAATTTCGGGTCGTGACAGGAAGGGAGGCTAGGGGATCACACACACCTAGGCTAAGGATTTTGGATGCAAGAATAAGCTTGAAATGAGGTTGGGAGATTCTAAGATTTGGGTGAAAATGGTGCACAAAAGGGAGGAAGAACTTCTCACTTTGAGCCTTAAGCAAATTTCTCAACCCTTAAACCAAGGGGTGGGGGGCTCTATTTATAGGAAATGGGTGGATTAAGAGGCCACTTAAGAGGTAAATGGGTTTAGCAATTAGGTAATCTCAAATCTAAGGATTCCTAGGATTTTTGGAGCCTTGGGATGTGTGAGAAGGTCCTCCAATGGTGGATGATGGGGTGAGGCCTTAAGCCACTTGAAGGGTTGCAAATAGGTAGGGAATGGGTGCAACAAAACTAGCAAAACACACTCCAAAGGTCAAGGTGGTCAATAAGTCAAACCCCAATCAAGATTTTTGGGTTAAATTCCAGTGGTTACTGTTCATATGCCTGGCGCAACTAATAGTTGCGCCAGGCAAATGTACAGTAAAACAGTTGTAAACAGTGCCTAAAAGTTACCTCGTGAGGGTGGGTCCCACTTTTAAAAGTGGCGCAACTATTAGTTGCGCAAGGCTTAAAATCTGGGAGAAATGGCCTGGCGCAACTAATAGTTGCGCTAGGCAAAGTTATCACTGGCACAACTATTAGTTGCGCTAGGCCATTTCTGGGGAGAAATAGCCTGGTGTAACTATTAGTTGCGCCAATTCCCTAGGGGGGCCCACCTAAAATTACCCTATTGTCCTCCGAGTTCGGACTGCCATATCTTTCAATGTACGGCTCCGATTGGGGCGATTATTGGACCTTTAGAAAGCTGACGACCTCTACTTTTCAATGGTATGAGATTCGATGGCAGTAGAAGGCCGTAGCCGGTTCTGATGCATCCCTCCTCAACCATTTGCCTGATAAGGTTAGGTTTAGGTTCAGAATGGGTTTCTAAGGGTTAGGATTGATTTCTAAAGGTTCGAGTTAGTTCCTAAGGGATCTAGTTTGATTCCTAAGGGTTTGGAAAGGTTCCTAAGGATTCTAGGGGGGTTCTTAAAGATTCCATACATGTCATCAAAAGCTCAGAATGGCACCTCTTTTGAAAGGTGTTCCGATCGGGCCTTGGGCCAAATTTGGGTGTCTACAGATGCCCCTCTTTGGTATCCGCTCACTAATGATCGAATGCAAAAGAAAAAGAGACATCCGAAGAGGCCCAAGGCATTACTGACGGGTCCGCTATATTCAGGGTGAACTTCAAATATCAAATGAGTAGCACGGTGAGAAAACGAAAGCCCTGGATGTCAGGCTAAACATTCGTTTCTCGAGGTAATCGATTCCCAAGTGCTTAGCGACATTACTGGGAATAACCGAGGTGGGATGAGTTGCGAACTCCCTATAGTCAGGAAAGACATTCGCTTCTCGGGATGATTTTGAAGGTATTTGATGTTTAAAATTCATTCCTAATGCAACAACTTTGTGAGTAAGAGGGGTGATCGAGCCACATTCAAAGATAGGCACGAAGTAAGCATACACAAGGCTCCACAATTTATGTCTAATCCTATGGGGCATTTGATAGCCCCATTTGATTGTTCATGGGTGCCCCTACTTAAAGCAGGGTTCGAGGTCTTTGGGTGAACCCATCGACCCCGAAGTTTATTTAACATGACTATCCGAGCGGAGCGAATAGAAGTCGCAACGCTTTTTGGGAGGACGTGCCATTTTTGAAAACATGTCTTAGATTAACATGACCTAAAGCATCCAACTTTGACTAACTTGAATAGTTCCAACCAAACATTGGGGTGTCTCCCTAAGGGGACATCCAATCCTGGTCTCTGCTGACAATGATCATAAACATCAATTAACTATGCATAATCATGCACCCATCAGGGATAGCAATAATAAAGGCGATGGAAGCCCCGACTCGGACCCACCCGGGTATAATTTATACGGACAAACGACCATCATACGGATACCTAGACGCATGGCGTACACTTTACAGGGATACAGCTGCCCATACAGGTTTTAAGCCTACAGAAAATAAAAGAGGGACATGAACCCTTCTGAATGCATGGTTGCACATAGTTTGATTGACACATAATCTCATTCTCAATAGGTTGGTCTCAACCAATAATTGACCTTTTCCAATGGAGAATCTGAAGCTTAAGACACTTAAGTTTACATGAATCCAAAACAGAATGCTCGTCGCAAAGATTTAGCAGTGGAGTTGACTCGATCGAAACATTGGTTGTTTGGCCGGGACCGACACCATTGCTCCTACCTTAAAGCAGGATCGAAAGATCTGAGGCAAACCTCTGACTCAGAACTTTAATATGGCACAGCAGCATTGCTGATAAAACATTAACATTTTACCGCCTTATGCTTGTGCATCTCTGTGGGGAATACAAATCTGTTTTTGATTTTTCTATCATTGTGTACGATTTTTTTGAATTTTTCAACTGTTATTTTATGTGATTTTTTGGAGTTTTGAAGTTACTATTTTATGTGATTTTTTGAAATTTTGAAGCTATTATTTTATGTGGATTTTTCTTGTGAATACTTTCGGCTTCTCTGTGGGGATTTATTTTGGATTTTTCTTTATATTTTCCTGTATAGGATCGGGGTGCTCACTGATCTCGGTCCGCTTTTATTCTAGCACGGCTCTCTTGGCAAGTCGAAGGATGATTGAAATACCTCCTTGGGAGCGCGTGCATCTACCAGGGCAATAGAACAAATAAAAAGAGTGGGGGACCGGTCTTCCCATCTGGCACGTACCAGGCCCGAGACCCAGCCTAAGTGCCTGGCGCAACTATTAGTTGCGCCATGCCACTAGCGGCCTCAAAATAGCCTGGCACAACTAATAGTTGCGCCAAGCAAGAAGTGGGCACAATTTTGCTTGGCGCAACTATTAGTTGCGCCAGGCTTGGCTGGGGGGCATTTAAACAGCCCGAGTTCGAGCTGGGGGCTTTATTTCAAATTTTTCTCCCCCCTCCCTCTTTGAAACCGAAAACCAACTCCTCCTAGAGTTCCTTTACATTGCCTCTACACATGCCGTATTGTTGTCGCTTTGCTTATGTGGGTCGATCGTCGGCATACGCTAGATCAAAGACCCCTTTTCTCTCTAAAGGTAACCATTAAAACTCATTTTCTTTGATTTTTCTTGCTTTTTCTTGTAGATATAATCATGATCTTGTATTCTTTGATGAGTAATGATTTATTTTTATGGTGTGTATGTTTATTTGATGAAGTGTGGATGATTCTTTATGAACAATGCCTATTTTATTATTTTATGGACTTATTGGTGCCTAATATATATATTTTTTGTTGTTTTTATTTGTGTATATGGAATGATTTTTTAGTTGCTTTTTGTTTATTTTTTGTTTATTTTTATCTTGCATATAAAGCAATGGATTTTAGGTTATTATTTTTGTGAATATTGATTTAGGGAAGAAGATTTTTTTTTTTTTTTATTAGAAAAAGAAATGATTTTTGCTTTCTTATTTTTTGAAAGTTAAGGAAAATGATGATGATTTTTTTTTGCATATATATTTTTGAAAACAGACTAAGGAAAAGGCTTCTTTTTTTTGTTTTTGTTGTGTTTTTTTTGTTCTAAGGACTTGGTTTTATTATTTTTATTTTTAGTTATTTGTATTAAAAAAAAGGGGCTTGCTTCTTTTTGCACATAAAAGGAAGAGATTGTTGTTTTTTTGTTTGGGTTTGTTTTTAGGAATAGAAAGAAATATTTTTATTTGTTTCTTCCCCCCCTTTTTTTTTTAAGAAAAAAACATAAGGACTTTTTCTCTATTTTTTTTTGTTTTATAAAAGAAAGACCTAAAACAAGACTTCTCTCTTTTTTTTGTTTTGTTTTTATTAGAATAAAGCAAATGTGTTTTTTTGATGACTTTTTTGTAAGTAAAGTAAAGGATTTTTTTTGTTTTTGTTTTTAATAAAGCAAGGATTTTTTTCATGATTTTTTGTAAGTAAAGTAAAGTGAAGAGAATTTTTTTGGTTTTGGTTTTTGCTTTTTATTTTGACAAACAAAGTAAAGGTCTAAATTTTTTTTGTGAATAAGGTAAAGGAAAAAATTTTGTTTTCGGTTTTTTTGATTTTAGGAACACGAAGAAATGGCTTTTTTTGGGACCTAAGGAGAAGAGAAAGATTTTTTTTTGTTTAGAAGCGTGATGATGATTTCTTTCTCTCCCTTTTTTGCTTTTATTTTTCCTAGACATAAAGGGAGGATTTTTTTTTGTTTCTGTAAGAGAGAAGGGCCCTTTTTTATTATTTCTTTAGAAACATAAATGATTTTATTTGATTCTAACTTACTTTATTTTCAAACACAGGCAGGGGGGATTTTATTATTTTTTTTTGTCATTTTTTGAAGAAAATATTTTTTGCATTTTCAACCTAAAAGGGATCTCCCTTTTTCGTTTAGGCATGTGTATCTCTTATTTATGCAAATATGTGAAAAGAAAGGGGAAGGGTGAGCATACTTACCTCCTGTTTGCAGCATAGAATATCATGGCTCTTTATCATTGATCTGCTCTGACGTGACTGCTTTTTACTGCCCCAGAATGTCAGGTGAGGGTGAGCATATTCCTGAGGAGGGCCACAAGTAGGGGCCTGAGATTGTATACGGCTCGCGAGGGGAGTAGTTCATCTGGGTAGATCGGAGAGCGGGCCCGTGGCTCGAGATGCAAGGCGAGGCCGCCCTGGTCGGCCTCCTTCACCAACAACATACCCACATTTCAAATTTCAGGATAGTGGGCAAGGTAAAAGAGAGGTTCAATTTATTTCTATTATGCAGTTTTTGCTTTGCCTTTGTGGTCTGATGCGCATTATCTTGGGTGCAGGACTTGCCCAACATTGTATTCCGTGGCAGGTGGCTCGACTTCCATGAGTTCTACCTCTATGTCCCTCCCGTGGTGAAGGTCTTGCTGGCACAGATGGGCTTCAGAGAATTTCTATCTTGCCCTGCCATGAGGGCCGACGCTGCCTATCTGAAAGCCTTGACTGAACGGTTTCGCCCTGAGACGATGACCTTTCACATGCCATATGCAGAGATGACTTTGACACCCGTCGACTGGGCCATGATTATCGGCATTAGGATAGAGGAGATACCGATATCCGATCTCACGGTGCCGAGTCGAGAGGACATCATTCGATTGATTGGGGCCTATCCTCCTCGCGGGCAGACACATGGCACCGAGGTCAAGATGTCTTCGCTGACCTCACTTTATACACCTAATGAGTTAGTGGATCTGGGTCAGCCAGACAGGGTGCTCTACATCATGCCCGAGCGAGCGATCATCCTAGCCCATGCTACTCTCTTGGTCTTGCTTGGTAAGACCCTTTTAACCAATGCGAGCGGTGGTCGAGTCAACCTAGCCCTGCTGAGTGTGATGGACAACTGGGGTGACATCCATGGGTATGACTGGGGAGGGGCAGGGTATGCATGGCTGATGTACAATTTGTCTTGGGTCACGACCGGGGATTCAAAGTCTACTGTTGGATTTTGGGCTGCCCTAGAGGTAATTCCTCATTCCTTTGCCTTTTCCATTTTTTTGAATGATCCATATACGCTACTGACCTGCTCTTGTGCAATGCTCCCCTTTTCAGGTATGGGGATACCATCACTTTCACCCTGGGCGCCCGCTTCTTTTCTCGGAGGTGCTTACCTATCCCCTCAGCAACTGGAATCAGGCCCGACGCCGCGATGTTGGTTTAAAGCACTTGGAGACGGGTCTGAGGTCCCAACTCGACCTAATGGTTCCTGAGCAGGTAAAACTCTCTTTCAACTTTGTTTGTTTTTAGCTCGGGAATCTCCTTTTACTGATGTGCTAACTGCTTGGACCTTTTTTTTTTACTTGGGCAGATCCTTCGTAACCCGTACCTTGCATCCCCCTTCTGGGACCGAGCAGCTGTAGGCGCTTCCCGCCTATTTAACAACTGCCGAGTCATTTTCTTCTATGGTGCATGGGCCAAATTCTATTATCTGGGAGAGCGAGTGGTGCACCAATTCCAGGGTTATTATGCCATACCTGTGGACCCTCCGACGGATGTTTGGTATCCCGTTGGCAGTATTGAGGAGCTTACCGGGGCCTTCTTCAACAATGGGCTTCCCATCCATGCTCTCCATGAGCCCGGGGACTATCATCTTTGGTACGAGTGCTTGCCGTATCGGTTTATCTTGCTGTGCTTTGTACCTAGCGCCAATTTTCTTACATTCGGCGGCCCTCTCGGCCAGGTAATCCTTCTTAGCTTGGATTAGTTCTCTTTATGCTTTAGTTTGACCCCTCATTCCTTTTAAGAGGATCTTTATTTTGTTCATAGTTTGCTCTCAGGGATGATTCAGATGGTGAAGGCGGGACGGGTGCAGCTGATATGTCAGGGGAAGATCCCTCCGGTGCTGGCCCCTCTGGTGTGGGTCCCTCGGGTGAGGGCTCTTCGGGTGCTGGTCTGTTGGGTACCTCTCATGCCGGTATCCCTGGTGGTGATCTGCCCGTGGTCTATGGGACCTTCCGGTGCCTGGATGATAGCTTCCTTTCAGGCCTCCGCGCTGATGTAGATCGACAGGTGCGGCTTTCTACTGAGGAGGCCCGTGTTCCTCCTCCTGAGGTGGTTCCAAGGGTAAGTCTTCTGATGGCCTAATCTCTCTCTCCATTTCGGTTTCCTTCTGCATATGCTTTTAAAATTTCCCTGATAATTGATGAAGGATAGGGCTAGGACTTGGTTGTCAATGCTCCCAACCAACAGTATTTAGTCCTGGAGTGACCTTCAATGTCAGTTTTTGGCAAAGTTTTTTCTCATGTCCAAGACAAGCCAGTTGAGGAAGGGCATTATCTCATTTGCTCAAGATCCAACTGAGGATTTTCACCAAGCTTGGGAGAGATTCAAAGAACTCCTGAAGAAATGTCCCATCATCAAATCCTTGAATGGCAACTTGTCCAAAGTTTCTATCAAGGGATTGATCTGAAAGTAGGGATATGGTCGATGCCTCGTGTGGTTGTACTTACCTCCACAAAACTGCTGAGGAGGCTTGAAAGTTGTTCGACATTATCAGTGAGAACTCCATGCAGAGAGAGACATTGTCCAGGGATTGGGACACTCCTAGACTGGTGAAAGAAAATATCACAAGAGGAAAGTTGTATGACGTAAGTGGACATAATGATTTGGAAAGGAAAATTGACAGTTTGACCCAGAAATTTGACAAGCTCATGGGAGCAATGCAGTCACCCATGGCTGCTAAAGTGGAGGAGGCATGTGTTATATGCCAATCCCCCACTCACTCCCTTTAGGAATGCCCCTCAGCTATTCAATTTCCAGACTTTGTGATGGAGCATGTGGCTGCCACTCAATCTTATGGGCAACAACCTACTGCTGGTTACCAAAGGAGAAACCACCCCAACTTGAGGTGGACACAGGATGGCTTTCAAAACCAGCAGCAGCAGCCACAACAGCCTATGCCTTACAAGAATGCTCAGCCATACCACCAGAATTACTTCCCAAGGCCTCAATACTAACAACCTATGGCTCAGCCTATGGCCCAGCCTATGGCTCAGCCTGTGCAGCAATCTGCACCCCCTTCAGTAGATCATCTTCTTTTGAGGAATAAGTTCTAGCCTTATTGCAAAACTTAAAATCCTTTTCTCAGATTGTGCATTCTCATAGTCAAAGCATTAAAAAGATAGAAGACCATCTTGGTCAGCTATCTAATGCTTTAGCCAAGAGAGAGGAAGGGAGGCTGCCTAGCCAACCCATGGACAACCCAAGGAGACAATATGTGATAGGTGAAGTCTCCTCTTCCCATGAGGAAGCCAAATCTGTCACCACATTGAGAAGTGGAAGGTTTGTAGATAATCAAGTAGGATGTGGGCCTTTGAGAAATTCAGAAAAAGAGAAAGAGGTTGTCACTTCTAAATTAAACTAAAAACAAGTAAGATTGCAAAGATGGATGGTAGGATCAGATCCAGAGTACAGATCTTGCAGAGAGGGGGAATTAAACACAGAAAATGGGGAGAAGCAGCTTGGAGTTTTGTCTTACTGTAATTAGGTTGAGCTGCTAGGGTTACAGAGAGTTTAGAGTACACCAATCCCTCATCTGGCCATAGGCACAGCTGCAGGGTAGAAGAATCTACTATACACCAAAGGCTTGATCTTAAGGGTATGATCTGTCCACTTTTATGGTCACAGATCATCCTATAGACTTCCTCCAAATCAAAGGATTAAGGTAGAAGAATCCAATTTAGACCAGAGGGTTGAATTGATCTTAAGGCTATGATCTGTCCACTTCAATGATCATAGATCATCCTAGGAATTTCCTCCAAACCAAAGGGTTCAATTAGAGCATTAAAATCACTGCATATGCTGCAATTACCAGGCCACAGACATAGGCAATTGCAGGAGCATCAGATCCAGGGATATCAAATGGCATCCAAGAGGTCTACCAGTTAGTGGGTGAGCTATTCTAATCTACACAAAGCCGATCGAGCACCAAATGAAACCAAAGGAACTATAGATCTAATTACAATAATTAAACCAACATTACATTGAATTAAACTGACCATACAATGAAATGTCCTCAGATTTGTTGTCTGTGCATCATCTAACCCTCAACAACACTCTCAGCTCTCCTTAATTAGAGATTCGACCCCTCTCTTTGCTGCTCTCAAGAATTTAGCCAACCATAGTTGGACTAAAGGAAAGAATTAAAGAATTTCGCTACAAGCTGTAGTTTTCGGAATCGATCCCCCCATTTTCTGATGGCTTCCTTCCTTCTTATAGCTTTCTCCTTCAGCCTTAGATCTATTTTTCCCGCCAATTGTAGCCTCTAGAATGATTCTCTTATTCCCTCTTTTATTCCCTTTCTAGAAGGTTCTTCCAGTTCGTTAGAGTTGAGGGAGAGCACATGGGTCGGTTAGGGTTTCCCAGGGCACTTCTAGAATCCTTGCGCCGGTCACCAAGGTGCCTTGGTTTGCATGCAGCAGGTCACCAACTCATGGCATGTGCATAGCAGCTTTTCTAGGAAGTATTTAGATCGATTTCGATAGGTTGATGAAGCTTTCGATAGGTTGAAATCCAGTACTTTAGTCCTTTCGCTAGGATTTAGGATCTTATCGAAAGGTTTCGATAGGTTGAATCCTGCAATTAGAGCTTCAGCATCTGCAGCCTTCATTTGATGTTTTCGATAAGTTGAGGGGTCCTTTCGACAGGTTGAGCTCTTACACAATCACTTTCGATAGGACTATTCTCTGCCTCACAGGTTTCGATAGGTTCTCTTCTGGCTCCTATCGACAGGTTCTCAGACTTTTCAATAGGTTTTGTTCAAGCTTAGGCAACCATTTGATAGGATGCTCCCTTGTTATTTCCGACTGCGCGATAGGTTCTGGATCCTATCGAATTCTCCTCATCTTCACGATTTCTTCCTTTTTCAGCTTTCAAATCCTATTGATAGGTTGCAGTAACCTATCGACAGGTTGTTCTCAGCCAGTTTTTCCTTTTTTCAACGCTACTTTATTGTTGCTGCATGCCCCAAGTGGTCATTGGTGTGGGGCCCTTTTGTGTGCCATAGCTAGGTCAGAGCTGTGGTGAGAGATGGACCTTCTTGTAGAGCACTTTAGGGTGGATTTCTACAGTATGACTGCTTATTACTGCTATCTATAAAATATGCTCAACAAGCACTTATTAATCAACTCATAGGTCCATCAAAGCTCATGTTAAGGGGTGAAAAGTGGTACTTTTCACTGATTAACACACCCCTAAACTTAAGCTTTTCTAGTCTCTAAGCAAAGGAAAGATAAAGAAAACTAAAATGCCACTTTTGTAGGGAGCACAGATGTATTTAGCATATGCATCAAGCCTTTTAAACTCCTAAGTGATCCCTAGTGGAGGAGTGAAGTCTTCTGAGGGTTTTCAGTGAAGGTACCCACAAACTTCTTCAATAAAATAAGTTAATACTCATCCAGCATGCTAAAACAAAGTTTAAGAAAATAAAATGAATTCCACACCATTTCCATTCAATTTTAGAGGATTTTCAGCATAAAAATTACCAGTTCAAAACACAAAATTCTGCTGTAATTCCTTCATCATCAATCAGTTCATGTCAAGGTATTGTATCTGAAAATTAATGCATAGCTCACCTTTAATTTAAGAATTCTGCTATGATAATACCCCAAATCTTTGATTTCAGACCCAAATCTTACCAGGGCTGTTCACTCACAACAAAATAGAAGGGTGTATCATTTCACACAGCTCAAGAGCAGTTACAACCCTCAAATAGGACTGCAAGCATGAGCATAGGCATTGCTCTAATTTCTGAAATTTTCTAATTCTTTTCACCATAGATCAAACAAATTCTCATCTCCACATGACAGCTCAATTTATTTCAGATCAGTAAGGTCTTTTTATTGGGTTGTAATGTGGCTTATGGGTGAGATTTATAAAGAATAAAGGGGTAAAAAGGATTCAAATTGAGAAATCAGTAAAGTAAAGGGGTGATTCATGACTCCACCTTCTTCATTTCATCACCTCTTCATTTTCTTTTTGAATTTTCAGACTTGAAGTGATCAGCTTCTTATCTTCTTATAAATTTTCAAGTGAAGTGACTTCTCTTTTCTTTTGTTTTTTATTTTATTTTATTTTATTTTTTATTTTATTATTATTTATTTTTTTTTGTTGTATTTTTCTCCATTTTTCTTTTTATGGGCTGGAATGCCACAATACCACCAAATGTGCTTCCTTCTTTTTCAACCAAATTTTAAACCTTGCTCCTCTAACCTCACTTCTCCTTTTATCTCCTGATTCCTCAGATTGAGGGTGAGCTGGAATAGGTCAAAAGGTTTTAGGTTCAAATTTTCTAGTTTTCATCAAAGAAAACTGAGACTTTTAAGGCTCAAGTGGTGTGTATCAAGGGCAGTTCAAAGGTGAGACATTTTAAGCTCAAACTGTCCAAGGGATGGCCTTACTTCATGTCCTCACTATCATGCATGCTGTCAAGCTGTTTCAACTCGGATTTGCCTAACTTCTAGTGATCGAAACTAGATCCAATCAGTCCTTAGAGTAGAAAAATTGCCAAGACACTCTTCAAAGAAGACTTTTTAGGCCCAAATCTCACTGGGTATGGCCTTCCATCAAATTTTTTTGGGTGTATCCTTACAATTTTCTCTCATTTCAGGTTCACTAAACATCCATTTTCTGAAAATTCTTGACATTTGCTTCATGAAGAATGTTAGACTATAGCTCATTTCAGTTTTAGAAAGTTTTTTAATTTCCTCTTTTTCTAAAAATCAGGTGGGAAATTACTTTATTTTCAAAAAAAAATTTCCAACATAGCATAGATGCACTAGTATTAACTCATTTCATTCATTGGCACACCTGCCACACCCCCAAACCTAAACTAAATAGTGTCCTCACTGTTTTAACATATTGCATGTAGCAGTGACTAACCAAGACATAATATTAAAAACAAAGGGGCACCGAAATTGCCAAACATGTAGTACACAGAAATAAAACAACCATCACAAAAAGAGAATACTAACAAGGTATTTCATTATAAATATGACAAAACAGCAATTACAAAGCAAATGAATGACAAATCTGAGAATTAGATCTATATATTGGCAAAATATTCATCTGCAGACAAAAAGATTCTTCCTCCTGGCTCAGGGATATCCTCAACCTGCTTCATGTGGAAGAGGAACTGCAAGCCAGGAGGGGGGGGGGAGTAAAGGAAAAAGAAGAAAATAAGAAAATAAGAGTCAGGGGGCGGGTGTTGGAGTAGCTGAAGAAGATGGGGGTGGTGATGTAGGTGGTTCGGTCTTCTGCCTCTTCTTCTTTCTCTTTTCTTCTTTCTTCTCCTCCTTAGCGAGGATTCGCTGCACTTCTTCGTACTCATCCTATAAAAATTACAAGGGATCAGGCTCAACTGGTGTGGCGGTGGAGGCCAGACGAGGTAGAACTTGGTCGACAAGTCTTTGGGTTTGTCGTCGGCCATGATTGGGGTTATGAAAGGTATGAAGAGTTCAGGAGGGAATGGATGTGAAAGGACTGGACGAGGCTGATATTTAAAGTGCATGGCCGGTGGAATATGAATCGGTATAATAAATTGTTCTCATTCTTCCAAGCTTAATTGTTGAAAATGAAAGTGGGAATAAATGGAGCGGTGGTTGTTGTATGGGAATAGAACGCTGACTGCATGTTGGGCTATTTTTAGCAATGGTGGTTAAGTCAAGGAAGTATGCGCAATGAATGCTGAGACCCTGATTTGTGGATAAGGATGAGAACGCACTCCGACAGGGTTGTCTTCGTAACCACGACAAATGAGGAGAGAGAGCTAGGGTTTGCAGTAGGTGTTGAATGGAGGAGACTGACCTAACGATAGGTTTATAAAGGATGAAAAATGATTTTGATAGGATGAATTAAACGATTTCGATAGGATATAGCATCCTATCGAACACTATAAAAGTACAGTCTGCAAATGGAATACTTCGATAGGTCAGTCCTTCCTATCGATAGGTTCATGACGTGCATGATTTATCCGTTCGATAGGTTTTCGATAAGTATCCAGAACCTATCAAAAACTTCTTTCTGACCTTTTGAACGTATCGGAAAGCTGTTTTCACCTATCGACAAGTCTCCGTGCCTATCGAAGTCCTCAAATGACCTATCGAAATCGTCAAATGACCTGTCGAAAATGTCAAATGACCTATCGGAAGGTCTCATATGCACATAAAAACAACATTTTTTATGTTGTCTTCAGCCTCAGCACCCAACAAACTCTTTAGCTGTGCTTCCATTCACTATATTTTCATTATTTATACACTCCCATGGTCCTTGAACTATTGGCCAGATCGAGATGATGACCTAATCCCAGCAACTTTATTAAATACAACAAAACAAAACTGAGAAAAATCAAACTATGGTACATATGATACAAACGGAAATCATGTATAACTTGGAGGGTGCACAATTTTTTTGTTGTATAACCTGAAGATCAATGGTCTCCTCAGGTGCACAATTTTTTTCAACACAAATTTTTAACCTTTAGCCATTGACTTTCATGACCCTACAATCTTTAGGGTCCTTCATTTCTACAGCTCCAGATGGGGATACATGTAAGATTGTGTAAGGCCCATCCCATCTGGACTGCAATTTGTCTGGAAAGAGTTTCAATCTTGAATTGAATAACCATACCTTGGCACCTGTTTTGAATTCTTTCCGCAACAGGTGCTTGTCATGAAAGGCCTTAGTATGGTCTTTGTAAATCCTTGCATTTGAATATGCTTCCATCCTCAACTCCTCAAGTTCAGCTATTTGCAATTTCCTGTTCACACCAGCAGAGGTTAAGTCAGAATTTAATATTTTAATGGCCCAATATGCTCTATATTCCAACTCAACAGGCAAATGACATGCCTTGCCATATACTAACCTGAATGGGGACATCCCTATGGGGGTTTTATAGGCAATCCTATAAGCCTACAAGGCATCTGGCAATTTTATGGACCAATCCCTCCTATCAGCTTGCACAGTCTTCTCTAGGATGTGTTTGATTTATCTGTTGGAAATCTCTACTTGCCCACTGGTTTATGGGTGGTAGGGAGTAGCAACTCTGTGGGCCACAGAGTATTTTGCAACAGTTTTTCAAAAGTTTTGTTGCAAAAATGGCTGCCTCCATCACTAATAATAGCTTTGGGGGTGCCAAACCTAGAGAAGATATTTTCTTTTAAGAACTTAATGACAACCTTGTGATCATTAGTTCTTGTAGCTATGGCCTCTACCCATTTGGACACATAGTCCACAGCTACAAGAATGAAATTATAACCATAGGAGGGGGAAAAAGGTCCCATAAAATCAATCCCCCATATGTCAAATAGTTCAACAACCAGCACAGGGTGCAGGGGCATGGAGTTTCTCTTTGTAATACTTCCCATTTGCTGACATTTAGAACTGGTTTTGCAGTGTTGTATGGCATCCTTGAATAGAGTAGGCCAATAGAAACCAGATTGGAGCACCTTTGCAGCAGTCTTGTTGCCACTGAAATGGCCCTCACAAGCCTGTTCATGGCACATGGTTAGAATATTTTTGAACTCAGTTTCAGATATACATCTTCTTATTACCTGGTTTGCACAATATTTAAAGAGGTAGGGATCCTCCCACATGTAATATCGAATCTATGAAAAGAACAGACATCGATCATCCTTACTCCAATGTGGGGGTATCCTTCCCACAGCCAGATAGTTTATTCTATTGGCAAACTAGGGCATACTATCTCTACAGCAAAAAGCTGCTCATCTAGGAATGAGTCATTGATGGGCAAGCTCTCTATATCCACATGTGGAATCCTTGACAAGTGGTCTGCAACCACATTTTCAACTCCCTTCTTGTCTTTGATTTCCAAGTTGAATTCCTGCAAAAGAAGAATCCATCTAATTAGTCTGGCTTTGGCCTCCTTCTTAGACAAGAGGTATTTTAAGGCTGAATGGTCAGTGAATACAGTGATCTTGGATCCCAACACATATGTTTTGAATTTTTCCAAAGCAAATACAATGGCTAGCAGCTCCTTTTCAGTCATGGTGTAATTCAATTGAGCATCAACCATTGATTTACTAGCATATGCCACCACAGATGGTGCTTTGTCTCTCCTTTATCCCAGGACTACACCAATGGCAAAGTCTGATGTATCATACATCAACTCAAATGACAAAGAAAAATCAGGAGCATGTAATATAGGGGCAGTAGTTAAACAAGTTTTCAGAAGTTCAAAAGCAGCTAAGCATTCCACATTGAACACAAATGGATCCTCTTGACACAGCAAGTGACAAAGAGGCTTGGAAATTTTGCTGAAGTCTTTGATGAACCTCCTGTAGAAACCAGCATGGCCCAAGAATGACCTAATGTGTTTGACAGTTTTGGGAGGGGACAAATGTGCTATCAAGTCAATTTTAGCTTGATTAACCTCTATTCCTCTTTGGGAAACAACATCTCCTAGGACAGTTCCTTTAGTCACCATAAAATAACTCTTTTTCCAACTCAGAACCAGGTTGGTCTCCTCACACCTTTGCAGCACAAGGCTGAGATGGTGCAGGCATTGGCTAAAATCATCCCCAAAAATAGAGAAATCATCCATAAAAATCTCTAAAAACTTGTCATTCATGTAAGAAAAGATATAATAAATGCATCTTTGAAAAGTGGCAGGTGCATTACTTAGTCCAAATGGCATCCTTCTGTATGCAAAGGTTCCAAATGGATAAGTGAATGCGGTTTTCTCTTGATCCTGAGGGTAAACAGGAATCTGCTTGTACCCTGAATAACCATCAAGAAAATAGTAAAAAGCCTTACCTACCAACTTATCTAAGATCTGATCTATAAAGGGCAATGGAAAGTGATCTTCACTGGTTTTCTCATTGAGCTTGCGATAGTCTATGCATACCCTCAAACCAGTGGTCTGTCTAGTTGGAATCAGCTCACCTGAGCCTGCTTGAACGACTGTGATCCCAGATTTCTTGGGCACCACCTGGGTAGGTGCCACCTATTGAGAATCTGAGATGGGGTAAATGACCCCAGCATCAAGGAGTATAACTACTTCCTTCATTACAACTTCCTGCATGTGTGGGTTGAGCTTCCTTTGCATCTCTCTAGAAGGTTTAGAACCTTCTTCAAGATGAATTTTGTGCATGCAAACTGCTGGATTTATCTCTCCCAAATCAGCAATAGTCCACCCTATTGCTCTCTTATGCCTTTTTAGCAGACAAAGCAATTTTTCTTCCTACTCAAGGGTGAGGGAAGAAGAAATTATCACTGGCAGTTTGTAATTGGCCCCTAAAAAGGCGTGAAGGCAATAGGGGTTCCTTAGAAGGTGGTGGAAGGGGTAATAAAGCAGGAGTCCATGGGTGGTGCTTTGCTGGCTCTGTTTCAGACTTGACATTTTTCACTTGCTCAAGCTCCGGTGTGAGAGCTTTCCCTTCCCCAGTTTCATTCCATACCTCGTCAAAAACATTACACAAATCAGTACCATGCAGTAGCTGAGGCAGAGTTTCTTGCACAAACTCATCCAGCACATCAATGGAGAAATAGTCCTCACTCTCTAAGTGGGGTTGATGAGTTGCATCGTACACATTTAGCTTGACTTTCATATTACCAAAACATACTTTCATGATCCCTAATCTACATTGTATACAAGCATTTGCAGTGGCCACAAAGGGCCTGTCTAAAATCACAGGGATAGAACTAGCACTCCTACTTGGCTCCATCTCTAGCACCAGAAAATCAGCAGGATAAAAGAACTTGTCAACCTCAACCAAAACATCTTCAATGATCCCCATGGGCTTCCTTTCAGATCTATCAGCTAGTTGCAAGACCACACATGTGTGGGCTTCAACTCTCCTAAGCCCAGCTTCTCATATACTGAATATGAAAGCAAATTTACACTAGCTCCCAGATCTAACAAGGCCTTTTCAATGGTATGATCCCCAATGATGCAGGGGATAGTGGGGACTCCAGGGTCTTGGAGTTTGGTTGGGGTGGTAATAGTCGATATCTGTTTCACTTTTTCTACTGAAAAGACTTTCTTGGATAAATGTATCCTTGATTGTCTTTTATGGGTGCACAGGTCTTTCAAAAACATAGCATAGGCTGAAACCTGCTTGATTGCATCAAGGAGAGGCAGGTTAATCTTCACTTGCTTAAAGGTTTCCATCATTTCTTCTATTTTGGCATGCTCTTTATCAAAAAGGGAAGGTGCTTGCATTGCCCTAGGAAATGGCAAATGTGGGACTGCTCCCTCATTTGTAGCCTTTGCCAACTCATCATCTCTTTATTTTATTTTATTTTTTTCTTGAGGATCATCACTATCCTTTTTACTGTTTTAACATTAGGAAGGGTGCCACATCTACCACAGATCTGGAGATTTACTTGATTTTAACTCACATTTTCCTATGGACATTCCCTTACTTACCGTTTTAAAACTTGCTACAACAGGCCCTGAATACTTACAGGACTGTGTGTGAGCTTGCCTTGGTGTGTGCTATCCATAGACTCTTTAATTGTCTAATTTTAAACTCCTTTTTTAACACAAGGCAGAATCCCAACAAGCAGCAATAGCAGAGAGCGAGGTCCTCCGTTTGAAGGGATCACTGAGCATCGCTTTTGGAGCCGCCGACTCTTCTCGAATGAGGTATAAGAGCCTGCATGGTCACTGGATGACTGAGCGGAATGTCTGGGAGGATGACCTTCATGCTGAGATTAGCGCATTGAAGCGTGAGCTGGGCCACTAACTGTTTCCTGCACACAGAACTTTTTGCATAGATCAGATACATAGAAAAGGGGCATAAAAATCTCTTTACAGATACACACATTCTTAGTATACATATTTTCTTTATATTTTTGTTATTTTTCGTTTATTTGTAAAAAGGAAAGCACGCTAGTCATCATACCGGCTATTTTTTGGGATGTAGTGTAAGCGGTACATTTTGTAAATGAAGGATAGTTTATTATATACATCTATATAGACTTTTTGGCCTTTTTGTTTTGTGCATATATATATATATATATATATATATATATATATATTTTTTTTTTTTTTTGTGGTGTCTTAATCACCTTGTGAAACCCTAGGTCCTCTTTTGAGCATGGTCGAACCCCTCTTAAGTAGTCGGGTCTTGGGTGGGTTTCAACAGCTTTACCAAGATTAGAGCGTCAATCCATTTGGACTGAGTCAAACCTTTCTCCTTACCTTGAGTCATACGTTTGACAAAGTAGTTATGAAGACACACTTGGTTGGGACCCGATTTGAACTAGCGTGAGCGGCCAAAAAAAGGGGATCAGGGAGAGTAACCAAGAGGGCTCCTCAAACATTAATCTTCTCAATCAGTTCCAACCTTTCTTTTCTAATTTTTTCTCTTTTCTTTTCTTTTCTTTATTTATTTATCTCCTTTTTTTACCCGTGGCGCCCTTTCGAGTTTTCACCACGTCCATGGGTTTAGCTCTCTTACCCCAAGCGCCCTTTCGGGTTTTCACCTAGTCCGCACAAGCTCGCTGTTTTTACCCATAATGCCCTTTCGAGTTTTCACCACGCCCATCTTTCTTGTATTTTTATTTTTATTTAGTTTTATTTTTTTTCTTTCATTTCTTCCTTTTTTTTTTTAAAGCCACGACATAGACGTCGATTCCGTCATAGCCGGCCAGATGGGGTTCTGGTATTGTCCACAACTTGGCTTGTGTTGACTTAACATATATTATGACTACTTGTAAACTGAAAAGAGGGCTTTCTTCAAGGTGTAGCTTGGCCATGGGTTAGGTTAGGATTTGAAGGAAAGCTAGGAAAAAAGGGTTTCCTTAATGTGGCTTCAATTTTCTCAACTTACTTTCTTCCTTCGGGGTTTTCACTGTACATGCCCGTGATTTTTCTACATTTTTTTATTCTTTTTGTTCCATTTCAGGCAATCTTTCTTCTTTGAGGTTTTGCTTTTTCGATTTTTTTTTAAAGATTTTGATAGTAATTTTACTTCCCCTTTTTCGTATATGTACACACACACATTTTTTTTTTTGGGAACGGGGTTATTGAAAGAAAGGCCTAGGCTAAAATGGGGTAGCAAAGGATATCATCATTTTTAGGTATGCTTTTTGGCTACTGTGTTTGGGATGATGGCCTCTTTTGGGTGGTTCTTAAGCAGTCATGTATTTGTTTCACCAATACTTACCTTATCGCGATAGACTAAGAGTAGAACCGTTGGACATATCCGACATTAATGGGCTCAGGAAGATGATCTCCATCCATGGTGGCGAGGTGGATGGCGTATCCCAGTAGTACTTCTCGAACAACATAAGGTCCTTCCTAGTTTGGCTTGAACTTGCCTCTCAGATCGGCATGGAGGGATGGGAAGATCTTCTTCAACACAGTGTCTCTTACCTTCAGATCTCGACCGCGGACACGTTTATTGTAAGCGTGTGCCATTCGCCCCTAGTTAATTTGAGTGTGACATAAGGCTAGGAGTCTCTTCTCGTCCAATAAGTTCAAATGTTCAAAGTGTGATCTTTCTCTCTCTGCTTCGGGTAAGCCTGATTCCATGAGGATTCGGAGCGAGGGTACTTCCACCTCTACTGGTAGGACGGCCTCAGATCCATACACAAGGGAGAATGGTGTTGCCCCTATAGCGGTATGGATCGATGTTCTGTAGGCCCACAAAGCAAACGGTAGCATTTCACTCTAATCTCGGTAAGTGACGACCATTTTCTCTAGGATGTGGACGATTGTCTTGTTTGCTACCTCTACGGCTCCATTAGCTTGAGGCCGATAAGGTGACGAGTGATGGTACTTGATCTTGTACTGCTCACAAAAGGCTTGGATATAGTTATTTGCAAAATTTGTACCATTGTCCGTGATGATATCTTTGGGTACTCTGAATCGGCACACAATATTGTTCTTGAGGAACTTTTCGACGTGACTGGCCATGATGTTGGCATATGATCCCGGTTCTATCCACTTGGTGAAGTATTCAATGGCGACGAGGATGAACCGATGTCCATTTGATGCTTTTGAATTAATCATTCCGACGACGTCAAGGCCCCAGGTAGCAAATGGCCAAGGAGTTGTCATGCAGTGTAGATCGATGGCAGGAGCGTGTATCAGACTGGAGTGTTCCTGACACTTGTAGCATTTCTGAATATGTTTGCAGCAATCTGATTCCATAGTGGTCCAAAAGTATCCCTACCGCAGAATTTTCTAAGCAAGCATGTGACCGCTGACGTGGGCTCTGCATACTCCTTCGTGGATCTCCTTCATGATGTTGGTCGCTTCACTTTTAGTAAGGCACCTGAGTAGAATGTTATTGTATGACAGCTTGTAAAGGCATTCCCCACAAATGATGTAGCCTACCACTAGACGTTGAATGATTCGTCGATCCATCTTGAATGTACCCTCAGGGAAAGTTAGGGTCTCAAGGAAATTCTTGATATCTGAGAACCAAGGTGGCTCATCATCAGGCTTTGTAGGTTCCTCAATCTGTAGGCAGAAGGCCGGCTCATTCCTCTGCTCGATCATGATCGGCTTTATCTCAGCACCATATGGGATTTCTATCATTGACGCCAAAGTTGCTAGTGCATCAGTAAAGCGATTCCTTATCCGGGGGACATAGAATGTCACATCTTGGAAGCAAGCTATCAGGTCCTCGAGGTGCTCATGATAAGGGATCAATTTCTCATCTTTCGTCTTTCAGTCACCATTCGTCTGGCATATGATTAACTGTGAATCACCAAACACTCGAAGGTGAGCTATATTCAAATCGAGAGCCGCCTATAGACCAGCAACACAAGCTTGTACTCACCCATGTTGTTAGTGCAAGGGAAGTTGAGCTTGATAGAGACGGGTACGTGGGATCCCTTTGGCAAAATCAAAATGGCACCAACTCCTTGGCCCTCGGCGTTTGCTGCCCTGTCAAAGTGCATTATCCATGATTCCTCTGCTTCCTCAATATTGTCTTCCGTCATGAACAGGATGTCCTCATCAGGGAATTCAGTTCTCAAAGGCTCATAATCTGGCAAAAGATTGTTGGCAAGATGATCGGCAAGTGCCTACCCCTTGATCGACTTCTGAGTGATGTACGTGATGTTGAACTCAGATAATAAGAGCTGTCAGCGTGTAGTCCGCTCAGTGAGAGCGGGCTTCTCAAACAGGTATTTCAATGGGTCCATTCGGGCCAAAAGTAGAACGACTTGGGATAACAAGTAATGGCGAAGCCTCTGAGTAGCCCATACAGGAGCTAGGCATGCTTTCTCCAGATGAGAATAACACATTTCATAATCAGTAAACTTCTTGCTTAGATAGTAAATGGCTTGTTCTCTTCTTCCTGTCTCATCATGCTGCCCTAAGACACATCCCATTGAGACTTCCGTCGTGGAGAGATATATCAAGAGTGGTCTCCCTTGCTTGGGTGGTACCAACACAGGTGAGTTAAGGAGGTAGCTTTTGATTTTATCAAATGCTGCCTGACAATCATCATTCCATCCAACGGGCGAGTTCTTCCTTAGTAGCTTGAAGATCGACGTGCAGATTGGAGTTAACTATGCAATGAACTGACTGATATATTGTATTCTACCCAAGAACCCTCTAACTTCCTTCTCAGTAGACGGTGGCGGCATTTCAGTGATAGCTTTGACTTTAACTGGAGCGACCTCGATCCCTCTCCTGCTAACAATGAACCCCAACAGCTTTTCTGACATAGCACTAAATGCGTACTTCTATGGGTTCAGACGTAACCTGTACTTCTGAAGGTTTACCAAGTGATCGCCTCACTCTGGTGACTTGGCTATCATATCGTCGACGTACACCTCAATCTATAGGTGCATCATGTCATGAAACAGTGCGGTTATAGTTGTCTGGTACGTTGCATCGGTATTCTTTAGGCCAAACGACATGACTCGATAGCAAAAGGTTCTCCAGGGCGTAATGAACACTGTCTTCTCACGATCAACCTCTGCCATCTTTATCTGATTGTATCCTGAGAATCCATCCATAAATGAAAGCATCCCGTGCTTAGCGGTGTTATCGACCAAGATGTCGATGTGTGGTAATGGGAAATCATCTTTTGGGCTCGCTCTGCTCAAATTTCAAAAATCGATACACATGCACACCTTTCCATCTTTCTTCGGTATAGGCACGATATTGGCTAGCCACTGCGGGTATTTAGATACCATGAGAAACCTCGCATCATAATGCTTGATGACTTCATCTTTGACTTTCAACATCCACTCGGGTCGGAGACGTCTCAGCTTCTATTTGACCGGCTTCATATCAGGGTAGAGAGGCAACTCATGCTTGACCAAATCGGTGTCCAGACCAGGCATGTCCTCGTACGACCAAGCAAAAATATCTTGGTATGACCAAAGGAAGTCAATCATGCTTTTCCTTTCTGCAGGAGATAGCGACGTTCTGATTTTGGTCATTCTGGGAATCTCCTCAGTCTCTAAATTGACGTCTTTAGTTTCCTCGACAATGGGGGTAGGGCCATGCTCAAAGTTAGCGAACCGGTCAAGGAGCTCATTGGGGAGCTCCTCCAAAGGACTATCCTCGTCCAGACTCGTAACTCCTACCTCTTCTTGTATTTCTACAGGAAAGGGGTAGATTTTACGTGGGACGGGTATTTCGATTAAGGCATCCTTTTGTGAGAATTTTTCTGGAATTTTAAAAGACAATATTTTTGGGTTTTGTATTTTATTAATGTTTTTGAGATTTTTTATTTTTTCCATGTTTTTGAGATTTTTAATTTTTTCCATGTTTTTGAGATTTTTATTTTCTTCGGAGACGAACCCTTGGTAAAGCTATACAAGGTATTGTCACCCAAGAGCTTATCTCACTTTTTGTAGGTTTTTTTTTTAGAAAATTGGTGCCAAATGTTAGGCCACTCCCCACTTCCAGGGTTTGGGGTAAAGATACCCAATTGCGTACCTGAGGGGCCGCTCCTTTACCTGTTGGGATCGAGGGTGCTGACTGATATGACTCATTGGAGTTAGCTTCCATCATGTTGATCCCATTTCGTCTGAGATGATGTCCTCAAATGATAACTCAATTTTGTGGTTATTTATCACAGGGGGAGTTTGTCCAAGCTAGGAAGGGAGATCTGGAGATTGGTGAGATGTATTGGGGCTATGGGTTTGTGTGGGGTCAAATGGGTTACCACATTTCGATCGATCTTTACGACCCCTGCATTGACGAAGGATTTCCTGATATGTGGCCTAGGGTGAGGTTTCTCTTCTATGTTGATTCCTTGAGCTCTTGCTGCTGCGGCAACCCCGACTTTCTCTTTGGCCTCTCGAACCTCTTCCTCTGTGGGCTTGTATCCGAGCCCGAATCTGACCTTCTTCCCTTAGCAATAACTGGCTCTCTTCTGCCTTGTAATATGGGCCCGAGCCCTCAGCCTTTTTGATAGCCCCACTTTTGGAGCATAGCCACCGTCGCTACCATACCGCCTCCTGTTTTAGGCATGATGCCCTCAATGGGCTCCGAGAGTATCGCTGACACCTCATATTCAAAATTGTGGAGGTCGACATCCTCAGCGGTGTGCGGTATATCCAACACATTGGGTTTTTTGATGCTATTGGTGGCTTTTTCTTTCTCGTTGTGCCCCTTACCAATGATTGTAATAATTTTGTGCCCAAACGCAAACTTGAGTTTCTGGTGCAAAGTGGAAGGTATGGCTCCGACCCCATGAAGCCACGGGCGCCCCAACAATAGATTAAATGAAGATTTGATATCCATGACTTGAAACAAGATGGAAAAGGTCATTGGCCCTATCAATAGCTCAAGATCAACTTCTCCCATTATTTCTCTCCTGGTATTGTCAAACCCTCTTATGCTGGTTCTGGTGGGCCTCAGCATGCATGGATCGACCCCAATCTTAGTGGCGGTTCTTAACGGGCATATATTCAATGCGGACCCATTATCAATCAAGACCAGGGGAATGACCATATTTCCAAACTCAATGGTTATATTCAATGACTTGGAGTGGCTACACCCTTCTTCAGGTAAATCAGCATCAGAGAATGAAATGGCATTCGGAGCCATCACTTGCCCAATTATCTGCCCGACTTCATTTGGGCTAACTTGGAGTGACACATGCATATTTTTTAACGCCCCCATTAATGCTTGAAAATGGAGAGGGGACGTCATCAACAGATCCAAGATAGTTATATGGGAGGGCATTCTTCTCAGTTGAGTCTCTAGTATATGTTCCCGACTCATTTTTACAAAGGGGTTCACAGCGTTGTCTTTCTTTCCCTCTGGTTAGGCCTGTGCTGCTGCTGGTGCTTCTGGCTACTTTGATATCGTCCCGACACGTAACAAAATTCCATCGCCTTTCTTCTATCATTGCACATTGACATCTATTTGCTCGTAGCTTAGCGAGACCTGATGAGGATCATAGGTTGGTCTCGAGAGCTGGAAAGGTATGGCTGTCGATACTTGTATTACGGGCTCAGGAGGTGTGGGCAATGCCTGATTTATTTCGATGGTAGCGAGTTGGGTGGAAAAATTGGGCCAGATAGGGGTGCTGAAGTTTGAGGGTGGTGGCATTAGAGGGAAGGAGGTAAAAGTAGGCCATTGATAGCTGGTGGGCATTGACGGGGGATTGAGGGTTTGATGAGTCATTAGGTAATTGACTGGAGTGGTGGAGTCAATTGGTGGCTGAACTTGGGGTGAGGGGATGGGCGCAGGCCATTGATAATTGACGGGCGCGAGTGTGGGATTGGGGGCCTGATGGTTCATTGGGTAATTAATGGGGACAGTGGAGTTTGCCGGTAGTTGAACTGGGAGAAATGGGGTGGGCACAGGCCATTGATAACTGGTGGGTGTGGGTGTAGGATTGGGGGCATGTTGGCTCATTGGGTAATTGATGGGGGTGGTGGTGTATGGTTGGTATGCATTGATATATACATAATTGACAGGTGTGGTGGATGGAAAGTATGCCCTGATATCCTCTCTTCCATGTTCAATTTGCGAGGTCGGGTTGGAGAAATATTCTGACAAATTTAGGGGTTCAATTACCCCTATGTTCCTCTCTTCCATGTTTCTTGACAATGGTGCTACATAACTCTCCCGGTCACTGATATAATCGGATGGGTCAAACTCAAACTCCTCCTCGTCTTCTATCATTCCGATGGTGGGTCTGGGACCTGCTCCTCCGGTAGGATGTGGGGGTAGTGGCACTTGGTGAATATTAGCATGCTGAGAAGGTGCAGGGGGAATGATTTTCCTGACATCGATCAAATCCTGGATTGCGTGCTTCAATGGGAAGCAGTGATCAGTTGGGTGACCCAGTCCCTGATGAAAATTACAGTGGATATTTAGGTCATAATTCTTTTGGATTGGATGGGGAGGAGGTTGCGGTTGACGAATAGTGACTAATCCCTTTTCCACTAACAAAGGTAGAAGTACACTCGATGATTGCCCCAGTGGTGTGAAAACTCGGTCGTAGCGAGCTCTCCTCTACTTCGGAGTCATTTGCATTCCTTGCCCATTCCCTATTCTCTGCATCTGCTCAGGCCTAACGGGTGCTAGTGGGGCTGCCTGAAATTGAAACGGGGTAGTATTGTTATTAGGCCTGGTATTGGCTATGTTCTGGACATCGCCGCCTGTTCTCTTATCGTTCCTTTGCTCCGAAAACCTCCTAACCCCACTATGTCCACTTGGCATGTTCTTACTCAGACGGCCCTCCCTGATGGCATCCTCACATCGATTAGCATTTCTCACCAGATCATCAAAGTTGGACTGCTGGTGGTACACCAAAAAGTCCGAGATCACTGGCAGGGTATTCTTTGAGATCATCTCAATCTGCTCATCATTGAGTATTCTATTTTTGACCTGAGCTGCCAGTGCTCTCCAGCGTCCCAAGTAGTCGTTGAAGGTCTCGTTCCAGTTCTATTTTAAGCAGGTCAAGTCTGACTTTTGCTGCTCAATGTTTATGTTGTAGACATATTGTTCTTGAAAGAGGTGTGTCAAGTCCCTCCATGTTTTTATCATAGATGGTTCTAAAGATGTGAACCATCTCAAAGCCGGCCCGATCAGACTCTTCTTAAAGACTTTTATTAGTAGTCTTTCATCCCCTCTGTATTGGCACATGTCCTCATAGTAGGACTTCAAGTGGCAATAGGATTGCCCGTGCCATTATATTTGTCGAAGGCAGGCATTTTAAATTTGGGGGGCAGGGGAACCTCAGCGAACAAGCATAAATCTGTGAAGTTCGTGGTGTGGATTTCAGCACCACCCATTTTCATCAGCTGCTTTTGTATTTTGTCCAACTGTTCTTTTAGCTACTCCGATTCTTTCGAAACAGGGGCGGCTTTCTCAGCCGTTAGTTGGACTTCACTTTGGGCCACCAAGGGGTGGGCAATTATGGGAGGAGGGTTAAGGCTGGTCAATACCCCAGCGTAGGCTCCGCTATTCCTAATCTCGTCCTCCTCATACTACTGGTCAGCATAATGTGCAGTGAGGGCAGGATTCTCTTGTTGTTGCAAGGGTTGGACGGGAATGACATGAGTGGAGGTTGGGTGAGCCCATTGGGGGTGAGGGAGGGTTTGTTGGGTGATGGGAATTTGGTTTTAGGGTGGGGCCTGATGGGGCCATTGGGTATGAGGGAAGGTTTGGAGATGGCCTTGGGGTGTGGGGCCATGGGAAAATTGGGTTTGGGATATGGCATGGGCATGACCCGACTGTGAAGGTTGGGTGAAATGTTGGGGCTATTGTGGAAGGTATGAGTGTGGGGTTTGGGTTTGGGCCATGAAGCCTTGGTCATTTTGGGCTAGGGGCCACTGATGGGTTTGGGCTATGGGCCTTGGGTAGGTCTGGGTCATGGGCCCTTGATGGGTTTGGGCTAATGGGCCTGGGTAGGTTTGGGCCAATGGGCCTTGGTGGGTCTGGGCAATGGGCCCTTGATGGATTTGGCCTAATGGGCCTTGGTGGTATGGGCCATAGGCCCTTGGTGGGTTTGGGTCATGGGCCCTTGATGGGTTTGGCCCAATGGGCCTTGGTGGGTATGGGCATGGGCCCTTGGTGGGTCTGGGCCATGAGCCCTAGGTAGTTTTGGGTGGTGGGGTATTGGGCCATGGGGCCCTGGGATATGTGGGAAAAGGGGGTTTGGGCCAATGGGCCTTGGGGTATGTGGGAGGTTGGAGATTGGGCCATTTGGCCTTGGGGTGTATGAGTAGTGGGAGGTTGGGCCATGAGGCATTGGGGTATGTGGGTAATGGGGGTTTGGATGGTGTGGATTATGGGGGAATGATGGGGGTCATTGGGCAGTGAGGCATGGAGATTGGCTAGGGTGTGAGATGGGTTTAGGGACATGGGGTGTGGAGGAGGGGAGGTTTTTTTAGAAGCCTTCCATATGGAGTAGGCTTAGAACATCTCCTCCATCATGATCATGGAGGGAGGATTGGATGTGGATGGTGGAGATGGGATGGAGGGGAAATTGGGCATGTCCTTGGTATGATCGGGCATGGCCATGGTAAGAGGTAGGGTATGGGGTGGATTGGAGAGTTGAGCTGGGGCAAATGATGTGGAAGGATTAGGGATGTTAGGGGTGGATGCTTGAAAAAAACCGAGTGTGGCCCCGATAAAAATGGGCATGACCTGGGTAGATGGGGGGATTTGTGGTGGGTTGGATAGGAAGGAATTGGTGTATGTGAATGTGGGTGGATCGGGCCTATAGGGGGAGACGGGACATGGGGCATGGGTGTGGATTGGGAGAATGGATGTTGTGTGGATGTGGAAGGGAAATGGGTTGGACTTGGCATGGGTATGGTTTGGGCCAAAGATGGAGAATGGGGGGTTGGACTTTGGATATTTTGGGGGTGGTGGTTGGGAAAATGGGGGTGCCAAACGGGCCGGTAACGGTAAAGGGTGATTGGGTGAGGGGGATGGTGGAAAAAACTTCTCCTGAATGGGAGTGTGGATTGGAGAATGTGGCGGGGATGAGTCGGGATCGGTGTAAGCCGGGTCTACTACCCAGGACATTCTTTAGGAACAGGTGGGTAAGGGTGCCTTGGATAAGGCCCAAAAATCCTTCTCTTTCTTCCCCTACGGGACGGCGAAGGGCAAGATGATGTCGTTGTGTCGGCACCATAAACTATATTTTTGGGTTATTTATTTATTTTAATTTTTTTTTGAATTTAAAAAAAAAGTTTTCAAAAAATAAAGGTTCTAAGGCCTTGGAATACCCTTTTCAGGTGGCCCTCGTACCTTAATTCAAGATCCGCGGCTACGATTCCGACGCTCTTCGAAAGAATCGAAGGAGAACCTTCGATCTATTGAAGGTATAAAAATCGAGGCAAATAACCTGATCTCCCAAAATGGGCCAAAAAGAGGTTGCCCTCTCTTGACCGGCGTGGGCGTATTGGGTGTCGGAGATGGCGGGGCCTAAACATGGCACTAAGCACACTGATCGGGGAACTCGGGAGGTGAAGAAGGCCACAGATTCGGGCTGGTGTGCTGTTTAAATAGACCTAGCGCAACTAATACATGCGCCCAGGTTGCAGGGCACTATTTTTATACTGGCGCAACTAATAAACTTGAATTTTAAAGTTGGCGCACTATTAGTTGCGCCAGTTATAAATTCTAATTTTTTAACACTAGCGCAACTAATACATGCGCCAGGCAAAAACTGATGCTCCAGAATGTATGACAACAGAGACAACAACCCAAAATGAGTCTCTTTTTTGGTTTTTGTGGAAGCTAGGCTTCCGAGAACTAAGCTATTTTTCGGTGATCGATTCTCTCCTTATCGCACCTAATGGGTTTGAGTCTGGTGTAACTCGCTAGCGCGCTCCCCAAGGGTTTTAAGCTTCGAAATGAGAACCCACCTGATATACCTCCAACGCAAGCGCCTTCTCAGATACTAGGTGAGCTGAGACTTTTCTGGATCATCACCACTAGGGGCTGCCGCCATACTAAGACTCGGGTGGCTGTGTGTTTGCCTAATCCCAACCGTTTTAAAATCTACCTCGTAAAAATAAATTAATTAAGATCCCTAACTTGGTTCACATAAAAAAAAAAAATTTAAGCCTTTCTCTTTTTTTTTTGAAAGTTTTCTTTAGTTCAAAGACCGGGGGTGATGACCCCGTGCCGCCACTACGGGCTGGCTTCCACTGTTGGGATATGAGTGCACAAGTAGGCCCGCCAATCGGCTAAGGCAATTTAAATGACGGGAAAGTAAAGAAATTAAAAGACAATGCTCAAGTAGGCCCGTCGATTGGCTAAGGCACTAAAAACGACAGAAAAATAAAGAAATTTAAAGGACAATACGCTTGTAGGCCCGCCAATCGACTAAAGCTCGTAAACGACGAAAAAGTAAGGGTGAGAAAAATAATTTAAAAAAATATAAAAAAAATAGTAAAAAAAAATAGTAAAAAAAAATAGCAAAAATGATTAATAAAAATAAAAATAAAGGGCCAAATTTCAAGGAGAAGCTCTACAAGCTATTCTTAGCGGAGTCGTCATCTGTGCAACCGTGAGATTCGTGACGATCCCGTCGCGGCGATGCACTCGCTTGCAAAAAATATAAAGTCGCCATCCGGAGCTTTTGGTGTCCCGGGATACCTATATCATTTTTATGAGCACCAAAGTGCTAAAAATATGACTCTGAATCCAGTCCACATCAAAGGCTCTTAGGTAGGGGCTTCGGTTATCGATCGGGAAGGTGTTAGGCACCCGATCAACCCGCTTAATACGGTCTCTACTAATGGCCAAAACAAAAATAAAGTAAAAGAAAAGAAAATAGCTTCCACTTGCTCAAATGGGCCTTAAATCCTATTTGTGCCCCTCCATTCCTATCAAAAATTTGACAGCGTAACGGGACAAATGAGAGGACCGGAGGAGCTAAAGAAGAGATAGGAGAATAAAGGGGAGAGCCGGAGCCCTCGGGCCCTTGTAGCACCGTAGAGGAGCGTTGCTTGGCTTGCTTTAATGGACTTTTGAAGGCCTTATATTGTGGGAAATGGGGTTCTAACTCCTAAGGTTTGAAGCTAAGAGGTAGGGAAGAGAGGCTAGGGTATCACACACACCTAGGCTAAGGGTTTTGGATGCAAGAATAAGCTTGAAATGAGGTTGAGAGATTCTAAACTTTGGGTGAAAATGGTGCACAAAAGGGAGGAAGAACTTCTCACTTTGAGCTCTTTCTCTCTTAAGAAAATTTCTCAACCCTTAAACCAAGGGATGGGGGGCTCTATTTATAGGAAATGGGTGGATTAGGAGACCACTTAAGTGCTAAATGGGTTTAGCAATTAGGTAATCTCATATCTAAGGATTCCTAGGGTTTTTAGAGCCTTGAGATGTGTGAGAAGGTCCTCCAATGGTGGATGATGGGGTGAGGCCTTAAGCCACTTGAAGGGTTGCAAATAGGTAGGGAATGGGTGCAACAGAACTAGCAAACCACACCCCAAAGGTTAAGGTGGTCAACAAGTCAAACCCCAATCACAATTTTTGAGGTAAAATTGAGAGGTTACTGTCCATATGCCTAACGCAACTAGTAGTTGTGCCAGGCAAATGTACAGTAAAATAGTTGTAAACAGTGCTTGGAAGTTACCTCGCGAGGGTGGGTCCCACTTTTTAAAGTGGCGCAACTATTAGTTGTGCCAAGCCATTTCTGGGGAGAAATAGCCTGGCGCAACTATTAGTTGCGCCAATTTCCTAGGGGGGCCCACCTGAAATTACCCTCTTGCCCTCCGGGTTCGGACCGCCATATCTTTCAATGTATGGCTCCGATTGGGGCAATTCTTGGACCTTTGGAAAGATGACGACCTCTAATTTTCAATGGTATGAGATCCGATCGTAGTAGAGGGCTGTAGTCGGTTCTGGTGTACCCTTCCTCAACCATTTACCTGATAAGGTTAGGTTTTGGTTCAGAATGGGTTTCTAAGGGTCGAGATTAATTTCTAAAGGTTCGAGTCAGTTCGTAAGGGATCTAGGGTGATTCCTAAGGGTTTGGAAAGGTTCCTGAGGGTTCTAGGGGGGTTCCTAAAGATTCCATACATGTCATCGAAAGCTCAGAATGACACCTATCTCGAAAGGTGTTCCGATCGGGCCTTGGGCCAAATTTGGGTGTCTTTTTTTTTATCACTTCTTACTCTTTTGCAAGTTTATTCGAAGTAACGAATTAGACTTTCAATGCTCTTGAGGGCCCCAGGAACTAGGAGCTCATATTTGTCTCTCTCCCTATGTGCTCACATAAAAAGTACATAAAATCAAAACAACACTAGAAACATTTAATTTTAGCTAGCCTGCCTCATAACAAATATGGCAGGAATAAACTGACCCTTGACCAAAATAATGGGGGATGACTACGCATTACCACTGTGTGCACTTCCCCCATGCCTACAATTACCCCCTATGACCGGTAATAAGATTTTTAAAACCATGCCCAAAATATTTCAAGCACTTCCAATATTTCATGGGCTGATGAATGAAAACCCTTATTACATTTAAGACAATTTATAGAAATGTGCAACGATATCTAAACCACGAATTTGCTAGATACATCTCTTCGTTTGAGCCTATTCTCATATTCTCTTAGAGATGAGGCAAAGCAGTGGATACACTCTTTGCCTCATAATTCATTCAGTAATTGGGAGGACTTGGAACAAGGATTTCTCATGGATTACTCCTCAATGCACAGAACAAATTCAATCCGGCATCTTATTAGCACATTCAAACAATATCCAGATGAATCTCTTCAAGAGGGATGGACCCGCCTCAACGAATGTTTACATGGGTGTCCTCATCATAAAATACCCCGCTGGCAAATAATTCTTACTTTCTATGAAGGTCTGAATGATAAAACCCGACACATAATTGATGTTTCCTGTGAGGGGATGATCCATACTTTGTCTGCTGAGACTGCTTGGGAATTCTTTGAGAACTTTAGCGAGGACCCAATGCAATGCCAAGCACTGGGAGAGATTGAATCAGAGACCTCAAAGAGTATACCTCTTAGGCAGAGAGGACTATACAAATTAAAGTCAATGATGAATTGCCTTCCAAAACTAAGACTTTGGAAGACAAAAATCCAAACTCTGCTGGGTACAAAATCGCGCCCAGCATCTCAACGAGGAGAAGCCCATGAGCCTAACCATGGCCCGACTCAAATAGTTCCTCAGTACTCTCCTATACTTTGCCCCACACAGACCCAAGACCACAGTGACACTGAGGAAGCCATGTTTCAAATAGTCAACAGCTGGATGCAGCATGACCAAATTCAAATGCAATCCAAAATCTCCTAGAAACCACTACGCGGTTAGAAAGTCAGGTTGAACAACTAACTATTCTGGTTAACTCGAGAGAGGGTAATTCTTCTTCCTTATGGCCACTTGGCATCCCAGGAGGAATTACTTTTATGGGAGGGACATCA
This sequence comes from Chloranthus sessilifolius, assembly GCA_021018995.1. Taxonomy (NCBI): domain Eukaryota; kingdom Viridiplantae; phylum Streptophyta; class Magnoliopsida; order Chloranthales; family Chloranthaceae; genus Chloranthus; species Chloranthus sessilifolius. Next base: position 73,037,690 of record CM037598.1, on the reverse strand, counting down.
ACTCCCCTGGACCGTCATTAAAATTCTCCCTGGAACGTGTCGAGCTACCGACTCACCCGTAGCATGTAACATATGTATATATAAGCCTTTGAAAATACCCCTCTACGATTTATAAATTAATACTAATCGTAAAGGCTTTTTCCTTTATTTTTATCACTTGAAGTGGATGGATTTGTAATTCTTGTGAATATAGAGTCAAATCGTAGCGAGTACGATTTTTCCTGTCATAGATTTTCTGATTCTTAAGCCGTCGGCGTAGATAAAAATAAAAATAAATAAAATAAAACCTTATGCCGGCGGCTAATGGCGTTGGCATTGAGTCTCCAACCTATGCCAATGGCTATAGCCGTCGCCATATGTATAGCCGATTGTATTATTGCCGACGGCTACCAGCCGTCGGCGTAGTATTTCCCTACAGACGGCATAGTGTACGCCGACGGCTACATAAGCCAATGCCGACGGTTAGCAGTCGTTGGCGTAGTCTCTTATTTTTGTGGTGTTTGTTGGATTACACCAACTAGGATTGAAAGAAGATGACACTCTAAAGAGAAGAAAGTTGTTCTCTTGTGTAGAAAAATACCAAAAATGAATATTAAAGTATATACTACTTAGAACATTTCAAATTTTATTCATATTACTTGTAAAATGAAAATACATGAGTGATAAATATAGTCCAAAATACAAATCCGGGAATAAATAAGCATATACTTCCAAAGCAACAACCTAGCCTAGAAAAAGATGAAAAATTACAGTCTCAAAGTATATTCCATATTCTCAAGACACCACATTAATTACATCAATTTCCTATGACAAAAAAATATTCCAAGATTAAACAATATAATTGCACATGAGCTAATGACCCTAAAAGACAAAATGGGTCAGATGGGCCGGCCTAGCTTATAATTCTAACAATTTAAACCCCATCATAAGCCAAAATGGGTGATTCGTACCATCAAAATGATAGATCATAGATGATACACCGACTCTCCAGACAGCCATTTAAACACCATCATACGCCAAAATGGGTGATCCGAACTGTCATAATGATAGATCATAGATTGAAATGCAACAGACCTAAAAATAGTGTTTTGGGGAGATTTAAACCATCAGATCTGTGGACTTTAATATCAACCACTGTTTTGAGTTTTAACGGCTATATTAAATATCATCAATCGGATTGTTCATATTCACTTATAGGCATGTTTCTTTGGGCTGAATTATGTTCCAATGATAGATTGCCACTTAAACAATTTAATTAATCACAGAATTTCACTACATTGAAAAATGATAATCATACTTTAATGGTGTGAGATTAAAAGTCTAGCTTTAATGGTGTAGTGTTTAAAAGTCGGCCAAGAGCTATTATCCCTTTTATTTTCTGTTAAGTTCCTCCCCATGAGGAATCACTACTTTGCCTCATAAAAAGTCAATGGGAAAAATTTCGAAATGATGTGATCTTGTCTATAATGCAATTTACACCGAAGGATTTATAGTCCAGATAAGGATTTGAGTGTGATAATGCTCTGTAATCTATTTCATTTACTCATCACAAAATGTTAATGTGATTTGAGGCTGGAAAATTATATTTATACGGAAGGATTCATACCGCTTGCTAAATGCATAGATGCATGCCTTACGGTATGGCCTCACAACATTTGGGAGATATAATGGCAATGGTGATGGCAGTTTAGTTCCTTCTAGTAAAGCTTACTTCTATTAACCAATGTCTTAAATATATAAACCTTCAATTTTTAAAGGTTTTTATATTTACTTTTATCATTTTAATGTCTAAAATAAACACTACAAATATAAATGCTCTTAGTAGCGGCCGAAAATTACCGCTGGTAAAATAACAAAAAATTACCGAAAAGAATTGTACATGCAGTTGTAGGACCGTCTCTGTTTCCGTTGTCACTGATATTTATAGCGGCGGTTTGTAGCATTTTATTGCCGTTTTTCAACTGTCGGTAATGTTTTCCCAATGTCACTAAAAAGTTTGATGAGCGACGGTTTATATCGCTGCACCGATGGATCTGACCACCGGCAGAAAATAAAGTGTCGCTAAAAACTATTGGAGGTTTAGTCCGTCAGCATAAATTAATGGGTGGTAAAAAATTGTCGCTAAAGATTAAAATTACATGGATGTGGTAAAGATTAAGGTCTTAAGTTAAGATTAGGTCAACAAATCCTAGACCTCGCCGTCATCGCTCAAGAATGTATGCCTGCTATATATATTTCCAAACAAGGAGTTTTTATAAAATTATTTATGGAAAAGGCATACGATAAAGTTAGCTGGGACTACTTACTCTGGATTATGAAAAAGTTGGTGTAATTTATTTTGTCAAAATCATTACCTAACCTAATATTGCTCCCAAAATAAGTTTAACGCCAAGTAAAATTGAAGTGACATATCTGCTGTCACGGTTTGTAGTACGGACGTCCGTGACTGACCCCACGGACATCCGTGGGTGATTCACAGACATCCATTCCCCAACAGTATAAAATGAGTTTCAGTTTTTGGGAAGTTATAACTTTTGGAAAAAAATTTCTAATTTTCTGATTCACTTCTGATTTCCCTACCCTCTTTGAGATAACTTTGTACTATTCCAATTAGATCTACATCTCAAAGAATTATTCTCTTTCCTTTGAGATCTGAGGTTTAGATTGTTGACTTGTTGTGCAACCGTGGGAATCGAGACGATCCCCGGGACCCGTAGCTTTCGGTGTCCCGGGATACCTAATTCATTTTTATGAGCACCGAAGTGTTAAAAATATGACTCTAAATCCGGTCCACACCAAAGGCTTTTGGGTAGGGGCTTCGGTTATCGATCGGGAAGGTGTTAGGCACCTGATCAACCCCCTTAGCGCGGTCTCTGCTAATAGCAAAAAATAAAATGATATAAAAGAAAAAGAAATGATTCCCTCTTGCCCAAATGGGCCACCAATCCTATTTGTGCCCCTCCGTTCCTACCGAAAATTCGGCGGCGTAACAGCACAAATGGAAGGGCAGGGAATGCCAAAAAGAGATAGGAGAAAAAAAAAGAGAGTCGGAACCCTCGGGCCCTTGTAGCACCATAGGAGAGCCTTGCGTGGCTTGCTTTGATGAGCACTTGAAGGCTTTGTATGGTAGAAAATGAGGTTCTAACACCTAAGACTTGAAGCTAAGAGGTAGGGAAGGGAGGCGAGGGGTTCACACACACCTAACCTAGAGATTTTGGATGAAGTGTAAAGCTTGGAAGGAGGTTTTAAAATTCTAGAATTTGTATGGGAGGTGTGCACCAAAGGGAGAATGATCTTCTCACTTTAAGCTCTTTCTTTCTTAGGTAGAAATTCTCAACCCCTAAACCAAGGGGTGGGGGGCTCTATTTATAAGAAAAGGGTAGGTTAGGAGGCTACTTAGAGGCTAAGTGAGTTTATCAATTAGGTAATCTCACATCTAAGGATTCCTAGGGTTTTTGGAGCCTTGAAATATGTGAGAAGGTCCTCCAATGGTGGATGATGGGGTGAGGCTTTAAGCCACTTAAAGGGGTGTAAATAGGCTTCAAAAGGGTACAACAGGACTAGCAAAACACACCCTAAAGGTCAAGGTGGTTAACAAGTCAAACCCCAAATACGAAATTCGGAGCAAATTCCAATAGTCACTATTCATATGTCTGGTGCAACTATTAGTTGTGCCAGGCAAATGCACAGTAAAATAGTGCAGAACAGTGCTTGAAAGTTAGCTCACGGGGGTGGGGGCCACCTTTAAACTTGGCGCAACTATTAGTTGAGCCAGGCTTAAAGTCTGGGGAAATTGGCCTGGCGCAACTATTAGTTGTGCCAGGCAAATACAGGGGGAAAATGGCCTGGCACAACTATTAGTTGCGCCCAGCAAAAATCCCTCCAAAAGAGCCTTATTTGCAAATGGTCATAACTTTTGATATATAACTCCGATTGAGGTGATTCTTAGCTCGTTGGAAAGCTGGAAAAGTCCTCTTTCCAATGGTATATGATTTGATATTAGTAAAAGATCTCAACTAATCTTGGTGCACCACTCTTTATCCATTACCTGGGAAGATTAGGTTTATGGTTTGGAATAGGTTCTAAGGGTCAGGGCTGGTTTCTAAAGGTTTGGGATAGGTTCCTAAGGGATCTAGGGTGATTCCTAAGGGTTTAGGGTGATTCCTAAGGATTTAGGGTGATTCCTAAGGGTTCTATACATGCCATCAAAAGCTCGAAAATACGCCTCTCTCGAAATATGTTTCGATCGGGCCTTGGGCCAAATTTGGGTTTCTACAGATGCCCCTCTTTGGTATCCGATCACTAATGATCGTATGCCAAAGAAAAGAGACATCCGAAGAGGCCCAAGGCATTACTAACGGGTCCACTCCATTCAGAACAAACTTCAAACATCAGGTGAGTAACAAGGTGAGAAAATGAAAGTCCTGGAGTGCCAGGCTAATCATTCGTTCCTCGAGGTAATCGGTTCCCAAGCGCTTAGCGACATTATTGGGCATAACCGAGGTGGAATGAGTTGCGAAAGCCCAATTGCTGGAAAAAATATTTGCCTCTCGAGTTGCGAAAGCCTATTAGTTGGGAAAAATGTCCGCTTCCTGAGATGATTTGAAGGTGATTGATGTTTAAAATTCATTCTGAATGCAACAGCTTCGTGAGGAAGAGGGGTGATCGACCCACATTCAAAGATAGGCGCGAAGTAAACACACGCAAGGCTCCACAATTTGCGTCCAATCCTACAAGGCATTTGATGGCTCCATCAGACTATTCACGGGTGCCCCTGCTGAAAGTAGGGTTTGAGATCTTTGGGCGAACCCATCGATCCCAAAGTTTATTTAGCATGACCACCTGAGCGAATTGAATAGATGTCACAACGCTTTTTGGGAATACGTGTCATTTTTTGAAAAGCATGCCTCAGATCCACATGACCTAGAGTATCCAGTTTTGACTTCCTTTAACAGATCTAGCCAAACATTGGGCACCTTCCAGAAGGAGGCATCCAATCTTGGCTTTTGCCGATAATGATCATAAACATCAATTAACTATACATAATCATGCACCCATCGGGGGTAAAAAGCAACAAAAGCGATGGAAGCCCCGACCCGGGTACAATTTACGGGGACAAACGACCATCATACGGATACCCAGACGCATGGCATACACTTTATAGGGATACCGCTGCCCATACAGGTTTTAAGCCTGCAGAAAATAAAAAGGGAAATGATCCCTTCTGAATGCATGATTTGCACATAGTTTGATTGATATGTAATCTCATCCTCAATAGGTTGGTCTCAACCAACGACTGACCTTTTCCAACGGAGAATCTGAAGCTTAGGACACTTAAGTTCACATGAATCCAAAGACAGAGCGTTTGGCTCAAAAGATTTAGTACTGGAGTTGACTCGATCGAAACATTGATTGTTTGACCGGGACTGACACAGTTGTTCCTTCCTTGAAGAAGGATCTAGAATCCAAGGCGTGCCTTAGACCTAGGACATTAATTTTGTACAGCTGTGTTGCCAATAAAATATTGACATTTTACCGCATTGAAACACGCATGTGCGTCGCTTAGTGGGGAAGCACATATTTATTCTTTTTCTCTTTTTTCTTTTTTCAAAGATTGCTTTTTTTTCATCATCATATATATTTTTTTAAACAAGCATTATCTGGACCTCGAACCCCATAGGGTGTACGCCCAAACTGCAAGGACCAAGAGTCTACACCTCCGAAAATATCATGTGATGAACTTGAAGTACAAGGCACTCAAGTTCACCTGAAACCAAAATATGGAGCGATTAGGGTGAAGATTTAGGGGTGGAATCAATCCGATCCAAGCATTGACTGTTTGACAAAAATTGACATCATCGCTCCTATTTTGAAATAGGATCCATGGATCCAAAGTGAACCTTAGACCTAGGACATTAATTTTGCACAGCTGCATTGTTAATAAAATATTGACATTTTACCGCATCGAAAATACGTGAGTGCATAACTGTGCTTAGCATGAAAACATAGATTTCTTTTTCTTTTCAAAATGATTTTCATCAATTTTTTTATTAGACCTGACGTTGGTGGTGAGATGCTTTATCTGATTTGTCCATCGCTGAGAAGTTGCCCGCTTCGAGGCTTTGGACCGTGTGATGTTCTTGCACATTCTCGAGAAAACGTCAGTCATTTTCTTTGTTTATACATATATAAAGAAAATGCATCCTAAACAACGGAAGAAAAAGTAGATTTCTACCTACACTTTTTCATTTTCAAGATATTTTTTGGATTTTTGTTTTTAGAGATTTTTTGTTATTTTTCTTCATTTTTGAGATTGAAATATGATGCTGGAAATATGTACATGAAAATGAGTAGAAATATATACACATTTTTTGGTGTTTGGATTTTTCTTGATTTTTTGTTTTTGGCTTTTCTTCTTTTTTTGTTTTTGATGCCTTGATAGTGAGACGGAGTAACAGGTCCCATTTTGAGCCTAGTTGAACTCTTTCATGCAGTCGAACCTGAGTGAGTTTCCAGATTTTACCAAGGCCGGAACGTTGATCCATTTGGATTGAGTTAAACCTTTCTCCTTGCCTCGAGTCATATGTTTGACAGTGTGGGTTTCACAAAGACAATTATGGTCGGGACCCGATTTGAACTAGCATGAGTGGCCCAGTCAGAAAAGAGGGTACAGGAAGAGTAATAAAAGGGTTCCTCAAACATCAATCCTCTCAATCAATCCAAACCTTTCTTTTTTAATTTTTTCTCCTCTTTTTTTTTTATCTCCCTTTTTTTACCCGTGGTGCCCTTTCGAGTTTTCACCTGGTCCACACAAACTCGCTATTTTTACTCGTAGCGCCCTTTCGGGTTTTCACCTCGTCCATCTTACTTTTGAGCTTGTATTTTTATTTTATTTTTTATTCTTTTATTTTATTTTTATTTTTTCAAGAGCCACGACATAGACATCGATTCTGTCATAACCGGCTGGATGGGGTTCTGGTGTCGTCTCACGACTCGACTCATATTGACTTAACATATATTATGACTGCTTACGAACATACTAAGAGGGCTTCCTTCAGGGTGTAGCTTGGCCATGGGTTAGGTTAGGATTTGAAGGTATGCTGGGCTAAAAGGGTTTCCTTGATACGACTTCAATTTTCTCAATATACTTTCTTCTTTGGGGGTTTTACTGTATATGCCCCGTGATTCTTCTACGTTTTTTATTCTTTTTGCTTCATTTCAGGCAATCTCTTTTTGAGGTTTTGCTTTTTCGATTTTTTTTGGATTTTGATAGTAACTCTACTTCATCTTTTCTCTCTTTTCTTTTTTTGGTATATGTACACGTATATTTATTTTTTTACTTTTTTATTTTTTTGGGGGGGAATGGATTTATTGAAAGAAAGGCCCAAGCTCAAATGGGGTAGCAAAGGATATCATCATTTTTAGGGATGCTTTTTGGCTACTATATTTGGAATGATGGACTCTTTTGGGTGGTTCTTAAGCAGTCACGTATTTGTTTCATCAATACTTACCTTGTCGCGATAGACTAAGAGTAGAACCGTCGGACGTATCTAGCGTTGATGGGCTCAGGAAGATGATCTCCGTCCATGGTGGCGAGGCGGATGGTGTATCCTGACAACACTTCTCGAATGACATAAGGTCCTTCCCAGTTTGGCTTGAACTTTTCTCTCGGATCGGCGTGGAGGGATGGGAAGATCTTCTTCAGCACAGTGTCTCCTACCTTTAGATCTCGACCGCGAACACGTTTATTGTAAGTGCGTGCGATTCGCCCCTGGTATACTTGGGTATGGCATAAGCCTAGGAGTCTCTTTTTGTCCAGTAAGTTCAGCTGATCAAAGAGTGATCTCTCTCTTTCTACTTCGGGTAAGCCTGATTCCATGAGGATTCAGAGTGAGGGTACTTCAACCTCTACCGGGAGGACAGCCTCAGTTCCATACACAAGGGAGAATGGTGTTGCCCCTGTAGCGGTATGGATCAACATTCGGTAGGCCTACAAAGCAAATGGCAGCATTTCGCTCAAGTCTCAATAAGTGACGACCATTTTCTCAAGGATGTGGACGACTATCTTGTTCGCAGCTTCAACGGCTCCATTAGTTTGAGGCCGATAAGGGGATGAGCGATGGTGCTTAATCTTGTATTGCTCGCAGAAGTCTCGGATGCACTTATTCGCAAAGTTTGTACCATTGTCTGTGATGATATCTTTGGATACTCCAAATCGGTACACAATATTGTTCTTGGGAAACTTCTCAACGTGACTGGTCGTGATGTTGGCATATGATGCCGCTTCTACCCACTTGGTGAAGTATTCAATGGCGATGAGGATGAACCGATGTCTGTTTGATGCTTTTGGATTAATCATTCCGACAACGTCAAGGCCCCAGGTAGCAAATGGCCAAGGAGTTGTCATGCAGTGAAGATCAATGGCAGGAGCGTGTATCAGATTGGAGTGTTCTTGACACTTGTAGCATTTTTGAACATATTTGCAGCAATCCGATTTCATGGTGGTTCAAAAGTATCCTTGCCATAGGATTTTCTTAGCGAGCATGTGACCGCTGACGTGGCCTCCGCATATTCCCTCATGGATCTCTTTCATAATATTGACCGCTTCACTTTCAGTGAGTCACCTAAGTAAGATGTTATTGTATGATCGCTTGTAAAGGCATTCCCCGCAAATGACGTAACCTGTCGCTAAAAGTTGAATGGTTCGTCGGTCTGTCTTGGATGTACCCTCTGGGAAAGTCAGGGTCTCGAGGAAATTCTTGATATCTGAGAACCATGGTGGCTCATTATCAGGATTTATAGGTTCCTCAATCTAGAGGTAGAAGGCCGGCTCATTCCTCTGCTCGATCCTGATCGGCTTCACCTCAACACCATAGGGGATTTCAATCATTGGCGCCAAAGTTGCTAATGCGTCGGTAAAGCGATTCCTTATCCGGGGGACGTATGAGAAAGTCACATCTTGGAAGTAGGCTATTAGATGTTCAAGGTGTTCATGATAGGGGATCAGTTTCTCGTCTTTTATCTTCCAGTCACCATTTGTCTGACATATGATTAACTGTGAATCGCCAAATACTCAAAGGTGAGTTACATTCAGATCGAAAGCCGCCTGCAGACCAGTGATGCCAGCTTCGTACTCTGCCATGTTGTTAGTATAAGGAAAATTGAGCTTGATAGAGATCGGTACATGGGATCCTTTTGGTGAAATCAGGATGGCGCCAACTCCTTGGCCCTCGACATTTGCTGCCCCGTCAAAGTGCATTACCCATTATTCTTCTACTTCTTCTGTATCATCTTCTGTCATTAACAGGATGCCCTCATTGGAGAGCTCAGTTTTCCAAGGCTCATAATCAGGTAAAGGATTGTCGGCAAGATGATCAGCAAGCGCCTGCCCCTTGATCGACTTATGAGTGACGTATGTGATGTCGAATTCAGATAATAAAAGTTGCCATCGTGTGGTTCGTCCAGTGAGAGCTAGCTTTTCAAATAGGTATTTCAATGGGTCCATTCGAGCTAAGAGCAGAACTACCTGAGATAGCAAGTAGTGGGGGAGCCTTTGAGTAGCCCATACAAGAGCAAGGCACGCTTTCTCTAGATGAGAGTAGCACATCTCGTAATCAGTAAACTTCTTGCTCAAGTAATAAATTGCCTGCTCTCTTCTTCATGTTTCATCGTGCTGCCCCAAAACACATCCCATCAAAACTTTCATCATGCAGAGATACATCAAGAGTGGTCTCCCTGGCTCAGGTGGTACCAAAACAGGTGGATTAAGGAGGTAGCTTTTGATTTTTTCAAATGCTGCTTGACAATCGTCGTTCCATTCAACGGGTGAATTCTTCCTTAGTAACTTGAAGATTGGCATGCAGATTGGAGTGAGCTGTGCAATGAACCGACTGATATACTATATTCTACCCAGAAACCCTCCAACATCTTTCTCGATAGACGGCGGTGGCATTTCAGTGATGGCTTTAACTTTAACTGGGTCGACCTCGATCCCCCTCCTGCTGACGATGAACCCTAGAAGTTTTCCTGACATGGCACCAAATGCACACTTCTGTGAATTCAGTTGTAGTCGATACTTCCTCAGCCTTTCAAACAGCTTCTAAAGGTTTACCAGATGGTCGTTTCGCTCCGGTGATTTGGCTATCATGCCGTCGACATACACTTCAATCTCTTGGTGCATCATGTCATGAAATAGTGTAGTCATAGCTCTCTGGTACGTTGCACCGACATTCTTCAGCCCGAATGGCATGACTCGATAGCAAAAGGTTCCCCAGGGAGTAATGAACGCTATCTTCTCGCGATCAACCTCTGCCATTTTGATCTGATTGTATCCTGAGAATCCATCCATAAAAGAAAGCATCCCGTGCTTAGCTGTATTATCGACCAAGATGTCGATGTGTGGTAGTGGGAAATCATCCTTTGGGCTTGCTCTGTTCAAATTACGGAAATCGATGCACATGCGGACCTTTCTGTCCTTCTTCAGCACATGTACGATATTGGCTAACCATTGCGGATACTTGGATACCATGAGAAATCCCATGTCATACTGCTTGATGACCTTGTCTTTGGCTTTCAGCATCCATTCAGGTCGGAGACGTCTCAACTTCTGCTTGACTGGCTTCATATCAGGGTAGAGAGGCAACTCATGCTTGACCAAATTGGTATCCAGACCAGGCAAGTCCTCATACGACCAGGCAAAATCGTCTTGGTATGATCAAAGAAAGTCGATCATGCTTTTTCTTTCCTCAGGAGACAATGACATTTCGATTTTGGTTATCCTGGGAACCTCCTCAATTCCTAAATTGACGTCTTCAGTCTCTTCGACAATGGGGGTAGGGCCATGCTCAAAGTTGGCAAATCGGTCAAGGAGCTCATTGGGGAGCTCCTCGAAGGGGCCATCCTCATCTAGACTTGGGATCCCTACCTCTTCTTGTATTTCTACATGGAAGGGGTCGATTTCATGTGGGACGGGCATTTTGATTAAGGCATCCTTTTGTGGGACATTTTCTAGAATTTTAAATGACAATATTTTTGGACTTTTGATTTTTTCAATGTTTTTGAGGTTTTATGTTTTTTCCATGTTTTTGAGATTTTGTATTTTTTCCATATTTTTGAGATTTTATATTTTTTCCATGTTTTTGAGATGTTTGTTTTCATCGGAGACGGACCCTTGGCAAGGCGGGTTTGTGTATATACAAGGTATTGCCTACCAAGGGCTTATCTCACATTTTATAGGTTATTTTTTTTTGGGAAACGGGTGCCAAATGTTAGGCCACTCCCCGCTTCCAGGGATTGGGGCAAAGATGCCCAGTTGCGTACCTGAGGGGCCGCTTCTTTACCTATTGGGATGGAGGGTGCTGACTGATATGGCTCATTGGAGTCAGCCTCCATCATATTGATCCCCATTTCGTCTGAGATCATGTCCTTAAATGATAACTCGATTTCATGGTGATTTACCACAGGGGGGTTTGTTCAGGTACCGATCGTAGTTCCTCGAAAAGGGGCAATGCAGCCAAATCTATCTCCAAGCTGGGAAGGGAGATCTGGGGATTGGTGGGATGGATTGGGTTTGTGGATTTATGTGGAGTCAAATGGGTTGTCCCATTTCGATCGATCTTTACGACCCCTGCGCTAACGAAGGAATCCCTGATGTGCGGCCTAGGGCAAGGTTTCTCTTCTATGTTAATTCCTCGAGCTGTTGCAGCCGCCCTGGCTTTCTCTTTGGCCTCTCGAACCTCTTGCTCTGTGGGCTTGTATCCTAGCCCGAATCTTACTTTCTGTCCCTTAGCCACAACTGGCTCTCTTTTGTCTTATAATTTGGGTCCCAGACCCCTTCCTTTCTGATAGCCCCACTTTCGGAGCATTGCCAGTGCCGCTATCATACCGCCTCCCATTTTAAACATGATGCCCTCGATGGGCTTCGGGAGTATTGCCGACACCTCATATTCAAAATTGTGGAGGCCGACATCCTCCGTAGTGTGCGGTATATCCAGTATGTTAGGTTTCTCTACGCTATTGGTGGCCTTCTCTTTCTCACTGTGCCCCTCTCCGATGATTGCGATAATCTTATGCCCATATGAAAATTTGAGTTTCTGGTGCAACGTGGAAGGTATGGCTCCAACTTCATGTAGCCACGGGTGCCCCAATAACAAGTTAAATGAGGATTTGATATCTATGACTTGAAACAAGATGGATAAGGTCATTAGCCCTATCAATATCTCAAGATCAACTTCTCCCATTATTTCTCTCCTAGTATTGTCAAACCCTCTAATGCTGGTTTTGGTGGGCCTTAGCATGCACGGATCAACCCCGATCATGGTGGCGATTCTTAACGGGCATATATTCAATGCAAACCCATTATTAATTAGTACCAAGGGGATAATAATATTTTCAGACTCAACGGTTATATTCAAAGATTTTGAGTGACTACCTCCTTCCTCAGGTAAATCGGTATCAGAAAATGAAATGGCATTTGGAGCCATCACTTGACCAATTATCTGCCTGACTTCATCTGGGCTATGTTGGAGTGATACATGCGTATTTTTTAACGCCTCCATTAATGCTTGGAAATGGAGGGGGGACGTCATCAACAGATCCCATACAGTGATATGGGCAGGCATTCTTCTCAACTCAGTCTCCTGTATATGTTCTCGACTCATTTTCTCGAAGGGGTTCACCACGTTGTCTTTCTTTCCTTCGGGTTGGGCCTGTGCTACCGCTGGTGCTTCTGGCTACTTTGATATTCTCCCTGACCTAGTAACAAAATCTACTGCCCCTTCTCTGCTGCTGCTTCCAGCATTGATATCTGATTGTTCGTAGCTTTGCTGGACTTGGTGAGGATCATATGTGGGTCCCAAGAGCTAAAAGGGTATGGCTGCCGGTTCTTGAGGTACTTGTACTGTCGGCTCAGGAGGTGTGGGCAATACTTGATTCATCTCGGTGGCAGCGGGTTAGGTGGAAAGATTGGGCCAAATGGGGGTGGTGAAGCTTGAGGGTGGTGGCATTGGAGGGAAGGAGGTAAAAGTAGGCCATTGATAGTTAGTGGGTGCTGGCGGCAGATGGGGAGTCTGATGGGTCGTTAGGTAATTGACCGGAGTGGTAGAATTTGCCGGTGGTTGAACTGGGGGTGATGGAGTGGGTGCAGGCCATTGATAACTGATGGGTGCGAGTGTTGGATTGGGGACCTGGTGGCTTAAAGGGTAATCGATGGGGGTTGTGGTGTATGGTGGTAGTTGAAATGGGGCGGGCGCAGGCCATTGATGACTGGCGAGTGTGGGTTCAGGATTGGGGGCATAGGGGTTTATAGGGTAATTGATGGGGGTTGTGGTGTATGGTTGGTATGCATTGATATTTACATAATTGACGGGTGTGGTGGACCGAAAGTATGCCCGGAGATCCAAAGGTTCAAATTGTGGGGCTGGGTTGGGGAAATATTCAGACAAATTTAGGGGTTCAATTACCCCAACATTCCTTTCTTCATCATTCCTTGGCCATGGTGTCACATAATTCTCCCAATCACTGATATAATCGGATGGGTCAAATTCAAATTCCTCCTCATCTTCTATCATTCCGATGGTGGGTCTGGGACCTGCTCCTCCTATAGGATGTGGGAGTAGTGGCACTTGGTGAATATTAGCATGCTGAGAAGGTGCAGGGGGGATGATTTTCCCGGCATCGATCAAATCCTGGATGGCGTGCTTCAATGGGAAGCAGTGATCAGTAGGGTGACCCAGACCCTGATGAAAATTGTAGTGGTTATTTGGGTCATAGTTCTTTGGGATTGGGTGAGGAGGAGGTTGCGATTGGCGGATAGCCACTAATCCCTTTTCTACTAACAGGGGCAAAAGTACACTCAAAGATTGCCCCAGCAGTGTGAAAACTCGGTCGTAGCAGGCTCTCCTCTGTTCCGAGGTCATTTGCATCCCTTTCCCATTCCCTAATCTTTGCGCCTGCTTAGGCCTAACAGGTGCTGGTGGGGCTGCCTGAAATTGAAACGGGGTAGTATTATTATTGGTCATAGTATTGACTATGTTCTGGACATCACCGTCTGTTCTCTTCTCGTTCCTGTGCTCTAAAAATCTTCTAACCCCACTGGGTCCACTTGGTACGTTCTTATTTAGACGGCCCTCTCTGATGGCATCCTCACATCACATTGGCATTTCTCACCGGATCGAAAAAGGTTTCTTGTCTTGATATACCAAAAAGTCTGAAATCACTGGCAGAGTGTTCTTTGAAATCATCTCTATCTGTTCATCATCAGGTATTCTATTCCTGACCTGAGCTGCCAATGCCCTCCATCGCCCTAAGTAGTCGCTGAAGGTCTCGTTCTGATTCTGCTTCAAACGGGCCAAGTCGGACTTATGCGGCTCAATGTCTATATTATAGACATACTGTTCTTGGAAGAGATGCATCAAGTCCCTCCATGTTTTCATCATCAACGGTTCTAATGATGTGAACCATCTTAAAGCCGGCCCGATCAGACTCTTTTGAAAGACTTTTATTAGTAGTCTTTCGTCCTCCCCGTATTGGCACATGTCCCCATAGTAGGACTTCAGGTGCGCAATAGGATTGCCCGTGCCATTATATTTGTCGAAGGTTTTAAATTTGGGGGGCAGGGGGACCTCAGTGAACAAACATAAATCTGTGAAGTCCGTGGTGTGGATTTCAGCACCACCCATTTTCATCAGCTGCTTTTATATTTTGTCCAACTGTTCTTTCAGCTACTCAGATTCTTTCGATACAGGGGCGGCTTTCTCAGCCGTTAGTTGGACTTCACTCTGGGCCACCAAGGGGTGGGCAATTATGGGAGAGGGTTAAGGCTGGTCAATACCCCAGCGTAGGCTCCGCTATTCCTAATATCGTCCTCCTCATACTCCTGGTCAGCATAATGTGCAGTGAGGGCGGGATTCTCTTGTTGTTGCAAGGGTTGGACAGGAATGACATGAGTAGGGGTTGGGTGAGCCCATTGGGGGTGAGGAAAGGTTTGTTGGGTGATGGGAATTTGGTTTTGAGGTGGGGTCTAATAGGGCCATTGGGTATGGGGAAGGTTTGGAGATGGCCTTGGGGTGTGGGGCCATGGGAGAATTGGGTCGGAGGTATGGCATGGGTTTGACCCGGCTGTGAAGGTTGGGTTAAATGTTGGGGATATTGTGGATGGTATGAATTGATAAGTTTGGGCCATGGACCTGTATGGGCTAAGGGACCTTGAGGGGTTTGACCCAATGGGCCTTGATGGATCTGGCCCAATGGGCCTTGATGGGTCTGGGTCATGGGCCCTTGGTGGGTCTGGCCCAATGGGCCTTGGTGGATCTGGCCTAATGGGCCTTGATGGGTTTGGGCCATGGGCCATGGGTGGGTCTGGCCTAATGGGCCTTTATGGGTCTGGCCCAATGGGCCTTGATGGGTATGGGCGATGGGCCCTTGATGGGTTTGGGCCATGGGCCCTTGATGGGTTTGGGCCATGGGCCCTTGATGGGTCTGGGCTATGGGCCCTTGATGGGTCTGGGCCATGGGCTCTGGGTAGGTTTCGCCCAATGGGCCTTGATGGGTCTGGGCCATGGGCCTTGGGTAGGTTTGGGTAGTGGGGTATTGGGCCATGGGCCCCTGGGATATGTGAGAAAAGGGGTTGTGGCCAATGGGCCTTGGGGTAAGTGGGTAATGGGGGTTTGAGTGGTGTGAATTATGAGGGGTTGATGGGGGTCATAGGGGAGTGAGGCATGGGGATTGGCTAGGGTATGGGATGGGTTCATGGGGTGTGGAGGAGAGGGGGTGTTTTGAGAAGCCTTCCATAAGGAGTAGGCTTGGAACATCTCCTCCATCATGGCCAAGGAAGGAGGATGGGATGTGGATGGTGGATTTAAGGGGTGATGGGGTATAGATGGGATGGAGGTGGTGGAAAAATTGGACATGGCCATGGTAGGTGGGGGTGTGTGGGGTGGATGAGGGGATGTATTGGGTATGTTTTGGGATGATGGGGGGCATGATGAGGAGGGATGAGGAAAGTTGGGCAGGATCCGATAAAAATGGGCATGACCTGGATGGATGGGGGATTTTGCGGGGGGTTGGATAGGGTGGAAGTGGTGTATGTGAATGTGGGTGGATCGGGTCTATAGGGGGATGATGGGAATTGGGGCATGGATGTGGATAGGGAAAATAGGTTTGGCATGGGCATGGTTTGGGCAAAAGATGGAGAATGGGGGCTTGGATTTAGGATATTTTGGGGGTTAGTGGTTGGGAAAATGGGGGCGCCAAATGGGCCGGTAACGGTAAAAGGGGGATGGGTAAGGGGGATGGTGGAAAAGACTTCTCCCGAATGGGAGTGGGTTGGAGAATGTGGCGGAGATGAGTCGGGATCGGCATAAGCCGGGTCCACTACCCACGACATTCTTCGAGAGCGGGTCGGGTAAGGGTGCCTTGGATAAGGCCCAAAAATCCTCCTCCTTCTTCCCCTACGGGACGGTGGAGGGCAAGATGATGTCGTTGTGCCGGCACCACAAACTATATCTTTTTTGGGTTTTGATTATATATATTTTTGAATTTTTTGAAAAAGTTTTGAAAAACAAAGGTTCCGAGGCCTTGGAATTTCCTTTTCGGGTGGTTCTCGTTCCTTAATTCAAGACCCGCGACGACGAATCCGATGCACTTCAGAAGAATCGAAGGAGAACCTTCGATCTATTGAAGGCATGAAAATCGAGAAAACGACCCGATCCCCCAGAATGAGCGAAAAAGAAGTTGCCTTCTCTTGACCGGTGGGGGCTTATTGGGTGTCGGAGATGGCGGGGCCTAAACAAGGCACTAAGCACACTGATCGAGGGACTCGGGAGGTGAAGAAGGCCACAGATTCGAGCTGAGGTGCTGTTAACTAGACCTGGCGCAACTAATACATGCGTCCAAGTTGTAGGGGACCAATTTTACACTGGCGCAACTATTAGTTGCGCCAAGGTAAAACTTAGGATTTTAAAGCTGGCGCAACTATTAGTTGCACCAGTTATAAATTCTAGTGTTTTTACACTGGAGCAACTAATACTTGCGCTTAGCAAAAAATGCTCCGTAGATGAAAATAGCAACCACGATGCCCCAAATGAGTCTTTTTTGGTTTTTGTGAAGCTAGGCTTCCGAATCGAGCTTTTTTTGATGATCGATTCTCTCCTTACCGCACCTAAAGGGTTTGAGTCCGGTATAACTCGCTAACGCGCTCCCCAAGGATTTTAAACTTTGGAATGGGAACTCACCCGATATACCTCCGGCGCGAGTGCCTTCTCAGATATTAGGTGGGCTGGGACTTTTCTGGATCATCACCACTAGGGGCTGCTGATCGGTGCTGAAATATGACTATATTTCATACCTTAAATCCTATACTTAGCCGTTCGATGAAAGTATTTGATGGTTGTTGTGAGGTTTTGATGATAACAGGTGTTTCTGACCTTTGGATCTTCCAAGTGTATAAAAGAAAGAAATTAAAGGCGCTACAAAAGAGCTATGGACAAAAAGGGTCCAAAGAAGCGCTGAAATCCGTGAAGGGAATCAAACTCCATCAAGAAGGGGAAGATATTGAAGTTGCCACGAGGAACAAAGTGTAAATAAAATCGTTGAAAGATGGTTCGCGCCACACACTTCAACCTAGCGACTACAGTCAACCTAGCGCCATTCAATTCAACCTAGCGATTACAGCATTTCAACCTAGCGATGACTGATGAATAAAAGCAACCACGCGATAGTGAAAGTATCCTTCTCCAATTCAACCACGCGAAGAGCACTATCCAACCCAGCGAGGAGAAATCTAACCTAGCGAAAGTTTGTGCATTTCAACCTGGCGACTGTTTCTGCTGAGGGCATATTGGAGATTTCCACCAATTAGGGCATCTACTTCCAACTAGTGTCAATCGATTGAGACATGAAATTCAATCGATTGAGACAAAAAGGCAAAAGTGTCCTAAAGGTGACTAAACTAGTGTCAATCGATTGAGACATGAAATTCAATCGATTGAGACAAAAAGGCAAAAGTGTCCTAAAGGTGATTAAATTAAAAGTTCAATCGATTGAGATTGAAGCCTCAATCGATTGAGGCAATTAGGGTTAGGTTGAATCGGCTATTATAAATAAGAGGCTGCGGCATTGTAGAAGAGAGCTTTTTGAATAGGGAGAGTTTTTTTTCTGAGAAAGATTTGTGTAATAATTTACCGAGAGAGACTTTTGTAGAGGGTTTTCTTAGAGTAATAAAATTGTGTTGAGATTTTCCGAGAACATATTTTATTTTACTCCTTCTTTGCTCTTTACTTTGGGAATGGTTTTGAATGAAATTGAAGATCTTGCACCAAGGATGAGAGGCTAAAGGCTGTAGATCAAGGAGGATGCGATCCCCAGATAAGTACCCATATTTTATGTTTAATGCCATAGTTTGATAATTTCATCATCAAATTGTTTTTCTCAAAGTGTAGTGATCATGTTTTTATTGTTTTGATCTAAAATATCATGAGATACGCTATGCTTTTCACATGATTCATACCGCGATTAGGCTGAGTCATTGTTTTTAGATAGGGTATGCCGGGTTAATGATCATGCTTAATTACTAGTCATGTTTCTCTTAGAATGATGGTGTGTTTGATGTTAATAAAATTGTGGGTTTAAAAATAGAAAAGGGTATAAATCTGGGGTAGCAAATTCTTTGATCTTGTTTTTAAAATTTGTTCTTAGATTTCTCATTACATAATTTTTAGATTAATTTATTTTCTTTCTTGCAATTAGAAAAGTGTTAATTTTTGGTAAAAATTAAATCTGCCCCTTGGTACTTCCTCGGGGATATTTTCTAAATCTCTAGGAAGAATTGATTAAAATTTCAGATTTCCCTGTGGGTTCGACACCCTTGTTCTTGCCTTACTAGAACAGATCTTGTACACTTGCAAGGGTTTATTTAAAATTGATCAGCTGCCGCCATACTAAGACCCGGCTATTTATGTGTTTGCCTAATCCCAACCCCTTTGAAAATCTAACCCACAAAATAAATTAATTAAGCTCCCTAACTTGGTTCAATTTAATTTTTTCAAAGCTTTTTTCTTTTTTTTTGGAAGTTTTCTTTAGTTCAAAGACCGGGGGTGATTATCTAGTGCCGCCACTACGGGCCGGAGTCCACTGGCAGAATATGAGTGCTCAAGTAGGCCCGCCAATCGGCTAAGGTACTTTAAACGATGGAAAATTAAAAGAATTAAAAGACAAAGTTCAAGTAGGCCCGCCAATCAGCTAAGGCACTAAAATGACGGAAAAGTAAGGAAAATAAAGACTATGCGCAAGTAGGCCCGCCAATCGGATAAGGCTCATAAATGACGGAAAAGTAGGGGTAAGTAAAACGACTTAATCGGAGGGGTGAGTAAAAAAACAGCAAAAATAAACTAAAAAAACAGCAATAACATATTAGTAAAATAAAAAAAAAATAAGGCCAAGTTCAAGGGGAAGCTCTACAAGCAAATCCTTAGCAGAGTCGCCATCTGTGCAACCGTGGGAATCAAGACGATCCCCGTCGTGACGAAGCGCTCTCTAACGATAAAAAATATAGAGTCACCACCCGGAGCTTTCGGTGTCCCGGGATACCTAGTTCATTTTTATGAGCATCGAAGTGCTAAAAATATGACTCTGAATCCGGTCCACACCAAAGGCTTTTGGGTAGGGGCTTCGATTATTGATCGGGAAGGTGTTAGGCACCCGATCAACCCGCTTAACGCGGTCTCTACTAATGGCCAAAAATAAAATAATGTAAAAGAAAATAAAATGGTACCCTCTTGCCCAAAAGGGCCTCTAATCCTATTTGCGCCCCTCCGTTCCTAACGAAAATTCGGTGGCGTAACGGCACAAATGGAAGGGTAGGGGATGCCAAAAAGAGATAGGAGAAGAAAGGGGAGAGCCGGAGCACTCGGGCCCTTATAGCACCGTAGGAGAGCCTTGTGTGGCTTGCTTTGATGAGCACTTGAAGGCTTTGTATGGTGGAAAATGGGGTTCTAACTCCTAAGGCTTGAAGCTAAGAGGTAGGGAAGGGAGGCTAGGGGATCACACACCTAACCTAGAGATTTTGGATGAAGTGTAAAGCTTGGAAGGAGGTTTTGAAATTTTGGAATTTGTATGGGATGTGTGCACCAAAGGGAGAAAGATCTTCTCACTTTAAGCTCTTTCTCTCTTAGGTAGAAATTCTCAACCCTTAAACCAAAGGGTGGGGGGCTATATTTATAGGAAAAGGGTGGGTTAGGAGGCTACTTAGAGGCTAAGTGAGTTTAGTAATTAGGTAATCTCACATCTAAGGATTCCTAGGGTTTTTGGAGCCTTGAAATATGTGAGAAGGTCCTCCAATGGTGGATGATGGGGTGAGGCTTTAAGCCACTTAAAGGAGTGCAAATAAGCTTCAAAAGGGTACAACAGAACTAGCAAAACACACTCCAAAGGTCAAGGTGGTCAACAAGTCAAACTCCAAACATGAAATTCGAGGTAAATTCTAACAGTCATTGTTCATATGCCTGGCGCAACTAATAGTTGCGTCAGGCAAATGCACAATAAAATAGTGCAGAACAGTGCCTGGAAGTTAGCTCGCGGGGGTGGGGGCCACCGTTAAACTTGGTGAAACTATTAGTTGTGCCAGGCATAAAGTCTGGGGGAATTGACCTGGCACAACTATTAGTTGCACCAGGCAAATCCAGGGGGAAAATGGCCTGGCGCAACTATTAGTTGCATAGGCAAAAATCCCTCCAAAAGAGCCTGATTTTCAAATGGTCATAACAGTTGATATAAAACTCCGATTGAGGTGATTCTTAGCTCGTTGGAAGGCTGGAGAAATCCTCTTTCCAATGGTATATGATTTGATATTAGTAAAAGATCTCAGCTAATCCTGGTGCACCACTCTTTATCCATTGCCCGAGAAGATTAGGTTTAGGGTTTGGAATGGGTTCTAAGGGTCAGGGCTGGTTTCTAAAGGTTTGGGATAGGTTCCTAAAGGATCTAGGGTGATTCATAAGGGTTTAGAGTGATTCCTAAGGGTTCCATACATGCCATCAAAAGCTCGAAAATGCGCCTCTCTCGAAATGTGTTTCGATCGAGCCTTGGGCCAAATTTGGGTGTCTACACTCGTGAAATGAGTAGGCCATTGTTAGACACGACGGTTGAAAGCAAAAGATTTTCACTATAGAACGGATGGTAGTGAGACACGATCATTGTTTGTGAGGAGAGTGATAGGGCATATCATTCTCAAAGCACTGTAAGATTTATTTCGTTCATAGTGGATTATTTGCTGTGGATCTGAGATAGATCCCGTAATTTTTACCTGTGATAGGATTTTCCACGTTAAAATCGCTTGTGTTATTTTTCTAAGTGTGATTATATCTTTTAATTATTTATATTTTGTATTAACTGTTAGATCATATATTATTCCAAAATTTCATTTGGTATCAAAGCTAGGGTACTTGGTTAATTCTTATGAATTAAGTGTAATGGCTAACTCGGGATATCACGATCTTTCAAGAAAAGGTGCATTTACTGCTAGACCACCTTTATTCAATGGTTCTAACCATCCTTACTGGAAGGTAAGGATGAGAGCTTCTTTAAGTTCTATGGATCCATATATATGGTATGCTATTGAGGATGGATGGTCGTTACCTACTACGACCTCCGTGATCGATAATATACCTAATACCACAATTAAACCTAGATCATTGTGTGCAACCGTGGGATTTTTGACGTTCCCGCCGCGGCGATACGCTCACTAATAAAAATATAGAGTCGCTACCCGGAGCTTTTGGTGTCCCGGGAAACCTATATCATTTTTATAAGTACCAATGTGCCACAAATAAGACTCTGAATCTGGTCCACACCAAAGGTTCTTGGGTAGGGGCTTCGGTTATCGATTGAGAAGGTGTTAGGCACCCAATCAACCCGCTTAATGCGGTCTTTACTTATGGCCAAAATAAAAATAATATAAAGAAAAGAAAAAGGCTTCCTCTTGCCCAAAGGGACTTAAAATCCTATTTGTGCCCCTCCGTTCCTACCTAAAATTCAGAGGCATAACGACACCAATGGGAGGATGGAGGAATGACTGAGGAGGTAGAGGAATAGAGGGGAGAGCCAGAGCTCTCGGGCCCTTGTTGCACCATTGAGGAGCCTTGCGTAGGCTTGCTTTGATGAGTTTTTGAAGGCTTGAATGATGGAAAATGAGGTTCTAACTCCTATGGCTTGCTAGCTAAGAGGTAGAGAGAGGAGTCTAGGGGGTAGCACACACCTAGACTAAGAGTTTTGGATGCAAGATTAAGCTTGAAATAAGGTTAGGAGATTCTAAAATTTTATGTGAAAATGCGGCACAAAAGGGAGGAAGAACTTCTCACTTTGAGCTTTTTCTCTCTTAAGCAAATTGCTCAACCTTTAACTCAAGGGGAGGGGGGCTCTATTTATAAGAAAAGGGTAGGTTAGGAGGCTACTTAGGTGTTAATTGGGAGTTAGCAATTAGGTTATCTCTAATTTAAGGTTTCTTAAGATTTTGAGAGCTTGGAAAGGTGTGAAAGTGGCTTTAATGGTGGATGATAGGTTGGTATTTCAAATCACTTAAGGATTGTAAATAGGCACTAAAAGGGTGCCACAGGACTATCAAAACACACCCCAAAGACCCAGGTGGTCAACAGGTCAAACCCCATTTCCAAAATTTGAGGCAAAGTTGTACAGTCACTGTTCATATGCCTGGCGCAACTAATAGTTACGCTAAGCATATGTACAGTAAAATAGTGCAACTGAGAGGGTTTCTGTGAAGTTGCAAGCTAGCCATAACTTTTGTTATATAACTACGATTGAGGCGATTCTTGGCTCATTGGAAAGTAGAGGAAGTCCTCTTTCTAATGGTATATAAGTCAGCTCCAGAAGAGGTTTGTGTAAATTTTGGCACTCCTTTTTCCAACTATTGCTCGAGAGGGTTTGACACTGGTCCGAGAAAGGGTTCTAATGAGTTTGGGAAAGTTTAGGGTTGATTCCTAAAGATTTGGAAAGGTTCCTAAGGGTTTAGAAAGGTTTCTAGGGGTTTCAAACATGCCATTAAAATCTCAGAAGTTAGCCTCTCTCGAAATGTGTTTCGATCGGGCCTTGAGCCAAATTTGGGTGTCTACAGATGCCCCTCATTGGTATACGATCACTAATGATCGTATGCCAAAGAAAAGAGACATCCGAAGAGGCTCAAGGCATTACTGACGGATCCGCTACATTCAGAATGAACTTCAAACATCATACGGGTAACATGGTGAGAAAACGAAAGCTATGTATGTCAGGCTAAATATTAATTTTTGAAACTAATCGATCCCCAAGCGCTTAGCGACATTACTGGATATAACCGAGGTGGGATGAGCTGTGAATGCCCTATAGTTGGAAAAAACATTTGCTTCTCGGGAAGATTTTGAAGGTATTTGATGTTCGAGATTCATTTTAAATACAACAGCTTCGCAAGTAAGAGGGGTGATCGACCCACACTTAAAGATAGGCGCTAAGCAAAACTACGCAAGGCTCCACAGTTTGAGTCCAATCCTATGAGGCATTTGATTGCCCCATTTGACTGGTCGCGGGTGCCCCTTCCTGAAGTCGGGTTCGAGGTCTTTGGGTGAACCCATCGATCCTGACTTTTATTTGGCATGACTACCCGTGCGGAGCAAACAGACGTCACAACGCTTTTTGGGAGTACGTGCCGTTTTAAAAAATGTGCCTCAAATCCACATGACCTAGAGCATCCAACTTCAAATAATTCTAAATATATCCAACTAAAATTGGGTGTCTACCAAAAGAGACATCCAGTCCTGGTCTCTGCCAACAATGATCTTACACCTTATTTAACTATGCATAAACATGCACCCATTAGGGGCGATAAGCAATAAAGGCGATGGAAGTCCCAACCCAGATCCCATCCTGGTACAATTTACAAGAACAAACGACCATCCTACGGATACCCAAATGCATGGCGTACACTTTATAGGGATACCACGCCAGCACAGGTTTTATGCCTATGGAAAATAAGGAAAATGAACCATTCTGTATGCATGATTATACATAGTTTGATTGATACGTAGTTTCATTCTTAACAGGTTAGTTTCAACCAACGATTGACCTTTTTCAACAGAGTTACCTGGACCTCAAACCCCATAGGGTGCACACCTAGACTACGTGGACCAAGAGTCCACACCTCCGAAAGGTTCGTGAAAAATCTGAAGCTTAGACTCTCACGTTCATATGAATCAGAGACAGAGTGCTTAGCTCAAATATTTAGCAGTGGAATCATCCTGATCGAAACATTGACTGTCTGATCATGATTGATACCATTGCTCCTACTTTGAAGTAGCAGCAATGGTATGAAAATACGCAAGTGAGTAGCTGTGCGTGCTATGAAAACACAGATTTATTCTTCTCTTTTATCTTTTTTCAATGATTACTTTTTCCATTATTATTATTATTTTTTAAAAAATAAGCATTATCTGAACCTCGAACCCCGCGAGGTGCACACCCAGACAACGCATACCAAGAGTCCGTGCCTCCGAAATAATTTATGACGAAACTGAAGACAACGTACTCAAGTCTATGTAATATCGAAAGGATCGGGTCAGAATTGAGTGTCCATAGAAGGACACTCAATCTTGGCCTCCGCCATTAATGAAGTTACAAACAGACAACTATGCATAAACATGCACCCATTAGGGGCAATAAATAATAAGGCGATGAAAGTCCCGACCCAAATCCCATCCAGATATAATTTATAAGAACAAACGACCATCCAACGGATACCCAGACGTATGGCGTACACTTTACAAGGATACCGTGCAGGTTTTAAGCCTACGCCCTAAAATGGGCCCTTCTGCATGCATATTTACATATAGTTGTCTGACATAGTTTCGTATCTGACAAGTTGGAATCAATCCAACAATAGATCTTTTTGAGGACGGAGTTATCCAGACCTCAAACCCCATAGGGCGCTCACTCGGACAGTGTAGACCAAGAGTCTACGCCTTCGAAAATATCACGTGATGAACTTGAAGTTCAAGGCACTCAAGTTAACCTGAAACCAAATGATGGAGCGATCAGGGCGAAGATTTAGCGATAGAATCAATCCCATTGAAACATTGACTGTTTGATCGAGATTGGCACCATTGCTCCTACTTTGAAGTAGGATCCATGGATCCAAGGCGAACCTTAGACCTAGGACATTAGTTTTGCACAGCTGCGTTGCTGATAAAATATTGATATTTTTCGCATTGAAAATGCGCATGTGCGTAGCTGTGCATGAAAAGTTCACAGATTTCCTTTTTTCTTTTTCAAAATGATTTTCATTCTCTTATTTTTTTTAATAGACCTGACGTCGGTGGCGGGATGCTTCATCTGATTTGTCCATCGCTGAGAAGTTGCCTGCTTCTAGGCTTTGGACCATTTGATGTTCCTGCACATCCTTGAGAAAACGTCAGTCCTTTTTTTGTTTATATAGGTAACAATAAGCATCTTAATTAACATAAGGAGAAACAAACTTTTACCTATATTTTTTCATTTTCAAGATTTATATATATTTTTTTGGATTTTTATTTTCAGAGATTTTTTTATTCTTTTTCTTTATTTTTGAGATGGAAGTACGATGCTGTAACTATGTACATGGGAAATAGTAGAATTATATACACACATTTTTTTTTTATTTAGATTTTTCTTGATTTTTTTTTCTTTTTTGGCTTTTCTCTTTTTTTTTGATGATGCCTTATCAGTGAGGTGAAGTCACGGGTCCACTTTGGGCATACTTGAACCCCCCTTTTAAATAGTCAGGTCTGAGGGAGTTTCAGTAGCCTTACCAGGATTAGAACATCAATCTCTTTGAGCTGAGTCAAACCTTTCTCCTTACCTTGGGTCATATGTTTGACGAAGTCGTTTCACAAAGATAATTCTGGTCGGGGCGCGATTTGAACTAGCATGAGTGGCCCAGAAAAGGGGATCAGGGAGAATAACCAAGAGGGCTCCTCGAACATTAATTTTATCGACCCATTCCAACAATTATTTTTCTTTTAAATCTCTTTTACTCACAATGCACAAGGTGGGTTCGTCGTGCCCGTTTTTACCCTCTTTTTACCTGTGGCGCCCTTTCGTGTTTTCACCACGTCCATGGGTTTAACTCTCTTACCCCAAGCGCCCTTTCGGGTTTTCACCTGGTCCGCACAAACTCGTTGTTTTTACCCATTAGCGCTCTTTCAGGTTTTCACCACGTCCATCTTGTTTTGAGCTTGTATTTTTATTTATTATTACTTTTTTCTTTTTATTTCATTCATTTTTTTTTTACAAAAGCCACGACATAGACGTCGATTCCGTCATAGCCGGCTAGATGGGGTTCTGGTATCGTCCCACAACTTGACTTGTGTTGACTTAATAAATACTATGACTGCTTGTGAACCTAAAAAGAGGGCTTCCTTCAGGGTGTAGCTTAGCCATGGGTTAGGTTAGGATTTGAAGGTATGCTGGGCTAAAAGGGTTTCCTTGATACGGCTTCAGTTTTCTTAACATACTTCCTTCCTTAGGGTTTTACTATACATGCCCCGTGATTCTTCAATATTTTTTTTGTTCTTTTTGCTCCATTTCAGGCAATCTCTTTTTGGGGTTTTGCTTTTCCAATTTTTTTTTTGGATTTTGATAGTAACTTTACTTCTCTTTTTTGTATATGTATACACAATTTTTTTTTTTTTTTTTTTTTTTTGGGGGGGGGGGGGGGAAGGGGTTTATTGAAAGAAAGGCTTAGGCTCAAATGAGATAGCAATGGATATCATTATTTTTAGGGATGCTTTTTGGCTACTGTGCTTGGAATGATGGCCTCTTTCGGGTGGTTCCTTTGCAGTCACGCATCTATTTCACCAATACTTACCTTATCGTGATAGACTAAGCGTAGAACCATCGGACGATCTAGCATTGATGGGCTTAGGAAGATGATCTCCGGTCATGGTTGCGAGGCGGATGGCATATCCCGGTAGCACTTCTTGGACAACGTAAGGTCCCTCCCAGTTCGGCTTGAATTTTCCTCTCGGATCGGCATGGAGGGATGGAAAGATCTTCTTCAGTACAGTGTTTCCTACCTTCAAATCTCGATTGTGGACACGTTTATTGTAAGCGCGTGTGATTTGCCTCTGGTAAACTTGAGTGTGAGACAAGGCTAGGAGTCTCTTCTCGTCCAATAAATTTAACTGGTCAAAGCGGGATCTCTCTCTCTGCTTTGGGTAAGCCTAATTTCATGAGAATTCGGAGCGAGGGTACTTCAACCTCAACCAGTAGGACGGCCTCAGTTCAATACACAAGAGAGAATCACGTTTCCCCTATAGCAGTATGGATCGACGTTCTATAGGCCCATAAAGTAAATGGCAGCATTTCACTCTAATCTCGATAAGTGATGACCATCTTCTCTAAGATGCGGAAGATCGTCTTGTTAGCAGCTTCTACGGCTCCAT
Organism: Chloranthus sessilifolius; assembly: GCA_021018995.1. NCBI lineage: Eukaryota > Viridiplantae > Streptophyta > Magnoliopsida > Chloranthales > Chloranthaceae > Chloranthus > Chloranthus sessilifolius. The sequence goes on along the minus strand of CM037598.1, from coordinate 73,010,232 downwards.
TAGTTTGAGGCCGATAAGGGGATGAGCGATGGTGCTTGATCTTGTATTACTCGCAGAAGGCTCGGATGCGCTTATTCATAAAGCTTGTGCCGTTGTCTGTGATGATATCTTTGGGTACTCCAAATCGGCACATAATATTATTTTTGAGAAATTTCTCGATATGACTGACTGTGATGTTGGCATATGACTCCGCTTCTACTCACTTGGTGAAGTATTCAATGGTGACGAGGATGAACTGATGTCCATTTGATGCTTTCAAATTAATCATTCTGACGATGTCAAGGCCCCAGGTAACAAATGGCCAAGGAGTGGTCATGCAGTGTAGATCGATGGCAGGAGCGTGTATTAGACTAGAGTGTTCCTGACACTTGTAGCATTTCTGAACATGTTTGCAGCAGTCTGATTCCATAGTGGTCCAAAAGTATCCCTGCTATAGAATTTTCTTGGTGAGCATGTGACCACTGACGTGGGCACCACATACTCCCTCGTAGATCTCTCCCATGATGTTGATTGCTTCACTTTCTGTAAGGCACCTGGGCAAGATGTTATTGTACAATCGCTTGTAATGGCATTCCCCACAAATGATGTAGCCTGCTGCTAGACGTTGAATAATTCGTCAGTCCATCTTGGACGTACCCTCAGGGAAAGTTAGTGTCTCAAAGAAATTCTTAATATCTGAGAACCAAGGTGGCTCATCATCAAGCTTGGAAGGTTCCTCAATCTGGAGGCAGAAAGCCGACTCATTCCTTTGCTCGATCATGATCGGCTTCATCTCCGCACCATACAGAATTTCTATCATTGATGTCAGCGTTGCTAGTGCATCGCCAAAGCGATTCCTTATCCGGGGGACATATGAGAATGTCACTTCTTAAAAACAAGCTATCAGATCCTCGAGGTGCTCATGATAGGGGATCAATTTCTCATCCTTCATTTTCCAGTCACCATTCGTCTAGCATATAATTAACCGCGAATCGTCAAACACTCAGAGGTGAGTTATATTTAGAACGAGAGCCGCTTGCAAACCAGCGGCACAAGCTTCATACTCAGCCATGTTGTTAGTGCAAGGGAAGTTGAGCTTGATAGAGACAGGTACGTGGGATCCTTTTAGTGAAATTAGAATGGTGCCAACTCCCTTACCCTTGGCATTTGCTGCCCCGTCAAAGTGCATTACCCATGATTCTTTTGCTTCTTCAGTATCGTCTTCCGTCATAAAAAGAATGTCCTCATTTGGGAACTCAATTCTCAAAGGCTCATAATCTGGCAAAGGATTGTTTCCAAAATGATCAACGAGTGCCTATTGCTTGATTGACTTCTGAGTGACGTACGTGATGTTGAACTCAGACAATAAAAGCTGCCATCCTGCAGTTCGTCCAGTGAGAGCCAGCTTCTCGAACAGGTATTTCAACGGGTACATTCGGGCCAAAAGTAGAACGGCCTGGGATAGCAAGTAATGGAGGAGCCTCTGAGTAGCCCATACAAGAGCTAGGCATTCTTTTTCCATATGAGAATAGTGCATCTCATAATCAGTAAACTTCTTGCTCAGATAGTAGATGGTCTGCTCACTTCTTTCTGTTTCATCATGCTACCCTAAGACACATCCCATCGAAACTTTCATCGTGAAGAGATACATCAAGAGTGGTCTCCCTGGCTCGGGTGGTACCAACACAGGTGGGTTAAGGAGGTAGCTTTTGATTTTATCAAACGCTACTTGACATTCGTTGTTCCATTCAACAGGCGAGTTCTTCCTTAGTAGCTTGAAGATCGGCGTGTAGATAGGCATTAGTTGTGTAATGAACCCACTGATATATTGTATTCTACCTAAGAACCCTCTAACTTCTTTTTCAGTAGACGGTGGCAGCATTTTTGCTTTGACTTTGATCGGGTCGACCTCAATCCCTCTCCTGCTGATGATGAATCCCAACAGTTTCTCGGACATAGCGCCCAATGCACACTTCTGTAACCTGTACTTTCTCAACCTCTCGAACAACTTCTAGAGGTTTACCAAGTGATTGCTTCGCTCTGGTGACTTGGATATCATATCATCGACATACACTTCAATTTCTTGGTGCATCATGTCGTGAAGCAGCATAGTCATAGCTCTTTAATATGTTGCATCGACATTCTTCAGCCAAAATGGCATGACTCTGTAGCAAAAGGTTCCCTAAGGAGTGATGAACGTAGTCTTCTCTTGATCCGCCTCTGCCATCTTAATCTGATTATATCCTGAGAATCCGTCCATAAAAGAAAGTATCTCGTGCTTAGCAGTATTATCGACCAAGATGTCGATGTGTGGCAATGGGAAATCGTCCTTCAGGCTCGCCTTATTCAAATTGCAGAAATCGATACACATGCGGACCTTCCCATCCTTCTTTAGTACAGGCATAATATTGGCTAGCCACTGCGGATATTTGGGTACCATGAGAAACCCCACATCATACTGCTTGATGACCTCATCCTTGACTTTCAACATCCACTCGGGTCGGAGACGTCTCAGCTTATGCTTAACCGGCTTCATATCAGGGTAGAGAGGCAACTCATGCTCGATAAAATCAGTGTCTAGACTATGCATGTCCTCGTACGACCAGCCAAAAATGTCTTGGTATGATTGAAGGAAGTCGATCATGCTTTTTCTTTCTTCGGGAGATAACGACATTTCGATTTTGGTAATGTGGGGAATCTCCTCAGTTCCCAGGTTAATGTCCTTCATTTCCTCGACAATGGGGGTAGGGCCATGCTCAAATTCAGTAAACCGGTCAAGGAGCTCATTGGGGAGCTCCTCCAAAAGGATATCCTCATCCAGACTCGTAACTCCTACCTCTTCTTATATTTCTATAGGAAAGGGGTCGATTTTACCTGGAATAGATATTTCGATTAAGGCATCTTTTTATGAGATTTTATCTAGAATTTTAAACGACAATGTTTTTGGACTTTGTATCTTTTCAATATTTTTGGAATTTTTATTTTCTTTGGAGATGGACCCTTGGCAGTACGAGTCTGGGTATGTACAAGGTATTGCCTGCCAAGGGCTTATCTCACTTTTTATAGATTATATTTTTTTGGGAAACGGGTGCCATATGTTAGGCCATTCCCCGCTTCCAGGGTTTGGGGTAAAGATGCCCGATTGGGTGCCTGAGAGGCCGCTCCTTTACTTGTTTGATGGAGGGTGCTGACTGATACGGATCTTCGGAGTCAGTCTCCATCATGTTGATCCCCATTTTGTCTGAGACGATATCCTCAAACGTTAGCATAGTTTTGTGGTGATTCACCACAGGGGGAGCTTGTTCAGGTACAGGCCTTCATTCCTCAAAGAGGGACAACGCGGCCAAGTCTATCTCCGGGCTGGGAAGGGTGATGTAGGGGTTGGTGGGGTGAACTGGTGCTGTAGGCTTGTGTGGGGTCAATTGCGTTACTCCGTTCTGATCAATCTTCACAACCCCAGCACTTATGAATGAATTCCTGATGGGAGGCCTGGGCCAAGGTTTCTCCTCTATGTGGATCTCCCTGGCTTTTATAGTTGCTGTCGCTCGGGCTTTCTCCTTAGCCTCCTGTACTTCTTCTTCTGTGGGCTTGTAACCTAGCCCAAACCTGACTTTCTGTCTGCCCTTAGCTGTGGTGGGCTCCTTCCTTCCTTGTAATCTGGGCCTAAGACCCCTTCCTTATAGCCCCACTTTTGGAGCATGGCCATTGCTGCTACCATTCCACCTCCAATTCTTGAAATGATGCCCTCGATGGGCTCCGGGAGTATTGTCGACACCTTGTATTTGAAATTGTGGAGGTCGACGTCCTCAGCGGTGTGCGGTATATCCAGTATATTGGGTTTCTCAGCGCTATTGGTGGCCTTTTCTTTCTCATTGTGCCCCTCTCTGATGATTGTGATGATCTTATGCCCAGATGCAAACTTGAGTTTTTGGTGCAGTGTGGAGGGTATGGCTCCGACTTCGTGTAGCCACGAGCGCCGAATTAAAATAGGATTTGATGTCCATTACCTGAAACAATATGGAGAAGGTCGTTGGCCCAATCAATAATTCATGGTCAACTTCTCCCATTTTCTCTCTCCTGGTATTATTAAAACCTCAGGCACTGGTTCTCGTGGGTCTCAACATGCATGGATCTACCCCGATCTTTGTGGCAGTTCTCAGCGGGTGTATATTCAATGCCGACCCATTATCGATTAGAACCAAGGGGATTACCATATTTTCGAACTCAATAGTTATATTCAATGATTTTGAGTGACTACCTCCTTCCTCAGGTAAATCGGCATCAGAAAATGAAATGGCATTTGGGGCCATCACTTGACCAATTATTTGCTTGACTTCATCGGGGCTAACCTGAAGTGACACATGCACATTCTTTAACGCCCCCATTAAAGCTTGAAAATGGAGTGGGAACGTCATTAACAGATCCCATATAGTATAATATGGGCAGGCATTCTTCTTAGCTGAGTCTCCAGTATATGTTCTTGACTCATTTTCTCAAAAGGATTCATGGTGCTATCTTTCTTTCCCTCCGATTGGGCTTGTGCTGCTACTGGTGCTTCTAGCTGCTTTGATATCTTCCTCGATCGGGTAATAAAGTCCACTGCCCCTTCTCTATTGCTGCCAACATTGATATCTATTTGTTCATAACTCAGCAGGACCTCATGAGGATCATAGGTTGGTCTCAAGATCTGAAATAGTATGACTTCCGACATCTGATATGAGTTTACTGATGGCTCTGGAATGGGAATGGGTGAGACCTGGTTTACTTCGATTATTGATGGGTGGGTGGTAAAATTGGGCCAGGTAGGGGTTGTGAAGCTTGCAAATGGTTGTGCCGGGGGTAATGGGGTGGGTGTAGGCCATTGGTAGCTAATGGGCGGTGGAGGATTGGGGGTTTGATGGGCCATTAGGTAATTGATAGGGGTAGTGTAGTTTGCAAGTGGTTGAACCAGGGTAATGGGGTGGGCGCAAGCCATTGGTAGTTTATTGGCGATGGAGGATTGGAGGCCTGCTGGTTTATTGGGTAATTGATGGGTGTGGGTGCTAGAAAATAAGCCCTAAGATCTAGGGGCTCAGCTTGTGGTATAAGAGTGGGAAAATAATCTGTCAGATTTAGGGGTTCAATTTTTTCAACAGTTTTTTCTTCTTGGTCTCCCCACCTTGGGGCCAAGAAAGTTTTCTGGTTACAAATGAAGTCTGACTGATCAAACTCCAATTCTTCTTCAGATTCCTCTACCATCCCTATGGTGGGTCTGGGACCTGCTATTCCGGTAGGGTGTAGGGGCAAAGGCACTTGGTGAATATTTACGTGCTGGTTCATTTGGGTGGGTGCAGGGGGAATGATCTTTCAAACATTGATTAAATCCTGGATCGCGTGCTTTAATGGGAAGCAGCGATCAGTTGGGTGACCCAGGCCCTGGTGGAAATTGCAATGAGTATTCGGGTCAAAATTATATGGGATCAGATTGGGAGGAGGTCGCGATTGGAGAGCAGTTATTAATCCCTTTTTAATTAACAGAGGTAAAAGTACACTCAGAGATTGCCCCAAGGGCATAAAGAATCGATCATAAAGGGGTCTCCTCTCTGGGGGCATTTGCATCCCCTACCCATTCCCTGCTCTTTGTACTAGCCCTGTCCTGACGGGAGCTAGTTGCGCTACTTTAAATTGGAAGGGAGCTACATTGTTATTGTTGGGTTAGGTGTTTGCAACATTCTATACCTCTGCCCTTATTCTTCTATCATTTGTCTGCTCGGAGAACCTCCTAATCCCACTGGGCCCCCCAGATGCATTCTTGTTCAACCGCCCTTCTCTGATGGCATCCTCACAGCAGTTGGCGTTCCTTACTAAGTCAGTAAAACTAGACTGCTGCTGGTATACAAGAAAATCTGAGATCACTGGCAGGGTATTCTTTAAGATCATTTCTGCTCGTCGTCAGGTATCCTGTTTCTGACTTGAGCTGCCAGTGCTCTCCAACGCCCTAAGTAATCGCTGAAGGTTTCATTGGAGTTCTACTTCAATCGGGCTAGATCTGACTTGCGAGGCTCAATGTCTATGTTGTAGACATATTGCTCTTGGAATAGGTGGGTCAGATCTTTCCACGTTTTAATCATTGATTGTTCAAGAGATGTGAGCCATCTTAAAGTTGGGCTGGTTAAACTTTTCTGGAACACATTGATGAGGAGTCATTCATCTCCGCCGTATTGGCACATGTCCCCACAGTAAGACTTAAGGTGTGAAACAGGGTTGCCTGTGCCATTATATTTATCGAAGACCGACATTTTGAATTTAGGGGGTAGGGGATCTCGGCAAACAGGCACAAGTCCGTGAAGTCTGTGGCATGGATTTCAGCACCACTCATCTTCAATAACTGCTTCTGGATCTTGTCTAACTGTTCCCTCAATTGTTTTGATTTTTGGACATGGGGGCCATCTTCTCAATTGTGAGTTTGACCTCACTGTGGGCTGTCAGGGGTGGGGTAGGCCCCACTGTTTCTGGTCTCATCCTCCTCATACTACTGATCTACGTAAGGTGCAATGAGGACGGAATTCTCGGGTTGTTGTTACATGGACTGGGTGGGCATGGTCTGAATGGGGGTGGGGTAAGACCATTGGATGTGGGAGAAGTGTTGTGAGGTGATGGGGTGAGTGGTAGTTTGGTTTTGGGGTGGGGCCTGATGGGGCCATTGGACATAGGGGAAGGTTTGGAGATGGCCTTGGGGTGTGGGGCCATGGGAAAATTGGGTTTGAGGTGGGTGTGAAGGGTGGGGGTATTGTGGAGGGTATATGAGGCTTGGGCCTGGGCCATGGGCCCTGGGTAGGTTTGGGCCATAAGGGCCCTTGATGGGTCTGGGTGGTGGGGTATTGGGCCATTGGGCCTTAAGACATGTGGTAAAAGGGGGTTTGGGCCAATGGGCCTTGGGGCATGTGGGAAATGGGGGCTTGGGCCAATGGGTCATGGGATATGTGGGAGATGGGGGTTTGGATGGTGTGGATGATGAGGGGTTGATGGGGGTCATGGGGGAGTGAGCCATGGAGACTTGATAGAGTCTCGGATGGATTCATGGGTGTGTGGTATGGATGAGAGGGGATGTGTTGGGAGGCCTTCCACCTATTGTAGGCTTGGACCATTTCTTCCATCATAGCCATGGAAGGGGGATCAGATGAAGATGTGTTATTTGAGTTTTGGAGGGGCATGGATGGGATGGATGTGGAGGGTAAATTGGGCATGGTCCTAGTAAAATCAGGCATGACCCGGGTAGGGGATGGAATATGGGGTGGATTGGAGGAATGAGGTGGGGCATTGGAAAAGGGGGATGGGTTGGGAATGTATGAGGATGATGAAGGGTAAGGTGTGGGTGTTTGGAAAAAATCGGGCATGGACCCGGTAAAAATGGGCATGACCCGGGTAGATGGGGGGATTTGTGGGGGTTGGATAGGGTGGAGGTGACATATGTGAATGAGGGTAGATCGGGCCTATATGGGGAAGATGGAAAATGAGACATGGATGTGGATGCGGGAAGTTGGGTTGGGTTTGTCATGGATGGGGATGGGGAATGTGTCAGATTTGGCGTGGATATGGGAGGGGGCATGGGCCTAGTTTGTGAGAAAGATTGGAAATAGGAGGGTTGATTTTGGATATTTTGGGAAGTGGTGATTGTAAAAATGGGGGTACCAAAGGACCCGATAATTGTAAATGGGGATAGGGTGATGGGGATAGTGGTGAAAATTTCTCCCAAATGGAAATGGGTTGGTGAATGTGGTGGGGATGAATCGGGATCGGCATAAGCCGGGTCCACTACCCACGACATCGTTTGTTGGCGGGTTGGGTATGGATGCCTTGGATCAGGCCCAAAATATTTCCTCCTCCTTCTCGTACGAGATGATGGAGGGCAAGATGCGTTATGCCGGCACCACAAAGACTCTATTTTTAATTTTTGATTTTAGTTTTTTTTTTTTTGGATTTTTATGAGTGAAAACAATGGTTCCAAAGCCTTTAATGTTCCCTTCTCGGGTGGCTTTCGTGCCCTAAATAGGACCTACGACAATGATTCTAAAGTACTTTGGAAGAATCAAAGGAAGACCTTTGATCTATTAAAGGCATGGAAATCGATGCAAACAACCCGATCCCCCGAAATGAGTTAAAAAGAAGTCACCTTCTTTTGACCGGCGAGGGCGTATTGGGTGTCGGAGATGACGGGGCCTAAACAGAAGCACTAAAGGCACTAATCAGGGGACTCGGGATGTGAGAAAAGCTTCAGATTCGAGTTATTATTGCTTGAAACCAACCTGGCGCAACTAATACATGCGGCAGAGAAAAAATACCCAGAATAAGGCTAGCGCAACTATTAGTTGCGCCAATGTACTTTTGGGGATTTTTGCATTGGCGCAACTAATACTTGCGCCACGCAAAACTGGGTTTCCAGAATTCTTGACAGCAGCAACTTTAACCCGAAATGAGTCTCTAAACTAGTTTTTTTTTTTAAGCTAGGCTTCCGGGGACTGACTATTTTTAGTGAATCGATTCTCTCCTCACCGAACCAAAGGGATGTGAGTCCGGTATAACTCGCTAGCGCGCTCCCCAAGGGTTTTAACCTTTGTAGGATAGATGACCCACCCGATATACCTCCGGCGCAAGCGTCTTCTCAGATACTAGGTGGGCTGGGACTTTTCTGGATCATCACCACTAGGGGTTGCCGCCATATTAAGACTCGAGTGGTTGTATGTGTGCCTAATAATCAAACCCTTTAAAATTTATCCTGCAAAAAAACAAATTGATTAAGTCCCCTTTCTTGGTTCAATTTTAATAATTTTTTTCAAACTTAAATTTTTTATAAAAGTTTTCTTAAGTCTAAAAATCGGGGGTGATGATCCCGTGCTGCCACTACAGGCCGGCGTCCACTATTAGGCTATGATTGCACAAGTAGGTCCGCTAATTGGCTAAGACACTCTAAATGATGAAAAAATAAAGAAAAGTAAATGACAATGCACGAGTAGGCCCGCCGATCGGCTAAGGCGCTAAAATGACGGAAAAATAAAGAAAGTAAAAGCAATGTGCAAGTAGGCCCGCCAATCGGCTAAGGCTCGTAAATGACGTAAAAGTAAGGGTAAGTAAAATGACTTAATCGGAGGGGTGAGTAAAAATAAAATAAAAAATAATAATAAAAGATTAGTAAAATTAAAAATAAAAAGGCTAAGTTTAAGGGGAAGCTCTACAAGCTACTCCCCAGCAGAGTCGCTATCTGTGCAACCGTGGGATTTTTGACGATCCCGTCGTGGCGATGCGCTCGCTAACAAAAATATAGAGTCGCCACGTGGAGCTTTTGGTGTCTCGAGAAACCTAGATCATTTTTATAAGCACCAAAGTACCACAAATATAACTCTGAATCCAGTCCACACCAAATGTTCTTGGATAGGGGCTTCGGTTATCGATTGAGAAGGTGTTAGGCACCCAATCAACCTGCTTAAAGCGGTCTCTACTTATGGCCAAAACAAAAATAATATAAAAGAAAATAAAAAGGTTTCCTCTTTCCCAAAGGGGCTTAAAATCCTATTTGTGCCCCTCCGTTCCTACCGAAAATTCGGCGACGTAACGACACAAATGGAAAGATGGAGGAATGACCGAGAAGGTAGAGGAATAGAGGGGAGAGCCGGAGCTCTCGGGCCCTTGTTGCACCATTGAGGAGCCTTGTGTAGGCTTGCTTTGATGAGCTTTTGAAGGCTTGAATGATGGAAAATGGGGTTCTAACTCCTATGGCTTGCTAGATAAGAGGTAGAGAGAGGAATATAGGGGGTAGCATACACCTAGACTAAGGGTTTTGGATGCAAGATTAAGCTTGAAATAAGGTTGAGAGATTCTTGAATTTTATGTAAAAATGGCGCACAAAAGGGAGGAAGAACTTCTCACTTTGAGCTCTTTCTCTCTTAATCAAATTTCTCAACCTTTAACCCAAGGGGAGGGGGGCTCTATTTATATGAAAATGGTAGGTTAGGAGGCTACTTAGGTGCTAATTGGGGGTTAGCAATTAGGTAATCTCTAATCTAAGGTTTCCTAAGATTTTGAAAGCTTGATAAGGTGTGAAGGTGGCTTTAATGGTGGATGATAGGTTGGTGTTTCAAATTACTTAAGGGTTATAAATAGGCACTAAAAGGGTGCCACAGGACTATCAAAACACACCCCAAAGACTCAGGTGGTCAACAGGTCCAACCCCATTTCCAAAATTTGAGGTAAAGTTACATAGTCACTGTTCATATACCTGGCGCAACTAATAGTTGTGCAAAACATATGTATAGTAAAATAGTGCAGCTGAGAGGGTTTTTGGGAAGTTGCAAGCCCACGGGAGGACCCACTTAAGTGTGGCGCAACTAATAGTTACGCTAAGCCAAAGTACTGTAAAACTGCTCAGTTTTCAAATCGCTATAACGTTTGCTATATAACTCTAATTGAGGCGATTCTTAGCTCAATGGAAAGCTGAGGAAGTCCTCTTTTCAATGGTATATAATTAAGCTCTAGAAGAGATTTATGTACATTTTGGCACTCCTCTTTCCAACTACTGCTCGGGAGGGTTCGACACTGGTCCGGGAAAGAGTTCTAATAGGTTTGGGAAAGTTTAGGGTTGATTCCTAAGGATTTGGAAAGGTTCCTAAGGGTTTGGAAAGGTTCCTAAGGGTTTCATACATGCCATAAAAATCTCTTTCGATGGGGCCTTGGGCCAAATTTGGGTGTCTACACATTATGGACTGATCAAGAGTATGATAATCTTGGTTATAATTCTAAGGCTCTTAATGCCTTATTTGGAGCAGTGACTGCTTACGAATTCTGTCGGATCAGTACATGCACTATTGCTAAGGATGCATAGAAAATCCTTGAAACCACATATGAAGGGACCCCTCAAGTACAGATTTCTAAACTTCATATGCTTACTTCTCAATTTAAAAATCTTCACATGGAAGAGGATGAAAAATTTTCAGATTTTTATATTCATCTAAATGATATTGTCAACGGTTCTTTTAATCTTGGTGAACCAATTTCTAATGCAAAAATTGTTAGAAAAATCTTAAGATCTTTACCTAAACAATTCAGATCTAAGGTCAATGCCATTGTTGAATCTAAAGACGTTGATAACTTAAACTTGGATGAACTAGTTGGTTCTTTATAAACCTATGAGTATGAAATACAAGATACTCATGGTATTAAAAGTGTTGCTTTTAAATCATCTAAGGATGAGTCGAAATCTAGTAGTGATTCAAATCAAACAGAAGAACTTGCTCTTTTTGTTAAAAAATTTAAGAAGTTCTATAAAAATAAGAAACAACCTTTTCAAAGAACCGAGAAGTCAAGAAAATTTAAATCTTTTGAGAAGAAACCACAAATAGACTCTTTTGAAATACAATGTTATAAGTGTCGTGGCTATGGACACTTTGCTGTTGAATGTCCAAATCGATAAAATGATAAAGATAAGTCAAAAGCATTGGCTGCCACACACGAGTTTGAAACACATTATGAGTCATCCTCTGATGAATCTGATCAAGCCTCACATGGCTTTAGAGCTTTTATGGCTTCGATTGTTTAGTCAGATACTCTTCAATCTAAAAGTACTTCTATCAATGAAACTAATTCGGTTAATTCTTCATCTACTAATTTTGAAAATGATAGAGATGTTCTTGACATGACCAATGCCTATAGTGAATTGTATCAGGAATATTTAGAACTGACTAAAGAAAAATCAAGATTGATCAAAGAAGTTTGTGAATTGAAAAATACAATAATCAATCTTAACTCTCAACTTGAGACTCACATACAAGAGAAAATTTCTTTTGCAAATTTTTGCAAATCTTTTGAGGACAAAGTGAGATTTCTAAACTCTAAATTTGTGGAACAAGAAAATAAAGTTAATTCTCTAACTTTAATTAATGAAAATCTAAAAAGTGAACTGAGTTCCATTAATGTCAAGTATTCTAAATTTTGTAATGCTAACAAGAAACTTGAGAAAATTTTAAAGGCTAGTGAAAGAACTACATATAAGTCTGGTATTGGGTACAATTATGTCTCTAATCGAAAGTCTAAACTCGAAATCAGTTATGCACCAAAATTTGTTAAAGCAACAAAATCAATTCAAGTAATTTCCAAACCTGATTTGAGAAACACTAAATCAACTGGTCCCATAACCTCTGGAAGAAGAGTTCTAATATGCTATACTTGTGGTTGGGAAGGACATACTTTTTTGTACTGCCCCTTTACTATTGGAAACTTTTCTTATCCTAGTCCCAATTTTAGACAATGGAAAAATCATAAAAGTGTCCATCATAAAACTAAATTCATTCCTCTAGTTCAACTAAACACTGTTAAATATGTTAGGAAACAAGTAAGTCAAAGATCACTAAAACTTTAATATAAACGTGTTTGGATCAGAAAATCTGACTTATTCGCTCAGATTGGCCATATTTCCCTCAAAGTGAGTGAATCATCAAGGTGATTCCTTGATAGTGGTTGCTCTAGACATATGATTGGTAAGAAATCATTCTTTTCTCATCTAAATCCTTGCTCAAAAGGAAATGTCACTTTTGGAAATAGGAGCTCATATCAAATTGCAGGGAAAGGCACAGTGGATGCTCTTGGTTGTCTTAAATTAAATAAAGTTCTTTATGTTGAAGGACTTAAGGCTAATCTTATCAGTATTAGTCATTTGTGTGATGATGGAATGAACATAAAATTTTTAAAAAGTTTGTGCATTGCTATTGATTCTAGTGCAAAATGTTGTGCTTGAAGGGACTAGATCTTCTGATAATTGTTATACATTCACAGATCCTTTCAAGACCACTTGTCTTACAACTAGGACCAATGAGCTTGACAACTGGCATCAAAGGCTAGGTCATATGAACAAAAATGACCTCTATAAATTAGCCTCTGATCAACTTGTTAGGGGTTTACCAAAGCTGAGCAAACCTGACAGGTCTATCTGTGGTGCTTGTCAAATGGGAAAACAGACTCGTGTTCCCCATAAGAAGGTTAATGTTCCTACTTCTTTCAAGATCCTAGAGTTACTTCATTTTGATCTTGTTGGTCCAATGAGAACAAGTAGTTTAGGGGGAAAGAAATATGTTCTTATTTTGGTAGATCATTTTTCTAGATACACATGGGTTGCTTTTCTAAGAGAAAAATCCTAAACCTTTGATGAATTCATCATTATTGCTAAAAGAACTCAGATTGAAAAAGACTTGTCCATTGTAAGAATCTGCAGTGATCATGGAAGCGAATTTGAAAATGAATCATTTTTTAAAATTTTATTCTTCTAGCGGAATCAAACATGAGTTCTCTTCCCCCGACACACCTCAGTAAAATGGGGTGGTTGAGAGAAAAAATTTCATTCTTGTGCGAGCATGGATCCTCTCGAACCCTTCGCGACGGTGCGCTCTCGGTGGAATAAAATGTAGAGCCGCCACCCAGAGGTTTTGGTGACCCGAGAAACCTTTAAATTGATATTTTGAGCACCGAAGTGCTAAATATGACTCTGATTTACTAGTCTTTGCCAAAGGCTCTAGGGTAGGGGCTTTGGTTATCGATCGGAAAGGGTTTAGGCACCCAATCAACCAGCACGTAGCGGTCTCTATCTATGGCCAAAATGAAAACAATTGGGTGGAGCTTCCCCTTGCCCGAAGACAATACGGTCCTATCAAGCTTTGAGCCAAACCAAAATTTCGGCGGCGTAACGGCTTGAATCCTTGGACAGAGGAAACATCGAGAAGATAGAGGAAGAGAGGGGTGAGCCGGAGCTCACGGGCCCTTGTTGCACCATAGGAGACCTTCGCTTCGACTTGCTTCCGATAGCTTTAAATGACTTAAACGGTAGAAGAATAGGTTCTAATGCTAGGATTCGGTAGATAGGAGGTGTGGAATGAAGCTAGGGACTAAGCTTTAACTAAAAGAGGTGATCTAATGGTTGGAAAGGGTTGCAAAGGATGATCTATGCATGCTGGAATTCTGGTTGAAGAGATAGAAAAAAACTTTCTCTCACTAGGGCTCTCTCTCTCCTAACTCAAGTTTTCACCCTAATCTTTTCAACCTTGATTTTTTCAACCCTTTTGGGAAGGGGGGGCCTCTCTATTTATAGAGAAGAGGTGGGTTAGAGGGTTACTTAAGAGCTAATTAGTTTAGCAATTAGGTAATCCTCCATCTAAGGTTTTCTAAGTTTTTAGGGTCCTAGAGGTCTCAGAAATTGGTTTCAAGGGCGGATGATGGGGTGAGACCATGGGTGACTTAAGGGTTGCCAATAAGCTCAAAGGGGGTGCAACCAACCTCAAGACACCCACCTCAACCAAGGGGATGGTCAAAAGGTCAAACCAGATGGAGGAAATTCGAGCATTTAATGACAGATACTATACTAAGCTGGGCGTATATATTACGTACGCCGAACTTATGCACGTTAAAGTTCAAGAAAACCAGGGGGAATCTGAGAAGATGGGTGCCCATGGTGGAGCTTCCTATGCTGGGCGTATGTGTTATATACGCCCGAATAAATTTGTCCCAAAAAATACCAGGCATATATAATACATACGCCTGACCAAACCGGGGCCAAATTTGCCGGGCATATGTAATACATACGCCTGAGCAAAAAGTCATGATTTTATGTGAAATTTCAAACGGCCATAACTTTTGAACCACAACTCTAAATTGGGTGATCTTTGGCTCATTGGAAAGTTGGAGAAGTTCTCTTTCCAACGGTATATGGCTCATCCTCAACAGCTATCTGTATAATAGTTTGTAGCTCTCCTCCCATCAAATGCTCAGAAGGGTTTAAATTGAGTCTGGGAAGGGATCCTAGGGTTTAGGGGTGATCTCTAAGTGTTGGGGGAATGGTTCTAATGGGTTTTAGGTGATTCCTAAAAGTCTGGATAGATTCCTAAGGGTTCAGGGGTGCCATCGGAAGCACAGGGGTGCGTCTTTCCCGGAGCACAGACTGATCGGGCCTTGGGCTAAATTTGGGTGTCTACAGATGCCCCTCTTTGGTATTCGATCACTAATGATCGGATGCCAAAGATAAGAGACATCCGAGGAGGTCCAAGGCACATTTGATAGGTTCGCCTGGTTCAACTCAATTCTTAAACATTTATGGTGATGGTGAGTGCACGTAAGCCCTCTCATTCCGGGATATCGTCCGTACCTCAAAGCTAATAGTCCCCAAGAGCATTGCGACATTACTGGGCATAACTGCAATGATCACAGAAAGTGTAAGCCCACTAGCCAGGATATTGTCCACTTCCTGAGGGAAATTATAGATTTGTGATGTTGAGTATTTATCTGAACCAGACAGCTCCATGAAACGGGATGATCGATCTATGCTTCGGAATCGAAGCGAAGCACACAAAGTGAAGCCTACAAACTTGTGCTCAATCCTGCGGGATATTGACAGCTCCACTAGATTGGCCATAGGTGCCCTTACCTAGGTAAGGCTCGGAGTCTTTGGGCGAACCCATTAACCTTGAGGTTGTTTTAGCATGACTTACCCGAGTGGAACGAATGTTGATGTCGCAACACTTCTTGGGAATGCATGCCCTTTTTCAGAGTGAATTTTTTTATGTTTTTGAGTTTTCATTTGTCATAAGGCCTCTAAGAAAAGCTCAAAAGACCTTTGGCAATTTTAATCTTGCACAACTCTTTAAGTGGATCAAATGCTAGTTGATACACTTTAAAAGTGCGTGCGCTCTACCGGGGACAAGTACACCTTGGGGATGCGCACGTTCCGGTGGTGAGGTGCTCCTGATTCACATGAACCAGAGTGCCTTAACTCGAGATAAAACTAAAACAGATCGGGCTAGGACCAAACATCTATCGAAAGAGACGTCCAATTCTAGCCTCCATCCCTAATGAAATCACATCTTACTAACTATGCACAGACAGACACCCATCAGGGGCGATAAGCAGCAAATAGGCGCGAACGGAAGCCTCGACCCTAAGGTACAATTTACGAGGACAACGACCATCCTGCGGATACCCAGACGCAAGTGCGTACATCCAGCAGGGACACCGTGCCTATACAGGTTTTAAGCCTGTGTAAAAGGAAATAAAAGGGAACGAGCCCTTCGGTCTGTATGTTTACACATAGTTTGGTTGGTTGTAATTTCATTTTTGACGGGTCAGTTTCAACTGACAATAGACTTTTCGAATGGTCTGAAGTCGGGGGCACTCTTGGTCAACATCAATCCGAAGGTGGATGACCAGAGCGAGTGCATGAAAAGTGGGGTCAACCTACGCTGGATTATATATTTTTATCTTTTTCTTCTTTCTTTTTCTTTTTATTTTTTCTTCTTTTTTCTTTTTATTTTTTCTTTTTATTTTTTCTTCTCTTTTTTCTATTATTTTTCCTTTTTCTTCTTTCTTTTTCTTTTTCTTTTTCTCTTTTTTCCTCTTTTCTTTTTTTCTTTTTCTTTTTATTATTTTTTTCTCTTCTCTTTTTTTTCTTTTTGTTGGTTATTTCCAGTGTGCTTACTTTATTTGTTGGTGGTAAAAGCAATTGAAAAGCAAAGTAAAAGAGGGGATGGAATCAGCACAACTGAGAAATCCTTGATCTGCAAGATACAGGGTTCATTTGTTGCAAGTTTTGATAAGTAAGAGTTTGTCCCATAGGGAAAAGTGATCTACAGCTCCAAGGGAGCCATCTCTAGTAGTCCCTCCAGATCTGACTACAGATATGGCAGTCCTAAAAGGAGGGGAGTTTAGGGTCACTTATTCTAAGTATCCTAAGGTAGCATAATGAATTAACTACAGAAAGGGTTGAGAAGATGGATGGAATGTGGGAAAATAAATATAAAAGGGTGAGAAGTATGCTATTGAGTTCAGATCTGCCAGAATTTATGACTCAAATCTTGATCTGCTGTTATAGAAATCCTGTCCAATGGCTAAATTATAACCAAAGAGGAGAAAGAATCCAACTCATCCCTGTGCCATGATCCAATCCCTTTAGGTTATAACCTATCCACTTCAATGGTCACAGACTATCCCATAGGGGAACCACAGTCCAAAGATGGGTCAGAATAAGTTAAACATTGTAGGCACTACTTCATCCAGGCTACAAGCTCAGGAATCCATAGGGAACCTCAACCTCTAAAGCTCTATGTGTGGGGCTAAGGCTGTATAGGACCATGATAGCCCAGACACATAGAACTAGCAAGAGATTGAGTGCCACCTTAGATCTAGCTGTCCATTGCTTGAGTGGGACTACAATGGTCCAGTCACAAGCCTACAATCTCCATAACCAGATCAGATCTAACATCTGATGGCGGGTCTATACTAATATAGGGGAGTCTGTCACTGTACAATCTCCTACCAGGCTACAAGCTCAGGCTCGGAGAAGAAGGATCCATTTTGGATCGGCGAATTGGATTCAACCTAAGGCTATTACCTGTCCACTTGAATGGTCACAGACTATCTCAGAGGCTATCCTCCTCACAGAGCCTAAAATAAAACAAGAATATTGCTGCCACCACCATGGTCACAAGGCTACCAGCTCAGGCTTCCATGGGGATTTCAGATCTAGTGGGCCCTGTGGTGGGGCTAAGGCTGTATCGGACCATGATAGCCCAGACACACAGGTCACTTGGATCTGAATGGGTCCTTAGAATCAGTCCACCATTGCTTTGAATCACAGCCAAAGCAATGGCGGATCACAAGGCAGCAGCCTTGCACAGAGCAACTCACAAACACATGAATCCCATAAAAGTATAACACCTAATCACAAATTCCATTACTCTAATCTCAATAAACATACATAGGCCTGGCCAGTAAGTGTTGGGCCATGGAGAGAAGAAAAAGAAAAAGGAAAACTACTTACAACTACAGAAGAACAGAAAAGAAGAAGATCTCAGATCGCGTATCAGTGATAAGGTCTGAGCTCTTCTGGGCGTCTAAGTCTAAAACAAGGATTCCTAAACCTAAACCAGGCTTAGGTTTATATAGCAGTGGGTGTGGCAGCGCATTAGGGTTAGGAAATCCTAATTTTAGCGATGCCACATGGCCTATTGATGATCCTTATATGCCTCGGGGCACGTGCATAGAGATTTTAGCATGGGAGTGCGTGCCCTAATTGCTAAAAATCCCCAGAATGTCCTCTACAGAAGGATGGAAGTTAGAGTTCAGAGCTTCTCCAGGTTACAGTCGATTCTCAGACTTGTCACATGGTAGCACTGACTTCGTGAGGATGAGTTAGCATTAAAACTTTAGACGTCACGGGATTGCAGCTTCTTGATGCTTTGAGCAGTCGCGAGGTAGATAGTTAAGCTCTCGCTGGATTGGGTTTCGCGAGGTTGGATTACTACTTGTGAATAATGCGGGAACTGCGCTAGCATTCCATTTCACAATTGATCTTTGCGAGGCTAACTTTGGCTTCGCGAGGCTGCTTTCTTCTTGAATAGCGCGAGAACTACGCGAGAAGTTCACTTCTTAATGGAACTTCGCGAGGATCCTCGCGATAGCTTTGAGGCTCTTCTGAACTACGCGACAGGTTCTCTTGACATTTGCATTCCGCGGCTACTGCGCGGTAGCTATGCGAAGAATCTCCTTAAGCTCTCTCTCCTCAGCGATTCTGAGTGAACTACTCGAGGTTGATTTCAGGTCTTCTTGAACTGCGCGAGACTGTGCGACCATTTACTCCTGAACTTTGTGAGAGCTGCGCGAGGTTGTGCTTCTGAAGCTCTTCTGTTACTCAACTGCGCGAGCACTTGTTGTGAAGTCTTGGGAAGCTCGCGAGGACTGCACGAAGCGTATTTTTCTGAATCCTCTGGAGCTTTGTCAGCTGCGCGAGGCTTACCTCAGGTCTGGATTCATGGCTCATTCTTCTGAGGGACTTCTAGTGCTAATACAGGCTCCTTAAGATGATTTATGGCCTTATTACACTGCTGTTTATTATCTACAAAAAATACTTAACAAAACTTTATTAGATGGCTAAGGGTCTTATCAAAGGCTAAGTTAAGGGGTGAAAAGTGGTACTTTTCAGGTCTTAACACACCCCCAAACCTAATCTTTGCTAGTCCCTTAGCAAAGCTACATTAAATCAACTACAGGAATTAAATGCCACTTTCGTAGGGAGCACAAATACATTTAGCATATGTACCAAGCCTTTTAAACCCCTAGGTGATCCCTAGTGGAGGAGTGAAGTCTCCTGAGGGTTTTCAGTGAAGACAGCCACAAACTTCTCAATACAACAGTTAACAAAAGTGCATTATTATCAAGTGAGTAGTCAAGAAATAGAGAATCAGTTCACCCATGAATCAGTAAAAATATAAGAAATTCAAACACATTGGTTGCACAAAAATTTAAACAGTATAAACTTCTCATGAAAGCACAGCATTTCCAATCAGTTTACACCATAGACCCTACACAGGTGTGTCAACATTGAGCTCATCACTGGATCAAAAATTAGGTTGTAAGTCACACCTAATGCATTCAATATCAGACCCAAAACTCTCCAGAGCATACTCTCATAAAGAACTGTTGAGGGTTTCATTTTCTCTCAAGCTCAAGAGCAGTTACATCCCTCAAATGGATCTGTAAGCATGAGCATAGGCATAGCTCTAAAGTTTTGGCATCATTGACAGATCCTCACCATAGATTGGATAACTTTTTATCTCCACATGACAGCTCACTCAACTTTGGATCACAAGGGCTTTAACTAGGCTGTAATGTGGCTTATGGAGTGGGATTAAAAAGAATGGAAGGTTGAAAAGGGGTTCAAAATTGAGAACTCTGTAGGTGAAGGAGGTGATTCGTGACTTCACCTTCTTTAATTCAGCTCCTTTCATCTTCTTTGAGGTTTTCAGATTTGAAGTGATCAGTTTCTCTTCTTTATTTCGATTTTCCCAATGAAAGTTCCCTCTTGACTCCTCTCTTACTCCTCTTCATTATTATTTTTGTTTCTTTTTTATGCATTTTTCTTCTTTTTATTTTGTTTTTGCTTTGATGAAATGCCACAATTTTCTCAGTTGCCATACTGCCAGAATTTGAGGTACTTCTTCTTTATTCACCTAATGTTGACCATAGCTAGTCCATCTTCCACTCTTGTTCCTTTACCTTCTGAATTCTCAGAGTGAGGGTAAGGTTAAATCAGATACATAGGTTCAGGTGCAAGTACTCAGGTGTATTTTGAAGAAATTTAGGATTTAAGGCTCAAAGGAGGTATGGACAAGGGCAGTTGCTTAAGGTTTGTCTGTTTAGGCTCAAACTGTCCAAAAGAAGGCCTTGATCCTTTCCTAAGTCTCATGAATGCTGTCAGTTGTTTCAATTTGGAGTTACCTAACTTCTAGTGAGCACAGTGACTCAGCCAGTCCTTAGAGCTAGAAGAAATTGCCTTAGTCACTCCTCAAAGAAAAAATTTTGTATAGGCCCAAATCTCACTGGTTATGGTCTTCCTTTGAATTTTGAAGTATGTCCTTACCTTTTTCTCTCTCTAATGATTCACTAAGTGCTGATACAAGTGAGTTTCCTTGGTGATCTCATCATGGAAATATGAAATTTTAAAGTTTGTAATGCCTAAAGTCTAGAAAAAATTTTAAGTTTCATTATTTTTCTGATTCTCCAGTGAACATGACGCATTTCCATCTTACTCACATGATTCTGCTACACTTAGGTTAACTATTCCATTGGCAGGATCTGCCTGCCACACCCCCAAACCTATGAGGAGCAGTGTTCTCACTGATTTAAAGGTGAATGTGCAGCAGATTTATTAATGGCAAACTAAAAGGAAATAACAAGGAGCCAAACAGACACAAGACAAAGAAAACTAGCAATGACACAAGAAGAAGATCTATTATATAAGAGAGAAATGTACAAAATGAAAAACAACAGGAGAAAAAAGAAAATACAGAAACAGAAAAATCCTAGGTACAAACTAATCGTAGCTTGAAT
Source organism: Chloranthus sessilifolius (assembly GCA_021018995.1). Lineage (NCBI taxonomy): Eukaryota > Viridiplantae > Streptophyta > Magnoliopsida > Chloranthales > Chloranthaceae > Chloranthus > Chloranthus sessilifolius. The sequence goes on along the minus strand of CM037598.1, from coordinate 72,989,361 downwards.
CAAAACCAGTCCTAACCCATCTTCTTGGCCTGCTCTCGAAGGAGAGCCTCTTCCTCTTTTTTCTTTCTTTCCCTCTCTTCCTTCTTTTGGGTTGCAATTTTGGGCATGGTTGGAGCTTTTGGTGCCCTCACCCTCATTTTGGGGGTCTTTGGTGCAGGAGGGATCACTGGGGATTTGTCTTTGGTTTGCGCAGGGGATTTGATAGGACTTTTTCCTTTGGGACTCTTCCCTCTGGGGCCCTTCCCTTTTGAGCCTTGCCCTTGCTGAGGCTGAGGGGGAATAAGAGGAGATTTTTCTTTGTCTGGCGCAGGAGGGACAACCGGGCTCTTGCCTTTATCTTTCTGGTTCAGTGGTGGTGCCTCCTCAAACTGGGCCGATGGTTCTTTTCCAATTTTGATAGAGGCAGATGTGTGAGTTGTCCTCTTAGCTGTAACTTTCCTTCTCTGAGGATAAGTTTGCTCAGCAGGGTAGGAAGAAGGAGGAGCGACAGGTTTTTTAGCACTTGGATCCACAGGTGGGGCAGAGTTAGAATCAGAATCAGAGGGAAAGAGAACAGTGGGGTCCAATCCAAGGGCTGCAGCAGCCTGTCTGCGTTCATCTTTTAAAAGCAACCGACCATGGGGGTCATCCTGAGTAGAAGCTCTGGTGGCCTTTGGGGGTGGGGATGGCGGTGCAGGTTTTTTTCCTTTTTGGGCAGCAGTGGCTCTTTTGGAGGGAGAAGGTTTCTTGGGAGCAGCCCTTTTTCTTTTGGGTGCAGGAGATTTAGCAGGGGGAGGCACTGGAGCAGGAGGTGGTGGAGGTTCTTGAGTAGGAGGTGGAGGATGTTCTTGAGTAGGAGGTGGAGGAGGAGGAGATGTAGATGTAGGAGCAAGGGGAATGGAAGAAGATGGCCCGGGGTGTGTGGAAGGTGGGGTCTCAGGGGGTGCTGTGGCAAGAGGGGTGGCTTGAATTGGTTGGCCTGTCAGAGATGCAATCCTTTTTTACAAAATTTCAATCTGCTTTTCAGCATAAAGGAGTTTGGCATCAGAAAGCCCCTTAGTGAGCTTGTGGATCTCCTGAGCATTGTTAAGTTTCCTTTCATACATCCGGGCTCTCTTTTGCTCCAGTTCGGCATTGGCTTTCTCCATCTCCGCATTCAGTTTGTAGTAAGTTGCGTCAGCCTTTGTGTCAATGAGGGTCTCCAAGATTGACTCCCATCCCTTTGAAATATCTCTCAGCTTCTGCCTGTGAGCAAGCTTCAGGTCACTCAACTTCTGCAGCAAAGGGTACTCAATGGATTGTCGAAGTTGGGCCATGCCCCTGAGAACATCCCTCTTGATGTAGGTATTGTCCCTCATGGCATGGAGGAGGGTGAAGTAAGGAGCGGTGTAATAGGAATGTCTTGGTAGGATAGATAGAAAGGGAGTGGAAGAAGTAGGAGGTGATTGGTCCTATGGGGGTAAAGTGGCAGGGAGGACATTCACATGTGGGGGCTGGGCAAAAAGTTCTGGGTCCGTTTGAGTCATGTTGTCAGAGAATCTGGGAGGAGGTAAAATGAGAGGTGGAATGGAGGGCATGGGTGGTAAAGCAAATGAAGTGGGGTCACTGAAGGTGGGTGGTTCTGGGTAAGGGTAAAATGGAATGGTGAAGGGTCTGAATGGTAATGGTGGGGCCAAAAGTGTGTGTGGGTGGATGGAGAATGTGGATGGGAAAGGAATGGGGTTTGTTTGGGTTGATTGGTTGGTAAATTGTGGTGGGGTAAAATGAGTGGGGGAAGGATAGGTAGAGTGGGGAAGGAGTGGTGGGGTTTGGTGTCTTGGAGGGTGAGGGTTGTAATTAAGTTAATGGGGGGGAAATCTGGTTGCACTATGGAGTCAGAGGTGGAAGGGGACTGGATTTGAGGTGTAGGACGTGTTTGTGTAGAGATGGGTGGTTTTGTCAATGTTTGAAGGGTGGATTTGATGGTGGTGATGTCAGTCTGCATTTGGTCTTGGGTATGGGTTGTGGTTGATAGTTGGATTTGAATGTCATATATTAGGGAAAGGATATGGGTAAGTGTGTCGGAGTGTGGTTGGGGTGGCGTATGAGAAGAAGAGGGAACAGGTTGGAAAGGGGAAGTAGGGGCATGATGGAAGGTTGTAGGAGGAGGAGATGAAGGTTCTGGTGAGTGATGTGGGGAATCTTGGAGAGGGATATCATGGGTTGGCAAGGTGTCAAGCAATGTAGTCATGAAGGTCTGATATCCGGAAGTAGTGGCGAGGTTAAAATCAAGGTCTGTAAGTGGAGGTGAAGTAGGGATGGCTGGGATGGTGGCTGTGTCAATGTGTGGGGTTTCTGTGGGAATGATAGGGGTGGTTGGTTTAGGTAAGGATATGGCAGGGGTTGTGTGAGAGGTTTTCTTTTTAATGTAGGATCGGAGGGCATGTGGTTCGAGGATGATGGGGAATTGGGGTGTGTCTTGAGGTAATGTAGGTGAAGGTAAAGGGGTCATGGGGTCTGGTGTGTCCTCCCAGAACCAATCACAGAAATGTGAGGGTATGGATAAGGGAGATAAAAGAGGAAAGGGAGAGATGGAATAGGCAAAGCGATGGAGGGACGGTTGTGGTGGATGGAGGTCTTCTTGCAGAGTCCACCTTCTTGGGAGCAGGAGCTTTAGCCACCTTTTTGGGAGCAAGAGCTTTTAGCAGTTCCTTGCTCTTTCTCAGAGCAACTCTGGCCTCTTCTTCTTCTTTGGGGATCCATTAGACTCCTGCTGATCCCCCATTGCCTCTTTGCAAAAGTTGTAGGGGTGAGGTCAATGGTTAACTCCCCTACTGGGATCTTGTACCCTCCCCTCAAAAGTAATTTGGTAATGAGTCTCGCATAGGGGAGAGTGTGGAGCTTCTTTTTCTGTTCTAGCTTCACCATCACATCCTTCATTGCTTCAAAAATCAACCTTGCAGCATGAAAACCGTGGCCCCGAGAAAAGGAATAAACAACATCAGCAATTGGGGTCCTCCTCTCCTGCTGATGGCCGACACAATAGATGTTCTTCCGCAGAACTTGATCAATGAACAGAAGTTTAGGGTCTAGGTCTCTTCTCCTGATGGAATCCCTGGTGGCCTTCAATCCTCTGGTTAGGGCTTGTGCAATTGTATCAATGGGGGCACACACAGGGGGGCCATATCCACAGTTGGGGTCAAAGATAGCAGGGATGCCCATCACTTCAGCAATCAACTCAGGGCTGAGTAACATTTCAGAATTATCAACTAACACAAGGAGGCCTGGCTGCCCACGGTGGTCTGGTCTAGCCCTAATGTGCTGGTAAAAGAGTTGCACTAGTCTACGGTAGGCTAGTGTAGGGATAGCTTACAGCAGGGGGGTCAATCCAGGCTTGCGCATGAACTCAATGGCAAGGGCTGATAGAGGTTCCGTTTCAAAGAAAGATAGGTCAAAAACAGCTTCAGGCTCCAAGGGAATGGGAGTCGGGAGCTCAGAGGGTGTAGAGTAATCAGGTGTTAGTTCAGCCACTTCCTAAACCATTTCTTTCCCTTTTTGCAGCGCCGTTGAGGACTTGGCCTTCTTGGGAGTGGGCTCCACGGGAGCCTTATCCCTTTCTCTTTTCACAAGTGCGCTCTTAGGGGCCATTGAACTTTTCCTCTGTGAATGTGTAGTTTGAAAAATGAAAAGCAAAGGTTGAGAGCTGAGTCTTACCCTAAAACTTAGGGTTCTGTTTAATCTGATGCACGAAAAATCGTGAGAGCTCCTATCAGAGGGCAGCCGGTGATGGAGGCTGTAGGAGCAAATCCCCAGAATTTGAAGGTGAATGATGGACTGTAGAAAGGATGCTGGAGGAGAGAGGTTAATGGGAGTCAGAGCTAGGGTTTCGCTGGCTGGAGAAGAAAGAGAAAACAGAAAAGGAAAGCAGCGCGAGGTTGGATTATATAAATCGCAAGGCTTGGCGTGCTTTGAAAATGTCAGCTCGCTGGATAGAAATGAGTGGGTCGTGAGATTGGACTTTCATTTGGATCGCACAAGAGAGTCCACACAATTGTGTTGAATCTCGCAACAGCTTAGCAGGATAACATCTTATGAATTGCGCGAGAAGAAACCACGCCTATTTTTTAGAACCTCGCGATAGCTAAAATAGTGACACGGATCACACACCCATTGGTCTATCATTTTCCTTTGTTTTGTGGGTGGATTCTCTCACATTCTCTTTTCCAGGGACACCTTTAGTCATTCTAAACAGGACTCTCCAAGCTTTCCCAACAATTAATCATGCAATTACTCAAAAAGTATTTAATCAAAACCTCAAATTCAAACAACATTCCCATTATCAAAACAGTACCGCCATCATTTGTTCAATCACAATCAATAATTCAAAGGGAATAAGAACCAAAGCAGGTAGAAGAATTTTTAGGTCATATAAATTCAGACTCCGACAAGATCACTAGAAATTCCTATAAATAGAAAAAAGAACAAACTACACTAAAATACATAACATACACAATGTACAATTCTGTCAATCAAGTCAATGAAAGATCCCCTTGCCCCTCAAGGTTTGAGGATCCTTCACCAATCAAAAATTGGCCTTTAGGATTAACCACTGGTTGACTGGGCAACCTCCCCTCCTCTCGTTTAGCTAAGGCATTCTCTAGCTGGCCAATCTGCTCTTCCATCTTCTTTATGCTCTGACCATGAGAATTCACATTCTGAGCCACGGACCCCAGGTTTTGCAGTGAGGTCAAGACCTGGTCCTCGAAAGAAATATTTCTGGGTTGAGATGGGGGTAAGACCAATTGATTTTGTTGCTGATGGGGCTGCTACTGGTGTTGGAAATTAGACCTAGGGGCATATCCCTAATTGAACTGCTGCTGTGGCCTTTGGGGTAAGGTCATCATTTGCTGGGGCTGCATATAATTGTCTTGCCTCCACCTCAGATTTGGGTGGTCTCTCCATTGGTAACCAGTATTTTGGTGCTGGTATCCATATGGTTGTCTGTTGTAGCCACCAGATTGTTGCTAGCCAAAAGATTACGCAACAACAACATGTTCCAATACCAATTCAGGATATTGCCCTGCAGATGGACATTCCTCCACTGTGTGTTGTGGAGATTGGCATATCAGACATTCCTCCACCACTTGAGCAGCCCTTCTGGGTTGCACCACAGTCAGTAATTTGTCAAACTTCAAAGAGAGGTTTGCCATCTGCAGCTGCAGATCATTGTTCCCAGACACCTCATAAACTTTTCCTCTTGACGATGCAGCAGGCTCCACTTTTGACATAGACTCCTGACTAGTTCTTGCCAGGGATAGCTTTTGAAAAGCATTTTCACTGATTACTTCAAACAATTCCCATGCCTCATCAGCAGTCTTGTGCATGTAGGTTCCACCACAAGAGGCATCTACCATATCCCTATTTTTCTCATCAATCCCATTGTAGAAGCTTTGTATAAGCTGCCAGTCTGGGATCTTGTGGTGGGGGCATTGTTTGAGCATTTCTTTAAACCTATCCCAGGCTTGATTAAAATCATCAGTTGAGGATTGGGCAAAAGCAAGAATTTCCTTCCTCAACTGGCTAGTTTTGGTCTCTGGGAAGAACTTTGTCAGGAACTTGGTCTGTAGGTCTTTCCATGATGTGATGCCATTGTTGGGAAGAGTGGCCAACTAGGTACTAGACCTATCCTTCAGAGAGAAGGGAAAGAGCCTGAGCCTAGTAGCCTTAGGTCCCAAACCAGCGATATTGAATGTGGTGCACAAGGCCAAAAATTGGTCAATATGCTTGTAAGGGTCCTCCTTGCTAAGCCCATGGAAAGAGGGCAACATCTGGATGATAGAAGTTTTAATTTCATAATTCCCTTGAACATCAGAGAATTGAATGCTAAATGGAGAGTTATAGTCATCCGGAGCATTCAACTCCTTGAGAGTTCTGGGTTGTTCTTCACCCATTGCTGCTGTCTCAGATTCAATTGGGGGCTCTACTGTGGTGTGCCTGTTCCTTCTAAGTCTTCTACCCCTTTCTAGCTCAGGGTTGAAAGGCTCTAAAGTAGGACTAAGAGATCTCCTACCTAGAATACAAACACACCACCAGCAAGGACAACTCCTTGCAGGCACATTGCACTTGACTCAAAGACTTTATCTAACAAATTTATAGCTATTTAAGAAAACATAAATGTACAGCTATCCTAAATACTGCTATGAAAATTGTAAGAGAAATAGACAGAGTTTTAAAGGTTAGAGAATTTACAAACAGAGGTAGCTAATCTCCAGATGCAGTCCACTGTCCTTCTCAGCTGCTGTCTAGAACTGCAAGAAAGATTTAAAATTACATTAGCAGTATCAATTATTCACAGCTACAAAGAATACTAAAACTACAAAAACTAAGGGTCTACTAATAGATCATCTTTCCCCGGCAACGGCGCCAAAAACTTGCTGGTTATTTCTAGTGTGCTTACTTTATTTGTTGGTGGTAAAAGCAATTGAAAATATAAGTAAAAGAGCGGATGGAATTAGCACAACTGAGAAATCCTAGACCTGCAAGATACAGGGTCCATTTGTAGCAAGTTTTGATAAGTAAGAGTTTGTCCCACAGGGAAAAGTGATCTACAGCTCCAAGGGAGCCATCTTTAATAGTCCCTCTGGCAGTCCTAAAAGGAGGGGAGTTTAGGATCACTTATTCTAAGTATTCTAAGGTAGCGTAATGAATTAACTACAGAAAGGGTTGAGAAGATGGATGGAATGTGGGAAAATAAATATAAAAGGGTGAGAAGTATGCTATTGAGTTCAGATCTGCTAGAATTTATGACTCAGATCCAGATCTACTGTTATAGAAATCCTGTCCAATGGCTACATTATCACCAAAGAGGAGAAAGAATCCAACTCATCCCTGTGCCATGATCCAATCCCTTAAGGTTATAACCTGTCCACTTAAATGGTCACAGACTATCCCATAGGGGAACCACAGTCTAGAGATGGGTCAGAACAAGTTAATCATTGTAGGCACTACTTCATCCAGGCTAAAAGCTCAGGAATCCATAGGGAACCTCAACCTCTAAAGCTCTCTGTGTGGGGCTAAGGTTGTATAGGACCATGATAGCCCAGACACATAGAACCAATAAGAGATTGAGTGCCACCTTAGATCTAGTTGTCCATTGCTTGAGTGGGACTACAATGGTCCAGTCACAAGCCTACAATCTCCATAACCAGATCAGATCTAACATCTGATGGCGGGTCTATACTAATATAGGGGAGTCTGTCACTGTACAATCTCCTACCAGGCTACAAGCTCAGGCTCGAAGAAGAAGGATCAATTTTGGATCAGCAGATTGGATTCACCCTAAGGCTATAACCTGTCCACTTGAATGGTCACAGACTATCCCAGAGGCTATCCTCCTCACGGAGCCCAAAACAAAATAAGAATATTGCTGCCACCACCATGGTCACAAGGCTACCAGCTCAGGCTTCCATGGGGATTTCAGATCTAGTGGGCCCTGTGGTGGGGCTAAGGCTGTATCGGACCATGATAGCCCAAACACACAGGTCACTTGGATCTGAATGGGTCCTTAGAATCAGTCCACCATTGCTTTGAATCACAGCCAAAGTAATGACAGATCACAAGGCAGCAACCTTGCACAGAGCAACTCACAAACACACGAATCCCATAAAAGTATAACACCCAATCACAAATTCCATTACTCTAATCTCAATAAACATACATAGGCATGGCCAGCAAGTGCTCGGCCATGGGGAGAAGAAAAAAAAAAGGAAAACTACTCACAACTACAGAAGAACAGAAAAGAAGAAGATCTCAGATCACGTATCAGTGATAAGGTCTGAGCTCTTCTGGGCGTCTAAGTCTAAAACAGGGATTCCTAAACCTAAACCAGGCTTAGGTTTATATATCAGTGGGTGTGGCGGCACATTAGGGTTAGGAAACCCTAATTTTAGCGATGTCACGTGGCCTATTGATGATCCTTGCATGCCTCGGGGCATGTGCACAGAGATTTGAGCATGGGAGTGCATGCCCTAATCGCTGGAAATCCCCAGAATGTCCTCTATAGAATGATGGAAGTTGTAGTTCAGAGCTTCGCCAGGTTGCAGTCGATTCCCAGACTTGTCGCGTGGTAGCACTGACTTTGCGAGGATGAGTTAGCATTAAAACTTCAGACGTCACGGGGTTGTAGCTTCTTGATGCTTTGAGCAGTCGTGAGGTAGATAGTTAAGCTCTCGCTGGATTGGGCTTCGCGAGGTTGGATTGCTACTTGTGAATAACGCGAGAACTGCGTGAGCATTCCATTTCACAATTGATCTTCGCGAGGCTAACTTTGGCTTTGCGAGGCTACTTTCTTCCTGAATAGCGCGAGAACTGTGCGAGAAGTTCACTTCTTAATGGAACTTCACGAGGATCCTCACGATAGCTTTGAGGCTCTTCTGAACTGCGCGACAGGTTCTCTTGACATTTGCATCCCGCGGCTACTACGCGGCAGCTGCGCGAAGAATCTCTTGAAGCTCTCTCTCCTCAGCGGTTCTGAGTGAACTGTGCGAGGTTGATTTTAGGTCTTCTTGAATTATGCGAGACTGCACGACCATTTACTCCTGAACTTTGCGCGAGCTGTATGAGGTTGTGCTTCTGACGCTCTTCTGTTACTCAACTGCGCGAGCACTTGTTGTGAAGTCTTAGGAAGCTCGCGAGGACTGCGCGAAGCATATTTTTCTGAATCCTTTGGAGCTTTGTCAGCTGTGCGAGGCTTACCTCAGGTCTGGATTCATGGCTCATTCTTCTAAGGGACTTCTGGTGCCAATACAGGCTCCTTAACATGATTTATGGCCTTATTGCACTGCTGTTTATTATCTACAGAAAACACTTAACAAAACTTTATTAGATGGCTAAGGGTCTAATCAAAGGCTAAGTTAAGGGGTGAAAAGTGGTACTTTTAAGGTCTTAACACTTTTTCTTTTTATTATTATTATTTTTTTTTTCTTCTTTTTTTCTTTTTCTTTTTTCTTCTCTTTTTTTCGCTGCATGTATCCTTAGGTGGATCAACTTGCCATATTGGTGCACCTTAGGGACGTGTGCATTCCTGTGATGGGTCTTTGGTTTGCTTGCCGGATCAGGCCCAAGGTGTCCCTATGTAAAACAGGGTTCTCGAAGTGGGGCAAACAGGCGTTGCGACACTCTTTTGAGAACTAGTGTTGTTTTAGCATTTTTCTTTTTGATTTTTATGATTTTATGGGAGCATTTGGCGGGTGCTTACAGATCTAGATCCGCTTATTGTGGCACGGTCCCTTTGGGCCAGTCGAAGAGAGCTCGAAGGGCCGTTTGGGGATGCATGCACCATTTCTTGATGGTACGTGGGCTCCTAAGGGGGACCGGGCAATGGTCCATAGCATAGGGGGTCCATCAGGCCTCAAAGCCAAAGAGAATGGTCAAGAGCTTAAAATCGCCATTTTTCGGTCCGATATAATATATACCGACCAAAATGCAATAATGGCGCGATATATTATATACGCCTGACTAAAATTGGTAGTTTTTAAAACTGTCCGAGCCCGAGCACAAAAGGGACCCCCTCTCTTTCAAACTCTGCCTTCTTCCCTCCTTTCTCTAGTTCGGGACAGCCGCTTAGGGTTTTGGCATTCAATTTTTTTCTTGAGTTCTAATACCGGGGGTTGCGTGTGCGGATCAAGAGATGTTTATCCTCAGCCGATTGGATCTATTTCTTCTCCCTATTGAAGGTAATCGACCTTTCCTTTGAACTTTGGTAGTGTTGTTTTCTTTTTTGTATTATTATTATTTTTTTTTTGGATGTTCCTTCTTCCTTTTTGTTGTTTGTTTTTTTTTTTTTTTGTTTCGTATGATGCTTTCCCATTTTGTTGTTTTCTATTATGTGATGCTTCTTTTTATTTTATTTTTTTTGTTGTATATGTGATGCTCTTTCCTCTCTCTTTTTTTTTGTTATTTTTTGTATATGTGATGCCCCTTTTTTTGTTGTTTTCTATTAGGTAATGCTTCTTTTTTTTGTTGTATATGTGATGCTCTTTCCTCTTCTTTTTTTTTGTTGTTTTTTTTGTATATGTGATGCCCCTTTTTTGGTTGTTTTCTATTATGTGATGCTTCCCCCCATTTTTTTCTTTTCGTATACGATGCTTTTTTGTTGTTGTTTTTTTTGTATATGTGATGCTTTTCCTTTCTTTGTTGTTTTTGTGTATATGTGATGCTCTTCTTTTCTTTTTTGTTTATTTAATTTAATTTTTTTTATTTTTTATGATTACATATGTGATGCCCCCCCCCCCCCCCCTTTTTTGTTGTTTTTTTTTTTTTTTTATGATGGATTAGTGCACATGTGTTATTGTTATTATTATTTTTTTTGTGCATTTTTCTCTTTCTATTTTTTTGGTTTGGAATGCTTGATGTTCTTTCTTTTTATAGTGCCATTTTCTCCATTCATTTTTCATTCATTTTTTGATGATGGATTAGTGCATTTTTTTTTGTGTTATTCCCTTTTTTTTTTCTTCTTTTTTTTTTTTTTTAGCAGCCCCTTCTTATACTGATGTGTCCCATAGTTTCAGATGTCCGGTGACGAAGGGAAAAGTCCACAGAAGGGGCCCGAGATGGCCTATGGTCCTCATGGGGAACAGTTCATTGTTTCACAGCACTCATCTCAGCCTTGGTACGAAATGCAAGGTGAGGCCGCTTGTATTGGCCTCCTGCATTGTTAGCATACCCACATGTCCAACTTTGGGATCGCTGGTCAGGTAAACAGACAAGCCCCTTTTTTCTTTTGTTTTCCTTTGATGCCTTCATTATACCACCTCGCCCCTATTTGACTGATGCCTTTTGTTTGCAGCCCCTATCACACATTATGTTCCGGGGTGGTTGGTTTGATCTCCAGCGCCTCGTACTTTATCTCCCCCAGGTGGTGAGGACCTGCTCGCCCAGGATGGTTTTGGGGACTTCATTTCATGCCCCACTGTGAGGGCTGATACGGCCTATCTGAAGGCCCTGATAGAGCGCTTTCGCCCCGAGACTATGACATTTCACATGGCCATGGGTGAGATGGCCCTCACGTCTGCAGACTGGTCCATGATCACTGGGGTTCGTGTTGGAGGGGTGTCGGTGATACCTATTCGCACGCCTGATAGGGAGGAGGTGACTCAACTGATAGGGGCCTACCCGACCTCTGGGAATGTTCGTGGCTCTGAAGTCAAGTTATCTTGGCTGGTTGGTTTGTTCGAGCCTCACGAGTTAGTGGACCTGGGCCAGCCTGATGCGGCCATTTACCTCGAGCCAGAGCGTGCACTGATGCTGGCTCGCATTTCTCTGTTGTTCCTCCTGGGCAAGACTCTCCTCTCAAACACCAGCGGAGGGCGGGTCTCGTTGTCCCTACTCAGTCTTATGGTGAACTGGGACACCGTACATCGGTTCGATGGGGAGGTGCTAGCTACGCGGTGCTCATGTCTAGCTTTGTGCGAGCCGTTCTTGGAGATTCCAGTTCCGTTGTGGGCTTCTGGCCCTCTCTTGAGGTAATTTATCCTTTGGTCTCAATTCGTCCCCCCCTTCTTTTTTTTGCATATTTGTTTACATCTGCTTGCTTTCTCAGGTGTGGGGGTATCTGTATTTCCAATATGGTCGCCCTCTGCTTCTCTCTGAAGTCCCCACATTCCCCCTTATGAGAAATTGGCATGCAAACCGCCGCCGGGACGTGGGTATGAAGCACTTGGAGTTAGGGTTGCACTCTCAGTTTGATCTACTGATCCCAGAGCAGGTATAACACTTTCTCTCTTTGTAAATTTGATAGCTCTTTTGTGTTGTGGTTTCTGACCAAATGTATAAATCCCTTCTCTTTTATTGAACAGGTCATCCTTGATCCCTACGTTGGATCCCCCTTCTGTAACCTGGCTGCAGTGGGCCCCTCTCGCCTTTTGTTAGATCGGCGCATTGTTTTCTTCTATGGGTCCTGGGCTAGGGCCTATTACTTAGGGGAGAGGGTGGTTCATCAGTATCGACCTCTCTTTGCCTTGCCCCAAGCTCCTCCAGATGAGGTATTGGCTCCCGAAGGTTCTATCGAGATGTTCACTGCTCTCTTTCTCCACCACGGGGTCCCTATTAACGACCTTCTCTTCCCTGGGGGATATCAGATGTGGTATGAGTTTTTACCCTATCGTTCCTTGCTGCCCCGATTCGTGCTTGGTGCTAACTTTTTGGCTTTTGGTGGTCCGCGATCCCAGGTAATGTTCTTTCCTCTTTCTATTAGCAACCTTCAATATGGTTACCTTAATTGCCCTGCTTTTGAACAAAGACTATTTCTCTCTATAGTTTGAACAAGATGATGATGCAGATAAGGGGATGAGGCAGTTGTTCCTGGTGAGGCTACTAGTGTGGGACCTTCCGACCCTTCTGGTGCTGGTGCTTCCAGCAGCTCACCAACTGAGGTCCAGGGGACCTTTAAGCGCTTGGATGATGCCTTTCTGTCGTGTATGTGTGCCGATGTGGCTGAGAAGGCACGCATATCTGCTGAAGCTATCCGGATTCCACCCCCTGAGCTGATCCCAGGGGTAATCTCTCCCTTGTAACTTGCCCTTCTGTTTTCTTGGATTATACTTGATGGCCTGTGTGACTGATACCTCTCTTTATCTTTTTGCTGCAGGATTATGAGTCGGCCGTAAACCAAGACGAATATTACCGTAACATTGCCGATCTTAGAGAGGTTGAGGTGGTGAGTGAATATTGACCGCATCTAGTCATCCTCATATTTACTTTCTGCTTGTTTCCCTAACTCATATTTACTTTCTGCTTGTTTCCCTAACTGATGGCCCTTCGTTTGCTTATGCAGCGTGCTCGTGAGGAGTCGCGTTCTCTGCTTGGCCGCATCTCTCAGGCGTGGACTCGGGTGGGGGAGACCCGTACCTTTCAAAGCGCGACCCAACGCTGGAAGAAGTCAAAGGGGGCCGCCCAGGGCTAGTTTTTTTTTTCTGAAAATTTGGAACATTGAAATAGTTTAGGTTTTGGAATATTGGGGAATATGTAATAATTTTCTTTGGATTTTTGTTTTTGGATGGCCTCACAACTTTCAAGGTTTATATGAATGCTCCGTTTATTTATTTCTTAGCCTTTATGATGATATTTTTTTTGTTTTCTTGCACGAAGCGGGTCAGAGCTCCTTCCAACGATGGGGGAAGCTCGCGTATCACTACTCGCATATGTCCCATGGGTGCCACGTCATCCGTGGGCGCACCTGCTTGTGGGTTGCCCCGAGAAAAAAAATAGGCTAAGCGAAATCCGCTCTTGTGGAATAATGGAAAAAAGGAATGAGATGATGCGAGGGGGGGGCTACACTTCCCTGCCCTTTAACTGGGCGTATATATTATATACGCCAGGCAAAAATTTTGGAATTTTGCCTTGGCGTATATAATACATACGCCTGGCAAACACAACTGCCACACCCTGGCGTATATAATATATACGCCTGGCTAAAAATTTGAAATTTTGGCTGGGCGTATATATCATATACACCTCCTTATAACTGATGCCCCACGGGTTCCTTATAACCCGCGCCCAGTCCTCTTTGTCTCACTGTTCACTCGGGCTTTGCCTTTTTATCCCTCCTTTTCTTTCTTTTTTTTTCTTCCCCTTTTTCTTTGATAAGCAGGTCCATCGCCCTACATTGACTGAGCTTTATATAGGACATCTTTGTACGTCTATTGACCCGCTTCTCAGCCCAAATTCTCACACGGGGGATGGGGTTAGTGTACTTCCCTATTTGGACTCGGGGCCCAGTTATTCGCAAAAGTGGTGCGCTAGCTTGGCTGAGGGTGAGCTCGCTGCTCTGGATCGCCTCGGGTTATCCCGTCTTTCCTCTCTCCTTGCTGTTCCTTTGTTGCCCGACCTCCTAAAGGCGGCTTTAGCGTCATGGGACCATAGGGCTCATGTCTTCAGATTCGGGTCCAAGGAGCTCACCCTAACCTTGGAGGAGCTAGCCTCTATCACCGGCTTGAGAATGCATTGGGGGCTTGCCAAAGTGGTGCCCAAATCGGGGTATGCAAAGGCAGTCTAAGCCGTTCTTGGTTTGAAAAAGGGTGGGTATGAGAAGGGCTTCGTCGGCGGGCCCACTAGGTGCTCGGTGAAATTCTTGAAAGAACTTTTTAGCGACTCGAATCTTCGAAAGTTGTCGGTCCGAGATCCTTTCAATGTGAAGGCCTTTGCCCTTTATTTGCTATCGAAAGTTCTCTTCTTTACTAGGGGCGAGACATTTTCCCTCGGGTTATGCGACGTTTTGACCGAATTGGAGGGAGGCCACTCATTGGTGCACCTAGTCTTGGCTGAGATGTATCGGGGTCTGGATGCCTCGGCCTCGGGCCGGGTTGGGATTCTTCGCAGGAGTTGACTCCTCATTCAAATTTGGCTAAGAGAGCATTTGGCTATCATGGGGCCTGTACCGAGATTCTGCTTGGTAAGAGGGGATGTGGCCCGAAGCTTTCTGACACACTACTCGAGGTTGCCCCATGGGAGCATCGAAGAACTGAGCCTGTGGCTATCTGATGTGGAGCTGATCTGGCAGCTTCCCTGGTTGGACGGCACCTTTCTGATTGTCCGCTCTCGGGATTGTGAGGGTATCACACTTTTGGGGTTGACTGGTAGTACCTACTATTTACCATCTCGGGTGCTTCGTTAGTTCGGATATACCCAACACGTGTCGTGCACTATGAGGCTGCCCTTGTGTTCCCTGATATTCTCTCGAGGTTCTCTCAGTGACCTACATCGCATTACAACACTCTGGGAGACCCGCCAATCGACGCATATGTGTAGCTTCGCTCAGGGAGGTGCCCTCTCTTCTGATTACGAGGTTTGGCTGGCATTTGAGAGCTTACCTGCTCCTAACCCAGTTTCGATAGATGCGATAGAGACCAGGCCCTGGCCATTCAAGGAAATGGTGCTTCGGACTAGAATTGAGTCTCTTTTTGCTGAGAAGCTGGCTTTGACTGAGGCTTTGGGGAAGGAGAGGGCCAGAGCTGAGATAGCGGAGGTGAGAGCTGCTACGGCCGAGAGCGAGGTTCTTCGGTTGACTAGGCTTTTGACTGAGTCTCGCAGTGCAGCAGACGCTTCGCGGAGGTGGCAGAAGAGTCTTCATGGTAGGTGGTCGACCGATCGAAATGCCCGTGAGGACTTTCTTCTTGCAGAGATTAGTGCTTTGAAGCGCGGTTCCTGCCCCTGACCTGTTCCTGTACATACCATAGATCATATACACAGAGGGGGGGCTGATGCCCCTTAACAGAGATCTCCTTCTTTTTTGGATTGTTTCCTTTTTGTTTGCTTTATACTTATACAGAAGGCAGAAAGTAGAAAGTGTGTCATGCTGTTATCTTTTTGGGACGTGACACTCCATACGCGATGCTTGTAAAAAAAGAAATGAAATCTGCTAAATACACATATACATATATTTTTTGGTATTCGAGTTTCCTTCCATACGTCTCGCAACATAAGGTTTTTTCTTATGGAAAAGGAAAATCTATTATCTTTTTTCAAATTTTTCTCCTACACAGGATGAGGCTTCTTACGGGAAAGGAAAATATATTATCTTTTTTGAAATTTTCTCCTTTTGTGATGTCAGTATTTTCAAGGCCAACCAGCAGGTCCTCTTTTTGAGCATGGTCGAACCCCGTTTAGGAGTTTCCAGTGTTTCATTTTAAATGTGGATAGGTCAGCTCCCCTGAGATTGATTGGTCTTCTTGCCTTACCTTTGGTCATGCGTCGGACGACGTGGTAGAGACGACATGCCTGATTAGGATTCGATCTAATTTTAACATGAGCGGCTCCACAAAAAGGGAAGGGGCTCAAAGAGTCCAGACTAAAATGGTGAACCAAAACAGATCCTCTCCTAATCTCCCTTTTTTTTTTGATATTTTTGCTCATAGCGCCCAAGACGGGTTTTCGCCATGCCTGTCATCCTTGTTTTTACCCGTAGCTCCCTTTCGGGTTTTCACTACGTCCATGGGTTCGCTCTCTTACCCCAAGTGCCTTTTCAAGTTTTCACCTGGTCTGCGTGAGTTCGCTATTTTTTACCCACAGTGCCCTTGCGGGTTTTCACCACGTCCATCTTGCTTTGAACTCAAATTAATTTTCTTCTTTTTTTTTTTCTTTTTTTTCTTTTTTTTTTAGAACCAGAAAGCCACGACATGGACAAAGATTCCGTCATAATCGGCTGGATGGGGTTCTGGTGTCATCTCACGACTCGGCTCATGTTGACTTAATAGATATTATGACTGCTTGCGAACCTATAAAGAGGGCTTCCTTCAGGGTGTAGCTTGCCCATGGGTCAGGTTAGGATTTGAAGGTATGCTAGGCTAAAAAAGTGTTTCCTTGATACGGCTTAGGTTTTCTCAACATACTTTCTTCCTTGGGGGTTTTAATATACATGCCTCATGATTCTTCTTCTCTTTTTTTTTTTCTTTTTTCTTCTTGCTTTATTTCAGGCAATTTCTTTTTCAAGTTTTACTTTTTTTTTATTTTTTTGGATTTTGATAGTAACTCTACTTCATCTTTTCTTTCCTTCTTTTTTTTTTTTGGTATATGCACACGTATATTTTTTTCGGGGGAATGGGTTCATTGAAAGAAAGGTCCAGGCTCAAATGGGGTAGCAAAGGATATCATCATTTTTGGGGATGCTTTCTGGCCACTGTGCTTGGAATGATGGCCTCTTTTGGGGTGGTTCTTAAGCAGTCACATATCTGTTTCATCAATACTTACCTTATCGCGATAGACTAAGGGTAGAATCGTCGGACGTATCTAGCGTTGATGGGCTTAGGAAGATGATCTTCGTCCATGGTGGCGAGGCAGATGGCGTATCCCGACAGCACTTCTCGAATGACGTATGGTCCTTCCTAGTTCGGCTTAAACTTTCCTCTTGGATCGGCGTGGAGGGATGGGAAGATCTTCTTCAGCACAGTGTCTCCTACCTTTAGATCTCGATTGTGGACATGTTGATTGTAAGCACGTGCGATCCTCCCCTGGTAAACTTGAATGTGGCATAAGGCCAGGAGTCTCTTCTCGTCCAATAAGTTCAGCTGATCAAAGCGTGATCTCTCTTTCTCTGCTTCAGGTAAGCCTGATTCCATGAGGATTCGGAGTGAGGGTACTTCAACCTCTACCGGGAGGACGGCCTCGGTTCCATACACAAGGGAGAATGGTGTTGCCCCTGTAGCGGTACGGATCGACGTTCGGTAAGCCCAAAAAGTAAATCGTAGTATTTCGCTCTAGTCTCGATAAGTGATGATCATCTTCTCGACAATGCGGATCAGAGTTTTGTTGGCTGCCTCTACTGCTCCATTTGTCTGAGGCCTATACGGGGATGATCGATGATGCTTGATCTTGTATTGCTCGCAGAAGCCTCGGATGCGCTTATTTGCAAAGTTCGTGCCGTTGTCTGTTATGATATCCTTGGGTACTCCAAATCGGCACACAATATTGTTTCTGAGAAACTTCTCGACGTGACTGGCCGTGATGTTGGCATATGACGCCGCTTCTACCCACTTGGTGAAGTATTTAATGGTGACGAGGATGAACCGATGTCCGTTTGATGCTTTTGGATTAATCATTCCGATAACGTCAAGGCCCCAAGTAGCAAATGGCCAAGGAGTGGTCATGCAGTTAAGATCAATGGTAGGAGCGTGTATCAGACTGGAGTGTTCTTGACACTTGTAGCATTTTTGAACATGTTTGCAGCAATCTGATTCCATGGTGGTCCAAAAATATCCCTGCCGTAGGATTTTCTTAGCGAGCATGTGACCGCTGACATGGGCTCCGCATACTCCCTCATGGATTTCTTTCATAATATTGACTGCTTTAGTTTCATTAAGGCACCTGAGTAAGATGTTATTGTATGATCGCTTGTAGAGGCATTCCCCGCAAATGATGTAACCTGCCGCTAAACGTTGAATGGTTCGTCAGTCTATTTTGGATGTACCCTCTGGGAAAGTTAGGGTCTCGAGGAAATTCTTGATATTCGAGAACCAAGGTGGCTCATCATCAGGCTTTGTAGGTTCCTCAATCTGGAGGCAGAAGGCCAGCTCATTCCTCTGCTCAATCATGATCGGCTTCATCTCAACACCATAGGGGATTTCAATGATTAACGCCAAAGTTGATAATGCATCGACAAAGTGATTCCTTACCGGGGGACGTATGAGAAAGTCACATCTTGGATGCAAGCTATTAGATCCTCAAGGTGTTCATGATAGGGGATCAGTTTCTCATCTTTCATCTTCCAGTCACCATTCGTCTGGCATATGATTAACTGTGAATTGCAAAAAACTAGAAGGTGAGTTACATTCAGATCGAGAGCTGCCTGTAGACTGGCGGTGCAAGCTTCATACTCAGCCATATTATTAGTGCAAGGGAAGTTGAGCTTGATGGAGATTGGTACATGGGATCCTTTTGGCGAAATTAGGATGGCCCCAACTCTTTCGCCTTCGACATGCGATGCCTCGTCAAAGTGCATTATCCATGATTCCTCTGCTTCTTTTGTATCATCTTCCATCATGAACAAGATATCTTTATCTGGGAATTCAGTTCTTAATAGCTCATAGTCAGGCAAAGGGTTCTCAACAAGTTGATCGGCGAGCGCCTACCCCTTGATCGACTTCTGAGTGACGTATGTGATGTCGAATTTAGATAACAACAGTTGCCATCGCGCAGTTCGACCTGTGAGAGCAGGTTTCTCGAACAGGTACTTTAAGGGATCCATCCACGCTAGAAGTAGGACGGCTTGGGACAATAGGTAGTGTCGAAGTCTTTGAGTAGCCCACACGAGTGCTAGGCATGCTTTCTCCATATGAGAGTAGCGCGTCTCATAATTAGTGAACTTCTTGCTCAGGTAGTAAATGGCCTGCTCTCTTCTTCCTGTCTCATCGTGTTGTCCTAACACACAGCCCATGGAAAACTCCGTCATGGATAGGTATATTATCAGGGGTCTACCAAGTACAGGTGGTACCAATACTGGAGGATTTAGGAGGTAACCCTTGATCTTGTCAAATGCAGCTTGGCAGTCATCATTCCACTCAACTGGTGAATCCTTTCTTAGTAGTTTGAAAATTGATGCGCATATCGAAATTATGCAATGAACCGACTGATGTACTGGATTCTGCCTTAAAAGCCTCTGACCACTTTCTTTGTAGATGGTGGCGGCATCTCAGTGATGGCCTTGATCTTGGTCGGATCGACCTCGATGCCTCTCCTACTGACGATAACACCTAATAGCTTTCCTGACATAGCGCCGAATGCGCACTTCTGGGGATTCAACCGCAGCCTGTACTTTCTCAATCTCTCGAATAGCTTCTGAAGGTTTACCAAGTGGTCTTCCCTTTCCCGTGATTTGGCAATCATATCATCGACATACACTTCAATTTCTCCGTGTATCATGTCATGGAATAGGGCCGTCATTGCTCTCTGGTAGGTTGCCCCAGTGTTCTTAAGCCCGAATGGCATCACCTTATAGCAGAAGGTACCCCAGGGAGTGATGAACGCAATCTTCTCTCTGTCGGCCTCTGCCAACTTAATCTGACTGCAGCTCGAGAACCCGTCCATGAAAGAAAGCATCCCGTGCTTAGCAGTGTTATCGACCAAGATATCGATGCGGGGTAACGGGAAGTCATCCTTAGGGCTTGCCTTGTTGAGATTTCGAAAATCAATGCACATTCAAACTTTTCCATCTTTCTTTGGTACAGGGACGATATTGGCCAACCACTGCGGGTACTTGGATACCATGAGGAAACTCATGTCGTACTGCTTAATGACCTCATCCTTGACTTTCAACATCCATTCAGGTCGGAGGTGTCTCAGCTTCTGTTTAACCGGCTTGCAGTCAAGGTAGAGTGGCAACTCATGCTCAACCAGATCGGTATCCAGACCAAGCATATTTTCATACAACCATGCGAAGACGTCTTGGTATGACCGGAGGAAGTCTATCATACATTTTCTCTCTGCCAGGGACAACGACGTTCCAATTTTGGTTATTCTAGGGGCCTCTTCGGCGCCCAAATTAACGTCCTCTGTCTCTTCGACGATCGGGGTAGGGCCATGCTCAAAATCGGCAAATTGCTTGAGGAGCTCATTGGGGAGCTCATCAACTTGACCTTCCTCGTCCAGACTCATGACTCCTACCTCTTCTTGTATTTCTATAGGGAAGGGGTCGGCTTCGCGTGGGACGGGTATTACGACATCATTTTCAATTTTATTAGGAATTTTAAAGGATAATATTTTTAGAATTGGTATTTTTTCTATTTTTATAGTTTTTTGCAATTTTTCGGAGGGTAACCCTTGGCGCAGTGGATCTCTATATATACAGGGCAAAGTGTCCCAGAGGCTAACCTCACTTCTTACAGGTTTTTTTTTTTGGAGAGCCGATGCCATATTCACAGCATTTGGCGGCTCCTAGGAGTTGGGGCAAAGATGCCCAGTTACTTACCTGCGAGGCTTGGCCTTTACCCTTTCGGTTGGAAACAACATTAGTAGGCTCTTGCAGTTCTCCCCTCAGCATGTTTATGGAGGGATCCTCTGGGACCCTGTCTTTGAAGGTTAGGGTGGGCCCAAAGTGGCTAATGCTAAAGTGATGGGCGGGCCCAGGGATTTCCTCCTCAAATAAGGAGAGGGCTGCCAAGTCCACCTCAAGGTTCAGGGGGATGATGTAAGGGTTAGTGGGGTGGGCAGAAGCAAGTTTGTGTGGGGTTATCCTCGTCTCCCCATTAAGATCAATTTTTACCACCCCGACACTCACAAAGGTTTGACGGATGTGTTGTCGGGTGGGAGTTTCTTCTTCTAGGTTGATCCCTCTGGCCCTAGCGACTGTTGCGGCTCTCATCTTTTCTTTGGCCTCTCTGACTTCTTCTTCATCGGGCTTATAGCCTATGCCAAATCTGGTTTGCTGTCCCTTAGCCCTGACGGGGTCTCTTCTTCCTTGAAGGCGTGGGCCTAAACCTTTCCCCTTTTGGTGGCCCCATTTGTGGAGCATGAACACTGCCACATCCATTCCTACCCCAGTTTTGGCAAGGGTTTTCTCGGGCGACTCAAGGGTGACGGCTGAAAAGTTGTACTCAAATCGATGGAAATCGGTGTCATCTGCTGTGTGCGGCATGTCAAGCACTTTCGGATTTTCAATATGCAGAGCGCTCCGCTCCCTATCTTCTCTGCTCTCACCTACGATGGTGATGACTCTTCCGCCTGAGATGAATCGAAGTTTTTGGTGTAGAGTTGATGGTATTGCCTCGATCTCATGCAGCCACGGTCGGCCCAATAATAGATTAAATGTAGACTTGATGTCCATTACCTGGAAGGGGACAGTGAAGGTTTGCGGCCCGATGATCAAGTCGAGGTCCACTTCTCCTATAATCTCTCTTCGGGTATTGTCGAATCCCCTAGCGCTTGTTATTGATGGCCGGAAGGTGTTGGGGTTCGCACCGATTTTGATTGCCGTCCTTAGAGGGCATACATTTAATGCCAGCCTGTTGTCTATCAAGACCAATGGCAGCACCAAGTTCCCTACTTCTACTATTATATTCAGTGGTTTAGAGTGATTGTTCCCCTCGAGCGATAGATCCGCATCAGTGAATGAGATGGCATTTGGGGTCAATACTTGCCCAATTATCTCTCCCACCTCGTCTGGGGTCACGTGGGCGGAAACATGTGCGTCTTTGAGCGCTCCCATTAAGGCTTGAAAGTGGAGCAGGGACGTGATTAACAAATCCTAGACAGTAATATGTGCAGGTGTCCTCTTGAGCTGTGTCTCCAACACATGCTCTCAGGCCATTTTCTCAAAGGGGTTCCCTGTGGCCTGCTCTTTCTTCTTCTCCTCTCCTCTACCGGCCCCCAATGCTTCTAGCTGTATAGAAATCCTGTCTGACCGAGTGATAAATTCGATAGTCTCTTCCCAGTCACGGCCAGCATCCATGTCTGTCTGCTCGTAACTTAACGACACTTGATGAGGGTCATAGGCGGGTTTTGGGATGAGGAAAGGAGTGCATGGTGATTCTGGGGTGAATTGAGCTGGGTATGTTGAATTCTCAAGCCCAACCAGGTTGACTCCAATAAGGGGTGTAATGGTATTGGCGGGAATTGGTGAAGTTGGGTTTGAGGGTGCGGAGGGGGTTTGTGCAGGCATTATCGGGGCATGGTAAGACCAGTGGTGATTGGGAGTGGGTGATAAGGGGAGTGGGTGAGGGGTTGTTTGTTTGGATGGGGGTGGAGCTGGATTGGGGGCAAAATAAGGTAGGGATGGTGGGGGTGTGATGGGGATAGGGTGACTGGGAAATGTTGGAGGTGCAGGTGGAGCGGGGTGATAAGGGTATGACGGGGTAGCAGACCGAGCAGGGGGGTACTAGTATGAAGGGTTTGTAAATGGGGTGGCATGGTGGGGTGATGATGGGTTCGTGGATAAAACGGGGTAGACCGGGGGTGATGGAGTAGTGCTTGGGGTGGGGTAATTTGGGTATGGTGGAGTTGTGTTGTGTATTGGGCGAGGTGATCTGGGGATGGCTGGGTAGTATGCTGGGTAGTGGGATTTGGAGGTGTGTATGGGGTAGGGTAGTATGGGGATGGTGGAGTTATGTATGGCATGGGGTGATGTGACGGAGAGGTATATGGGGTGGCTGACCTTGGGATAGTGTGCGGGATGGG
Source organism: Chloranthus sessilifolius (assembly GCA_021018995.1). Classification (NCBI taxonomy): domain Eukaryota; kingdom Viridiplantae; phylum Streptophyta; class Magnoliopsida; order Chloranthales; family Chloranthaceae; genus Chloranthus; species Chloranthus sessilifolius. The sequence goes on along the minus strand of CM037598.1, from coordinate 72,966,744 downwards.
GCGATTGGGAGGTGGTGCATATTGTGGGATAAATTGGGGGTGGGGCGGGTATGCGTATGATTGCGGTGGGGCTGGGCCCGTTTGGATTTGATAGGCAAGAGCGGAAGTGGAAAAATATTACCCTAAATCTAGGGGCTCTTCTTGGTATGCCGGGGTGGGGAAGTAATTGGCTAAATACAGCGGCTCGATTACCCCTACAATTGGTTTGCCCTCGTTCATCCTGGTAAAAGAAAACTCTTCTTAATTACTGATGTAATCTGAGGGGTCAAACTCCTCCTCTTCCTCTTCTATGTAGTGGATGTTAGGCCTGGGGCCTCCTGGATGCGGTGGCAGAGGGGCCTGATGGATATTCTGGTTCTGCCCTTGAGGAAGCGGTGGGGGAACAATTTTTCCTGCCTCTATTAAATCTTGGATGATGCGCTTTAGTGGGAAGTACCGGTCCGTAGGGTGACCTGGTCCCTGGTGAAAGTTACAATGCAGATTCGGGTCTTAGTTTCTTGGTATCGGATTGGGTGGTGGGCGAGGCTGGAGTAAATTGACCAGACCCTTTTGAAGCAATACTGGCAATAAGACACTTAGGGATTGCCCTAACGGCGTGAAGACCCATTCGAATCGTGCTTTCATCTGTTCCTGGGTGAACGGGGCCCTCGGTACATTATTCGGCCTTGGCGCTTGTTCGAAACGGGATGGGGGAGGGTGTGCGGCCTGGAGTTGTATCGGGTTGGTATTGGCCTGGGGATAAATGATGTTCTGCACCTCTGCCCCTGGCCTTCTTTCAATCCTTGGTTCGACAGCTTTCCGAACCCCAGCGGCCCCGTTGGCCATACTCTTTCCCAATTTGCCCTCTTTGACGGCGTCTTCACAAAGGTTGGCATTTCGGACCAAATCAGTAAAACTGGATTGCTGCTGATATACCGAGAATTCTGCGATGACTGGGAGCGCTCCCTTGGTTATTAATTCAATATGGTCATCATCCAGAATCTGGTGGGTCACCTGGGCGGCCAATGCCCTCCACCTTCCTAAGTAGGCACTGAAAGTTTCACCATGTCTTTGCTTCAAACGGGCCAGATCCGACTTCATTGGCTCTATGTCCATGTTATAGACATATTGTTCTTGGAATAAGTGTGTCAGATCTTTCCAAGTTTTGGTCATGGATGGTTCTAGGGATGTGAACCATCTTAGTGCCGGGCCCGTTAGACTCTTTTGGAACACTTTGATGAGGAGTCATTCATCTCCGTCGTACTGACACATATCCCCACAGTAAGATTTTAAGTGGGCGATGGGGTTGCCAGTGCCATTATATTTATCGAATAACGGCATCTTAAATTTTGGTGGTAGGGGGACATCCGAGAACAGACATAAGTCTAAAAAGTTTATCAATTATAGTTCTAGCCCTCCCATCTTCGTCAGCTGCTTTTATATTCTGTCTATCTGCTCTTTCAGCTGCTCTGATTCTTTTGTAGTTGGGACTGCCTCCCCCTGGTTTGGCTCGGCCCTGGGTGTGATGATGACGGGCTTGGGGGGGCCGAAGCTAGCAGCTCCTCCACTGTTGCGGATCTCGTCCTCCTTGTACTGTTGGTCATTGTACTGGTGAGGGGCGAGGTCTGCTATTTGGATTTGGGGGTGATGGGTTGGACGACCTGGTGGGGCCACAAGGCTTGTAGGGGATGGGAGGGAGTAAATGGATGAGTGGTTTGCGGATGAATGATGTGCTGAGCTAGGTGTATATTCTAGGGGTGATGGGGGTGTGGTTGATGTGGCGGGATGCTGTAGGCATGGTTTTGAGGCATAGGGTGGATCGGATTTTCCGTTGGAGGCGGGATGGGGGCATAAGGGGTGTAGGTGAATGAAGGATATTGGTGAAGGGGTGAGGGGTTTGTGAACGGGCCTTGATGAGTGTGGGTGGATGGGCCTTGGGTTTGGGCTTGATGGTTTTAGAAAGCTTGGGTTGATGGGCCTTGGGCCTGGGTGTGGGGGTTGGTATGATTTTGGGCTAATGGGCCCTGTTGGGTTTGGGAATGGGCCATGTGGGTATTGGGTGCGGGGTGATGGGCCTTGGGCTTGGGTTTGATAGGTATGGGTCCAAGGGCCCTGGGGGGCTTGGAACTGGGCCTGGGTCTGATGGGCTTAGGCCTGGGCCTGAGCCTGATGGGTTTGGGCTTGGGGCCATGGGCCTTGAGGGTTTTGGGCCTGGGTTTGGGTTTGGGCCCATGGGCCTTGAGGATATTGGGCCGGGGCCTGAGTCTGATGGGTTTGGGCTTGAGCCCATGGGCCTTGATTTTAGGCCTAGGTTTGGGTCTGATGGGTTTAGGCTTGGGCCTGGGCCCATGGACCTTGAGGATTTTGGGCTTAGGTCTATTGGGTTTGGGCTTGAGCCCATGGGACTTAAGGATTTTGGGCCTGGGTCTGATGGGTCTGGTGGGCTTGGGCCTGGGCCTGAATCTGGGTTTGGGGTTGGGCTTGGGCCCATGGATTCGTGTGGGTTTGGTCCTGAGGTGAGTGGGCTTGAGTCTGTTGGGCTTAGGCCTGGGCCAGGAATTGAGGTGGGGGATCTTGGATGGTATGAATGATGGGTGGTTGGGCATGGTCATGGGGGAATTGGGTATGGAGGTTTTGGAGACTTAGATGTGGGGTTTGGAATGTAGGACTCCAAGAAGTAGCTCACAGGGCATACATCATTCTCATGTCCTCCATTGAGGGCATGGATTCAAGTGTGAGATTGGAGGGTGATGGCCCATTCAAAGATGGAGGGGGTTGGGTGAAATTGGGCATGACCCGGGTATGGGGGGTATGAATGATTGTGCTTGGAGGGTGTGAATGTATGGCTAGGGAAGATGGTGAGTTACTGGTCACATCCTGGGTAATGTTGGGCATGACCTGGGTAAATAGAGGGGTATGTTGGGATGTGGATGGGCCATGTGATGAGGTGGATGGGATATAAGATGTAGGGGGCAGGGATGACGAGGTGGATGGGATGTGGGAGGTAGGAGGGGGATGGGGCTCCCGATGGGGTCTTTGGGAATAAGGGGGTGCGGTAAGGGTGTATGGATGGGAAGTGGGGATGTATGGGTTGGTTGGGAAATGAGGTGTTTCAGTAGAGGATGAGGTAGGGGCATGTTGGGAAAATGTAAGGGCGAGGGATGGGGTGGATGTGAACACGGGTGCCCCAAATGGACCTGTGACATCGAACCGGGTTTGGGTGAAGGTGTTGGAGATCGGGTCTTCTCCTATATGGGAATGAGATGGGGATGATGGCGGGGCTGTATCGGCGCTCGACATAATCTGTTGACGAGTGTTGTACCGATGCATTGGGTAAGGGCTGAATACTCTCCTAGTTCTTCCTCTACGGGTTGGGTTTCAGGTCACCGTAGTGACGGTCGCACCGAAAGTGCGCGTATATACGGATTTTTGATTTTTCTACATATTTAATTTTTTTTAGATTTTTCAAATGAAAATTATTTCCCCTATTTAAATGAATGATGATCTGGTGCCCTAGAAAAGTTCCCGTCTTGGGTGATATATGCACCTTTAGTAAGTCCCATGGCGGGATCCGACACACTTCGAAAGAAGCGAAAGGGAACCCTTTCGTTCTATTGAAGGTGAGGGAATCCACGCAAACGACCCGATCTCCCGGAGCAAATCAAAGAGAAGTCGCCTTCTTTTGACTGGGCGGGGGCATATTGGGTGTTACAGAATGCGGGAGGCTATTGTGGGCACTAATACCGCTAATCGGGGAACTTGGGTGGTGGATTGGGCCTCAGATCGTGCTGCCTGAACCCAGTATATACTGGGCGTATGTATTATATACGCCTGACCAAAACTTAGCAGATTTTGGCTGGGCGTATATATATACGCCTGGCTTAAATTTGGGGATTTTGGCTGGGCGTATATATTATATACGCCTGACTATTTCTGGGGATTTTGGCTAGGCGTATATAATATCGCCAGAGACAGCTCGCGACTTTTTGACAAGAAATGAAGAAGCCCGAGATGGGTCTTTTGGACTAGTTTTCTGGGAGAGATGCTCCCGGGGACTACTGTGTATGTTATCGGATCCCTCCTTTCCGCTTTCTAGGGATACACGGCTGAATTCGGGTTGTGCACGCTCTCACCATTGCGGGTTTTACGGCTTGATTGGAATTGGCAACCCAACCGATATACCTCCGGCGCAAGCGCCTTCTCAGGTACGGGAAGGGGTGTTTCTTTTCAGGATCATCACCACTAGGGCTGCCGCCTTACTGGGAATCGGGCAAATTATATCTGCGCCTAAACCCCCCAAAAAACTACCCAAAATACGTAAAAATAGATTTGATTATGTCCCCACACTGTTGGTTCACTTTTAATTACAGATTTTTAAAGGGGAGTGAATTTAAGTTCAAAATCGGGTCGGGGATGACAAGCCCGTGCCGCCTCAACGGGCCAGCATTCAATGGTGAGATATGATGGCTGAAATAAATGACATGGAAAGTAGATGCGAGCAGGCCCGCCAAACGGCTAAGGCGGCTTAAATGACAAAATTATAAAAAACTGGAATTTAAAGGTGCAAGTAGGCCCACCAATCGGCTAAGGCACTTAAAGGACTGAATCGTAGGGGTGAGTATGTTAGTAAAAACAACAAAAAATAAAGAAAAATAGTAGAAAATTAGAACAAAAAACAGCCATGGTTAGTAAAAAAAAATAAAGAGAAAGGCCAACAAGAGGGGAAGCGCTAGGGTGACATCCCCAGTAGAGTCGCTATCTGTGCGAGCATTGATCTTCTCGAACCCTTCACGACGGTGCGCTCTCGGTGGAATAAAATGTAGAGTCACCACCTGGAGCTTTTGGTGACCCGAGAAACCTTTAAATCGATATTTTGATCACCGAAGTGCTAAATGTAACTCTGATTTATCGGTCTTTGCCAAAGGCTCTAGGGTAGGGGCTTCAGTTATCGATCGGGAAGGGTTTAGGCACCCGATCAACCCGCACGTAGCGGTCTCTATCTATGGCTAAAATGAAAACAATTGGGTGGAGCTTCCCCTTGCCCGAAGGCAATACGGTCCTATCAAGCTTTGAGCCAAACCGAAATTTCGGCGGCGTAACGACTTGAATCCTTGGACGGAGGAAACACCGAGAAGGTAGAGGAAGAGAGGGGTGAGCCGAAGCTCACGGGCCCTTGTTACAATTAGGTAATCCTCCATCTAAGGTTTTCTAGGTTTTTAGGGTCCTAGAGGTTTGAGAAATTGGTTTCAAGGGCAGATGATGGGGTGAGACCATGGGTGACTTAAGGGTTGCTAATAAGCTCAAAGGGGGTGCAACCAACCTCAAAACACCCACCTCAACCAAGGGGATGGTCAAAGGGTCAAACCAGATGGAGGAAATTCGAGCATTTAATGATAGATACTGTAGCTAAGCTGGGCGTATATATTACATACGCCCAGCTTATGCACAGTAAAGTTCAAGAAAACTAGGGGGAATCTGAGAAGATGGGTGCCCGTGGTGGAGCTTCCTATGTTGGGCGTATGTGTTATATACGCCGGACCAAATTTGGCCCCAAAAAAGCCAGGCGTATATAATACATACGCCTGACCAAACTAGGGCCAAATTTGCCCGGCGTATGTAATACATACACCTGAGCAAAAAGTCATGATTTTATGTAAAATTTTAAATGGCCATAACTTTGAACCACAACTCCAAATTGGGTGATCTTTAGCTCGTTGGAAAGTTGGAGAAGTCCTCTTTCCAACGGTATGTGGCTCATCCTCAGCAGCAGTCTGTATAACAGTTTGTAGCTCTCCTCCCATCAAATGCTCAAAAGGGTTTAAATTGAGTCTGGGAAGGGATCCTAGGGTTTAGGAGTGATCTCTAAGTGTTGGGGGAATAGTTCTAATGGGTTTTAGGTGATTCCTAAAGGTCTAGATAGATTCCTAAGGGTTCAGGGGTGCCATCGGAAGCACAGGGGTGCGTCTTTCCCGGAGCACAGACTGATCGGGCCTTGGGCCGAATTTGGGTGTCTACAATTCTTCAAGAAATGACGCGTGTCATGATAAATTTCACCAACGTAGCTAAAAATTTGTGGGTCTAGGCTATAAATACTGCTTGTTATATATCAAATATTGTATAGCTTAGACCTAACACAACTAAGACTCCCTAAGAAATATGAAATGGGAAAAAGTCTAAAGTTAGCTACTTTTGGATTTTTGGAAGTATATGTCATATCTTAAGGGATAGAGAATCTCTTGGAAAATTTGATTCAAAAACTGATATTGAAATTTTTATTGGTTACTCGTTAAATAGTCAGGCCTACAGAGTTTTTAATTTAAGGACTCTAACTGTCATAGAGTCAATCAATATTGTTGTAGAAGATTTCACCTCTACATCCTCAAATTATCGAGATCAAGACGATGATACACCTATTATTCCTATCACACGTGAAAAACTTAGAATTGAGAACAACGCTACTTCTTCTGAACTTATTTCGTCTCACCCTACACCTTCAAATAGTGTACAATACTCAGATGAAGAGGAAACTGATCAACATGTCTCTGAAACTCGGTCTACAAATAGGCCTTCTTATACTCATGACATGAAAGTTATCCTTCTAGTGCCATTATAGGTGATGCTTCTATCAAAATAATGACTAGATATAAATTTAAAAATCTTACGAATCTCATATGTCGTATGTATTATACCTCTTCTATTGAACCTAAAAATGTAAAAGAGGCTCTTCTTGATGAACACTGGGTTATGGCTATGCAAGAAGAACTCACTCAATTTAAGAGAAATGAGGTATGAAAATTGGTTTCTCGTCCTTCTAATATTCGAATAATTGAAACAAAATAGATTTTTAAAAATAAAACTAATGAAGAAGGTAAATTTATGAGAAACAAGGCAAGATTAGTTGCTGAAGGCAATACACAAGTTGAGGGCATTGATTTTCATGAAATATTTGCACCTGTGGCTAGACTTGAATCGATACATATCATTTTGGGTATAGCTTGTCCCTTGAAGTTCAAGCTATATCAAATGGATGTGAAAAGTGCATTTTTAAATAGTTTTCTTTCAGAGGAGGTGTATGGAAACAACCTAAACGGTTTGAGGATCCACATCGACCTCTTGATGTATTTAGGATAAAAAAGGCCTTCTATGGTTTGAAGCAGGCACCTCGTGCTTGGTATGAAAAATTAACAAAGTATTTGATCAGTAGTGGCTTCAAATGTGGTAGTGTGGATAAAACATTATTTTTAAAAGAAGAATTTTCTCATTTAACTCTTGCTCAAATATATGTTGATGATATTGTTTTTGACTCCACACTTGATAGGAATGCTCATAATTTTCAAAATCTCATGAGTACTGAATTTGAAATGGGTTTCATTGGTGAATTAACTTGTTGCTTAGGTCTTCAGATAAAATAATGTTCTTCTGATATTTTCATTACTCAATCTAAATATGTCAGGGAGTTAATTAAAAAGTTTGGTTTGGAATCTAGAAAACCTGCCCGCACACCTATGAGTACATCTGTAAATTATTAAAAGATGTGTCTGGTAAACCCGTTGGGGATGCTCTATACAGGAGTATGATAGGTAGTCTACTATCCTTGACAGCGAGTAGACCAGACATAGCATACATCGTGGGTATGTGTGCTAGATTCTAATCTACCCTTAAAGAATCATATCTAACTGTACTTAAACGAGTTTTCTGTTACATTAACGGAATCTTGGATTTGGGTCTTTGGTATCCTTTTGATTCCACATCTCAATTAGTGAGATTTTCTGATTCAGATTGGGCTGGCAATTCTGATGACCGTAAAAGTACCAGTGGATGGTGTTTTTATATAGGAAACTGTCTTATTTCGTGGCTTAGTAAGAAACAAGAATCTGTGTCATTGTCTACTGCTGAAGCAGAATATATTTTTGTTGGAAATGGTTGTACTCAGCTTCTTTGGATGAAGCAAATGTTGTCTGATTATGAAATTTCTCAAGGTGTTATGACCCTATTTTGCGATAATACCAACGCTATCTGTATATTTGAAAATCCTGTACAATACTCTAGGACTAAACACATTGATATCAGACATCATTTCATACGTGATTTAGTTGAAGATAAAATCATTATCCTTAAGCACATAGACACTAAACTTCAATTGGCTGATCTCTTTATAAAACCATTGGATCTTGTTCGATTTGAATTTCTTCGAAAATCCATTGGTTTATGCTTTCTCTACTAGTCTATCAGTTGATATTCTTGTAAATATGTTTGTAAATATTCAGTTGATTAAATGTTTTTATCATGTTTGTGTTATTTGTTCAAACAAGTGAAACTTGTGTTTCACCTGAAGTGTCTCATGATTTTGTCTGATACAATTTGATTCACATTTGATATTTATATGATCAGATGCCATGAGATCTAACTTCATTGTTTTTGAGTTACTCTTATTTCACTATATTGTAGTTTAATGTATGTTAACTCATTTTTTTGTTTGTTTTCTGCAAAAAAATATATTCTTCTCAATCATATATGTCATTGCAACTCTTTCAAAACTAATCATAGGGATTTATCAATTTAATGACTAATTGTTTGCTACTTACTTATGTCTTTTCGACTCGAGTTATTAAGCCTGTAGGAGTATTTTATACTCAATGCCTTGAGCCAATTGGATTCAGAGTCATTGGCCTAACACTTGTTAAATGGGTCAATTAGAAAGTACATAAGGTTATGCACTTTTTACCTTTGACTTGCTTAACCTTGTAGCCTTGTTTATTCGAGCAAGTAAAACCATAGAGATGTTTGAACATCTAATGCCCTAAACTATCTAGTTGAGTGTCATTGTTCTAAAGCTCGATAAATGAGTCAACTAGAAAGCTTAATAAGGTTTGAGTATTACCCTTATCAATTTACTATTAATTCAAAAGATTATTTATATACCATAGCAAGAGAATTTCTTGATAAATGATTTTGACTCTCTTGCAATTGACATAATTTTCATCACTCTCATGCATATTTTTCTTTCAGATTAAATTTCTTTATAATGAGCTAGCAGAGATTGAAATTCTTTGTGAAATTTTGATCGTCTCTAACATATCAAGTGAAATTTCATTTTATAAGATAATTCTTCATTTCATCTGATGAATTTATGTTGTCGATAACCAAATTTATGGAATATATCATGTGAGGAATGTTGTTTCTTTGAATAAATCTCATTTTAAACCTCTGGATTTTTTAAAATGTATATAATGCTATTTATGATTATTTTTTTGTTTGTTTTGTTTGTTGAAACAAATTTTATGGACCGCACAGATTTTTGGTACGGACGCCCGTCGTATTTCAACGGACGTCTGGAATTTAATGGTTCCACTATTACACTATTCACGAATTTGGACGGACGTCTGTGTAGCATTACAAACGTCTGCATTTTAGGTGCCTCACTGTTTTAGAATCTGCAGACGTTCGCGGGGCACTGCGGACAACCGTCTCCTGACTGTTCAACTACCACTGACATGCATTAATTGCATTTTTGTTCGTAAACCGTCTAACAACAAACGTCCGTGCTTACCATAAGGACGTCCGACATTCTAAAACGGACGACCTGCATTAAATTGTGCTTTCTATGAACAGCTAAGATTGAAGTTTCACACGGATTCTTCCTTCTACGGACGCCCGTTCCCTAATCTATGAATGTCCATGTGTGTTTTTCGAAAACCGATCAGTTTGTTACACAATTTTTAACCGGCTCTCTTCTATTTTCACCCATTTTCAGCCATTTTCACATAGATTTTGTTCTTTCACCATGCCACTTCAACGTAAAAATTCTAGAAAAAATACCGCTTCGACTTCTGCGTCGAGATTGGCACCACCTTCGTCAAATGTGCAACGATTCCCGTCTCCGGTGCATGAAGACCGTTTTAATCGTTTATTCGCAATAAGATCCCTAATTGTTGAACGGGTTGTTCTCGAGCAGTTTCTTCGTAATCATAATCTTTACACCATGTTTGAGGATCGAGGCTAGATTTCTTTTTTCTCTCCTTCTGGTCCCGCATACACTGATGTCGTACGGTGTTTCTATGCCAACTTAATCAAAAGCAACATCGTCGAGGATAGAAGAAAAAGTTATGTCATTTCCTATATTTTAGGTAAAAAGATTCGACTCTCCCCACTCATTATTTTGGAAGTCCTTAATATACCTCTCAATTTTGATGGTTATGTGCATCCGGTAGAAGCAAGTGAGATTTATACTCGTTTTCATCCGTCCACGATTTATGATTTCATGTGTGAATTTCCTAACCGTCCTACTGGTGCGACCCTTCACTACACATCCCTCAAACCTCGTTTCCAATGGCTTCGACATATTCTTTTTGCCACACTCACACCTAGAGTAGGAAACAAAGATCAAGTTCGATGAGAAATGATCTATCTGATTTTCCTACTCGAAACGGGACGTCCTCTCTGTATTTTGACTATCATTTTTGAGATGATTGCTCGTCGAATGCGCGACGAGTCTTCTAAAATGTCTTTACATTTTCCTATCATCATCGGTAAAGTAGTAGCTTCCCAGATGACCCTTCCACTTAATTTAGCAACCACTCGAATGATGGCACCACTTGGGAAGCTGACCAAAATAGGAAAAAGAGTTCGGCTTAATCTTGATGACGTCGAGTTCATTGATTAAAGTAGTGATGATGAGGATGATGGAGTGGCTACCCATGGAGATGTTGGTGCTGCTAATGTTCCGGCTCCTCCTCCGTTTAAGGGACCTGATGCTCAGTATTACAATCCAAGGTTTGATCGTATTGTTTCAAAAATCCAGAACCTCACAAATCGTGTTGAGACGGGATTTATTTTATATGGGGAGCAGTTGACTTCCCTTCAGATGACTATGGCTGTCGGGTTTATTGCAATGATGCATTGTTTCGATAGTGTATTTCCTCCACCTGGATCGCAGTTTCCCCCGCAATGATTGTGGTGTGTTTGTTTATTTGAGTAGAAGTTGTTGATGTCTATTACTTTTGGTTGTGAAAATTTAAGATGTGATTGTGGATGGTTATTTATTTTTATTTAAGAACTATTTGTATATATTTAAAGCCGTTTAAATGATGACTAGTTGATCGTTGTAATTTTTATCTTGAATTATTAAATCTAGTTGATGATTTGGTTTGTCTATAAGTTCTTCTAAATTCATGCATAGTTATTCCTTTAATTTCCTTTGTAATAAAAAAAAGGGGGAGATATTATATTACACTTGAATTCCCTGTTACGCTTGATCTTATGTTTTATTATTTCAGGTAATAAGTAAAAGTACCAATGTAAAGTCATCTATAAATAGATAGCTGTTAGGTTATTTAACTTACTTGGAAAATAGTTTAGGGGGAGCAAATAGAGTTGCCATTTGTACATTGCATACTAGATTGATGTATAGGACTTAGATGAGAGATAATTTGATATAATTTTTATTTTGTTAAGTCCTTGTAAGTTAGGTTTTTGTCATGATTGTAATAAAGGGGGAGATTGTAAGTTATTTTGTCAAATTCATGACCTAACCTAGTATTGCTCTCAAAATAAGTTTAATGCCAAGTAAAATTGAAGTGACAGATCTGCTATCATGGTCTATAGTACAGGCGTTTGTGATTGACCCCATGGACATCCGTGAGTGATTAACGGACGTCCGTTCCTTGACAGTATAAAATGAGTTTCAGTTTTTGGGAAGTTATAACTTTGGGAAAAAAAATTTCTGATTCGAAAATTCACTTCTGATTTCCCTACCCTCTTTGAGATAACTTTGTACTATTCTAATTAGATCTACATCTCAAAGAATTATTCTCTTTCCCCTGAGATTTGAGGTTAAGATTGTTGACTCGTGTGAAAGAGTGGGCCATCGTTAGACATGACGATTGAAAGTGAAAGATTTTCACTATGGAATGGATGGCTGTGAGATGCGGTCATTGTTTGTGAGGAGAGTGATAGAGCATATCATTCTCAAAGCACAATACAAATAATTTTGTTCATAGTGGATTATTTGTTTAGATCCCATGGTTTTTTCCTGTGATAAGATTTTCCACGTTAAAATCACTTGTGTTATTCTTGTGAGTGTGATTATTTCTTTTAATTATTTACATTTTGTATTAATTGTTAGATCATATATTATTCCGAAATTTCAGTTGGGATTTGGTGAAAGATGGGGTTGACAAAAGATGGAGATCTTGATTACACGGCTGTTTACAAATAGGGCCGATTTCTCTACTATAAATGGCTAGGTGTGTGGTTTCTTTGGAGCAACTAGAAGCTTGAGACAAGGTTGCCTTCTATTGGTTTATTGCTAGTGAAGGTCTTACACTTATCCTTCATAAAGATGCGGGTTGTCGAGTTTTCTAATCCTAAAAATAGTTCCAATATAAATATTTTGTAATATGCCGATGACTCCCTTATCATGTGTAAGGGAAGTCATCACCAGATCCCACATGTTTGTAACCTCAAAGTTTATGAAGAAATCACCAAATAATGCGTGAACTATGAAAAAACTAACATTTCTGGAATCAATATAATCATATTCTTGATATGTGGGCCAGTTACTTTAATCTTGTTGCAGCTTCATTTCGGTACCTTAGTATTGCCATAGGAATTGGTAAGCTGAAGAATTTCCGATTGGACGCGATTACTCCAAAGTGAATGGTAGATTAAACGACTGGAAGAGTAGATGCTATCCAAAGGGGGTACGTCATTTGACACTTACAATCTCTTTATTAACAAGTGCCCATCTGTAGTTTGTGAAGAAATTGAAAGAGTAGAAAGTAACCTCCCTTGGGATCATCTTAGGGAGAATAAAAAAAATCATCTAATTACTTGGGACAAAATGACACAACCTAAATCAGTTGGAGATTTTGGCATAAGATACATCCATAAAATGAACTAAGCCCTTCTTATGAAGTGTGGTGGCGACTTGGAAATTCTATCAAGAGTTGGTGGAAGGATCCTGCAATAAAAAATACAGAGTTTGGATAAGTGATGGGAAATAAAGAACAACACTTATACCAATTTGTCATGTTGGTGCAGAGGCATCTTGTTGGCCAGAGATGAGTTTACCAATTATATTATCTATAAAGTTGGCAAAGGCCAGAGATGAGTTTACCAATTATATTATCTATAAAGTTGGCAAAGGAGATCTAATTTATTTCTGGCCCGCTAATTGGCATACTTAGGCAGCTAGGGCACGTCAATATGAAATTTCTCAACCTTTTCTCTATAGCTGTCAATCCTAATGATAAAATCAGTTAGATTGGGTACCAAAATGGCACTAATCAATGGGTTATTAGCTTCAAAAGAAGATTGTCAGATATTTAGATCGCTGAATGAATATATTATTGACGCTCTTGATGATGTTAGTCTCAGGGAAGATCAATACGATTAATGACACTATAAAAAATAAGATTATTAGCGGCAGTTTTTGGCAGCCAAAAATCGCCGCTAATAACAAAAAACTGGTTGTTTTATTAGCGACAAAACTAGTAGCGACACCTTTTTTGTTAATAGCGGCAGTTTTCCGTTGCCGCTGAAACACCTTATTTTTGTAGTGCGAATATAGGCAGGCAACAAAAACCAATGCTTCACAGTGAAGTAGGCCTTTAAAGCAATAACTATTGAAATTCTAAAGATTCCATTTTGTTAATGATTTTTCTATATTTCATCGATGGAGAGAAGCATCTTTAAATAGAGGTGAATACAATCAGTTAAGATATCCAATGGATTTTTAAATTCAAAATACTTCCCACAATGTTTATCTAAATATTTATGAATCTCAACTAATATAATCTTGTCTAAACCATACGATACACATCATAGATGTGTATTTTTCTTTCAATCCTAAATATCCTCTATTACCCTCCTGCAATCACATGTTCCTTTGAAGAAGGAATATGTTTCAAAGGAACGTGTGATTGGTTACATAGAATCATTGTCTTCAATCTTATAACGTGAATTGGACAGCTTGTAACATCTTATCGTACTTGCTAGTGGTTACCATCTGTCTGTGAGATTCATCACTGTTGCATTCCGCTCTTTGTTGAGTCTGTTGGCATTGTTGTCAAATCGCATATGTGATGTTATGCGATGATACTATGTCATCGCATTGCAACTATGCGATGACATAATTTTTATTTTTTTTTCAAAATAATCCCCAAAAATCCTAAATTTTTTTCAAAAGCATATAATATATGTTTTGTATTAATTTTGTAGTGTCTAGAATATGGAATAAAAATATATAAGATAAGTAGATAACCCATAAAAGAAAGCAAAAAAATAATGATCAAAGATTTAAGAAAGAAAGAGAAATAGAGAGAAAGAGAGCACTAATTAAAAACTCAAAAATAAAAATCATACTTTGGATGGAAACTCCATGATCATATTTATGACCGTTGGAGGTATGCGATCGCATATGCCATCATGGCATATGCGATAATACCATGTAGGATCTCATATGCGATTGCATAATCGCATATGCAATCACTTTTGACAACAATGTCTATCGGAGTCGATGACTCACTAGATCAGGTCTGTCATGATATCTCCTAAAAGCATATGATGTAGGATCGTGCGGCTTGAAGAAAACCCTCTTTGGAGAGGTCTTAGATATATCTAAACAATGAGATCGTGTGATAAATATATGTATGGACCAAGGGAGCTTGTAAAAATAAAAGAAAGCATGCAAATTTATTGAATTTTTTTTTAAAGAAAATTGAGAAGTGACTAGAGGGTTCACCACCCAGGACTATGACCGGCCTGGTCGCGAGACAACCATGGCTCTGATACCATATTGAATTCTTAAGATAATGATTTTTCTGTATTTCATTGATTGAGAGAAGCCTCTTTAAATAGAGGTGAATACAATCAGTTAAGAACTCCAAGAGATCTTTAAATTCAAAATACTTCCGACAAAGTTTATCTAAATATTTATAAATCCCAACTAATATAATCTTGCATAAAACATAAGATACATATCATAGATGTGTATCTTCCTTTCAATTCTAAATATTCTCTATTAATAACCGCCCAAGTGTTTCAAAGGATTTCATTTGGAAATTCAAGGTCCCTTCGAGAGTTATAATCTTCCTATGGTTGTTACTTTGGAATAAGATAACAACCATATCAAACCATATCAGAAGGCGAATCCATTAAATCAGAAATGTTAACTCGTTTGGGAAAGTGTTATAAGGCTTTTGGCCTCACATCCTACATCTGAAGAAGCGTTGATCAGGTTGTATCAGGGTGGGAAAAACATCATTTCAGGGATTTGAAGGACTGATTATAAGATGACATACATATCTCAATCCTATGGAATATTTGGTTAACTAGAAATTACATAAGATGCAACAGCGAAACTTTTAACGAAAACGACTTGGTAAGAGAAAGCATTGTTACTACTGTTAGGAATTCTACCCACTCTACCGGACTCCTAATCGCGATGAATGCGAAAAAATAAGATGTAAAAAAACAATCACACACAACACAAAGATTTACGTGCTTTACCCAATCAAGGGCTATGCAACGCATACAATCTCTTCTCTCTTGTGAAAACTCAATCAAGATCAAACACGATCTTCTACAGCTAACCCGTTGTAAAAACAAGGACGCGGTCCTTCAAATAACAGAGAAGAGAACTGCCGGAATATATTAACGATTTCATCATAAAAACGGCTTCAATCGGATCTTCAATCCCCAAGCAGTTCTTCAATACCTTACCTCTCAAAGTACTCACCACAGTTTTTTTCTCTTGAAAACTCTCTCAAAGCAATCCAGGAACCCTATAGAAACCTTCTTCTTGTAGGCTCCAAAACCCTTTTGGAAACTTCTATTAATAGGCACCAAAACTCTTTTGGAAACTTGACCCAGAGAATCTTCTGAAACAGCCAAGTATTCAAAATTGAAGAACTGAATCCGCCCAAAATTGATCGATCGACTTTAACACCTCAATCGATTGAGTTTAGTTCGTGAGCAACCCAACATTAAATGTTCATATCGATTGATCGACTTCCCAAGCTTGATCGATCGAGTTCCACCAGTGAGCAACCTGATGAATTTGTGCTTTCGGATTAAACCTTATTCAACAATCTCCACCAAGGTTTCATCCACAATTGCACCACCGCCTTAATCGGCATCAATGTCTTTGACAAGTGTTAATCAAGTTTAGGCAATCAAACTTATTCTGTGTCACTGGATTGGTCAACATGTCTGTTGCGTTCTTTTTGATAAGTGCAAAGTAGTTGACTCCACCTATTGAAGTGACTTTAGCCGGCCCCCATACATCTGAATGTATGTAATCAATTAGCCCTTTCGAAGTATATTTTATAGTGGAGAAACTGACTTTCTTCTGCTTCCCGAAGATACAATCTTCACAAAAATTCAGTTTACAAGAAATCTCTTTGTTCTTTATAAGCTCTGTCAGCCCATGTTCACTCATGTGACCAAGCCTCTTATGCCACAAATTTGAGAGGTCCTTGAAATCTTTTGTAGCCATAACACCACTACCTCTGATTGTGCTGCCTATAAGAATATAAAGATTTCTCATCTTTTCACCTTTCATCAAGGTTATAGCACCATGTACAACCTTTAGTTTCCTGAATTCTAGGATGACTCGACATCCTATCTCATCCAATGCTCCAATGAGATTAGATTTTTCTTCAAATCAGCCACATGCCTAACCTCAGTAAGAATGTGAACACAATCATCAAATATCTTGATTCTGATAGAGTCGATACCTATTGCTTCACATATACTATCATTCCCTATCAAAATTATCCCACCATTGGCTACCTTGTATTGATCAAACCAATCTCTGTATGAATACTTGTGATACAATGCCCTTGAATCTAGGATCCATATGTCATCAAACTGACTGGAGCCTAATAATGCACACAATAGGTCTTCACCGAAATCTGACTTAGCAACACTAACCTATTGCGAGTTTCCTTCATCACCCTTATCTTTATTCAATCTCTGCTTGTAATATTTGCGAGTATGTCAAGATTGCTTACAGAAGTAAAAGATAATATTTTTTCTGTCACTCCTAGATTTGGACCTGCTATTTTCTCTAGTTGATTTATTATGTCTTCTGGATTTGTCTCTTTTACGATCATGGCTTCTGCCCCTTTCACTCAAGGGACTAATCTCTTTGGAGTTAGATTCGAGTTATTTTCTCAATTCGTCAGAAATAAGTGTAGCAGTCACTTTTTTAATGACAATAGTATCTTTATCATAAATTAATGCAGTAATAAAGTGCTCATAAGATGTAGATAATGAGGTGAGTAAGAGAAGTGTGAGATCTTCTTCAAGTTTCACCTGAATGCTCAATAGTTCACTAACTATTTTATTAAACAAATTCAAATGGTCATGACTACACAAACCAGCCTTCATGTGGAGGGTGTAGAGTTGCTTCTTCATGAAGAACCTATTAGACAACGACTTTGTCATGTAAAGAGATTCAATCTTCTTCCACAGATACACGGTTGTCTTCTCATGAAGGACGTCGTACAGAACTTTATCAGACAAGCACAATCAAATAGTACTTACGGCTTTCTTATCAATAGATATCCACTCTTTATCGGATGTCTCTGCCTTCTTCCCTATCTCTTTTTTAAGTAGGGCATCATCAATGACTTATTTGACAAAGAAATTTGTGACCTTGACTTGCCACAAAGTGAAGTTATTCTTCCCTCAAAATATCTCCACTTCGAATCGTGCATTCAAGTCGTTCATCATCATTGTAGTGTAAATCTCGCTCTGATACCACTTTTTAGGAATTCTACCCACTCTATCGAACTCCTGATCGCGATGAATGTGAAAAAATAAGAAGACGCAAAAAAATAATCACACACAACACAAAGATTTACATGGTTCACCCAATCGAGAGCTACGTCCACCGGAGTATATGCACTATTTATGAACGTTTACAACGCACACACTCTCTTCTCTCTAGTGCAAACTCAATCAAGATCAAACACGATCTTCTACGACTAACCCTCTGTAAAAATAAGGACGCAGTCCTTCAAATAACAGAGAAGAGATTTATCGAAATATAGTAACGATTCCGACATAATAATGGCTTCAATTGGATCTTCAATCCCCAAGCAATTCTTCAATACCTTGCATCTCAAAGTATTCACCATAATCTTTTGCTTTTGAAAACTCTCTCAAAGGAATCCAGGAACCCTAGAGAAACCTTCTTTTTATAGGCTCCAACACCCTTTTGGAAACTTCTGTTAATAGACACCAAAGCCCTTTTGGAAACTTCTATTAATAGTCACCAAAACTCTTTTGGAAACTTGACCAGAGAATCTTCTAAAATAGCCAAGTATTCAAAATTGCGGAACTGAATCCACCTAGAATCGATCGATCGACTTTAACACCTCAATCGATCGAGTTTAGTCAGTGAGCAACCCAACATTAAATGCTTAGATTGATCGATCAACTTCCCAAGTTCGATTGATCGAGTTACACCAGTGGGCAACTTGATGAACCTGCGCATTGGGATTAAATCTTATTCAACAACCACTTGCTCCTAGGCTAAGGTAGAAGGTTTAGGAACCCCTCTTCTTTTAGCCTAAGAAAAATTGAGGCCGATCATCTGCCTTCTTTCATTAGTTTGGTGTAATGGGTCCTCTTTGGATTTGTAATGGACTTTGTTCTTTTTTTAGGGGGGGAGGTCTTATTTTTCCCTTTTAAAGGTTTTTTTTTCTAACATTTCGAATTCCTCCTAGCGCAGTTTTTTTTTCGTTTCATGTTGGTTCCCTCATTTTGCCTTGGTATCTATTCTTGTTTTTTCTGAGAGGTCCATATTTCTAAATAGCAATGCGTGCGGTGCTAGCATGTGTCTTTATCGGGTATTCCGAAGCTCATGTCTAACATTTTTTACTTAATAAAATACATAATTTAAAAATAAAATAAAGTAGAAGTTGGTTTATCTTTATCACATAGAAATTGTATTGTAGTTATTTTTATCATTCGTATAAACGTGGTAAAACCACCTCTGTAAAAGTTTATTTATAGAATCAAAAGGTTAGTAGAGAAATAACAAGATCTTTTACAATGCAGCCTCCTGTGTTTTATCGAATTAAAACCCTTTTATGGTAGGAGTGAGTTTTTATCGAATAAAACCCTTTTATAGTAAGAGTGAGTTTTTACATGATAACCCACCAGTCAAACTGCCACATCAATGCACCATACTTTTTGAAGTGTCAACTAACTAAAAGATCACAAAGTAGTCTTCTCGTATAACTCTCATAGCCTTCACCCTACTAATTATTAAAAAAGAATATCTAAACCCAACAACGAGGACAGATGTCCAACCAAACTTGGTGAGGGAAAATTATATGATAAAAATGAGAGATTGGCATAGCAGAATGGAGCGCCTCAACATTCTCTTTTAGATGATTTTCCCTCACCAAGTTTTGTTGAACAACTTTATAAAAGAAAATTGATGCCTATTTATTGATTTACCTATTTATTGATTTTCTAATAACTTATATTTATCTTTAAGATCCTAAACTACTTGAGAAATATGAATAAAAGAATGATTTCTTAAAACTAAAGTGCAGAAAATAGATCCTAATCTTCAAACTTCTGAATTATGGTCATCAATCAGTTTCCTTCTATTCTAAGATATTATGAAATCAAAATACCATTACACTATACATCAAGTCTTCTAACATTGATCGTCAATCAAAACACGAATCCTATCAATACAAATTTAATCTAATCAACAATCTCCTAAAACTTGGGCGTCAATCAAATTCTAGAAAATTGAAGATGGAAAAGTTAAACCGTTACACTAATCTGCAAATCTCAATCTAAGTCGTCAATTCAAATCAAAACTTGAAGATGTTTACAAAGCTATAAATTATAATAAAAATAAATCTAAACTAGAAAGCAATAAAAATTATATCTTTCACCCTTAAGCCGCAGGCGCCAATTGCTTCTGAGAAACTACAAATATCTACTTTAATCTTCCAGCTCTCAATCCCAGTCATCAATTGTGATCGAGGAACCTTGGATATCTAAACTAGTCTACTCTAAATTTGATTTGAAGAAAACCCAATCTCAGTCATCAATTGATGCTGAGAATTTCTTCGATAAAGAATTCTTATACCGGGCTCTCTTATTTATAGATCATAAGGAGTTGGTTTGCAGTGATCTAATTCTAATAAAAGAAACTACTAAAAATAAAAGATTCCTACTTTAACTCTAATTCTAACTTTCCCTTTGCTTCAGATAGTTGGTGTATTTTAAATCTATTCCCTATTTTCAGCAATAAAGTCTTCCAGGATGCTTCTTCATCAATCTTCTAAGATCTGTGATCTACCAGACTTCTAATTATAGAAGACTTCTAAAGATATGTATAGCGGTGTAGATCTTCACTTAAGTAGCAGTAGCGCAAGCTTTCTTTCTCTGAGAAATCGTAAATCACAATTTTCTATCTTTCAGCACAACTTCATATTGAACGATTTCTAATTATGAACAATCACCTTTCTTTTCCAATTGCTTTAGCTTCTTGAACGTCTCTTACGATTTCTTATTCTCTTCTTCAGCAACAGTGCTCAATCGTCTTTTACGATTTTCTAGCTTTTAGTATATGACAAATCGTCTTTTTCTTTCAATCGTCTTTCTTACTACTTTTTGAGTTCACTTTGATGAATATTAACACTTTGACTTTATTTTACGACTTATCTTTAATATATGCATATCATTAACTTGTTAATAGCAAACTGGGGTCTAGCATCACTAACTTAAGGGTGATAAAATGATAAATTATGTGACTAATCACACCCCCAAACTTAAGTTTCCTAGTCCCTAGCAAACAAGGAAAAATAAAATATTTTAAAGTTTAAAGGCTTGTTGCATTTAGCTAAATTACCTACAAACTTTAAAATATTTTTAGAATTTTCAATTTTTTAAAGTAAAATTAAAAATTAAAAATCTACTCTAATTTTATACACTAGCTAAATTAATCATCATATGGTTATTATGATTTTCAAAAATTGGATTCCATTAACCACCACTTTTCATCCTAATAGTTATCCTTGATTTGAACTCAGCAATTTCAATTTAGTATAGTGTGGAGTGTATGCGTACCAGTGAAAAGAAAATATTTTAAATTTTAATTTTTCTAAACTGCATATTTAGAAAATATTTTCATCCAAATTCTCTCCATTGGCATACTCTAAAAAAAATATCAAAATTTTTGAGTTTTCATAATATGATATATATGATAAATTCAAAGGACAATTGACTAAAGATAAATCTTATAGAATGGATAATCAATTCTGTTCATATGACTTCTTGTTCATTCATAGTATTATTACATACATCTCTACTAGACTCACGCTTTTGTAAATGGTAATTCAAAAAGGTCTTTCGTTCAGCTTGTAATTGGGCTTTGGGTTTCAGAAGGTTTCAAAAAAAGGTAGATAGGATTCAAAGCACTTATGAGAATTTAGCTCTTCTTTCTCCCATCTTTTCTTCTTCTTTCTTTATTTCAGCATCAGTAAGTATCTAAAAAGTTGGATAACTTCTTCCCATTTACTAATTCTTTTTTATGTAAAATCCCATTTTCTTGATTTAGAATCGTCTTTTACAATTTTTCATTTCTTTTCCCATATTCTTCAAAATAATTTCTTCTCAGTTGTACCCTTTTTCGGCAGGTCCGTTATATGTTAACTTTTACTCCTTTCGCTCCCTCTTCTTCCCTTCTTTTATATTCTAAACTCTTAGAAAATATAAGGGTCAAAGGTTAAAAGCTTTGGGAAGTACATATGGTTAAAAGTTTATAAAATTTTGGTACAAAAAAATTCGGTTTAGGCTTCTAATATGGGTTCAAAGGGTAAATATTTTTTAAGATTTTGGCTTTTTGGCTCTGGTTAAATAAAATATGACCTTTATTCATTTTTACAATTTACTAGCATGGATGTCATATTATTTTGACACATTTAATAGATAGTTCTAAAAGAAACAAATCATCATAATTACAGAATATTTTTGTAGACACCCAAATTTAGTCCAAGGGCCGATCGAAACATACTTTGAGAAGGGTGCACCCCAGAGCTTTTGATAGCATCTCTCATACCCTTAAGAAGCATCCCAAACCTTCATAAACTTGTCTAAACTCTTAGGAATTAGCCTCAACTTGTTATTGACCCTCCTAGGTAGTGGTTGGGAAGAGGTGTGCCAAAGCTTGTGGAGACCCCTGCTAAAACTAGTTCATATACCATTGGAAAGTAGAGGTTCCCAGCTTTCTAACAAGCTAACAATTACCTCGATCTGAGTCCTACACTGAAAGTTATGGCAATCCAAAGTTTTGGGCCTAAAAATTACATTTGGGTGAACCTCTCGAGGCTTTGGGTATGCTTAGCGTGTATAATACACATGCTAAGCCATTTCTAAGAGAAATGTTGCCTAGCATGTATATTATACATGCTAGGCCATTTTTTCATAGATTTGGCTTAGCGTGTATAATACATACGTTAAGCTTTTATAGGCCCCCCCAGCGGGCTCTGGATTTCTCGAGCACTATACACATGCCTAGCATGTGTAATACACACGCTAGGCTTAGCTACAGTAATTCTTAGATTTTTCCCAAAAATGACTTTTGGGGTTTGACTTGTTGACCATCTCAATGTTTAGGGTAGGTTTCTTTAAGACGGTTACACCCTCATTTACCCTATTTGCAACCCTCTAGTCATTTGAACCCTCACCCTATCATCTACCATTGAACCCCTTTCCCACATATCTAAGCTCGCAAAACTCTAGGAAACCTTAGATTGGGGATTACCTAATTGCTAATCCCATTAGCTCTTAAGTGTCCCCTTAACCACCCATTTCTCTATAAATAGAGAGGCACCCTCCCTTTACAAAGGCTTGAAAATTTTCCAAAAGAGAAAGAGATCCCTTTCCCCCCTTTGGTGCAGTAAATCCATACAAATTCCGGAATTCAAAACCATCATTTAGATCCCCTCTTCCATCAAAAATCCTTTAGTCTAAGTGAGATCTACCCCTACCCTTCTTCCTCTACCCCTCAACCACTAAGTTTTAGAGTTTAAAACGCATCTTCCAACCTTTCTACCTATCGGAAGTCCCTCAAGTGCACCCACACGAAGGTCCACAGCCGTGCTACAAGGGTCCGAGAGCTCCAGCTCTCCCCTCAATTCCTATACCTTATTCGCTTTTCCTCTATCCTTGAATTTGCGCCGTTACGTCGTCAGAATTTTGGTGATTGTGGGGGGCGAAAATAGGATCGGAGTGCCTTCGGGTAAGATGAAGTGCTATTTTACTTTTTCCTTTTGGCCATAAGTAGAGACCGCTTAGGAGCGAGTTGATCGGGTGTCTAACACCTTCCCAGTCGATAACTGAAGCCCCTACCCAAGAGCATTTGGCGTGAATCGGTAAATCAGTATCATATTTGGCACTCTGGTGCATTTAATATTGATTTGAGGTTTCTTGGGACACCAAAAGCTCCGGGTGGCGACTATATTTTTCGCAAGAGCGCGTTGTCGCGACGGATCGATCAAGATCCACAGTTAGGGCTGGAACAGAGCCGAGCCTGCTCGACAACTCAGCTCGGCTCAGCCTAAAAAATACAAGCTTTTCTTTTTAGAGGTCGGTTCGAGAGTTGAGCTGAGCTGGGCAGTTTGTAGCTCGAATGAACAAAGCCGAGTTGGAGCTAAGGCCGGCTCGACTCTATGGCTCGGTTTATATATATATATATATATATATATATATATATATATATATATATAAAATAAGTAATTAACTTTGAGAAGTCTATTTTATCCTTCAAAGTAACCGTTTGAGTTTAATGGTTACTTTGAAGGGTAAAATAGGAACTTTTGCCCCCCACTTACCCTAATGTTCACTATATATATATATATATATATATATATATATATATATATGTACCCACTGTTACTCCTACCTATGGCTGCCTCCTGCAACTCAACTCCTACTTCTATCTAATTTGAGTGATTTCTAAACCTCTCTCACATTTTTCTCACGCATGCGGGATACGGCTACCTCCTTTATCACAACCAATGAGCCCGGCCAAGACCAAGAGGCGAGGTGAACGCTGAACCTCCAAAAATCATTTATTTATTTCATATGTTGCATTGTGTTTAATCGTTCATTTAAATCTTTTATAGAATGCATATTTAATTGAGTAGAAGTTTTAAAAAGTACTAAGATGAAATTTTTTATAATAAAACATACTTGGCTCGAAGCTCGGCCCAAGCTCGGCTCGGACTCGGAGAGCCGAGCTAGAGCTTGGAATTTTTAAGCTCGAAGAGCCTAGAGCCGACCTCAGTTCAACTCGTATAAGTTAGAGCCGAGCCAAAGCTGACCCGAGCTCTGGCACGGCCCGGCTCGGTTGCAGCCCTATCCACGATTGCACAGATGGCAACTCTGCTAGGGACTAACTCGTAGAGCTTCCCCTTGAAATTTTGCCTCCTTTTGTTTTGTATTTATTGTGTGTTTACTAACCTCTCTTATCACTTTTTGTACACACCCCTATGATTCCATCAATTTTTACTTACCCCTACTTTCCGTCATTTACGAGCCTTAGCTAATTGGTGGGCCTACTTGTGCATTATCCTTACTTTCATTTTATTTTCGATCATTTACATGCCTTAGCCAATTGGCGAGGTTACTTGAGCATTTTACACGTTGTAGCTATTTTGCGGGCCTACGTGAGCTTTTATTTTCTCGCACTCATATATCATCAGTGGACGTCCGCCTGCAGAGGTGGCACGAGATCATCACAACCCGTTTTTGAACATAAGCAAACTCCCCTTTTAAAATTTGAAATTAAAATTGAACCTTAAAAGTGAAATAAAGGACTTAAATCATTTTTACGAGGGTAGCTTTTAAAGGGTTGGGAATTTAAACAGCGATACAAATGTCCCGGTTCTTAGTACGGCGGCAGCCCCTAGTGGTGATGATCCAGAATTGCTCTAGCGTGTATAATATACATGCTAAGCCAACTTCCCCCAGAATTGCTCTAGCATGTATAATATAAACGCTAACCCAACCTTCTTTAGATTTAGCCTAGCGTGTATATCAAGCCAAAATCTCCAGATTTTTGGCCTAGCGTATATAATACACACACTAAGCCCATTTTGGGCCTGACGGCCCGAATTTGAGGCCTTCCCTCACTTCCCTCGAGTCCCTCGCTTAGCGGTCCAGTACCTATGATAGATCCCACACGTTCCAACACCTAATACGCCCACCGGTCAAAAGGGGTCACCCTCTTATTGACTATTTCCGAGGGATCGGGTTGTCACGTGGATTCCCGTGCCTTCACATAGATCGAAGGATTTCCCTTTTGATTCTTCCGAAGCACGTTTGGATCCCGCCGTGGGAAATATTTGGGGTGTGAACGCCGCCCAAAATGGGAATTCCAAGGCACTAGAACTCATCTTAGAGAGGTTCATTTTTATCCAAAAATCAAATCAAAGAAAAAAAAAATCATCAAAAGTCCAAAACCAAATATAGAACTTGTGGTGTCAGCACAACGAAATCACCCTGCCCTCCGTCATCCCGAAGAGGGAGGAGAAGAAAATTATACAGACCCCATCCGAGGCATCCGTATCCAACCCACGCCAAGCCATGTCGTGGGCGGTTGATCCGGCTTATGCCAATCCCGATTCATCCCCGCCATGCTCCCCAACCCATTCACATTCAGAGGAAATATTCACCTCCATTCCACTCACCCAACCACCAATTACCGTCATCGAACCCTTCGGTGCACCCATTTTTCCTTCCGCACCCATCCAAAATTCTCCTATGTTTCCATCCACATTCACCACACATACACCCCATCTTTCACCCCATCCCCCCTCAAATCCCAATAACCCTAATTTCCCCCCATCCACATCCACCGCCACTCAAAATACATCCCATTGTTCCCCCATGACAAACCCACTTACATCTCACTTCCCTACATCCACCCCAAGCACACACATGCCCGATCCATCCACCATGCCCAATTTTCCCCATACCATGCTCAATTTCCCATCTTCCCAACACGTACCCAATTTTCCTACATCTACCCATACCAGGCCCAATCCACCACATATCCCCTCGTCTATCAGGGTCATGCCCAATTTTTCCTAGGCACCCACCCAATCCATACCCCATATTCCCCCTCCATCGGATGCATCCTTTACGCCCACCCCCTCACCCAATCCAACGACCATGATGGACGAGATGGTCAGGGCCTATACCAACCGGAAGGCTTCTCTAAGCAGCCTCCCCCATCCAACCCACACACCTCTAAACTCATCCCATGCCCTCCAAAGTCTTTATGCCTCCTTTCCCCAAGACTCCACTCAACCCCCCATCATCCATACCATCCAAGGGCCCCATCAACCATGGGATCATTAGAGTGGGCCTCAAAGCCCAATGCCCCAAGCCCACCAAGGCCCAATGGCCTAAGCCCACCAAGGCCCAATGGTCCAAACCCACCAAGGCCCAATGGTCCAAACCCACCAAGGCCCAATGGCCCAAACCCACCAAGGCCCAATGTCCCAAGACCACCAAGGCCCCATGGTCCAAACCCACCAAGGCTCGATAGCCCAAATCCAAGCCCCCCAGGGTCTCGTCCCCCAAGCCCATCAAGGCCCTCACCCGGTAGCCCCATTCTCCCATCCTCCCTCATTCCCCCAATATCCCACATACACCCAACATGCCCCCATTCCACCCCAGATGATGCTCCCACATAAGCCAGTCTCCAAACATAGCATGGGCCTCACTCACCCACAACCCTCACACCCAGTTCAACATAGGAATCCATCCCATGACATCAGCCACCCTCACCAGCATACCTATCAAACTCATCCCCAAGGATTACCCCATATTCAATGGTCTCACGAAGTACCCGTCCTACCAACACAGAATCAACAGGATAATCTCACCCTTCCTCCTCCATACGTAGACCCACAGTATGAGGAAGACAAGATCAGGAACAGTGGGGCATATCAAGGGGCATTCACCAGCTGCAATCCCCCACAGCCCATAATCACTAACCCATCGGCAGCCCAGAGTGAATGGAGGCCGCCCACCGAGAGGAAGGTCCCACCGTCTAAAGAGTCAGAGTTGTTGAAAGAATAAATGGACAAGATCCAAAAGCAGCTAATGAAGATGGGTGGAGCTAAAATTCATGCCACGAACTTATTCGACATATGCCTATTTTTAGAGGTCCCCTTACCCCCAAAATTCAAAGTGCCAATCTTTGACAAATACAACAGCACAAGTAATCCCATTACACACCTCAAATCCTACTGTAGGGACATGTGTCAATACGGGGGGATGAGTGTTTACTCATAAAGGTATTTCAGAAGAGCCTCACAAGCCCAACATTCAGGTGGTTCACTTCCTTAGAACCTTTTATGATCAAAACGTGGAAAGATCTGACCCATTTGTTTCAAGAGCAATATGTCTATAACATAGGCATTGAACCTCGCAAGTCAGATCTAGCTCGCCTAAGATAGAAACCCGATGAGACGTTTAGCGACTACCTTGGACGGTGGAGAGCATTGGCAGCTCAGGTCAAGAACAGAATACTCGAAGATGAGCAGATCGAGATGATCTCAAAAAGTACCCTACCGGTCATCTCGGACTTTCTAGTATACCAACAGCAATCCAGCTTTGCTGATTTGGTGAGGAATGCCAATCATTACAAAGATACGATTAGAGAATGGCGTTTGAGCAAGAATGTGTCTGGTGGGGCCAGTGGGATTCAAAGGTTCACTAAACAGAGGAATGATAGAAGAACTAGGGCAAATGTGCAAATTGTCATAAATAAGCGACCCAATACCAACATAACCCCATTCCAATATAAAGCCACACAACCAGCTCCAGCCAAAAGCGAGCCGATACGAAGAACCAGAAATGGGTAAGGGGCGCAGATGACCCAGAACAGAGAAGGGCTCGTCTTGATCGGGTTTTCACTCCTTTAGAATAGTCTTTGAACATCTTATTGCCCTTGCTAATTGGGAAAGGATTGGTCACTGCACTCAAGCCACGGCCCCTACCAAATCCTATTCGAAGGAATTACGACCTAAATACCTATTGTAATTTCCATCAAGGACCAGGCCACCCAACCGATCGCAGCTTCCCTTTAATAGAGGCCGGCAAGATCATTCCTCCAACACTTCCCCAGGCCAACCAGCATGCCAACATACATCAAGTGTCGTTACCACCACATCCACCTGGTGGAGCGAGCCCAAGGCAAACCGTCAGCATGATAGAGGAGGAGAACGAGGAGTTTGACCTGTCAGATTACATCCGCACCCGAGAAGATTTTGTAACACCAAGATAAAGAGACCATGAGAATGGAAGTATTAGGGTGATCGAGCCCTTGAATTTGGCTGATTACTTTCCCCATCCCACACCACTAGCAGAACCATTAGATTTAACGGTGTATTTTCCATCACCAGCTCCCTTCACTTATGTCCAAATCAATTCCTATCAACCATACGCAACAGCTCCTACCAATTACCCCAGGGCCAATTTTGCCCGCCCCCCATCCCCTACCAACACCAGTTGATTACCAATGGCCTCCCCCAATCACACCACCCCCAATACAGCCACTTGCAATCCCCACTAAATGCACATGGCTCATTTTGCTACTCCCTCGACCTATCCAACAGAGGTTAACTAAGTATTATCCACTCAGCCCAATCCACCAACCAAAATCCTGGGGCTAACCTACGACCCCCATCAGGTCCTGCTCAACTATGAACAGACATATATCAATGCCGATAATAGTAAAGAGGAAGCAGTGGATTTCATCACCCGATCGAGAAAAATCTCAAGGCAATTAGAAGTTCCGACACCGGCCCGGCCAGAAGAGAAGAAGGAACCTACGGCTGTAAACCCCTTTGAGAAGATGAGCCAAGAACATATACTTGAAACGCAATTGAAAAGAATGCTCGCACACATCACAGTTTGGGACCTGTTAATGACGTCCCCACTCCATTTCCAAGCTTTGATGGGAGCGTTAAAAGATGTACATGTGTCAATTCAAGTGAGCCCTAATGAAGTGGGATAGATAATTGGGCAGATGCTGGCTCCCAATGCCATCTCTTTTTCAAATGCTGACCTATCAAAGGAAGGAAATAATCATTCCAAACACCTCAACATCACTGTAGAAGCCAAAAATTTGGTGATCCGTTGGTATTAACAGACAATGGATCAGCTTTGAATGTATGCCCTCTGAGAACTGCAACCAAGATAGGGGTGGATCCCTCCGCTTTCAGGCAAGCAAGAACAAGTGCCAGAGGATTTGATAATACAAGAAGAGAAATAATTAGAGAAGTCGATCTTGAGCTCATAATTGGGCCAATGACCTTTTCCATACCATTTCAGATAATGGACATCAAATCCACATTCAATCTACTTTTAGGGTGCCCATAGTTACACTAGGTAGGGGCAATACCTTCAACTTTGCACCAGAAGCTTAGGTTCGTATCTGAACAAAAGATCGTCACCATTATGGGTGAGGGATAGGATGAGAGAGAGGAAGCTACCCACAACATTGATAAACACAAAGTATTGGATGTGCTGCACACGATCAAAGACACAGACCTCCATAGCTTTGAGAATGATGTATCGATAGTAATCCCTGAGCCCCTCAAGAGGATTACTATAAAGATTGATGGAGGAATGGTCACAGCCATAGCCATGCTCTAGAAATGGTGCTATCAGAAAGGAAAGGGACTGGAATCCCAATTGTAAGGCAGAAAGGAGCTAGTTAGGGCTAAGGGCGGGCAACATGTCAGATTTGGGTTAGGTTACTGGCCCATCGATGAAGAAGTCAAAGAAGCTAAGGAAAAGGCTCGAACCATTGCTATAACAAAAGCCAAGGAGCTAGTTCATTATTGTTTTTGTTTCTTTTTTATGCATTTTTCTTTGTTTTATTTTGTTTTTGCTTTTCTGAAATGCCACCATTTTCTCAGTTACCATACTGTCAGAATTTGAGGTACTTCTTTCTTCACCTAATGTTGACCATAGCTAGTCCATCTTCAACTCTTGTTCCTTTACCTTCTGAATTCTGAGAGTGAGGGTAAGGTTAAATTGGATACATAGGTTCAGGTGTAAGTACTCAGGTGTATTTTTGAAGAAATTTGGATTTAAAGCTCAAAGGGGGTATGGACAAGGGCAGTTGCTTTAAGGTTTGTCTGTTTAGGCTCAAACTGTCCAAGAGAAGGCCTTGATCCTTTCCTAAGTCTCATGAGTGCTGTCAATTGTTTCAACTTGGAGTTTCCTAACTTCTAGTGGGCACAGTGACTCAGCCAGTCCTTAGAGCTAGAAGAAATTGCCTTAGTTACTCCTCAAAGAAGAAAATTTTGTATAGGCCCAAATCTCACTGGTTATGGTCTTGCTTTGAATTCTTAAGTATGACCTTACCTTTTTCTCTCTCTAGTGATTCACTAAGTGCTGATATAAGTGAATTTCCTTGGTGATCTCATCATGGAAATGTGAAATTTTAAAAGTTTATACTGTCCAAAGTTTGGAAAATTTTAAATTTCATTATTGTTCTGATTCTTTAGTGAACATGGTTCCATTTCCATCTTACTCACAAGGTTCTGCTGCACTTAGGTTAACTATTCCATTGGCAGGATCTGCCTGCCACATCCCCAAACCTATGAGGAGCGGTGTCCTCACTGGTTCAAAGGTGGGTGTGCAGCAAATTTATTAAGGGCATAATAAAAGGACATAACATGGAACAAACAGATAAGGGACAAGGGAAAATAGGAATGACAAAAGGAGAAGATCTCTTATACAAGAGAAAGGTACAAAATGAAAGACAAAAGGAGAAAAAGAAAATGCAGAAATAATAAAAATCCTAGGTACAAGCTAATCGGAGCCTGAATTAAAACCGGTCCCCACCCATCTTCTTGGCATGCTCTTGAAGGAGAGCCTCTTCCTCTTTCTTCTTTCGTGCCCGCTCTTCCTTCCGTTGGGCATCAGTTTTGGGCAAGGTTGGTGCCCTGACCCTCATTTTTCGGGTCTTTGGTTCAGGGGGGACCACTGAAGATTTGTCTTTGGTTTGCTCAGGTGATTTGATAGGACCTTTTCCTTTAGGACTCTTCCCTTTGGGGCCCTTCCCTTTAGAGGTTGGCCCTTGCTGAGGCTGAGGGGGAATAAGAGGAGATTTAGCTTTTTCTGGTTCAGGAGGGACAAGCGGGCTCTTACCTTTATCTTTCAGTGGTGGGGCCTCCTCAAACTGGGTAGATTGTTCTTTTCCAATTTTGATAGAGGCAGCTGCGTGAGTAGTCCTCTTAGCTGTAACTTTCCTTCTCTGAGGATAAGTTTGCTCAGCAGGGTCAGAAGGAGGAGCAACAGGAGATTTAGCACTTGGATGCACAGGTGGGGCAGAGTTAGAATCTGAATCAGAGGGAAAGAGAAAAGTGGGGTCCAATCCAAGGGCTGTAGTAGCCTGTCTGCGTTCATCTTTTGAAAGCAATCGACCATGGGGGTCATCCTGAGCAGAAGCTCTGGTGGCCTTTGGGGGTGGGGATGGTGGTGCAGACTTTTTTCCTTTTTGGGCAGTAGTGGCTCTTTTGGAGGGAGAAGGTTTCTTGGGAGGAGCCCGTTTTCTCCTGGGTGCAGGAGATTTGGCAGGGGGAGGCACTAGAGCAGGAGGTGGTGGAGGTTTTTGAGTAGGAGGTGGAGGAGGGGGAGGAGATGTAGATTCTGGTGAGTGATGTGGGGAAGGAAGTGGGGAATCTGGGAGAGGGATATCATGGGTTGGCATGGTGTCAAGCAAGGTAGTCATGAAGGCCTGATATCCGGAAGTAGTGGCGAGGTTAAAGTCAAGGTCTGGGAGTGGAGGTGAAGTAGGGATGGCTGGGATGGTGGCTGGATCAATGTGTGGGGTTTCTGTGGGAATGATAGGGGTAGTTAGTGTAGGTAAGGATATGGCAGGGGTGGTGTGAGAGGTTTTCTTTTTAATATAGGTGATTAGGGGAGGGATGTCAGGGTTCAGTTCGGATGATGGGGGAATTGGGGATGTGTACTGAGGTTATGTAGGTGAAGGTAAAGGGCTGTCATGTGGGTCAACACTTTCCTCCCAAGAACGAATCACAGGGAAATCTGGAGTGGGTATGGAAAAGAGAGATAAAAGAGGAAAAGGGAAAGATGGAATAGGCAAAGAAACTGATGGATGGGCGGGTGTGGTGGATGGAGGTCTTGCTGCAGAATCAGTAGCGACAGGAGCTTGCACTACCTTCTTGGGAGCAGGAGCTTTAGCCACCTTTTTGGGAGCAGGGGTGGCCTGTGCAACAGCAGTCCCCTCTCCTTTCTCAGAAGCAATTTGAGCCTTCTTTTTCTTATTGGGATCCATCAGACTCCTGTTGATCCCCCATTGTCTCTTTGCGAAAGTAGTAGGGGGAAGGTCAATAGTTAACTCCCCTACTGGTATCTTGTATCCTCCCCTCAAGAGTAGTCTTGTGATTAGCTTTGCATAGGGGAGAGTGTGGAGCTTCTTTTTGTGCCCTAGCTTCACCATAATATCCTTCATGGCCTCAAACATCAACCTGGCAGCGTGGAAACCGTGGCCCAGAGAAAAGGAATAAACATCATCAGCAATTGGGGTCCTCCTCTCCTGCTGACGGCCGGCACAATAAATGTTCTTCCACAGAACTGATCAATGAATAGAAGTTTAGGGTCCAGGTCTCTTCTCCTGATGGAATCCCCGGTGGCCTTCAATCCTCTGGTTAGGGCTTGTGCAATTGTATCAATGGGGGCACACACAGGGGGGCCATATCCACAGTTGGGGTCAAAGATAGCAGGGATGCCCATCACTTCAGCAATCAGCTCAAGACTGAGTAACATTTCAAAATTGTCAACTAACACAAGGAGGCCTGGCTGCCCACGGTGGTCTGGTCTAGCCCTAATGTGCTAGTAAAAGAGTTGCACTAGTCTAGGGTAGGCTAGTGCAGGGATAGCTTGCAGCAGGGGGGCCAAACCAGCTTTGCGCAGGAACTCAATGGCAGGGGCTGTGAGGTTACATCTTAAAGAAAGATGGTTCCAAGGGAAGGGGAGTCAGGAGCTCAGAGGGTGTAGAGTAATCAGGTGTTAGTTCGACCCCTTTCTGAACCACTTCTTTCCCTTTTTGCGACGCCGTTGAGGACTTGGCCTTCTTAGGAGTGGGCTCCACGAGAGCCTTATCCCTTGCTCTTTTCACAGGTGCGCTCTTAGGGGCTATGGAACTTCTCCTCTGTGAATGTGTAGTTTGAAAAATAAAAAGCAAAGGTTAAGAGCTGAGTCTTACCCTAAAACTTAGGGTTCTGTTCAATCGGATGCACGAAAGACTGCGAGAGCTCCAATCAGAGGGCAACTGGTGGAGGAGGCTTTAGGAGCAAATCCCCAGAATTTGAAGGTGAATGATGGACTGTAGAAAGGATGCTGGAGGAGAGAGATTAATGGGAGTCAGAGCTAGGGTTTCACTGGCTAGAGAAGAAAGAGAAAACAAAAAAGAAAGCAGCGCGAGGTTGGATTATAATTATATAAATCGCGGGGCTCGACGCGCTTTGAAAATATCAGCTCGCTGGATAGAAATGAGTGGGTCGCGAGATTGGACTTTCATTTGGATTGCGCGAGAGAGTCTACACAATTGTATTGAATCTCGTGACAGCTTAGTAGGCTAACATCTTATGAACTGCGAGAGAAGAAACCACGCCTATTTTTCAGAACCTCGCGACAGCTAAAACAGTGATAAGGATCACACACCCATTAGTCTGTCATTTTCCTTTGTTTTGTGGGTGGATTCTCTCATATTCTCTGTTTCAGAGACACCCACGGTCATTCTAAAAGGGATTCCCTCAGGCGTTCCCAACATTTAAGCATGTAAGTACTCCAAAAGCATTTAATCAAAACATCATATTCAAACAACATTCTTATTATCAAAATAGTACAATCATCATTCATTTACTCAAAATCATCAATTCAAAGGGAATAAGAACCAAAGCAGGCAGAATAATTCTCAGGTCATGTACATTCAGACTCCGATGAGATCACTAGAAATTCCTATAAACAGAAAAAAAAACGAACCATACTAAAATACATAACATACACAATGCACAATTCTATGAATCAAGTCAATGAAAGATCCCCTTGCCCCTCAAGGTTTAAGGATCCTTCACCAATCAAAAATTGGCCCTTGGGATTAACCACTGGTTGACTAGGCAACCTTCCCTCCTCTCTTTTAGCGAAGGCATTCGCTAGCTGGCCAATCTGCTCTTTCATCTTCTTTATGCTCTGACCATGAGAACTCACAGTCTGAGCCACGGACCCCAGGTTTTGCAGTGAGGTCAAGACCTGGTCCTCGAAAGAAGTATTTCTGGGTTGAGATGGGGGTAGGACCAATTGATTTTGTTGCTGATGGGGCTACTGCTGGTGTTGGAAATTAGACCTAGGGGCATATCCTTGGTTGAACTGCTGTTGTGGCCTTTGAGGTAAAGCCAACATCTGCTGTGGCTGCATATAAATTGTCTTACCTCCACCTCAGATTTGGGTGGTCTCTCCATTGGTAACCAGCATTTTGGTGTTGGTATCCATATGGCTGTCTGTTGTAGCCACCAGATTGTTGCTGGCCAAAAGATTGCGTAGCAGCAGCATGTTCCAATATCAATTCAGGATATTGCCCTGCAGATGGACATTCCTCTACTGTGTGCTATGGGGACTGGCATATCAGACATGCCTCCACCACTTGAGCAGCCCTTCTGGGATGCATCACAGTTAGTAATTTGTCAAACTTCAAAGAGAGGTTTGCCATCTGCAGCTGCAAGTCATTGTTCCCAGACACCTCATAAACTTTTCCTCTTGACGATGCAACAGCCTCCACTTTTGACACAGACTCCTGACTAGTTCTTGCCAAGGATAGCTTTTGAAAAGCATTTTCACTGATTACTTCAAACAATTCCCATGCCTCATCAGCAGTCTTGTGCATGTAGGTTCTACCATAAGAAGCATCAGCCATATCTCTATTTTTCTCATCAATCCCATTGTAGAAGCTTTGTACAAGCTGCCAGTCTGGGATCTTGTGGTGGGGGCATTGTTTGAGCACTTCCTTAAACCTATCCCAGGCTTGATTAAAATTCTCAGTTGGGGATTGGGCAAAAGCAAGAATTTCCTTCCTCAACTGGCTCGTTTTGGTCTCAGGGAAGAATTTTGTCAGAAACTTGGTCTATAGGTCTTTCCAAGATGCAATGTTATTGTTGGGAAGAGTGGCCAACCAGGTAGTAGCCCTATCCTTCAGAGAGAAGGGAAAGAGCCTGAGCCTAGTAGCCTCAGGTCCCAAACCAGCGATATTGAATGTGGCGCACAAGGCCAAAAATTAGTCAATATGCTTGTAAGGGTCCTCCTTGCTAAGCCCATGGAAAGAGGGCAGCATCTGGATGATAGAGGTTTTAATTTCATAATTCCCCTGAACATCAGGGAATTGAATGCTAAATGGAGAGTTATAGTCATCCAGAGCATTCAACTCCTTGAGAGTTCTGGGTTGTTCTTCACTCATGAGTGCTGTCTCAGATTCAATTGGGGGCTCTACTGTGGTGTGTCTGTTTCTTCTAAGTCTTCTACCCCTTTCTAGCTCAGGGTTGAAAGGCTCTAAAGTAGGACTAAGAGATCTCCTACCTAGCATCCAAACACACCACCAACAGGGACAACTCCTTGCAGGCACATTGTACTTGACTCAAAGAATTTATCTAACAAATTTACAGCTATTTTAAGAAAACATAAATTTATAACTATCCTAAATACTGCTATGGAAATTGTAAGAGAAATAGACAGAGTTTTAAAGGTTAGAGAATTTGCAAACAGAGGTAGCTACTCTCTAAATGCAGTCCACTGTCCTCCTCTGTTGCTGTCCAGATCTGCAAAAAAGATTCAAAATTACATCAGCAGTATCAATTATTCAGAGCTACAAAGAATACTAAAAATTTAAAAACTAAGGGTCTACTAATAGATCATCTTTCCCTGGCAACTGCGCCAAAAACTTGTTGCGATTTTCAGATGTGCTTACTTTATTTGTTGGTGGTAAAAGAAATTTAAAATCAAAGTAAAATAGGAGATGGAATTAGCACAACTGAGAAATCCTAGACCTGCAAGATACAAGGTCCATTTGTAGCAAGTTTTGATAAGTAAGAGTTTGTCCCACAGGGAAAGGTGATCTACAGCTCCAAGGGAGCCATCTCTAGTAGTCCCTCTAGATCTGACCACAGATCTGACAGTCTTAAAAGGAGGGGAGTTTAGGGTCCCTTATTCTAAGTATCCTAAGGTAGCCTAATGAACAAACTATAGAAAAGGGTTGAGAAGATGGATGGAGTGAGGGAAAATAAATATAAAAGGGTGAGAAGTATGCTATTGGGTTCAATGGCTACATTATCACCAAAGAGGTGAGAAGGGTGAGAAGTATGCTGGAATTTATGACTCAAATCCAGATCTGCTGGTGTAGAAATCCTGTCCAATGGCTACATTATCACCAAAGAGGAGAAAGAATTCAACTCATCCCTGTGCCATGATCCAATCCCTTAAGGTTATAACCTGTCCACTTAAATGGTCACAGACTATCCCATAGGGGAACCACAATCCAGAGATGGGTCAAAACAAGTTAATCATTGTAGGCACTACTTCATCCAGGCTACAAGCTCAGGAATCCATAGGGAACCTCAACCTCTAAAGCTCTATGTGTGGGGCTAAGGCTGTAAAGGACCATGATAGCCCAGACACATAGAAACAGCAAGAGATTGAGTACCACCTTAGATCTAGCTGTCCATTGCTTGAGTGGGACTACAATGGTCCAGTCACAAGCCTACAATCTCCATACCCAGATCAGATCTGCCATCTGATGGCGGGTCTATACTAATATAGGGGAGTCTGCCTCTGTACATTCGCCTACCACGCTACAAGCTCAGGCTCGGAGAAGAAGGATCCATTTTGGATCGGCATATTAGATTCACCCTAAGACTATAACCTGTCCACTTAAATGGTCACAGACTATCCCAGAGGCTATCCTCCTCACGGAGCCCAAAATAAAACAAGAATATTGCTATCACCACCATGGTCACAAAGCTACCAGCTCAGGCTTCCATGGGGATTTCAGATCTAGTGGGTCCTGTAGTGGGGCTAAGGCAGTATAGGACCATGATAGCCCAGACACACAGGTCACTTGGATCTGAATGGGACCATAGAATCGGTCCTCCATTGCTTTGAATCACAGCCAAAGCAATGGTAGATCACAAGGCAGCAGCCTTGCACAGAGCAACTCACAAACACATGAATCCCATAAAAGTGCAACACCCAACCACAAAATCTATTAATCTAAACTTAATAAACATACAAAGGCATGGCCAGCAAATGCTGGGCCATGGAGAGAAGAAAAAGGAAAAGAAAAATTGCTTACAGCTACAAAAAAACATGACTGCAATGCTAAAAACAAAATAGAGCAAAAACTGAACTCTTTCGGCCTCCTAAACCTAAACCAGGCCTAGGTTTATATAGCAGTGGGTGTGGCGGCACATTAGGGTTAGGAAACCCTAATTTTAGTGATGCCACATGGCCTATTAATGATCCTTGGATGCCTCGAGGCCCGTGCAAAGAGATTTGAGCATGGGAGTGCGTGCCCTAATCGCTGGAAATCCCTAGAATGTCCTCTACAGAAAGATGGAAGTTGGAGTTCAGAGCTTCGCCAGGTTGCAGTCGATTCCCAAACTTGTCGCGTGGTAGCTCTGTTCTTCGCGTGGTTGAGTTTAACATTAGAACTTCAGACGTCACGGGGTTGCAGCTTCTTAATGCTTTGAGCAGTCACGAGGTAGATAGTTAAGCTCTCGCTGGATTGGGCTTCGCGCGGTTGGATAGTTACTTATGAAAAGCTCGAGAACTGCGCAAGCATTCCATTTCACTTCGCAGGGCTAACTCTGGCTTCGCGAGGCTTTTTTCTTCCTGAACTGCGCGACAGCTTCTTTTCTTGATAGATCTTCGCGAGGATCCTCACGATAGCTTTGAGGCTTTTCGAATATGGCGTGTTCTCTTGACATTTGCACCCATGACTCTGCGTGATGACGCGAAGAATCTCCTTAAGCTCTCTCTCGTCAGCGGTTCTGAGTGAGCTGAGCGAGGTTGATTTCAGGTCCTCTTGAACTATGCGAGACTGCGCGACCATTTACTGCTGAACTTCGCGAGAGCTGTGCAAGGTTGTGCTTCTGAAGCTCTTCTGTTACTCAACTACGCGAGCACTTGTGAAGTCTTGGGAAGGTTGCGAGGACTGCGCGAAACATAGTTTTCTGAATCCTTTAAAGCTTTGTGGAAGCTGCGCGAGGCTTGTCTCAGGTCTGGATTTATGGCTCATTCTTCTGAGGGACTTCTGGTGCCAATCATGGGCTCCTTAACAGGATTTATGGCCTTATTGCACTGCTGTTTATTATCTACAGAAAATACTTAACAAACCTTTATTAGATGGCTAAGGGCCTAATCAAAGGCTAAGTTAACGGGTGAAAAGTGGTACTTTTTAGGTCTTAACAGTGCCACGGGTAAAAACAGCGAGCTTGTGCCGACCAAGTGAAAACCTGAAAAGGCATATAGGGTAAAAATGCATACCCATGGACATAATGAAAACCTAAAAGGGCGCTACGGGTAAAAAAGAGGGAAGCAAAAGGCATGGTAAAAACTTATCTTGGGCGCTGTGATTAAAAAAGGTTAAAAAAAAAAAAGAGAAAGTCATCGGTTACTCCCTTGGTTACAATTTCGATTTATCTGGTCGCCAACTGGGCCGCTCATGTTAGCTCAAATCAGATCTTGATCAGGTGTATCTTTAGACCACACCGTCAAATGTGCAACCCGAGGTAAGGATAAAAGGTCGATTTAATCTAAAGGGATGGGCATTCCGACCTTGGTAAGAATTACTGAACCTCACTTAGGGTCGACCTCATAAATAGGTTTGGCGACGCTCAGAATGGGACTCACCTTGAGGCATCAAATAAATGAAGAAAGGAGAGAACCACATTTGCAAAAGATAATAAATTGTCCTTTCCCATTTTCAGGCCAACACTATGCACACCCACTCCGGGATGATTGGTTCGATGACCAACGAGACCACATTTACAAAAGATAATAAATTTTCCTTTCCCATTTTCAGGCCAGCACTGTGCACACCTCACTCCGGGATGATTAGTTTGATGACCGGAAAGACCACGTTTGTAAAAGATAATAAATTTTCCTTTCCCATTTTTCAGGCCGACATTGTGTGCACCACTTCCCAAAAGGATGATCGGCATAATACCTAGTTTGCCCCTTTTCAAAAAAAAAAGAGAGAAAGATAAAATTTATGTAAGATAATAAATTTCCCTTTTCCATTTACGTGTCTGTACTATACTTGCACCACATCTCAAAAAATAATCGGTGTGATGTCTAGCGTCCCTTTCTTTTTTACAAAAGTTGAAAAGACAAAAAACATAAAGAAAATATCTATACCAAAAAGATGTATCTGAACAGGGGTTTCATATGTCCCCTTCTATGGTTTTGATCTATGTAAAAAGAAGTCTGAGGGATGGAATCAACGACCCAACTCGCGCTTTAGGGCATGGAACTCTGCACGTAAATCATCCTCCTGAACATCCCGATCTGTCATTCAGTGGCAGTGAAGGCTCTTATATCATTTCTGGGAGACATCAGTAGCACCAAGAGCGTCACTCAAGGCTCCTCCCACACGAAGAACCTCACACTCAGCTACACAAGCTTGTGCTTTCACCACCTCTGCTCTAACCTTTTGTTTCTCTACTTGCTCATGCAGGACTCGCTTCTCATCTATCAGCAGCTCAATACGGGTTCAAAGCGTCGACTCCTTCTTTGGCCAAGGTCCCCCTGCATCACTACTCTCTGCCTAGTCCAGGCAACAGGCAGGAGGCCTCTCAGATAGTAGCCAAGCCTCATACTCTGGAGAAGACAAAATCAGATTCCCCTGCTCTTGATCGCACATGTGCGTCGACTGATGCTTTTCTCAGAGAGCGGCTATCCTATCCAAGTCCCCAGAGGATCCTCGAGAAAAAATCAAGTCACATAGGGGTGGTTTCATCGCACAGGGCACCTGCTAAGAACAACCAAGCCGGCGCAGCACCCAAAATGGGAAGTAGTAGGTTCTATTAGTCAAACCAAGAAGAGTGATGCCCTCGTAATCTCTAGATCGAACTACTGTAAAAGTCCTATCTAACCAGGGAAGCCTCCACACCAGTTCAGCCTCAGCCAACCAAAGCTTCAACTCTTGTATATTCCCCTGCGGCAACCTATGGCATCGACCCAAAAAGCAGCGAGCCGCCTCACCACGAACAACATAGAAGCGAGGCACAAGCCCCAAAATAGTGAAGTGCTCCCCACACTAGACTTGGAACAGGATAGGGCATCCCCGGAGGTACTCAACTTTGCCCAAAGAAAAGGCATCAAGGCAGCGGTAAATTTCTGCCAAAACCATTTGTATTATGGAGTTCCGCCAGGACATCACAAAATGCAAGTGAGAAACTCTCTCCCCCAGTGTAGAAAAGGACCTCCGAGAGAAGACAGAGAGCAAAAGACTTTACATTACAGATATTTCTAATCAATAATTTCTGCAAGCTTTCATCGCCAAAAAGTTCTCTCAGGAATTTCATCGAACACCTGGTGGGCCCACCAACGAGGCTTTTCTCATAATCAGCTTTCTTCAAACCCAAAGTCGTGTGGACGGCTTTAGCGTAACCTAGTTTTGGCACTACCCTAGCAAAGCTTCTATGCAACTTCAAACCTGGCAGGCTGGAGAGCTCCTCAAGAGTGGGAGTTAACTAGCGGTTCCCAAAATGAAAGACATGGGTATCCACTTCCCAAAAAGAAGCTGCCGCATAAATAAGATCCCAAAGCGGAGGGACTCCATGGAAGGATGAGAGATGGGCCCAAGCTGATCCAAATCCGCAAGCTCGCTCTCATTCAAGCTTTCAAGCCTTTTCGTTAGAAAATTGGGCCCCATACTTGAAGAGGGAAGTATAAAGGTCCCGGACCCCCAATGCGAGGTGGGGTCAGAAAGCGGAAAGCAGAAAATACAAGACCCAGTTAAAAAGAAAGAGAAAAGGTGTGTTCTCGGGCCTAAAAGGCCCCGCACTCCCCAGAAAGCACCTAGCATGTGTAGTACACCCGCTAGTGCAAAATTTCCCAGATTTTGCCTGGCATGTCTATTATTCACGCTAAGCCAAAAATCCCGAGGGCATGCTTAGCGTGTATAATATACATGCTAGGCCAATTACCTCCCAGAATTTCCTAGTGTATATATTACACATGGTAGGCCAGAAATGCCACCAAAAAGAGAGAGAGAGGGGGATTTAGGGAGATTATTTTTACCGGCCCTCTAGCCAGCCCACCTACACTTTCTACTATTTATTCAAATCACTCTAGATCACGTGCTGGAATACAAAAAATTGATATTTAAATTCTATATGGTTTTTCATTCAGGAACCATCCGCATAGACATACAAGGTTTGGCCAGTATTAAACCAAATGCATGGCCCAAAGGCCATTTTTTCAAAAAAAAAAAAACCTGAGTCCGCCCTGCAGATAATCAAGTATGTCACGGCCAAAAGGAAGAGATAGAGCAGCCAATAGAAAGGGAAAGCACTAACATTCATTCTAAAGAAAACCATCTGAAGTGTATTCTCATATCATCCATTACATCTTCTCAAGAAATAAAAAGAAAAATATCCTAAAAGTCTCAAATATTCATCAGAACTAGAAAAACGTTGATTCTAATCAGTGCCTTTGGCCTTCTTATGCCGGCGCGAGGTACTTTGATATGTCCTAATGTCCCCCACTCTTGACCATGCCTGAGAAAGCCTGCCGAGCAACGAGCAAGACTCCTTCTCACGAGCACGCTACAGATCATACCGAAAAATCATCAGTTGAGGTCAGTTAAAAGGTAAAGGGCAGCAAAGCAATAATCAAAGTCAAGCGGTGTGACACTTACCACTTCCACATCTCGAAGGCCTGTGATGTGGTGATAGTACTCTGCTTGATTAATAGCTGACTCGTAATCCTACAATAAAGAAAGAAAAAGAGAAGTTAGTTGCAGGAGCCATAATACAAAAGCAAGCATTTCCTTGGAAAGGAAATATGATGGAAAGAAAACTCACCCTTGGGACCAGCACCGGAGGAGGGACCTGGATCGCCTCAGCAGATAGGCGGACCCGCTCAGTTACATTCACACATAAGTTTGAGAGGAAGGCATCGTCAAAGCGCCTGAAGCCCCCCTGAGTCTCTATAGTCGAACTCCCATAAATACCCTTACTAGAGGGGTCTGAGGGTCCAGCACCTGGAGCCTTGGCAGGGCCTGCCACTGCATCATCCTCATCAGAATCATCTCCCCCATCAAATTGTAGAAAGAAGCAAAGGCCCAGGCAGTTAGATCAAAATCAAATCAAAACTATCACGAACCTGCATAAAGGATGAGGAGGATTACCTAAGATTGTGGACTGCCAAAGGCTAGAAAGTTGGCACCAGGTACAAAGCGCGGAAGGATGGACCGGTAGGGAAGGGACTCATACCACGTCAGATTCCCTCCATGGTCAAAGATATCATCAACGGGGATCCTGTGGTGGAGGAGCCCAGTTGAGAGCTCCTCAATCATACCCTCAGGAGACATGACATCCCCGGGAGGACCCCACGGCATAGCAAAATAATCTCGGTACTAATGCACTACTCTCTCTCCCAAATAGTAGGCTCTGACCCAAACACCGTAGAAAAAGATAACCCGATGGTCCACGAATAGTCGAGACTAGCCCACGGCAACTCGATCCCAAAAGGGAGAACCAACATAAGGATCAAGGGTGATCTACTCAGATAAAGAGAGTCCTTTAGTAAAACAAACATCACCAAAAAAAATCTCTCTAAGAAAGAGAAAAGAGAAGTATCCATACCTGCTCTGGGATCATTAAATCAAATTGGGACCTCAGGCCTAACTCCAAATGCTTCATTCCCAGGTCTCTACGACGGCTCTTATGCCAACTACTCATAAGGGGATATGTGAACTCATATGAGAAAAGGAGGGGGCGGCCTGACTGAAAATGTAAGTATCCCCAGATCTGAAAGAAGGAGAAGACATGAAAGACAACATAGGCACAAAAAAATAAAAATAAATAATGCACTAAGAGGAGTAAAAGAGTCAGGGCTTACCTCTATCACGGGCCAAATATCGAGAACAGAACCCAAGTCCCCAAGTCCCCAACCGAAGCTCGAGCCAAGTTGGGCATCATTATGGTGTACCTAGCACCGCCCCAATCATACAGATGCACATGATCCCAATTTCCCATAAGGCTGAGTAGGGATAATGAGACCTGACCACCACTAGCATTGGCAAAAAGAGTCTTGCCTAGGAGAAAGAGGAGTGAGATACGAGCCAACATCAATGCACTTTCAGGCTTAATAACGACATCCATGTCTGGCTGGTTTTGATCCACAATTCATTCTCTTCAAACAGATCGGCCAACCAGGATAACTTGACCTCGGAGCCGTTCATATCCTGAGAGGAGGGGTAATCCCCGATCAACTAAACCACCTAATCCCGAACTAGTATGCAAAGACCAGCCACCGGTATACTCCCCATCCCGATCCCTGTGATCATCAACCAATCAACTGGGGTGATGGTCATCTCAACCATTAACATATGGAAGGTCATAGTCTCGGGTCAAAATCGTTCTACCAAGGCCTTCACATAGGCCGAATTTCCCCTCATGGCAGGGCATGAAAGAAAGTCCCCGAAGCCAGCCTGGGCTAAGAGGAACCTCACAACCAGAGGGAGGAAGATATAAAGACGTTGGAGGTCGTGCCAACCTTTGCGAAACATGATCGAGGGCAAAGACAGCTGCAAAATGAAGG
Source organism: Chloranthus sessilifolius (assembly GCA_021018995.1). Classification (NCBI taxonomy): domain Eukaryota; kingdom Viridiplantae; phylum Streptophyta; class Magnoliopsida; order Chloranthales; family Chloranthaceae; genus Chloranthus; species Chloranthus sessilifolius. The sequence continues at coordinate 72,922,854 of CM037598.1, read as the reverse complement.
AGGTGTCAGGTCTTGGAACAAAGAAAGCTCGCACAAAGGGAACCAAAAAAAGATTATTTCTTACTTGACCGACGATCCCAAAATTAGAAATGTGGGTGTACTGTTGGTGGAGTAACCCATTGCGGGCTGCCCTCACCCTGCATCTCGTACCAGATCCGAGAAGAACGCTACACTGGAATAAGTTGCTCCCCCCGGGTACCATAGATCACGTCAGGACCACCCTCATTACCCTGCTCCTCTTCACTCGACATCCTCAAAAGAGCACAAGCTGCGAATGTTAGGAGAATATCAGTAAGGGGAAACCAATTGCAACAGGCCTAAAGAAGGTAAGTATGCCCCCTTTTATTCATCATCAATCATGATCATCATCATTTCGATAACAACATCAAGAGGGGCAATCCTAGAGTGGTCCCCCCACATTTGAAAAAAAAAACAATAATATATATATATATATATATATATATATATATATATATATATTAGTTTTCAAAAATCCATGTGTGGATATAAAAAATTCATCACAGAAAATCATTTTTAGATACAAAAGGCCCTAGTCACACCAGCAAATAGTCCAAGAAAATCCAAAAAAAAAAGAAGAAGAAAGAAAAAAAGAGGGGAAAAAAAAGAAGAGTAGGGAACCATTCCATCAAGTTTTCCACGCAAATCAATGCCGATGCACAGAAAATCAATCAAACGGATCATAAACGATCATACTTATAGAAAAAATATCTATTTATCATCTAAAAATGCAAGAATCCTAACCACATTGAAAATAATGCAAGACAAATCAAAAGAAATAGGGTTAAGAGATGATTATTTGGAAAAAGAAAATAAACCCTTGATCTGGAGTAGAATGTGCATTTGATCGGCGAGAGTAGACGCCGGTGCAATGTCGGGGTTCAAATCGATTCAATTAAACCCTAGGAGGAGGTCCCGGTTCAGTTTAGAAAGAGGGGGAAGAAAATATTTTGAAAAATGCCCTGTTTTGCTCGGGCCCGACATGATTTAAAACCCTTGTTTGGTCTAGCGTGAATAATATACACGCTAGGTTTGTTTTTGCCAGATTTGGCCTAGCGTGTATAATATACACGCTAGGTATAAACCTGTCAGATTTGGCCTGGCGTGTATATTACACATGGTAAGCTTATTCTCCCCTAGGGCACAAGAAGGTGCACACGCCCCAAGGAGCGCATCAATCTCCATTTGACCTGCTGGGGAAGCTGTGCTAAAATACATGATTTGGGATCAATAAAAATCCCGATCAAATAAAAAATAAATATAAAAATCAATAAAAATTCAATGGAACGATTTCTATTTATGAACGGTCGCCTTTCTTTTTCAATCGCTTCTGCTTCTTGAACGTCTCTTACAATTTCTTATTCTCTTCTTCAGCAACAGCGCTCAGTCGCCTTTTATGATTTCCTAGCTTTTAACATATGGCAAATCATTTTTTTCTTTCAATCGTCTTTCTTATTATTTTTTGAATTCACTTTAACAAATATTAATACTTTGACTTTATTTTGCTATTTATTTTTAATATCTGCATATCATTAACTTATTAATAGCAAACTGGGGTCTAGCATCACTAAGTTAAGGGTGATAAAATGATAAATTATATGACTAATCACACCCTCAAACTTAAGCTTTGCTAGTCCCTAGTAAACAAGGAAAAATAAAATATCTTAAACTAAGAATTTAAATGCCACTTTCGTAGGGAGCACGATTGCATTTAGCAGATGCAACAAGCTTTTAAATCCCTAGGTGATCCCTAGTGGAGGAGTTGTAGTCTCCTGAAGGTTTTCAGCGAAGTTACCTACATTTCAAAATATTTTTGGACTTTTCAGTTTTTCAAAACAAAACAAAAAATTAAAAATCTACTCTAATTTTATACACTAGCTAAATTAATCATCATATGATTATTATGATTTTCAAAAATTAGATTCCATTAACCACCACTTTCCATCCTAACAGTTATCCTTGATCAGAACTCAACAATTTCAATTTAGTATAGCATGGAGTGTGCGTACCACTGAAAAGTTTATTCATCATAAACATTTTTAAATTGCAGATTTAGAAAATATTTTCATTCAAATTCTCACCATTGGCATACTCTAAAAAGAATATCAAAATTTTTTATTTCTTTCAATATGATATAAATGATAAATTCAAAGGACAATTGACTAAAGATAAATCTCATGTAATGAATAATCAATTTTGTTCATATGACTTCTTGTTCATTCATAATATCTATTGCATATATCTCTACTAGACTCATGCTTTTGCAAATCATAAATCAAATAGGTCTTTCCTTTAGCTTGTAATGAGGCTTTGGATTTTAAAAGGTTTCAAAGAAAGGTAGATAGGATTCAAATATTTCTAAGAATTTAGCTCTTCTTTCTCCTATCTTTTCTTCTTTTTTCTTTATTTCAGCATCAGTATCCAAAAAGTTGGATAACTTCTTCCCATTTACTAATTCTTTTATAGATTCCATTTTCTTGATTGAGAATCGTCTTTTACGATTTTTCATTTCTTTTCTCATTTTCTTCAAAATAATTTCTTCTCAGTTGTACCCTTTTTCGGCCGGTCCCTTATCTATTAACTTTTACTCCTTTCACTCCCTCTTCTTCCCACCTTTTACATTCTAAACTCTCTGAAAATATAGGGAAGGTTGAAAGCATTGGGTAGTACATATGGTTAAGGGTTTATAAAATTTTGGTACAAAGAAATTTAAGTTAGGCTTCTAATATGGGTTCAAAGGATAAATATTTTCTAAGATTTTAGCCTTTTGGCTCTGGTTAAATAAAAGATGGCCTTTAATTATTTTTACGATTTACTAGCATGGATGTCATATTATTTTGATACATTTAATAGACAGTTTTAAAAGAAACAGATTATCATAATTACAGAATATTTTAATTCAATTTCTTTTAAAATATGAGATTTCGTTTAAAACAGTCAAGAAGTTCAAGAAAATTTTAATTTTAATAGAAGCAGTCTCTCTCTTAGAATAGAAGAGGAAAAGTTAGTCTCTAAAGCTCACTGATTATATAATTTTGAAACTATAGTCTAAATATTACAGTTCAGATCAATCTATTGTTTCAAACATTCAATCTGATACAATGTTCAAAGAGCTAAAACATGAATTTCAACTGTTCTATTTTCTGATTGTTGAACTTCTACTATAATGAATCGTTGGGTTATTTGAAATCATATTTTTTTCTATCATATTCACATGTGATGTTTAAATAATCAAAAATTCTAAACTAAAAACTTCTAAAAATTAAAACAGAAAGAAATATTTCTTCTATAAAAAAAAAATGCTAAAAGTAATGCAAAAATAAAGTGTTATTTTTAAAATTAAACTAATATATACAAAAGTTGTATATCCCCCCAAACTTAAACTGGACAATGACCTCATTGGCACACAAAATAGGGGATATAGTCAAAATTTAAATTTTAAAAAAAAAATTCATACCTGTGAGGCTTGTGATGTTCTGAAAATTTTACTCACTTGGCAAAGATGGGTATGGCACAAGGGATATGGGTGGAGCTAGTACTGGTTGGGCAATTGGTGAAGAAATAATGTTTGTATCGTCCTCTTCTGATTCGTGCATTACTCCTGGAGAGCAATCAGATTTTCTGTCTACTTCAGCTTCCACGTGTGGTCTTGATTGTGTTTCTTATGCCTCAGAACTTACTTTCTCTGCTATCAATGCCGCATATTTTTCTTTCAAAGCTTACAATTGTTCTGTATCTGTATCCCTCTTTTTCAAGTTCTCATTTAATTTAACAATCACATTAGACTTTGCTTGGATTTCATCTCTTAGTTTGCTAGCCTCTGTGTGTAACCCTGTTACTATGATCTAGAACTTGTTCGTGATTGACTCAATTTTCTTCCTTTCCTCAGTACACATAAGAGTTAAGGAATTATTATCGTCTTGCATCTTCAACAATTTTCCTCTCTCTACTGTTAGCTCGTGAGTCTTTTCATTCAATTGAGCATTTAGTGCCTGCTCGTATTCTTGATGGGCTTTTCCCTTTGTTGTTTCTTTGACATTTGGGTTTTCAATGAATTCACCAAATTGCTCTATCAGAGTAGCTATTTTGTCTTCATAGTCCTTCTTCTCTCCTTCCCATGCCTGTTGGTCATGTCGTAATATTCTGTTTTCTTCTCGCAACTGCACAATTTGAGATTGAAGTGTCTCAGTGGTCTCATGGACTTTCCTTACTATTTCTGCTATCTAATGTGCCTGGTGGTCTTTTACAGCTTTTTGCCTTAGATTTTCTATTATCTCCTGGCATTCTTGTGCAGTAGGCATGGATTCAAGGACTCTACTTTTCAATCTGGTGAATTCTTCCATCGTTCTTCTTACTACTCTTGGCAATGGCATTAAATTTGGTGCATTTGTAAGCTACCATTGTTCTACTTCTCTCAGTCTTCTTTCTAGACCGGGTTGTTCAAATATTGGGACTGATGTAGTAGTTGCTGGAGGAGACATCTCTTGATTCAATAATCCGATGAAACCCACCCTTGGAGCTTCAAAACTAGGTCCTACTTCTGCAGGTTGAAATGTCGGAGTCTGCTCTATGGCGGATGAAACTACGGGGGAAATCAACTCAATAGGTGCAGGAACATGGCTAGAAGTAGCCAATTCAGTAACTTGCTCTGTTGGTGAAAAAATTTCTTTTGTAGATGTTGTTATTGGATTCACGGGCACTGCTTCTGGTAGTATGTCTGCCTCAGTAGAAAGGGGAAAAGTAGGCCCGATTGGTGAATCTAGGGCTGAGTCATAAAGAGTAAAATGCCCTTCTTGTACTGGTTCTGGTGCAACTGGTAGTTCTGACTCAGCTGGCACTTCTTGTATTGGGGTTCTAATTTTCGATCTCTCTTTAGGTGGAGTAGAAGTACTTGCTCCTTCTGTTGGAATTACTCCCCTTTTTGCTTCAAATATGTGCACAGTTGGTTCTTTCTGGATCTCCGGAATCTGTGTGACGCTTGGTGTAGGGAAGGTATTTTCTATGCGTGTAGTTGGAGGGATTTTTGTTTTATTTTCGACACCTAAAGTTCTCCAATAAGTTGTTACCATTAGGCTTTCCTCTACTGTGACAGCCCGATTTTCCTTAAGGCACAAAAATCTGCATAATATTTTTTTTTCTTTCTTACATCATAAACTCAAGGAAAATCAAACTGTCGGGTCGCACATATCACGATCCTAATATAGAATTTACTTGATATGCCAACAAAGGGTAGAGTCAAAGTAAAAATATAACAACAATAAAGGTTCTTCTATACGTAAAGACTGAATAAGAAGGGCCCACAAGAAAACCACCGGTCATGGCCACCCATCACCTAAACAGTGGCCTCAAAAAGATACCTACAGAATAAATCTTAATACAGTAATAGATCCCCGGACATATCAAGTCTATAATCCAAAAGACCTCAAAACATTCATTATACAAACTCCAAAACATACCCATGCCCAAACCTCACCTAAGGTAAAATTTCCCAAACGGGAGATCTCAAGACTTTCTCCGCAGTCGGATCATGATCTACACCTGTACCTATGACGTATAGTCGAGGGATGAACTACATCATAACTCAATAGGGAAATAACTAAACATGTAAATCTATCTTACTCACACATATTCCATGACATAATCAAAGCATGATTTTATCAACATTAAACAGATAGAAAACAGTTTGAAATATTGGAAGAATGAACAAAATACATTTGTTACACTACACATGTTATTTTTTGTTCCACCCGTTCTCATATCATACAAAGACTTGTGTCACAAAATTAAATCAATAACTTAAATAATCCCCGAGCAATATAGCATTGAGCCCCGATGGAATACCCTCCATCGTCGTTCAATAAGACTATTTTTCATGTCATACAACCCAAGTTTCTTTCACAGAGGCGACTGGGCATAAAACTCACATACATCCCTGGGATGTCATACTGGTGTATGGATATTTTCCAAACCTTAAATCAATTGTCCCCTACATATAGTTATTCACCGTGTGATTATGCTAAGTATAATTATTCAAAGCATATTCGAGTCTCATCCACATAGACCACATTATCTAAATATTCACATTGATTTCACATCCCTGGGATATCACATACTCACAGCCATCATCTAGATGCTCACATTGCATAAACATCTCTGGGATGTTACATCTCTTGTGCTTACTCATTTCTTGTTTAGTGTACACACGCACACACATATCTTAATTTTACATGCTTATCGTAATACTTTTAAACCACAAGCACTTAACTATGCTTTAAACGCACATGCATACACATAATATCACTACATACATGCTTTCGTAATCAAGTGTACATGTCCAAAGTATTCCCTACCTCATACGCAATTAAATCCACGGATTCTGCAATCCAAGCTAGCCTTAACCATCCTAAGGTCTGGCTCAACCTAGGCATGGCCAAAACACGTGCAATGTATCATAAATGGTGTAAAACGTGGAGCTTGGAAGCCTAAACGTTGTTTATAAACAATTCATAAAGTAAATCTCAACAAAGGCCTAAATCAGCCCAAACCGATCGAACGATTTTTAAATCGATTGAATGGTTTGGCAAATCGATTGAACGGTCTTATTTCGTTCGATCAATTTCCTTAGAAATCCTTTATACTTGCTTTTATTCATTAATAAAACCGATCGAACGATTTTTTTAAATTGTTCGAACGATTTCCTCAGAACACAGCACTGCAGTCCTTTCTTCTCTGGCAAAATCAATTGAACGGTTACTAATTCCGTTCGATCGGTTTTGCTCATTTTCAGAAAAGGTCGTGTTCTAACCTTTAGGACTCATCCTTTCAACATCTACCTCCCTCTAACTCATTTTATCCTTACATAGCAGCTAGATTCATAGTAAAATCAATATGTTTTCACAAAAATAATCTAACTTACCTTTCTAGTTGGTCGGATCCCATGATCCCAAGCTTCCCTAAACTTCAAGGGTTTCACAACCCCAAATCTCAAATCTTTTTTTTTCTGATGCAAAGGCTCTAATTCGTAAGCTATCTGATCCACACACAATCATTCCCATTTAATACGCAGCTATTGATTTCACCACAAAATCACACTCCTTTCATTCACTCCCTCTTAATTTCTCAACAACCTAAGCTAAGGAGAAATAAATTCTCCCCACTCTTTATAATCCTATTCATTATTTGGGTGTAAAGCATACATACCTAGCTAGGTATATATGACCCAATCTATCTCTCTTATTACACACATGCCATATTTTACATCTAGTTTATTTAACTAAATTTAACCAAGTAAGTAAACCAAACCGACCTTGACCCGGTCAACCAAGCGACCAGTTGGGCACACTTCCCGAGGTGCACTATTCAAAGTTTGAATTTTTCGGGACGTTACATCTCTTGGCAGAGCTTTCTCCTTGGGATCAATGCTCCTTCCCCATTGTCTTATTCTCTCGGTCATTTATCCGTCGCCCCTGACATTCTGCAATTCTTTTTATCTTAATTTATGAAAATCTCCAAACCCTAATTTCAAAATGTCAACCGGTGCGTATATAGGGTTTCCGAAATTGAACAAATTTTTCAAGGAAGATAGAAGGAACCAAAAATGATTGGGTCGTGTATACGGGAATTTTGAAAAATAGAGGGAAAGAATGGGTAAAAATGGAGAGTTCAAAAATGTGATAACCCTGGTTTCGAGGATGTTGATTCTTAATGAGGATAACCAGATGAGTGGGGACGAGAGATAGCTGTGGACTTTGGGTTGATTTTGAGATAATTGAAAAATGGTACATTTCAAATTTCGGATAATTATAACTTTTGGATAATGGTAACTTTTCGGGTAATCGTCAATGTTGGTTGTATATGGTTTTGAATTAGCCCATAAATATTGGGATGGTTAAAACTTTAATATGGATGGTGTTAGATAATTCTAGGAATTAGAATGTGAATGTGAAAGTGTGGATAATTCTCAAGTTTTAATGAGGATGTTAACAAGTAGAAACTTCTAGATGAGGGAATGTGAAGGACCTTGGGTCATTATGTGTATTCGGTTATTATGATTCCAATTGTGTTTCATACGTGGATACGTCAATTGTGGAATTTTGTTTTGTGCGTATAAAGACTCTAAGGTCAAATTGACCAATTGTTGAGTTGGAGATGAATCCAATAGTTTTTCCATTGTTTTTATGGATGGGTAGTGGAGTACCTTGTACTCATTTATGTAACTTTTGGATGTGAGGATTTTTTATGTGAAGATATATGGATTTTTATGCAGGTACCATTGTGGGTCCCATCTGATTAATTATTGTATTTGATATGAAATCCAAGTGTATTTCAATTGTTTTATGGGTGTGTGATATGGGACGCTTTATACATGGGATGCCTTGTTCACATTTTCGGTGGATTTTGAATGGATTTAAAGGCAGGTTGTGAATGTGTATGTGTGTGTGTGTGTGTGGATTATGAGTGTATCTTCATGCAAGTACGTGTGTTATTGTGTCAATGTGGCTTGTGTCGATGTGTGGACTATGGGGGAGCGTACATATAAATTGTGTTGTGTAGCTATGGCTATTTCCACAGATAATGGATATGTATGTGTGCATAGAGGGTATGGACAATTGAGCTTTTTACTCAGAGTACCTTTAGGTCAATTTTCGAGGACGAAAATTCTTTAAAGAGGGAAGAATGTAATAATCCTAAATTTTGAACCCGCACGAACTGACTAAGTGAGCGTGCCTGAAATGACACATTGTGCGTGTGTGCAGCCCAGCGGCAAGGCTTGTGGAAAAATTAAAGTTTATTAATGATTAAAAAAACTTATTTAAATTGGTGGGCCAACTATTTGAGCCGACCGTGGACCTTTGGATAAGGGAGCTAAGGATTAACTTAAGTGTATGAGCTTCACACCGGAACCAAGCCTTGTGGATAAGTGGATAAGAACTATCACCCAAATGGATGTATGTGCTTAGCATAGAACCCAGTCCATGTGTTTAAGTGAAACTTCCTTTTGAAGTTTCATTTGTTGTAAACGAAGAGGAGAGAAAGAGAAGTAGGGTTTGAAGAGATAGGATTTTTGCTTGCTTGAATCTGTGTGTTTTGAATCACAGGATCATCGTGTGAAAGATAACCATACGATTATGTCGGCGTCATGGTGAGTGTGGAGCTTGGAGAGATCAAAATGGGTTTGGAAACCCATTTACTTGCGAGGAAGGAAGACGTTCCGATCTTCGAGTGAATCATTGGATTAGAGGTGAGAAAACGATACTCAAAGTAGGTAAATTTTATGAATAACATGGTTTATAAGATGTGTAAGAAGTGTGGGAGAAATTAGAGAAAAAAAGTGAGAAGATCGAGTTAAGAAAAAACTCAGATCTGCAAGAACTTTGGTTCTCGCGCCCGAGCTCCAGAGCTCGCTCGCGCGAGAGGCCTTCAGAAGGCATAAGTGCCTTTGAGACTCTGACACTCGCTCGCACGAGGACTTAAGTGAACTATAAGCTCGCTCGCGTGAGGGCTCGCGTTCCTAGCTTCAGTAGGCTAAAATCCCATTGGTCGCCCGAAGTCCATGTGTATTTCTGAGCTCGCGCGCCCGAGCTCCAAGGCTTGCTCGCACGAGAAACAGTCAAGTTTATTTGGATTCTTTTTGTATGAATTCTTTGGAAATGTGTATTGTTAGGTTTTCTTAAGCATTTCCTAAGGGGTATTGGGACACTTTGAATGTAGGATTAAAGTGTTGAGCTTATGTGGGATTTCGCAAGAGGATTATATGTGGAATATTTAAAGCATTACTTGAGGTAGGGGAATATTCTATATCATTTATATTGATACGAATGCATTGAAATTTTGATGTGGTAAGTAAGGATGTGATTTTGTTGTGTTTGCGCTTTTTACACGGATTTAAAGCATGTGATTTAAAATGTGAAAAAATGATGAGCACGTGTGTGTATGTGTTAACATGATAAGTGTTTGTGAACATGATAAGTGTGCATGACAAATATGTGTAAACGTGACAAGTAACTCATCATTTATTGTGCTCCGGTATGGCGGATATCCGTTCATTTCTTACCGACCAATGGTAAAATGAGAAATATGTGTTAACGTGATAAGTAATTCATGCAAATGTGAGCATGAATGTGATAAGTGTAAACGTGAATGTGATAAGCAAGTACATGAAATCCTAAATCTAATTATAAATTAAATCACTTTACACGGTGTGAAACTATAAGTTATTATCTACACATTTATTTAAGGTTTAGTATAACGAATCCATTGTGCTTCGATATGGCGGGATATCCGTTCATTGTGCTCCGGTACGGCGGGATATCCATTCATCTAATACCGGCCAACGATAATTTCATGATAAGGTTCATTGAACGACGATGATTAGGATTCCCATCGGTATAATAATAACGTGGCTCCCAATACTATATTTGCTTGGGGCGGTAATTTAAGTCGTTGCTTTAAGTATAATAAGATGTGAAGAAAGAATGTGAAACAAAATATGAAGTTGCAAATAAGAATTTAGAAAATCAAATGACATTTGTGAAAGTGTGTTAAATTCTGTTTTGAGTAAGTTCATGTTTCTTTTTAACAGATGATTTATGTGAAATGTGTTAAATCGTGAAACTTAGTCATGGAATCTATGTTTTTGTGATAATATAAATACTTTTGATATACTCCTATTGAGCTTGGATGTTAGCTCACCCCGACTATACGTCACAGGCACAGGTGTTGATCTTGATCTGGAGCTGGAGAAAGGTATAGGATCCTCCGTTTGGGAAATTCTACCCTAGTTGTGGGCTTGGATTGGGCGTGTTTTTGATTTATATGGTGGATTTTATAGACTTTTATATATTTGGACTTGGTATGTCCAATGACTAAATTCAATGTTAAAAAGATTAATTTGGAAGTATGTTTATAGGCCACTGTTTAGGTGATGGTCGGCCATCATCGGTGTTTTCCTTTAGTCTTTTGGGTTGGATGTTATGTATACAGTAGAAAAGAGTAGATCTGGCTTGTGATATCTAAATTTTATTTTTACATACATATGATATCTGCTTTGATTTCCGTATTTATATGTGGATGTGTAGACACCCCCATTTTGCCCTCTCAGAATATAGAATTATGTTTGGTCAACCTTTGACCTCATAACCCTAAGTGGGACCGTGCATTGAAATATTAGTATATGGCTTAACACAGGCTGAAATAATAGCTCTGTGGCTCAGATCCTAACGTAGGGAGACTATATACTAAAACAATAGCATATAATCGGAATGCAGACTGAAACAATTATCTTGCATTTAAGACTAGAGACCAGACCCAGACAACCCCGAATTAAGCGCCTGAAACCCCGTGCATAATTCGATTGCACGCCAGACCACAAACGCGCAATCAGTCCCCCTTTCAGACCAAACTTCCTTTCCCATACCATCTCGAGACTCGATCACGCGTTTGAAATCATACACGCGATCGGATTGCATGCCCGATCATCGGCGCGCAATTGGCCTACGCCCGACCTAGATAAACCAATAGAATTAAAACACTTAACACCCATCTAGAACACCCTTTTAAGCCTCATGTTGAATCAAATAAAAGACTAAAACGCAAGTTAAAATCAAACCTTAAACCAGACAAAACTTTAAGTAAAAAAAAAGAAGCAACTCTCTAGAATGAGACCCTGACGGGTTTAAGACAAAAAAATGCCCCCAACAAACCAAACAGAATTAAATAAATCCTCTAAACCAAGCCCAATAAAATGATTTAACCCCGGGATAAGCCATGAATAAATTTGAAATGTATCCTAAAAATTAAAACAAAAAATAAGTCAAACAAATCAAGTAAATTCAATTAATCTGCTAATAAGCTTAACAAACGAACAAACAAACAAGAACAAAACAAAAAGAAATGCCCCTTTATTCATAACTCAGAAGTTTTACAAGTATCACCGGAGGTATACCTCCTGAATTTACAACCCAAAATGAAAACCTAAAACTTTAACCTACAACCCAAAACGAAGACTGGGTTAAAAACTGAGACGAAGCGAGGAGCAGATTCCGCTATGAACGTCCAATCAGAAACTTTAGGGAGAATTGGTTGGGAAATACATCCCTCCACTTTTTTACTCCTCTTCCGCTATCTTCACCGCTTCCACCGCCACCTCCTTGACGCTGCCTTCACTGCTCCCTAAAATTGTCGATGTGAAGACAAGCGCTCTCATTCCCAATACTGCCCATTCCCAGAACAATGTTGCCCACGACCATCACCTCAGGACGGAGATCACGCAAAATAACAAATATAAGAAGAAACGACATACCAATCGGACGGTTAGATCACCCGATATCGCTAAAATACAAATTTCAGAACACCAAATATCCAGAAAAAGGTCAAAACTCGAGACTGAACAAGAGAATGAAAAACAAATGAAGCTTTATTGATTATATAGAGTACAGACTTAATCACGTGCTCAGACACGTGCGCTTAATTTGATCACGCGCTACACACACTGCGCATTATCCAAAACACGCGCTACCACCCAAATGGATAAATAAGCCATCTCCAGCACCAATAGCACAACGCTTCAATCATGCGCACTCCATAAATCATGCAAATTGATCAAACAACATACTGCCGCCGCACGACCTGAACGGTCACCCGTACACTGACCTGGTGATGCTCCAATCATGCACTTATATTATAATGCGTAATACAATCTCACGCATACCCACACGCACGTAAACGACCCCTTCAGCCTGAGATCGCATGCCCTGAAACAAGCGCACAATCTCATTGAGCGACCTAAAATAGGCGCACAATACCTGACTTTGGATGAAATCTACACCCTCATACCTCTTGCCCCATTGCGGTCAAGATTCATTTGTCCCATCGCGTAGCCTCACAGGCTGTTCCGACAGAAGAAAAAAAAGAGACTTACTAACCCGTCCCATCGCATACCCCTTACATGAGAAGGAAGCATTGACAACACCTATTCCCATCGCGATAACATGTACACATGCGATATCACCTCAATATCCAGTCCCTTCATAACCATACCCTCACGTCCCATTGCGAGAAGCCGCAAGCAGATCTCCTGAGGATGCGAGCAGGCCACCAGTAACTACACTCAGTCGACACCCCATCGCAGCATCATTTCTCCCAAGATATCACATCACAACAGCCAAGCCCTGCCATAGTGTACCCGAAGAGAAGAAAACTCACCAAAGTCCCATCACGATACTACAACATCACCAGACCGCACAAGCTACAGACAATCCATGCAAGTATCACCCCCAGGTAAGTACTACCCATTTTTCAATTACTCGATATTGCTTATAAATATAGTTAGCTATGATTAAATCAAATGTTTTCAAAACTCATCTCTCTCGACTCGGAAGTCACTGTAGTCCTCCCATAAGAGACAATCATCAGTACTCATCGAGAAGGTTAGATGGAGTATCCGGCATGCCAAGTGTTGTCTTGACAACCACAATAACAGTCGGGTTCACAATCCGGCATGCCAAGTGTTGTCAGTGACGTCTCGGAGGCCACGTTTTCCATTATTTTACCATTGAATTGATCTTAAGTTAAAATCCCTAAAATTTCAAATTTTCAAAATGCCCTTTATTTCAAAAAAAAAGAAAAGCCTTTACTTCACAAAACAAAAGCAAAACTAAAACAGAAAAAAGAGAATAAAGAGAAGAATAAAGCAACAAGATAAATAGACCCAACCCACCTTTCTTTAAATACCAAAAAAAAAATTGATTAAGCACCCCATAACTCGCGCACAATAAATTACATTTGAACCTGACCTTTAACTCCTAAGACCACCTGAACTTGCAATTAAGCGCATATCCCACTACGCAGAATTGGATCGAGTGCATACGCCACTGCGCATAATCGTTTGTTTAGACACATTACGACTATAATACCCAACTTACAGGCCAATCCTAAACTCGCAATCAAGTGCATATCCCAATGCACAGACTTGGATCGAGCGCATACACCACTACGCAGAATCATTTGTTCAAACACATTAGGACTAGAATACCCAACTTACAGGCCAACCCCTGAACTCGCAATCAAGTGCATATCCTACTGTGCATAATTGGATCAAGCGCCTACTCCACTGCACATAATCATTTGTTCAGATGCATTAGTACTAGAATTCCCAACTTCGAGGCCGACTCTAGATGAATCAAGTGCACGCGCCACTGCACAGAATTCAACTGAGCACACCTCATAAGACCCCACTTCAATTACCATCCCAAACTGGCCATTCCCCTGGGAAATTGAACATTGAGTATATTTAATCTAAGAACTTACGAACGACTATTAGAAAAGGAACGCATGGCGCGCATTGGTGTAAGCAATGATGCGCCCGGTCTAACATGACTTGCAAAAGCCTTCGATATTACATGGTACTTTATTTTATTATTATCAGTCTTTGGACCTTGTTTTGGATATTTAATTGATGCCCCGGTACCTCAATTGCATAAAATCCCTCTGTTAGCTCGCGCCATGCGATGGGATGCGCCATGCACCCATAGACTCAAAATATACCCTTCGACAGCTACCATTTGCCCTTCAAATGCTCTATTTTAGCTTGCACTGATAGATAAGAATGCCAAGCATGTCATGTCAGCATCACCAATTGACATTCGTCATTTCTCAAGAGAAACGAGAAGACACCTCGAATGAGGGGTGTCTACTTCTTCGACGCATTCTTACTTCGCAAAAGCGCGTCGAAGAGGGTCATCTGTAGACACCCCCATTTTTCCCTCTCAGAATATACAATTATGTTCGGTCAACCTTTAACCTCATAACCCTAATGTGGGACCATGCACTAAAACAATAGTACATGGCTAAACACAGGCTGAAACAGTAGCTTTGTGGCTCAGATCCCAACGTAGGGAGACTATATACTGAAATAATAGTATATAGTCGGAATGCAAACTGAAATAATAGTCTTACATTTCAGACTAGAGACCAGACTCGGACAACCCCGAATTAACTGCTTGAAACCCCGCACGTAATTCAATTGCACGCTTGACCACAAACGCGCAATCAGTCCCCCTTTCAGACTAAACTTCCTTTCCAAGACCATCTCGATCACACGCTTGAAATCATACGCACGATTGAGTTGCAAGCCCGATCACCGACGTGCAATTGGCCTACGCCCGACCTAGCCTCACAGTCCTTGACCCCCAAGTTTCCTCGATTAAGCGCTTCTAAAGAAACGCTTAATCAGATTACGCACGTCCTAACAAGCGCGCAATTAGCCCTAATGCTATTAGGACTAGAAAACTCGCTGAACAAGTCAGCCGGTCGCTCACCGAGTCGGTGACCGACTCAAAGCGATTAAGCATTGGGAGACTGACGCGTAATTCAGTTAAACGCCTAAAATATGGCACGTAATTGAAGAAAAACCTATAAAAAAATTTTTTTAACTTGGCCCACAACAACAACACAACAAGGCTGGGCAATTTTGAAAGAGAGAATGGATTTTTTTGGGATTCCGAAATCAGAGAACTCCGAGGACAAACCCATAGAGCAACCTAATTATGATTTCGAAATTCAAGCTTCGAATCTTCAAGATTTCTCTCCACAACCCCCGGTCCTAGGTAAAAATCTTAGCTTTAGATTTGGGATATTTCTCATAGTTTTAATTATTAATTTTAATTATAGGTTTTAATATTCAGTCTGAGACCGTAGCACCTTTTTTTAGACCGCAAATATTTTATATTTGGTTCTAATTCTCCGAATTCAGAACCAGTCCTTAATCCGACGGTCTAATTCATCGACCCTAGGCTTTAATTCCATCATAAAATCTTAATTTTCATTCCTATCATTAATTTCTGTTCTAATCCTTGGATTTCAGAACTAATCCTTAATCATATGGTCTGATTTTCTGATTTCAGACCCGAATTCAGTCCTAGAAATTTAAATACTGATTTTAATTTCTTATTTTCATATCTCCGAAAAATCCTAAATATTAATATTAGTTTCTACAATTCTAGTTCATGATTCAATTCATAATTATTATTCCGAAATCAATTCCGAACAAGCTAAAAATACTATTTTACGGTCTAAAATTTAATTTATCTTTAATCTCAGCCATACGATTTACCCAAGGGAGCTTACGGAGGGAACTCGGGAATGAGGCCAATCCTCCTTAGCATAGTGGGCCCAAAACACCTTCTTTTTAGGAATTCTATAATCAATTAATTGCTTTATTTTTTTAGTATAATTAATTAGTAGATTTATTTTATTTCAGCATAATTAATTAATTAAGCTAATTAGATTTTAGTATGATTGATTGATTTTTTTAAATCAGATTTTAATTGGTTAATATCTTGCTTTAATTAGAGTTCAATATGATTAATTCATTTCTTTGATTAGATTTTTAGTATAGTTAATTCATTGCTTTAATTAGAATTTTAATTAAATTAGTTTATTTACTTTAATTAAAATTTTAATAAAATTAGTTTATTTATTTTAATTAGATTTTAATAAAAATTAATTCTTTTGCTTAAATTAGAGTTTCAGTCAAATTAGTTTTCTATTTCGATTAGAATTCTAGTAAGACGTTATACTGGACTTAATTAGAATTCAGATACAACTAGTATACTTGCTCAGTCTGAATTCTAGCATAATTAGCATGCTCAAATTAATTAGAGTTTCATTAAGACTACTACATGTGCACTCCTTGTACAATTAGGAGACCTGATCACAGTCAGACTTCTAATGGGATTAGGATACTACAATTAATTAGACTTTTGGTAGTATTAAGACACTAAAATAATTAGAATTCTAATAAGATTAGGAAGCTAAAATTAATTAGAACCCTAATAGGATTATAATATTAGAGTAGATTCGCTCACTCTAACAAATTCACAGCTAAATTCATAATAGAATCAGGGAAGTCTAAACTGACCGAAACTACAGCTATAAAGGGAAATAAAAGGGAAATTAAACTATCTAAATTAAGAAGAAGACAGCTGCTGACGTTCGTAGGTGGAAGATTCAGTATAGAAGTAACCCATACCCGCTCTTAAGCGTGATTATTGGCGTGTTGCAACGTCGATAAATATTTGCAGCTGACGATCGCAATAAACTAGGAACCTTCCTAGAAACCCCTTTATCTTTTTTTACCTCCACTATTCCAAACGCCGCATCGCTAAAGTCCACTTGGATAGAATTGGAGCCATTGATTCAACGGGGACCGAGAGGAACCAAGAAAAAGCGTGCACTAACAGGATCTACCAAGTAAATTTTTGTATTCGGATTGTGAAGTGTGATCCGACGGTTCGGTTTTCCTGTTGGATTTGGTTTAAAGAATAAAAATAAATATTGTAAAGGACTTTGTGGAAATAGGAAAATCAAGCTGTTACAGAAAATGGGGTCGACGTATCCTCTCCCGATTATGTAGGCCCTATCTCAGTGATGACCTGTTGAACCGGTCATTATGTGTGTTTTAACCTAGAATCGTCGGTCCTTCCAGCAATGGTAAATACAAACTCTTGTATCGATGAAATCATAATTGCTACGCTTCAACCGATAAATATTCCCAACCTTACGAACAATCATAAATCCATAAGACTGTTCGTAGAAGTGTACAATAGGAATTATATTACAATCTATCATTTTTCAATGATTTGGCCCATAATATAAAGCCTAAACTTAAAAGAAAAGAAATACTTTTACATAATTTACAAAGGGTGCTATGGATGAGTTGGTAGCTCGATAATCCATTGAGGTTTTTAATTAGGATTATGGGGAGCAGATGCATCCCCCAAGAATACTTGTCCTCTTGGATTATTAACTGGCTGTGTCAGTAATTGGCCACTTTCTCTTTTAGCCACTTGGGAAGCTAGTTGGCCTATCTAGCTTTCCAGCTTCATAATGGACTGAGTGTGTGAATGGAGCACTTGTGAGAATTGAGCAAGCTGATGTAAATTTTTTGAGTGCTAATGCGACTGCTGCTGCAAATCCCAGAGGATTTGAACAACTGTGGCATCAGGTGCATTGCTCTTTGGTCCGAATTGATGTGGCACAACAAGCATTTGAGGTCTCTGGTAGAAAACTTGGGTCTAGGGAAATCGGGGTTGCACAACCGATAGTGCTAGTTGTGCTCCTCCTGTGAAACCATAATTAAATCCAGGGTGGTTTCTCCACACTGGGTTATACGTGTTTCCATAATCTCCTCTCTGAAAGGCCATTACTTATTTATTTTCTACCACCTCTTAGTATGATGGCGCAGCTGGGTTTTTAGTGTAAGTTTGAGACTGGCAGTTAGAACTGTTTGCCAAGGGTTTTTCCGGAGTGCTCAGTTTGACAACCAATAATGTTGCAATCTTTTGTTCAAGAGTCAAAACTTTCACACTCATATCATCCTCTTTCTTTACTTTATCTTTACCGATATCATAAAGTCCACCCCTCGTGATTAGGGTGTAACGAGTGATATCGGGATCAGATCTAAGCAGGGCTTATTTTTACTGAGTTATCGGTCAGTTTCTCGAGTAGGTTCCAGGACTGTTGGCCATTTTGAGCCATAAACGCTCCTCCGCTCACGGCATTGACTTTTGACTGGTTAGTCTCAGTCAACCCTTGGTAGAAACTCTGCGCTATTGACCAGTTCATCACGTCATGATGAGGGCACTTTCTTAGTAGGTCTTTCATTTGCTGCCAACTTTCATGAAACAACTCTCCAGGCCGTTGCCTGAAATCTTGAATTTCTTAGAGAATCTGGTTAGTTCTACCAATTGGGAAGTGCTCATTTAAGAATTTGGATTACAGTTCATCCCAAGTGGTTATACTCCTGGCAGACAGTGAAGTCAGCCATGCTTTCGCTCTATCTTTGAGAGAGAACGGGAAAAACCATAGCTTGACTAACTCCTCATTAGCCGTCGAAAGTTGTAGCATCGTACAGAGTTCTATAAAATCTCTTAAATGTTGATATGAGATCTTCTCTATCAATCCCATGAAAAGTAGATACAACTTGAAGTGTATTGAGTTTGATTTCATAATTCTATTCGGCCGCAACCTCTAGTATAACTATATAGGAGAGTGTAGTCAGAGCAACCAGGCTAAAATGTGCTTGAATTGAGCGGTCGTCAGCCATGGTTAAGGACTCTCTCCTAGAAGATGGATTCAACACAAGATTACGCAAGAGAGTTAGTTCGATTTCTGGGTCACACTCTAAGAAATATAAACTTCGAGATCGAGTGCGATGCATACACCAGAATCGAAACTATATATAATAAATATTTTTATTTTATTTATTTTTTTATATGAGATTTATTTTAGAAAGCAGGGAGAGAAAAAAATATGAGCCTCTAGCTTCTTTGATCAGGGGAAGTTGAAACCCTGAATCGCTGGCTTCGAGTAAACCTGCAAAAGCTTAAGAAGTTATCAAGAAAATAAAAATATAACAAAATATAAAAAAGTGAAAGATAAGCACTTGTTTCTAAAACTAATATAAAGATAAAATCCGCTTCCCTAGCAGTGGTGCCAAAAACTTGTTCTTGATATTTATGTTGTTCTAATTAAGTCTTAACCTATTGCAAGTGCACAATGGAAATTATAACACTAGCATAGGATCGTTCCCACAAGGAAGTGATTTATTTCATATTTCATTTTTCTGAAAATTTATATTTATCTTTAAGATTCTAAACTACTTGAGAAATATGAATAAAAGAATGGTTTCTTAAACTAATTGCAGAAAATAAATCCTAATCTTCAAACTTCTGGATCGTGATCGTCAATCAGTTTCCTTTTTCTCTTAGATATTTATGAAATTAAAATACCATTACACCATATATCAAGTCTCCTAGCATTGGTCGTCAATAGAAACTAGAATCCTATCAATATAGATTTAATCTAATCAACAATCTCCTAAAAATTGGGTGTTAATAAAATTCTAGAAAATTGAAGATGGAAAATAAAATACTGTTACACTAATCTGCTATGCAACCGTGGATTTTTATCAAACCCGTCGTGACGATGCACTCTCGTGAAAAATATAGAACCGCCACCTGGAGCATTTGGTGTCCCGAAAAACCTAAGATCAATATTAAATGCACCGAAGTGCCAAATATGACTCTGATGCCGGTCTACGCCAAAGGCTCTTGGGTAAGGTCTTCGGTTATCGATCGGAAAGGTGTTAGGCACCCGACTAAACTGCTCGTAAGTGGTCTCTACTATGGCTGTTTGGATGTGTATATATATATATATATAATTATATATATATAATATATATATAAAAGAAAAGAAAATGAGCGGCACTTCCCCTTACCCGAAGGCACACCAATCCTATTGAACCCTTCCCGCTTGTCAAAATTTGGGCAGCGTAATGGCCCAATTCTAGGATAGAGGAAAAGTGAAAAAGGCAGAGGAATAGAGGCGAGAGCCAGAGCTCTCGGGCTCTTGTAGCACCGCTGTGGTCCTTCGCACGAGAGCGACGTCGGTGAGCTTCCGATAACAAACGGACTGTTGGATGGGTTCTAAACTCTAAGGCTAGTAAGCTAGAGGGTAGGAGAAGAGGACTAAGGCCTAGTTCCTACCAAAATCAGGAGATTGATGATGGAAAATGGGATTGAAAGATATGAACTCAGTTATAGAATTTTATGGGTTTAGTGCTAAAATGGGAGATGGGGGATCACTTACTCTTTTCTCTCTTTAGGAAATTTTTTCAAGTCTTTGAAAAGGGAGGGGTGCCTCTCTATTTATAGAGAAGGGGGGTGGTTAAGGGGCACTTAAATGCTAATGAGATTAGCAATTAGGTAATCCTAATATCTAAGGTTTCCTAGGATCTTAAGGTTATGGATATGTGGGCAATGGGCTTCAATGGTAGATGGTAGGATGAGGTTTCAAATGACTAGAGGGTTGCAAATAGGGTAAATGAGGGTGCAACAGTACTAATAAAACCCACCCTAAACATTGAGATGGTCAACAAGTCAAATCCCAAAAGTGAAATTCGGGTAAAATCCAGAAGTTACTGTAGCTAAGTCTAGCGTGTGTATTATCCACACCGGGCATAGCTATAGTGTCTCGAGAGGTTCAGAGCCCATCGAGGGGCTCTGTTTGAGAGGAAGAAGTCGAATTTGTGCTTGGTGTGTGCATTATGCATGCCAAGCCATTTCTGGAAAGAAATGGCCTAGCGTGTATATTATCCACGCTAGGTAACATCCACTCAAACAATTTGATTTTCAAATTGCCATAAGTTTTGATCTATATATTAGAATGAGGTGATTCTTGGCTCATTAAAAATCTGGAGAAGTCCTCTTTCCAATGGTATATAACGCGATTCCAACAAAGGTTTGTATAAACTTTGGCACTCCTCTTTCCAACCACTGCTCAGGACAGTTCAAAAACTGGTCCTGGACGAGTTCTAAGGGGTCCGGAAAGGTTGGGGTTGATTCCTAAGGGTTCAGGATGATTCCTAAGGGTTTTGGGGTGATTCCTAAGGGTTTTAGGAATGCTATCGAAAACTTGGGGGTGCGTCCTTCTCGAAGTGTATTTCGATTAGGCCTTGGGTCAAATTTAGGTGTCTGCAGATGCCCCTCTTTGGTATTTGATCACTAATGATCGAATGCCAAAGATAAGAGATGTCCGAAGAGGCCCAAGGCAACACTGACGGGTCCGCTGTATTCAGGACGAACCTCAAACATCAGGTGGGTAACATGGTGAGTAAATGGAAGCCCTGCATGTTGAAAAAAATATTCGTTCCTTAAGGCTATCAATCTCCAAGCACTTAGCGACATTACTAGGCATAACCGAGATGGTACGAGTTGTGAAAGTCTAATATGTAAGGAAAAATGTCCGCTTCTCGAGATGATTGAAGATGTTTGATGCTCAAGTTTTATTCTGAATAAAATAGCCCTGTGAGTGAGAGGGTGATCGACCCATACTTAAAGATAGGTGTGACACAAATACGCGAAGATCAAAAGAAAATAGAAGTCCCAACCCAGAACCCGTCCAGGTATAATTTATGAGAACAAATGACCACCCAACGGATACCCAAACGTAAGGCGTACACTTTACAGGGATATCGTACTAATGCAGGTTTTAAGCCTGCACCATAAAATGAGCCCTTCGGAATACATATTTGAACATAGTCATTTGATAGGTAATTTCCTTTTTGACAGGTTGGTTTTAATCAACAAGTGACCCTTCTCTGAGGAATCTGAAGCTTAAGACACTTAAGTTCACGTGCATCCAAAAAATAAATCGCTTGGTGCAGTGATTTACTAGTGGAATCAACCTGATCGAAATATTGACCATTTGATCGAGATTGATACTATCGCTCCTACTTTAAGGTAGGATCCAAAGATCCAAGGTGAACCTTAGACTCGGGACATTAATGTAGCACATCTATGTTGCCGATAAAATATTGATATTTTACCGCATTGGACCACACATGTGCGTAGCTATGCATGATGAAAATACAGATTTCTTTTTTCTTTTTCAAATGATTGCTTTTTTTTTTTAATAGAATGATGTCTGTGGAGAGATGTTTCATTTGATCTGTCCTTCGCCGAGAGGCTGCCGGCTTCAAGGCTTTGGATCATTTTGATGTTCCTGCACATTTCTCAAGAAAACGTCAGTCCTTTTTTTGTTTATAAAGGTAACAATATGCATCCTAATTGACAGAAGAAGTAAATTTTTACCTACATTTTTTTCATTTTTCAAGATTTATATATATATATATATATATATATTGGATTTGTTTTTAGATTATTTTTTTTTTGTTCTTTTCCTTTATTTTGAGATTGAAGTACAATACCATAAATATGGGAATAAAAAAGGAGTATATATATATATTTTTGGATTTTTTTAGATTTTTGTTTTCATTGCTTTTTCTTTCTTTTTTTTTTTGGTCCCTTAATTATGAAGCGAAGTAATGGGTCCCATTTTGAGCATAATCGAACCCCTTTATGTCGTCAAATCCGAGCAAGGTTCAGCATTTTTTACCAAGGTCAGAATGTCAATCTCTTTGGGTAGAATCAACCTTTTATCCTTACCTTGGGTCATGCTTCTGACGGTGCAGTCTGAAGATATACCGGATTTGAGTGGACATGAGCGACGTAACTGAAGGATTAGTTGAAAGATTTTTCTTCTCTCTTCTATTTTTCTTTTTCAACCTTTTTTACTCACAGCACCCAAGATGGGTTTTCGCTATGCCCATTGTTGCCCTATTTTTTACCCGTAGTGCCCTTTCGAGTTTTCACTACGTCCATGGGTATGCATTTTTACCCCAGGTGCCTTTTTAGGTTTTCACCTGGTCCACACAAGCTCGCTCTTTTTACCCGTGCCGCCCTTGCGAGTTTTCTCCACGTCCATTTCGCTTTGAGCTTGTATTCTTTTTTGTTTTTTTTTCTTTTTTTTTTTAAAGGCCACGACATGGACATCGACCTCATCATAGCCGGCTAGATGGAGTTCTTTTATTGTCTTACAGCTTGACTCAACGGATACTATGAGTGCTCGTAGACCTTGAAGAGGGCTTTCTCTCAAGATGAATCGTGACCATGGGTAAGGTTAGGAATTTTGAAGGTATTCTGGGGTTAAAAGGTTTCCTTGATAGGGTTTCAGTTGCCATAATATACTTCTTCCTTGGGGTATTTTGACTGTACATGCCCCATTTTTTTCTTTTCTTTTCTTTTTTTTTACTTTTTTCAGATATCCTCTTTTTGGGATTTTACTTTTCTAATTTTTTAAATTTTTGATAGTAACTCTTTTTCTTCTTTTATCTTTTTTTTTGTTTAGTATATACACTTTTTCCTTCTTTTTTGGGGAGGGGGGCTATGAAAGAAAGGCCTATGGCTCAATAGGTTTAGCAAAGGGTATGATCCTTCAGGGACGCTTTTTGGCTACTTGGCTTTGAAATGATGACCTCTTTTACGAGATTCATAAGCAGTCATATATCTATCTTCTCAATATTTACCTTGCTGCAAGAGACTAGGAGTAAAATCGTCGGACGTATCCACTATTGATGAGCTCAAAAAAGTTATCTCCGTCCATGGTGGCAAGGCGAAGCCTGTATCCAGGCAGCACCTCTCGGATGACATAAGGTCGTTCCCAGTTGAGCTTGAATTTTTCAAATGACAAGACTCGGTAACAGAAAATTTATCATAGAGTAATGAACGTTGTCTTCTCTCAGTCTGCTTTGGCCATCTTGACCTGATTGTATCTAAAAAATCCATCCATGAACGACAACATCCCATGCTTAGCAATGTTATCGACCAAGATGTCGATGTGTGGCAATGAGAAGTCATCCTTTCGGCTCGCCTTATTCAGATATCTAAAGTCAATGCATATGACCTTTCTATCTTTCTTCGGTACCGAGACAATGTTGGCTAACCATTGAGGGTACTTGGAGACTACGAGAAACTTCGCATCGTATTGTTTGATATCTTCATCCTTTACTTTCAGCATCCACTCTGGCCAGAGACGTCTCAACTTTTGCTTGATCGGCTTAACATCTCCATATAACGGCAGCTCATGCTCGACCAAATCAGTATCCAGACCAGGCATATCCTCATATGACCATGCGAAGACGTCTTGGTATGATCGAAGGAAATCAATCATGCTTTTTCTTTTCTTGGGAAACAGTGACGGTTCAATCTTGGTGATTCTAGGAACCTCATCGGTACCCATATTGACATCCTCAATTTCTTCAACAATCGGGGTAGGACCATGCTCAAAATCGGTGTACCGTTCAAGGAGCTCATTGGGAAGTTCCTCAAAAGGGATTTCCTCGTTCAGACTCGTGATTCCTCTTTCTGTTAAGGCATCATTTTCTTTAATTTTCTAGGAAATTTTTGAAAGATAATTTTTTTATGTGGGATTATTTTATATTTCTTATATATATATATATATATATATATAGAATTTTCTTTTTCTTCGAAAATGGGCCTTAGCAAGGTGGGTCTCTATATACACAGCGTATTGCCTACCAAGGGCTCTTCAAAATATCACATAACCTGACATATTTTGATCTAGGCAAAGTGCCTCCTGGATGATGAGTGGAATAAATTCTCCTAATGGAATCATACCTTTGCTACCTACCTGTGGGAGATTTGGCGTCGCAAAGGCGTGGCCATTTATTTGGACAGGCTGGGCTCGACGAACTGAGTGGTGTTTGCGAGCATTGAACCCTCGTATAAGATTCTTGATACAACCTATTGGTTTATCCAGAAAAGGGTGATACGACATGGAGAGCTCAGTCCATGAGTTATTGAAAGAAAGGTTAAATGACCTTGACTTCAAAATAATCATTGATGATGGGAATGGCATCACGGGTCCCAGGTTCATAATGGTGAATGAGGATGATTTGCATGGCTTTGAGAGGATGGATGTGAACGATTTTACGCTACTGAGTGCAAATGATTTCATCCTTGGGGAGATGAATAACCTTGGGTTTATTGAGCTAACTGATTTTGGATTAGCGAGAATGGTGGATTTTAGCTTATGGGGAATGAATGACTTTGGATGTTGGGAACTGGATGGTTGAAGGAATGATCCCCAAGGATTACAGATAATGCAATTAAGACGTTTGGTGGCAAGTTCCTCATCCCGAACCAAAGGTGGGGTCCTGACTATTTCTTTAGAGCACAATTGTCTCCTTTGTAAAATAGAAGGAGGCACAATGATTTTCAACTTTGGGGATCCAATGGTCAATTGGGCATTGCACTCTTTGTTTTCCAATACTTTCGTACTTATAATTGAGGCCCATCATGCCGTAAATCCAAATTTTGAGTTCAAAATGGTGCAAGAGATACAGGCATTTTCATCATTTATCATTGCCATATCATACGATCCTAACCTTTGGGTCATCACTTGCTCCATTTATTGAGGGGAGAATTCTTCATCAACAAGGTATCCTTTTCCAATCCCATCAAAGCTTTGACATTAAGAGTGATAGAAAGACTCTTGGCATGGTATGTCGATCAGATGCTCTGGGCATTGTGGGCCCACGGATGGTCTGAATGTGGAGTGAGCTTAATGACCATGATTGCCAGGGGCTCGACATGAAGCTTGATATCGATATCACCCACTATTAGTCTCATTGGGCTTCTTAGTGCCCGGGTGCATGGTTCCATAGACAAGTTGAGACAGATAAAAGACATGCTGAAAGTTAATCCTAATCCTTCACTACCCTTTTTTTGGTTTGGAGGGGTTCAAAACCGTTCGGGCCTTTATGTAAAACCATTTGGCCATTGGGGGCAATGGTATTCTTCTACCTTTCGCCACGAGAGTTGAGTCTCCAGTTAGGAGGTTTTCTTTGACCAGCATCATGGGTATTTCCAAAGGCATTATTGGCAGACTTTCAATGGCCACCTCGATCTGCAACGCTTTTGACTCTAGTGCCTCTCGGCTTTCGAGTAACCATTCTAAAGAGGTTGTGATGTGTTCATTGACTTGCTCTTTTATTTTTCTATGAGGATAGAGGTATACCTCTCCTTGGGGATGACTTTGCCTTGGTCCTTCATCCTCATCTCGATCCAATGCCTCCCCGGGCTCATCAGACGACTGCGGATCATTGGAGAATTTGCCACTTTCATGGGGCTTTGGATTAGATGAAGGCAATGGGGCTTTGAATTGGCATCTCCAAGTTTTCTTGGGTCGTACACTAGTTGGCATAGATGAGAGACATTTGAGTAGGTCCAGGGTTGGACCTTCATATTTCACCGATTTTGAGAAGCGAGGACTCGAATATGTTAGCTTATAATCCTCACTTTCAAATGTCTCGTCCTCATCCTCTTGGTCATCAAAGAATCACTTACCATTAACGATGTCTCCATCGTTCAACAGTCCGATAGCTTGACCTTTTGGGGGTGAGGGATTGAAACTAACGACCGCCCCCATGTAGGCTTTGCAATTTTTGGCTTCCTCCTCATCATATTGGTTATCCGTATCAACGAATGGGGAGGGGGGGATGAGATCATCTTATTGATTCTGAGTGGGCTGCATGGGGGTTTGATGGGGCCATTACAGATAGGGAAAGCTTTGATGAGTGACTTGTGGGGTAAGGGGGTGGATGAATGGCGGGTTTTGGGTGGATTGAGTGGGTGCGGGATGGGACCATTGTGCATTTTGGGAATTTTGGAGAATGAGTGAATGGGTAATAGGATGCAAAAATTGGGGATTTTGGATGGATGGAGATGGGTTCCCGTGTTGGGATGGGTATGATGGACATGGATGGATGGGGCTCATGTCCGTTTGAGGAATTGGGAATAATGGGTTTGTAATTTTAGGAGGAATGGGGACTTGTTGGGTGTAAGTGAATGTGGGATATTGGGAGAGTGATGGAGGGTTTGCAAATGGGGCTCCCGGGTGTGGGCCTTGATGTGCTTGGGGGTAGGGCATGGAGCTTAGATGGGCATGGGCCATTGGGCTTTGGTGGGTCTGGGCCATTAGGCCTTGGTGGGTCTGGGCCATTGGGCCTTAGTGGCTCTAGGCTATTGGGCCTTAGTGGGTCTAGGCCATTGGGCTTTATTGGGTTTAGGCAATTGGGCCTTGGTGGGTTTGGGCCATTGGGCCTTGGTGGGTTTGCCCATTGAGCCTTGGTGGGTCTAGGCCATTGGGCCTTGGTGGGCTAGGGTATAGGGTGTTGAGCCTTGAGGCCCACTCAAATGGCCCCATGGTTGATGGGTGCCTTGGGTGGTATGAACAATAGGGGTTTGATTAGGGTCGACATTTTGGGGGAATGAGACATGAAGCTTTTGGAGTGTATGGGATGGGTTTGCAGATGTGTGGGATGGATGGGGGAGGCTTTGAGAAGCCTTCTAAATTGTATAGGCCTTAACCATTTCATCCATCATGATCATGGGATCGAGTGTGGGAGTGGATGCAGATGGTCCATCCGATAAGGGGGGAGCATGGGACATGGATTCGATGGATGTGAGGGAAAAATTGGGCATGGCCTGGGTAAAATCGGGCATGACTTGGGTAGATGGGAGGGAATGTGATAGGTTTGGATAAGATATGGGCATGGATGGAGAAAATTGGGACATAGTTTGGGTGGAGGTGCGGGGGAAATGGTGTGTGTGTTGGAAAAATAGCAAATTGGGCATGGTTTGGGGAAAGTTGGGCATGACCTAGGTGAAGAAGGACAAAAATGGGGTGAATTTTGAGAGGTGGTGGGTGGGAAAAAATTAGGGTTATTTGGATCGGATGTGGAAGAAAATTTGGCAAGATTTGAGTAGATGAGGGGAAGTGTGAGGGATTTGAATTGGATGTGGAGGGAAAATGGGAAGTATGTTGGTTTAAAATCTGGGGGGTATTTTGGATTGGTATGGGAGAAAAATGGGACGTATGTTGTGTGGATGGATGTGGAAAATTGGGTATGGTTGAGGTGGAGGTAAAATGGGGTATATTAGATGTGAATGGGGGAAAATTGGGCATGATGGATGGATTGGGTATGGATGCCTCGGGTAAGGCTCGAAAAGTTTTCTCCTCCCCCTATGGGACGATGGAGGGTAAGGCGATGCCGTTGTACCAGCACCACAAGCCTTTTTGGATTTTGATTTTTTTGGTTTTTGGATAAAGCAAATGAACCTTTATAGGATGAGTTCCGGGGCCTTTGGAATTCCCACTTCGGGCGGCGTTCGCACCCCAAATATTTTCTGCGACGGGATCCCGATACACTTCGAAAGAATCAAAGAGAAAACTCCTTGATCAATGTGAAGGCACGAGAACCCACACGGCAACCCGATCCCTAAAAAAAAGTCAATAAGAGGGTGACCTCTATTGATCGGCGAGGGCGTTTTGGGTGTCGAAGAGTGCGGGATTTACCGGAGATGCTAAACCGCTAAGCAGGAGAGTTAGGGAAGTGAGCAAGGCCTCAGATTTGGGCTGCCTAGCCTGTAACATGGTTGGCGTGTATATTATACACGCCACAGTAGTTCTAAGAAAAAGAAGCTTGGTGTGTCTAATATACTCGCCAGACCAGTTCTAAAATAAAGTGGCTTGGTGTGCATTTTACATACACCAGGAAAAAACAAGGTATATATTTATATTGATAGCAGAACAATAAGCCCGAAATTGGTCTCTTTTTCTGGTTTTCTGAAAGCAATGCTTTTGGGGACTGACTTTCTTGTTATAACGGTCCCTCCTCTCCGATCCTAGGGATACAAGGTTGATTCGGGGCAACTAAATGCACTCCCTCAGGGTTTTAAGCTTTGTAACCGGCTCGGTCACCCACCCGATATACCTCCAGTGCAAGCGTCTTCTCAAATACTGGATGGGGTGGTTCTTTTCGGGATCATCACCACTAGGGGGCTGCCGCCGAAATAAGAATCAGGACGTTTGTATCTTTGCCTAAAATTCTCAACCCTTGTAAAATCTACCCCCGCAAAAATTCATTTAAGACGCCCTCTTGGTTAAATTTTAATTTCAATTTTAAGGGAGCTTGCTTAATATTCAAAAATCGGGGGTGATGGTTCTGTGCCGCCTCTATGGGTTAGCGTCCACTGATGGGATATGATTAAACTTAAAACAATGCACAAGCAGTCCCGCCAATCGGCTAAGGCATGTAAACGACAGAATTTAAATGCACAAGTAAGCCCACAAATCAACTAAGGCATGTAAATGACGAAATTTAAATGCGCAAGTAATCCCGCCAATTGGCTAAAGCATGTAAATGACGGAAAATAAATAAAAGTAAAGACAATGCTCAAGTAGGCCCGCCAATCGGCTAAGGCGTGTAAATGACGGAAAAATAGGGGTAAGCAAAAAATGACGGAAATGTAGGGGTGAGTACAAAAACGAAAGAGAAATAACAAAAGTTAGTAAAAACATGAAAGACACATGCAAAAAATAACGGGTCAACTTTAAGTAGAAGCTCTAAAGGATCCCCAACAGAGTCGCCATCTATGCAACCGTAGATTTTTATCAAACCCGTCGCGACAATGTGATCTCGTGAAAAGTATAGAGTCGCCACCCGGAGCTTTTGGTGTCCCGGGAAACCTAAATCAATATTAAATGCACCGAAGTGCCAAATATGACTCTGATTTCGGTCTACGCCAAAGGTTCTTGGGTAGGAGCTTCGGTTATCGATCAGGAAGGTGTTAGGCACCCAACTAACCCGCTCGTAAGCAGTCTCTACTATGGCTGTTTGGCTGTGTATATAAAATATATATAATTATATATATATATATAAGAAAAGAAAATGAGCGGCACTTCCCCTTGCCCGAAGGCACACTGATCCTATTGAGCCCTTCCCACTTGCCAAAATTTGGGTTGCGTAATGGCTCAATTCTAGGATAAAGGAAAAGCGAATAAGGTAGAGGAATAGATGGGAGAGCCGGAGCTCTCAAGCCCTTGTAGCATCGATGTGGTCCTTCGCGCGAGAGCGGCGCCGATAAGCTTCCGATAGCAAATGAGTTGTTGGATGGGTTCTAAATTCTAAGGCTAGGAAGCTAGAGGATAGGAGAAGAGGATTAAGGCCTAGTTCCTACCAAAATCGAGAGATTGATGATGGAAAATGAGATTGAAAGAGATGAACTCAATTCTAGAATTTTATGGGTTTAGTGCTGAAATGGGAGATGGGGGATCACTTACTCTTTTCTCTCTTTTGGAAATTTTTTCAAACCTTTGTAATGGGAGGAGTGCCTCTCTATTTATAGAGAATGGGGGTGGTTAAGGAGTACTTAAATGCTAATGGGATTAACAATTAGGTAATCCTAATATCTAAGGTTTCCTAGGATCTTAAGGTTATGGATATATGGGCAATGGGCTTCAATGGTAGATGATAGGATGAGGTTTCAAATGACTAGAGGGTTGCAAATAGGGTAAATGAGGGTGAAACAGTCCTAATAAAACCTACCCTAAATATTGGGATGGTCAACAAGTCAAATCCCAAAAGTGAAATTCGGGCTAAATCCAGAAGTTATTATAGCTAAGCCTGGTGTGTGTATTATCCATGCTGGGCATAGCTACAGTGCCTCAAGAGGTTCAAAGCACGTCGAGGGGCTCTGTTCGAGAGGAAGAAGACCAATTTTTGCCTAGCGTGTGTATTATCCACGCCAAGCCATTTTTGGAAAGAAATGGCCTAGTGTGTATATTATCCACGCCAAGCAACATCCAGTCAAACAACCCAATTTACAAATTGCCATAACTTTTGATCTTTATATCAAAATGAGGTGATTCTTAGTTTGTTAGAAAGCTAGGAAAGACCTCTTTCCAATGGCATATAACTTGGCTCTAAAAAAAATCAATGTAAACTTTATAACTCCTCTTTTCAACCACTACTTAGGAGGGTTCAGAAACTGGTCCGGGATGGGTTCTAAGGGTTCCGGAAACATTGAGGTTGATTCCTAAGGGTTTGGAATGATTCCTAAGGGTTTGGGGAATGCTATTAGAAGCTTGGTGGTGCATCCTTCTCGAAGTATGTTTTGATCGGGCCTTGGGCCAAATTTGGGTGTCTACATCTGCAATTCTCAATATGAGTTGTCAATTCAAATTAAAACTTGAAGATGTTACTAATTAGTATATTTTAATAAAAATAAATCTAAACTAGAAAGCAATAAAAATTATATCTTTCACCCCTCAGCCGCAGGCGTCAATTATTTATGAGAAACTACAGATATCTACACTAATCTTTCAGCTCTCAATCCTAGTCGTCAATTGTGATCGAGAAACCTTGGATATCTAAACTAATCTACTCTAAATTTGAATGAAAGAAAATCCAACCTCAGTTGTCAATTGATGTTGAGAATTTCTTCGATAAAGAATTTCTATACCAGGCTCTCTTATTTATAGATCATAAGGAGTCAGTTTATAGTGATTTAATTCTAATAAAAAAAACTACTAAAAATAAAAGATTCCTACTTTAACTCTAAGTCTATCTTTATTTTCCTTTTGCATTAGATAGTTGATGTGCTATAAATCTGATCCCTATTTTTAGCAACAAAGTCTTCTAGGATTCTTCTTCATCAATCTTCTCAGATTTGTGTTCTACCAAACTTCTAATTATAGAAGGCTTTTAAAGATATGCATGGCGGTGTGGATCTTCATGTAAGCAGCAGCAGCGCAAGCTTTCTTTCTCTGGGAAATCGTAAATCACGATTTTCTATCTTTCAGCACAGCTTCCAATGGAATGATTTCTATTTACGAACGATCACCTTTCTTTTTCAATCGCTTCAGCTTCTTGAACGTCTCTTACGATTTCTTATTCTCTTCTTCAGCAATAACGCTCAATCATCTTTTATGATTTTCTAGCTTTTAGTCTATGGCAAATCATCTTTTTCTTTCAATCGTCTTTCTTACTACTTTTTTAGTTTACTTTGACGAATATTAACACTTTGACTTTATTTTGCTGCTTATCTTTAATATATGCACATCATTAACTTGTTAGTAGCAAACTACGGTCTAGCATCGCTTAGTTAAGGGTGATAAAATGGTAAATTATATGATTGATCAGATCACACCCCCAAATCTACACTTTTCTAGTCCTTAAGCAAAGAGAGTAATAAATATGTTAGAGCAAGTAAAACTAACATCTTATGAAAATAAATGCCACTTTAGTAGGAAGCATGATTGCATTTAGCATATGCAATAAGCCTTTAAACTCCTAGGTGATCTCTAGTGGAGGAGTTGTGTTTCCTGAAGATTTTCAGTGAAGATACCTACAAACTTCGAAGCCTTTAAATTTCATCATTAGTCTTATATCAAAACCATTAATTGTTTGCAATCTGTGGGTCTTTAATGTTAAATACAATGTCATTCTAATCTTATTAATGCCCATTCAAATTAAATTAATGCATTGATCTTCAGATGATTCTTTCATTTATGCCTAGAGTTCCGTGTGTGATTACCAATGCTAGAATCCTTTCGCCGGGGAACAAGCCCGAACCAGGAATCTTTGGATCCCATGTTTCGACTCAATCCTCACTTTAGATCAGCACTCACAATGAAGTCTTTTAGATGTATGGTTCAGTTTTCACACACATGTGAGATGGAATTACAACATGAATCAAAAAGGTCTCATAAGATATAAGAAACACTGTGCATCAATGAATAAAGAGAAATCTCATATTGGAAAGATGTTTGCATCCTAAACATGTCATATTACGCACCATAGACATTACTTTCTCACTCTCCACAAGGCATTTACCAACCGAAATTGTATCAAGAAGGTCTTTTTCAAGGTTGTAATGGGGCTCGGGTGAAGGTTATGGAAGAAAGGAAAATATGATTCAAAATTCTCTGGGAAACCAGAAGAAGAAACACATTTGATTTTGTCATTTTCACTCTTTCTTTTTCGAATTTTTCAGAATTTTTCTTTCTTTTTTATCAACTTCCTTTTCTTTCAGTCCTTCTTTTGCTTTTCTTTTCAACATCACCTCATTTTATTTTTTTTGCATTTTTCTACCTCTTTCACACATATACTTTTTTCTTTTTCTTTTTCTCTTCACCCTTTTTCATCAAAAACTTTGCCCTATGCTCCCAATGGTCACCACTATCACGCCTCTCCAAGTACTCTCTTTTAATTTACTTCTCATCCCTCTTTTCCAATTTTTCAGAGATTGATGGGTAAGGCTTAATTTTCAGCAATAGTGTCGGGTATGGTTAGTGTGGCTTAACAATAAATATTTTAAGGCAAAAATTTTCAACAAAGCTCAAAAGGGGTGCTAATAGGTAAATTAGTGTGAGGTGGGGCATTTTAGGTTCAAACGAGACAAAGATGACCTTCGTTCATTTCCTCAAAAGGTGGTAATGATGCCTATTTGCTTTGAGTTCAAACGCAAGTTCTAGCATGATGATATAACAATGCAAAGTAAACAAGCAAATGAAAAATGTATGAGATTTAAACAAGTAAGCACGAATTCCAAAGATACTCTAAATTTATTTAAGCACTCATCAAGAACGATAAATCGGCTCTAAAGCTTATGGGTTTTTAGTCTCCACTAGAATCCTAGGATTCAAAGTTTTAGACTAATTCCTTGACTTCAAAATTTCAGCATGGCAATGGTGTAGAAAGTTCTAAACATGAGCTGCAAAATCACCTTTAAAACTTCCCATTGAAATTAATGATAATAGGCAATTAGAATCTTAACATGGCATGGTAATTTTCACAAAAGCTTCACGAGTATCGACATTCAAAAATTCGGTCAAAAATTATTGAAATTCTGATATAGGCCTTAATGTGCTTAGTCGATTGATTGATTTCAAAAATCAATCGATTAAATTGCGCCCATTTTCAAAAATTGCTCAAATAGTATTTGTTAGTCAATTGATCGATTTTGATAGTTCAATCGATCGATTGCATAATATTTCAACAATCCCACATTCCCGAGAGCAAAATCCTTGCTTTTTTTCTCGAAGAAGAAGCCATCAAATTTGAATTTACATGCATTACTGCTCAATTAAAGTGATGTAACCTGAGTTGATGAACTTCTCACCCCCAAACCTAATGTGTCCAATGTCCTCATTGGTTCGAAAGTAACAGAATTTGGTACGCCCAAACCTATGTAAAACATACCACAACCCAAAGGCAGAGTAGGTGAAAAATATTGTGCCCCATATCATCAAAACCTGCAGGTTATGAATCGACAATTAATACCAAAGTGCATATTTAAACAAATAATGCAGCATTTAATAAAATAACCTAAACTTTATTAATTACTATGCGCTTATTACACTTATTAAAAATAAAACTAAGTCCACTGCATCAAACAGAACAAACTAACCTAGTACAAAAATAAAATAAACCCAAAAACAAATCCTAGCGCCTAAGCAAGACGAAAACTCAAACAAAATCTAGATCCTTAATCCTCATCACTAATCATCCTGGGCTTCAATTTTGGGAAAGCAAAGTTCCACATTTGTTCAATGATTCAGGCAAGAACAGATTCGAAAACTGGTGTGCACGGTGGGGAGGATGGTGGTGGAGGCGGATCGATAATCGTGAGATCGAGTGGTAAACGTGGGGATGGAGGGGGTGGTGAAGCCGGGTCCAGATCCATCACTTCAATGTTGGATAAATCCAACGGCTTTGGTGGTGAATAGTGTCGAGCTCTTTTTCATACCTGACCTGCACGAGTTCGGAATTTGATGCCAGCCATTGATCAAATTTTAGGGATGAAAAATAATGAGACTTAATGGAACTAGAGAATGAATTACAGAATTTAAGATCCAAGGCTATTAAATAAGTGAAAATTAACATAAAAGAGGAAAAAAATGGAAACAACCAAAATTGCAATTTTTTGTGTGGGACTTTGGAAACCGACCACGGTCGATTGATTGATTAATGAAAATCAATCGATGGACATGTTAACTTTGGAAGTTTGACCACCGGATGAAAGAAACCATTCTATTTATAAGAATGACTAGTTTTAGGCTGGTCAATTAATTCGAGAAAGTTTCTAAACTCTTGAAATTCGAATCAACCCTACATCGATCGATTGATATTGAAATTTCAATCGATTGATGTGTGATGTGAACAAATTAATACGTTTTCAGGATGCATCAGTCGATCGATTGATTTTCGACAATCGATTGATCGAGTTGCTCTAGTGACCATTTCTTATCAGTTCGAATAAAAAATCAAAGAGATTACACTTGTAACATCCCCAAAAATTTAGGCTTAGAATAGTATCCTCGAGATACGTGCTCGACTGGTCGTAAGTTTCATCAAGTGAAAGTCAACTTAATAACTTAGGCTAGACTAGGCTTGAGGTGAAAAGTACACTAAGGTGTGTGGTGTGGGTCTTGTTATAAGGTCACATACACCTGTTATAGGTGTGCGTACTTTGCACCAAAGAAGTGGAATGGGTTAAATAGGTATTAGTTAAAGAGAAGTTATTTCTCTTTGATTTTGGTGGTTAGGAATTTATGAAGAGAGAGAGAGAGAGTGTGTGAGTAAGGGAGAAGGAGTAAATGCCAAGGATTTGGTGTGGAATTTCGGATTTGAAGCCATACGTGGGCGGTTAATCTCGAAGGTAACGCATAGTTGGAGTCGAAGCTAAGAACCCTAGCTTTTGATTCAAGCCATTGAATCATCTATACGTTGGATTTGAGGTAAGATTTCATTGATTTAGGATGTGTATGATTTGTGCATAACATTATTGAATGTATGATGAATTAAAGGAGTAGAAAAAAGGGAAAATTTGTAAGAAAAGAAAGTTGGAAGAATAGCCCGAAGATGGCAGTTTTCTGGCAAAATCGATTAATCAAATTTAGAATCGATTAATCAATTTTTGTTAGAAATCAATTCTGGAGACTAAAGCACGAAACCAATTAATTCGATTAATCAATTTTTAGTTTTCAATTAATCGATTTGGAATCGATTACTCGACTGGGTACTTTCAGTGGCTGGAAAAGTCTAGGTTTTGGAAAACCGATTAATCGATTTTGGGATCGATTAATCGATTTGGGATTTTCGATTAATCGATTTGGGATTGATTAATCGAATTTGGGAATTTGATTAATCAATATTGTGATTGATTAATCGATTTTGACAGTTTTAGTTTGGGTTATATTTTTGACCGCAGAGTTCTGGGAGGGCCTTGTACCCTTCTTTCATGCATCGTTCTTGATGCTTTGTGTATGATATGATGTACTTTAGGTTGAGCACTTGGATATGAGCACGTAAAGCTACTTTGGACCTTGATGTTTGGGGCTAAAGCATGTGAGGTAGGGAATACCCTGAACATGTACCCTTAATTACGAAATTATATATGTAGTGATGTGATATGTACATGCGTGTGTTAAGAGCATAGTTATTTGCTTGTTAATCAAAATTGAGCTTAAGCATGTGAATTAAAGAGGTGTGTGCATGTGTGTACACTAAGTAAGAAACCAGTAAGCGTATAAGTGCATGACATCCCAGGGATGTATATGAGATGTGAGCATCTAGGCGATGCATATGAGTATGTGACATCCCAGGGATGTATAGTCAAATGAGAAACTATGTGAATGAGCCTTGAACAAACGTTGAATATTATAATTAGCACAATTACATGGTGATAAATTCTATGTATTTTGCATAATTAATTTGAGGTTCGTAGAATACCCCACCGACTCGACGAAATACCAGTGACTGACTCGGCAGAATATTCGTGACTGGTACGATGGCCAATCCGTACACCAGTAAGACATCCCAGGGATGTACATGAGTTATGTGCCCCGTCGCCTAGGAGAAAGGGACTTGGGTTATGTTACATTGAAATATAGTTCAATTGGATGACGATGGTGGGTATTCCATCGGGGCTCGATGCTATATTGCTCGAGGATTATTTAAGTTATTTGATTTAAGTTTCAAAATTGATCTTCTGGCCCGTGTGAACAAGTTGAAAACAAGTTAATACATGTAGAGTAACAGATGCATCCAGTTCAAGCTTTCAGTAACTTAAACTATTTTTCCAGCTATCTTTTATTGATAAATCATGTTTCTAATGTCATGGAATATATGTGAGTAAGATAAACTTATATGTTCATTCAGTTGATTCCCTACTGTGCTATGATGTAGCTCACTCCAACTATACGTCACAGATCCAGTGTTAGCTGCTGCCGCTGCTTCGGGAGACGTTGATCTGGAGGATTCTGATTATGTGCCTGAGGAGGAGTCAGAGCCCCCTCCTGAGGATTTCTTCTAGAGGGCCCTCTGCATACGTTGACAGATTTTTGAGAGAGAAATTGTACGGCTTGGTATATCCAACCTTTTATATAAGACAATGTAATTTTAGTGAGACATTCTTTTGGTGAATCATCTAGGGTGACGGTTGTTTTGTCACCGATGGTTCAGATTGGTTCTTTTTCTCATGCAGTGGCATGAGATCAGAACTATCTTTTAGGCTATATGTTGTTAGTTTAATCTTATAAAATTGGAGTTTTAGTTCTGTATTAGCTATTTAGTGCATGTTTTACTCTCTAGTTGTGTGGATTTACCAATTATTCCGTGCATGTATATGGGGCATGGCCTCGAGGGTGGTGCCGAAGGCGCAGGTTTCAGGGTGTCAAAATCTGGGCTATCACAATTGGTATCAAAGCTATTTCTTTTAAAAATTTTGATAAGTCTTGGTTTTGTCAGAGTATAAGACCTTCTGCTAATAAAACTTTAGTTTCATGTGCATAGCGTTATGTCTTCTAGAGGGAGGGGCCGACCCAGGGGCGGTCATGATAGAAACTTGCAGAGCAGAGACGGTTTTGTCTCGGCTTCAAATAGAGTGCCGTTGGGAAATAGGGATGCCCCAGGAGGTAGTAGTCAGGAGAACAGAGACCAAGAGGCGAATCAAGATAGAGATTAGAGAGAACAAGAAAGGATAAGAGAAACAAATGAGGAAAGAGAAGAGCATCAGAGGATGATGTATACTATGGAAACCATGGAAAATGTCACGGCTCAGCAAGTGGCGTCCTTGGCAGCACATAATGCCAATGACCAGCATCAGCCACCACCTACGCCTCCTGTGGGTACTACACTGCCATTTCCCTCAGTGTTCACAGAGTTTCGGAGGATGCGTCCACCGAGTTTTTGAGGACAAGCAGAGCCAATGGATGCAGAGAATTGGCTAAGTGAGATGGAGAAGGTATTCAGTGTGCTTACGTGCACTGAAGATGAAAGTGTTTGTTGGGCGGCATATATGTTAGATGGGGAGGCAGGCCCATGGTGGAAGTCTGTGTCGAGGACTAGGGCTCAGGAAACCCCAGGATTGCCATGGACATGGGATGAATTCGTGATCGAATTCAATAAACAATATTTCCTTGAAGTCATGCGTAACCAAATGGAAGTAAAATTTCTTTCACTTGAAAAGGGAAAGATGTCAGTAAGGGAATATGGAGTAGAGTTTATGAGGCTCGCTCGCTTTGCTCCTGATTACGTGGTTACCGACTTGATGAAAGCCAAGAGGCTTCAACGCGGCTTGAGGCCGAATATTAGGGGGAGAGTGGCGGCCTTTGAGCTGAAGACCTATGGAGAGGTTATGAGTAAGGCTCTGGTGATCGAGGAAGATAACGAGGATCGATACCAGAGAAGAGACCAACAAGGAAGGGGGAGGATGGAGCAGAGTAAAGTGGGAAACTACGAGCCGGTGAACAAAAAGCCACGATTCATAGCACCCATTCAGAGGTAATAGTTTCAGATGGGTTTCGTTAGACCGACGCAGACAAACTATCCTAGACTACCTATGCTTGCGTCTAGGAGGCTGATCAGATATGAAAACCTTGTTACCACTACCAGAGCATCAGTCTCCCAGGGTTTCTCACGGGCAGCATCTTCTACTACAGTTGAGACTTG
Organism: Chloranthus sessilifolius; assembly: GCA_021018995.1. Classification (NCBI taxonomy): domain Eukaryota; kingdom Viridiplantae; phylum Streptophyta; class Magnoliopsida; order Chloranthales; family Chloranthaceae; genus Chloranthus; species Chloranthus sessilifolius. The sequence continues at coordinate 72,883,616 of CM037598.1, read as the reverse complement.
TGTCAAGTGTGGCAAGTCTCACAAAACGGCAGCTTGTTGGCGGGGTACTCAGGGTTGTTTCAAGTGTGGGAAGATAAGCCACTTGATCCGAGATTGCCCTGAGATGAATAAAGAGAGAACGACTTCTGCTTCCATGCCTAGACAGATACAATCAAAGAAGTCGGTCGTGCAAGGAAGAGCCTATGCGGTTACTGCCCAGGAAGCACAAAATATCAATGACATTATCCAAGGTAACATTTTCTTTTAAAAATTTAGAATTTCAACTACTTAAAGTTTTTAGATAGAGAAGGTGCATGCATGTAGGAAGTAGAGTAGACTCATTCATGTATATAAATTTTGATGTATAAGTATGTTATATATATATATATATGTATGATATAGATACCTTACAATTGTACGGAAAGAAAAGTGACGTAACTTATGAAGCTAGAGTGTTGATAGACCCGGGGTCTACCCATTCATTTACTACTCCTCGATTTGCAAAGAAGATGAAGGTCAACCCAGAGACGTTGGATTTTATCTTGGCAGTATCTATTCCGACCGGGGAATCGGTCGATACGGACTTGGTTTGTAAGTCGGTGATAGTAACCATTAGAGATGGGGATGTCTGTTAGATATGCAAGGATTCGACGTGATCCTTGGCATGGATTGGTTGTCAACTCATTGTACAATGGTCGATTGTAAGAACAAAGTAGTCATCTTTAGACCGAATACAAGAAGATTATTCCGATTCATAGGGGTGAGAATGAAGTTTCTGCCACTTCTGTCCGCCGTCAGAGCCGAGCGCTTGATCAGAAAGGGGTGCAGTGGTTACTTGGCATTCTTGAAGGAAGACAAGGAAGTAAAGAACATTATTTCAGAGATTGAGGTTACGCGTGAGTTTGAGGATGTCTTTCCAGAGGAATTGCCAGGGTTACATCCTGATAGAGAGGTGGAATTCGCATTCGACTTAGCATCGGGAATGGAGCCTATTTCCAAAGCACCGTACCGAATGGCTCTTGCTGAGTTGAAGGAATTGAAAGAGCAGTTACAAGAGCTCTTAGATAAGGGGTTTGTAAGGCCGAGCATGTCTCCTTGGAGAGCACCGGTCTTGTTTGTTAAGAAGAAGGATCGGTCGATGAGGCTATGCATCGACTATCGTCAACTAAACAAACTAACCATCAAGAATCGATAACACTTGCCTAGGACTGGCGATTTATTTGATCAGTTGCAAGGAGTGAGATATTTTTCCAAGATCGATTTGAGATTTGGATACCATCAGCTGAGAGTCAAGGCAGAGGACATCCAGATGACAGCATTCAAGATGCAGTACGGACACTATGAGTTTTTAGTGATGCCATTTAGTTTGACGAATGCACCGGCATCATTTATGGACTTGATGAATCGGATGTTTAAGCCACACCTGGACACTTGCATTGTAGTATTTGTCGATGACATTCTGATATATTCAAAATTGAAGAAGAAACATAAAGAGCATTTGAGAATAGTTTTACAGACTCTGCGTGAACACCAATTGTATGGCAAGCTCAGTAAGTGCAAGTTTTGATGAGAGAAAGTTAGCTTTTTGGGACATATCATCTCAAAGGAGGGTGTCGCAATAGATCCGGCCAAGTTCGAAGTAGTGGTAAAATGGGAACAACCAAAGACGGTGACAGATATCTATAGTTTCCTTGGGCGAGCTGGCTACTATCAACGTTTTGTGGAGGGATTTTCGAAAATATTGCGATCGCTTATGAGACTCACAAGAAAGGATGCGAGATTTGAGTGGAACGAAGCGTGCGAAAAGAGCTTTCAAGAACTCAAGAAGAGACTCACTTCAGCTCCAGTACTACCAATTCCTTCAGGTAGTGGAGGGTTTATGGTATATAGTGATGCTTCACATAGTGGCTTAGGTTGCGTGCCCAACCAAAACAAGAGAGTGATTGCTTATGGGTCGAGGCAGCTGAAAGATCACGAGAAGAATTACCCGACACACGACCCAAAACTAGCAGCGGTTATATTTGCATTGAAAATTTGGAGACATTATTTATACAGTGAGACCTTTGAGATCTTCACTGACCATAGTAGCCTCAGGTACTTATTTACACAGAAAGAATTAAATATGAGATAGCGAAGGTGGATGGAGCTTCTCAAGGATTATGATTGCTCCATACAATATCACCCAGGTAAGGTAAATGTCGTAGCAGATGTCTTGAGTCGTAAGGGTTCGGCTCAGTTAGCTAATCTGATCATGGGGATGCATAGATGGAAGTTGTTTGAAGATCTTTTATTGTATGATGTAAATATCGAGGTGTAAGCTACAGGGACTTTCTTGGCCAACATCACAGTAAGACCGATGATCTTTGAGCATATTCACGAGCTACAGATGAAAGACCCTGAATTAATCAAAATTCGACAAGATGTGATTGAGGAAACCAAACTAGAAATTTTGGTGAAAGAGGATGGTTCCTTACTATTCAGGGGACGCCTTTACATTCCAGTTGATGCTAATCTACAACAAAATATCTTAGATGAGGCTCACAAATCTAGATATGCAATTCAGCCCAGTAGCACCAAAATGTATCAGGACTTGAGGAAGAGTTACTGGTGGAGAGGTCTAAAGCAAGACGTAGCCAAGTACGTGTCAAGGTGTTTGACATGTTAGCAGGTGAAAGTGGACCACAGACACCCCGCTGGATTGTTGCAACCTCTACCTATACCGTAGTGGAAGTGGGAATCAAACCTCCATAGATTTTATTGTATGATTATCGCGTACAACAAAGAGATACAATGCTATTTAGGTAGTCGTTGATCGGCTGACTAAGTCAGCTCACTTCTTACCCTACAACACAAAGTACACAACAGGAAGACTCACAGAGTTGCATATGAAGGAGATAGTACGGTTGCATGGGATTCCTAGTAGCATTGTCTCTGATCGTGACTCATTATATACTTCAAAATTTTGAAAGAAGTTTCAAGAAGGCATGGGTACGCGATTGGACTTTAGTTTAGCATTCCATCCACAGACCGATGGACAAATGGAGCGGGTAAATCAGGTAATAGAAGACATGCTCAGAGCGTGTATGCTTGAATTACAAGGATCATGGGATCAACATCTACCGTTGGTCGAATTCACATACAACAATAGCTTTCAAGTGAGCATTGGAATGGCACCTTATGAAGCTCTCTATGGAAGGCGATGTAGATCGCCTATCAATTGGGAAGAGACCGGTGAAAAGTTTGTATTGGGGCCGAAGTTACTTGAAGATAATGCCATTGTTGTTCATATGATAAGAGAGAGACTTAAATTGGCTCAAAGCAGACAGAAGAGCTATGCCGATATCAAAAGAACGAGCGTGGACTATGCCATTAGTGGGCATGTGCTCGTAAAGGTATCGCCCATGAAAGGCGTCATGAGCTTTGGGAAGAGGGGAAAGTTGAGTCCCCTTTACCTTAGACCCTTTGAGGTTTTGGGTCGAGTCGGCGAGGTCGCTTATCGCATTGGATTGCCTCCATTGTTTGATTGGGTATATAACGTGTTTCATGTATCCATGCTCCGAAAGTATGTAAATGACCCTACACCTATCGTGGGAGGTTAGCCGATCGAAATGCACGAAGACATGAACATGATAGAAGAAGCAGCCCAAATATTAGATAGAAAAGAGCAAGTTTTACGCAAGGTGATTCCTTTAGTGCTTGTCAGGTGGAAGAATCATCCAGCCGAAGAAGCTACTTGGGAACGCGAGGCGGATGTGAGGGAACAATATCCAAACTTGTTTGAGGAGAACTGAGAGCACGCTTGTATTGTTGCGTTTATTTTTGTAAAAATTTAACATGTGTATGTAAGTGAAAGTTCGCACGTCTATGTCAACTTTATTGAGGAAATGAAAAGAAAAATGTTGGCTAGAAATGGACCTTTTGTGAAATCAAAAATATTTAGCATGATGGTATTTGCATCATGAAACGAATGTATAACACGTCATGAGAAGCGTAAGACATGTCAGTTAGTGGCTAACGTAAAAGCCATAGTGAACCTGACAAAAAGAAAGAAGCTAATGAAGGAGAATCAGGAATCAAAATTTTAAGAGCTCTGTCAAAACCGATTAATCGATTTTGATTTTTGATTAATCGAAAATGGTTCGATCGAACGACTGGCTCACATCAGTGAGCTGAGGGACCTGGAAAGAAATATAAGTCAAATTCGACTAATCGACTTAAATTCGATTAGTCGATTTTGAGAATCGACTAATCAATTTTTGAAATCGATTAATCAATTTCGAGCAGTTGAGTTTGAGTAGTAAAAACCGATTAATCGATTTTGAAATCAATTAATCGATTTCTGCCTATAAGTAGAAGTTTTGGGGAATTTTCTTCCCATTCAAATTTCAAACTATTTCTTTTTAATTTTGGGCGCCTTTCTTCTTCCTTTGGCTAGCGCCACCTGCGAGGATTTAGGGGCTTCAGGATCAAAATCAAATCAAGAACCCTAGCCATTGAATCGTTTATGCACGGTAAGCCCTAAATCTCACCAATTTCCATGTAATTGGAGTAAATTAAAGCCCTAGGTTTCAAATATTCACCTTAAAACCCTAGAATGCCACCTAAAACTTGGCTAGCTTCGAAGCAAGCGGCTTCTAAAATACCCGTACGACGTAAGAACACTGCACCACCACCACCATCACCTTCACCTTCACTTTCACTTTCCTCTTCGTCATCATATTCGATGGAGGCATCATCGCGCCAATCGTCACCACCACCACCTCAACCTGGCCAATTACCGCAACCTAATGAGTGGTGGGCCACGAAGATCTTTGAGAATGAATATGTTATCGACGAAGCTCTGTTTGTGGATTCTGAGGTTGAGGGTGAGATGAAATGGGCCTGAAAATACCTCATTGATGTGGGCCTCGGTAATCTCTTGAAGCCCTTGCATGATTATTATTACCCTAGGCTAGTTAGGTTATTTTGCCAGCATCTGAAAGAGGGTAGGGAAGCTAGCACCATTACGACCGAAATCAATGGTCGTAAGTATCTTTTTAACTTGCACCACATTCATGAATCTTTGGAATGTTTTCCCGTGTATGTTCCCGAGATGAACCTTTTACCCCCTTTCGCACAGCCCATAAGTTTTGAAGAAATTAGGAACGAAATGACCAAGTGTAGACACCCAAATTTGGCCCAAGGCCAGATCGACACACATTTCGAGAGAGGCACGTTTCTGAGCTTTTGATGGCATGTATGGAACCCTTAGGAATCACCCCAAACCTTTAGAAATCACCCTAGATCCCTTAGGAACCCACCTCGAACCTTTAGAAACCAATCCCGACCCTTAGAACCCCTTTCAAACCCTAAACCTAACCTTCTCGGATAATGGATGAGGAGGGGTGCATCGAAATTGGCTACAGCCTTCTACGGTGATCGAGTCCCATAACATTGAAGAGTAAAGGTCGTCAGCTTTTTGACAGTCCAAGAATCGCCCCAATCGGAGGTATACATCAAAAGATATAGCAAACCGAGCCCGGAGGGCATAAATGTAAATTCATGCGGGCCCCATAGGGATTTGGCGCAACTAATAGTTGCGCCAGTTATAACTTTTCCTAGCACAACTATTAGTTGCGCCAGGCCAATTCTCCCATACTTTAAGCCTGGCGCAACTAATGGTTGTGCCAAGGTTAAAAGTGGGGCCCGCCCTCGCGAGGCAACTTTCAACACTGTTTAAAACACTATTTTACTGTACATTTGCCTGGCGAGGGTGGGCCCCACTTTTAAAACACTATTTTACTGTACATATGAACAGTGACTGTTAGATTTTGCCCCGAATTTCGTGTTTGCGGTTTGACTTGTTGACCACCTCGACCTTGGAGGTGTGTTTTGATTGTTCTGTTGCACCTATTCACTACCTAGTTGCAACCCCTTAAGTGGCTTAAGGTCTCACCCCATCATCCACCATTGGAGGATCCTTCCACACATTTTAAAGCTCTCAAAATCCTAGGAAACCTTAGATTAGAGATTACCTAATTGCTAACCCTAATTAGCATCTAAGTAGCCTCCTAACGTATCATTTTCCTATAAATAGAGCCCCCCTCCCCTTGGTTTAAGGGTTGAGAATTTCTACCTAAGAGAGAAAGAGCTTAAAGTGAGAAGATCTTTCTCCCTTTGGTGCACCCCTCCCATACAAAAACTAAAATTCTAAAACCTCAGCCCACCCTTAGCATTTCATAAAAAACCCTTAGGTTAGGTGTGTGTGACCCCTTTGCCTTCCTTCCCTACCTATTAGCTTCAAGCCTTAAGAGCTAGAACCCCATTTTCCCCCATACAAAGCCTTCAAGAGCTCATAAAAGCAAGCCATGCAAGGCTCTCCTACGGTGCTGCAAGGGCCCGAGGGCTCCGGCTCTCCCCTTTCTTCTCCTATCTCCTTTTACTCTCCCTACCCTCTCATTTTGTGCCATTATGCCGTCGAATTTTCGGTAGGAACGGAGGGGCACAAATAGGATTGGAGGCCCATTTGGGCAAGAGGGACCATTTCCTTTTCTTTTACTTCATTTTAATTCTGGCCATTAGTAGAGACCGCATTAAGCGGGTTGGTCGGGTGCCTAACACCTTTCCGATTGATAACCGAAGTCCCTACCCAAGAGCCTTTGGTGTGGACCGAATTCAAAGTCATATTTGTGGCACTTCGGTGCTTATAAAAATGATATAGGTTTCTCGAGACATCAAAAGCTCTAGGTGGCGACTCTATATTTTTTGTTAGCAAGCGCATCGTCGCGACGGGGATCGTCAAAAATTTCACGGTTGCACAGATGGCGACTCTGCTGGGGACTAGCTTGTAGAGCTTCCCCTTAAACTTGGCTTTTTTTTTTTTTTTACTAACCATTTATTGCAGTTTTTTTATTTTTCTCTTTTTTTACTCACCCCTACGTTTCCGTTATTTACATGCCTTAGCCGATCGACGGGCTTACTTGCGCATTTGTCCTTTATTTTCCTTACTTTTCCATCATTTTAGTGCCTTAGCCGATTGGCGGGCCTACTTGAGCTTTGTCTTTCAATTCTTTTAAATTTCCGTCATTTAAAGTGCCTTAGCCGATTGGCAGGCCTACTTGTGCAGTCATATTCCATTAGTGGACGTCGGCCCGTAGTGGCGGCACAGGATAATCACCCTCGGTCTTTGAACTAAAGAAAACTTCCAAAAAAAGAGAAAAGCTTTGAAAAAAATAAAATTGAACCAAGTTAGGGAGCTTAATTAATTTATTTTTATGGGGTAGATTTTAAAAAGGGTTGGGATTAGGCAAACACACAAACACCCGAGTCTTAGTATGGCGGCAGCCCTTAGTGGTGATGATCCAGAAAAGTCCCAGCCCACCTAGTATCTGAGAAGGCGCTTGCGCCAGAGGTATATCGGGTGGGTTCCCATTCTGAAGCTTAAAACCCTTGGAGGAGCGCGCTAGCGAGTTATACCGGACTCAAACCCTTTAGGTGCGGTGCGGAGCGAATCGATCACCAAAAAATAGTTCAGTTCCCGGAAGCCTAGCTTCCACAAAAACCAGAAAAAAAGGACTCATCTTGGGCTGCTATCTCTGCTGTATTTCATTCTGGAATTCCATTTTTGTCTGGTGCAAGTATTAGTTGCAAGTAAAATCCCCAAACTTTACCTTGGCGCAACTAATAGTTGCGCTAGTGTAAAAGGAGTCCCCTGCAACCTGGGCGTAGGTATTAGTTGCGCCAGGTTTGTTTATCAGCCTACCAGCCCGAATCTATGGCCTTCTTCACCTCCCGAGTTCCCTGATTAGTGTGCTTAGTGCCTTGTTTGGGCCCCGCCATCTCCGACACCCAATACGCCCCAGCCGGTCAAAAGAAGGCAACTTCTTTTTGGCTCATCTTGGGGGATCGGTTGTTTGCCTCGATTTTCATGCCTTCAATAGATAGAAGGTTCTTCTTCGATTCTTTCGAAGTGCATCGAAATCATCGCCATGGGCCTTGAATTAAGGTACGAGGGCCACCCAAAAAGAGAGTTCCAAGGCCTCGGAACCTTTGTTTTTCAAAAAACTCTTTCGAAAAAAATTTGAAATATATATATATAATAAATCAAAAACCAAAAAAAAGAGGGGGTTTGTGGTGCCGGAAAAACGGCATCATCTTGCCCTCCGTTGTCCCGCAGGGGAAGAAGGAGGAGGATTTTTGGGCCTTACCCAAGGCACCCTTACCCAACCCGTTCCCGCAGAATGTCGTGGGTAGTGGACCCGGCTTACGCCGATCCCGACTCATCCCCGCCACATTCTCCAACTCACTCCCATTCGAGAGTTCTTTCAACCATCCCCCTCACCCAACCCCCCTTTACCGTCACCGGCGCATTCGGCACCCCCATATTCCCAACCATTACCCCCCAAAATATCCAAAGTCCTACCCCCCATTCTCCATCTTTTGCCCAAACCATGCCCATGCCAAATCCGACCCATTTCCCATCCACACAAAACCCAAACCCATTTTCCCAATCCACATCCATGCCTCAAATCCCATCATCCCCCTATAGACCCGATCCACCCACTTTCACATACGCCACTTCTGCCCTATCCGCCCCCCCGCAAAATCCCCCATCCATCTGGGTCATGCCCATTTTTACCGAGGCCATGCCCAACTTTTCTCATCCCTCCTCATCATGCCCCCCATCATTCCAAAACATACCCAATACATCCCCTCATCCACCCCATACCCCCACCTACCATGGTCATGCACGATTATACCGGGGCCATGCCCAATTTTTCTGCCTCTCCATCCCATCTATACCCCATCATCCCTTAAATCCCCCATCTCCATCCAACCCTCCCCCCACGATAATGATAGAGGAGATGTTCCAAGCCTATTCCATGTGGAAGGCGTCTCAAAACACCCCCCCTCCTCCTTCACCCCCCATTTCCCTAAACCCGTCTCACACCCTAGCCAATCTCCATGCCTCACTCCCCATGACCCCATCAACCCCCATAATCCACACCACCCAAACCCCCATTACCCACTTACCCCAAGGCCCATTGGCCCAAACCCCCTTTTCTCACATATCCCAGGGGCCCATGGCCGAATACCCCACCACCCAAACTTACCCAGGGCCCATGACCCAGACCAACCTGGGGCCCATAGCCCAGACCCATCAAGGCCCATTGGGCCGATCCACCAAGGGCCCATGGCCCAGACCCAATAGGCCAGACCCATCAAGGGCCCATGGTCCAGATCCATCAAGGCCCATTGGGTCAAACCCCCCAAGGTCCCTTGGCCCATACCTACTCAAGGCCCACTGGCCCACACCCACCAAGGGCCTGTGACCCAAACCTACCAAGGGTCCATGGCCCAAACCTATCAATGGCTTGTGGCCCAAAATGGTCAAGGGTTCATGGCCCAAACCCAAATCCCACACTCATACCTTCCACAATACCCCCAACATTTAACCCAACCATCACAGCCGGGTCAAACCCATGCCATACCTCAAACCCAATTCTCCCATGGCACCACACCCCAAGGCCATCTCCAAACCTTCCCCCATACCCAATGGCCCTATTAGGCCCCACCTCAAAACCAAATTCCCATCACCCAACAAATCTTTCCTCACCCCCAATGGGCTCACCCAACCCCCACTCATGTCATTCCCATCCAACCCATGCAACAACAACAGGAGAATCCCGCCCTCACTTCACACTATGCCGACCAGCAGTATGAAGAGGACGAGATTAGGAATAGTGGAGCCTATGTTGGGGCTTTGACCAGCCTCAACCCTCCTCCCATAATAGTGAAGTTCAGAACAGACTGAGAAAGCCACCGTATCAAAAGAGTCGAAACAGCTGAAAGAATAGTTAGACAAAATACAAAAGTAGCTGATGAAAATGGGTGGTGCTAAAATCCATGCCACGGATTTCACAGACTTATGTCTGTTGGCTGAGGTCCCCCTGCCCCTCAATTTTAAAATGCCAGCCTTCGACAAATATAATGGCACTGGCAATCCTATTGTGCACCTGAAGTCCTACTATGCAGACATGTGCCAATACGGGGAGGACGAAAGACTGCTAATAAAAATCTTTCAAAAGAGTCTGACCGAGCCGGCTTTAAGATGGTCAACATCTTTAGAACCGTCTATGATGAAAATGTGAAGGGACTTGACGCATCTCTTTCAAGAACAGTATGTCTACAATATAGACATCGAGCCGCGTAAGTCCGACTTGGCCCGTTTAAAGCAGAACCAGAATGAGACCTTCAGCGACTACTTGGGGCGATGGAGAGCATTGGTAGCTCAGGTCAGGAATAGAATACCTGATGATGAACAGATAGAGATGATTTCAAAGAACACTCGCGGTGATTTGGACTTTTGGTATAGTCAAAGAGACACTTTCTTGATCCGTGAGAAATGCTAATCGATGCGAGGACGCCATCAAGGAGGGGCGTTTGAATAAGAATATGCCGAGTGGACCCAGTGGGATTAGAAGATTTTCAGAGTAAAGGAACAAGAAGAGAATAGGGGGCGATGTCCAGAATATAGTCAATACCCGACCCAATAACAATAAAACCCCATTTCAATTTCAAGCTGCCCCACCAGCACCCGTTAGGCCTGAGCAGACGTAAAGAATGGCCCGCTATGACCGAGTCTTCACACCTCTAGGGAAATCATTGAGTGTACTTTTGCCCCTATTAGTAGAAAAGGGATTAGTGGCTATCCGCCAACCACAACCTCCTCCTCACCCAATCCCAAGGAACTATGACCCAAATACCCACTGCAATTTTCATCCGGGTCCAGGTCACCCTACTGATCACTGCTTCCCATTGAAGCACGCCATCCAAGATTTGATCGATGCTGGAAAAATCATTCCCCTGCACCCTCTCAGCATGCTAATATTCACCAAGTGCCACTACCCCCACATCCCACCGGAGGAGCAAGTCACAGACCCACCGTCGGAATGATAGAAGATGAGGAGTTTGAATTTGATCCATCCGATTATATCAGTGATCGGGAGAGTTATGTAGCACCTTTTTCAAGAAACATAGAAGAGGCGAATGTAGGGGTAATTAAACTCCTAAATTTGTCAGAATATTTCCCCAACCCAACCCCACAATTTGAACCCTTGGATCTCCGGGCATACTTTCCGTCCACCACACCCGTCAATTATGTAAATATCAATGCATACCAACCATACATCACAACCCCCATCAATTACCCTTTAAGCCACCAGGCCCCCAATCCCACACCCGCACCCGATAATTACCAATGCCCTACGCCCATCCCATCACCCCAAGTTCCGCCTGTAAAATCCACCCCCCCTCCCCGTCAATCACCCAACAGTCCATCAGACCCCCCATCTGTCGCCAGCACCCACCAGCTATCAATGGCCTACTTTTACCTCCTTCCCTCCAATACCCCCACCCTCAAGCTTCACCACCCCTATTTGGCCCAGTCTTTTCACCCAACCCGCTACCACTAAGGTGAATCAAGTATTGCCCACACCTCCTGAGCCAACAGTACAAGTACCTCAAGAACTGGCAGCCATACCTTTCTAGCTCTCGGGACCAACCTATGATCCTCATCAGGTCCCGTTAAGCTACGAACAAATAGATGTCAACACCGGCAGTAGTAGCGGAAAAGGGGCAGTGGACTTTGTCACCACGTCAGGAAGGATATCAAAACAGCCAGAGGCGCCTGCAGCACCACAGGCCCAACCAGAGGGGAAGAAAGACAATGTTGTGAACCCTTTCAAAAAAAATGAGTCGGAAACATATATTAGAGACTCAACTAAGAAGAATGCCCACCCATATCACCGTCTGGGATCTATTGATGACGTCCCCACTCCATTTTCAAGCATTAATTGGGGTGTTAAAAAATGTACATGTATCACTCCAAGTTAGCCCAGATGCAGTCGGACAGATAATTGGGCAAGTGATGGCTCCGAATTCCATTTCATTTTCTGATGCTGACTTGCCGGAAGAAGGGGGTAGCCACTCGAAGTCTTTAAATATAACAGTCGAGTCTGGAAACATGGTAATTCCCTTGGTACTAATTGATAATGGGTCTGTATTGAATATATGCCCGTTAAGAACCGCCACCAAGATCGGGGTTGATCCGTGCATTTAAGGCCCACCAGAACTAGCGTTAGAGGGTTTGACAATACCAGGAGAGAAATAATGGGAGAAGTTGATCTTGAGCTGTTGATAGGGCTAATGACATTTTCCATCTTGTTTCAAGTCATGGATATCAAATCCTCATTTAATCTATTGTTGGGGCGCCCATGGCTGGACGAGGTCGGAGCTATGCCTTCAACCTTGCACCAGAAACTCAAATTTGTGTCTAGGCACAAGATCATTACAATCATCGGGGAGGGGCACAATGAAAAAGAAAAGGCCGTCAATAGCATCGAAAGACCCAATATGTTAGATATACCGCACACCGCTGAGGATGTCGACCTTCACAGTTTTGAATATGAGGTATCAGCGGTACTCTCAGAACCCATTGAGGGCATCATGCCTAAAACAGGAGGCGGTATGGTAGCGGCAGTGGCAATGCTCCAAAAGTGGGGCTATTAGAAAGGAAGGGGTCTGGGACCCAGATTACAAGGAAGAAAAGAGCTAGTTGTCGCCAAGGGGCAGAAGGTCTGATTCGGGTTAGGATACAAGCCCACAGAAGAAGAGGTCCGAGAAGCCAAAGAGAAAGCCAGGGTCGTCGCAGCTGCAAGAGCTCGAGGAATCAACATCGAAAAGAAACCTCGCCCTAGGCCGCACATCAGGGATTCCTTTGTCAGTGCAGGGGTCATAAAGATCGATCAAAATGGGGCAACCCATTTGACCCCACACAAACCCACAGCCCCAATCCATCCCACCAATCCCTAGATCTCCCTTCCCAGCTTGGAGATAGATTTGGCCGCGTTGTCCCTTTTAGAGGAACGGCGGTCGGTACCTGAACAAACCCCCCCTGTGGTGAATCACCATAAAATTGAGTTATCATTTGAGGACATGATCTCATACAAAATGGGGATCAATATGATGGAGGCTGACTCCAATGAGCCATATCAGTCAGCACCCTCTATTCCAACAGGTAAAGAAGCAGCCCCTCAGGTACGCAACTGGGCATCTTTGCCCCAAACCCTGAAATCGGGGAGTGGCCTAACATTTGGCACTCGTTTCCCAAAAAAAAATTACCTATAAAAAGTGAGAGAAGCCCTTTGCAAACAATACCTTGTGTATATAGTAACTCGCCTTGCCAAGGGTCCGTCTCCGAAGAAAACAAAAATCTCAAAAACATGGAAAAAATACAAAATCTCAAAAACATGAAAAAAACACAAAATCCCAATAATATTAAAAAAATCCGAAGTCTAAAAATATTGTCATTTAAAACTCCAGAAAATGTCCCATAAAAGGATGCCTGAATTAAAATGCCCGTCCCACGTGAAATCGACCCCTTCCCTGTAGAACTACAAGAAGAGGTAGGGATCACTAGTCTGGACGAGGATGTCCCCTTCGAGGAGCTCCCCAATGAGCTCCTTGATCGATTTGTCGACTTTGAGTATGGCCCTACCCCCATTGTCGAAGAGACTGAAGACGTCAATTTAGGGACTGAGGAGATTCCCAGAATAACCAAGATCGAAATGTCACTGTCTCTCGAGGAAAGAAAAAGAATGATCGACTTCCTTCGATCATACCAAGACGTTTTTGCCTGGTCGTACGAGGACATGCCTAGTCTGGATGTCGAGCATGAGTTGCCTCTCTACCCTAATATGAAGCCAGTCAAGCAGAAGTTGACGTCTCCGACCAGAATGGATGCTGAAAGTCAAAGATGAGGTCATCAAGCAATACGATGTGGGGTTTCTCATGGTATCCAAGTACCCGCAGTGGCTAGCCAATATCGTGCCCGTACCAAAGAAGGACAGAAAGGTACGCATGTGCATCGATTTCCACAATTTGAATAGAGCAAGCCCAAAGGATGATTTCCCATTGACACACATCGACATCTTGGTTGATAATACTACTAAGCACGGGATGCTTTCAATTATGGATGGATTCTCAGGATACAATCAGATCAAAATGGTAGAGGTTGATCGCGAGAAGACAACGTTCATTACCCCTTGGGGAACCTTTTGCTATCGAGTCATGCCATTCAGGCTTAAGAATGCCGGTGCAACGTACCAGAGAGCTATGACTACACTATTTCATGACATGATGCACTGAGAGATTGAAGTGCATGTCGATGGCATGATAGCCAAATCACTGGAGCGAAGCGACCATCTAGTAAATGTTCAAAAGTTGTTTGAAAGACTGAGGAAGTATTAACTACGACTAAATCCACAGAAGTGCGCATTTGATGCTATGTCAGGGAAACTTCTAGGGTTCATCGTTAGCTGGAGGGGGATCGAGGTCGACCCAATCAAAGTCAAAGCCATCACTAAAATGCCACCGTCGTCTATCGAGAAAGAGGTTAGAGGATTTTTGGGTAGAATACAATATATCAGTTGGTTCATTGCACAGCTAACTCCAATCTGCACGCCGATCTTTAAGTTTCTAAGGAAGAATTCGCCTGTTGAATGGAACGATGATTGTCAGGCAGCGTTTGAAAAAATCAAAAGCTACCTCCTTAATCCACCTATTTTCGTACCACCTGAGCCAGGGAGACCACTCTTGATGTATCTCTCCATGACGGAAGTTTCGATGGGATGTGTCTTGGGGTAGCACGAAGAAACGGGAATAAGTGAACAGGCCATTTACTATCTGAGCAAGAAGTTTACTGATTATGAAGTACGCTACTCTTATCTGGAGAAAGCATGCCTGACTCTTGTATGGGCTACTCAAAGGCTCTGCCACAACTTGCTATCTCAAGTGGTTCTGCTCTTGGCCCGAGTGGACCCATTGAAATACTTATTTGAAAAGCCAGCTCTCACTGGACGAATCGCACGATGGAAACTTTTATTATCTGAATTCGACATCACGTACGTCACTCAGAAGTCGATCAACTGGCAGGCGCTTGCTGATCATCTTGCCTACAATCCTTTACCTGATTATGAGCCTTTGAGAACGAGTTCCCCGATGAGGACATCCTGTTCATGACAGAAGATGATACAGAAGAAGCAGAAGAATCATGGGTAATGCACTTTGACGGGGCAACAAATGTCGAGGGCCAAGGAGTTGGTGCCATCCTAATTTCACCAAAAGGATCCCATGTAGCGGTCTCTATCATGGTCAACTTCCCTTGCACTAACAATATGGCTGAGCACGAAGTTTGCGCCGCTGATCTTCAGGCCGCTCTTGATCTGAATATAACCCACCTTCGAGTATTTGGCGATTCACAGTTAATCATATGCCAGACGAATGGTGACTGGAAGACAAAAGATGAGAAACTGATCCCCTATCATGAACACCTCGAGGATCTGATAGCTTGCTTCCAAGATGTGACTTTCTCCTACGTCCCCCGGATAAGGAATCGCTTTTCCGACGCATTAGCAACTTTGGTGTCAATGATTGAAATCCCCTATGGTGTTGAGATGAAGCCGATCATGATCGAGCAGAGGAATGAGCCGGCCTTTTGCCTCCAGATTGAGGAACCTACAAAGCCTGATGATGAGCCACCTTGGTTCTCAGATATCAAGAATTTCCTCGAGACCCTAACTTTCCTAGAGGGTACATCCAAGATAAACCGACGAACCATTCAACGTTTAGCGACAGGTTACGTCATTTGCGGGGAATGCCTCTACAAGCGATCATACAATAACATCTTACTTAGGTGCCTCACTGAAAGTGAAGCGGTTAATATTATGAAAGAAATCCATGAGGGAGTATGCGGAGCCCACGTCAGCAGTCACATGCTCGCTAAGAAAATCTTATGGCAGGGATACTTTTGGATCACCATGGAATCGGATTGTTGCAAACATGCTCAAAAATGCTACAAGTGTCAAGAACACTCCAGTCTGATACACGCTCCTGCCATTGATCTTCACTGCATGACCACTCCTTGGCCATTTGCTACCTGGGGCCTTGACGTTGTCCGAATGATTAATCCGAAAGCATCAAACGGACATCGGTTCATCCTCGTCACCATTGAATACTTCACCAAGTGGGTAGAAGCGGCGTCATATGCCAACATCACGGTCAATCACGTTGAGAAGTTTCTCAAGAATAATATTGTGTGTCGATTTAGAGTATCCAAAGATATCATCACAGACAACGGCACAAACTTTGCGAATAAGCGCATCCGATACTTCTGCGAGCAATACAAGATCAAACACCATCTCTCATCCCCTTATCGGCCTCAAACTAATGGAGCCGTGGAAGCCGCGAACAAGACAGTTGTCCGCATCCTTGAGAAAATGGTCGTCACTTATCGAGCTTAGAGCGAAATGCTGCCATTTGCTTTGTGGGCCTACCGAACGTCGATCCGTACCACCACAGGGGCAACACCATTCTCCCTTGTGTATGGAACCGAGGCCATCCTCCCAGTAGAGGTTGAAGTACCCTCGCTCCGAATCCTCATAGAATCAAGCTTACCCGAAGAAGAAAGAGAGAGATCTTGCTTTGAACAATTAAACCCATTAGACGAGAAGAGACTCCTAGCCTTGTGTCACACTCAAGTTTACCAGGGGCGAATCGCATGCTTACAATAAGCGTGTCTGCGATCGAGATCTAAAGGTAGGAGACACTGTGCTGAAGAAGATCTTCCCATCCGTCCATGCCGATCTAAGAGGAAAGTTCAAGCCAAACTGGGAAGGACCATACGTCATCTGAGAAGTGCTGCCGGGATACGCCATCCGCCTCGCCATCATGGACGGAGATCATCTTCCTGAGCCCATCAACGCTGGATGCGTCCGACGGTTCTACTGTTAGTCTATTGCGATAAGGTGAGTATTGATGAAACAGATACGTGACTGCTTAAGAACCACCCAAAAGAGGCCATCATTCCAAGCACAGTAGCCAAAAAAAAAGCATCCCTTAAAAAATGATGATATCCTTTGCTACCCCATTTGAGCCTGGGCCTTTTTTCTTTCAATAACTCCTTTTCCAAAAAAATGTGTGTATGTACATTCAAAAAAGAGAAGTGAAATTACCATCAAAATCCAAAAAGCAAAACCCCCCTAAAAAAAAAAAAAAAAAAAGGGATTGCCTGAAATGAAGCAAAAAGAACAAAAATCATGGGGCATGTACAGTAAGATCCCCAAGGAAGAAAATATGTTGAGAAAACTAAATCCGTATCAAAGAAATACTTTTTTAGCCCAGTTTACCTTTAAATCCTAACCTGACCCATGGCCAAGCTACACCCTGAAGAAAGCCCTCTTTTTAGGTTCACAAGCAGTCATAGCATCTGTTAAAGTCAACACAAACCGAGTTGTGAGACGACACCTGAACCCCACCTAGTCGGCTATGATGGAATCAACGTCTATGTCGTGGCTGTTGAAAAAAGGAAATGAAAATAAAATGATAATAATAATAATAAAATAAAAATACAAGCTCAAAGCAAGATGGAAATGGTGAAAACCCGAAAGGGCATTACGGGTAAAAACAACGAGCTTGTGCCGACCAGGTGAAAATCCGAAAGGGCGCTTGGGGTAAGAGAGCTAAACCCATGGACGAGGTGAAAACCTGAAAGGGTGCCACGGGTAAAAAAGGAGATTAAAAAAAAAAAGAGAAAAAGGAAAAGAGAAGAAGGGTTGGAATGATTGATTAAAAGGAGCCCTCTTGGTTACTCTCCCTGAACCCTTTTTAGGGGCCGCTCATGCTAGTTCAAATCGGGTCCCGACCAGAATTGTCTTTGTGAAACCGCACCGCCAAACTTATGACCCGAGGCAAGGAGAAAGGTTTGACTCAATCCAAAGGGATCAATGTTCCAGCCTCGGTAAAAATCGAAAACCCACCCAGGTCCGACTTCAAAGAAAGGGTTCAACCATGCTCAAAGGTGGACCCAGGGTTTCCCAAAGTTTCACCCAGTGATTAAGGCACCAAAAAAAATGCACAAAATAAAACCAAAAGGCCAATAAATCTGTATAGATGTATATAATAAACTGCCTTTTGCACCACCTACACCACGTCCCAAAAAAAAAAAAAAAGCAGTCGGTGTGATGACTAACGTGTTTTACTTTCCACAAGTATAAACAAAAACAACCAAAACATAAAGAAAATATGTATACCAAAAAAAAAAAAAAACGTGTGTGTATCTGTAAAGGGGTTCTTTAGGCCCCTTTTCTATATATCTGATATGTGTAAAAAGTTCTATGTGCAGGAAGGAGTTAGCGACCCAGCTCGCGCTTCAAAGCGCTAATCTCAGCATGAAGGTCATCTTCTCGGGCATTCCGTTCAGTCAGCCAATGACCATGCAAGCTCTTGAACCTCTTCCGAGAAGAATCAGCAGCTCCAAATGCGACGCTCAGTGATCCCTTCAAACGGAGGACCTCACTCTCTGCTGTTTCTGCTCTAACCTTTTCATATGCCAAAAGTTCTTGCAGGATCCTCTTCTCATCCACCAGTAACTCAATGCGGGCTCGAAGTGCCGTCTCTTTCTTTGGCCAGGGGCCTCTAGTGTCAATAATCTCTGACAAATCTGGACCATCTGCAGCAGGCCACTCAGTCAATAGCCAGGCATCGTACTCAGGAGAAGTCCTAACCGAGTCTCCCTGCTCAATATCACACATCAGCGTTGACTGACGCATCTCCCAAAGAGCAGCAATCTGATCTATGTCCCCAGAGGACCCCCTAGAAAAGATCAAATCACATAAAGGGGGTCTGGCCTCACAAGGCACCTGCTGAGGGCAGCCGAACTGACGTAACACTTGGAATGGGAAGTAAAAGGTGTTGCCCATCAATCCTAGGAGGGTGATGCCCTCGTGATCTCTACTACAAATTATCGGGAAGGTCTGATCCAGCCAAGGAAGCCTCCATGTCAGCTCGACATCGATCAGCCAAAGTTTCAGAGTTGACATATCGCCCTAGGGGAGCAAGTGGCATCTACCCCAAAAACATTGGGCCACCTCGCCTCGGGCAATATAAAAGCGGGGCACAGGCCCCAAAACAGCAAAATGCTCACCCAACCAGACCTGAAGCAACAAGGGGCATCCCCGAAGGCCCTCCACCTTACCCAAAGCAAAGGAATCAAGGCATCGGTACAACTCGGCAAGCACTAAAGGCATCATGAACCGGCTCGCCTCCAGCTCTGTCAAAATATCACAAACTACCAATGAGAAGCTCTCTCCCCAGGTGAAGAAAAGGATTTCAAAGATGAGACCGAGTGTTAGAGCTTTCACATTAAAAACATTCCTAACCGGCAATTTTTGGAGGCTTTAGTCATCGAAAAGTTCTTTGAGGAATTTTAGCAAACACCTTGTGGGCCCCCCAATGAGACTTTTCTCATACTCAGATTTCTTCAAACCAAGAGTAAGGTGAACGGATTTGGAATAGCCCGGCCGAGGCGTGACTCTTGCAAGGCCCCTGTGAAGCTTCAGGCCAGACAGATTAGATAGCTCCTCAAGGGTTGGGGTTAGCTCCCGCTTCCCAAAACGAAATATGTGGAAGTTCACATCCCAAAATGAAGCGGAGGCATGAAGAAGTTCCCACCAAAGAGGAACCTCTAGGAAGGAAGGCGAGATAGCCCAAGGCACTCCAAATCGGCGAGCTCACTCTCATTCAAGCTCCCAAACCAGGCCGTTAAAAATTTAGGCCCCAAGCCCAACAAGGGGGGCAAATTGGCTCCGGGCCCTCCACGTGAGGGAGGGCTGGAAAGCGGGTCCATGAACGTACAGGGATCTTTTGAGAAGATAAAAATCGATGTATGATGCTGGACGCGCCTTGAAAAAGCAAGGGCGAAAAGAACCGGTCAAAGAGACCAAGTCAAAACAAAAAAGAACTAACTTTTAGACTAACTCGGGTATATAAGGACCCACTACTCCCCAGGTTAAACCTGGCGCAACTAATAGTTGCGCCAGTGCATTTTGGCCCCCTTTCTTGCCTGGCGCAACTATTAGTTGCGCCAACACAAATTGGCTAAGATTTTGACCTGGCACAACTAATAGTTGCGCCACACTCCGAACTCCCCCTCTTCAGCCATTTCGGGACCTAACTAGGGGACTTACACCCCTTTTGTTTGTTTCACAAACCCTGTTCATTTAACAACTAGGCATTTGTTTTGTTTATTTATGTGCAGGACTAATCCTACATCAAGGCATGCAACCCAAGGGGTCACTTTCTGAAAACATTTTGGGCCAACACATCCTGCAGAGAAATGGATCCGATACCAAGAAATCGGGGCATAAAAGCAAAGCGGAACTATCTTCCAAAAAAAATTAATAATAATAAAAATTTGTTTCCAAAGTATCACATCAACCATCCCCCAAATTGTTTAAACAGATACAAATCAAATTCCAAAAAGTACTCAGTTTTTCAAAAAGCTAAAGGCCTATCCCTGATTTGCGCCCTTTGACTTCTTACGGCGACGAGAAGAACTCTAAAAAGTCTGCATGTCCCCCACCCTAGACCACGCCTGCGAGATCCTGCTGAGTAAGGAGCGCGATTCCTTAGCACGAGCACGCTGCGAAGCGTAAACTAAAGTCAGGAGTCAGGATCAGTTAAAGGGCAAATGATGATAAAATGAATAAAGAGGAATAGAATAGCAAGGCACTCACCGTCTCTACCTCCCTAAGCCCCGCCAGGTGACGATGGTATGCCGCATACTCCATGACCGAGTTGAAGTCCTATATTCAGAACAATGCAATATCAAAGGTTAGGACAATCCTGAAAGCGTGTGCAGAAAGAAATCAAAATGGAGAGAGATTGGGCCATCAGAGGACTTACCCCTGGGACCACCTCAGGAGGGGGAACGCGAGCCGCTTCGGCAGAGAGTCGTGCCTGTCGATCTACATCAGTGCAGAGGCTCGAAAGGAAGCTATCATTAAGGCGCCGAAAGGTCCCATAGACTACGGATGGATCACCAACTTGGATACTAGCGTGAGAAGTCCCCAACGGACCAGCACCCGACGAGCCCTCACCAGAGGGACCAGCACCAGAGGGATCCACCCCTGACATATCAGCCGCACTAGGTTCGCCTTCACCGTTGGAATCATCCCCTGGGGCAAACTATGAACAAAATAAAGATCCACTTAGAGGGGGGCAAAAGTCAAATAAAAGCAGAAAAGGAACTAATCCAAGCTGAGATAAATTACCTGACCGAGCAGGCCACCAAATGCCAGAAAATTGGCACTGGGAACAAAGCGCGGCAAGATGAACCAATGGGGCAAGCACTCGTACCAAAGGTGATAGTCCCCAGGCATGTGAAGGGCATGGATAGGGAGCCCATTGTTGAAGAAGGCCGCTGTGAGCTCCTCGATACTGCCAGCAAGATACCAGACATCCGTCGGAGGGTCCACGGGTATGGCATAATAGCCCTGAAACTGGTGCACCACTCGCTCTCCCAAATAATAAAATTTAGCCCACGCTCCATAGAAGAACATGACGCGGCGATTATTTAATAAACGGGAGGCACCTACAGCAGCTCGATTCCAGAAGGGGGATGTAAGGAACGGATCGGGGAAGATCTACTCAAGTAAAAAAAGAGAGAAACCAAGCAACACCTCAATCAAAGGAAATTTCCAAGTTAAAAATAAACAAAGGTTGAAAAAAAGGAGAGGAGAATTGTTACCTGCTCGGGGACCATCAAATCAAGTTGGGACCTTAGACCCATTTCCAGGTGCTTTAGGCCCACGTCACTGCGTCGGGCCTGATGCTAGTTGCTGAGTAGAGGATAGGTGAGCACCTCCGAGTGAATGAGCGGGCACCCGGGGTGGAAGTGGTGGTATCCCCATACCTAAAAAGAGACAGCACATAAGAGCAGGTCGATAGCACATAAAGGGCATGCAGGAAAAAAAATTGACAAGGGCAAAGGGATGCAGAATTACCTCCAGGGCGGC
The DNA here is from genome assembly GCA_021018995.1 of Chloranthus sessilifolius. Taxonomy (NCBI): domain Eukaryota; kingdom Viridiplantae; phylum Streptophyta; class Magnoliopsida; order Chloranthales; family Chloranthaceae; genus Chloranthus; species Chloranthus sessilifolius. Next base: position 72,861,744 of record CM037598.1, on the reverse strand, counting down.
CCAAAAACCCACGGCAAACTTCGAATCCCCGATTGTAACCCGAGACAAATTGTACATCAACCACGCATACCATGGCCCTCCCCAGTCGTGCTTGGGGACGTCACCCCAATTGTCCATCACGCTCAACAGGGCCAGGTTAACTCGGCCCCTGCTGGCATTTGTGAAAAGGGTCTTGCCCAGCAGGAGTAGGAGCGTGATGCGAGCTAAGACGATTGCCCGCTCTGGCGCGATGTAGAGCACCCTATCTGGTTGGCCCAAGTCCACCAACTCATCAGCGAAAAAAAGGGAGGTCAGCCAAGACATCTTGACCTCTGTGCCATGGGTCTGCCCGCGAGGAGGATAGGCCCCAATCAGTCGAGTAATGTCCTCCCTGCTTGGTACCGCGAGATCAAATATCAGTATCCCCCTACCCTGATACCGGTAATCATGGCCCAATCGACGAGCGTCAACGTCATCTCAGCGTACAACATATGGAATGTCATGGTCTCAGGGCGAAACCTCTTAATCAGGGCCTTCAAATAGGCAGCGTTAGCCCTCATGGCGGGACAAGACATGAACTCCCCAAAGCCCACCTGCTCCAACAAGACCTTCACTACAGGGGGGATGTAGAGGTAGAACTCGTGAAAGTCGAGCCACCCCCCGCGGAACACAATATTGGGCAGGTCCTACACCCAAAGAAAATGCACATCAGATCACAGAGGCAAAAAAAAAATGCATAATGGAAATAAATTGAACCTTTCGTTTACCTTGCTCGTTATCCCAAAGTTTGAAATATGAGTGTGCTGCTGGTGAAGGAGGTTGACCCGGGCAGCCTCGCCCTGCATCTCGAGCCATGGGCCTGCTCTCCATTCCACCCAGACAAACTCCTCCCCCCGCGAGCCATGAACGATCTCAGGTCCCTCCTCGGGAATATGCTCATCACCGCCCGACATACTGGGACAACAAAGGCATTCACATCTGGTCAGGAACAAAGATACACGTGCAACAAGTTCTTTCAAACAAAAAACAAAAAAAAACCTTTTACTTTGTTTAAAAGTTTCCAAACAAAAAGAAGAAAAAAAAAAAAAAAAGTTCTTTCAAAAAAAAAACAACAACAAAAAAATTCTTTTACTTTGTTTAAAAGTTTTCAAAAAAATAAAAGAAAAGAAAAAGGAAAAAAGGGTTCTTTCAAACAAAAAAGGGAAAAGAAAATAAAATCCTTTTCACTTTGTTTAAAAAGTTCTTTCAAAAAAAAAAAAAAAAAAGCCTTTTACCTTAAAAGTTCTTTAAAAAAAAAACAACAACACGAAAATTAAAAATATATATAAATAACATAACACAAAAAAGAAGAAGAACCATTCCATATAAACAAATAAAAACAAAAAAAAATATATATATATATATAGGCACCAATAAACCCATAAAACTACAAAAATAAGGCATTAATCATAAGGAACCATCCACACATCGTCAATAAACATAAAAACAATAAAAACTAACCATTATCCATCCAAAAATATAAGACCATCATCATATTTGTAAGAAAAAGCAAGAGAAATCAAAGGAAGTAAGTTTTAATGGTTACCTTTTGAAAGAAGATGGGCCTTTGGTCTAGCGTGAGCCGACGATTGATCCACACAAGCAAAACAACGGCAATGGAGTGCACATAGGGACAATGAGAGAAACCCTAGGAAGAGGCGGTTTTCGGTTTCAAAGGAGAAGAGGGGGGGGGGGATTTTTGAAATAAAGCCCCACCAGCCCGAACTCGGGCTGTTTAGATTCCCCAGCCAAGCTAGTTGCGCCAGGCAAATTTTTGCCCTCCACTTGCTTGGCGCAACTAATAGTTGCGCTAGGCTATTTTGAGGCCCCTAGTGACCTGGCGCAACTATTAGTTGTGCCAGGCACTTAGGGCGGGTTTTGGGCCTGGTACGGGCCAGAAAGGAAGGCCGGTTCCCCACTTCTTCCTTATTTATTTTATCGCTCACGGCCGATGCACACACTCCCAAGACGGCATTTCAATCATCCATCGACTCGTCGAGGAAGCCGTGCTAAAATAAAGGCGGGCCAAGGTCAATAAGCACCTCGGTCCTACACAAAAAAAAAAAATCCAAAATCCCCACAGAGAAGCCAAAAAAAAAAAAAATCCAAAAAATCACTTAACTTCAAAATTCCAAAAAACAATCACATAAACTAGTTTGAAAAACCTCAAAAAAATTCACATAACTTCAAAATTCCAAAAATAAAATAAATTAAACTAGTTTGAAAAATCCCAAAAATTCACATAACTTCAAAATTCCAAAAAAAATCACATAAACTAGTTTGAAAAAATCCCAAAGAATTTCACATAAAATAATAACTTAAACTAGTTTGAAAATCCCCAAAAATTCACATAACATCAAAATTCCAAAAAATCACATAAATTAGTTTGAAAAATACCAAAAAGTTATTACAAAATAATAGTTGGAGATTGGAAATTGAGAATCCCCACATAAACGCATAAGCACAAGGCGGTAAAATATTAATATTTTATCCGCAATGTAGTTGTGCCATACTAAAGTCCTGAGTTAGAGGTTAGTCTCAGATTTTTGGATCCTACTTTAAGGAAGGAGTAATAGTGTCGGTCCCGGTCAAACAGTCAATGTTTCGATCAAGTCGACTCCACTGCTAAATCTTTGCTGTGAGCGCTCTGTTGTGGATTCATATGAACTTAAGTGTCTTAAGCTTCAAATTCTCTGTTGGAAAAGGTCAATCGTTGGTTGAAACCAATCTGTTAAGAATGAGATTACATATCAATCAAACTATGTGCAACCATGCATTCGGAATGGTTCATTTCTCTTTTATTTTTTGCAGGCTTAAAACCTGTATGGGCAGCGATATCCCTGTAAAGTGTACGCCATGCGTCTGGGTATCCATATGATGGTCGTTTGTCCCCGTAAATTGTACCCGGGCGGGTCCGGGTCGGGGCTTCCATCGCCTTTATTATTGCTTAGTACCCTTGATAGGTGCATGATTATGCATAGTTAATTGATGTTTATGATCATTGTCAGCAGAGACCAGGATTAGATGTCCCTTCATGGAGACACCCCAATAACTGGTTGGACCTGTGTAGTGGTATTTGAAGCTGGATACTCTGGGTCATGTGGATCTAGGGCACGTGTTTAAAAATGGCATGTACTCCCAAAAAGTGTTGTGACATCTATCCACTTCGCTCAAGCAGTCACACTAAATAAACTTTGGGATCGATGGGTTTGCCCAAAGACCTTAAACCCTGCTTTCAGTAGGGGCACCCACGAATAGTCCGATAGGGTCATCAAATGCTTTGTAGGATTGGACGCAAACTGTGGAGCCTTGCGTATGTTTACTTTGCACCTATCTTAGAATGTGGGTCTTACTTACAAAGCTGCTACATTCAAAATGAATCTTGAACATCAATCACCTCCAAATCATCTCGAGAAGGAACATTTTTTCCCGACTAACGGGCTTTCGCAACTCGAGAGGCGGATGCTTTTCCTAGCTACTGGGCTTTTACAACTCGTTCCACCTCGGTTATGCCCAGTAATGTCGCTAAGTGCTTGGGAACCGATTACCTCGAGGAACGAATGTTTAGCCTGGAACCCTAGGGCTTTCATTTTCTCACCATATTACTCACCTAATATTTGAAGTTCGTTCTGAATGCAGCGGATCCGTTAGTAATGCCTTGGGCCTTTTCAAATGTCTCTTTTCTTTAATATATGATCATTAGTGATTGGATACCAAAGAGGGGCATCTGTAGACACCCAAATTTGGCCCAAGGCCTGATCGACACACATTTCGAGAGAGGCATGTTTCTGAGCTTTTGATGGAATGTATGAAACCCTTAGGAATCACCCCAAACCTTTAGGAATCACCCTAGATCCCTTAGGAACCTACCTCGAACCTTTAGAAACCAATCTCGACCCTTAGAACCCCTTCCAAACCCCAAACCTAACCTTCTCGAATAATGGATGAGGAGGAGTGCACCGGACTAGCTACGGCCCTCTACGGTGATCGAGTCTCATACCATTGAAGAGTAGAGGTCGTCAGCTTTCTGACGATCTAAGAATCTCTCTAATCGGAGGTATACATCAAAAGATATAGCAAACCGAGCCCGAAGGGCATAAATGTAAATTCATGCGGCCCCCCTAGGGATTTGGCGCCACTAATAGTTGGACCAGTTATAACTTTGCCTGGCGCAACTATTAGTTACGCCAGGCCAATTCTCCCAGACATTAAGCCTGGCGCAACTATAGTTGCGCCAAGGTTAAAAGTGGGGCCCACCCTCGAGAGGTAACTTCTAGCATTGTTTAAAACACTGTTTTACTGTACATTTGCCTGGCGCAACTATTAGTTGCGCCAGGCATATGAACAATGACTGTTGGATTTTGCCCCGAATTTCATGTTTGGGGTTTAACTTGTTGACCACCTCGACCTTTGGGGTGCGTTTTGATAGTTCTGTTGCACCCATTCACTACCTATTTGTAATCCCTTAAGTGGGTTAAGGCCTCACCACATCATCCACCATTGGAGGATCCTTTCACATATTTCAAAGCTCTCAAAATCCTAGGAAACCTTAGATTAGAGATTACCTAACTGCTAATCGTAATTAGCATCTAAGTAGCCTCCTAACCTATCCTTTTCCTATAAATAGAGCCCCCCTCCCCTTGGTTTAAGGGTTGAGAATTTCTACCTAAGAGAGAAAGAGCTTAAAGTGAGAAGATTTTTCTCCCTTTGGTGCACCCCTCCCATACAAAAACCAGAATTTCGAAACCTCTGCCCACCCTTAGCATTTCATAAAAAACCCTTAGGTTAGGTGTGTGTGACCCCCTTGCCTTCCTTCCCTACCTATTAGCTTCAAGCCTTAAGAGCTAGAACCTCATTTTCCCCCATACAAAGCCTTCAAGAGCTCATCAAAGCAAGTTACGCAAGGCTCTCCTACGGTGCTACAGGGGCCTGAGGGCTCCGACTCTCTCCTTTCTTCTCCTATCTCCTTTTGCTCTCCCTACCCTCTCATTTTGTGCCATTACGCCGCCGAATTTTTAGTAAGACCGGAGGGACACAAATAGGATTGGAGGCCCATTTGGGCAAGAGGGAACCATTTCCTTTTCTTTTACTTCATTTTAATTTTGGCCATTAGTAGAGACCACATTAAGCGAGTTGATCGGGTGCCTAACACCTTCCCGATTGATAACCGAAGCCCCTACCCAAGAGCCTTTGGTGTGGACCGGATTCAGAATCATATTTGTGGCACTTCGGTGCTTATAAAAATGATATAGGTTTCCCGGGACCCCAAAAGCTCTGGATGGCGACTCTATATTTTTTGTTAGCGAGCGCATCGTCGTGACGGGGATCGTCAAAAATCCCACGATTGCACGCCAAGGGAAATAAAGGGTCCGAAAAGTCCATTCAGCGGGTTGACTTACCCCCTCATATGTGGATGCTCGACATCATTATTAAGCGCAACCTCTACCCCATGCGCCATGACACTGTAAGGGTAGAGGGGGTGCAACAGGCATTGTACGTGACATACCGAGGCCGTTGGTTCGATGCTATTGTTGCATTCTCCAATGTGCTTACTTTATTTGTTGGTGGTAAAAATAATTTAAAATCAAAGTAAAATAGGGGATGGAATCAGCACAACTGAGAAATCCTAGACCTGCAAGATACAGGGTCCATTTGTAGCAAGTTTTGATAAGTAAAAGTTTGTCCCACAGGGAAAGGTGATCTACAGCTCCAAGGGAGCCATCTCTAGTAGTCCCTCCTGATCTGAATACAGATCTGGCAGTCCTAAAAGGAGGGGAGTTTAGGGTCAGTTATTCTAAGTATCCTAAGGTAGCCTAATGAACTAACTACAGAAAAGGGTTGAGAAGATGGATGGAGTGAGGGAAAATAAATATAAAAAGGGTGAGAAGTATGCTATTGGGTTCCGATTTGCTGAAATTTATGACTCAGATCCAGATCTGCTGGTATAGAAATCTTGTCCAATGGCTACATTATCACCAAAGAGGAGAAACAATTCAACTCATCCCTGTGCCAGGATCCAATCCCTTAAGGTTATAACCTGTCCACTTAAATGGTCACAGACTATCCCATAGGGGAACCACACTCCAGAGATGGGTCAAAACAAGTTAATCATTGTAGGCACTACTTCATCCAGGCTACAAACTCAGGAATCCATAGGGAACCTCAACCTCTAAAGCTCTATGTGTGGGCCTAAGGCTGTAAAGGACCATGATAGCCCAGACATAGAACCAGCAAGAGATTGAATACCACCTTAGATCTAGCTATCCATTGCTTGAATGGGACTACAATGGTCCAGTTACAAGCCTACAATCTCCATACCCAGATCAGATCTAACATCTGATGGCGGGTCTATACTAATATAGGGGAGTCTGCCTCTGTACAATCTCCTACCAGGCTACAAGCTCAGGCTCGGAGAAGAAGGATCCATTTTGGATCAGCGGATTGGATTCACCCTAAGGCTATAACCTGTCCACTTAAATGGTGACAGACTATCCCAGAGGCTGTCCTCCTCACGGAGCCCAAAACAAAATAAGAATATTGCTGCCACCACCATGGTCACAAGGCTACCAGCTCAGGCTTCCATGGGGATTTCAGATCTAGTGGGTCCTGTGGTGGGGCTAAGGCTGTATAGGACCATGATAGCCCAGACACACAGGTCACTTGGATCTGAATGGGACCTTAGAATCAGTCCTCCATTGCTTTGAATCACAGCCAAAGCAATGGCAGATCACAAGGCAACAGCCTTGCACAGAGCAACTCACAAACACATGAATCCCATAAAAGTGCAACACCCAATCACAAATTCCATTAATCTAAACTTAATAAGCATACAAAGGCAAGGCCAGCAAGTGCTGGGCCATGGAGAGAAGAAGAAGAAAAAGGAAAACTACTTACAGCTACAGAAAAACAAGACTACAATGCCAAAAATAGAGCAAAAACTGAACTCTTTTTCGGCCTTCCTAAACCTAAACCAGGCTTAGGTTTATATAGCAGTGGGTGTGGTGGCGCATTAGGGTTAGGAAACCCTAATTTTAGCGATGCCACGTGGCCTATTAATGATCTTTGGATGCCTCAGGGCACGTGCACAGAGATTTGAGCGTGGGAGTGCGTGCCCTAATCGCTGGAAATCCCCAAAATGTCCTTTACAGAATGATGGGAGTTAGAGTTCAGAGCTTCACCAGGTTGCAGTCGATTCCCAGACTTATCGCGTGGTAGCTCTATTCTTTGCGTGGTTGAGTTTAACATTAGAACTTCAGACGTCGCGGGGTTGCAGCTTCTTAATGCTTTGAGCAGTCGCGAGGTAGATAGTTAAGCTCTCGCTGGATTGGGCTAAGTGCGAGGACTGTGCGAGCATTCCATTTCACTTCGCGGGGCTAACTCTGGCTTCTTGAGGCTGCTTTCTTCCTGAACCGCGTGACAGCTTCTTTTCTTGATAGATCTTCGCGAGGATCCTCGCGATAGCTTTGAGGCTTTTCTGAACTACGCGGCAGGTTCTCTTGACATTTGCACCCTGCGGCTTCTACGCGACAGCTGTGCGAAGAATCTCCTGAAGCTCTCTCTCCTCAGCGATTCTGAGTGAGCTGCGCGAGGTTGATTTGACGTCCTCTTGAACTGCGCAAGATTGCGCGACCATTTACTCCTGAACTTCGTGAGAGTTGCGTGAGGTTGTGCTTCTGAAGCTCTTCTGTTACTCAACTGCGCGAGCCCTATTGTGAAGTCTTGGGAAGCTCGTGAGGACTGCGCGAAGCATAGTTTTCTGAATCCTTTGAAGCTTTGTGGAAGCTGCGCAAGGCTTGTCTCAGGTCTGGATTCATGGCTCATTCTTCTGAGGGACTTCTGATGCCAATCATGGGCTCCTTAACAGGATTTATGGCCTTATTACACTGCTGTTTATTATCTACAGAAAATACTTAACAAACCTTTATTAGATGGCTAAGGGCCTAATCAAAGACTAAGTTAAGGGGTGAAAAGTGGTACTTTTTAGGTCTTAACACACCCCCAAACCTAATCTTTGCTAGTCCCTTAGCAAAGCTACATTAAATCAACTACAGAAATTAAATGCCACTTTCGTAGGGAGTACGGATACATTTAGCATATGTACCAAGCCTTTTAAACCCCTAGGTAATCCCTAGTGGAGGAGTGAAGTCTCCTGAGGGTTTTCAGTGAAGACACCCACAAACTTCTCAATGAGACAGTTAACAAAAGTGCATTATTATCAAGTGAGCAGTCAAGAAACAGAGTGAGTTCACCCTTGAATCAATAAAAATATAAGAAATTCAAACACATTGGCTGCACAGAAATTTAAACAGTATAAGCTTCTCATGAAAGCACAACATTTCCAATCAATTTACACCAAAGAACAATTTACATGTGTGTTAGCACTGAGCTCATCACTGGATCAAAAATTAGGTTGTAGATCATACTTAATGCATTCAAGATCAGACCCAAAACTCTTCAGGGCATACTCTCATAAAGAATTGTTGAGGGTTTCATTTTCTCTCAAGCTCAAGAGCAGTTACATCCCCCAAATGGGTCTATAAGCATGAGCATAGGCATAGCTCTGAAGTTCTGGCATCATTGACAGATCCTCACCATAGATTGGATAACTCTTTATCTCCACAAGACAGCTCACTCAACTTTGGATCACAAGGGCTTTAACTGGGCTGTAATGTGGCTTATGGAGTGGTGGTTAAAAAAGAATGGAAGGTTGAAAAGGGGTTCAAAATTGAGAAATCAGTAGGTGAAGGAGGTGGTTCATGACTTCACCTTCTTTAATTCAGGTCCTTTCATCTTCTTTGAGGTTTTCAGATTTGAAGTGATCAATTTCTCTTCTTGATTTCGATTTTTCCAATGAAAGTTCCCTCTTGAATCCTCTTTTACTCTTCTTCATTATAGTTTTTGTTTCTTTTTTATGCATTTTTCTTCTTTTTATTTTGTTTTTGCTTTTATGAAATGCCACCATTTTCTCAGCTACCATACTGCTAGAATTTGAGGTATTTTTTCTTTCTTCACCTAATGTTGACCATAGCTAGTCCATCTTCAACTCTTGTTCCTTTACCTTCTGAATTCTCAGAGTGAGGGTAAGGTTAAATTAGATACATAGGTTCAGGTGCAAGTACTCAGGTGTATTTTTGAAGAAATTTGGATTTAAAGCTCAAAGGGGGTATGGACAAGGGCAGTTGCTTTAAGGTTTGTCTGTTTAGGCTCAAACTGTCCAAGAGAAGGCCTTGATCCTTTCCGAAGTCTCATGAGTGCTGTCAGTTGTTTCAACTTGGAGTTGCCTAACTTCTAGTGGGCACAGTGACTCAACCAGTCCTTAGAGCTAGAAGAAATTGCCTTAGTTACTCCTCAAAGAAGAAAATTTTGTATAGGCCCAAATCTCACTGGTTATGGTCTTCCTTTGAATTCTTAAGTATGTCCTTACCTTTTTCTCTCTCTAGTGATTCACTAAGTGCTGATACAAGTGAGTTTCCTTGGTGATCTCATCATGGAAATGTGAAATTTTAAAAGTTTACACTGTCTAAAGTTTGGAAAAAATTTTAAATTTCATTATTGTTCTGATTCTTCAGTGAACATGGTTCCATTTCCATCTTACTCACAAGGTTCTGCTGCACTTAGGTTAACTATTCCATTGGCAGGATCTGCCTACCACACCCCCAAAACTATGAGGAGCAGTGTCCTCACTGGTTCAAAGGTGGGTATGCAGCAAATTTATTATCAGAGAAAAGAAAACAGCAAGAATGAAAACAAACAAAAACAGAGAACTTCACAGAATAACAGGAAAAGAAAATTTCATTAAGACTAAAAAAAAAGGAAAATTACAAAAATAAAATTGTTAAGAAGAGAGGGGAGAGGGATCAGGGATGTGGGGGCTGAGAAGGTGGTGTAGGGGGTTGAGTGGAGGGGGCAGGGGATGGGGATGGTTCTATCTTTTGCTTTTTCTTCTTCGGCTGGTGCTTGTCCTTCTCCTCCTTCGCCAGGATCTGTAGAACCTCCTCGTATTCATCCCAGAGGGGTTGTAGGGGGTCCGGCTCTTTAGGTGGGGGCGATTCCAACCACATCGGGTAAAACTTGTTAGGCAGAGCATTAGGCTTGTCATCTGCCATTGTTAAGACTAGGGAAGGACCGCTAGGGTGAGAGGAGAAAGGATGAGATGAATATGAAAGGGACACCCTGTGTATTTAAAGACGAGGATGGTGGAAGATGAATCGGTGTAATAACATCCAAGTTGCTGCAATTAATTGAGAGTGAGTTGGGAAGTGAAAAGTTACAGCAATCAGCGTGGGAAATGACAAATCCATGTAACTCGCACAGCTGGTCAAGGGGATCGCGGGATAGGAACAAAATCTCGCGATGATGGATGTTGCAGCATGCAGTGCGCGATAGGCTCTGCATCATTTGTTGAAACTCGCAACGGTGTAATAAATACTCTATGTGAATTGCGCGAGAGCTTCCCAAATCTCAATTTGGAATGCGCGAGGGCCTAGTACCCAACAGGGAGCAATTCATGCAGTGCAGCATACTCATAAAAAATATTCAAACAATATACATTCAATTCAAAAATCAACAAATCGCAGAAGAAGAAGTAATCATACCAACCCACATAAACTCTATCAAACTCAACAGACTCAGACCCCATCGAGACACTACAATTTCCTAAAAACTATTGAAGAAATGAAAGTAGTATAGTACAACATGGACACAACTGTGGGTCAGGTAGAAGAAGGGGTCCCTTGAAAATGAATAGTGTTCATAGGGTCGGCCGGTTTTTCGAGACAAGGCTTAAGCCTCGACCATTCACTTTCAAGGTCCGCCCAGATTTGGGATCCTTGATTTCCACAGCACCAGATGGGGAAACATTTAAGACAATATAAAGACCTTCCCATCTGGATTTTAGTTTGCCAGGAAAGAATTTTAGTTTGGAGTTAAATAACCAAACCTTGCCACCAGTCTGAGCTTTTTCTCAAGAATGGCCCTTGTCAAAGAAAGCTTTGGACCGTTCCTTGCAGATCCTGGCATTGGCGTAGGCATCCATCCTCAGCTCATCCAATTCAGATAGCTGCAGGGACTTGTGATGACCAGCAGAAGTTAGGTTCATATTTAAGTTTTTAATGGCCCAATAGGCCTTGTGTTCTAACTCTACTGGGAGATGGCAAGCCTTGCCATAGACCAGTCTGAATGGGGACATTCCAATTGGAGTCTTATGGGCAGTCCTATAAGCCCACAGTGCATCATTGAGCTTATCATTAATCTCTCTTGGGTCCTTCTCATGGATGTGCTTGATCTCCCTATTAGAAATTTCAACTTGCCCACTTGTCTGTGGGTGGTAGGGAGTAGCAATCCTATGGGTCACAAAATATCTCTTAAGCAAGCTCTCAAAATTCCTGTTGCAGAAATGGCTACCCCCATCACTGATAATAGCTCTAGGGGTTCTAAATCTTGAGAAAGTGTGTTGCCTTACAAATTTGAGGACCACTTGGTTGTCATTGGTTCTTGTGGCAATGGCTTCTACCCATTTGGAAACATAATCCACTGTCACTAAGATGAAATGGTAACCATTAGAAGGAGGAAAAGGGCCCATGAAGTCTATGCCCCATACATCAAACAGTTCGACAACAAGGATGGGCTGCAAGGGCATTGAATTTCTTTTGGACAGCCCTCCTAATTTTTTACATCTCTCACATGCCTTGCAGTGTGTATATGCATTTTTGAATAAAGAAGGCCAATAAAACCCATACTGCAAGACCTTGTCAGCTATTTTTCTTCCACTAAAGTGGCCTCCACAGGCATTTTCATGGCACATGGCCAAAATACTGGGGACATCACTTTCAGGAACACATCTTCAGATGATTTGGTCTACACAATACTTGTATAGGCAAGGTTCCTCCCAAAAAAAATATTTGACTTGTGAGAAAAACAGGTCTTTGTCCACTTTGGTCCAGTGGGCAGGAATCTTTCCTATAACAAGATAATTCACAATGTGGGCAAACCAGGGGACCAAGGATTGGATTGCAAATAATTGATCATCCGGGAAGGCATCATTTGTAGGACCATCAAGACACTTCTCCAACACAATTTTGGACAAGTGGTCAACCACCACATTTTCCACACCCTTTTTATCCTTGATTTCGATGTCAAACTCTTGTAGTCAGAGTATCCATCTAATCAGTCTGGGCTTAGCATCTTTCTTGGACAATAGGTACTTCAATGCTGAGTGGTCAGTGAAGATTACAGTTTTAGATCCCAGCAGGTAGGATCTGAACTTGTCAACAACATACACCACTGCCAGAAGCTCTTTCTCGGTTGTGGTATAATTCAGCTGAGCTTCAGCAAGTGACTTGCTGACATAAGCAATGACCACAGGCAGCTTATCCTTTCTTTGGCCCAAGACAGCACCTATTGCCAAATCTGATGCATCACACATTAATTCAAAGGGCAGGGTATAGTCTGGTGTTTAGAGCACAGGGGCAGAGGTAAGGTAGACTTTCAAAGTCTTAAAAGCCTTTAGGCATTCAACCGACAAGTAGAAAGGCACATCCTGGCAAAGCAGGTGGCACAATGGCTTAGCAATTTTACTGAAGTCCTTAATAAACCTCCTGTATAATCCTGCATGCCCAAGGAAAGATCTTATTTATTTGACTATTTTTGGAGGGGATAGATTGGAAATGAGGTCAACTTTGGCCTTGTCTACCTCAAGCCCTTCTTTAGAGACTACATGGCCCAACACAATGCCTTGTGTTACCATGAAGTGTCTCTTTTCCCGGTGTAAGACCAGATTGGTCTCCTCACATCTTTGCAAAACTAGGTTGAGGTGTTGTAGACACTGGCCAAAACTGTCCCCATAGACAGAAAAATCATCTATAAAAATCTCTAAAAACTTGTCAATCATATCAGAGAATATGTCATACATACACCTCTGAAAAGTGGCTGGCGCATTACACAGCCCAAAAGGCATCCTTCTGTAAGCAAAGGTGCCAAAATCACAGGTAAAGGTGGTTTTCTCTTGGTCTTGAGGATGTACAGGGATCTGGTTGTACCCTGAGTACCCATCAAGAAAACAGTAAAAAGCTTTTCCAGCCAATTTGTCCAAAATTTGGTCAATGAAGGGGAGAGGGAAGTGGTCCTTTCTAGTCTTAGAGTTGAGCTTTCTATAATCAATGCAAACTCTCCAGCCAGTGGTCTCTCTGGCTGGTCTCAACTCGCCAGATTTCTTGGGCACCACTTGGATAGGTGCCACCCAGTTAGAATCAGAGATGGGGTAAATCACCCCTGCATCTAGCAATTTAATGATCTCCTTGAGGACCACTTCCTGCATGTGAGGATTTAACTTCCTCCGCAGTTCCCTGGAGGGTAGTGATCCCTCCTCAAGATGAATCCTATGCATGCAGATTGATGCATCTATTCCTCCTAGATTTGTAATGGTCCAACCAATGGCCTTTTTGTGCTTCCTCAAAACTATTAGTAATTCCTCTTCCTGCTCACTAGTAAGAGAGGAGGAGATAATCACAGGAAGCTTATCACCTTTCTTAAGGAAAGCATATTTTAATGTTTCTGGAAGCTTCTTGAGTTCCAGATCAGGGGCTTATTGGGTGGATGGCAAAATTGGTGCATTGGTGGTTGGAGGAAGAGGCAGTAATGTAGGTTTCCAAATGGAATGTTGTACTGAGCCCACAGAAGACTTCAATGTGGTCATGTCTTCTGTTATCACAGCTGGGCTTTCTTCCTCCACCATATCCCAAACTTTAACTAAATTTCTGATAGTGTTGCTCCACTCCAGCAGAGTGGGCAATTCTTCATCCACAATTTCTTCTAGTACATCCACTGCAAAGCTCTCCTCATTGTCCTCTTGAGGGTACTTTACACTGTTGTACACATCCAGCTCAACTTTCATATGTCTGAAAGTTACCTCCATGACTCCAGACCTGCACTGAATGCATGCATTGGTAGTGGCCAAGAATGGCCTGCCCAAGATAACAGGTATGGGATTAGTACTTTTGCTGCAGCCCATGTCCAACACTAGGAAGTCAGCAAGGTAAAAGAATTTCTCTACCCCTACCAAGACATCCTCAATCATTCCCATAGGCCTCCTCTCAGATCTATCAGCCATCATTAGCACAATGGGGGTAGGTTTTAGCTCCCCCAAACCTAACTACAGATATACATTGTATGGCAGTAGGTTAACACTGGCTCCAAGATCTAAAAGGGCCTTCCCGATTGTATGGTCTCCAATTATGCAGGGAATAGTGGGTATCCCTGCATCTTGCAACTTCTCAAGCATTGATATGTTAAATACAGAATTTACTGTATCAGTTGCAAAGACTCTTTTGGACACATGATCTCGAGCTTTTCTCTTTTGGGTACAGAGGTCTTTCAGGAACTTTGCATAGGCTGGGACCTGTTTAATTGCCTCAAGCAGGGATAAATTGATTTTCACCTGCCTGAAGGTCTCCATCATTTCCTCCATCTGGGCATTCCCTTTCTCAAAAGGGACAGGACCACCCAAAGCTTAAGGAAATGGCAGCTGAGGTACTGCTGGTTCCTCAGCTGCTAGCCCATGACTAAACTTTTGTTTTTTTCTTTTTTCTTATTTTTCTTCCTGCTGAGGCTCAACTACAACCTCTTTATTTTTCTCCTGCTACAGGGTGGTAGGCAATTCTTGGCTTTGTGTTCCAACAACATCCTCATCACACTCATTCGAATAATCTGTGGAAATGACCTCTGCTGGTCTGTTACCCACATGGTTGTCTATCAACCTGCCAGACCTTAGGGTAGTGACAGCATTGGTTCCCTCAAAACTTGAGGAAGCTTCTTCAATTAAAAACTGACCCTTGGGGTTAGCAACCGGCTGGCAGGGCAACCTCCCCTCATCTCTCCTAGCCAAGGCATTTGAAATTTTGCTTATCTGCTCTTCCATTTCATGGATGCTTTGACCCTGAGAATTCACAGTCTAAGCCAAGGACCCCAGGTTTTGCAATGAAGTCAAGACCTGGTCCTCGAAGGAAGCATTTCTTGGCTGAGGTTGGGGTAATACCAATTGATTCTGTTGCTGATGGGGCTGCTGCTGGTGTTGAAAGTTAGACCTATGGGCATATCCCTGATTGAACTGCTGCTGTGGCCTTTGAGGTAAAGCCAACATTTGCTGGGGCTGCATATAATTGTCTTGCCTCCACCTCAGATTTGGGTGGTCTCTCCATTGGTAACCTTGACATTTTGGTGCTGGTATCCATATGGTTATGCTGTGTGTATAGCCACAGTTATTCTTTGGCCAAAAGATTGCAGGCGTCATGTTCCAATACCAATTCAGGATATTGCCCTGCAGATGGACATTCCTCTATTGTGTGCTGTGGAGACTGGCATATTAGACATGCCTCCACCACTTGAGCAGCCCTTCTGGGTTGCATCACAGTCAGTAATTTATCAAACTTCAAAGAGAGGCTTGCCATCTGCAGCTGCAGATCATTGTTCCCAGATACCTCATAAACTTTTCCTCTTGTCGATGCAGCAGGCTCCACTTTTGACACAGACTCCTGACCAGTTCTTGCCAGGGATAGCTTTTGAAAAGCATTTTCACTGATTACTTTAAATAATTCCCATGCCTCATCAGCAGTCTTGTGCATGTAGGTTCCACCACAAGAAGCATTAGCCATATCTCTATTTTTCTCACCAATCCCATTGTAGAAGCTTTGTACAAGCTGCCAGTCTGGGATCTTGTGGTGGGGGCATTGTTTGAGCATTTCCTTAAACCTATCCCAGGCTTGATTAAAATTCTCAGTTGGGGATTGGGCAAAAGCAAGAATTTCCTTCCTCAACTGGCTCGTTTTGGTCTCAAGGAAGAACTTTGTCAGGAACTTGGTCTATAGGTCTTTCCAAGATGCAATGCTATTGTTGGGAAGAGTAGCCAACCAGGTACTAGCCCTATCCCTCAGAGAGAAGGGAAAGAGCCTGAGCCTAGTAGCCTCAGGTCCCAAACCAGCGATATTGAATGTGGTGCACAAGGCCAAAATTTGGTCAATATTCTTGTAAGGGTCCTCCTTGCTAAGCCCATGGAAAGAGGGCAGCATCTGGATGATAGAGGTTTTAATTTCATAATTCCCCTAAACATCAGGGAATTGAATGCTAAATGGAGAGTTATAGTCATCCGGAGCATTCAACTCCTTCAGAGTTCTGGGTTGTTCTTCACCCATAAGTACTGTCTCAGATTTAATTGGGGGCTCTACTGTGGTGTGTCTGCTTCTTCTAAGTCTTCTACCCCTTTCTAGCTCAGGGTTGAAAGGCTCCAAAGTAAGACTAAGAGATCTCCTACCTAGCATACAAACACACCACCAGCAGGGACAACTCCTTGCAGGCACATTGTACTTGACTCAAAGAATTTATCTAACAAATTTACAGCTATTTTAAGAAAACATAAATTTACAACTATCCTAAATACTACTATGGAAATTGTGAGAGAAATAGACAGACTTTTAAAGGTTTAGAGAATATGCAAACAGAGGTAGCTAATCTCCAAATGTAGTCCACTGTCCTTCTCTGCTGCTGTCTACATCTGCAAGAAAGATTTAAAATTACGTCAGCAGTATCAATTATTCAAAGCTACAAAGAACACTAAAAATATAAAAACTAAGGGTCTACTAATAGATCATCTTTCTCCGGCAACGGCGCCAAAAACTTGTTGCATTCTCTAATGTGCTTACTTTATTTGTTGGTGGTAAAAACAATTTAAAATCAAAGTAAAATAGGGGATGGAATCAGCACAACTGAGAAATCCTAGACCTGCAAGATACAGGGCCCATTTGTAGCAAGTTTTGATAAGTAAAAGTTTGTCCCACAGGGAAAGGTGATCTATAGCTCCAAGGGAGCCATCTCTAGTAGTCCCTCCAGATCTGACTACAGATCTGGCAGTCCTAAAATGAGAGGACTTTAGGGTCACTTATTCTAAGTATCCTAAGGTAGCCTAATGAACTAACTACATAAAAGGGTTGAGAAGATGGATGGAGTGAGGGAAAATAAATATAAAAAGGGTGAGAAGTATGCTATTGGGTTCAGATCTGCTGGAATTTATGACTCAGATCCAGATCTGCTGGTATAGAAATCTTGTCCAATGCCTACATTATCACCAAAGAGGAAAAAGAATTCAACTCATCCCTGTGCCATGATCCAATCCCTTAAGGTTATAACCTGTCCACTTAAATGGTCACAGACTATCCCATAGGGGAACCACACTCCAGAGATGGGTCAAAACAAGTTAATCATTATAGGCACTACTTCATCCAGGCTACAAGCTCAGGAATCCATAGGGAACCTCAACCTCTAAAGCTCTATGTGTGGGGCTAAGGCTGTAAAGGACCATGATAGCCCAGACACATAGAACCAGCAAGAGATTGAATACCATCTTAGATCTAGTTGTCCATTGCTTGAATGGGACTACAATGGTCCAGTCACAAGCCTACAATCTCCATACCCAAATCAGATCTAACATCTGATGACGGCTCTATACTAATATAGGGGAGTCTGCCTCTGTACAATCTCCTACCAGGCTACAAGCTCAGGCTCGGAGAAGAAGGATCCATTTTGGATCGGTGGATTGGATTCACCCTAAGGCTATAACCTGTCCACTTAAATGGTCGCAGACTATCCCAGAGGCTATCCTCCTCACGGAGCCCAAAACAAAACAAGAATATTACTGCCACCACCATGGTCACAAGGCTACCAGCTCAGGCTTCCATGGGGATTTCAGATCTAGTGGGTCCTGTGGTGGGGCTAAGGTTGTATAGGACCATGATAGCCCAGACACACAGGTCACTTGGATCTGAATGGGACCTTAGTATCAGTCCTCCATTGCTTTGAATCACAGCCAAAGCAATGGCGGATCACAAGGCAGTAGCCTTGCACAGAGCAACTCACAAACACATGAATCCCATAAAAGTGCAACACCCAATCACAAATTCCATTAATCTAAACTTAATAAGCATACAAAGGCATGGCCAGCAAGTGCTAGGCTATGGAGAGAAGAAGAAGAAAAGGAAAACTACTTACAGCTACAGAAAAACAAGACTACAATGCCAAAAATAGAGCAAAAACTGAACTCTTTTCCAGCCTTCCTAAACCAAAACCAGGCTTAGGTTTATATAGCAGTGGGTGTGGCGGCGCATTAGGGTTAGGAAACCCTAATTTTAGCGATGCCACATGGCCTATTAATGATCCTTGATGCCTTGGGGCGTGTGCACAGAGATTTGAGTGTGGGAGTGCATGCCCTAATCACTGGAAATCCCCAGAATGTCCTTTACAGAATGATGAAAGTTGGAGTTCAGAGCTTTGCCAGGTTACAGTCGATTCCCAGAGTTGTCGTGTGGTAGCTCTATTCTTCGCGTGGTTGAGTTTAACATTAGAACTTCAGACATCGCAGGGTTGCAGCTTCTTAATGCTTTGAGTAGTCGCGAGGTAGATAGTTAAGCTCTCGCTGGATTGGGCTTCACGCGGTTGGACTGTTACTTGTGAAAAGTGCCAGGACTGCGCAAGCATTCCATTTCACTTTGTGGGGCTAACTCTGGCTTCGCAAGGCTGCTTTCTTCCTGAACTGTGCGACAGCTTCTTTTCTTGATAGATCTTTGCGAGGATCCTCGTGATAGCTTTGAGGCTTTTCTGAACTGCGCTGCAGGTTCTCTTGACATTTGCACCCCGCGGCTACTGTGAGACAGCTGCATGAAGAATCTCCTGAAGCTCTCTCTCCTCAGCGGTTCTGAGTGAGCTGCGCGAGGTTGATTTTAGGTCCTCTTGAACTACACAAGACTGCGCGACCATTTACTCTTGAACTTCGCGAGAGCTGCGCGAGGTTGTGCTTCTGAAGCTCTTCTGTTACTCAACTACGTGAGCCCTGTTGTGAAGTCTTGGCAAGCTCGCGAGGACTGCGCGAAGCATAGTTTTCTAAATCCTTTGAAGCTTTATGGAAGCTGTGCGAGGCTTGTCTCAGGTCTGGATTCATGGCTCATTCTTCTAAGGGGCTTCTGGTGCCAATCATGGGCTCCTTAACAGGATTTATGGCCTTATTGCACTGCTATTTATTATCTACAGAAAACACTTAACAAACCTTTATTAGATGGCTAAGGGCCTAATCAAAGGCTAAGTTAAGGGGTGAAAAGTAGTACTTTTTAGGTCTTAGCAGCTACTAAATTGGTGTTGGAGGGCATGATCTATATCAAGGGTAAGATGATGAAGGGACCCTTGAGATCGAAGGAGCGTATGCCTTATGCTCATCTTATTTCTAGCATGCTTGAGTGCTACTCTGCTACCGTAGAATATGTTATTCCGCCAATCGAGCTGAGGGCTACAAATCATGTCAAAAGTTATTCCATCGCTTCCTAATGCCGAAGCTACAATCTTTTGAAGAAGGTGCTACCACCAAAGGGAACAAACCTGCTCACGCTGGTGATGCCCCACCACAGCAAGACCAACCAGCAGCGAGGGAGCAACCTCCTGACCCTGTATAGCCTGTAAAGTAGCCTCTTGCACCACCTCCTGCTGCTACGCAGTCTGCTCCTGCTACTCGTATGCGATCTCACAGGAGACGGGCATCTCAGGCCCCACCACCTGGTACTATAGATGACATTCTCACCTCATGGTGGAGAACAACTGCCAGATGCTAGCGCACCACAGGCATATGGAGGAGAGTAACACCCGGAAGAACCACCAGCTTGATTTTCATGAGACGTTATACCAAACCATGCAATATATGTATTTTAGTGATTACCATCAACACATAGCGGCAGCACAGACATGGACTCCTAATGCATCAGGTTCTGGTACACGTGAGCACGATGGGGAGGATTAGCCAAGAGATGGGACTGCTTGAGTTCTAGCTGTTGGATATTTGTTTTTAGTGTTGTAATTATTTTGTCCATTTTGGAAACATGTGAATGTGTCTTTTTGGGGAATGTAAAAATGGTGTTAGAAAGGTAGTTGAAAATCTAATCTACTAAACTATATGGCATGGCTACCATTTATTTTTTTGTGATTAAATGGAATAGCAATTGACGTTGCTTGCTTATGTTCTATACAGTTAGAATGGTTTGAGTTATTTCTATGTATGATGGATTGTAATTGCTTAGAACTGTATAAATGGCTGGAGTTCTTATGCAGGCTGTGTGATCATTAATTAGAATTATGCACGTGAATTGCATTTTTGTACAGGATCTGTTGTGATTGCATAGAACTATGAAAATGTAGTTGAGTTTTATGCAAGATGTGTTGTGATTGCGATTGTATTCATCGCCATGCATTCATGTGTGTGGGTCTTCCATGAAAGGGAAGCCTTTGGGTATATTTTTGGGATGAAAATTCCCAAAGTGGGCAGAATGTAACATCCCCAAAAATTTGGGCTTAGAATAGTGTCCTCAAAATACGTGCCCAACTGGTCGTAAATTTGACCGAGTGAAAGTCAACTTAATAACTTAGGCTAGACTAGGCTTGAGGTGAAAAGTACACCAAGGTGTGTGGTGTGGGTCTTGTTATAAGGTCACATACACCTGTTATAGGTGTGTGTGCTTTGCACCAAAGAAGTGGAATGGGTTAAATAGGTATTAGTTAAAGAGAAGTTATTTCTCTTTGATTTTGGTGGTTAGGAATTTATGAAGAGAGAGAGAGAGAGAGGAAGGGAGAAGGAGTAAATGCTAAGGATTTGGTGTGGAATTTCGGATTTGAAGCCATACGTGGGCGGTTAATCTCGAAGGTAACGCGTGTGAATTGTCGGAGTCAAAGCTAAGAACCCTAGCTTTTTATCCAAGCCATTAAATCATCTATATTTTGGATTTAAGGTAAGATTTCATTGATTTAGGATGTGTGTGATTTATGCATAACATTATTAAATGTATGATGAATTAAAGGAGTAGAAAAAAGGGGAAATTTGTAAGAAATGAAAGTTGGAAGAACAGCCCGAAGAGAGTTATTTTGTAACAAAATCGACTAATCGATTTTTTTCATAAATCGATTCTAGAGACTAAAGCATGAAACCGATTAATCAATTTTTAGTTTTCGATTAATCGATTTGGAATCGATTACTCGAGTGGGTACTTTCAGTGGCTGGAAAAGTCTGGATTTTGGAAAACCGATTAATTGATTTTGGGATCGATTAATCGATTTTGGATTTTTGATTAATCGATTTGGGATCGATTAATCGAATTTGGGAATTTGATTAATTGATATTGGGATCGATTAATCGATTTTGACAGTTTTAGTTTGGGTTATATTTTTTACCGCAGAGTTCTGGGAGGGCCTTGTACCCTTCTTTCATGCATCGTTCTTGATGCTTTGTGTATGATATGATGTACTTTAGGTTGAGCACTTGGATATAAGCATGTAAAGTTACTTTGGACCTTGATGCTTGGGGCTAAAGCACATGAGGTAGGGAATACCCTGAACATGTACCCTTGATTACGAAATTATGTATGTAGTGATGTGATATGTACATGCGTGTGTTAAGAGCATAGTTATTTGCTTGTTAATCAAAATTGAGCTTAAGCATATAAATTAAAGAGGTGTGTGTGCGGGTGTGTACACTAAGTAAGAAACCAGTAAGCGTATAAGTGCATGACATCCCAAGGATGTATATGAGATGTGAGCATCTAGGTGATGCATATGAGTATGTGAAATCCCAGGGATGTATAGTCAAATGAGAAACTATGTGAATGAGCCTTGAACAAACTTTGAATATTATAATTAGCATAATTACACGGTAATAAACTATATATATTTTGTATAATTGATTTGAGGTTCGTAGAATACCCCACCGACTTGGCAGTATACCCGTGATTGACTCGGCAGAATATCCGTGACCAGTATGGCAGCCAATCTGTACACCAGTAAGACATCCCATGGATGTATATGAGTTATGTGCCTGCCCAGGAGAAAAGAACTTGGGTTATGTTACATTGAAATATAGTTTAATTAGACGACGATGGTGGGTATTCCATCGAGGCTCGATGCTATATTGCTCAAGGATTATTTAAGTTATTTGATTTAAGTTTTAAAACCAATCTTCTGGCCTGTGTGAACAAGTTGCAAATAATTTAATACATGTAGAGTAACAGATGCATTCAGTTCATGCTTTTAGTAACTTAAACTGTTTTTCCAGCAATCTTTTATTGATAAATCATGTTTCTAATGTCATGGAATATATGTGAGTAAGATAGACTTATATGTTTATTCAGTTGGTTCCCTATTGAGCTATGATGTAGCTTACTCCGACTATAGGTCACAGGTCCAGTGTTAGCTGATGTCGCTGCTTCGGGAGACGTTGATCCGGAGGATTCTGATTACGTGCCTGGGGAGGAGTCAGAGCCCCCTCCTGAGGATTTCTTCTAGAGGACCCTCTATGTACGTTGATAGATTTTTGTGAGAGAAATTGTACGGCTTGGTATGTCTAGTCTTTTGTATAAGACAATGTAATTTTAGTGAGACATTATTTTGGCGAACCATCTGGGGTGACGGTTGTTTCGTCACTGATGGTTCGGGTTAGTTTTTTTGCTCATGCAGTGGCATGAGATCAGAACTATCTTTTGGGCTATATGTTGTTGGCTTAATCTTATAGAATTGGAGTTATAGTTTTGTATTAGCTCTTTAGTGTATGTTTTGCTCTCTAGTTGTGTGGATATACCAAACGTTCCGTGCATGTATATGGGGCATGACCTCGAGGACTGTGCTGATGGTGCGGGTTTTGGGGTACCAAAATCCGGGCTATCACAATACTAACATTAGCACACATTGATTAAAGAAACTTGATTACATCTTATTGGTGACGCAAACACAACCTATTCTAAAACATCAACATAAACTTCGCTAAAAATTACAAGCTAAAACACTAAATCTTCAACAACAGAAACACAAATCCCCCCTCCCGATCCATTGTTGCTGACTCTCATGCAATGAAACCATCAGCCTCCCTAGGAAATGATTCCCAAATGATCCGGTAAGGAGGGAACCCTGGTAATGTAATCTTCGATTCATACCACCAATCCTCATATCGAATCCATCCTTCCACGCCTTGAGGTGAGCGATAGCCGCCTCAACATTGAAATCGGGAGCCTCTTTGAGACGAGGCCTTCTCAAATTGCCACAGTGGCGTTGTGCGGGGTTTGGTTGGGGAGAAGGAGGTGATGCATTGACATCAACATTGGGAGGTTGTTGGGCTCCCGACATATTCCTAACGAGAGCATTCATGCTCTTGTTCCACAAATTCCGCCCATACTGGTAAAATTGTGTATCTCTGATTTCTTCATCATTATATATCGGGCACCTCATATGGTCTAGGAGGATATCCTAACGAGAGCATTCATGCTCTTGTTCCATAAATTTCGCCCATACTGGTAAAATTGCATATCTCCGATTTCTTCATCATTATATATCGGGCACGTTAGATGGTCCAAGAGGTGGATGATAAAATGAGAAAAGAAAAGCAACAAACTCTCGCGACGCCACATCAATGTGGTGACGGCGTTGTGGCATCGCATCGAGCATCATCGTAGGAGCATCAAACCATGTGTTTGTGTGAACTGCGTAAAGTGTCGCCACACGATCACCAGTCTTTTCGGTTTTGTTCCCATGGGGTAGTAGATTGGTTGTCATCACAATATCCCAAAACAAAATGTCACGGGGTAAAGCCGATCGAGGTGTAGATTGGCCCGACCCATGTCTCCCTCCTGCCATGTTTGCAATCATGGCCTCCTGGCTTAAATCCATAGCCTCCACAATCTGACGATGGGCTGGTCAATGAACATAAAAGTTAAATGCCTCGGCGAGATACGAGGCATGCACTCGATAGGTCCAATTGTCAATCAGGATTCAGATGTAGTCATGTCCCAATTGAGAGCGCGATGACGACACCCATTCTATATTTTGGTAGAACAAGCGTACGATGCACAAGGACACATCGACTGGTGGAGGCGTAAGGAGCATACTGAGACAGGCCGCATCTATGTATGCTAGTGATCGTGCAGCTTCAGGAATCTGGCAGAACTCCATAACATCAAAAAAGTTATCTGTTTGGATTGGAAAAGTAGCATAATCTTTCGAAAGCACGCTTCTCGGGACATTGGCGGGGCATGGTGGACATTAATTTGCTAGACTCGCACCATCAGCCATTAGGGAATGTCAGGAGAGACGACAAAGAGTGTATGAGGAAGATAAAAACTATTGGAGAATTAGGAAGAACGATGGAGGAGGGGCCACTGCGGTCCCTTAAGTATGAAAATTTTTTGCGACTTGACTGTTGGGAATACCAAATTCAATCGATTGATTTAGCTAAATCAATCGATTGACTTTAATTCATGACCATTCAGTAGCTGACATCTCAAATTCAATCGATTGAATCAGCAAACTCAATCGATTGAATTAAATGTTGCGTCGTTTCAAATTAACATTCAAAAAAATGCGATGCAAATTGCTTCGGGATAGGGAATCCGTCAGACGACTCATAAAATCGATCGATTGATTTGGGAATATCGATCGATTGAAATAAGTGCAACATCATTTCAAATGACATTTGAAAAGATGCAAAGATTGACTCTTGGGTTCCAAAAATCCATTAATGTCGATTGATTGATTTTCAAAATCAATCGATCGAAATTAATATGATTTGACTCCTCTTCAACACGTGCATGCGAGGTAAATTCAATCGATTGATTGTATTAATCAATTGATTGATTAATACATTCGAAAAGACACACGTTTAGAAATTACTTTGATCAATTGATTAAAGAATCAATCGATCGAGACCTAAATTTTCAAACCTGACACTAACACACTAAACACTTTTTTTTTACAATTAAAGATAAATCAACTGGGTTGCCTCGCACCAAGCGTTGTGTTTAATTGTCGACAACTCAACTATTTGAATCTCAACCGTTGGGGTCAACAAGATTAGTTGATTCAATGGACATCTCGGTCAATGGTTCAAACATTGCTTTGAGCCGTTGACCATTGACTTTGAACACAGAGTTATCTTTTGGATCTAGGATTTAAACAGCACCATGGGTGGAAGTAGATATGACCTAAAAAAGTCCTTCCCACCTCGATCTCAGCTTTCGTGGATGGAACATCAGCTTGGAGTTAAATAACCACACCTTTTGTCTTGGGTGGAATTCTTTCCACGAAATCAATCGATCATGTAGCTTCTTGGATCTCTCTTTGTAAAGCTTCGAATTCTTCTATGCATCATAGCGTAATTCCTCAAGTTTGCTCAACTGTAAACGATGATTTGACCCAAACATTTGCATATTGAATTTAAAATGCTTTATCGCCCAAAACGCCCTATGTTCTAATTCAACCGAAAGGTGACAAGCCTTCCAGAACACAAGTCTAAAAGGTGACATCCTGATTGGCATCTTGAATGTTGTCCTATACACCCATAAGGCGTCAGACAAACACAAGGACCAATCCTTCATGTCAGGTCACACGGTCTTTTCCAAAATTCTTTTTATCTCTAGGTGTGACACCTCCACTTGACCACTGGTCTGGGAGTGGTATGGTGTAGCTACTTTATGCGTAATAACATATTTCTTCATCAGTGAATCAAATTAGTGGTTACAAGAATGTGAGCCACCATTACAGATGATGGCTTGCAATACTCCAAACCGATTGAAAATATTCTCCTTTAGAAATCTGACAACAACCTCGTGGTCATTTGATCTGGTGGTTATTGCTTCCACCCATTTTGATACAAAATCCACTGCAACCGGGATGTAAAGGAAACCAAATGATGGGGGGAAGGGACCCATGAAGTCGATCCCCCAGACGTCGAATACTTCCACGATCAAAATTGGTTGCAACGACATCATATTTCTTCTTGAAATGTTTCCCAGCCTTTGACATCGCAAACACTCTTTGCAATACCTTGATGTATCCCGAAAAATGGAGGGCCAATAAAATTCACTTTGAAGAATTTTATGCGCAATCTTTTATCCTCTGAAGGGACCTCCACATGCCCCGGTGTGACAGAAGTTCATAATGCTCGATTGCACTTTCTCTGGTATGCATCTTTTGATTACCTGGTTGGAGCAAAACTTGGACAAGTATGGCTCAACCCAGAAGTAGTATTTTACTTGGGAGAAAAATAGATCTCTGTCATTTTTACCCCATTGTGAAGGGATTCGCCTAGTGACCAAGTAATTTACTATGTTTGCGTACCAAGGAGTTCCGCTACTTGCCACACCTATCGCCATTAATTGTTCATCCAAAAATGTGTCATGAATGGTCTCTGACGAGGATGATTCTTCGGGTAAGATTCACGACAAGTGATCGGCGACCACATTCTCAACTACCTTTTTATCACAAATTTCAAAATTGAATTCTTGGAGAGGCAGAATCCATCAGATCAATCTCGGTTTCGTGTCCTTTTTCTCCAACAAGTACTTTAATGTCGAGTGATCTGAAAAGACCACTATCTTTGAACCTAGTAAGTATGAGCGGAATTTATCTAGCGCATATATGATCATCTTATAGTATGTATATATTTAAATTAAAATCAGGCCTTAACCTATTGCAAGCGCACAATGGAAATTATAGCTTAGCGATAGGATCAATCCCACGAAGAAGTGAATTATCTTGTAAATTTGTATTTTTATTTATACCTATATTCTTATTTCAAAAACTTCTATTTATCTTTAAGATCTAAACTACTGGAGAAATATGAATAAAGAATGGTTTTTATACTAAGTTGCAGAAAATAAATCTAAATCCTCCTCTTTTCAGAACATGGTTGTCAGGCAAAATCCCTCAAGTCTCGAATATTTATAAATTTAAAATACCGTTACACCATATTGCAGCCTTCTAGAATTTGGTCATCAATCAAAGACTAAAATTCTTCAACATATATTTAATCTAATCAACAATCTCCTAAAATTTGGGCGTCAATCAAATTTGAGAAAATTAAAGATGGAAAAGTAAACCCGTTACACTAATCAGCAAACTTTAACCTGAGTCGTCAATTCAAATCAAAATTCGAAGATGTTTACAAAGCATATAGAATCTAAAATAAAAATAAAATAAAATCTAAACTAGAAAGTAAAAGTAGAACCATCCAAAGGGTTGATCTTTCATCAGCTTCCTCAGCCTTGGTTGTCAAGTAAAACCTCAGAGAACTGTGGACGATGTTACTTTATAAATCCTAAACTACTTTGATGAAGAGAAAACACAGACCTCAGTTGTCAATTGATGCTGTAAAATTCTTTGATGATTATTCCTATGTCGAGCCCTCTTATTTATAGATCATAAGGGTCGCTTTACAGAGATCTAATTCTAATAAAAGAAATTACTAAAATAAAAGATTCCTAATATAACTCTAATTCTAATTTTATTCTTGCTTTCAACGGTTGATGTGTTTTGAATTTCTTTCATTGATAACAACAGCAGAGATCTTAGGAGTTTATCTTCATCAATCTTCTCAGATCCGTGACTTCTAATTCTATTCATAGCGGGGATAGTCTTCACTCACGTAATCAGCAGCAACAGTAAAGGTAAAGGGAAAGTTTCTATTCATACAATCGTAAATCACGATTGCTCTTTTTCTTTAGAAAATAGTAAATCACGATTTTCTCTTTCTTCAGCTCCCATGACTTTCATACTGGACAATTCTCTATAACGAATGATCGCTTTCTTTTGTATCGCCTTTTACTCTTTTGTCGCTTTCTGAAGAATCGTCTTTTGAAGAATCGTAAATTACGATTTCTCATTTTTCTCTTTTTTGGCTTCAGTATTAGCGCTCAATCGTAAAATACTATTTCTCAGCTTTCAGTAGTTGGCGAATCGCCTTCTTACGCTCAATTATCATTTTACTGCTTTTTGAGTTGATTTTGATGAATATTAACACTTTGGCTCTCTTTTACTATTTTTCTTTAATATCTGCACATCATCATCTTATTAGTGGCAAACTAAGTCCTAGCATTACTAAGTTAAGGGTTATAAAATGGCATATTATGTGATTGATCAATATACCACAGCCAATACCTCATTCTCTATCGTGGTATAAATCAACTATGTGTCAATCAATGTTTTACTGACGTAGTAAATTACGTGGGATAATTTACCCACCCTTTGCCCTTAGAATGCTCCTATTGCATAGTTTGAAGCGTCACACATTATTTCGAAAGGAAGCGAGTAATCCGAAGATTTGATCACCGGGGCGTTTGAAAGCAACTCCCTCAATTTTAAAAAAGCCTTCATACAATCATCATCAAAGTTACAAGGAACATCCTTCCCAAGAAGGTTACATAATGGTTTAGCTACTTTACTAAAGTCCTTAATGAACCTCTTGTAGAAACCCTCATGCCCCAAATATGATCTTATCTGATGAACGGACTTTGGGGGCGCCAAGTTAGCAATCAAGTTGACTTTTGCCTTATCGACTTTGATTCCTTTGTTAGATATGATGTGCCCTAGGACGATTCCTTGTTGAACCATAAAATGGCTTTTTTCCAGCTCAGAACAAGATTAGATTCCTCACAATGTTGTAAAACCAGTGTCAAACGGTGTAGACACATCTCAAAAGTTTTCCAAAAGACTAAGAAGTCATCCACAAATACTTTAATGAACTTGTCAACTGACCAGTCATATAATTTACCATTTTATTATCCTTAACTTGGTGATGCTAGGCTTTAATTTGCTACTAATGAGATACTGATGTGCAGATATTAAAGCTAGACAGTAAAGAGAGCCTAAGTGATAATATTCATCAAAGTAAACTCATAAAGCAGTAAGAATGACGATTCAGCGTACAGTAATGATTCACCAAGAGTTTAAAGATAGAAAATCATACTTTACGATTTGGCGTTATCGCTGAAGACAAAGAAAGAAAGGAAAAGTAAGAAATCATAATTTTACGATTCTTCAAAAAATTATTCTTTAGGAAGCGACAAAAGAAGAAGAGCAATGAATAATTATAAATAGAAAATCGTCCAGTAATACGATTTTCCAGAAAAAAATGATTTCCTAAAAATAGAAGCGTTCTACTGCTACGAAATGTGAGATCTATCACTGCCATGCATATTTCCAGAAGTCTTCTACAATTATAAGTCTAACCAACCACGGATCTGAAAAGATTGATGAAGATATACTCTGAAGGACTTTGCTGCTGCTAATTAAAGAATACTCTAGAATCGCATAAACTAAAGAAAGCAAGGAAGAATAAAATTAGGAGTTAGAGTTATATTAGGAATCCTTTATTTTTAGTAGTTTATTTTAGTAGAATTAGATCTTTGTAAACCGACTCCTTATGATCTATAAATAAGAGAGCTCGGTATAGGAATAAGCATCGAAGAATTTTATCATCAATTGACGCCTGAGGTTAGATTTTCTTCTGATTAAAGTAGTATAAAATAGTTAGAGTAGATTAGATATCAGAGGTTTCTCAAGAGCAATTGACGACTACGATTGAGTGCTGAAGATTAGTGTAGATATCTGTAGTTTCTCATGAGCAATTGACGACTGCGACTGTGGGGTGAAGGATATATTTTACTTTGCTTTTTAGGTTAGATTTATTTGCTTTGGAAACATCTCCATGTTTTGATTTGAATTGGCGACTCAAGTTAGAATTTACAGATTAGTGTAACGGTTATACTTTTCCATCTTCAGTTTTCTAAGGTTTGATTGATGCCCAGATTTTAGGACGTTGTTGATCAAATTAAATCTGTATTGATAGGATCTTAGACTTGATTGACTACCAATGCTAGGATACTAGAAATATAGTGTAACGGTACTGTTTAAATTTATAAATATCCGATAGCTGAAGATTAGGATTGACGACCTTAATCTGAAGAAGGAGGATTAAGATTTATTTTATGCACTTTAGATTAAAAAACTATTCTTTTATTCATATTTCTCTAGTAGATTAGATCTTAAAGATAAATAATAGTTTTTAAAGATAAGGATTTGAATAAGAGATAAAACTAAAGAAATAATTAGATAACAAGCTTCCTCGTGGGAACGATCCTCTGCTAGTACTATAATTTCTACTGTGTGCTTGCAATAGGTTAAGACTTGAATTTAACATAAAATATGTACTCAATAAAAAGTCGGGTCAAGTTTTTGGTGCCGCTGTCGGAGAAGCGAAATTTATCTAATTCTTTCAAGTTTTTATCTATTATTTTTATTCTTTTAGAAACCAATATTTATCTTTCTCTTTTTATATTTTTATTTTCTTTGATCGCTTTTTAATCTTTTTACAGGTTTATTCGGTCTAGGCAAATCAAGGTTCCAACTTCTCTGATCACAGAAGTCAGAGGCCTAGATTTATTCTTTCTCCCTGCTCTTCTAAAATAAATATCATATAAATTCTATATACAAAAAGAAAGGATTTATTTTCTGGTGTATGCATCAGACCTGGTCTAGCGGACTAGACTCTTTCATATACGACCAAGAAAATTGAACGGACTCTCTTGCATAGACTCGCATTAAACCGATCCTCTGCAAGAGACTCTCAACCCATGGCTGACGAACTTCCAATCGAACCACATTTCAGCCCAATAGCTTTGACCGAGCCGTTTTGTATAGTTTTACTAGAGGCAGCTGAAGGTCAAAACTATGACATCAAGCCCCACACACTCCAAACTCTACCAACTTTTCATAGGCTTGATAGAGAAGATCCCTACCAGCAGCTGAGGGACTTCATAGAAATCTGCATAATGCTATGAACCACAACTAGTAAAGAAGCTATAAGACTGCATTTGTTTCCTTTCTCTCTTAAAGATAAGGCAAAGTCATGGTTAGTCTCACTACCTGCCAGGAGTATAATCACGTGGGAAGATTTACAGTCTAAATTTTTGGGCGAATACTTTGCAATTGGTAGAACAAACCAAATTTGCTAAGCATTTCAAGGCTTTAGGCAAAAACCTGAAGAATTATTTCATGAGAGTTGGCAACGGATGAAGGAATTGTTACGAAATTTCCCTGATCACGAGGTACTGAATTGGTCTATAGCATAAAGCTTTTACTAGGGATTAACTAAGACTAACCAGTCTATAGTCGATGCCGTAAGCAGAGGAGCCTCATGGCTCAAAATGGCCGGCAGACCTGGAATTTATTTGGGAAACTGGCTAACACTTTAAAATAAAAATAGGCTTTGCTACAAACTAATCCAAAAATTACTCGTCATACCCCATTCGCAAGAGGGGGAGTTTATGAGGTCAATAAAGAAAAAGTGAAAACTAAGAACGACATGAGTATAAAAGTTTTAGCTCTTGAGCAGAAAATTGCCACACTCATGAATTCCAACTCTAACACTCTGGAAAGGTCTACGGCAAACCACTCTATTTGCCAGACTCACACATATACAGAAAACTCTGTTGTGCCACAATACCAAGAGGTGGTGGAAACTAAACAAGCAATGGCTTTTCAGAGGGGAGATTACAGGAATTCCTACAACCCGTCATGGAGAAATCACCTAGGGTTTAACTACGGTTCTACGGTAGGGGCACAATTAGCACCAACAGTTGCACAATCTCGATTTTCCTAGACCCCAGTTTTCCACCAAAGACCTCAAATGCATGAAGCACAACCCCAAATTGGACCACGGAGCAATATGCCTGATGCTACGATTGTTCAAATCCTTCAGGATTTGTAACAACAGTCGCATCAGCATTCGAGAAATTTGCACCAACTTGCTCAATTCTCTTAGACCCTTCACTCACATACTCAGTCTATCACAAAGCTAGAAATCCAGATAGGTCAACTAGCCTCACAAGTGGAGAGGAGAGAAAGTGGACAATTACCCACACAACCTGTAAACAATCCTAGAGGCCAAGTTTTCCTTGGAGAGACAGCTGCTCCCCATAATACAACTTAAAACCCCCTGGATCGTCGAGCTACCGACTCATCCGTAGCACCAAATGTAAACTATGTAACCTATTTGATTTTATTTTTTTCAAGTATTATATTACAACCTAAGTGGTGAAAAGATGATAGATTGTAATTTTTACTAAGTATAACGAACAATCGTATAGGTTTACGATTGCTCGTGATTGTGTTTAAACAAAAATGCAGCGATTGCGATTCTTAATTCTATGAAAGCTAGAATCAACTTATGATTCTAGGTGAAATGAGTAATGACCAGCTTAGAAGGTCATCACTTAAAACAGGACCCATATATTCTAAAAAAGGAGGGTATGTCAGTCCCATTTTCAAAATCCTTCGATTTTATCTTTTTTCTCTCCTAGCTTCCCTCTTTTTTTTTCGAATCCCCTGTAATGTTAACTGTTCTGCTGCCCAATCAAACCATCCATTCTCATAAAAATCCCTTATTCCTTTCATTTTATTTTGGGAACCCCTACGAGCATTTCACTGTGTAAAATAAAATTAGGGTTTCAACTATCGACATGAAGAGAAAATGACGAATGAGCAAGGAAAATGATAAAGGGAAGAAGGGGAAGAAAACGAAGGTAACAATTCTGATAACACCCCAATTATTCACCATATTGCACGGTCTATCGCCATAAAAGCCAAATCCAAAGCAACAGACCATCCCAAAAAGCATACCAAATCCTTGGGGGTAGCTATCAGAGAAGGTCCCACGGACACAACTAAAAAAGACTCTGTGTTCGCCCTAGAAAGGGGACTCAAACTAGCTAAAGGCAAGAAGCTGGCATCCTCTAGAACCTCAGCAAGTAAACTCCCCACTTCAATAAAATAGCACATCATGGGAGCCGAGGTTGCCTTGAAAGAATTAGAGATGGGAGGAGAAGCCATCAAATACTTTAAGGATGTTGGGCTTCATTATTTTCTAGAGCCAAGAGTAAGCCAAGTATTCCCTCAATTGGTAAGACTATTCTAAACGAATATGGCCAATACCAGTAAAGGGCCAATCCCCATCCTATCCGTGCAATCGTGGGAATCGAGACGTTCACCGTCGCGACGATGCGCTCTCTAACGATGAAAAAAATATAGAGTCGCCACCCGGAGCTTTCGGTGTCCCGGGATACCTAGTTTATTTTTATGAGCACCTAAGTGCTAAAAATATGACTTTGAATCTGGTCCACACCAAAGGCTCTTGGGTAGGGGCTTCGGTTATCGATCGGGAAGGTGTTAAGCACCTGATCAACCCGCTTAACGCAGTCTCTACTAATGACCAACAATAAAATGAAGTAGAAGCAAAGAAAATAGCTTCCTCTTGCCCAAAATGGCTTAGAATCCTATTTGTGCCCCTCTGTTCCTACCGAAAAATCGACGGCGTAGAGGAGCCTTGCGTGGCTTGCTTTGATGAGCTCTTGAAAGCCTTGTGTGGTGGAAAATGGGGTTCTAACTCCTAAGACTTAAAGCTAAGAGGTAGGGAAGGGAGGCTAGGGGATCACACACACCTAGGCTATGGGTTTTGGATGTAAGAACAAGCTTGGGAAGAGGTTTTGGAATTCTAGAATTTTGAGGGAAAATAGTGCACCAAAGGGAGGAAGAACTTCTCACTTAGAGCTCTTTCTCTCTTAAGCAAAATTCTCAACCCCTAAACCAAGGAGTGGGGGGCTCTATTTATAGGAAAAGGGTGGGTTAGGAGGCTACTTAGAGGCTAAGTGAGTTTAGCAATTAGGTTATCTCACATCTAAGGATTCCTAGGGTTTTTGGAGCCTTGAAATGTGTGAGAAGGTCCTCCAATGGTGGATGATGGGGTGAGGCTTTAGGCCCCTTGGAGGGTTACAAATAGGTAAGGAATGAATGCAACAGAATTATCAAAACACACCCCAAAGGTCGAGGTGGTCAACAAGTCAAACCCCAAACATGAAATTTGGGGTAAAATCCAACAATCACTGTTCATATGTCTGGCGTAACTAATAGTTGCGCCAGGCAAATGGACAGTAAAACAGTGTTGAACAGTAGCCTGGAAGTTGGCTTCGCGAGGGGTGGGGGGACCCATTTATACCTGGCGCAACTATTAGTTGCACCAGGCCATTTCTGGGGGAAAAAAGCCTAGCACAACTATTAGTTGCGCCAAGCAAATTCAGGGGGAAATTGGCTTGGCGCAACTATTAGTTGCGCCAAGCAAAAAACTTGAAATTCTGCCCGATTTGCAAATGGTCATAACTTTTGATATACAACTCCGATTGAGGCGATTCTTGGCTTGTTGGAAAGCTGGAGAAGTTATCTTTCCAATGGTATATGATTTGATATTAGTAAAAGACCTCAGCTATTCCTGGTGCACCACTCTTCATCCATTGCCCGGGAAGGGTAGGTTTAGGGTTCGAAATGGGTTCTAAGGGTCGGGATTGGTTTCTAAAGGTTCGAGGTAGGTTCCTAAGGGATCTAGGGTGATTCTTAAGGGTTTGGGGTGATTTATAAGGGTGTTCCATACATGCCATCAAAAGCTCAGAATTGCACCTCTCTCGAAAGGTGTTTCGATTGGGCCTTGGGCCAAATTTGGGTGTCTACAGATGCCCCTCTTTGGTATCCGATCACTAATGATCATATGCCAAAGAAAAGAGACATCCGAAGAGGCCCAAGGCATTACTGACGGGTTCACTATATTCAGAATGAACTTCAATCATCAGGTGAGTACGTAACATGGTGAGAAAATGAAAGCCCTGGGGTGCCAGGCTAATCATTCGTTTCTCGAGGTAATCGGTTCTCAAGCGCTTAGCGACATTACTGCGCATAACCGAGGCGGAATGAGTTGTGAAAGCCCAATAGCTAAGAAAAATGTTCGCCTCTCAAGTTGCAAAAGCCTGTTAGTCGGGAAAAATGTCCACTTCTCGAGATGATTTGAAGGTGATTGATGTTCGAGATTCATTCTGAATGCAACAGCTTCATAAGTAAGAGGGGTGATCAACCCACATTCAAAGATAGGCGCGAAGTAAACATACGCAAGGCTCTACAGTTTGCGTCCAATCTTACGAGGCATTTGATGGCCCCATCGGACTATTCGCAGGTGCCCCTACTGAAAGCAGGGTTCGAGATTTTTGGGCGAACCCATCGATCCCAAAGTTTATTTAGCATGACCACCCGAGCGAAGTGAATAGATGTCTCAACGCTTTTTGGGAGTACGTGCCATTTTTCAAAAGCATGCCTCAGCTCAGCATTGCCTAGAGTATCCAGTTTCGACTTCCTTGAATAGATCCAGCCAAACATCGGGCACCTCCCCAAAAGGGGGCATCCAATCCTGGCCTCTGTTGACAATGATCATAATCATCAATTAACTATACATAATCATGCACCCATCGGGGGCAATAAGCAACAATAAAGGCAATGGAAGCCCCGACCTGGACCCACCTGGGTACAATTTACGAGGACAAACGACCATCATACGGATACCCAGACGCATGGCATACACTTTATAAGGATACCGCTGCCCATACAGGTTCTAAGCCTACAAAAAATAAAAGGGAAATGAACCCTTCTGAATGCATGGTTGCACATAGTTCGATTGACACAATCTCATTCTCAACAGGTTGGTCTCAACCAACGATTGACCTTTTCCAACGGAGAATCTGAAGCTTAAGACCCTTAAGTTCACATGAACCCAAAGATAGCGCTTGGCTCAAAAAATTTAGCAGTGGAGTTGACTCGATCGAAACATTGACTATTTGATCGGGACTGACACCGTTGCTCCTTCCTGAAAGAAGGATCCCGAATCCAAGGCGTGCCTTAGACTTAGGACATTAATTTTGCACAACTGCATTGTCGATAGAATATTGATATTTTACCGCATCGAAAATATGCGAGTGCGTTCTGTGGGGAGTTTAAATCTATTTTTTGATTTTTCTATCATTTTATGTGATTTTTCTTTGAATTTTTCAACTGTGTTTTTTTTTTTTTTTTCAATTATTATTTTATGGGATTTTTTTTGAATTTTGAAGCTACTATCTTATGTGAATTTTTTTGGAATTTTGGAGTTATTATTTTTTGTGAATTTCTGGAATTTTGGAGTTATTATTTTATGTGAATTTTTTGGAATTTTGGAGTTATTATTTTATGTGAATTTTTTTTGGAATTTTGGAGTCATTATTTTATGTGAATTTTTTGGAATTTTGGAGTCATTATTTTATGTGAATTTTTTTGGAATTTTGGAGTCGTTATTTTATGTTAATTTATTTGGTGAACATTTTCGGCTTCTCTGTGGGGATTATAGTTTTTGGATTTTCCTTGTGTGTAGGACCGGGGTGCTCGTTGACCTC
The DNA here is from genome assembly GCA_021018995.1 of Chloranthus sessilifolius. NCBI lineage: Eukaryota > Viridiplantae > Streptophyta > Magnoliopsida > Chloranthales > Chloranthaceae > Chloranthus > Chloranthus sessilifolius. The sequence continues at coordinate 72,825,595 of CM037598.1, read as the reverse complement.
GGCCCGTCCTTTTTTTAGCACGGCTTTCTTGGCAAGTCGAAGGATGACCGAAATGCCGCCTTGGGAGCACATGCATCTGTCGGAAGTGACAGAACAAACAAACAAAAGGAATTGGGGGGGACCGGTCTTCCCATCTGGCCCGTACCAGGCCTAAGACCCGACCTGAGTGCTTGGCGCAACTATTAGTTGTGCCAAGTCACTATGGGCCCAAAGATAGGCTGGCGCAACTATTAGTTGCGCCAAGCCAAAGGAAGGCAAACATTTGCCTGGTGCAACTATTAGTTGCACCAGGTTTGGCTAGGTAGTTAAAACAGCCCGAACTCGGGCTGTGGGGCCTCATTTCGAATTCTTCCCCCCTCTCTTCCTGTTTGAAACCAAAAAACACCGCTCCCCCTCCCCCTAGGGTTCCTTTACGTTGCCTCTACACGTGCCCATTGCCGTTGTTTCGCTTGCGGATCGATCGCGGGCCTACGCTAGACCAAAGACCCCTTCTTCTTCATAAGATAATCATTTAAAACTCTCTTTTTTTTCTTTTTTTTTCTTGCTTTTTTATGCAAATATGATCATGATCTTGCATTTCTAGATGACAAACGGTTTATTTCCGTTGTAAGCATGTTGAGTGATGATGTGTGAATGAATGATGCCTTAGTTTTGTGGTTTTATGGGTTTTATTGGTGCATAATATATACACATTTTTTTATTTGTGCTTAGAAAAGGGGTTTTATTTTTGTTTGTTTTTTTTTTATTTTTTTTTATCTTAAATGCAAGGCCAAGATTTTATTTATTTTGAAAACTAGTTAGGAGAAAAGGAATTTTTAGTTTTCTTTTTCGAAAGATTAATGATGATGATTTTTTTTTTGTTCCTATATATATTGAGAATTAATCAAGGAGAATGCTTTTCTCTCTTTTTTTTTTATTGATTTTTTTTATCTCTCTTTTTTCTTCAAGGAAAAGGACTCTACCTTTGATATATATTTTTTGGTTTTAGTTCTCCCTTTTTTTTTTGTAAAAGAACAATTTTTTTTTTTTATTCTATGGTCACAAAAGGAGGGATTTTTTTGAAAGGAAAAAATTTTGATTTTATGGACCATGACGAAAAGGATTTTTTTTTTTTTTTTTTAACCTTTGTTTTTCATAAAAGAAGGATTTTTTTGTTTCCTTTGTGATAATGAAAGGACTCTTTTTGTGTTTTTATGATTTTATGGAATTGTTTTTTTTTTTTTAGTTTTTCGAAACGGAAGGACTTTTTCTTTTCTTTCTCTTTTTGTAAACAAATAAGACTGCTTTTTTTGTCTCTCTCTATTTTTTTGTTGTTGTTTTTTTTAACATAAAAGAAGGGCTCTTTAATTTTGAGGATGATTTTTTATTTCAACTAGCTTTTATTTTTAAACATAGAAGAAAAGGGAAATTTATTTTATTTTACTTAATCTCTTTTTTTTGGATGGAAAAGAAAGGATTTTTTTTTTTGCAATAAAAAAAAGAAAGGATTTATTCATTTTACTATATATTATTTTATTTTATTTTATTTTTTGCATGTGTGTGTATCTCTATTTTGACAATGAGCAGAAAGAGGATGAGCATACTTACCTTCCCTTTATGTTGTGCTCATAAATAGTTCCTTTGTCACTGATCTGCTTTGATGTGACTGTTTTATTGCCCCAGCATGTCGGGCGGTGATGAGCACATTCCCGAGGAGGGGCCTGAGATAGTGTATGGTTCGTGGGGAGAGCAGTTCCTCTGGATGGAGCGGAGAGCAGGCCCATGGCTCGAGATGCAAGGTGAGGCTGCCCGGGTCGGCCTCCTCCATTAGCAGCACACCCATATCTCAAATTTCGGAATAGCGGGCAAGGTAAAAGATAGGTTCAGTTTCTTTCCTTTGCGCAGTTGTTTTCTTTACCTCTGCCATCTGATGTGTATTTCTTTGGGTGCAGGAGCTGCCCAACATTGTGTTCATCGGGGGGTGGCTCGACTTCCATGAGTTATTCCTTTATGTCCCCCTGTGGTGAAAGTCTTGTTAGAGCAGGTGGGCTTTGGGGAGTTCTTGTCCTGCCCTGTCATGAGGGCTGATGCCGCCTATCTGAAGGCCCTCATCGAGAGGTTTCGTCCCGAGACCATGACGTTCCACATGTTGTACGCCGAGCTGACGCTGACGCCCATTGATTGGGCCATGATTACTGGCATTAGGATAGGTGGAGTCCCGATATCTACCTTGGTGGTACCGAGCCGAGAGGAGATCATTCGGATGATCGGGGCCTATCCTCCTCGTGGGCAGGCCCATGGCACAGAGGTCAAGATGTCTTGGCTGACCTCCCTCTTTTTTGCTGATGAGTTGGTGGACCTGGGCCAGCCAGATCGAGTGCTTTACATCGCACCAGAGCAGGCGATCGTTTTGGCTCTCATCACCCTCCTACTCCTGCTGGGCAAGACCCTTTTTACAAATGCCAGCAGGGGACGAGTCAGCCTGGCCTTGTTGAGCGTGATTGATAATAGGGGCGATGTTCCCAGGCATGACTGGGGAGGGACGGGATACGCCTGGCTGATGTACAACTTATCCCCGGTTACGACCGGGGACTCGAAGTCTGCTGTGGGATTTTGGGCCGTCCTGGAGGTAATTCCTCACCCCTTTGCTTTTGTTATCGCTATCATCTATTCATCATTCTCTCTTTTTCCTTTTTACTGATCCATGTATGTTACTAACCTGCTCTTGTGCCATGCCCCTTTTTCAGGTATGGGGATATCACCATTTTCACCCTGGGCGCCCACTCCTTTTCTTGGAGGTGCTCACCTATCCCCTCCTCAGCAACTGGCATCAGGCCTGACGTCGTGACTTGGGCCTAAAGCACTTGGAAATGGGCCTAAGGTCTCAGCTTGACTTGATGGTCCCCGAGCAGGTGACAACTTTTCAACCTTTGTTTACTTTCAGCTCTGACATTTCTTTTGATTGAGGTGTTGCTTACTTGGTCTCTCTCGCCTTTTGACTTTGAGCAAATCCTCCCTGATCCGTACTTGACATCCCTCTTCTGGGACCGAGCAGCCGTGGGTGTCTCCGCCTATTTAACAATCACGGCATCGTCTTCTTCTATGGGACGTGGGCCAGATGCTACTATCTGGGGGAGCGGGTGGTGCACCAGTTTCAGGGTTACTACGCCATACCCGTGGACCCACTGCTGACGTTTGGAGTCCCGCTGGGAGTATTGAGGAGTTGACATTGGCCTTCTTCAACAATGGGTTCCCCATTCGCGCTCTCGATGTGCCTGGGGATTATCATGCCTGGTACGAGTGCCTACCCTACCGGTTCATCCTGTCGCATTTTATCCCTAGCGCTAATTTCCTTGCGTTCGGGGGCCCACTTGGTCAGGTAACTTCTTCTCAGCTTGAATTAGCTTCCCCTTTACTTTTACTCGGCCTTGGTCTTATCTGAATAGATTCTTGTCTGGTTCACAGTTTGCTCTGGGGGATGGTTCGGATGGTGAAGGTGGGCCGAGTGCTGCTGACATGTCAGGGGTAGATCCCTCTGGTGCTGGTCCTTCTGGTGCGGGTCCCTCGGGCTAGGGTTCAACAGGTGCTGGTCCGTCAGGTACCTCTCAGGCAGGTGTCCCAGGTGGTGGTCCGTCTGTAGCCTATGGGACCTTTCAGCGTCTTGACGATGGCTTCCTCTCAGACCTATGTGCTAACGTAGATCGACAGGCACGGCTCTCTGCCGAGGTGGCCCGCGTTCCTCCTCCTAAGGTGGTCCCTGGGGTAAATTTTCTGATGAGCCACTTCTCCTTCATTTTAGTTTCCTTCTGCACAAGCTTTCAGGGTTGTTCTGACAACTAAGTAATGTATCGCAGGACTTCAACTCGGCCATGGAATATGCGGAGTACCATCGTCATCTAGCAGAGCTTCGAGAGGTTGAGACGGTGAGTACTTGGCTGCTCGACTCCTCTCGTTCTTTTCATTATCATTCGCCCTTTGACTGACCTTGTCCTCGACTGTGTCTTACAGCTTGGCCGGGCTAAGGAGTTGCGTTCCCTGCTCAGTAGGATCTCGCAGACATGGTCTAGGATGGGGGAAATGAGGACTTATCAGAGCTCTTCTCACCGCCGTAAGAAGTCCAAGGGGGCGAGCAAGGAATCAGCTTTCAGTTGTTTGCTTTTTTAAAACTCAATATTTTGAATTTGGATTCAGGCATTATGGGGTGGATGATATACTATCTTTTTGGACATGTATCTTTTGAAAATATTTATTATTTTAATGCCTTTGTTTTGAGTTTATGCCATGGTTTCCTTGCCTTCTATATTTGTTTCTTCGCAGGATGTGTCTGCCCGTTGCCCCCCTTTTTTGAAAAAAAGCGGCCTTTTGGGTTGCATGCCTCAATGTAGGATCAATCCTCAAGTAGGTCTGAGACGGCTGTAGAGGGGGCCTTTTGGGTCGCATGCCTCAATGTAGGATCACTCCTGCATATAACAAAATAATTCACAAACCATTGATGGTCGGAAGTGCCGACATATATAAAATCAACAGAAAGGGCCAAAGTCCCCTCCTCAGTTCGGTCTTGAGATGGCAGTGGGGGGGGGGGGTTTAATCTGGCGCAACTAATAGTTGCGCCAGGCTAAAATGCCAGGGAAATTGCACTGGTGTAACTAATAGTTACGCCAGGCCAAACTGGGGATGCAAAGCACTGGCGCAACTATTAGTTGCGCCAGGCCAAATTGGGGACATTTTAGCCTCAAAAGAAAAAGGCGGCGCCAAAAGAAAGAGGCGGCGCTCCGAACCCGTATCGAGCTATTGGTGGATGAGAAGAGGGTCCTGCAAGAACTCTTGGCATGTGAGAGGGTTAGAGCAGACACAGCGGAGAGCGAGGTTCTCCATTTGAAGGAATCACTGAGTGTTGCTTTTGGGGCCACCGACTCTTCTTGAAAGAGGTTCAAGAGCCTGCATGGTTGTTGGCTGACTGAGAGGAACATCCGAGAGGATGATATTTATGATGACATTAGCGCTTTGAAGCGCGAGCTGGGCCGTTAACTCTTTCCTATACACAGAACTTTTTGCACAGATCATACACACAGAGAAAAGGGGCGTAGAACACCCCTTTACAGATACACACCCATTTTGGGTATACATATATATATATATATATATATATATATATATATTTTTTGTTTTTTGTTTGTTTTGTTTTTTTTTTTATACTTGTAAAAAGGAAAACACGCTAGTCATCACACCGACTATTTTTTAGATGTGGTGCAAGTGATACAAAAGGTAGTTATATACATCTATACAGATCTATTTTTTGGCTTATGTATTATCTCCTCTTTCTTCTTCTTTTTTTTATGCCTTAATCATTGGGTGATACTTTGGGAAACCCTGGGTCCACCTTTGAGCATGGTCAACCCCCTTTTTTGGAATCGGACCTGGGTGGGTTTCCGGATTTTGCCAAGGCCGGAATATTGATCCATTTAGATTGAGTTAAACCTTTCTCCTTGCCTTAGGTCATACGTTTGACGATGTGGGTTTCAAAAAGGCAATTCTGGTTGGGACCTGATTTGAACTAGCATGAACGGCCCAATCGGACAAGAGGGTATAGGAAGAGTAACAGAAGGGTTACTCAAACATCAATCCTCTTAATCAGTCCAACCCCTTCTTCTTTTCTTTTTCTTTATTTATCTCCTTTTTTACCCGTGGCGCCCTTTCGGGTTTTCACCACGTCCATGGGTTTATCTCTCTTACCCCAAGCGCCCTTTGGAGTTTTCACCTGGTCCGCACAAGCTCGCTATTTTTACCCGTAGTGCCCTTTCGGCTTTTCACCACGTCCATCTTACTTTGAGCTTGTATTTTTATTTTATTTTTATTCTTTTTTTTTTTTTTCAAGAGCCACGACATAGACGTCGATTCTGTCATAGCCGGCTGGATGGGGTTCTGGTGTCGTCTCACGACTCGGCTCATGTTGACTTAACAGATATTATGACTGCTTGCGAACCTATAAAGAGGGCTTCCTTTAGGGTGTAGCTTGGCCATGGGTTAGGTTAGGATTTGAAGGTACGCTGGGCTAAAAGGGTTTCCTTGATACGGCTTCAGTTTTTTCAACATACTTTCTTCCTTGGGGGTTTTTACTATACATGCTTTGTGATTCCTCTATATTTTTTGTTCTTTTTGCTTCATTTCAGGCAATCTCTTTTTGAGGTTTTGATTTTTCAATTTTTTTGGATTTTGATAGTAACTCTACTTTATCTTTTCTCTCTTTTTTTGGTATACGTACATGTGTATATATATATATTTTTTTTTGGGGGGGAAATGGGTTTATTGAAAGAAAGGCCCAGGCTCAAATGGGGTAGCAAAGGATATCATCATTTTTAGGGATATTTTTGGGCTACTGTGCTTGGAATGATGGCCTCTTTTGGGTGGTTCTTAAGCAGTCACGTATCTGTTTCATCAATACTTACCTTCTCGCGATAGACTAAGAGTAGAACCGTTGGACGTATCCAGCATTGATGGGCTCAGGAAGATGATCTCTGTCCATGGTGGCGAGGCGGATGGTGTATCCTGGCAGCACTTCTCGAATGATGTATGGTCCTTCCCAGTTCGGCTTAAACTTTCCTCTTGGATCGGCATGGAGGGATGGGAAGATCATCTTCAGAACAGTGTCTCCTACCTTTAGATCTCGACCACGGACACGTTTATTGTAAGCATGTGCAATTTGCCCCTGGTATACTTGGGTGTGGCATAAGGCTAGGAGTCTCTTTTCATCTAGTAAGTTTAATTGTTCAAAGCGGGATCTCTCTCTCTCTGCTTCGGGTAAGCCTGATTCCATGAGGATTCGGAGTGAGGGTACTTCAACCTCTACCGGGAGGATGGCCTCGGTTCCATACACATGGGAGAATGGTGTTGCCCCTGTAGCGGTACGGATCGACGTTCGGTAGGCCCACAAAGCAAATGGCAGCATTTTGCTCCAAACTCGATAAGTGACAACCATTTTCTCAAGGATGCGGACGACTGTCTTGTTCACGACTTCCACAGATCCATTAGTTTGAGGCCGATAAGGGGATGAGCAATGGTGCTTGATCTTGTATTGCTCACAAAAGTCTCGAATGCGCTTATTCGCAAAGTTTGTGCCATTGTCTGTGATGATATCTTTGGGTACTCGAAATCGGCACACAATATTATTCTTGAGAAACTTCTCAACGTGACTGGCCGTGATGTTGGCATATGATGCTACTTATACCTACTTGGTGAAGTATTCAATGGCGACGAGGATGAATCGATGTTTGTTTGATGCTTTTGGATTAATCATTCCGACAACGTCAAGGCCCCAGGTAGCAAATGGCCAAGGAGTGGTCACGAAATGAAGATCAATGGCAGGAGCGTGTATCAGACTGGAGTGTTCCTGACACTTGTAGCATTTTTGAACATGTTTACAGCAATCTGATTCCATGGTGGTCCAAAAGTATCCCTGACGTAGGATTTTCTTAGCAAGTATGTGACCGCTGGCATGGGCTCCACATACTCCCTCATGGATCTCTCTCATAATATTGACCGCTTCACTTTCAGTGAGGCACCTAAGTAAGATGTTATTATATGATTGCTTGTAGAGGCATTCCCCGCAAATGACGTAACCTGTCGCTAAATGTTGAATGGTTCGTCGGTCTATCTTGGATGTACCCTCTGGGAAAGTTAAGGTCTCGAGGAAATTCTTGATATCTGAGAACCAAGGTGGCTCATCATCAGGCTTTATAGGTTCCTCAATCTGGAGGCAGAAGGCCGGCTTATTCCGCTGCTCGATCATGATCGGCTTCATCTCAACACCATAGGGGATTTCAATCATTGACGCCAAAGTTGCTAATGCGTCAGCAAAGCGATTCCTCATCCGGGGGACATATGAGAAAGTCACATCTTGGAAGCAAGCTATCAGATCCTCGAGGTGTTCATGATAGGGGATCAGTTTCTCATCTTTCGTCTTCCAGTCCCCATTCGTCTGGCATATGATTAACTGTGAATCACCAAATACTCGAAGGTGAGTTACATTCATATCGAGAGCCGCTTGCAGACCAGCGGCGCAAGCTTCATACTCAGCCATGTTGTTAGTGCAAGGGAAGTTGAGCTTGATAGAGATCGGTACATGGGATCCTTTTGGTGAAATTAGGATGGCGCCAACTCCTTGGCCTTCGACATTTGCTGCACCGTCAAAGTGCATTACCCATGATTCTTCTGCTTCTTCTGTATCGTCTTCCATCATGAACAAGATATCTTCATCTAGGAATTCGGTTCTTAACGGCTCATAATCAGTTAAAAGATTATCAGCAAGATGATCAGCAAGCGCCTGCCCCTTGATCGATTTCTGAGTGACGTACGTGATGTCGAATTTCGATAATAAAAGCTGCCATTGTGTTGTCCACCTAGTGAGAGCCGACTTCTCGAATAGGTACTTCAATGGGTCCATTCGAGCAAAAAGCAGAACTGCATGAGATAGCAAGTAGTGGCGGAGCCTTTGAGTAGCCCATATAAGAGCCAAGCATGCTTTCTCCAGATGAGAGTAGCGCATCTCATAATCAGTAAACTTCTTGCTCAGATAGTAAATGGCCTGCTCTCTTCTTCCAGTTTCATCGTGCTGCCCTAAGACACATCCCATCAAAACTTTTGTCGTTGAGAGATACATCAAGAGTTGTCTCCCTAGCTCAAGTGGTACCAAAATAGGTGGATTAAGGAGGTAGCTTTTGATTTTTTCGAACGCTGCTTGACAATCGTCGTTCCATTCAACGGGCGAATTCTTCCTTTATAACTTGAAGATTGGCGTATAGATTGGGGTTAGCTGTGCAATGAACCGACTGATATATTGTATTTTGCCCAGAAACCCTCTAACCTCCTTCTCGATAGACAGCGGTGGCATTTTAGTGATGCCTTTGACTTTGATTGGGTCGACCTCGATCCCCCTCCTGCTGACGATGAATCCCAACAGTTTCTCGGACATAGCACCAAATGCGCACTTCTGTAGATTACGTAGTCAATACTTCCTCAGCCTTTCAAATAGCTTCTGAAGGTTTACCAGATGGTCGCTTCACTCTGGTGACTTGGCTATCATGTCGTCGACATACACTTCAATCTCTCGGTGCATCATGTCATGAAATAGTGTAGTCATAGCTCTCTGATACATTGCACCAACATTCTTCAGCCCGAATGGCATGACTCGATAGCAAAAGGTTCCCCAGGGGGTAATGAACGCTATCTTCTCACGATCAACCTTTGCCATTTTGATCTGATTGTATCTTGAGAATCCATCCATAAAAGAAAGCATCCCGTGCTTAGCTGTGTTATCGACCAAGATGTCGATGTGTGGCAGTGGGAAATCGTCCTTTGGGCTTGCTCTGTTTAAATTACAAAAATCGATACACATGCGGACCTTTCCATCCTTCTTCGACACAGGTGCGATATTGGCTAGCCATTGCGGGTATTTGGATACCATGAGAAACTCCGCGTCATACTGCTTGATGACCTCGTCTTTGACTTTCAGCATCCATTCAGTCGGAGACGTCTTAGCTTCTGCTTGACTGGCTTCATATCAGGGTAGAGGGGCAACTCATGCTCGACCAAATTAGTATCCAGACCAGGCATGTCCTCGTACGACCAAGCATAAATGTCTTGGTATGACCGAAGGAAGTCGATCATGCTTTTTCTTTCTTCAGGAGATAGTGACGTTCCGATTTTGGTTATCTTGGGAACCTCCTCATTTCCTAGATTGATGTCTTCGCTCTCTTCGACAATGAGAGTAGGTCCATACTCAAAGTCGGCAAATCGGTCAAGGAGCTCATTGGGGAGCTCTTCGAAGGGGACATCCTCGTCCAGACTCGTGATCCCTACCTGTTCTTGTATTTCTACAGGGAAGGAGTCGACTTCACGTGGGACGGGTATTTTGATTAAGGCATCCTTTTGTGAGACATTTTTTAGAATTTTAAATGACAATATTTTTGGACTTTGGATTTTTTTAATGTTTTTGGGATTTTGTGTTTTTTCCATATTTTTGAGTTTTTGTATTTTTTCCATGTTTTTGAGATTTTTGTTTTCTTCGGAGACGGACCCTTGGCAACGCGAGTCTGTGTATATACAAGGTATTGCCTGCCAAGGGCTTATCTCACTTTTTATAGGTTATTTTTTTTTGGGAAAAAGGCGCCAAACTTTAGGCCACTTTCTGCTTTCAGAGTTTGGGGCAGAGATTCCCAGTTGCATACCTAAGGGGTCGCTTCTTTACCTGTTGGGATGGAGGATGCTGACTGATATGGCTCATTGGAGTCAGCCTCCATCATATTGATCCCCATTTGGTCTGAGATCATGTCCTCAAACGTTAACACGGCTTTGTGGTGATTCACCACAGGGGGAGTTTGTTCAGGTACCGACCATCGTTCCTCGAAAAGGGACAATGCGGCCAAATCTATCTCCAAGCTGAGAAGGGAGATCTGAGGATTGGTGGGATGGATTGGGGCTATGGGTCTGTGTGGGGTTAAATGGGTTGCCCCATTTCGGTCGATCTTTACGACCCCTGCGCTGACAAAGGAATCCCTAATGTGAGGCCTAGGCGAGGTTTCCCTTCTATGTTGATTCCTCAAGCTTTTGCAGCCGCGACGACCCTGGCTTTCTCTTTGGCCTCTCGGACCTCTTGCTCTGTGGGCTTATGTCCTAGCCCGAATCTTACTTTTTGTCCCTTAGCCACAACTGGCTCTCTTCTGCCTTATAATTTGGGTCCTAAACCCCTTCCTTTTTTATAGCCCCACTTTTGGAGCATTGCCACTACTGCTACCATACCGCCTCCCGTTTTAGACATGATGCCCTCAATGGGTTCTGGGAGTATAGCTGACACCTCATACTCAAAACTGTGGAGGTCAACGTCCTCAGCGGTGTGTGGTATATCCAGCATATTGGGTTTCTCCACACTGTTGGTGGCCTTTTCTTTCTCATTGTGCCCTTCTCCAATGATCGTGATAATCTTATGCCCAGATGCAAATTTGAGTTTCTAGTGCAATGTGGAAGGTATGGCTCTGACTTCATGTAGCCATGGGTGCCCCAACAACAGATTAAATGAGGATTTAATATCCATGACCTGAAACAAGATGGAAAAGGTCATTGGTCCTATCAACAGCTCAAGATCAACTTCTCCCATTATTTCTCTCCTGGTATTGTCAAATCCTCTAACGCTGGTTCTGGTGGGCCTTAGCATGCACGGATCAACTCTGATCTTGGTGGCGATTCATAACGGGCATATATTCAATGCAGACCCATTATCGATTAGTACCAAGGGGATAATCATATTTCCAGACTCAACGGCTATATTTAAAGATTTTGAGTGGCTACCTCCTTCCTCAGGTAAATCGGCATCAGAAAATGAAATGGCATTTGGAGCCATCACTTGACCAATTATCTGCCCGACTTTATCTGGGCTAACTTGAAGTGATACATGCACATTTTTTAATGCCCTCATTAATGCTTGGAAATGGAGGGGGGGCGTCATCAACAGATCCCATACAGTGATATGGGCAGGCATTCTTCTCAGCTGAGTCTCCAGTATATGTTCTCGACTCATCTTCTCTAAGGGGTTCACCGCGATGTCTTTCTATACTTAGGGTTAGGCTTTGTCTTTCTTCTTTGGTATTTCTTTGCTTTGGTATCCTCCACGATCTGGTAACAAAATCTGCCCTTCTTTCTTTGCTTCGGCATTGATATCTGTTTGTTCATAGCTTAGCAGGACCTGATGAGGATCATATGTGAGTCCCGAGACCTGGAAGGGTATGGCTGCCGATTCTTGAGGTACTTATACTGTTTGCTCAGGAGGTGTGGGCAACACCTGATTTATTTCGGTGGTAGATGGTTGGGTGGAAAGATTGGGCCAAATGGGGGTGGTAAAGCTTGAGGGTGGTGGTATTGGAGGGAAGGAGGTAAAAGTAGGCTATTGATAGCTGATAGGTGTTGACGAGAGATGGGGGGTCTGATGGGCTGTTAGGTAATTGATCGGGGTGGTGGAGTTTGCCAGTGGCTGAACTGGGAGTGATGGGGTGAGCGCTGGCCATTGATAATTGATGGGTGTGGGTGTTGGATTGGGGGCCTGGTAGCTTAAAGGGTAATCGATGGGGGTTGTGGTGTATTATGGTAGTTGAAATGGGGCGGGCGCAGGCCATTGATAACTGGTGGGTGCGGGTGTAGGATTGGGGGCCTGTTGGCTCATCGGGTAATTGATGGGGGTTGTGGTGTATGGTTGGTATGCATTGATATTCACATAATTGACAGGTGTGGGTGCTGGAAAGTATGTCCTGAGATCCAAGGGTTCAATTTGTGGAGTCAGGTTGGGGAAATAATCTGACAAATGTAGAGGTTCAACTACCCCTATATTCCTCTCTTCAACGTTTCTTATCACTGATATAATCGGATGGGTCAAATTTGAATTCCTCCTCATCTTCTATCATTCCGATGGTGGGTCTGGGACCTGCTCCTCCGGTAGGATGTGAGGGTAGTGGCACTTGGTGGATATTAGTATGTTGAGAGGGTGCAGGGGGAATGATTTTCCCGGCATCAATTAAATCTTTGATGGCATGCTTCAATAGGAAGCAGCGATCAGTAGGGTGACCTGGACCCTGATGAAAATTACAGTGGGTATTTGGGTCATAGTTCTTTGGGATTGGGTGAGGAGGAGGTTGCGATTGGCGGATAGTCACTAATCCCTTTTCTACTAACAGGGGCAAAAGTACACTCAAAGATTGCCCCAGAGGTGTAAAGACTCGGTCGTAGCGGGCTCTCCTCTATTTCGGGGTCATTTGCATTCCTTGCCCATTCCCCATTCTTTGCATCTGCTCAAGCCTAACTGGTGCTAGTGGGGCCGCCTGAAATTGAAATGGAGCAGTATTATTATTGGGCCTGGTGTTGGCTATGTTCTGAACATCGCCCCATGTTCTCTTCTCGTTCCTCTGCTCAGAAAATCTTTTGACCCTGCTAGAGCCCCCTGAAGTATTCTTACTCAAATACCCTTCCCTGATGGCATCCTCGTAGCGGTTGGCATTCCTCACCAAATCAGCAAAACTAGACTGCTATTGGTATATAAGAAAATCAGAGATCACTGGCAGAGTGTTCTTTGAAATCATCTCTATCTGCTCATCATCCAGTATTCTATTTCTAACTTGAGCTGCGAGGGCTCTCCATTGACCTAAGTAGTCATTGAAGGTCTAGTTTGGATTTTGCTTTAAACGGGCCAAATCAGACTTGCGTGGTTCAATATCAGTATTATAGACATACTGTTCTTGGAACAAATGCACTAAATCTTTCCATGTCTTCATCATGGATGGTTCAAGAGATGTGAACCACCGCAGGGCCGGTCCTGTCAAACTTTTCCGAAAGACTTTTATTAGCAGTCTTTCGTCCCCCCCGTACTGGCACATGTCCCCACAATAGGACTTGAGGTGTGCGATCGGGTTGCCTGTGCCATTGTACTTATTGAATACTGGCATTTTAAATTTGAGGGGCAAGGGGACCTTAGCGAACAGACATAAGTCTGTGAAGTTCGTGGCGTGGATTTCAGCACCACCCATTTTCATCAGCTATTTTTGTATTTTATCTAGCTGTTCTTTCAGCTGCTCTGACTCTTTCGATACAGGGATCGCTTTCTCGGCTGTCAGCTAGACTTCACTCTGGGCCACGAGGGGATGGGAAATTATGGGAGGGGGGTTGAGGCTGGTCAAAGCCCCAGCATAGGCCCCACTGTTTCTGATCTCATCCTCCTCATAATGCTGATCCCATTGGGGGTGAGGAAAGGTTTGTTGGGTGATGGGAATTTGGTTTTGAGGTGGGGCCTGATAGGGCCATTGGGTATGGGGGAAGGTTTGGAGATGGCCTTGGGGTGTGGGGCCATGGGAGAATTGGGTTTGGGGGATGACATGAGTTTGACCCAGATGTGAAGGTTGGGTTAAATGTTGGAGGTATTGTGGAAGGTATGAGTGTGGGGTTTGGGTTTGGGTCATGAACCCTTGATCATTTTGGGCCATAGGCCATTGATAGGTTTGGGCCATGGGCCCTGGATAGGTTTGGGCCAATGGGCCTAGGTAGGTTTGGGCCATGGGCCCTTGGTGAGTCTAGCCCAATGGGCCTTGATGGGTCTGGGCCATGGGCCCTTGGTGGGTCTGGCCTAATGGGCCTTGGTGGGTTTGGCCCAATGGGCCTTTTGGGTCTAGGCCATGGGCCCTTGATGGGTCTGGACCATGGGCCCTTGGTGGGTCTGGGCCATGGGACCTTGGTGGGTCTGGGCCATGGGCCTTGTTGGGTATGGGCCTGGGCCCTTGATGGGTCTGGGCCATGGGCCATTGGTGGATTTGGGCCATGGGCCCCTGATGTGTTTGGATTTGATGAGTTTGGCCCAATGGGCCCCGGGGGATATGGGAAATGGGGGTTTGGGCCAATGGGCTTTGGGGATGATGGGTAGTGGGGTATTGGGCCATGGGGCCCTGGAGATCATGGATGGTGGGGTATTGGGTCATGGGGCCCTGTGATATGTGGGAAAAGGGGGTTTGGGCCAATGGGCCTTGGGGTGTATGGATGGTGGGAGGTTGAGCCATGGGGCCTTGGGGTATGTGGGTGATGGGGGTGTGGATGGTGTGGATTATGGGAGGTTGATGGGGATCATGGGAAGCATGGAGGTTTGCTAAGGTATGAGATGGGTTCATGGATGTGGGGTGTGGAGGAGAGATATTTTGGGAAGCCCTCCATGAGGAGTATGCTTGGAACATCTCCTCCATCATGGCCATGGAAGGGGGGTCGGATGTGGATGGTGGATTTAATGGATGATTGGGTATGGATGGGGTGGATGTGGAGGGAAAATTGGGTATGGCCATGGTAGATGATAGGATAGGGGATGGATTAAAGGAATGGGGTGGGGCATTGGCAGAGGGGAATGGGTTAGGGATGTTTAAGGGTGATGGAGGGTATAGTGTGGGTGTTTGGGAAAAACTAGGCATGGCCCTGGTAAAAATGGGCATGACCCGGGTAGATGGGGAGATTTGTGGGGGATCGGATAGGGCGGAAGTGGTGTATGTGAAATCAGGTGGATCGGGTCTATATGGTGAAGATGGGAAATGGGGCATGGATGTGGGTTGAGAAAACGGGTTAGGGTTTTGCATGGGCATGGTTTAGGCAAAAGATGGGAAAGGGGGGTCAGACTTTGGATATTTTGGGGGGTAGTGGTTGGGAATATGGCGCCCGAATGGGCGATGTGATAAAGGGGTTGGGTGAGGGGGATGGTGGAAAAGACTTCTCTCGAATGGGAGTGGGTTGGAGAATGTGGCGGGGATGAATCGGGATCGGTGTAAGCCGGGTCCACTACCCACGACATTCTTTGGGAGCGGGTCGGGTAAGGGTGCCTTGGATAAGGCCCAAAAATCCTCCTGCTTCTTCCCCTACGGGACGACGAAGGGTAAGATGATGCCGTTGTCCCGGCACCACAAACTATATATATATATATTTTTGGGGTTTTGATTATATATATATTTTTTGAATTTTATAAAAAATAAAGGTTCTGAGGCCTTGGAATTCCCTTTTCGGGTGGCTCGTACCTTAATTCAAGACCCGTGGCGACGGTTCCAATGCACTTCGAAAGAATTGAAGGGGAACCTTCTATCTATTGAAGGCATAGAAATCGAGGCAAATGACCCGATCCCCCGAAACGAGCTAAAAAGAAGTTGCCTTCTCTTAACCGGCGGGGGCGTATTGGGTGTCGGAGATGGCGGGGCCTAAACAAAGCACTATGCACACTGATTGGAGAACTTGAGAGGTGGAAAGGGTCAAGGATTCGGGTTGGGTGCTGCTAAACAGACCTGACACAACTAGTACTTGCGCCCAAGTTGCAGGGGAGGAATTTTACACTAGCGCAACTATTAGTTGCGCCAAGGTAAAATTTTTGAAGTTTAAAGCTGGCGCAACTATTAGTTGTGCCAGTTATAAATTCCAGCTTTTTGTGCTCGCGCAACTAATACATGTGCCAGCCAAAAACAGATGCTCCAGAATATTTGACAGCAGCCACTGATGCCCGAAATGGGTCTGTTTTTTTTAGTTTTTGTGGAAGCTAGGCTTCCGGGAACTGAGCTATTTTTTGGTCATCGATTCTCTCCTCGTCGTACCTAAAGGATTGAGTCCGGTATAACTCGCTAACGCGCTCCCCAAGAGTTTTAAGCTTCGGAATGGGAACTCACCCGATATACCTCCAGCGCAAGCGCTTTCTCAGATACTAGGTGGGCTGAGACTTTTCTGGATCATCACCACTAGGGGCTGCCGCCATACTAAGACCCGGGTGTTTGTATGAGTGCCTAAATCAACCCCTTTGAAAAATCTAACCCGTAAAACAAATTAATTAAGCTCCCTAACTTGGTTCAATTTTAATTTTTTCAAAGTTTTTTTTTTCCTTTTTTTTTTGGAAGTTTTCTTTAATTCAAAGACCGGGGGTGATTATCCCGTGCCGCCACTACGGGCGGGCGTCCACTGTTAGGATATGAAAGTAAAAAAAATGATGGGGCCAGTCAAGCGACTAGGAAGGAAATGTAAAGTGCTGAAATTTAAAGCCGAATTATAAAAGGAAGTAAGAAAGGTGCCAGTCAAGTGACTAGGCGAAAATTGCTGAAATTTAAAGCGGAAATGTAGGGGTGAGTAACAAAGGTGCCAGTCAAGTGACTACGCAAAAATTACTGAAATTTAAAGCAGAAACGTAGGGGCAAGTAAGAAAGGTGTCAGTCAAGTGACTAAGCGAAAATTGCTGAAATTTAAAGCGGAAACGTAGGGGTGAGTAAAAAAGGTGTCAGTCCTGTGACTAGGCAAAAATTGCTGAAATTTAAAGCGAAAACGTAAGGGTAAGTATAATGACCTAATCGGAGGGGTGAGTGAAAAAAATAGCAAAAAAAAAAAAAAAGAAAGCAATAAAATGTTAGAAAAATAAAAAAAAGGCCTAGTTCAAGGGGAAGCTCTACTAGCTAATCCCCAGCAGAGTCACAATCTGTGCAATCGTGGGAATCAAGACGATCCCCGTCGCGACGATGCGCTCTCTAACGATGAAAAAAATATGGAGTCGCCACCCCTGAGCTTTCGGTGTCCCGGGATACCTAGTTCATTTTTATGAGCACCTAAGTGCTAAAAATATGGCTCTTAAGCGGGTTGATCGGGCTTAGGCACCCGATCAACCCGCTTAATGCGGTCTCTAATAATGGCCAACAATAAAATGAAGTAGAAGCAAAGAAAATAACTTTCTCTTGTCCAAAAGGGCTTAGAATCCTATTTGTGTCCCTCCGTTCTTACCGAAAAATCGGCGGCGTAACGGCACAAATGGGAAGATGGAGGGAGCTAGAAAGAGATAGGAGAAGAAAGGGGAGAGCCAGAGCTCTCGGGCCCTTGTAGCACCGTAGAGGAGCCTTGCGTGGCTTGCTTTAATGAGCTCTTGAAGACCTTGTGTGGTGGAAAATGAGGTTCTAACTCCTAAGACTTAAAGCTAAGAGGTAGGGAAGGGAGGCTAGGGGATCACACACACCTAGGCTATGGGTTTTGGATGTAAGAACAAGCTTGGGAAGAGGTTTTGAAATTCTGGAATTTTGAGGGAAAATAGTGCACCAAAGGGAGGAAGAACTCACTTAGAGCTCTTTCTCTTTTAAGCAAAATTCTCAACCCCTAAACCAAGGGGTGGGGGGCTCTATTTATAGGAAAAGGGTGGGTTAGGAGGCTACTTAGAGGCTAAGTGAGTTTAGCAATTAGGTTATCTCACATCTAAGGATTCCTAGGGTTTTTGGAGCCTTGAAATGTGTGAGAAGGTCCTCCAATGGTGGATGATGGGGTGAGGCTTTAGGCCACTTGGAGGGTTACAAATAGGTAAGGAATGAATGCAACAGAATTATCAAAACACACCCCAAAGGTCGAGGTGGTCAACAAGTCAAACCCCAAACATGAAATTTGAGGTAAAATCCAACAATCACTATTCATATGTCTGGCGCAACTAATAGTTGCGCCAGGCAAATGGACAGTAAAACAGTGTTGAACAGTAGCCTGGAAGTTGGCTTCACGAGGGGTGGGGGGACCCATTTATACCTGGCGCAACTATTAGTTGCACCAGGCCATTTCTGGGAGAAAAAAGCCTAGCACAACTATTAGTTGCGCCAAGCAAATTCAGGGGGAAATTGGCTTGGCGCAACTAATAGTTGCGCCAAGATTAGTTGCGCCAAGCAAAAAACTTGAAATTCTGCCCGATTTGCAAATGGTCATAACTTTTGATATACAACTCCGATTGAGGCGATTCTTAGCTCGTTAGAAATCTGGCGAAGTCCTCTTTCCAATGGTATATGACTTGATATTAGTAAAAGACCTCAGCTATTCCTAGTGTACCACTCTTCATCCATTGCTCGGGAAGGTTAGGTTTAGGGTTCGGAATGGGTTCTAAGGGTCGAGATTGGTTTCTAAAGGTTTGGGGTAGGTTCCTAAAGGATCTAGGGTGATTCTTAAAGGTTTGGGGTGATTTTTAAGGGTTCCATACATGCCATCAAAAGCTCAGAATTGCACCTCTCTCGAAAGGTGTTTCGATCAGGCCTTGGGCTAAATTTGGGTGTCTACACTATCAACAACCATTGATGGATTCCCAATTTTAATTATAAAAATAATGGGTGTTGGGGTGATGAATGCACCCTTGGAAAGACCTGGGCTGACCACGGGCACTCCGAAGGCTAATATACTTAGACCTTCACCTGAAACTCTTCCAGACTTCATTCAAATGGCCACAGCTTTGTTAGGCAAGCCACCTAATGAAAAGTCCTTTTTGTGTAAAGATTTAGAGGAATGAAACTTTTCCCTTCACTTCTTTGATGTTCTAATTCATAAAATTGTCCATCCGACAGGACATGGAACCCAGCAAAGAGCCCTCTTCACAAAAGCTTTATACCTAATGGCACACCGCTATTGGTTCAATGTTCCTTCTTACCTTCTGGAAGTGATGAACACGGTAAGGGAGAAGTTATCGCAAAAGAAGTACCAAACAAATAAATTACATCTACCCTTTGGTGGATTAATCACAAATTTGTTGGTAAATGTGGGATACAACATTGATCCCAAGGAAAAGCATTGCCCCAAAGCAATGAGAGCCTAACACCTCATACCTATCGAAGAACTTTAAATGTCGCAAACAAAAAGAGAATTCCTATCTCAGCACAACCAAAAGAGTTCTTATCTATGCTAAAGACAATACCAGAATAGATAGAGGCTGCAATAGAAAAGACGGCTAAAGCCACTGAAGTAGAAGAAGAAGGAATAAATACTTTTAATCCACCCCTTTAAAGGGTAAGAAGCAGTCCCCCAGTAACAGAGAGAGTACCTGAGGAGAGAATACCAGTTAAAGATCAAGCCAGTCTATATGACTCAGCTCTGGACTCACCAGCAGGGCCTGTTATGCCCCATGAAATCGAACCAACTCCTATAGAAGCAAAACCGGTGCATCCACTCAGAGAAGCAACAGAAGACACTCTGGCACCAGTTGAACAATAGGCTGTTGAAGTATCTACTTCTAGCCAAGCCCCTGTCACTCTTCAACCGAGTGCCCCATCAGAAGCATTATTACTCCCCCCTCCTATGGCTCAAACAAAAGAAGCAAATCAGGAAATTGAAGTCCCATACCCTGTTGACTCTATAGCCATCACCACAGTACCTACATCCCAATCTGCAGAACTAGGGCTACATATTGAAGCCCCACGAGAGCATTTCAGCATGCTCCTACATCAGGAAATATCTGCTCCAACTATTACTTCATCTGACCCAATGATTGAACAAAATGATTTGGAAAGAAGAGTAAAAGAAGTAGAGCAATGGCAAAGTTTCAATGCCCAATTGCTAGGTGTTGTACAGAGAATGATGGAGGAATTTCATATGTTGAAAAATAGACTATGAGACAACATGCCTCCTGCCCAAGTAAAGCAAGAAATGATTACGAATATAAAACATAAGGCAATAAAAGAATATCGTGTGCATTGGGTAGCAGAAATAAACAAGAAAATCCAAGAGGAAACTGCAACCCTTAGAAATCAAGTTGCACAGGTACAATAAGAAAATAGAATTCTGTAAGAAAACTGTCAGAGATGGGAAAGACAAGAAAAAGAATATTAGGATAAAATAGCACAACTTGTCGAACAAGTGACAGAGCTCATTGGCAATCCAGATGCTTGGGAAGCAGCAAGAGAAAGAGCCCATCAGGAATATGAACACCCCCTGAACAAATTATAGAAAGAGAAGACTCAAGAACTCGCAATAGCTCAAGGGAAATTTGTTAAACTACACGAAGAAAAAGAGTCCCCGATGCTTAGTTGTGCGGAGAAAAAGGAAAAGATTGAATCCCTCATCAAAAAATGTTGGACCATAGTAACAAAAGAGAAAGCTATTTCTGAGCAGCTAAGGGAGGAAAATGATGCTAAGTATGCTGTGATTCACCAATTAGAGAACAAACAGGCCATGCTGGAAGCAAAACTACGGGCCTTGAAAGAAAAATACGAGCCAGAAATAAGAGAAAAAGGAAAAACAAAGGAACACCCAGTAGAAGTACCACCAGAGGGGGAAGTGGAGTCTAAACAAGAAAATGATTCTGATTGCGGCACCGTAGAAATCTCTGACTTTGACGAAGACGGCATTAACAACCTGGTAGATATACCACAGGTACCTTCCACATCAATTGTCCCATATCCTGCATCACCTAGTGAGTAGAAATCTCAAAAAAATACAAGCCTCATAGGTAGGAAAATTTTGATAACTTTGGAATATTTTTATTGTACATAATTAAACAAATAAAGTTTCTTTTGACTAATTTTTTTGTTACTAACATTTAACCTAGTAGTTCTATTAAACCGAAAGTATTTTTCTCCCAAGTTTGGTGGGGGGGGGAGATTGTTGATTCCTTTTGCAGATTATAAACTCGGTTACTAACTTAGCAGTAAAATAAGGTAAATTTTTTTATGTATGTCCCCTGTTTTGCATAATGAGGATATTGTCCTATTTAAGTTTGGAAGGAGGGATACATTACATCGGATATTAGTATAGTAGTTTCGGTTTACTTTTTTTCAACAGTAATTTTTTTACTTTTTCATAAAATTTTCAGAAAATTTCAATAAGAAAGTTAATCATTATATGCAAATTATGATAGAAAAATATGAAAATTCGAAATACTTAGTAATCCATCATAGTAGTAATTCAAAATTAGAATAAAAATAGTTATAATTCAAGTAAAGCATCTCTAGAACACTATATTAGATGAATGTTTGAAACTATACGATTGATCTGAACTGCAAATATTTTAGATTACAGCTTTAAAATTATATAACCAGTGAACTATAGAGCTTATTTCCTCGTCTATTTTGAGAAAGAGAGACTATTTTTATTCATGCTAAAATTTCCTTGAACTTCTCTACTATCTGTAATCTCATATTGCTGAACTTAGAATCAATATATTCAGTAAATATGATGATTTGTTTGTTTAGAACTATCTATTAAGTATATCAAAGCAATATGACATCAATATTAATAAATCGTGAAAATGACCAAAGGCCATCTTTTGTAAACCAAAGCCAAAAAAGCCAAAAATCCCATAACATTATACCGTTTGAACCCATATTAGAAGCCTAAAACCAAATTTCTTTGTACCGGAATTTTATAAACCTTTAACCATATGTACTAACCAAAGCTTTCTACCTTTGACCCTTATAATTTTTTAGAGTTTAGAATGTAAAAGAAGGAGAGAAGAGGGAGTGAAAGGAGTATATACTTAACAGATAAAGGATCTGCTGAAAAGGGTGCCACTGAAAAAGAAATACAAATATATGAAAATATGAGAAAAAGGAAAAGAAAAAGAAGAAATCATAAAATACGATTCTGTGAAAGTGGGATTTCAAAAAGAAAATAAGAAAAAAAAATAGGAAGAAGATATCCAAAATAAGGATACTTATTGAAGCTAAAAAATAGAAGAAGAAGAAAAAGAAGAGCCAAATTCTCAGAAAACTTTTGAATCCTCTTTACCTTTTTTTGAAACCTTCTGAAAACTCAAAGCCCCATTACAAGCCGAAGGAAAGATCTTTGAGATTTACGATTTACAAAAATATGAGTCTAGTAGAGATATATAAAATAGATACTATGAATCCTTTCTATGAGATTTATCTGCCTAGTGATTATCAGATTTTGCATATATATCTACATTATTGTGAGAACCCAAAATTTCAATTATTTTTTAGAGTAAGCCAATAAGTGAGAGTTTGGATGAAAATATTTTCTAAAAACTATAGTTTAGAAAAATTTATGATGAATAAACTCTTCACTAATATGCAACACACTCCACGCTAGACCGAATTAAAATTATTGAGTTCTGATAAAGGATAATTACGATGATAGAAAGCTAAGGATAAAAGATTTGCAAATTTTTAGAAATAATAAACATATAATGATTGACTGAGTATTTAGTATATAAAAATCTATATTTTGAATTTTTAGTTTTAAAAAATATTTTGAAAAACCCAAAAATATTTGAAGTTTGTGGGTAACTTCACTGAAAACCTTCAGGAGACTACAACTCCTCTACTAGGGATCACCTAGGGGTTTAAAGGCTTGTTGCATCTGCTAAATGCAATCGTGCTCCCTATGAAAGTGACATTTAAATTCATAGTTTAAATATTTTATATTTCCTTGTTTGCTAGAGAATAGGAAAACTTAAGTTTGGGGGTGTGATCAGTCACATAATTTACCATTTTATTACCCTTAACTTGGTGATGCTAGGCTTTAGTTTGCTACTAATGAGATACTGATGTGCATATATTAAAGCTAGACAGTAAAAGAGAGCCTAAGTGATAATATTGATCAAAGTGAACTCATAAAGCAGTAAGAATGACGATTGAGTATACAGTAACAATTTTCCAAGAGTTTAAAGATAGACAATCGTACTTTATGATTTGGCGCTACCACTGAAGATAAAGAAAGAAAAGAAAAGTAAGAAATCGTAATTTTACGATTCTTCAAAAAATGATTCTTCACGAAGCAACAAAAGAAGAAGAGCAATGAATCATTGTAAATAGAAAATCGTCCAGTATAAAAGTTATAGAAGAAGAGAAAATTGTGATTTATGATTTTCCAGAAAAAAATGATTTTCTTAAAATAGAAGCTTTCCACTGCAATGAAACGTGAGATCTATCACCGCCATATATATATTTCCAGAAGTCTTCCACAATTAGAAGTCTAACCAACCATGGATCTGAGAAGATTGATGAAGATATACTCCGAAGGACTCTGCTTCTGATAGCTCGTATTTCAGCACCCTGAAACCCGTGCCATCGGCATAACCCTACAAAAGCCTGATTTAGCCCAAATCGATCGAACAATTTTTAAATTGATCGAACGGTTTGAAAAATCAATCGAACGATTCTAAATCGTTCGAACGATTTCCCAAAATCAATAGAACAGTTTTATTTCATTCGAACGATTTCCTGAGGAATCCTTCTCACTTACTTTTTCTCTCTGGCCAAAACCAATCAAACAGTTTCAATTTCATTCGAACGATTTTCCAAATTGTTCAAATGATTTCCAATTCGTTCAAACGAAATTGAAACTGTTCAATCGATTTTGGCTAGAGAGAAAACGTAAGTGAGAAGGATTTCTGAGGAAATCGTTCGAACAAAATTAAACCATTCGATCGATTTTTCAAACCGTTCTATCGATTTAAAAATTGTTCGATCGATTTGGACTAAATCAGGCTTTTGTAGGGTTGTGCCGATGGCACGGGTTTTGGGTTGCCAAAATTCGGGCTATCACAGTTGGTATCAAAGTCATTTCTTTAGAATTTCTGATAAGTCTTAGATTTTGTCAGAGTATAGGGATCTTCTGCTAATAAAACTTTGGTTTCATGTGCAGAGCGTAATGTATTCTAGAGGAAGGGGTCGACCTAGAGGTAGCCAAAGTAGAAATTTGAGAAGTGAGGATGAATTCCATGTGCGGTCTAGTAGAGACCAAAGGAATCCTCCCGATGGGGGAGATAGGAGAGATGAGGCTACAGATAGGATGACGTTGACCATGGAAGCTGTGGCCGCTGTAATGGCCCAGCAAACGCAACAGACTGCGTTATTGGCTTAGCAAACCGCATTATTGGCTGCTAATAATGTCAATCATCATCAACCACCTCCTCCAGCATTGTTGCCCTCATCATTCGTTGATTTTAGGAAATTGAGACCTCCTAGCTTCTACGGGCAGACAAATCCGTTAAAAGTTGAAAAGTGGTTAAATCGGATGGAGACACTTCTAGATAGGCTTTGTAGTACGGAGGATGAGAAAGTAGGTTGGGCTTCCTTCCAGCTTGAGGGAGATACCAATCCCTAGTGGAAATTGGTATTAAGAAAAAGAGAAATTGAGGACCCTCACCGTCTATGGACATGGACAGAATTCGTTAGGGAGTTCAACAGGGAGTACTTCTCTAAGCAGGTGAGAGTACAAATGAAAAGAGACTTCACAAACCTAGAGCAAGGAAGCATGACGGTTTGAGAGTATGGGGTTGAATTTATGCGCTTATCATAGTTCGCACCTGAATTAGTATCCACTAAATTAATGAAGGCCAGCAAGTTTGAGGAAGGTTTGAGGCTGAACGTCCGAGAGAGAGTTTCGATATTTGAACTTGAAAACTATGCGGATGTGATGGGAAAGGCAATAGTGGCTGAATGGGATAATAATAGTATGTATAAATGGAGAGATCAGCAGGATAGAGGTAGAACAGTTCAGGGAAGAGTGGGTGAGTATGACTCGGGGAATAAAAAGCCAAGATTTATGGCACCAGCTTCAGTTCCTAGACAAATTGTTTACACAAATTATTCCAGGCCACCTATACCTACCTTGGCGAGACCGATCAGATATGAGAGCCCTACTGCCACCACGAGTGTCTTAGTTACTCAAGCTTTCTCAAGGGCAGCTTCTTCTACACCAAATGAGACGTGTGCCAAGTGTGTCAAGTCTCACAAAACACCTGATTGTAAACAAGGAATTCGAGGATGCTACAAGTGTGGGAAGATAGGCCACATGATTCGGAATTGCCCGAAAATGAATAAGGGGAGAACGGCTTCTACTTCCATCCCGAGACCGATACAAGCAAAGAAGCTGATCGTGTAAGGAAGAGCCTATGCAGTTACGGCTCAGGATGCTCAAAACGCCAACGACATCATTCAAGGTGAAAATTTAATTGAGATGATTGATACATTGCATCAATCGCATTGAGTTCTTAAATTTTAGATAGAGAAGGATTACTTATATAGATTGTCTATGTAGAATTGTCTGATCAAGTTGATTTCATGTTTTGATATGATGCATGAGTACATATATGTGCTCTATAGGTACTTTACAAGTGTATGGAAGGGGGAGTGGCGTAGCATATGTGGCTAGAGTGTTGATAGACCCAGGGTCTACTCATTCATTTGTTACTCCTCGATTTGCAAAGAAGATGAAGGTCAGGCCACAGACATTGAATTTTATCTTGGCAGTGTCTATTCTGATTGGAGAATCGGTTGATACGGACTTAGTCTGTAGGTCAGTGATAGTAACCATTAGAGATGGGGACATCTTTGAACTAGCAGCAAATTTAGATCTGTTGGATATGCAAGGATTCGATGTGATCCTTGGCATGGATTGGTTGTCAACTCATTATACAACGATCGATTGTAAAAACAAAGTGGTTATCTTTAGACCGAATACAAGGAGATCATTCCGATTCATAGGGGTGAGAACAAAGTTTCTCCCACTTGTATCCGCCATTAGAGCTGAACGTTTGATCAGAAATGGATGCAGTGGTTACTTGGCATTTTTGAAGGAAGACAAGTAAGGAAAGTATGTCATTTCTAAAATTTCAGTTGTACGTGAGTTTAGAGATGTCTTTCTGAAAGAGTTGCTAGGATTGCCTCCTGATTGAGAGGTAGAGTTTGCCATGGACTTAGCACCTGGAACGGAGCCGATTTCCTAAGCACCATATCGAATGGCTCCTGCTGAGTTGAAGGAATTGAAAGAACAGTTACAAGAGCTCTTAGATAAGGGGTTTGTAAGGCCGAGCGTGTCCCCTTGAGGAGCACCGGTTTTGTTTGTCAAGAAGAAGGATGGGTCGATGAGGCTATGCATCGACTATCGTCAGCTAAATAAACTAACCATCAAGAATTGATATCCATTGCCTAGGATCGACGATTTATTTGATCAGCTGTAAGGAGCAAGGTATTTCTCTAAGATCGATCTAAGATCTGGATACCATCAGCTGAGAGTCGACATCCAGAAGACGACGTTCAAGACGCGGTATGGACACTATGAGTTTTTAGTGATGCCATTTAGGTTGACGAACGCATCAGCGTCGTTTATGGACTTGATGAATCGGGTGTTTAAACCACACTTGATACTTGCGTCGTAGTATTCATCGACGATATTCATATATACTCCAAGTCGAAGAAGGAACATGAGGAACATTTGAGAATTACTCTACAAACTCAACGTGAACACCAACTGTATGCCAAGTTCAGTAAGTGCGAGTTTTGGTTAGAGAGTTTTTTGGGACACGTCGTCTCAAAGGAGGGTGTCACAATAGAACCAGCTAAGATCGAAGTAGTGGTGCAATGGAAACAACCAAAGACGGTAACAGATATCCATAGTTTCCTTGGCCTAGCTGGGTACTATCGACATTTTGTAGAGGGATTTTTGAAAGTTTGCAGTATATAGTGATGCTTCTCATAACGATTTAGGCTGCGTGCTCAACCAACATAAGAAAGTGATTGCTTATGGGTCGAGGCAGCTGAAAGATCACGAGAAGAATTACCCGACACATGACTTGGAACTGGCAGTGGTCATATTTGCATTGAAGATTTGGAGACACTATTTATATAGGGAGACCTTTGAGATCTTCACTGACTATAAGAGCCTCAGGTACTTTTTCACACAAAAGGAATTAAATATGAGGCGACAAAGGTGGATGGAGTTTCTCAAGGATTATGATTGCTCCATACAATATCACCCAGGTAATGCTAACGTTGTAGCGGATGCATTGAGTCGTAAGAGTTCGGCTCGGTTAGCTAGCCTTATGATGGGAATGCCCAGGTGGAATTTATTTAAAGATTTGTCATTGTATGACACAAAGATCTAGGTGCAAGCTTCAGGAGCTTTCTTAGCCAACGTCACAGTGAGACCGATGATTTTTGAGCATATTCACGAGCTACAGATGAAGGACTCGGAGTAAGTCAAGATTCGACAAGGTGTGACTGAAGGCACCAAACCGGACTTCTCTATAAAGGAAGATGGTTCCTTATTATTCAGGGGACGTCTCTGTATTCCAGTTGATGCCGATCTGTGGTAAACTATTCTAGATAAGGCTCATAAGTCCAGATATGTGATTCACCCCGGTAGCATCAAAATGTATCAAGATCTGAGGAAGAGTTACTGGTGGAGAGGTTTGAAGTGAGATATAGCCGAATACGTGTCGAGGTGTTTGACCTGTCAGCAGGTGAAAGTAGACCATAAACACCCAGCTGGTTTGTTGCAACCTCTATCGATACTGGAGTGGAAATGGGAATCAATCTCCATGGATTTTATCGTGGGATTACCGCAGACAGTGAAAAGGTACAATGCAATTTGGGTGATCGTTGATCGACTAACCAAGTCAGCTCACTTTTTTCCCTACAACACAATGTATATGACATAAAGACTTGCGGAACTCTATATGGAGATCGTACATTTGCACGAGATTCCAAGCAGCATCGTCTCTAATCGTGACCCACTGTATACTTCAAAATTTTGGCAAAAGTTTCAAGAAGGTATGGGTACTCGATTAGACTTTAGTTTGGCATTCTATCCGTAGACAGATGAACAAACAGAGCGAGTAAATCAGGTGATAGAAAATATGCTCAGGGTGTGTATGCTTGAATTATAAGGATCATGGGATCAACATCTACCCTTTATTGAATTTGCATACAACAATAGTTTTCAAGCAAGCATAGGAATGGCGCCGTATGAAGCTCTCTATGAAATGTGGTGTAGATCGCCTATCAACTGGGAAGAAATCGGTGAAAAGTTTATACTGGGTCCAGAGTTACTTGAAGATAACGCCATAATTGTTCGGATGATAAGAGAGACTTAAATCAGCTCAGAGCAGACAGAAGAGCTATGCCGACATCAAAAGGACGACCGTGGACTTTGTCGTTGGCGATCATGTGTTTGTGAAAATATCACCCATGAAAGGTGTGATGAGGTTTGGGAAGAGGGGAAAGTTAAGTCCCCGTTACCTTGGGTCCTTTGAAGTTTTGGGTCGAGTTGGCGAGGTAGCTTATCGCATTGGATTACCTCCTTTATTTGATAGGGTACACAATGTGTTTCATGTCTCTATGCTCCGAAAGTATGTAAAAGACCCTACACACATCTTGGGAGATCAGCCTATCGAGGTGCATGAAGACATGACCATGATCAAAGGGGCGACTCAAATTTTGGATCGAAAAGAACAAATTTTGCGCACTAAGACTATCCCCTTTAATACTTGTCAAGTGGGGAAATCATCCGGCTGAAGAAGCGACTTGGGAGTGCAAGGTCGAAATCAAGGAACTATACCCCCATTTGTTTGAGAAACAATAGACGCTAAGTGCGATGTGTAAAGCTAGATTCAAAATTTTCTTGTAATGCATATGTAGGCCTCTTAAATTTTGGATGCTATATGTAACACCAAATTAATTTGTATTGACATCTATATAGTTGCGACATTGATGTGCCAGTTGTGGTAATGCCATTTTAATCATTTTGAAATGTGAGTTGTGGTAGTGGATAGATGATGCATATTGTTTTAGGTCATAAATTAGGCGTAAAATATATGGCTAAAGTCTTGCAAATGCAAGTGAAAGTCAAGGCTGTTAACAATAAGGTGTGAAGGAAGGCCAATACAGCCTTAACACTGTTTTGGGGAAAATCATTCGAACGAATTAAAAATTCGTTCGATCGAATTCTAAATAGGAAGGCCCGAGTTTTGCCAGAAAATCATTCGAACGAAATGGATGGGCCAATGAGATGAAAAATGGCTGGAAAGTGAAGTTTGGAAATTGATCGAACAGAATTAGTATCCGTTCGAACGAAATTTCGGGGGCTGCATTTAATGTTCAAAAATTGTTCGAACGATTTAAAATCGTTTAATCGATTTCTGAGGTTATATATATGGCATGCATTTTTTTTTCATTTACCATCAAAACTTTTGAAAATTTTCTTTTCTCTTAGAGGAGTGCTAGGGCTTGAGAGTGTCACTCGACTTCGGTGATTGCGGCACCATTCGAGCCCGGGGCTTGCATGCTTAATTCCTTGAAACACAAAGAGGTAAACCCTAACCTCTCCCAGGTCTTTGCAATTTTCAATTTGGTTCCATACCCTAGGATTAGCAAAATTTGGGCAAAACCCTTGCCCAAATTCCTTGTGTTGTGGTGTGATTAAAATGGCACTGAAAACTCGCCAAAGCACAGCGGGTGCCGCACCAAAGAAACCCACGACGGGTTCCTCATCACAATAACCACCGAAGAAACCCTCGACACCGACGGGTTCTTCGTCGAGACCGCCTACATAGGCCCAACCACCACAACAAGCACCACCTCAACATGAGCAACCCAATGAGTGGTGGGCCGATAAAGATTTTGAACTGGAGTGGTTCATTGACCCAAAGATTTTCGCCAAGCGTGATGAAACGCATTGGGCTTTTAACTATATCTCAACGGCGGGTTTGACCGAGATACTCCGACCGTGCAAGGAGAATTTCTACCCCCAAATCGTGAGACTGTTCTACCAAAATATGAAAGATGTCAAGAGCCCAACCATGCTTAGGACCAAAATAGACAATAGGCATTATGAGTTCACATATGATGGCGTGGCTGATGCCTTGGAATGTTTTCATACGTATAATCATGAAGACATTGCATTGGCTGAGCCTTTTCCAGCCCCTTGGGATTACGAGTATGTGGCGGCCAAAATGACACATGGTAGAATGGGATCCGGTCACTCAATTAAGCGAGTTGACTTACCGCATGAGCTTTGGATGCTCGATTCAATTATTAAATGTAACTTGTATCCGTTGCGGCATAAAACGGAATGGGTGGGTGAAGTCCAAATGGCGCTATTTTCGGATTTCAGTGGTCGATTGTTTTACGCACCACATATGGCCATTGAGGGAATGAAATATGTGTACAAGAAAATGCTTGAGGGAGCGAAGAAACCCGTTGAGGATATGCCCTATGCGCGTCTCATCTCACTCATGGTTGAGGATTACGCGGGTGATGAGACATACACCCTCTCAAAGAATGAACCAAAACTGACTGGAAATGTTCAGCTATACACTATGGTTGATTGGAATCATACACTTGTAAAATTAACTAAGAAACCAGCTATAGAGGAACCACCACAGCCTGAACCACATGCTCAAGAACAGCCACTGCATGACGCTCCTACTCAGGATGAGCCAGCTGCTACCTTCCCGCTTCAGCAGCGTGCTCGGCGCCATACGCAGACACATGCCCCACCACCACCTAAGGGCGCTCCTACACCGACCATTGCCGACCTTTACGCACTCTTGAAGCGAACACTCGTCAAATGGCAGAGAACAACCGGTTACTCAATCACCAGTTGAACTACTATGATGCACTGCACTTCGAGGAGATGCACTTCATGTACCCCGCCGATTATCTTCAACGGATGGCAGCAGCGCAGGCATGGTTTCCGGATGCGTCGACTTCAGGTGCGGGAGACCGTGGTGATGAAGGCGATCAGCCCAGTGACACGCCATCTTGAGTGCAGTTTTATGAAGTTTAAAATTTTGAGAATGGCTTATATAAAAAAAAAGATTTGGATATTGTAAATATTTAAAACAGGTACCTATTGACATGTGTCCTTTCAAACGATCGTGGCATGGTTGCCACCAAATCTGTACATAACCTTTTGCTGATGCTTTCTATGTTTTCCTGTTTTGATGTGTGCAATAGTTCAGATGTGGCTTAGCTAGTGGGTGTGCTCTATATATGTTGATGTTGTAGTGGTTGCTAAGAATATTTTATTATGGGACTGTTTTGTTATGTAATTATTCTGGTTGTTTTGTTATGGGGTTTGGTTACTATTCTTTGATCAAAACCGAATACTTGTATAGATTTGATAAGAAAAAATTTAGCGATATTGTGGTAATGTGGCTGTTAAAATAGTTAACATATTGTTGCACATGGGTGTGAATCAGATTTTGCAGGGTGTTGTTGTCTATGGTTAAATACATGCTGTGAATTGAGTTTTGCACAATCTATTGTTGTGAATGGGCAGGATGTGAGGTTGTAATTCTGTTTTGGATGGGTTGTACTATGTGTGTGGGTTTCCATGCCTGGGAGTGGAGAGCCCTTGAGTTAGATTTTCGGGGATGAAAATTCCCAAGGTGGGGAGAATGTAACGTCCTGAAAATTTCATACTTTAAATAGTGCACCTCGGGAAGTGTGCCCGATGGGTTGCTTGTAGGACCAAGTCAGAGTTGACTTGGTTGACTTACTTAGTTAGCTTAAGTTAGCTATGTCACGTGTGAAATGTGGAGTATATGGGTAGTAAGAGTAAGATTGTTTGTTTTGGGTCATATATATATATATATATATATATATATATATATATATATATATATATATATATATATATATATCTAGTTAGGTATATATGCTAGGCACCCAAGTAAAGAAGGGCTTTTTAAAGAGAAGGGAGAATTTATTTCTCCTTAATTAGGTTGTTGAGGAATTAAGAGGGAGCGAATGAGAGGAGGGTGATTGTTTGTGAAATTGAGGGTTGCGTATTAAATGCGTATGATTAAGAATAAATCGCGAAGCTTGCGGAATTGCGTCTTCGTACCAAAAGGAGATTGGAGATTTGGGGTTTATGAAACCCTTGTGTAACAAGGAGCTTTGGATCAAGTGATCTGACCAATTGAAAAGGTAAGCCTGGCGATTTTAATGAATTATAGTTGCTAGGTTATAAATCGAATGGATTAGGTGTGAGAAATGGGTAAGAGAGGGTATGGATGTTGATGAGGTGAGTTCTAATGGTTAGAACTCGAGCTGTTCTGGAAATGGGCAAGACCGATCAAACGGAATTAGTAACCGTTCGATCGATTTTGGCCAAAGAAGAAAGAGGTATAATGCAGGTTTCTGGGAAATTTGTTCGAACGAATTAGAAATCGTTCGATCGATTTGGAAAACCGTTCGAACGAAATTAAAATCGTTCGATCGGTTTTGCTAAAGAGAAAAAGTAAGTGTAAAGGATTTCTGAGGAAATCGATTGAACGAAATAAAATCATTCGATCGATTTGCCAAACCATTCGATCGATTTAAAAATCGTTCGATCGGTTTGGGCTAATTTAGGTTTTTGTTGGGTTTTGCTTATGAGCTGCTTATAAGTTGGGGTTAGGCTTCTAAACCCAATGTTTTTACACCAATTGTGATATGTTGCATGTGTTTGGCCATACCTAGGTTGAGCCAGACCTTAGGGTGGTTATGGCTAGCTTGGATTGAGGGATCCGTGGATTTAATTTATGTATGAGGTAGGGAATATTCTGAACTTGTACACTTGATTACAAATGCATGTATGTAGTGATGTTCTAAGTATGCAAAATTGTTTAAAAGCTTAGTTAAGTGCATGTGCTAAAATGTCAAGATAAGTATGTGAAATTAAGGTGTGTGTGCGTACACGAAAATGAGAAATGCATAAGTATAAGAAAAGAGACATCTCAGGGATGTATATGTAAATTGGGCATCTAAGTGATGCATCTGAACGAGTGACATCCCAGGAATGTAGTTAATGTGAATATCCACATGATGTGAAAGTGCATGAATGGGATTTAAACAGGCTTTGAATTATTAATATTTAGCACAATTACACGGTGAATAACTATATGTACTTGCACAATTTATTTAAGGTTTGGAGAATACCCTACAGACACGGCGGTATACCTGTGACTGACTTGGCAGGATATCTGTGACCAGTACGGTAGCCAATCCATACACCAGTAAGACATCTCAGGGATGTATATGAGTTATGTGCCCCGTCGGCTATATGAAAGAGTCTTGGGTTATATCACATGAAAAATAGTCTGATTAGACGACGATGGAGGGTATTCCATCGGGCTCGATGCTATATTGCTCGGGGATTATTTATGTAACATCCCAAACTTTTTAAAACCTTAATCTGTAGGCCTCGATATGTGTGCCCAATGGTCCGCAAGTCGGGGATGGTATCGATAGTTGATGTAATGTCTATAGATCAAATCCAACGGATGAGATTTGACATATATAGGCTAGGTTGTGGGTTAGTGCACTCTCGTACACCCAACATGGGTGCAGCTGTTTTATGCCTAAGCCTAGGACTCAAGTATAAGAGAGGAATTAAATGCCTTATTTTGGATTGCATTCAACACCTTAGTTATTGTTGATCATAGGGAGTTAAAAGGAAAGAGAGAGATTCGAGATGAAATGCTGATTGCATGCAAGAACAATCCGTTCTCGAAGCTTGTGACATAAATAGAGCGATGAACAAGCTGCTATTCTTTTGGTGAACCCGAGTTAGATCTAGAGGCTAGGATTAGAGATTCGGAGGAAATCGAGGTATGAAAATTTGATCGAGAACTTGAAATTAAGTCGTTAACTGTTTTTACATAAGTTTAGATCACGGGAGCGTAAGAAATCGAGTTTAACTTAATGTAGAGGGGGGAAAACAATGGGTGATTTCTGTTCATTTCGATCGATCAAAATTGAGTTCGATCGATCGAAATGGATTTAAATTGTGACAACTTTGAAGTATGAGGAAATTCGTTCGATCGAAGTTAAATTTGATCGAACGAAATGGGTTCGATCAATCGAATCTCACACTTGATCGATCGAAACATATATAAACAGGAATGTGGAAAAACCCTCTGTGAGAACTCGATTGATCGAAATATATTCGATCGATCGAATTATGATTTTTTGACCGATCGAAAGGTGTGATAGCTAAATTGCTTTTGGAAGATTCAACCGATCGAAATATTTTTGATCGATCGAATTATAAGTTTTCGATAGACCAACCAAAAGGGGATTCGTTCAATCGAAGTAGGTTTGATTTTTGGCTTCCATGAGAGCTCGATCGATCGAATTTATTCGATCGATCGAAATTCTCAGATTCAAATTTTTGGTAAGTTTTGACTGCGAGATTTTGAAGGGAGTTATCCTAACATGTTTTGCACTATTCTAATGAGTGAACATTGGATCTTATATTTTAGGTGACTTGGTATGGTATGTTGAGAGGGCTAACCCAAACGGCGGTGTGAGCTAGTGCAGGTTAAGATCTCGAGGTAAGGAACACTTGACACCATGTGCATTGTTACACTAACATGTGTATATTATGACGTGATTGTTTCTTTGAATTGATTATATGTGTGGTTACAAATAAAATTTGGAAGGGCATGGGCACCATACGTTCTCGATTCATGCATGAGTTGTGTAATCTTTCGAGATTCAATCTATTCTGTTGTGCAAGTATCTTCACACTTCTCACCGACATTTGATCTAAATTATAATTATCACTTTATATGGTGATGAGCTATATGTACACACTTCGATTTAACGTTTATGTGAATACCCGATCGGTACGGCAGCTAATCCGTACACCTTTGTACTATGTGTTTTGTGACTCCTACCGCATGACCGTAAATATGTTCGGCCAAGTGTCCAACTTTATGAGACCATGGATATATGTGAAAATGGTTCATATGAGCGACGATGGTGGGTATTCCATCGGGGCTTGAGGCTATAGCTCCTCATTCTATTATTTTAAGCATACCACTTTAAGTTTTTCTTTTCTTGTGTTGAGAGAAGATGTGGACCTATCTCTTTTAAAATTTTGAATAAGCTTTGTACCTATGTTCCATGCCATGATCATACACTGTGCATACATCTCGATTATTCTGCTTCATTATGCCATAAGATTTATGTTGCCGTTACAATATGCATGCTATGAGTTTTTCCTTACTGAGCTTGGATGAAGCTCATTCCTCGACTATATGTCACAGGTTTAGGTGAAGAGGTTGACACTAGGATTTACGAGAGGGAGGTTTCTGAGCTAGCTTCGGAGGAGGACTTGGAGGAGATTCACCCTGAGAGCTGCTTTCTTCGTACTAGGCCAGAGAAGGTCCGGCCCTAGGATTCAGGATGTGTGGTTTAACATTGGTTATAAAGGATGTAAATTTTTGAATGATTGTACTTCTTTTTGGTGAACCATGTTTCAGTAAGGTACGGCCCTTATCGGTGGTTCTTGTCGGTTCTTTTTCCATAAGGAATCATATGGAATTAGAACCGTCATTTTAAGCTTTTGAATGATAGTCCTAGTTCTCTTTTTTTGCTATGATGATTCATTAGACTTGGTTCTGCTTTATTTTCCACTGTGCAACTGTATGATACGTGCTTCGTTCGGGGGCTCGGTCTTGACGCCAGCCCACTGACGGCGCGGGCGTCGGGGTGCCGAAACTCGGGCTGTCACAATTTAAGTTAATTAATTTAAGTCATGAGACCAGCCCTGTTGTAATATGAGAACCGGTTGAGCGTAAGAGCCATGTGTAGTATGGAAAATGTATTATGTTCATTCTTCTAGTATCTCAAACTATTTTCTAACTGTTTTATATTGATGAAATCATGTTTTAATTATGTCATGAAATGTATGTGAGTAAGATAGATTTACATGTTCAGACATCTTCCCTATTGAGCTAGGTTGTAGCTCACCCTTTTGACTATATATCACAGGTTCTGAGATAGTGGTTGCATCTAGTGACGTCGATCTCGAGAACTCAGATTACATTCTGGTGGAGGAGTCTGAGCCCCCACCTGAGAAGTTCTTTTAGAAGACCCTCTGTGTACTTTGATAGTTATTTTGAGAGAGATTATACGGCTTGGTATGTCCAGCTTGTTTTGTTGGGATAATGTAATTATGTGAGATATTCTTTTGTCGAACCATCTGAGGTGACCATTGATACGTCACTGATGGTTCGGGTTGGTTCTTTTGCCCATGCAGTGGCATGAGATTAGAACTATCTTTTTGGTTATATATTTTGGCTTTATATTATAGAACTGAAGATTTAATTCAGTACTTGTTCTTTTGTACATTCTTTACTTATGGTTGTGTGGATATATCAAGTATTCCGCATATGTCATTAGGGCACGGCCTCAAGGGTTGTGCCGATGGCATGGGTTTTGGGGTGCTGAAATCCGGGCTGTCACACTGCTGCTGCTAATTAAAGAATATTCTAAAAGTGCATCACTAAAGAAAGCAAGAAAGAATAAAATTAGGAATTAGAGTTATATTAGGAATCCTTTATTTTTAGTAGTTTATTTTATTAGAATTAGATCTTTGTAAACAGACTCCTTATGATCTATAAATAAGAGAGCTCGGCATAGGAATAAGCATTGAAGAATTTCAGCATCAATTGACGCCTAAGGTTATATTTTCTTTCGATCAAAGTAGTGTAAAATAGTTAGAGTAGATTAGATATCAGAGGTTTCTCAAGAGCAATTGACGACTGCGATTGAGTGCTGAAGATTAGTGTAGATATCTGTAGTTTCTTAGGAGCAATTGATGACTGCGACTGAGGGGTGAAGGATATATTTTACTTTGCTTTTTAGTTTAGATTTATTTGCTTTGTAAACATCTCCAAGTTTTGTTTTGAATTAACGACTCAAGCTATAATTTGTAGATTAGTGTAATGGTTTTACTTTTCCATCTTCAATTTCTAAGGTTTGATGGACGCCCAGATTTTAGAAAGTTATTGATTAGATTAAATCTGTATTGATAGGATCTTAGACTGGATTGACGACCAATGCTAAAAAACTAGAAATATAGTGTAATGGTACTGTTTAAATTTATAAATATCCGATAGCTGAAAATTAAGATTGACGATCTTAATCTGAAGAAGGAAAATTAGAATTTATATTATGCACTTTAGATTAAAAAATCATTCTTTTATTCATATTTCTCCAGTAGATTAGATCTTAAAGATAAATAACAGTTTTTAAAGATAAGGATTTAAATAAGAGATAAAACTAAAGAAATGATTAGATAACAAACTTCCTCATGGAAATGATCCTATGCTAGTACTATAATTTTCACTGTGCGCTTGTTAGGTTAAGACTTGAATTTAACATAAAATATATACGCAATAAAAAGTCGAGTCAAGTTTTTGGCGCCGCTGTCGGGAAAGCGAAATTTATCTAATTCTTTCAAGTTTTTATCTATTATTTTTATTCTTTTAGAAACCAATATTTATCTTTCTCTTTTTATATTTCTTTATATTTTTATTTTCTTTGATCACTTCTTAATCTTTTTGCAGGTTTATTCGGTCTAGGAAAATCAAGGTTCCAACTTCTGATCACAGAAGCCAGAGGCCTAGATTTGTTCTTTCTCTCTACTCTTCTAAAATAAAAATCATATAAATTCTATATACAAAAAAAAGGATTTATTTTCTGGTGTATGCATCATACCCGGTCTAGCAGACTAGACTCTTTCGAATACAACCCAGAAATTGAACGGACTCTCTTGCGTAGACTCGCGTTAAACCGATCCTCTGTAAAAGACTCTCAACCCATGGCTGACGAACTTTCAATCGAAGCACATTTCAGCCTAACAGCTTTGACCGAGCCGTCTTGTATAGTTATACCAGAGGCAACTGAAGGTCAAAACTATGACATCAAGCCCCACACACTCTAAACTCTACCAACTTTTCATGGGCTTAATAGAGAAGATCCCTACCAGCACCTGAGGGACTTCATAGAAATCTACACAATACTACAGACTACGACCAGTAAAGAAGCTATAAGACTATATCTGTTTTCTTTCTCTCTTAAAGATAGGGCGAAGGCATGGTTAGTCTCACTACCTGCCAGAAGTATAACCATGTGGGAAGATTTACAGTCCAAATTTTTGGGCGAATACTTTCCAATTGGTAGAATAAACTAAATTTGCCAAGCAATTCAAGGCTTCGGGCAAAAACCTAGAGAATTATTTCATGAGAGTTGGCACGAATGAAAGAATTGCTATGAAAGTGCCCTCATCACGAGGTATCAAATTGGTCAATAGCACAAAGCTTTTACCAAGGATTGACTGAGACTAACCAGTCGACAGTCGATACCGTAACCGGAGGAGCCTTCATGGCTCAAAATGGCCGGCATACCTAGAATTTATTTGAGAAACTGGCCAACACTTCAAAACAAAAACAGGCTTTGCTACAGACTGATTCAAAAATTACTCGTCATACTCTGCTCGCAAGAGGGGGGGTTTATGAGGTCAATAAAGAAAAAGTAAAAACTGAGGATGACATGAGTGCAAAAGTTTTAGCTCTTGAGCAAAAAATTGCCACACTCATGAATTCCAACCCTAACACTCAGGAAAGGTCTACTGTAAACCACTCTATTTGCCAGACTCACACATATACTGAAAACTTTATTGCACCAAAATACCAAGAGGTGGTGGAAACTGAACAAGCAATGGCTTTTCAGAGGGGAGATTATGGGAATTCCTATAACCCGTCGTGGAGAAATCACCTAGGGTTTAACTATGGTTCTACGATAGGGGCAAAACTAGCACCAACAATTATGCAACCCCGATTTCCTTAGACCCAAGTTTTCCACCAAAGACCTCAAATGCAAGCAGCACAATCCCAAATTGGACCACGGAGCAATATGCCTGATGCAACGATTGTTCAAATCCTTCAGGATTTGCAACAACAGTCGCATCAGCATTCAAGGGATTTGCACCAACTTGCTCAATTCTCTCAGACCCTTCACTCAGGAAGCTAGAAAGCCAGTTAGGTCAACTAGCCTCGCAGGTGGTGAGGAGAGAAAGTGGACAATTATCCACACAGCCTGTAAACAATCCTAGAGGCCAAGCTTTCCCGCGGGAGACAGCTACTCCCCATAGTACAACTTAAAACCCTCCTAGATCGTCGAGCTACCGACTCATCCGTAGCACCAAATGTAAACTATATAACCTATTTGATTTTATTTTTTTTCAAGTATTATATTACAACCTAAGTCGTGAAAAGCCGATAGATTGTAATTTTTACTTACTAAGTATAACGAACAATCGTATGGATTTACGATTGATCATGACTGTGTTTAAACAGAAATGCAGCGATTGCGAATCTTAACCTAGTGAAAGCTAGAATTAACTTATGATTCTAGGTAAAGTGAGTAATGACCGGCTTAGAAGGTCATCATTTAAAACAGGACCCATATATTCTAAAAAAAAGTGTGTATGTCGATCCCATTTTCAAAATCCTTCGATTTCATTTTTTTTCTCTCCTACTTTCCCTCTTTTTTTTTTGAATCCCCTGTAATGTTAACCGTTCTGCTGCCTAATCAAACCATACATTCTCATAAAAATTCCTTGTTCCTTCTGTTTTATTTTGGGAAACCCTACAATCATTTTACCGTGTAAAACAAAATTAGGGTTTCGACTATCGTCAAGAAGAAGAAAATGATGAACGAGCAAGGAAAATGATAAAGGGGAGAAGGGGAAGAAGATGAAGGTAACAATTCTGATAACACCACAATTATTCACCATATTGCACGGTATGTCGCCATAAAAGCCAAATCCAAAGAAAAATACCATCCCAAAAAGAAGAGCAAATCCTTGGGGGTAGTTATCAGAGAAGGTCCCACAAACACAACTAAAAAAGACTCTATGTCAGCGACCCAAACTAGCTAAAGGCAAGAAGGTGGCATCCTCTGGAACCTCAATAGATAAACTCCCCACTTCAATGAAATAACACATCACGGGAGCCGAGGTTGCAATTGATGCAGATGCCTTGAAGGAATTAGAGATGGGAGGAGAAGTCATCAAATACTTTAAGGATGTTGGGCGCCATTATTTTCTAGAGCCAGGAGTAAGTCAAGTCTACCCTCAATTGGTAAAACTATTCTATGCGAATATGGCCAATAGCAGCAAAGGGCCAGTCCCCATCCTATCAACAACCATTGATGGATTTCCAATTTTAATTACAAAAACAATGGTTGCTGGGGTGATGAATGCACCCTTGGAAAGACCTGGGCTGACCACAGGCACTCCAGAGGCCAATATACTTAGACCTTCACCCGAAACTCTGCCAGACTTCATTCAAATGGCCACAACTTTATTAGGCAAGCCACCTAATGATAAGTCTTTCTTTTTGCATAAAGATTTAGAGGAATGAAACTTATCCCTTCACTTCTTTGATGTTCTAATTCACAAAACTGTCCATCCGATGGGACATGGAACCCAACGAAGAGCCCTATTTGCAAAAGCTTTATACCTAATGGCACAACACTATTAGTTCATGTTTCTTCTTACCTTCTGGAAGTGATGAATACAGTAAGGGAGAAGTTACCACAAAAGAAGTACCAAACAAATAAATTATATCTACCTTTTGGTGGATTAATCATAAATCTGTTGGTAAATGTGGGATACAACATTGATCCCAAGGAAAAAGCATTGCCCCGTCACAATGAGAGCCTAACACCTCAGACCTATCGGAGAACTTTAAATGTCGTAAACAAAAAGAAAATTCCTATCTCGGCACAGCCAAAAGAGTTCTTATCTATACTAGAGACATCCCCAGAACAAATAGAGGCTGTAATAGAACAGACAGCTGAAGCCACGAAGTAGAAGAAGGAATAAATACTTTTAATCCACCCCTTGAAAGGGAAAGAAGCAGTCCCCTAGTAACAGAGAGAGTACCTGAGGAGAGAATACCAGTTGAAGATCAAACCAGTCTATATGACTCAGTTTTGGACTCACCAACAGGGCCTGCTATGTCCCATGAAATCAAACCAACTCCTACAGAAGCAGAACCGGTGCATCCACTCAGAGAAGAAACAGAAGACACTCTGGCTCTAGTTGAACAACAGACTGTTGAAGTAGTTACTACTAGCCAAGCCCCTGTCACTCTTCAATCGAGTGCCCCATCAGAAGCATTATTATTCCCCCCTCCTATGGCTCAAACAGAAGAAGCAAGTTAGGAAATTGAAGTCCCATCCCTTGTTGACTCTATAGCCATCACCACAGTACCTACATCCCAATCTGTAGAAATAGGGCTACATATTGAAGCCCCATGAGAGCATTTCAGCATGCTCCTACTTCAGGAAATATCAGCTCCAGCTACTACTTCATTCGACCCAATGATTGAACAAAATGATCTGGAAAGAAGAGTAAAAGAAGTAGAGCAATGGCAAAGTTCCAATGCCCAATTGCCAGGTGTTGTACGGAGATTGATGGAGGAATTGCATATGTTGAAAAATAGACTACGAGACACCATGCCTACTGCCCAAGTAAAGCAAGAAATGATTACGAATATAAAACAAAAGGCAATAAAAGAATATCATGTGCATTAGGTAGCAGAAAAGAATATCATGTGCATTGGGTAGCAGAAACAAATAAGAAAATCCAACAGGAAACTGCAACCCTTAGAAATCAAGTTTCATAGGTACAATACGAAAATAGAATTTTGCAAGAAAACTGTCAGAGATGGGAAAGACAAGAAAAAGAATATCAGGATAAAATAGCACAACTTGTCGAACAAGTGACAGAGCTCATTGGCAACCCAGACGCTTGGGAAGCAGCAAGAGAAAGAGCCCATCAGGAATATGAACAGACCCAGAACAAATTGCAGAAAGAGAAGACTCAAGAACTCGCAATAGCTCAAGGGAAATTAGTTAAACAACAAGAGGCAAAAGAGCCCTTGATGCTTAGTTGTGCGAAGAAAAAGGAAAAGATTGAATCCCTCTTCAAAAATTTTTAGACCACAGTAACAAAAGAGAAAGCTATTTCTGAGCAGCGAAGGGAGTAAAATGATGCTAAGTATGCTGTGATTCGCCAATTAGAGAACAAACAGGCCATGCTGGAAGCAAAACTATGAGCCTTGAAAGCAAAATACGAGCC
Source organism: Chloranthus sessilifolius (assembly GCA_021018995.1). Lineage (NCBI taxonomy): Eukaryota > Viridiplantae > Streptophyta > Magnoliopsida > Chloranthales > Chloranthaceae > Chloranthus > Chloranthus sessilifolius. The sequence continues at coordinate 72,783,631 of CM037598.1, read as the reverse complement.
AGAAATAAGAGAAAAAGAAAAAACAAAGGAACACCCTGTAGAAGTACCACCAGAGGAGGAAGTGGAGTCTGAACAAGAAAACGATTCTGATTGCGGCACCGTAGAAATCTCTGACTCTAACGAAGACAGCATTAACAACCTGGTAGATATACCACGTACCTTACACATCAATTGTCTCATATCCTGCATCACCTAGTGAGTAGAAATCTTGAAAAAATATAAGCCTCACAGGTAGGAAAATTTTGATAACTTTGGAACATTTTTATTGTACATATTTAAACACATAAAGTTTCTTTTGACTAATTTTTTTTTTATTAACAGTGTTACTAACATCTAACATAGTAGTTCTATTAAACCGGAAGTATTTTTCTCCCATGTTTGGGGGGAAGTGTAACACCTCGAATTTTTGCTAGCACTGAACCGTTGACCTTCGACAATAAAACGATGGCCTTGACTGATTTGATGGTGGTCAAGATGGCGGACGACTACGATGGGACCTCTGACCCATCCACCTTGTTTGGGTAAACGCACCCGACATCCGAATTCTGAGAAACCATTCCCTAACTCGAACACTGAACCGAAACCTGACCCCTAAGAGGCATAAAATACTAACCCAAGACACCGGTACCTTTAAAAAGGATAAAGAACACCCAATTAAATTATTTGTGGCACACCAACATAGGAGGCACCCCATTATTTAAATTTAGGTGTGACACCCCCTAGGGGTACCAACCATCAATCTAAAACCCTTAAGAGGCACCTATCTGTTGATTATTATAGATGACACCAAATAATCCACTTGTTATGAGTAAGATCGATGGTGACGATCTAAAGATCACCATCAATGGTGGTGATTGAACACCAACCATCTGATGGGCCATCATAAGATTGGTTGAACATTTGACCAAAATTTGAAGGCTATAGGTAAGCCAAACACACACATACACAACCATTGAGTGTGCAAGGAGTACACTAGAACTAACAAAAGTTTAGGGACTTGACACATATCGGATCTAGACCAAATTGAGTCTTATAAAGGTCTGATCATATGACCTTAAAGATCTAACACATATTACTTTAAGATAATCAACACAAAATCTACACTATTGTATCCATACACACCTCTTGTGTGTATGGGCTATACCTCGAATCCAAGCCACTCATGTAATACCCAACTTGTGTGTTTGTGTTACACACCCAAGCTAGACCACCTAACATAAGAAAAACAAACCCATTAGACTTGCCTCATTTACAAGTTTGATTGAAGAGAGGAGTGAGGAACCGAGCTCCATCTCCTTCCCAGTTTTCTCTTTTGATGTGATTCCGCCCAAAGCTCGTGCTAGAATCATTGATCTAATTCTTCAAAGCATGAAAACCAACCATCGATGCTGTTGCAACTATAGCTAGAGATCAAATCATCGGGCGGTCGAGCACGAGGCTACGTACCCAAAACCCCCTTTCGATTTTGATCAATTCGAACCCCGCACGCAAAAAATCCGTGGAGGTATACATCTTAAACTCGTCTCGTAAAACTAGATTTTTTTTTATGATTATAGTTTGGTTAGTCAATTCTCAAATTTCGTGCAACAAAACCCGAGGATCGGATGCATGCAAGCATCGGTTTGCAATTTCCCTGATCTCCGATGTTTTGGACCTTGTTTGCACAAATTAGAAGGTAAATTTTGTGGATTACTCATATATATATATATATATATATATATATATATATATATATATATATATAGTCTTAACTTTGATTTTGCGCTTTCAAAATGGATTTAGTTGAGGTTCAGGGAAGAAAATCAAGTCCCGGAAAGGTTAGATGTCTAAGAACCCCACTTGAGCATGATCCCACCTGAAGCCTACGCTCGAGCGAACTTTTTAGGCCAAAACTGCTCGGGTAAAACCCGCTCGAGCGGACTTGTAGGTGCCACTGAATCCCGCTCGAGCGGCCATGACACCAGCTTGGTAGTTTGGTCGTAACTTATTGTCCCGAACTCCGATTGATGCAATTCTTGAGTGGTCGGAAAGAGAACAACGAGCCCTAAAACTTTCATGAATTAATGAATTCATGAATCAAACATTTTATAGGTCAAAAATTAAGGGCATGTAGGGACAAGTTTTACATGGTCTTACGTTTATACGAACTTGTCCTTTTCGCCCTAGTTTTGAGAAAACTTAAAGAATTTTGACATGTGTGATACATAGTTATTAACATGTATGTGTACAAATGCTTCGTAATATAGGTTAAGGCTCTAAAAAATCCACGAGGATTTTTACACCATTTTGTATGACTTTGCGGGATTTCACAACCGAGGTAAGGGAACTTAATTAACCAATGACATTTTTTACGTGACTTGAATTCATGGATTTGCATGATGTGTTTAATTTAAATATTTGAAATGCTTTTGACTGTTAAGAAATTGATTTCGTCTAGGCGTCCGAAAAGTGATGATATGTATGACTTTCAAAATTTTGAATCGAAATCATGTTTTGTTTGGAATTGAAATCAGTTGTACCTTTGAAATTCCTTGAAATTGTTAGCATTGAAAGTCTTGAGTCTCGAACATGAATTTTACATACATCATTGATTTTAAGTTTCGAATGTGATCACTAGAACTGATGTCGAAAATTGACTTTTGAATTAAAAACTTGTTTTGAAATTTGTGAAATATCGAATCCTTGAAATTGTACTTGTATCGTACTACTAACCTTGGACAGGAACTTTGCATCCGAATGTGACATAAGAACTCATGAATTGAACCTATATGATATGTACGTGAATATGAATCGAACCGGCACGGCGGGATATCCATGAATCGAATGGGCACGGCGGTTACACCCATGAATCAAACCGGCACGACTGGATATCTGTTAATCGAACCGGCACGGCGGGATATCCATGAATCGAATCCGTAAGACATGTGTGTGTATTTGAATCAAATAACAAAATCAAACAATTTGATGTGGAACGCTATGGGCAGATTGTATGTGTACCTTGTGGGCCACTATGAGCAGATTATACGTGTATTTGTGAGCCTCTATGGGTAGATTAATTATACAATTGTGAACCGCTATGGACTAATTAATTGTATTGTTGTGGGCCACTATGGGTGGATTACATGCACACGAATCAAACTCCGACTCGAACATGAACTTGAACATGAAACTCGAACACGAACTCGAACACAAACTTGGCATTAATCTCATTTTGACATGAAATGCTTCCACACTTTGATTTCTGCTTTTGGATAAATATTTTCGAAATTAGTTTATTGTTCGTCATGGAATTGCCTTTGAACTAGCCCTTTGAACTTAAATTGCAAATTTGTTTTGAAATAAGCTTGTCTTTGAAATCAAGTTCAGTTTTTAGCATAAAATGTTTTCTTGAAATCAGTTTTCTACCCAAAAGATGAGAGCCAACTTTTGTTTTGATATGAAAAAGTGTGACGGCCCGACTTTTCCCCTTATCGTATATAGGAAAAGTCGCATCGTCAGATCACCTAACATGATCCTGTCATACAAGTGCATCGTATCGTGTACAAAGTATTGTATATGCGGAAGCAATTTAATAACTCTGACATGAAATAATATGGCGAGAACTGATATTTACTCATCTATCAAACAGTAAACTAATAAGAGATATCAACAAGACTAACTGATGCAATGTATAGCTTTCCACCGATGACGGCCACCCGTCATCTAAATAATGGAAAGAAAACCTATACATGAAGTACATAACATCTCAAAAATAGAATACATGATTTATACAAGTGTTTAAAAGAAATCTCTCTCTCTCTCTCAAACCTATTTCGAAAAGAATTCCTCAGCGAATTCTTCCTCCTCGTCCTCCTCTTCTTCCTCCTCCTCCGACTGATATGTGGGATCACCCTCGTGCTCCGGATCAATATCTGCAGCTAAGACATTAAAGTCATAGGATAAGCTATCATCGAAGCTCAGCAGAGAAATTTATAGTGCTAACTTATATGTTAGATTACCAATTCACTTCTTGATGTATAAAATACAAATCAAAGCATATTATATCTTTATCTGTATCTATTCTAGCAACATATAATATAAACAAGTGATTATCATGTGAATAATTTATCATGCTGACATATTGAACAATCATGCTAAACAAGGAATCATGCTGAAACCATCTTAGTTTAAACAAGCTATCAGATGTAAGACATACATGTACAAGAAACAAGAAAATCAAGCTCCCAATTTAGCGGGATCACTTGTCAAGCTCTTGAGGTAACGGGATTAGTTGAACTGAGACGAATCAAGCTTCCGAGTTAGCGGGTTCACTTGTCAAGTTCCTGAGTTAGCGGGATCACTTGGACCAAGACATCAAACCCTCGAGTTAGCGGGATCACTTGTGTTCAAGAGTTACACGCTCAAGCTCCTGAGTTAGTAGGATCACTTGGCTCAAAACGAAGCAAAACTGGTACTTGACATCAAGGATAACAAGACATGACTATTAATGGTATCATGTATGCGAGAACATCATGATCAAATATCATATAAGCATATATCAAAACTGCATTTAACATAAACTGAACTCTCATGCTTGTACATAGCCATACATAACCATATATCTAACTGCAACTAGCATCCTCATTCATAAGCATACATCTAAATTGATCGCGTATCATCATGTATAACCATATATCTAACTAAATCTAGCATATCCATACACAATCAGATTTCAAATATGAACTTCATAAACATTCATCTAACCTGATCTAGCATAAGGCTTCATAGTAATATTTCGAAACTAACTTTATCCTTATCATATGTAGCATGCAAAAACATATATTGAAAACTGACATGAGGACATTCATACAAAACCATTCGTCTATACTACTGATCATCATTAGTCATCATGATATATTAAAACTGTCTGGCATCATTTATACATACTGAAACTAACATGTTCATATTTACCCATATATTGAACTGCAATACATATACCTAATCATGCATGATCAATAACTTGCTATCTAGACGAGAATTAGGAAATAAAATATAATTTAACAAGGAAAGCTCCCTACCTTAACGCAAACATATGCTTTATTTGCTATATGTGCACGCAAGCATCCAAGCGAACTCATTGTGATGAGCTCGTCATGTGCACCAAATGCCTAAGATTTACATTCATGTTTTTAGTATTTTTATTAGTTTACTGGGCCACCTTAGACCCTATATATATCTCATATATGGTCACTAATCCTTAGAGTCAACACACAGAAAAGATAGTCAAACAGGAGTTATAACAAAGCAAGCACAAGCCCAGACACAGGCTTGCCTCAGCAAGCCACAAGGTTGCTGCGGCAAGCTCCCCAGCTGAGCACTTTGCCAAGGCAACCTTGTGAGGCTGCCGCAGGAAGCCTGATGCAATGCTTGCCGTGGTGCCCTCGTGATCCTCTTTTGCTTCTTGATGCTTGTAGTCTACTAGCCTTTAACCTTATATGTATATATTATATTTTATGCTATATATAGCACAGAAACCCTCTTTTATTTATGAATTCGGTCTAAGAGGTCCGGAGTGTGATATTCAAAGTTTTTCAACTCTAAAACCCTCAAACAAGATTATATCACCGTGATGTCGATTTGATCTCATGGGGTTGACAACACAGACCTATAATAACTAGTCCAAAGAAATAATATGTAGTTTGTTTAAGACGTACCTTTAGGTGGACTCATGATTACGATGACGCTGAACGTGTGTCAGTGTCACGTTCGCTGAGCTCGTAAGAACTACGGCCGAAATGAATTCTCTGAGGGCAAGGGTTTGTCTGTCGAACTCTCACGACCGTATCATAGGGTTGCTCTATGACTCACGGTTCAAATCCGAGGTGTGAAGAGATGAAATGGAGAAATGGGCTTGCAAAAGCTAGCAGCAGAGTTTCATCTACTATGAGATTTTTCTAAGGTTTCTTGCAGGGTCAGTTTGCATCAGATTTCTTTCAAATTCCTAGCTGGAAGAAGGAAGAAGATGGTGAGATTTATAATGGTGTATGTCCACTTTGCGTGCATGGAGTCGAAAAGTGACTCATGCACTCGTGGAGTTCTCTTAGCGAAATTGGGATTAGAAGTTATTTAAGGGTGGCATCTCTTGTAAAGCCAGCATTGGCTTATTCTTGTATACCCATATAAGCCAAAACAGGCCTGGCTTTAGTGCAAAGCTAATATACTGTTATATGTATAAAGCTGAAGTTTGGTTTTAATGTAAATTGCTTACACTAATTAAAGATATATGGCTGGGAATATTGCTTTAGTGTAAGACAATTACACCTATAGATTATATATAGGATGGCACTTTGTATTCAGTGTATTAGCTAATACACATCTATGGTATATGGAAAGCTTAAATTTCAACTGTGTTTGTAAAACACGAACTTTAAGTGTATGTAGGATTGGGTTTTATTAACAAATTTACTAGCCTCTAAGGATCACACACTCTTATCGGTTTTGAACACTAACTTAAATAAATCCTTTGTGTCCCATGTTAGACACACGCTTGACCGGACCCGTGTCCATATCCGATAGTGGGGGTTTAAAATATGGTAGCTGTTACGAAAAGGCTTGAAAGTAAACCCCTGTTTTGACCTGAAAAATATTTTACGATTTATGACATTTGAATCTATGAAGGCATATGATAGATTGTAATTGTTCTTGAGTTTCCCTTACTGAGCATTGATGGTAGCTCACCCATCAATTATACGTCACAGGTTGCAGGTCTCGATTTAGATCCGGAGCTTGAGGCATACCTTCTACCATCAGATTGGTGGAATTTGACTTGACTTAGTCTTGGATCTTGGTGGTTGAACTTGGTAGGTCCGATCGTTTGTAGTATGGTAGAATTAGAATTTGGTGTGTATTTCTAGTTTCCACTATGTAGGTGATGGTCGACCATCACCGGTGGTTTTATATTTGTTGGACCAGGTTGGTATAAGATAGAACTTTCCATTTTTCTGCCATATATAATTCTTATTTTATTTTCCTGCATATTGTGGATATATCATGTTCACTGTGTTTCGGATCGTGATCTGCGACCTGACGGTCCGGGTTTTTCCCATTTGGTAAAAAAAAAAGCTTTGGAAAAATCAGGGCTGTCACAGGAAGATTGTTGATTCCTTTTGCAGATTATAAACCCGATTACTGACTTAGCAGTAAAATAAGGTAAAAAATTTTATGTATGTCCCCTGTTTTACACAATGAGGACATTGTCCTATTTAAGTTTGGCAGGAGATACATTACATCGGATATTAGTATAGTAGTTTCAATTTACTTTTTTTCAACAATAATTTTTTTACTTTTTCATAAAAATTTTAGAAAATTTAAGAAAGTTAATCATTATATGCAAATTATGATAGAAAAATATGAAAATTTGAAATACTTACCAATCCATCATAGTAGTAGTTCAAAATCACAATAAAAATAGTTACAATTTAAGTAAAGCATCTCTAGAACACTATATCAGATGAATGTTTGAAACTATACGATTGATCTGAACTGTAAATATTTTAAATTATAGTTTCAAAATTATATAACCAGTGAGCTATAGAGCTTATTTCCTCGTCTATTTTGAGAAAGAGAGATTGTTTTTATTCATGCTAAAATTTCCTTGAACTTCTTTACTATCTGTAATCTCATATTGTTGAACGTAGAATCAATATATTCAGTAAATATGATGATCTATTTGTTTAGAACTATCTATTAAGTATATCAAAGCAATAAGACATCCATATTAGTAAATCGTAAAAATGACCAAAGGCCATCTTTTGTAAACCAGAGCCAAAAAAGCTAAAAATCTCAGAACATTATACCCTTTCAACCCATATTAGAAGCCTACAACCAAATTTCTTTGTACCAAAATTTTATAAACCTTTAATCATATATACTAACCAAAGCTTTCTACCTTTGACCCTTATAATTTCTGAGAGTTTAGAATGTAAAAGAAGGGGAGAAGAGGGAGTGAAAGGAGTATATGCTTAACAGATAAAGGATCTGCTGGAAAGGGTACTACTGAAAAAGAACTACAAATATATGAAATATGGGAAAAAGAAGAAATCATAAAATATGATTCTGTGAAAGTGGGATTTCAAAAAGAAAATAGGAAAGAAAAATGGGAAGAAGATATCCAAAATAAGGATACTTACTGAAGCTGAAAAATAGAAGAAGAAAAAGAAGAGCTAAATTCTCATAAAACTTTTGAATCCTCTTTACCTTTTTTTGAAACCTTCTAGAAACCCAAAGCCCCATTACAAGTCGAAGGAAAGACCTTTGAGATTTACGATTTACAAAAATATGAGTCTAGTAGAGATATATAAAATAGATACCATGAATAAATAAAGAAGTTATATGAACAGAATTGATTATCCTTTCTATGACATTTATCTGCCTAGTAATTATCAGATTTTTACATATATATATATATATATATATATATATATATATATATATATATCTACATTATTGTGAGAATCTAAAATTTTGATTATTTTTTAGAGTATGCCAATAAGTGAGAATGTGGATGAAAATATTTTCTAAAAATTATAGTTTAGAAAAATCTATGATGAATAAACTCTTCACTGATATGCACACACTCCACGCTACACCGAATTGAAATTATTAAGTCCTGATAAAGGATAATTACGATGATGGAAAGCTAAGGATAAAAGATTTGTAAATTTTTGGAAATAATAAACATATAATGATTGACTGAGTATTTAGTATATAAAAATCTATATTTTGAACTTTTAGTTTTAAAAAATCTAAAAATATTTGAAGTTTGTGGGTAACTTTACTGAAAACCTTCAGGAGACTACAACTCCTCCACTAGGGATCACCTAGGGGTTTAAAGGCTTATTGCATCTGCTAAATACAATCGTGCTACCTACGAAAGTGGCATTTAAATTTATAGTTTAAATATTTTATGTTTCCTTGTTTATTAGGGACTATCAAAACTTAAGTTTGGGGGTGTGATTAGTTACATAATTTGTCATTTTATTATCCTTAACTTGGTGATGCTAGGCTTTAGTTTGCTACTAATGAGATACTGATGTGCATATATTAAAGCTAGATAATAAAAGAGAGCCTAAGTGATAATATTCATCAAAGTGAACTCATAAAGTGGTAAGAATGACGATTGAGCATACAGTAATGATTCACCAAAAGTTTAAATTTAAAAATTTTAAAAATAAAATAAAAATGCAAAAATAAAAAATAAAATAAAAAAATTTAATAAAATAAATAAATAATAAATAATAAATTAAATTAAAATTAAATTTTTTAAAAAAATATAAAATAGTTAAATAATAAAATAAAATTAATAAATAATAAAATAAATAATAATAATAATAAATTAAATAATAAAATAATATAATATAAATAAAAGAATTTTTTTATTTTTATTATTTATTTTAATTTAATTAATTAATTTATTTATTTTATCAAAAGAAAGAGAGAGAGAGAGAGAGACAGTGATTTTATTTTTTATTTTTTTATTTTTTATTTAATTTTTATTTATTTATTTTAAAAATAAAGTAAAAGAATAATAATTATTAAATTAAATGTAAAAAATTTAAAATTTAAAAAAATTCATAGAAAGAAAAATAATAATAAATAAATAAAAATTAAATCTCTCTCTCTCTCTTTCTTAGCTCTCTATTATTATTCTTATTTTTAGATGTCTCTTTCTCCGAATCTCTCTCCTAAAGTTTCTCTCTCTACATATTTCTTTTAATTTCTCTCTCTACATATTTCTTTTAATTTCTCTCTCCTCAAATTTCTCTCTTTCTTAAACTCACTTTTTCTCTTTCATAACTTTTCCTTTTCTCACAAAATTTTCTTTATAATAGAAAATTAAATTTATTGAGTGAATGAGATATATTATCGATAATGGTCATTTTCTATTTTTTATGTGCCAATTACACAATCAAAACACCAAAAAATAATAAATTCCTATGAATTCCCAAAGAGCTGGAATCCATTGGATTTACAAAATCATTTCCTATGTTTTCCGAAAAATTGTCAAACAGACCCTTAGAGTTAGTTTAGAGTTAGTTTACCGCCGTGGGCGTAAACTAACTCAATCACATGCCCACTAATGATGAGTGGACCCTCCCGTTGGAGACTAACTCTTATATTTATCCATCCCTTGGCATCTAGAACATAAAGGGTACTTAATTCTAACTGCCCAACGTCCTCTTATCCCACTTAATATCGATGGAAAGTGTAGTCAAAATATCAAACTTTGACCGATAAAAATTTACATTACCAAAATATAAATAACAACAGTAATAATTACTATCTACTGTCAAGATACACTCCTCATATTTTGACTATAGTCAAAATTTGAATAAAAGTCAAACTTTGACCAATAAAAATGAGACAATATATTTTTAAGTTATAAATTAAAATTAATGATAGATATTTTTAATTATAAAAATTTATAATATTTTATAGAAAATTAAACTTTGACCATGAAAAAATTACACTGATATGGTATAAATTAATGAAGTAGTAGCCACTATCTATAAGCAGATTTCGAGTTTGACTAAAACTAAATTTGTATAAAAGTTAAAGTTTGACCCAAAAGTCAAAGTTTGACTAAAGTTCGAAGTTTGACTAATACAATTGAGAATCTAGTATCAAATTATACATTAATGCGACAGTATCCTTTTTTTGTCATCAAATTATTGGAGTTAGTATAATCAAAAGTAAAATTTTAACTAAAAGTCAAATTTTGACCTTAAAATCAACCTTTGACCCCTTCAAAATTTGATAATATATTACTAATTTACATCTTATTATCATGTTTTAGTAGTCAAAGTTTGATCAAAAGTCAACTTAATTTCATTTCCATCTCTTTGACCAAACTTTGACCAAAGTCAAATATTAGCTGAAAAGAGTATGACGTAGATAATATGGTGGTCATAGTGATCGTGCTGGTATGATAGTCATAGAAATTGAAGTTACTTTTTAATAGTCAAAGAATAATTTTTTTTGCTTTTAGGTTCTTTACAAGTAACTTTAGATTTGCAATAACAAAAAATTATTAGTATGTTTGTAGGAAACTCAATTTCAACCAGTTAAAAGGTTGAAATGATTTCCTCCTAAAATAATTTGGTATATGAAAATTCAATTTCAATGCAGGATAACTTAATTTCATTTCCATCTCTTTAACTAATTATCAAACAACAACAATTAGAAATTAAATTTCATTTTCACAATGAAATTATATTTCCATGTTATCAAACAAGGCCTTAATCACAAAGCCTCATAAAAATTTGACTTCAACCGTTCAGCATCTAAAAAGAACTGATTTACCTTGAAATTTGTGAAAGCTCATTTTTCAGTAAAGCAGTGGGGACTGAGGAGAGTGTATCAAACCATTTATGTGTACTAAATATGCTCAATTAAATAAATTTTAACAATGGGAGAGAGCCTTTAACTCAACTATAAGGCGTACAATGAAACAACGTTGAGGTTTGAGGTTCAATCCCATCTTACCGAGGACAGAAAGAGAGAGAGAGAGAGAAACATAGATGATTGAATTACAAAGCCGCTCAAGGCGAGCATGTATCGGGCTGAACGGTATTAGATCGACTTAAATTGTCACGGCGGGTTACTGCTACATAATATACCCCCATTGCTAGAACCACGACAAATACGAAACCAAACACAATTCCAGCTATCCCACCAGCCCCAATTTTGCTCCCGTTCGTCTTTTGATTTGGTAGATCATAGCCTCCGTGCACTTCAGTGGCTCGTGCCTCAGAAGACGAACCTGAGAACGATGCCGCCATAGGTAAAGGCGAGCAATTGGATGCAACACAAGGAGTAGCCATATGTGGGAGAGGAGAATCCGGGTGGAAGAATTCGAAAGCCGACGGAGATAACGAGATGGGGTCCTCATTGGCTAGGCCATGTGGGGATCTAGTCTGTGTCCCAGAATCTTGGGCTAAGACAATGGCTAGAAGAGTGAGAGAGAAGGTGGAGAGCAAGAAAGAGGACACAAGTGACATCTCTTCTTTTAAGTGTGGTTGTGGATTTCGAAGTGGTTGGTGTGGCTTTTATAATGGGGAGGTGGTGGTCATTGCTTAGTCTTCAATTTTTGTGACATCAAATATAGTTGTAAGTGGAGGAACATAATAATCTATAATACTCTATTAGTTGTCCCTAAGGCATGATGGGGTTTCAGCACACTGCCTTAAAAAAAAAAAACCAAGGAATAAATGCATTGTATTGTTACCCATTCGATCCTGTCATTGGTTTGACCATCAAGAATTTTGAAGTTTGAGATCTACACTTCTAAAGGTTTTTATGTGCCAATTCGGGTTTCAGTGTAAGATTCTCTCTTCTCAATTCACATACTTAAATCATTGACTGCTTTGAATCAAACAAGGGAGATCGTTTTTTGTGCCAGTCTTTGGCACAATAGATCATGAGATCTTGGGCCTCCCATTAGACGGTCAGATTTCGATTCCATGAAATACACACCTTGAAAAGTCATTGTTTGATGTACGCACATGACCACCTGGAATAAAAATTTGACTGTTTGATTATAATCCCATGATATCAAGATCTAATGTGTCGAAGAGTGGGAAGAAAAGAAATCTCTATCCTTTGATTCAAAGAAGTCAAACAGTTTACTCACTTGAAATAAGGGTTGAGAAGGAAGATTGTTTGGTTATAAACAAAGGTACTTATTAAAAGTCTCATTTCCTTGCACAAAGTTTGTCACTTTTAGGGAATACTCAGTTGAGTTGAGTGACTTTTACGACAGGAAGTAACATTCGAACATGTGTGGGCCAACTATACCAAAATTGCATGTGCCAAAATAGATAAACTGAGTAATCTCAGATCGAATAGTCCGAAACGTCCGATTAAATGCTCACACAAAAATAGTGTACATTCGTTTAATACTTAGTTCAATTTTAAAATTTGCAGCGATATAGATTATATGAGACAGCCAGTTTTCTAGACTCTACTGCCTCGAGATTCGTGAACCTCTTGTTGTAACTTAAAGGCAAAGATACATCCACGCTATAAATAAATGAGGTGAGACCCATTGTTTGAACCAAGTAGGGTTATTCCATTGGGCATCTACGCTAAAACCCATTGATTGCTTTAAATCAGACAATGGAGATTGTTTTTCTCTCTAATCTTCCACAAAAGGGATCTTGAAACATAGTGCACCTATTTGACGATCAGTTTTGGATTCCACATGGCACAGGTCCCAAAAAATTAGCCCTAAACTCACATGACACACATTACGCTTAAGCATGACTTTAGGGCTATCTTTTTAGGATCTGTGTCATGTGGAATCGAAAATTGACCATCTGATAGGTGATCCATGATCTGAAGATCCCTTGTGTGGAAAATTGGAGCGAAAAATCATCTCCATTGTCTTATTTGAAGCAATCAATGGTTTCTAGCATAGCTGCCCAACAAGATTGGGAGTTGCATTGAAAGCTACTCTATTCCAATATTTTATAGTTAGCTCACACTCTAACTAAACAAAAAGTTAAGTTGCTCTTATCTAAAAAAAAAAAAAAAACAAAAGTTAACTCGCATTCTTAAGAATAATATATAAAAAAATATAGCCTCCTACAAAGGACCATCTAACTTATTTGGTGGCATTAATTTGCTGCTATTTGTCATCCAATTAGATGATTAGGTGCCACATAAGAATGAATCTTGAAATCATGGCGCACCTATCCGACGGTCAATTATTTATTCTATATGTTACAAATCCCCCAAAATAGTTCTTCAATCATATGACATATATCACAATCAAACATAATTTTAGGACCATTTTTGAGGATTTGGGACACGTGGAATAAAAAACTATCGGTCTAATAGGTGGGCCATGATCTCGAGATCCATTTTGTGGAATACCAAAGTTAAACACGATCTCCATCATTTGATTTGAAGCAATCAACGATTTTGAAGGGGTCTGAGACGTGAGCGAGAATAGAGGTACCCTAATTATTACTGTTGTGGAAAAAAAATTCAAAATAAGCAAATATTAAATCGTGAGAGTCAAAAGATTCAACGACACGGAAAATGAACAATTAAATTACATTTGCCTTCACCATTTATTTTTCACACAATTGACACTATTAACCACCCAATTTTTTATATTTTATTATTATTATTATTATTATTAGAGCCACTTCTTTACATGGCAGCCAATCATGAGATTGAGTGTCATGCAGTACTAAGCCAATGCAAGCCTAGGTAAGTTATCTAGTCCTTGGTACGAGGCTGCCTACAATCCTCACCTTATTAATACAAGGAGGAAGCAAATGTGGAGTATAGAACCCACAACTTCAAGCCTCACACAAGAGGGAAGAAACCAAGTGAATTACCACTCAATCGATGGTAGGCGGCTACCGTTATCAAAAGAAAATAGTATTTGAATATGGATAAAGGTAGCTTGGTACTAAGGACCAGGTAACCTACCTGGTCCTATAGTTTAGTATTATGTGGTACTCAATTACATGATTCGGTGTCATATAAGGAGTGACTGGATCATTATCGACCATTAATTATGTGACTAAAATGTTTAATGTTTATAGCAGTTGGAATTGTAGACACATGCCTCATGAATAACCCTCGACAGTTATGTGATTAATGAGGGTCGTTTATGCCTAATGGAAAAATCTGAACCATTTATATAATCACGGTGAATGACCTACTTGACATGTAGAAAACCCAGTGGTGCACAAAGGTCTAATATGTGAGGACAGCGGAAGAGAAAACCTTGACTCAAGGCCATCGATTAATAATCAACGGTCTGAACTTTATGGGACCAACAAGAACCAGCCATATCTGAACTTTATGATATTTTTGTCCATTGAAAAAAGATATATGTGGTGAGCTGGTGAGCTTCTTCCTAAACAGAAAAAATAAAAAAGGCCACAAAAAAATAGAAGCAAATTATGATTGCAAAGAGCGGACTCCTCCCTTGCCGCCCCATTATGGCAAAGAGGAAGCGCATGCAGAGCTGAAATCAATGCACCACCCACATCTCCATTAAAGCACCTCACGCCCTCACGCTTCTTCATTATCTTTTTCTCCGACACATGGCCTATCTATGAATACTTTGGGATGGCCCAATTTACCATCTACACACTCTCCTTGCCTCACCAAATGTGCTGCTCTGGTATCACAAGCTTAACCCCAATTCACAAGAAAGCCATTATGGGATTCAATGTGGAGCCCACTGTAGGATACAACACAAGTATCTAATGTTTTCTCCAATGGGCCCAACAACCCAACAGCCCAACTAGCATTTTAAGGCCCATTTCTTGTTTTGTTACCCCAGTCTTAAGAAAAATCTCTCTCCCAATTCAGGGGTGGAGGGTTGCAATGGTCGACATATGTTAGTTGTTGTTTTATCATAGCTAACCCAAGGTCTTTTTGAGGACAAACTTTTTGGAAGGGCCTTCTTCCATTGTTTAGAACCTATAGGATGTTCGCATCTATTAGGCCATTGCCATTAGATTTTAATATTCTAGGAATTAGTTCTAAGTTAACATCTAATTCTTATATTTAGTTAATTGCATGTAAGTGAATGCCTCTCTGTTTAGTAGGGCTTCTATAATATTATTTTGGAGAGTGCCGGTAGTGGTGTTGTATCTTCCATTAATGATGACAAAGAAGACTTTTCAGATTTTGATCGAATTATTTCTGATATTAAACCGACCATGTTATCCTTCGAGTATGCTACCTGCGTCCATGCCAAACATGTTTTTAACAAAGTGGCCAACGGCCTGGCAAAAATTGGGTCCCTGGTGACTGATTATGTAATATGGGCAGATACTCTCCCTTCTTCATTGTCATCTAATGTAACTCTTAATTTGGGTTAATTGAATATGATGATTTTTGTCCTTGAAAAAAGTGGAATGCCTCGGGAAATATATATATATATATATATATATTTTTTTTTTTAACAAAACTTGCATGCTTTCCAATATATATTCTCAAAGGGAGCCAATACTTGCGCACGTTTTCCAAGTAATTACTCCGGATTGCACCAAATTTAAAAGAAAGACTTGTAAGTTTGGTGATCTCTACTATATGAAAACACCATCTAAGCCGTTTGATTTGAAGGTTATGTTTTAAAGATATCAATTGCAAAAGATTAGCACAAAATATAATTTTCATCATTTGATTAAATGGAGTCAAAGTTTATTATATAATTCAACAATTGACTACAATAGATCATATGACAAGTATCGTGTTTTGCTCCAATTTTATGTACCAGTGATCTATTGATCATGAACTTTAAATTAGACGGTCCATATTGCATTTTTACATATCACATTTCTCTAAAATACTAAGTCTTTCTTTAAATTTGGTGTAATCACTTGAAAAACGTGTGCAAGTAATGGCTCCCATTCTCAAATCGTCAATCCAAAAATGAACCTAAACTGTGTGCAATAATTTCAATTGATGGTCGTCTCTTTGATTGTTTTGCAAAATGGCTTTGCAGCGGTGGGTTTGATGTCTTCAATAATTTTGGAATTCAGTTATTAAATTTATTTCAAGAGTGGTTTTATGGGAATTTTAGTGTGTATTTCTACCAGACACATTACTTTAAGGGCTTTGCAACAAAAAAACGGCCTGTGCCTTTTTTTATTACCAAAAAAATGTATTTCGTTTTTTTTTTCATCAAAGCACCCATTTGCACGCTGAAAACCCCATCTACCTTAAAATACACGCACCTCCTCTTAATATTTTACAATTTTGCCTTTTTAAATACATCCCATCAAACTCTATTTATTAACCCTCTTTGGAGTCTAGACGGCTATTCTCTTCTTCTTCCATGTTCAAACATGAAAAGGCCAAAAAATGCCAGAGATGGATTCAACAACCCTAAACCCTCCCCAAATCTCCAACATGCTTCACAAATTCGCTTTAGCTTTCAAGACCAAAGCCATCGAGTTCTTCGCCGAAGAAGAAGATGAATTCGATCAATCCAACTATATCAACGGCGGTGATGATAGAGACGATTTCACTATCCTCGATTCCGCTGAAGAAATCATCACTACCCAAAAAGTCGTCGTCATAAAACCTAACCAAGAGAAGCCATCCAAAACCCTATCCGCTAATAACCCTGATCACCTTCTCCAAATCCAAAAAACCCTAATTTCTACACATTTCGCCACCATTTCTTCTTTCGAAGCCTCTTATCTCCATCTCCAAATGGCCCATGCGCCGTTCGATGTCGAAAACTTGTCTGCTAGAGCCATTATTCACCCCAAATTTTTCTTAGAATCTCTGCAAAAATGAAGAATGATGAAAATGGTTTATTTCTTGACTCTTTTGTTATTATCTTCCTCATCAGAATTTATGTGGGAGCCGTGAATGCGATAAAGTGATTTTTTTTATTATGTTCGTTCAATCTGACTTTAAGATTAATCAATTAATCGTGATTCATCTTTTCAATTTTGAAAATTTACATTTCATTTGAATTGACATTGATTGACGAAGAAGAAAATTTAACTTTCATGAATTGACCAACTTGTGAATCAATCAAAATTCAAAAATCGATTAATCGATTTTACTCGATTAATCGGTTTCGTTTCTCGACAAAATTAGAAATTTACCTAACTTATTACTAAATTTTGACCTTTAAAACAATTGATTCACAAGTTGGTCAATTCATGAAAGTTGTAGGGATTTCTGTCTTCTTTCCAACGCAACAAGAATCACGTCAATCCAAATTCGGCACAAAATGTTATGGCTGAAATACTACAGTAGTGTCAGTAAGCCCAGGCAAACTCGATTAATCGATTTTCAAAATCGATTAATCGAATTTCAAATTCGATTAATCGAAATTCTCTTCGATTAATCGATTTCGGGGAGTTCTTCTTGAATTTCTCTCTTGTCAAAAACTCGATTAATCGAGTTTCAAAATCGATTAATCGATTTTGGCGCTTCGAGCACTTCTCGGTTTGAACCTTGAAACCCATTTTTTTCATCAAAATTCAACTTTGATCCTAATCTTTTGCACACATCTAACCAACATATATTTAATTAAATACATGGAAGAATTATGTTATTTACCTCTTTAAATCGGTGATTTACTCGAGATCGGATCGCCTTCTTCGTTAGATAAAAAGGTTTCCAAACCCATCGATCATCTCCGTGCTCCAAGATCACAACCAAACCCACTAAATTAACTTAACAATCCTTCCACACACTTCACGCAAACTCACGCCACGATTTGCGGATCAAAACTCACGATCTCTTTGCAAGAAGAGGGTTTCAAAACCCCAAACGGCTCCAAAACCCATAAAACCACAACCAAACGCCGAATCGACCGATCTTCCCTTAGACGATCTCACAAATATTTTTCGTAAATCTAAGGCTCAGACTCATGGATTCAACACGCTCATTTCATCTCCTCCTTTCTCTTCCTTCTCTCCTCAAAACCCAAAACCTAAAAAAAATCAGTGCAAACTGGTGTTAGCTCCCAAAAGAAGGAATTGCCTTCTTTAACTAAATGGGATCTTCATACAAAACACATATACTTGTCTTTCGCCATTAGTTCTCATCTATGATCTAGCCCCGTGTGAAACGTAATCGCATCTATTTAGGTGTTATCTCATAACAAAATAGTTTTCTTTTGATTAGTGTGGGCCTACACACCCAAACCATCCACTAATCGGACCTGTTGAGCCCATACACCAAAGCTTGGTGCATAAGAAACCACCTAATGCTCAACACACAATCTAAATCATTTTTCCACTCAAGACCAAACCCAATTTAACTTACGAAGTAATTTCATAAATCGAGCATGTGACCGGGCACGCACACCGAGGTACACTGCTCAAAGTCGGGCATACATCCCGAGATACACTATTCAAACTCAAAATTTTCAGTCTACATTCTTCCCACCTATAAAATTTTCGCCCTAAAATTGCCCTAAGTAATCCGGGTTACCACCACGGCATCAAGTTAAATATTCACGCCATACAAATCGATTTACACACAAATACATTTGAGGTTGTTACATTCTTCCTCCATGGAGATTTTCGCCCTCAAAATTGATGACCACATTTCCTAACGCCGCTCACGAACTATGATTCCTCAAGGATAAGAACTTACCCACCATGAGGAAATAACTCATGCACCCGTAATGAAAAAATGTATTCCCTAGAATCATTCAATTACTATCCACATTGAGTTCACCACTAAAGACCAACTTATCCTCACCAATTTCTCCATCATAAAGCATGAAAATCCACATATCTCCAAATCTGAATATGTCCACTAAGCTAATAGCTATGGTCACAACCACTATAATATAAACCATCAATGAAAATTACAACCTCGCACTTACCAATTGAGCACAATCAAAATTTGATCACTATGAAAAGAAATAGTCTAACCATCAATTGACAACATGTACCATTAATTGCAATAAAGATTCCTACATACGATATCAAAAGATGAGCTAATAGCATTGATTATACACCCAAAATACAAAGAGTATATTGTTTGAGATTAAGCATCAAGAACACGACACGACATTTGTATTGCTCGATGGTTCCTCATGCCGAAGGTGTCCTCTCATTCTTCTGCCCATACCCTTTACCGATGCCCCATCTCGACCACAATTGAAACATGCACCCGTGGTCCACTTACACTTGGTGCTGATGTCGCCCCGTGATTCTTGGGGCATGATTTACCACCGTGCAAATGATGAGGTGGTGGAGCCTCGTTGTGTTTGTGACACTCCAATTTCCATGAGATTCAAGGACGAAGGTCATCACAGTACGTATTTAGGTGGTCTTGCATAAACGGTCCGAGTAGACCGAGGGGTGCCGCAATAAGAGTCTTGGTATCTCGTCCTCGCCATGGGCATATGACTGCATTTGACTTGCCCTTTCTCTACATTGTTGGTCCCTTCGCTTATACATTTCTTCCACGTCTTCTTCCACCACAAGAGCCTTGCTCATTACTGCTTCATAGGTTTTGAACTCAAAAGCAAATTTTTCCGACATCCGCCTTAAGCCGCTGAAATTTCTTGGCCTTCATTAGGTCCGAGGTCACAAACTCGAGCAAAACGTGAAAGTCGATGAACTCTACCCCATATTCTCTCACTGTCATCTTCCCTTGCACAAGTTGAAGGAATTGAACCTCCATTTGATTGCGCACTACTTCAGGGAAGTACTGCTTGTTAAACTCTTCAACGAATTCATCCCATGTCCAAGGCAAATCTGGGGTCTCCTGAGCCCTAGTCCGTGAAACGGATTTCCACCAAGGCCCACCTCCCATCTAACATATAGGCCGCCTAACGACACTTCTCATCTCGGCAATGGCACACAACACCTTTCCATTTCGCTAGCCAATTCTTCCGCCCATTGGCTTGTTCTCAAAAGTTAGGGAGGACGATCCTCCTAAAGTAGGTAAATGCAGAGGGCATCGATCGCAGTAACCCATCGGAGGTGTAGGTGGTCGCCATGAGTGGTATGAGCCGCCAAAATGATGTTCACAGTTACGCGGCCCATGGTTTCCATGGTATGCATCATCCTCTCGACGCCTTTCTCTTCGCCTTTCTCTTACTCTTTCTTGTTCCTCCGATCTCGATCCCAGTCTCTCGCTGATCTTGGCCCTTGGCCACCACCGCCTCAAGCCCTCTATCTCCCATAGGCACTGATTGGTATCCGAGATGAAATCATCTCGACTACGTTAGAATTTTTATGACCTTGGCTTCCTTCCTCTAGAAGACATTGACAGCTGCATTTGGAACCAAAGTTTCGTTAGCAGAAGTCCCGATGCTCTGACAAAAGGAATGATTGTCAGAATTTCTAAAAGAAATGACTTTGATACCAACTGTGACAAAGTCACAGTTGAGTTTCTTATATCCTAACATAACTTATCGCCAAACTTCGGGTCCCAATAAGACCTAATACTTAAGCTTTGATACCAACTGTGACAACCCGAATTTTCCCAACCTGAATTTTGAGACATATTTTTTTTTTTTTTTTTTTTAAACACGAATGGGAAAACTCGACCCGTCAGAACACGCTCAATACGTAATGCTTGGTGCAAAGCGTAGCATGCAAAAATCAAAGCAGATAATACATATGACATGAATAGATCTCTGATTCTAACATCTAATATTACAATAACTAACAATGGCCACCAGTGATGTACCAACGTCACCAAACAGTGGTGTATAAAATTATATATGAGTTCAAAGGGTACCAAGTCTGAACTCACCAATCTCCACAAAGTACTCAATCTACGACCCCGAATATCATAGCCCTCCTCAATTCCTCAATCTGCAAGTCCGTGTCCACGAGAAGCTATACAGACGATAGTCGAAGGGGTGAGCTACATCCTAGCTCAGTAGAGGATATTTCAATACTCATTCACATCTTATCATAAGGAAACATAGATTCAATGTCACAATCAAACCTTTTCTTATTTAAAACTAAAACTCGTTTCAAAGGTACTTTTTCTTATCAACAAAGACTGATTTCAAATACTATTTTCTTATCACATGACTGATTTCAAAACTGACTTCCTTTTTCACATAAAACTGATTCAAAAGCTAATTTCCTTATCATACAAAACTGATTTCCTTTTTACACACAAAAGTGATTTCAAAACATTTATTTATCCTTCAAAACTGATTTCAAATCTGCCTCGGCGGCCCACATGGTACTAGCACTCCGCCCATAGCGGTCCACGATAAGCATAATCCCATATAATCCGCCCATAGCGGTCCACATGCACAATATCCGCCCATAGCGGTCCACTTTAATCTCACGACTTATGGTTTGATTTACGGTATAATCCAAAGAGTACATAAAATGCCGCATAAAGCGGTCAAGGCGTACATGACTACATCGAAATCCAAGGGTGTACGTAAATCCGTAAAAGCGGTCCAGGCGTACCGACTCTAGCATGTCCAAGCAGTACGTAAAATCCCATGCAAGCGGTCCAAGGCGTACATGAGCACAACGAGTCCGAGGTGTACGTAAAATCCCGTAAAACGGTCCAAAAGGCGTACATGAGCACAACAAGTCCAAAGGTGTACGTAAAATCCCGTAAAAACGGTCCAAGGGCGTACATGAGCACAACAAGTCCAAGGTTGTACGTAAAATCCCGTAAAAACGGTCCAAGGGCGTACATAAGCACAACAAGTCCAAGGGTGTACGTAAAATCCCGTAAAAACGGTCCAAGGGCGTACATAAGCACAACAAGTCCAAGGGTGTACGTAAAATCCCGTAAAAACGGTCCAAGGGCGTACATAAATCCCGCCACAACGGTTCAAGGGTATACACAAATCCACATGGTCCAAGGTGTACATAAATCCCATACAATGTACCTTCTCACAAATCTACAAGACTCAAAGATTTCGAGTTCACATTCTAGTTCAGATTTCTAAATCACGATCCAAAGCTCACATTCTTGCTTAAAAGGTTTTAAAACTCACCATTTAAAAATCAAGTTTAAAAATCGAATACCATAGTACAAATTCTAGGTTAAGTTCACAGTTCAAAATTCACCATTTTCGACTCACGAATTTTAAATTTCTATTTTGCAAGGAGTTCAAGTTATAATTCAAATATCTATCAAACTAACATCAAAATACATCAAGAAAACTTATCATTTTTTTCATATGAATACCTCAAAGAAACAATGAATCAAAGTTAAACATGCAGGTTTGTGTTGAAGTTTCCCTACACGTCCAATTAGATTCAAGCATCGATTTTAAATAACAAAACTTCAAATCACACTTATCATCTTCATTTGATTAAATCAAGGCATCTATGAATCAATTTCAAACATATAATCAAATATTAAATTTCCCCTACCTTAACCTCGAAGCAAGCAAGGTCCCATCGATGGCCGTCCACCCTTAATCTACATCACAAGCATATAATGATGCATCAAGGATTAACCCCAACCACTAATAACTTAGATTATTTAAGCGTTTTCTAAAAAATTGAGTCGGAACGAGCAAGTTCGCGCCAACACAGAAATTGATGTAACCTTTCTCCTAAATTTTTACCTTTAAAAATTTAGATTCATAAGTTGGTCAAAACACAAACATTGTAGATCTCTTTGTTATCTTTCCAACGCCTCAAGAATCGCATCAATCGGAGGTCGGAGTAGAAAGTTATGGTCAAAATACTAAAGCAGCACTGGCAAACTCAGACAAAATCGACTAATCGATTTTCAAAATCGATTAATCGATTTTCCAAAGTCGATTGATCGATTTTCAAAGAGCCAAAAATCTTTTTCACTATTTGAGACCAGTCGATTAATCGACCCAATTTCGATTAATCAAAATTCAAAAATCGATTAATCGATTTTACTCGATTAATCGGTTTCGTTTCTCGACAATTGGCAAAATTGTAATTCTATTGAGGAAAGGGCAAAATAGTAATTTTATATGCTCAGTGCGTGAAATGCCACCCGCTTTGAAGCTGCATGGGCGTCATTTCGTAATAAAAAAAAATTATAACCGAAATGGTGATTAAAATAATTTTGGGGCGCTATTTGATACTTTTCTCTTACTTTAATGCCTTGTTTGATAACATGAAAATGTAATTACATAGGTGGAAATGATTCAAATTGTTGTTGTTTGATAGCTATGTAAGGAGATGAAAATGAAATTAAGTGGGCCCTGCATGGTAATTAAATTTTTATACTCCAAGTCATTTTAGGAGGAAATTATTTTAACCTTTTAAGTGGCTGAAATTGAGTTTCCCACTAACAAAATAATTATTTTTTACATGTAAAAAGCTTAGAAGCAAAAAAAATTATCTTTTGACTTTTAAAAAGTAACTTCCATTTCTATGTCCATCATACCAGCACGATCACTATGACTCACATTATCTACATCATACTCTTTTTAGCTAATCTTTGACTTTTAGTCAAAGTTTGAATTTTAATAATACTTTAACAAAATTTATAAGCTATTTAATGTTTTGACTTTTGATCAAACTATGACTACTAAATCATGATCATAAGTTGTAAGTAACTAATATATTGCAAAATTTTCATGGGTCAAAGCTTGACTTTAAGGTCAAACATTGACTTTTAATTAAAGATTTACTTTTTATTACACTAACTCCTATAATTTAATAGCGAAAAAAGGATACTTCTGTGTTGATCTATAATGTGATACTAAATTCTCAATTTTATTAGTCAATAGTTTGACCTTCAGTCAAACTTTGACTTTTGGTCAAACTTTGACTTTTACAAAAAAAAAATTAGCCAAACTCGAAACTTGCTTATAGATAGAGTTTATTACTACATAAATTTATGGGCTTTGTACCAAAAAAGGGCCTGTGCCTATTTTTATAACCAAAAAAACCTGAACAGTACTTTATCACCATCGAGCGCCCCAATGTGGATTGAACAGCCCAACTGCAGTTGAAACTCACGCACCACCCTTGATTTTTTTACAAATTTACCCCTTTCATTAAATACCATCATAAGCCACCTAAATATCATATTTGCCCTTAATATAAAGCCAAAAAGCCTTCCTTCGAAGCCTTTTCTGTTCGAACCTGTCTCCTCGTTCGAAAGGGTAAGTCGAACAGAAATCGGTCGGAAGGCTGCCAATACCTTCCACGTGTCTCTAAATGCAAAACAATATATATATATATATATATATATATATATATATATATATATAAAAGAATTAAAACACAATTTCAAACCCCCAACCCAAAGTCAACGCTCACTCCTTCATCTTCACCCCTCCTCTCTATCTTCGCTTCCCAGTCTCCAAACCAGGAAAAAAATAAATCGGATATTTGCCATGAGTCATAGGAACTAAAGAAGCATCGGCCGAATCGTTCCGCTCTTATCGTCCTTCTTCCTCTCTCTCTCTCTCTCTCTCTCTCTCCCTTTTTGGTGGGCAACAGATTTGGAAAAGGTGCCGACATTTGCTTCTCCGCAAACGGAGGAGATCGCCGACATGAAATCGCAGTCGTTATGTCAGACCCATTAGACGAAGGGTTAGGGCACTCGTTCTGTTACATCCGACCCGATACGTCTAGAGTATCGTCGTCCAAAGTTCATTCGGAGGAGACGACCACCTTCCGATCGATTTCGGGGGCGTCAACAAATAGGCAGCAAGAAAAGGGGGAGGAGGGTGACGAAGGAAGAAGCAAGTTTTTGGGTTCCTCTCTTCAGGGGGTATTTTGGTAACTTATAATTTTTGGAAACTCCGTCAACGAGTTAATACGGGTCATTTTGAGGGTGCTTGGGCACCTATTGATAAAAAATGAAGAAGACACTGATCTGGTAATAAGAATACTAGAGGGGCGTTTTCTGGTACTAATCTCTAAATTTATATCGTATCAGTGCAATTTTCTTTAGTCAAAGTTTGATTTTCTATAAAAAATTTATATTTTCATTAGTAGAATATTATAATTAAAAATATTTATCATTATTTTAATTTGAAACTTTAAATACATTGCCTCATTTTTATTGGTCAAAGTTTGACTTTTATTCAAATTTTGACTAAGCCAAAATTTGATAAGTGTATCTTGAAAATAGATAGTAATTATTACTGTTGTTATTTATATTTTGGTAATGTAAATTTTTATCAATCAAAGTTTGATACTTGGTCAAACTTTGACTTTGTAACATAATTTAATTTTTTTAAACTTTTGTAGTCCCAATGAAGTCATTATTTTATTAATTTATTACTTTGTAGTATATTACCAAATTTTATTTTACTTTTTTTGACATTTGGTCAAAGTTTGACTTCTTTAAAATGAATATGTAATAACTCCAAATTTAGTAAACTGTGTAAGTCAGGTGATGGGAGTGTATGAACATGGTGTGTGTGATTCACAAGGAAACCCATGCAATTTAACACACTTTGGTGTGTATGTGTCTCACACCAAGAGGAAGTTAGTGGACATAAGTAACACACAACTCATGTGTTTGTGTCTAGCAAGATAGCAAAGTCATTTGCTAAGATAAGGAGGGGTCTCACACTTGAGACCCATTTGTTGGGTTTGAGATTTGCAAGTGAGAGAGAGAGAGAAAGAAAGAAAGGGTTTGAAGAGAAGAGAAAGGATATTTCTTGAATTTAAAGTTTAGCTTCACTTGATCATAGTGATGTGTATGTGAAGTGTATGAATGCGTGAAGGATCGCCTACAATTGCGTTGGCTTGATAGTGTACAAGGTGCACAGTGAGATCGGTGTGGGTTTAAAAAATCCCTTTTGTTGCAACAAGGAGGATGATACGTTCTACGGGTAGATCGTCGAGTTAAAGGTAAGAAATCAATACTTAATGTATTTAAAGTGAGTTATATAATGTTTATAAGGATGTGTAAAAAGTACGGATGAAGTGTGATGAAGATCAAGTTGAAAAAAAACTCGGATTTGAAATATCTCTGGTTCTCGCACGCATGAGCTCCAGAGTTCGCTCGCGCGAGAAACCTTCAGAAGGCATAAGTAAGCTCGTGAGGCTCTGAGACTGGCTCGCGCGAGGTTTAAGTGAGTTAGAGGCTCGCTCGTACGAGGCCTCGCTGACTATCTCCAGTGCACTAGAAATCCAGTCGGTTGCGCGAGTTTCAGACCTCGCGTGGGTGCCCGCGCGCTAGAGCTCCAGGGCTCTCTCACACGAGAAATAGAGTCAAATTTGTTTTACTTCCTTCCATCCAAATTATTTGAAAATGTGTACCTTAGATTCTTTTAAACATTCCAAAGAGGTATTTAGATATTTTGAATGTAGAATTAGCATGTTGAGCTTACGTGTGGACTCTCAAGAGAGCTATGCATGGAATGAAATAAGCATGACTTGAGGTAGGGGAATTCATTTCCATGACTTCCAATATGATCGTATTAGATGAATTGTGAATGAGATAAGCATGTGCGTGCATGTGTGAATAAGATAAAAGCGTGTAAGCGTGATATTTGTGACGAGTGTATAGGTACTTGAATGTGATAAGTAAATGCAAATCACGTGATAAGTAAATACAAATCATGTGATAAGTGAATGTGAACCATATGATGAGCAAGCGCGTATGTGAATAAAATGAGTAAGCATATGAAACTCTAATTCTAGCTATAATTAATCACACTGATTCATTACACGGTGAATAACTATAAGTTAGTTTGCACTATGATTTAAGGTTTCCTTGAAACGAATCCCCATTGTGTTAAAGTTGTGGACTGGCTAGCGGTCATCATGATACAAGTGACTCTGTTAACTAAGCTCAGATGCTTATAGTCGGGGCTCAGGCGACCCTCTTAACTAAGCTTAAGGTCTTGGCAAGTGTATGAACTATTCATTGAACGTCGGTGGTTTGGGGATTTTCATCGGTATTACTTGGGCGCCCAATACTATACATGCTTGGGAGGTTATTTAAGTTAAGCTTTTAAGTCAATTCGACTAGTGTGAATCATAAGAAAAGGAGTTAAATAAGAACAAGAGAATTAAGTACAAGTGTGTGTGTGCACTATAATTCAACATTTCCATGCATATGTCTAAAAGATTCAATTCCATGATATGTGCTTTCAATTTTGGTCATATGATCTATGCTTTATGATATGCTATGCATGCTAGTGATATTCCTCTATTGAGCTTCGATGTTAGCTCACCCTTCGACTATACGTCATAGGTACAGATACCGAGTTAGGCCTTAAGGATTCTGGCCTTGAGGAAGATCCCGACTGTACACTAGAAGAGGAGTCGGATCTTTTGCCAGAGGACTATTTCCTTAGGGGATAGACTTGATACAATTTTGTGAGATTCATTATACAGGGCTTGGTATGTCCAGCCTTATTATTTGGTTAAAACAAGAATTCAGTATTTTGTAGCGGTTATTGAACCACAGTTTGGATGATGATTGTTCATCATCGGTGGTTCGTTTCGGTTATGTCGGGCTTATGGTTCTCATAAGGACAGAACCGTTATTTTGTCATTTTGGTCCTTTTGTCTTTTGTCTTATTCATTAGAATGGAATTGTCTTTTGGCCACGTTATGAGGACTCTACCAGGATTATTAGAGTAATCTGTTTTGTTCTACATGTTGTGGATGTACCAAGCGTTCTTTATAATAAGGGATCACCTTAACAGGTGATCTAACAGTCCGAGTTTCGGGTTAGAAAATTCGGGCTGTCACAGTTGGTATGAAAGTCCTGGCTTTGGAAAATTCTGACAAGACTTTGATGTGTGTTTTAGTGTGAGAATTTGTCAGAGTATAGGGACCTTGGTTGATGAAACTTTTTGTTTAATGCTAATGGATCAGGTTGTATGCTAGAGGAAGAGGTCGACCAAGGAGTGGTCGAGGAAGAAACACAAGGCGTGTGGAAGATATTCCCACGAGCTCAAACTGGGTTCCTCTTAATGATAGAAACCCACCTGAAGAAGAAAGAAATCAGTAAAGAGATGGAAATGAAAGAATAGCTCATGCCATAGAGGTTGTGGCCAATGCAATGGCATAGCAAACGGCAGTGATGACGGCACATACAAACAATACTGTGTAACGGTGGGATTCGAGACGATCCCGTCGCGATGATACGCTCTCTAATGAAAAATATAGAGTCGCCACCCGGAGCTTTTGGTGTCCCGAGAAACCTAGATCATTTTTCTAAGTACCAAAGTTTCACAAATATGACTCTGAATCCGGTCTACAGTAAAGGCTCTTGGGTAGGGGCTTCGATTATAGATTGGGAAGGTGTTAGGCACCCAATCAACCCGCTTAATGCGGTTTCTACTAATGACTAAAATAAAAATAATATAAAGAAATGAAAAAGGCTTCCTCTTACCCAAATGGGTCTTAAAATCCTATTTGTGCCCCTCCATTCCTATCAAAAATTTGGTGGCTTAACGGCACAAATGAGAGGATGGAGGAATAACCGAGAAGGTAGAGGAATAGAGGGGAGAGCTGGAGCTCTCGGGCCCTTGTTATACCGCTGTGGAGCCTTGCGTTGGCTTGCTTCGGTGAGCTTTTAAAGGTTTATATGGTATGGAATGAGGTTCTAACCCCTAAGGCTTGATGGATAAGAGGTAGAGAGGGAAGGCTAAGGGATAGCACACACCTAAACTAAAGCTTTTTTATGGAAGGCTAAGGTTTTTTGAAGGTTTGAAAGTTCTGAAATTTGGATGAAAAGAGTGCATTAGGAGAGAGAGAGAGAGAGAAGGGATTCCTTAATCTCTAATTTGCAAAAAAATTTCCAAGCCATTTTCAAGGGGGGGTGCCTCTCTATTTATAGGAAAAAGAGAGGTTAGGAGGGTGCTTAGAGGCTAATTGGGATTACCAATTAGGTAATGGGCCATCTAAGGTTTCCTAAGATTTTTGGAGCCTTAAAAAATATGAAGAGGTGATCCAATGGTGGATGATAGGGTGAGGCTTTAAACCACTTAAGGAGTTGCACATAGATAGTAAATGGGTGCAATAGAACTAGCAAAACACACCCTAAAGGTCAAGATGGTCAACAAGTTAAATCTCAATCACAAAATTTGAGGCAAATACCCTGAGTTACTGTTCATATGCCTAGCGCAACTATTAGTTGTGCCAAGCATATGTATAGTAAAACAATGCTTGAACAGTGCCTGAGTTACTATTCATAGGCCTGGCGCAACTATTAGTTGCGCTAAGTATATGCACAGTAAAATAGTGCTTGAACAATGCCTGGGAAGTTGGCTGCCCTTGGGGGGGACCCACCTATAGCTAGCACAACTGTTAGTTATGCCAAATTCACCTATAGCTGGCACAATTATTAGTTACACCAAATCCCTAAGGGGGGTTGCATGAATTTACCATTATGCCCTTCAGGTTCGGAATATGATATCTATGCGTATACAGCTCCGATTGGAGTGATTCTTGGCCCGTTGGAAAGCTGAAGACTTTTACTTTTTAATGCTATAAGATTCAATCATAGTAAAAGGTCACCGCTAGTCCTAGTACACCACTCTTTATCCATTGCTCGGAAAAGCTAGGTTTAGGTCCGGAATGGGTTCTAAGGGTCAGGATGGGTTCCTAAAGGTTTGAAAAGATTCCTAAGAGATCTAGGGTGATTACTAAGGGTTTGGGATAGCTCCTAAGGTTTTGAAAGGGTTCCTAAGGGTTTCATACATGTCATCAAATGCTCAGAGGTGCGCCTCCCTCGAAATGTGTTTCGATCGAGCCTTGGGCCAAATTTGGGTGTCTACAGATGCCCCTCTTTGGTATCCGATCACTAATAATTGAATGCCAAAGACAAGAGATATCTGAAGAGGCCTAAGGCATTACTGACGGGTCCGCTACATTCAGAACGAACTTCAAACATCAGATGAGTATCATGGTGAGAAAATGAAAGCCCTGTATGTCGAAAAAAATGGTCGTTTCTCAAGGTAATCGGTCCCCAAGCGCTTAGAGACATTACTGGGTATAATCGAGGTGGAATGAGTTATGAAAGCCCAATAGGTGGGAAAAACAGTCGCTTCTCGAGATGATTTGAATGAGTTTGATGTTCAAGATTTATTCTGAATACAACAACTTTGTAAGTAAGGAGGGTGATCGACTCAAAGTATGGGTAAAGAAAGTACGCAAGGTTTCACGGTTTGTGTCCAATCATATGAGGCATTGACCACCTCATCTGACTGGTCACGGGTGCCCCTGCTTGAAGTAGGGTTCGAGGTCTTTTGGCAAACCCGTTGATCCCGAAGTTTATTTAGCACGACTACTCGAACGGAACGAACAGAGGTCACAACGCATTTTTGGGAGTGTGCGATGTTTTCTCAACGTGCCCCATATCATCATGACCCAGAGTATCTAACCTTTAATAACACAGAACAGATCCGGCCAAAAATTAGGTGCCCACCAAAGGAGGCATCCATTTCAGGTCTATGTTGATAATGATCTTACAAATCAATTAACTATGCATAAATATGCACCCATTAGGGGCAATGAGCAATAAAGGCAATGAAAGTCTCGACCCAGATCCCGTCCAGGTATAATTTACGAGAACAAACAACTATCCTACGAATACCCAGACACAAGGCGTACACTTGACAAGGATACCATGCCAATACATGTTTTAAGCCTGCGAAAATAAGGGGAATGAACCCTTCTGCATACATGTTTACACATAGTTTGATTGACATGTAGTTTCATTTTTAATAGGTTGGTTTCGACCAATGATTGACCTTTTTCATAACAGAGTTACCCGGACCTCAAACCCCGTAGGGCGCACACCCGGACAGCGCAGACCAAGAGTCCACACCTCGGAAATAGCTCATGATGAATCTCAAGTTAGACACTCACGTTTATATAAATCTGCCAACTGAGCACTCGTTACAAAGATTTAACAGTGGAGTCGACTCAGTCGAAACACTGACTGTTTGACTGGGATTGACCTCGTTGCTCCTACTTTGAAGTAGGATCTGAAAATTTAAGGTGAACCTTAGACTTTAGGACATTGATATGGCACAGCCATATTGCTGATAAAATATTAACATTTTACTGCACTAGAATATGCGTGTGCGTACAATCGTATGAGGCATAGTCCGCCTCATTTGACCGGTCGCGGGTGTCCCTGCTTGAAGCAGGGTTCGAGGTCTTTGGGCGAACCCACTAATCCCGAAGTTTATTTAGCATGACTACCCGAGTAGAGTGAATGGATGTCACAACGCTTTTTGGGAGTGTGTGATGTCTTTTCAAAACATATATCTTTGTTATTTTATGTGAGAAATTTTTGACATTTTTGTTTTTATCATTTTAAGTGATTTTTTTAGATTTTTGAGTTTATCATTTTATGTGATTTTTTGATGATTTTTTTTTTAATTTTTTTATTCTTAAGTTATCATTTCATGTGATTTTATCACTTTATTACTTCTATTATTTTATGCGAATTATTTTTAGGATTTTCTTTATCTTTTTTTATTTTTATTTGTGTATATAGAATGGATTTTATTTTGTTGTTTTTTGTTTATTTTGCATATAAAGTATTGGATTTTTTGTCTTTTATTTTTTGAACACTAAATTAGAAAGAAAAAGGATTTTCGATTCCTTTTTTGAAATTTAATTAAGGAAAATGATTTTGACTTCTCTTGAAATTAAGAAAACAATAGATTTTATTTGTTTTGAAAACCAATTAAGGCATTTTTATTATTTTTGTGTTGGTTTTTTTTTTATTCTATGGGCATAAACTAAGGGGTTTTTTTCTAAAGACTCTTCTTTTTTGGTTTTTGACTTCTAGGAGCATAAATGTAACATCCCCAAAATTTGGGCTTCGAATAGTGTCCTCGGGATGCGTGCCAGTCTGGTCATAAGTTTGACCAAGTGAAAGTCAACTTGATGACTTAGGCTAGACTAGGCTTGTGGTGAAATGTACACCTAGGTGTGTGGTGTGAGTCTTGTTATAAGGTCATGTACACATGTTCAGAGTGTATGTACTTTGCACCAAATGTATGGAAGGGGTTAAATAAGTTAAAAGCAAAGAGAAGTTATTTCTCTTGGGTTTTTATAGTTAGTTGGGGATTTATAAAGAGAGAGAGAGATTTAGAGATAGGGAATTTTTTTTATCCAACGATAAGATCTACCTTATGGATGTTAAATTTATGAGATGAGAAAGTTGTGGTGAAACCCTTGAGGAAGATCTAAGGGTTTTGAGCTTGGGAATGATCAAGAGAGGAGTTGGAGAAAAGGATTTTGAAACCCTCTTTTATTGAGAAGATCATGGACCAAATCCATGGGAGATCTAGTATTTAAGGTATGTATTTAGTTGATTATGATCATTAATTGATGTATATATGATGGGTTGTTGGTGTATTAAATGTGATTTTAAATAGGATAAGATTAGAGTTCTCGAGAAGCTCGAGCTGTAGAGGTAGCTATTCCTCACGTGCGCGATTATAATAGCTCGCTCACGCGAGGAGACAAATATAGAGAGAAAATAAGTTCTGTTCTCACTCACGCGAGACAGTTTTGTAAAGGGAAACTCGCTCGCGCAAGGGCTCACGTGAGCTCCAGGTGACCTCAATTATAATCGCTCGAGCGAGGGTAAGAGCTCGCTCGAGCGAGGACAAGTGGTCGCTCGCGCGAGTTATAATCGCTCGAGCGAAGGTGAGTGATCGCTCCCACGAGGACAAGTACTCGCTCGCGCAAGGCCAAGTGGTTACTCGCGCGAGGTCTAGCATAGATGTTTATTTTATTTTGATTAGTTCTTTGGAGTTATGTTTCCCTAGATCTTTGTGAGCTTTTCTAAGAGTATTTTAATTCATGTAATGTAGGTTTGGTGTATGGTTGTAATGCTTGACCCTTATGTGGTATTGATGTGTTTGAGTGATGAGTTTGCTTTGAGGTAGGGAATATTCTAAACTTGTACACTTGATTATGAAAGCATGTATCTAGTGATATTCTATCTATGCATGTTCATTTAAAGCATAGATAAGTGCTTGAGTATAAAATGCTAAGAAATGTGTGTGAAACTTAAGGTTTGTGCGTACACTGAAATGAGAAAGTCATAAGTATAAGTCATGAGACATCCCAGGGATGTGTATGGGAACTGGGCATCTGTGTGATACATCTAAATGTGTGACATCTCAGGGATGTATAGTTAATGTGAAAGTACATGTGATGGAAAACACATGAATGAGCTTGAACTACTAATAATTAGCACAATTATATGGTGAATAATTATATGTAGTGCACAATTGATTTAAGGTTTGTAGAATACCCCACCGACAAGGCGGTATACCGGTGACTGACTCGACAGGATATTCGTGACCGATACGGCGACCAATCTGTACACCTGTAAGACATCCCAGGGATGTATATGAGTTACGTGTTAGTCGCCTATGTGAAAGGGACTTAGGCTAGATCACATGAAAAATAGTCTGATTGGATGACGATGGAGGGTATTCCATCGGGGCTCGATGCTATATTGTTCAGGGATTATTTAAGTTAATTGATTTAAATCATGAGACCAGTCCAATTATAATATGAGAACCAATTGAGCATGAGATGACATGTGTAGTATAGCAATTGCATTTTTGTTTAGTCTTTTAATATCTCAAACTGCTTCCTAAATGTTCTACATTAATTCAAGCATGTTTCCATTATGTCATAAAATGTATGTGAGTAAGATAGATTTATATGTTCATATATCTTCCCTATTGAGCTAGGATGTAGCTCACTCTTTTAGACTATACGTTACAGGTCCAGTGTTAGCTGCTGCTGCTGCTTCGGGAGACGTAGATCTTGAGGATTCGGATTACGTGCCTGGGGAGGAGTCAGAGCCCCCTCCTGAGGATTTCTTCTAGAGGATCCTCTACGTACTTTGGTTATTTTGTGAGAGAGATTGTATGGCTTGGTATGTCCAGCCTTTTCTTTTGTATAAGACAATATAATTTTAGTGAGACATTCTTTTGGAGAACCATCTAGGGTGACGGTTGTTTTGTTACCGATGGTTCGAGTTGGCTCTTTTGCTCATACAGTGGCATGAGATTAGAATTGTCTTTTGAGCTTCATGTTTTAACTTTACCTTACAGAACTGAGATTTAGTTCAGTATTAGTTCTTATGTACTTGATTTACTTTACTGTTGCTTGGATATACCAAATATTCTGTGCGTGTATATGGGGCACGACCTCAAGGGTAGTGCCGATGGCAAGGGTTTTGGAGTGCCGAAAATCCAGGCTGTCACAATCAAAAAAAGAGATTTTTGGGTTTTGATTTTAGGGGCATAAGGAAGTGATTCTTTTTTTGTTTAAATAAGGACCTAAAAAGATGAGGTTTCTCTTCTTTTTTTGGTTTTTTATTTATTTTTAGGAGCATGAAGTAAGGATTCTTTATTTTTGCTTTCCTAATCATAAAAGGACTTTTTCTTTGGTTTTGATTTTTGAAGCATCAAGAAATGATGATGTTTTTTTTTTGTTTTATCTTGCTTTATTTTTAAACATAGTAAAAGGGTGAGCATACTTACCTTCCCTTGGCGTGCATCATAAAAATAATTCTTTATCACTGATCTGCTCTAATGTGATTGTTTCCTATTGTCCCAGAATGTCCAGTAACGAAGAATATGTGCCTGAGGAGGGCCACGAGGAGGGGCTGAGGTAGTTTATGGCCCGCGGGGGGAGTAGTTCTTTATGGTAGATTGCAAGGCAGGTCTCTAGCTCGAGATGCAAGGTGAGGCTGCCTGAGTTGGCCTTCTCCACCAACAGTACATTCACATCTCAAATTTCGGCATAGAGGGCAAGGTAAAAGATAGGTTCAGTTCTTCCTTTCTTTGTGCAACTTTTCTTTATTTCCAAGATCTGATGCATTTTTCTTTCTTCTTCTTTTTTTTAATGCAGGACCTGCCCCCTATTGTATTCCGGGGGGGGGGGGGGTTGGATTTTCATAATTTCTACCGCTATGTTTCCCCTGTGGTGAAGTTTCTGCTGGGGCAGGTGGGTTTTGGAGAGTTCCTGTCTTGCCCCCATATGAGGGCCGATGCCGCGTACCTAAAGGCATTGATAGAGCGGTTCCGCCCTGAGACTATGACCGTCCACATGCCCTATGCCAAGATGGCACTGACGCCCATAGATTAGGCAATGATTATTGGCATCAGGGTGGGGGGCATACCGATAGCCAGTCTCACTGTGTCGAGCAAAGAGGACATCATCCGATTGATAGGGGCATATCCCCATCGTGGGCAGATGCATGGCACCGAGGTTAAGATGGGGTGGCTATTCGAGCTCTATACGGCTGATGAGTTGGTGGATTTGGGCCAACCAGATAGGGTACTTTACATTACGCCTGAGCGGGCGATCGTCCTGGCCCGCATCACTCTCCTACTCTTGCTGGGTAAGACCCTCTCTACCAATGTGAGCGGCAGTCGAGTCAGCCTGGCATTGCTGAGTATTATGGACAACTAGCTCGACGTCCATAGGTACGATTGGGGAGGGGCCGGGTATGTGTGGTTGATGTATGGCGTGGCTCGAGCATCCATCGGGGAGGCCAAATCTGTTGCCGG
Organism: Chloranthus sessilifolius; assembly: GCA_021018995.1. Classification (NCBI taxonomy): domain Eukaryota; kingdom Viridiplantae; phylum Streptophyta; class Magnoliopsida; order Chloranthales; family Chloranthaceae; genus Chloranthus; species Chloranthus sessilifolius. The sequence goes on along the minus strand of CM037598.1, from coordinate 72,747,669 downwards.
CTTTTGGGCGGCATTGGAGGTAATCCCTAACTCTTTTGCTTTTGTCAGTTTTACTTGAATGGTCTTTTATGCTACTGACTTGTTCTTTTGTGCACTGCTCTTCTCAGGTATGGGGGTACCATCACTTTCATCCTGGGTGCCCGCTTCTCCATTCCAATGCATATATTTACCCCCTCCTTAGCAACTGGAACCAAGCCCGGCGCCCCGATATCGGCATGAAGCACCTAGAGATGGGCCTAAGGTCCCAACTCGACCTGATGGGCCTTGAGCAGGTAACACCCTTTTCAATTTTGTTTATTTCAGTTTGGAGATCGTCCTTGATTTATTATGTTGTATGTCTGACTGATTGGCCACCTTTGGATAGATCCTTCACAACCCATACCTCACCTCCATTTTCTGGGACCGGGCAGCCGTAGGTCCATCACGCCTATTCAACAACCGTCGAGTTGTTTTCTTCTATGGGGCGTGGGCCAGGGCCTACTATCTAGCAGAGCGGGTGGTGCACCAGTACCAGTGCTATCATGCCATACCCATGGACCTACCTAGAGATGTTTTGGATCCCGCCGGTAGCATTGAGGAGGTCACTGCGGCCTTCCTCCATAATGGGTTCCCTATCAATGCCCTTCTCGTGCCCGAGGACTATCATATATGGTACGAGTGCCTGCCGTATCGATTCATCCTGTCGTGCTTCGTCCCTAGCACCAACTTCCTTGCTTTTGACGGCCCGCGTGCTCAGGTAATTCTCCTTTCTCCTTTTTTAGATTAGTCTCTGAATTCGGCCTTTTGTTCATAGTTTGCTCAAGGGGATGACTTGGATGATGAAGGTGGGGTGGCGGCGGGTACCGCTGATACTTCTGGGGCAGGTCCTTCAGGTGTTGGCCCGTCAGGTGCGGGTCCCTCAGGTGAGGGTTCTTCAGGAGTTGGCCTGTCGGGTACTTCTCATGCGAGGACCCTTGGTGGTGGTCCGCCTATAGTCTATGGGACTTTTCGATGCCTTGACGATAGCTTTCTCTCGGGCTAGAGTCATCTCAGCTTCTGCTTAATCGACTTCATATTAGGGTAGAGAGGCAACTCCTGCTCGACCAAATCAGTGTTCAGACCAGGCATGTCCTCGTACGACCAAGCAAAAATGTCTTGGTATGACCGAAAGCAATTGATCATACTTTTTCTTTCCTTGGGAGATAGCGACGTTCCAATTTTGGTAACTCGAGAAATCTCCGTAGTCCCTAGATTAACATCCTTGATTTCCTCGACAATGGGGGTAGGGCCATGCTCAAATTCGGCAAACCGGTCAAGGAGCTCATTGGGGAGCTCCTCCAAAGGGATATCCTCGTCTAGATTCGTAACTCCTACCTCTTCTTATATTTCTATAGGAAATGGGTTGATTTTACGTGGGACGGGTATTTCGATTAAGGCATCTTTTGGTGGGATTTTATTTGAAATTTTAAATGATAATATTTTTGGACTTTGTATTTTTCTAATATTTTTGGAATTTTTATTTTCTTCGAAGACGGACCCTTGGCAGCACGAGTCTGTGTATAAACAAAGTAGTGCCTGCCAAGGGCTTATCTCACTTTTTATAAGTTTTTTTTTTTAAGAAATAGGTGCCAAATGTTAAGGCACTCCCCGCTTCCAGGATTTGGGGCAAAGATGTCCAATTGTGTACCTGAGAGGCCACTCCTTTACCTGTTTGGATGAAGGGTGTTGACTGATATGGCTCTTCGGAGTCAGCCTCCATCATGGTGATTCACCATAGGGAGAGTTTGTTCAGGTACGGATCGTCGTTCCTCAAAGAGGGATAACGCGGCCAAATCTATCTCCAGGCTGGGAAGGGTGATGTAGGGATTGGTGGGGTGAACCAGCGATGTGGGTTTATGTGGGGTCAATTGGGTTACCCCATTCCGATCAATCTTTACAAACCCGACGCTCACGAATGAATTCCTGATGTGAGGCCTAGGGCAGGGTTTCTCCTCTATGTGGATCCCCCTACCTTTTTTCGCTACTGTTGCTCGAGCTTTCTCCTTAGCATCTCTTACTTCTTCCGTGGGCTTGTAACCTAGCCCAAATCTAACTTTTTGGCCCCCCTTAGTTGTGACGAGCTCCTTCCTACCTTGCAGTCGAGGCCCAAGTCCTCTACCCTTTTTATAGCCCCACTTTTGGAGCATGGCCACTGCCACTGCCATCCCACCTCCGGCTCTTGGAATGATGCCCTCGATGGCCTCTGGGAGTATCGTCGACACCTCGTATTCGAAATTGTGGAGGTCGACGCCCTCAGCGGTGTGCGGCACATCTAACACATTGGGCTTTTCGACGCTGTTGGTGGCTTTTTCTTTCTCACTGTGCCTTCACCAATAATGGTGATAATCTTATGCACAGACGCGAACTTGAGCTTTTGGTGCAGCGTTGACGGTATTGCTCCGACCTCATGCAACCAGGGGCATCCCAGTAATAGATTAAATGAGAATTTAATGTCTATTACCTAAAATAATATGGAGAAGGTCATTGGCCCAATCAACAGCTCAAGGTCAACTTCTTCCATTATCTCTCTTCTAGTATTGTCAAAACCTCGGGCACTGGTTCTCGTGGGTCTCAACATGCATGGATCTACCCCGATCTTTATGGCGGTTCTCAGTGGGCATATATTCAACGTAGACCCATTATAGATTAAAACCAAGGGGATTACCATATTTCCGGACTCAACAGTTATATTCAAAGACTTTGAGTGACTACCTCCTTCCTCTGGTAAATCAACATCCGAAAATAAAATAACATTCCGGGCCATCACTTGACCGATTATCTGCCTGACTTCATCCGGGCTAACTTGAAGTGACACATGCACGTTCTTTAATGCCTCTATTAATGCTTGAAAATGGAGTGGAGACATCATTAACAGATCTCACACAATGATGTGAGCTGGAATCCTTTGCAGCTGAGTCTCCAGTATGTGTTCTCGACTCATTTTATCAAAAGGATTCATGGGACTATCCTTCTTTCCCTCCGGCTAGGCCTATGTTGCTGCTGGTGCTTCTGATTACTTTGAAATCTTCCCAGATTGGGTCACAAAGTCTACTGCCCCTTCTCTGTTGCTGCTAGCGTTGATATCTGTTTGCTCATAACTCAGAGGGACCTAATGTGAGTTATAGGTTGGTCCCAGAATGTGAAATGGTATGGCTACTGGTATCGGATGCTCTTGCACTGCGGGCTCTGGAGGTGTGGGTAACACTTGGTTTACTTCGATGATAGCTGGTTGGATGGCAAAATTAGGCTAGACGGGAGTGGTGAAGCTTGTGGGTGGTTGCATTGGGGGTAAAGGGGTAGGAGTAGGCCATTGGTAGCTGATAGGTGCTGGCGGGGGATTGGGGGCATGATGGGCTATTGGGTAATTGATGGGGATAGTGGAGTATGGTTGATATGTATTTATATGCACATGATTGACAGGTGTGGGTGATGGAAAATAAGCCCTAAGATCCAAGGGTTCACCTCGGGGTGCTGGGTTGGGAAAATAATCTGACAAATTCAAGGGTTCAATCACCCCAATATTCCTTTCTTCACAATTTCTCCGCATTGGTGCCACGTAGCTCTCTCGATCACTGATGTAATCCGACGAATCAAATTCAAATTCCTCTTCACATTCTTCTACCATCCCGATGGTGGATCTGGGACTTGCTTCTCCGGTAGGATGTGGGGGTAATGATACCTGATGAATATTCGCGTGCTGGTTTATTTGAGAAGGTGTAGGTGGGATGATTTTTTCGGCATCAATTAAATCTTAGATCGCATATTTTAATGGGAAGCAACAATCAGTCGGGTGTCTCGAACCCTGATGAAAATTACAGTGAATATTGGGGTCATAATTTTTTGGGATCGGGTGAGGAGGAGGTTGCGGTTGACGAATAGTAACTAATCTCTTTTCTATTAGTAAAGATAGAAGTACACTTAATGGTTGCCCTAGGGATGTGAACACTCGGTCATAGCAGGCTCTCCTCTACTCCGGAGTCACCTGCATCCCTTGCTCATTCCCTGCTCTCTGTATCTGCTCAGTTCTGACCGGAGCTGGCTGTGCTGCTTGAAATTGAAATGAGGTTATGTTATTATTGGGCCTGGTATTGACAATGTTCTGAACATCGACCCCGATTCTCTTATCGTTCCTTTATTCTGAAAACCATCTAATCCCATTGGCTCCACTTGGTATGTTCTTGTTCAGACGACCTTCCCTGATAGCGTCCTCACAACGATTAGCATTCCTTACCAGATCAGCGAAGCTGGACTGCTGCTAGTATACCAAGAAGTTTGAGATTACTGGCAGGGTATTCTTGGAGATCATTTCGATTTGTTCATCGTCAGGTATCCTGTTTCTGACCTAAGCTGCTAGTGCTCTCCAACACCCCAGATAATCGCTGAAGGTCTCATTTGGGTTCTGCTTTAACCGGGCTAAGTCAGACTTACGCGGTTCAATGCCAATATTATAGATATATTATTCCTGAAATAAATTCATTAAATCCTTCCACGTTTTCATCATAGATGGTTTCGAAGACGTGAACCACCTTAAGGCCAAACCAGACAAACTCTTTTGAAAGACCTTCATTAACAGTCTTTCGTCCCCTCCATATTGGCACATGTCCCTACAGTAGGACTTGAGGTGTGCAATAGGATTGCCGGTGCCATTGTACTTGTCAAAAGCTGACATTTTAAATTTAGGTGGCAAGGGGACCTCAGCGAACAAATACAAATCTGTGAAGTCCGTGGCGTGGATTTCAGCACCACCCATTTTCATCAATTACTTTTGTATTTTGCCCAACTGTTCTTTCAGCTGCTCTGACTCCTTGGATATGGGGGCCACTTTCTCGGAAGTTGGTTGGACTTCACTTTGGGCTACCAGGGGGTGGGAAATGATAGGAGGGTTAAGGCTGGTTAATGCCCCAGCATAGGTTCCACTATTCCTTATCTCGTGCTCTTCATACTGCTAGTCTATATAGGATGCAGTGAGGGCGAGATTCTCTTGTTAGTGCTGCACAAACTGGATGGGAATGGCAGGTGTGGGGGTTGGGTGAGTCTATTGGGGATAAGGGAAAGTTTGTTGGATGATGGGATGAGTGGAAGTTTGATTTTGGAGTGGGGGAAGGGTTGAAGCTGACTTTGGGATGTAGGGATATGGGTAAATTGGGGTTGATGTAAGGCATGGGTTTGAGCTGGGTATGAGGGTTGTGAATGGGTAAAATTTTTGAAGAATTGTGAAGGGTAGGGGTGTGAGGCTCTATGGTTTTGGTGGGCTTGGGTTTGGGCCATGAAGCCTTGGGAAGGTTGGGCCACAAAGCCTTGGTCATTATAGGTTTGGGCCATGGGCCCTTGATAGGTCTGGCCCAATGGGCCTTGATAGGTCTTCCAATGGTCCTTGATGGGTCTGGGCCATGGGTCCTTTATGGGTCAAGCCCAATGGGCTTTGGTGGGTCTGGTCCATGGGCCCATGGTGGGTCTAGCCCATTGGGCCTTGGTGGGTCTGGGCCACGGGTCCTTGATGGGTTTGAACCATGGGCCCTTAGAATATGTGGGGAATGGACTTTTGGGTCATTGGGCCTTGGGATATATGGGTAGTGGGGGTTTAGGTGGTGTGAATGATGGGGGGTTGATGAGGGTCATGGGGGAATGAGACATGGAGGCTTGCTAGGGTATGGGATGGATCCATGGGTGTGTAATGTGGATGAGAGGGGATGTGTTGGGAGGCCTTCCATTTGTTATATATTTAGAACATCTCCTCCATCATGGCCATAGTAGGGGGATTGGATGGAGATGGGCTATTTGATGGTTGGAGGGGTGTAGATGGGGTGTGTGAAGAGGAAAAATTAGACATGGCCCTGGTAAAATTGGGCATGATCTGGGTGAGGGGTGGGATATAGGGTGGATTGGAGAAATGAGGTGGGGTATTGGTGGATGGATTTGGCATGTATGAGGAAGATGTATGGGGCATGGAGGTGGAGAATGAGGGAGGAAAATTAGCCATGGCTCCGAAAAAGATGGGCATGGCTTGGGTAAGTGGAGGGATGTGTGGGGGATTGAATGTTGTATGGATGGATGTGGGTGGATCGGGTTGGGAGGATGAGAAATGGGGCATTTTGGTAAATGTAGAAGATGGGTTTTGAATGGGTGTAGAAGGAAGGTGGGATGGGTTGGAGATGGCCATGGATGAAAGCATGGTTTGGGAAAATGATGGGAAATTTGGATTTTGGGTATTTTGGGAAAAAGGTGGAAGGAAAATGGGGGCGCCAAATAGGCCAGTTATGATGAGGTCTGATTGGGCAAGGGGGGTGGATGTAAAGGCCTCTTAGGTATGGGAATTGGTTGGAGAATGTGGCAGGGATGAGCCGGGATTGGAGTAAGCCGGGTCTACGGCCCACAACATATCTCGGTATTGGGTTAGGTACGGGTGCCTCGGATGGGGCCCGTAAAGCTTCCTCCTTCCCCTATGGGATGACGGAGGGTACGATGCTGCCGTTGTGTCGGCACCAATCAAGACTCTATTTTTAATTTTTTATTTTAATTTTTTTTAGATTTTTATAAGTGAAAATAAATGAGGATTTCGAGGCCTTTTTGAATTCCCTTCTCGGGTAGCTCTTGTACCCTAAATAGGTCCCGCAATAAAGGTTTCGAAGAATTTTAGAAGAATTAAAGGGAAACCCCTCGATCTATTGAAGGTACGAAAACCAATGTAAATAACCTGATACCCTGAAACAAATAAAAAAGAAGTCACCTTCTTTTGACTGGCAGGGCGTATTGGGTGTCCGAAATTGCGAGGCCTAAACAGAGGTACTAAACACACTGATCAGGGAGTCCGGGGGGTGAATTAGGCCACATATTCGTATTGAGGCTACTCATAACCACACTGGCGTAACTATTAGTGGCGCCAAAGTAGAAGTTCCAGATTTAAAGCTGGCGCAACTAATAGTTGTGCTAGTGCTCTTTTGGAACATTTTGCATTGGTGCAACTATTACTTGTGCCAGACTAAAATGGTTTTCCAGTTTCTATGATAACAGCAACCTGAGTTCGAAATGGGTCTCCAAACTAGCTTTTGGTGGAAGCTGGACTTTCGGGGACTGACTGTTTATATGATCCGCTCTCTTTCTCACCGAACCTAAGGGTTTAAGGCCAAATTGGGTTCACTATCACTCACTTTTTCTCAAGTTTTAAGCTTGATAACGAGAAGGTTACCCACCCGATATACCTCAAGTGGAAGCAATTTTCTTAGGTACTAGGTGGGCTGGGACTTTTTCGGATCGTCACCATTAGGGGCTGCCGTTGTACTAAGACCCGATGGTTGTATGTGTGCCTAAATAATCCACCCCTTAAAATCTATCTCGCAAAAAAATAAGTTAAATCTCCTTTGTTGGTTCAATTTTATTTTTCACTTTTATGAAAATTTTCTTAAGTTCAAAGACCGGGGGTGATGATCCCGTGCTGCCTCTACGGGCCGGCGTTCACTGTTTGTAATATGATTGCGAAAATGTAACTGCGCACGTAGGCCCGCCAAACGGCTAAGGTACTTTAAATGACGTAAAAGTAAAAGAATTTAAATGCAAAGCACAAGTAGGCCCACCAATCGGCTAAGGTACTTAAAATAATGGAAATGTAAAGAAAATTATAGACTATGCGCAAGTAGGCCCGCCGATTAGCTAAGGCAACTAAATGACGTAAAAGTAGGGGTAAGTAAAATGACGTAATCTAAGGAGTGAGTAAAAAATAGTAAAAATAAAATAAAAAACAGTAATAAAAGGTTAGTAAAAATAAAAAATAATGAGGCCAAGTTCAAAGGGAAGCTCTACTAGCTACTCTCCAGCAGAGTCGCCATCTGTACAACCGTGTGATTCGAGACGATCCCGTTGCGACGATGCGCTCTAATGAAAAATATAAAGTTACCACCCAGAGCTTTTGGTGTCCCAGGAAACCTAGATCAGTTTTATAACCATCAAAGTGCTACAAATATGACTCTGAATCCGGTCTATGCCAAAGGCTCTTGGGTAGGGGCTTCAGTTGTCGATTGAGAAGGTGTTAGGCACCCAATCAATCTGCTTAATGCGGTCTCTACTAATGGCCAAAACAAAAATAATATAAAGAAATGGAAAACGCTTCCTCTTGCCTAAATGAGCCTTAAAATCCTATTTATGCCCCTCCGTTCCTATCAAAATTTCAGCGGCGTAACGACAAAAATGAGAGAATGGAGGAATAACCGAGAAGGTAAAGGAATAGAGGGGAGAGCCGGAGCTCTCAGGCCCTTTTTGCACCGCTGTGGAGCCTTGAGTTGGCTTGGTTCGGTGAGCTTTTAAAAGTTTATATGGTATGGAATGAGGTTCTAACTCTTAAGGTTTGATGGCTAAGAGGTAGAGAGGGAAGGCTAAGGGTAGCACACACCTAAACTAAAGTTTTTTTATGGAAGGCTAAGGTTTTTTGAAGGTTTGAAAGTTCTGGAATTTAGATGAAAAGAGTGTACTAGGGGAGAGAGAGAGAAGGGATTCCTTAATCTCTAATTTGCAAAAAAATTTCCAAGACATTTGCAAGGGGGGGGTGCCTCTCTATTTATAGGTAAAAGAGAGGTTAGGAGGGTGCTTAGAGGCTAATTGGGATTAGCAATTAGGTAATGGGCCATCTAAGGTTTCTTAGGATTTTTGGAGCCTAGAAAAATATAAAGAGGTGCTCCAATGATGGATGATAGGGTGAGGCTTTAAACCATTTAAGGAGTTACACATAGATAGTAAATTGGTGCAACAGAACTAGCAAAATACACTCCAAAGGTCAAGATGGTCAACAAGTCAAACCCTAATCATAAAATTCGAGGCAAAAATCGTGAGTTACTGTTCATATGCCTGGAGCAACTATTAGTTGTGCCAAGCATATGCACAGTAAAACAGTGCTTGAACAATGCCTGAGTTATTATTCATATGCCTGGCGCAACTATTAGTTGCGCAAAGCATATGCACAGTAAAACAATGCTTGAATAGTGCCTGAGAAGTTGGCTGCCCGCGGGGGGGACCCACCTATAGCTGACGCAACTACTAGTTGTACCAAATTCACCTATAGCTGGCGCAACTATTAGTTGCACCAAATCCCTAAGGGGGTCGCATGAATTTACCATTCTGCCCATCGGGTTCGGAATGCGATATATTTACATATATAGCTCCGATTGGGGTGATTGATGGCCCGTTGGAAAGATGAAGACTTCTACTTTTCAATGGTATGAGATTTGATTAGAGTAGAAGGTCACAGCTAGTCCCAGTGTACCACTCTTTATCCATTGCTCGGGAAAGCTAGGTTTAGGTCTGAAATGGGTTCTAAGGGTCGGGATGGGTTCCTAAAGGTTCGGGAAGGTTCCTAAGGGATCTAGGGTGATTCCTAAAGGTTTGGGATAGCTCCTAAGGTTTTGAAAGGGTTTCTAAGGGTTCCATACATGCCATCAAAAGCTCGGAGGTGCGCCTCCCTTCAAATGTATTTCAATCGGGCCTTGGGCCAAATTTGGGTCTATAAATACCCATCAACCACCAACTCCTCCACTGATACTAACTACATAACCCATACAGTCTACATTTTTAGAATTTAGGAGATTAAGGCCTTCGAGTTTCTATGGCCAGAATGATCCGTTTGAAGCCGAGAAGTGGCTCAATCAAATAGAGAAGCTACTTGAGAGACTACCATGCACAGATGAGGAGAAGGTAAGCTGGGCTTCCTTCCAGTTAGAAGGGGATGCGGATCCGTGGTGGAAGAATGTATTGAGGGTAAGAGAGAAGGAAAATCCCAATGGGATTTGGATGTGGGAAGAGTTTGTGAGGGAATTCAACAAGGAATACTTTCCCAGACAAATCAAAAATCAATTGGAAGTGACGTTTATGAACCTTGAGCAAGGTAGCATGTCAGTGAGAGATTATGCAACAAAGTTTACTAGATTGTCTTGATTTGCCCCAGAGTATATGTCCACTGAGCAGATGAGGGCAAACAAATTTGAGAGAGGACTGAGACCAATTATCAGGGATAGGATTTCCATGTAGGAATTAAAGACCTACATGGCCGTCATGGGCAAAGCAATAGTAGTGGAAAGGGACATTGAGGAAATGTACCGAAGAAGGGACCACTAGGGCAAAGCAAGGACAAGTCAAGGAGGGTCGAGTGGTTATGAACCGATGAATAAGAAACCAAGGTTCACGGCACCGATGCAGGGGCAGCCGAAATAAAGCAACTATTTTAAACCACCCTTGCCGCCACCTACAAGGTCTTATTGCTCATCGGGTCATACCTTCGTGTCAGGGGCATCGGTCACCCTAAGATTTTCACATGCAACTTCGTCTACACCGGTAGAAAAATGTACTCATTGCTGGAAGCCACACAAAACCTCTGAGTGTAGAAGGGTTATCGGCGTGTGTTTTAAATGCGGCAAAATTGGGCACATGATAAAGGATTGCCCAATGTTGAAAGGTGAAGGAAGAGTGACTAATGCAGGACCGCCAAGGCCTATGCGACAAGCACGACCCACAATGTAAGGCAGGGTGTATGCAGTCACAGCCAAGGATGCAAACACAAGCAACAACATCATACAAGGTATAAATAATTTCATTAAAGTCGTTGAATATTTTATTTAATATTTTAGATAAAGAAGGTGCATGCATAGAAAAGTAGAATTTTTTTTTATTGCGTCATTATGTAGCCATCTATGTTTAATTAATTGTGCACTTAAATTCATAGTGTATATATACGTAGGTACGTTACAAATGTATAGAAAGGGCGACTACCTTTGCTATGAAGAATGAGTTCTGATAGACCCAGGGTCTACACATTCCTTTGTGACACCTGAATTCGTAGTAAGGGTGAAAGTCATTCCCGAGCCCTTAGACTATATTTTAGATGTGTCAATCCCAACGGGGAGTTCAGTTGAAACCGATATTGTGTCGATCTGTGATGGTAAACATCAGGGGATATATAGATTATGAATTAGAGGTAGAGTTGATACTATTAGATATGCAAGGATTCGATGTAATCCTTGGCATGAATTAGTTATCCACCCATGGTGCAAGTGTGGATTGTCGGAGGAAGATTGTTACATTTCACCTAGATAAGGGTAGATCATTCAACTTTCTCGGCATGCGAGCAACGTTTGTGCCACTCATCTCCGCAATACGAGCCGATCGTTTGATGAGAAATGGTTGCACTGGATACCTTGCATTCCTGAAAGAGCAACGAGAGGAGAAGAATGACATCGCAAAGATCTCAGTAGTTTGCGATTTTGCCGATATATTTTTGAAAGAACTACCAGGACTACCACCCGATAGGGAAGTGGAGTTTGCTATCGACTTAGCTCCAAGTACCAAGCCAGTGTCGAAAGCTTCTTACCGAATGGCTCTAGTGGAGTTAAAGGAATTGAAAGAACAACTACAGGAGCTACTAAATAAAAGGTTCATAAGACCTAGTGTGTCTCCTTGGGGAGCACCGATCTTGTTCGTGAAGAAGAAGGATACGTTGATGAGATTGTGCATCGACTATTGTTAGCTGAATAAATTGACAATCAAGAATCGATACCCACTTTCAAGGATCGATGATTTTTTTTATCAGTTACAAGGAGCCCGATTCTTTTCAAAGATTGATTTGTGATCCAGGTATCACCAGTTGAAGGTCAAGGCCAAAGATATTCAGAAGACAATATTTAAGACTAGATATGGGCATTATAAATTTCTAGTGATGCCTTTTGGCTTGACTAATGCACCAACATCTTTCATGGATCTCATAAATAGGGTGTTTAAGCCACATCTTGATACGTGTGTCATAGTATTTATGGACGACATACTTATATACTCAAGGATAAAGGAAGAGCATGAGCAACATCTACGGGTTGCATTGGAGACCTTGCGAGAGCACCAGCTATATGCTAAGCTTAATAAATGTGAATTCTAGTTTGAACAGGTGAGCTTTTTGGGGCATGTTATCTCTGAAGCAAGAATCAAAGTAGATCCAACTAAGATAGATGTCATGGTATGATGGGAACAACCTAAGACGGTCACCGAAGTGAGAAGTTTTCTTGGTTTGGCTGGGTACTACAAAAGGTTTTGTGGAAGGATTTTCAAAGCTTTCCAGTCCACTTATACAATTGAAAAAGAAGAACACGAAATTTGAATGGACTGAGGCATGCGAGAAGAGTTTTCAAGAATTGAAGAAAAGGCTTACTTCGGCACCAGTGCTTGGTATTCCAATCGGCACCGGAGGATTTGTAGTGTTTAGTGATGAGTCACACATCGGCTTGGGTTGTGTGCTCAACCAAAACAAGAAGGTTATTACTTATGGATCTAGACAACTTAAGGATCATGAGAAGAACTATCCGCCGCATGACCTTGAGTTAGCAGCCAAGATTTTTGCACTACATATATGGAGATATTATTTATACGGTGAAACCTTTGAGATCTTCATGGACCACAAAAGTCTCAAGTATTTATTCACACAGAAAGACTTGAATATGAGACAAAGAAGGTGGATTGAATTTCTTAAAGACTATGATTGCTCCATACAATATCATCCAGGCAAGGCGAACATGGTTGCCGATGCCTTGAGTTGTAAGACTTCGACCCAGTAGTCAAATTTGATTTTGGGGCTTCATAGATGGAAGTTGTTGGAAGACATATCCTTATGCGATGCACAGATTGACGTGAAAGCTTCAGGAGTGTTCCTAATAAATGTTACGATCAGACCAGTGATCTTCGATCAGATTTGTGAGATACAGATGAAAGACATTGAGTTATTAAAAATCCGGCAGAGAGTGACGGACGGTACTAATCAGGATTTCTCTATCAAGAGTGATGGATCACTATTGTACAAGGGAAGGTTGTGTATACCAACAGATATCGGTCTGTGGCAAACCATTTTGGTTGAGGCACATAAGTCACCATATGCTATCCACCCGGGAGGTACTAAAATGTATCAGGATTTGAAGAAAGGCTTCCGGTGGAGAGGTTTGAAATAGGACACTGCTGAGTACATTTTAAGGTGCTTAATATGTCAACAGGTAAAAGTGGATCACCGACATCCATTTGGGTTATTACAACCATTTCCTATACTGGAATGAAAGTGGGAATCAATTTTAATAGATTTTATTTTAGGATTGCCATGGACGGTAAAGAAGCACAATGCTATTTGAGTGATTGTTGATGGACTCACAAAATCAGTCCATTTCTTGCCTTACAACACCACCTATACTGCAAGTTAACTCATAGACATGTACATGAGGGAGATCGTTCGATTGCACGATATTCCCATAAGCATTGTTTCAGATAGAGATCCGTTGTATACTTCTCCATTTTGGCAAAAATTTCAAGAGGAGATGGGCACTAGACTAGACTTCAGTTCAGCGTTTCATTCACAAACAGATGGCCAAACTAAGAGGGTAAATCAGATCATAGAAGATATTCTACGGGCCTGCATGCTTGATTTTCAGGGATCATGGGATCAATACTTACCATTGATCAAATTTTCATACAATAATAGCTTCCAGACAAGTATTAGCATGGCTCCCTAGGAGGCATTGTATGGTCAAAGATGTCGATCTCCGATCAATTGGGAAGAGACGGGAGAGAAGTTTATTTTGGGACCCGAGATTCTAGAACGTACCATCGAGATAGTACACGTGATAAGAGAACAATTAAAGGTCATACAAAGTAGACAGAAGAGCTATGCGGACCTAAAGAGGACGAACGTGGAGTTTCAGGTAAACTTAATCTTATATTTCAATGGATTTTGTAATAGGCATATGTAAGTTATCAGTGTTGACATGATATGCTTCTGGCAGTTGGGAGACAATGTCTTCATTAGGATTTCGCCAACTAAGGGCGTTATGCGTTTCGGGAAACGTGGCAAGTTGAGTTCGCGATACGTTGGACCATTTGAAGTTTTGGGACGTCTTGGAGAGGTCACTTACTGAGTTACACTACCACCGCAACTCTCAAGCATGCATGAAATATTTCATGTCTTGACGCTACGTCAAGGACCTAACGCACGTATTGGATTACCAACCGATCAAAATTCAAAAAGATTTGATGGTCAAGGAAGAATCGATGCAAATTCTTGATTGGAAGGAATAGGTACTCCACACAAAGAGAATTCCACTGGTACTTGTTAAGTGGCGGAACCATTCACGAGAAGAGACCACGTGGGAACGTGAGTCAGATGTGCGTGAAGCTTATCCAAATTTAATTATGTGAGTTTTGTCTAAATTGTTTAAATTTTGAAAAAATGTATGAATATGACGTTGGATTTTATCAGCGATTAGCCGTGTGGTTAATCGATTAATATTGTTGGCCAATGGGTAATGCATTAAGCGAGAAAACACAACTTATAGGTGAAATTCAAGGCTAAAAGTAAATGAAATGGAAAATTGAAGCAAAACTGCTTCAAGAGCTATGTCTGAGTCTCGCTCTCGCGAGAACTTAAACCTCGCTCGCGCGAGCCTCCCAGAAATGACAAAAAAAAAAGGTATAATGAATTTCGAACCCCAGCGACTGTCTGTGGCTCACACGCCCGAGTGACTAAGCTCACTGACTTTTCGGTTATTGTGTATATTATTTATATTAAATTCAAGTCTTAACCTATTGCAAGCGCATAATGGAAATCATAGTACTAGCATAGGATCATTCCCACAAGGAAGTTTGTTATATAATTTCTTTAGTTTTATCCTTTATTCAAATTCTTATCTTTAAAAACTTCTATTTATTTTTAAGATCTAATCTACTGGACAAATATGAATAAAAGAATAGGTATTTAAACTAAAGTGCATAAAAATAAATCTTAATCCTCCTTCAGATCAATGTCGTCAATCTTAATCTTCAGCTATTGGATATTTACAAATTTTAAACAGTATCATTATACTATATTTCTAGTCTCCTAGCATTGGTCGTCGATCAATTATAAGATTCTATCAATACAGATTTAATCTAATCAACAACTTTCTAAAATCTGGGCGTCAATCAAACCTTAGAAAATTGAAGATGGAAAAGTAAAATTGTTACACTAATCTGTAAATTCTAACCTGAGTTGTCAATTCAAATCAAAACTTGAAGATGCTTACAAAGCAAATAAATCTAAACTAGAAAGCAAAGTTAAATATATCCTTCACCCCTCAGCCGTAGTCGTCAGTTGCTCCTGAGAAATTACAGATATCTACTAATCTTCAGCGCTCAATTGCAGTCGTCAATTGCTCTTGAGAAACCGCTGATATCTAATCTACTCTAACTAGTATACACTACTGATCGAAAGAAAATCCAACCTCAGGCATCAATTTATGCTGAAATTCTTCAATGTTTATTCCTATGCCGAGCTCTCTTATTTATAGATCATAAGGAGTTGGTTTACAAAGATCTAATTTCTAATAAAATAAACTACTAAAAATATAAGTTTCCTAATATAACTCTAATTCCTAATTTTATCTTTCCTTTGCTGCAATGGTTGATATACTTCTAGAACTTTTTTTATCCAGCAGCAGCGGAGTCCTTCATCAGTTTCTTTAGATCTGTGTTTCGCCAGACTTCTAATTCAAAAATCTTCTATTTCTGGTTCATGGCGGTGATAGTTATCACATGATCAACAATAGTGAACTAAGCTTTCTATAGAATTGCTAATAAAAATTTTTTATTCTTTCTTTTTTAGTGAAAAATCATAAATTATAATTTTCTGCTTTCGATAGGTTTCATAGAGGGAAAATCGCAAAAGATAATTTGTAATATCCCGAAAAAGATCACGTTAAACAATGACCTCAGGATCCGTGCCAACTGGTCATAGGTTTGACCAAATAGGAGTTCAATAGTTAGCATAGGGTGCGATGAACGGATGAGATGTGAGAATTCGAGTGAATATGTGGAGTGTGATGTAAATCTGAAGTCACATACACCTAGTTCTGGTGCATGTGCTCAATACACAAGCTAGAGGGAGATAAAAGGGTTTAATAACCCTAAAATCAATGGTTGAGTTGTTGGAGAGAGTTAAGAAGAGAGAGAGAGAGGAGTAAAGAAGGGGAGCGAGTAAGGAGTTATTGCAACTGATTGGAAGGGAGATTTGAGCATTTAAACGTCGGATTCGACGCAAGGGATCCGCTAGAAGCAAAGCTGGAAACCCTAACCTTTCCAACCACTTGACCTAATCAATTTGAGATTGATTGAAGGTAAGAAATTTTTATAGATTAAATGCATAGATTGAAGAGCTTAATTGAAGTTAAGAATGTTTAAAATGATAGATTAAGTACTTAGAAAATGAAGAAAAAAGATTGGAAAGAACAGCCAAAAGGGGGCTGAATCTGGCAATTTCGATTAATCGAAATTGAGATTCAATTAATCAATTTTTGCCAAGAAGTTGAAAAGTCAAAGAACCCGAATTCGATTAATCGAATTGAGTTTCGATTAATCGACTTTGATTTTCGATTAATCGATTTTGGTGTCGATTAATCGACTGAGAACCTCCAGTGGACTCCAGTGGATGGAGGAAAAAGAGATGGGGAAATTGACTAGTCAAAATGGGATTTCGATTGATCGATTTATAATTTTGATTAATAGAATTAGGATCGATTAATCGATTTTGGGAATTCGATTACTCGAATTGAGAATCGAAAAGATAGAGTAGGGAATTTCGATTGATCGAATGGGGATTCGATTAATCGAATGGGAATCTCGATTAATCGATTTTGGGAATCGATTAATCGACTTTGTGTTTCGATTAATCGATTTTGGGAATCGATTAATCGAACCAGATTCGATTAATCGACTTTGGAGTTCGATTAATCGACTTTGGAGTTCGATTAATCGACTGTGCTAGTTTTTGTTGACTTTTGAGTTTGACTTTAAGATTCTTAGAGGGTCTTGGACCTTCTTGGTTACATCTTTAGTGATGCATTTCATATGTTATGTGGTACCATAGGTGGTACGTGTGAACTTGGGCACAAGGAGCCATGTGGGACCTTGATGTATGATCAAACACAGACTTGAGGTAGGGAACACCTTGAACATGTACTTTATTTTGCAAGAGCATTTATGTAGTGATATAGAATTCAATTCAAACTGCTTTTGTTTCTTAAGAGTTGTGAAAAGTGTGCGTGTGTGACATCTAAAAGAGTAATCATGATGAGCCATCCCCAGGGGATGGGGAAGTAAAGAAATAAAGCATTAGGTGTGATGCAAGTAAATGGATACATCCCAGGGATGTATTCAAGATTGAATTATGTCCGATAAGGCCTAACTGATATAAGATAGCACACTTACTCGGTGAATAACTATATGTAAAGCACCTGATATTTTTATTATTTGAGGTTTGATAGGGTACCCCACCGATGTGGCGGGATACCCACGACTGACGCGGCAGGATATCCATGACCGATACGGCGGCGAAACCGTAGGCCAGTACGGAGGCTTATCCGTACACAGTAAGCACACCCCAGGGGTGTTGAGTTGAGATATGTGAAACCCCACCACCGATCCCCAGGGGAAAGGGGCTTGGGTACTAATTGTATTCCGAGGGAATATGTTTAAAACTGTCTATATAGATGACAATGATGGGTATCTCATCGGGGCTCGATGCTATATTGCTCAGGGATTAATTAAGTTGAAAGGTTAGGTTTTACTTTAGGCCTTTTCAGTATCATTCATGAATAATTAAAAGACATGAGTAAACTATCAGTAAAACATGATTCTTTTCAATTGTTTTCTATCAATAACTGCATAGACACATCATGTATGGCATATCATGGAATATATGTGAGTTGTAATTTATATGTTCAATTGTGTTCTGTTCCCTATTGAGCTAGGATGTAGCTCACCCTTTAGACTATACGTCGCAGGTCCACTATTAGCGGCTGCCGAGGCTTCAGGGGACGTTGACCTTGGTGAGTCAGACCCGGCACCCGGAGACGAGCTGGAGCCACCTCCTGAGGTCTTCTTCTAGAGGACTCCGTTGTGCAGCATTGAGAGTTTTTGTGAGATTATTGGTACGACTTGGTATGTCAAGCCTGGTTTTTGGTTAAACAATGTAATTAAAGTTTGGGATTATTCTTTTGGGCGAACCATCTCTGATGATTAGCTATCATCGATGGTTCGGATCGGTTCTCCATTCATGCAGAGGCATGAAGGTAAAACTGTCTTTTGAGAAATATTTAAATGATAATTAAATTCCGCAGCTTTATTTATTATTTTAGTTCAGTTCATTGCTTGATATACCAATATTCCGTGCATAGCTAAGGGGCACGGTCAAGATGATCGTGCTGATGGCACGGGTTTTGGGGTGCCGAAATTCGGGCTGTCACAGTTGGTATCAGAGCCATTTCTTTAGCAATTCTGACAATCATTCTTTTGTCAGAACATAGGGACTTCTGCTAACGAAACTTTAGTTTCAAATGTAGCCGTCAATGTCATCTAGAGGAAGAGGCCGACCGAGAGGAGGCCAACAGAGAAGTTTGCGTAGTGGAGATGATTACATCTCTCCTACCAATCGCGTACCTTTAGGAGGCAGTGAGGCCCCAGGGGGCAGCAGTAGTAGACAGCAAGATGATGAGGATCGAGATCAACGGGAATAGGAGAGAGTTAGAGAAAGACAAGAGGATAGAGAGGAGCGACAAAGGATGATGCATACCATGGAGACCATGGCAGCTGCCATGGCACAGCAAGCCGCATCCTTTGCAGCTCATGCAGCTAGAGAGCAGCAACCACCTACACCACTTGTAGGACCCGCACTGCCTGTGCCTTGGTCATTCACGGAGTTTAGGAGGATGAGACCTCCTTTGTTTTCTAGGCAAGCAGACACGATGGCAGCAGAAAATTGGTTGATGGAAATGGAGAAGGTTTTTAGCGTGCTGACATGCACGGTGGATGAAAGCGTTAGATGGGTAGCCTACATGCTAGATGGGGAGGCTGGGCCTTGGTGGAAGTCTGTGATACGGACTAGGGCTCAGGAGACCCCAGAGTTGCCGTGGACTTGGGAGGAGTTTGTTGAGGAGTTCAACAAATAATATTTTCCAGAAGTAGTAAGAAATCAGCTTGAGATCCAATTTCTACAATTGGTGCAAAGGAGAATGACCGCGAGGGAATATGGAGTGGAGTTTCTACGACTTGCCCGTTTTGCTCCGAATTACGTCGCTACCGATGTGATGAAGTCCAAGAGGTTTCAGCAAGGTTTGAAGCCTGAGGTTAGAGGAGGAGTAGCTTCATTTCAATTAAGGACCTATGAAGAGGTCATGAGTAAAGCACTTGTGGTTGAAGAAGAGAATACAAATAGATATAGACAGAGAGAGCAACAAAGAGGAAGCAATGATCAAGGAAGAACGGGGAACTACGAATCGGTGAATAAAAAGCCAAGGTTCGTGGCCCAAAATTAGAGACCACAGTTCCAAGGGGGTTTCGGAAGGCCGGCGCAACAGCAAAACCAACAGAGATTTCCACTACTTGCGTCGGGGAGACCTTTACGCTATGAGAGCCCTGCCATGTCTACTAGCGCTACGGTCTCACAGGGTTCTCGTACAGTTTCTTCCGCGCCTCGAGAGAGTTGTGCTAAGTGTGGCAAGCCTCATAGGACAGTGGATTGCAGAGTAGGGACCAGGGGTTGTTTCCGATGTGGTAAGGTGGGCCACTTAATCAAGGATTGCCCCGAGACTGATAAAGGAAAGACGGCTTCAGCGGCCATTCGACCCATTCAAGCAAGCCGTCGTTCATGGAGAGCCTATGCGATCCTTTCAGAAGCAGGGAACGTGCATGACGTCATACAAGGTGAGATTCTTTTAAATAAAGAAATTTCAATTTCATGAAAATTTTGATAGAGAAGGTGCATTCATTAGGAATAGTGTAGTTTCTTTTTCTAATCACTAAATTTATATGTATATTAGGGGTGTAAATTGAAGTGTGAATTATTGTATGTATGTATACTATATTTACTTTAACTATATATGAGAAAGGATGCTTCGTTGGATATGACGCTAGAGTGTTGATAGACCCAGGGTCTACCCACTCATTCGTCACTCCACGTTTTGCCAAGAGGATGGAGATTATTCCAGAGGCGTTGGACTTCGTCCTATCGGTGTCTATTCCGACTGGAGAGTTAGTGGACACGGAGCTAGCTTGCAAATCCGTCGTCGTAGCAATTCAAGACCTGGATGTGCATGAATTGGAGGCAAAGTTGATACTGCTGGACATGCAAGGGTTTGATGTGATCCTTGGCATGGACTGGTTGGCGCAGCATTGTGCAACAGTCGATTGTAAGAATAAGGTTGTCATTTTCAGACTCAACACAAGAAGATCATTTCGATTTTAAGGAGTGAGGTCATCACATATGCCACTGATCTCAGCAGTAAGGGCTGAACGAATGATCAGGAAGGGTTGCAGTGGATACTTGGCTTTCTTGAAGGAGGACAAGGAAGAAAAGAACGTCATCTCTGAGATAGCAGTTGTGCGAGACTTCGTCGACATTTTTCCAGAGGAATTTCCTGGATTACCTCCAGAGAGAGAAGTAGAATTCGCCATTGATTTAGCACCGGGAACGAAGCCTGTTTCAAAAGCACCATATAGAATGGCTCCTGCTTAATTGAAGGAGTTGAAAGAGAAACTACAAGAGCTCATGGACAAGGGGTTTGTCAGACCGAGTGTGTCTCCATGGGGAGCACCGGTCTTATTTGTCAAGAAGAAAGATGGGTCAATGCGTCTATGCATTGACTATCGACAACTGAACAAACTCACTGTGAAAAACCGTTACCCTTTGCCTAGAATCGACGATCTATTTGATCAACTGCAAGGAGCAAGGTACTTTTTCAAGATTAACCTAAGATCTGGATACCATCAGTTGAGAGTCAAGGCAGAGGACATTCAGAAGATAGCTTTCAGGACACGGTATGGACACTATGAGTTCCTTGTAATGTTGTTTGGGTTGACGAATGCTCCGGCGTCTTTTATGGATATGATGAATCGAGTGTTTAAACCACACTTGGACTCCTGCGTCGTAGTGTTCGTTGATGATATCTTGATATACTCCAAATCCAAGACGGAACACGAAAAACATTTGAGGATTGCTCTACAGACGCTACGTGAACACCAATTGTACGCCAAACTCAGCAAATGTGAGTTTTGGTTGGAAGAGGTTAGCTTTTTGGGATATGTTGTCTCAAAGCACGGTGTCACTGTAGATCCAGCAAAGATAGAAGCAGTGGTTAAATGGGAGCAACCAAAGACAGTGATCGATGTTCGAAGTTTTCTTGGGTTAGCAGGCTACTATCGACGTTTCGTCGAGGGGTTTTCAAAGATATCGGGACCTCTCACGAAACTGACACGAAAGGATTCAAGATTTGAGTGGAGTGAGGCATGCGAGAAGAGTTTTCAAGAACTCAAGATGAGACTCACTTCAGCTCCAGTACTAGCAATTCCTTCAGGCAGTGGAGGATACGCAGTGTACAGCGATGCGTCATACAATGGTTTGGGTTGTGTGCTCAACCAGCACAAGAAGGTGATAGCTTACGAATCAAGACAGCTGAAAGAATAGGAGAAAAATTACCCTACTCATGACTTGAAGCTAGCAGCAGTCATTTTTGCGCTAAAAATTTGGAGACATTACTTATATGGTGAGACGTTTGAAATTTTCACCGATCATAGGAGCCTCTGATACCTGTTTACACAGAAAGAGCTCAACATGAGACAGCGCAGATGGATGGAGTTCCTTAAGGACTATGATTGTTCTATACAGTACCATCCAGGCAAGGCAAACGTAGTAGCTGATGCCTTGAGTCGGAAGAGTTCAGCTAAGTTGGCTTGTTTGATTTTGGGTATGCACCGGTGGAAATTATTGGAAGACCTGGCACTTTATGATGCGAATATTGAGTCGAAAGCTACAGGATCCTTTTTGGCTAACATATCAGTGAAACCAGTAATATTTGAGCATATCCATGATCTACAGATGAAATATCCGATATTAACAAAGATTCATCAAGACATGATTGAGGGCATCAGGTCGGACTTCTCAGTCAAAGAAGATGGTTCTTTATTGTTCAAGGGTCGTCTCTACATTCCGGACAATGCCTACCTAAGACGAACCATTCTTGATGAAGCACACAAGTCAAATTATGCTATCCACCCTGGCAGCACCAAAATGTACCAAGACTTGAGAAAGAACTATTGGTGGAGAGGTTTGAAGCAAGACGTGGCCGAACACGTGTCACGGTGTTTGACCTGTCAGCAGGTGAAGGTTGATCATAGGCATCCTGCTGGACTATTGCAACCTTTACCAATACCAGAATGGAAGTGGGAATCGATCTCGATGGATTTCATTATCGAATTACCGCGTACAGCCAAGAGACACAATGCCATTTGGGTAATCATAGACCGATTGACCAAACTAGCAGATTTGTACATGAAGGAGATCATAAGATTACACGGGATTCTGAGCAGCATAGTTTCAGATCGCGATCCACTGTATACGTCCAAGTCTTGGAAGAAATTTCAAGAAGGAATGGGAACACGACTAGATTTTAGTTCAGCTTTCCATCCTCAAACTGATGGGCAGACAGAGCGAGTGAACCAAGTGATAGAAGACATGCTCAGAGCGTGTATGCTGGATATGCAAAGATATTGGGATGAGTACCTACCGTTGATCGAATTTGCATACAACAACAGTTTCCAAACGAGCATTGGCATGGCACCGTATGAAGCTCTGTATGGACGA
This sequence comes from Chloranthus sessilifolius, assembly GCA_021018995.1. NCBI lineage: Eukaryota > Viridiplantae > Streptophyta > Magnoliopsida > Chloranthales > Chloranthaceae > Chloranthus > Chloranthus sessilifolius. The sequence continues at coordinate 72,724,982 of CM037598.1, read as the reverse complement.
CGATGCAAATCACCCCTCAATTGGGAAGAAACAGGTGAGAAGTTTATTTTAGGGCCAAACTACTTGAAGACAACGCCACCGTCGTGAGAATAATCAGAGAAAGGCTGAAGTCAGCACAGAGCAGACAGAAAAGTTACGCCGACATCAAGCAGACTAGTGTCGACTATAAAAGGCGTATGAAAGGGTGAACACGTGTTTGTGAAAGTTTCGCCTATGAAAGGCGTAATGAGGTTTGGCAAGAGAGGGAAGTTAAGTCCCCGTTATGTTGGACCATTTGAAATTTTGGGACGCGTAGGTGAAGTTGCTTATCGTATTGGATTACCACCGTTATACGATCGGGTACATAACGTTTTCCACATATCAATGCTCAGAAAGTATGTGAACGATCCATCTCATGTGTTAGGAAGTCAACCTTTGGAGATGTGTGAAGACATGAGCATGATAGAAGAACCGGTGGAGATCTTGGATCGAAAGGAACAAGTACTGCGCACTAAAGTGATTCCCTTAGTGCTTGTTCGATGGAAAAATCATCCGAACGAAGAAGCTACATGGGAACGAGAGGCCGATGTGAAAGAACAATATCCAGCCTTGTTTTCGACCACTTGAGAGTCAAATGTAAACCGCAAGCATGTTTGTGGATTTTAACGACACTTGTAATTCAATAGAAATTTTGATCGAAGTATGAGAAAGAAGTAAAATTTTTATGCACACATGATCTTGAGGATGTGTTTCGTAGACCTAAGGATCAGTTGGTATCATAAAATACCAAGATAAATCAAATAGACAGGGAAACTTGAAAATCTACAGAAATTGAGCAAAATCAATTAATCAATTTTCAAATCGATTAATCGATTTGGAAATTCGATTAATCGATTTTGTTCGATTAGTCGACTGGCATGTGCCAGTGACTGGGAAAGTGAATAAGGATTAAAAAAATGATAGAGTGAAATTTCGATTAATCGATCTTGTTTTCAATTAATCGATTTAGGTTTTCGATTAATCGAATTGAGGGTTCGATTAATCGAACAAATTGAGAATTTTAGAAGAATTTAGAGGGATTTTATGAAATTTCGATTAATCGAGGGGGAATTCGATTAATCGATTTATGTTTTCGATTAATCGAACTAGAAGTTCGATTAATCGGTTACCTTAAGGAAATTTCAAAGATTTGAAGTATGAGAAATGATTTCGATTAATCGAAGTGAAATTCGATTAATCGATTTGAGATTTCGATTAATCGAATCATAGTTCGACTAATCGAATAACTTGAAGAATCCTGAGAATTTGGAAAGGACTGCACGATTTCGATTAATCGAAGTAAATTTTGATTAATCGATTTTGAAATTTTGATTAATCGAAATGGATTTCGATTAATCGACTGGCTCACGCCAGTGAACTCAAAAACTTGAAATTTTAAACGGATACGATTTCAATTAATTGAAATGGTTTTGATTAATCGATTTTGACCTTCGATTAATCAATTTGAGAAATCGATTAATCGATTTCGTGCGGCTTAACCTAATTTTGAAACTCGATTAATCGAATCTGTATTTCGATTAATCGAAGCCAGTCTATATATATAAAAGTTGAGGTTTTTGGTGCCCATTCGAACTTGTCAACTTTGGGCGCCATTCCTCTTTCTCCTTCCTCTTCTCCAACTGGTCAAGACAGCTAGGGTTTTGGGGCATTTCGAATCGATCTCGGACCATGATCACCTATTTTGGATCGAAACGCTACGGTAAACCCTAGATTTGGGTTTTTTCTTTCCATTTGAGCTATAAATACCCTAGTTTAAGCTTAAATTCCTAAAATGCCACCCAAGACTAGGTTGTCTTCGGCAAAGGCGACCTCTAAACTCTCGGTTCGGCGTAAGAACGCCGCACCGCCACCACCTACCCCATCACCGGTGAGGACTCCATCGCCGTCGGCATCGGAGACCACCTCCGGTTCGACAAGCGCGTCTTGGCGCAAGTCTTCACGCGAGTCCACACCCATGCCACCACCACCCACCAATGTCGAGCAACCCAATGAGTGGTGGGCGGCCAAGACCTTCGAGATCGAGTACATCATCGATCAAACCCTATTCACCAACCTCGATGTTCTGGGGAGACCCAATGGGCTCGTAATTACCTACGAAATGCCGGTCTCAGCAACCTTATGAAACCAATCCGGGGTTCCTACTACCCTAGATTGGTTAGACTGTTTTACCAAGGGCTAACGGACGGCCCTACTGACGATATCATTTTGACCAAGATTGAGGGTCGGGAATACACGATCACCCGTCACCACATACACGAGGTACTAGAGTGTTACCTCGATTTCACACCGGAGACCACCCTCTTCCCACCCTTTGAAGAGGAAGTTAAATTTGAAGAGATCATGACCCGCATGACAAACGGGAAAAAGGGGTCGGGATCCTCCATAAAGAGGGTCGACCTTCCCCCTATATGTGGATGCTTGATTCTATAATCAAGTGCAACCTATACCCAATGCGCCACGGCACGGAGCGCGTAGACAAAGTGCAACAGGCACTTTATGCGGCCTTTTGTGGCCGATGGTTTGATGCTACCATGATCGTCCTAGAGGGGATGAAGTACATCAAAGGGAAATTAATGAAGGGCAACTTGAGGCCCAAGGAGAGGATGTCGTATGCTCGGCTCATATTGAGTATCTTGGAGTGCTACTCCAACGCTCCCGAGTATATGGTGTCGCCCCATGAGGTGAGGGCAACGGACCGAGTGAAGATGTTTAAGAAGTCTTCATGGAGCCGTAGCTACAACTTGTTGAAGCGGACCCTACCGGCTCTGGATCCAGTTCCAGCAGCAGCAGTAGCACCACCACCACCCCCACCACCACATCAGGACCCACCCGTGGGTGAGGCGCACCCGGCTGAGCCTTCAGCGGAGGGGGCACCCTCTCATACCGCCGCTTCACCAACACTGCCAGCCCATTCCGCACCAGCTACACCCACTTCATCCTACCGCCGGCGTGCAGCTCACTCCGGCCCTACCGTCGAGGAGGTGTTGGCACGTATGGAGGCCAACAACGAGCGGATGAGCCGGAGGATGGACTTCCTTATGTTCCATACCCTCCACTACATCTACCCGTTGGACTACCAGCGGTACCTCGCTCAGGAGGAGGAGTGGACCGTGGGACGGACCACCTTCCATAGGGGTCCCGTCTTCCATCCGACCACCGCGGCTACCGGCGCTGGTACTTCCACTTCTGCATCAGTTTCGCCGACCGAGACACCACAGTCACAGCAGCCGCCGCTACCGCAGCCCTGCCAGCCAGTTTCAGCAGACCAGCCAGCCCCCATCGCTCTGCCAGCTCTGATGGAGCACCCTGCTCCACCACTAGACCAGCCTCCTGAGGGGACGGCTTGACACCTAGACGAGGATCTTTTTGTATTAACCATTTTGGGAGTTGATGTAATTCAAAAGCTGTAAACAACAACTGAAATTTTGAAAATATAATGAAATACAGAAACAATTTTTCCATATTTATAACCATTGTTTCTCTTACATTCTGTCATGTGTCGTTGTTTTCTTACGTTTTGTAATGGTTTTGTAAATTTTCTAGTGCAATTTTATTTTATGCTGTCGTGATAAACAACTGGGCTACCTCACCTGAGAGTGTGTGGGGGGGGGGACCCAGACCTACGCACCTTTGGGTTATTTTCTAGGACGAAAATTCCCAAGGTGGGGAGGATGTAATATCCTGAAAAAGATCATGTTAAATAGTGACCTCGGGATCCGTGCCGACTGGTCATAGGTTTGACCAAATAGGAGTTCAATAGTTAGCATAGGGTGCGATGAACGGATGAGATGTGAGAATTCGAGTGAATATGTGGAGTGTGATGTAAATCTGAAGTCGCATACACCTAGTTCTGGTGCATGTGCTCAACACACAAGCTAGAGGGAGATAAAAGGGTTTAATAACCCTAAAATCAATGGTTGAGTTGTTGGATAGAGTTAAGAAGAGAGAGAGGAGTAAAGAAGGGGAGTGAGTAAGGAGTTATTACAACTGATTGGAAGGGGGATTTGAGCATTTAAATGCCGGATTCGACGTGAGGGATCCGCTAGAAGCAAAGCTAGAAACCCTAACCTTTCCAACCACTTGACCTAATCAATTTGAGATTGATTGAAGGTAAGAAATTTTTGTAGATTAAATGCATAGATTGAAGAGCTTAATTGAAGTTAAGAATGTTTAAAATGATAGATTAAGTACTTAGAAAAATGAAGGAAAAAGATTGGAAAGAACAGCCAAAAGGGGGCTGAATCTGGCAATTTCGATTAATCAAAATTGAGATTCGATTAATCGATTTTCGCCAAGAAGTTGAAAAGTCAAAGAACCTGAATTCGATTAATCGAATTGAGTTTCGATTAATCGACTTTGATTTTCGATTAATCGATTTTGGTGTCGATTAATCGACTGAGAACCTCCAGTGGATGGAGGAAAAAGACCTGGGGAAATCGACTAGTCGAAATGGGATTTCGATTGATCGATTTATAATTTCGATTAATCGAATTAGGATCGATTAATCGATTTTGGGAATTTGATTACTCGAATTGAGAATCGAAACGATAGAGTAGAGAATTTTGATTAATCGAATGGGGATTCGATTAATCGAATGAGAATCTCGATTAATCGACTTTGTGTTTTGATTAATCGACTTTGGGAATCGATTAATCGAACCAGATTCGATTAATCGACTTTAGAGTTCGATTAATCGACTGTTCCAGTTTTTGTTGACTTTTGAGTTTGACTTTAAGATTCTTTGAGGGTCTTGCACCTTCTTGGTTACATTTTTAGTGATGTATTTCATATGTTATGTGGTACCATAGGTGGTACGTGTGAACTTGGGCACAAGGAGCCACGTGAGACCTGGATGCATGATCAAACAGAGACTTGAGGTAGGGAACACCTTGAACATGTACTTTATTTTGCAAGAGCATATATGTAGTGATATAGAATTCAATTCAAACTGCTTTTGTTTCTTAAGAGTTGTGAAAAGTGTGCGTGTGTGACATCTAAAAGAGTAATCATGATGAGCACTCCCCAGGGGATGAGGAAGTAAAGAAATAAGAGCATCAGGTGTGATGCAAGTAAATGGATACATCCCAGGGATGTATTCAAGATTGAATTATGTCCGATAAGGCCTAACTGATATAAGATAGCACACTTACTCGGTGAATAACTATATGTAAAGCACCTGATATTTTTGTTATTTGAGGTTTGATAGGGTACCCCACCGATGTGGCGGGATACCCACGACTGACGCGGCAGGATATCCGTGACCGATATGGCAGCGAAACCGTAGGCCAGTGCGGAGGCTTATCCGTACACAGTAAGCACACCCCAGGGGTGTTGAGTTGAGATAAGTGAAACCCCGCCACCGATCCCCAGGGGAAAGGGGCTTGGATACTAATTGTATTCCCAGAGAATATGTTTAAAACTGTCTATATAGATGACAATGATGGGTATCTCATCGGGGCTCGATGCTATATTGCTCTGGGATTACTTAAGTTGAAAGGTTAAGTTTTGCTTTAGGCCTTTTCAGTATCATTCATGAATAATTAAAAGACATGAGTAAACTATCAGTAAAACATGATTCTTTTCAACTGTTTTCCATCAATAACTACATAGAGACATCATGCATGTCATATCATGAAATATATGTGAGTTGTAATTTATATGTTCAATTGTGTTCTGTTCCCTATTGAGCTAGGATGTAGCTCACCCTTTAGACTATACATCGCAGGTCCACTATTAGCGGCTGCCGAGGCTTCAGGGGACGTTGACCCTAGTGAGTCAGACCCAACACCCGGAGACGAGTTGGAGCCACCTCCTGAGGACTTCTTCTAGAGGACTCCGTTGTGCAGCTTTGAGAGTTTTTGTGAGATTATTGGTACGGCTTGGTATGTCAAGCCTGATTTTTGGTTAAATAATGTAATTAAAGTTTGGGATTATTCTTTTGGGCGAACCACCTCTGATGATTAGCTATCATCGATGGTTCGGATCGGTTCTCCATTAATGCAGAGGCATGAAGGTAGAACTGTCTTTTGAGAAATATTTAAATGATAATTAAATTCCGCAGCTTTATTTATTATTTTAGTTCAATTCATTACTTGATATACCAATATTCCGTGCATAGCTAAGGGGCACGGTCAAGATGATCGTGCTGATGGCACAGGTTTCGGGATGCCGAAATCCGGGCTGTCACACAATTCTTCAGTTTTGTCATTTTCTGTAAAATCGTAAATGACAATTTTATACTTCTTCATATTGTTCACTTTTATGACTTTGATAGACTTGGCAAACGATTCTCTAGAAAATCGTAAATACTTCTCTTCCTTGAGCGGTTTCTTCTGTAGAATCGTAAATTATAATTCTTTGGCTTTCATAGTCTCTCACTCTGGGAAAATCATAAATAGCGATTTTTCTTTCTTTTCAGTAGGTGGAGCTTCCGTCTTTCAATCTATTGTCATTCTTACTACTTTTTGAGCTACTTTTGACAAATATTATCACTTTGACTCTATTTTACTGCTTTTTCTTAATATCTGCATTTCAACAACTTATTAGTAGCAAACTATGGTCTAGCATCACTAAGTTAAGGGTGATAAAATGATAAATTATGTGACTGATCACACCCTCAAACTTAAGTCATGCTAGTCCCTAGCAAACAAGGAAACATAAAATATTTAAAACTATGAATTTAAATGTCACTTTCGTAGGGAGCACGATTGCATTTAACATATGCAACAAGCCTTTAAACCCCTAGGTGATCCCTAGTGGAGGAGTTATAGTCTCCTGAAGGTTTTCAGTGAAGTTACCTACAAACTTCAAATATTTTTGGGTTTTTCAAAATATTTTTCAAAACTAAAAGTTCAAAATATATACTAAATACTCAATCAATCATTATATGTTTATTATTTCTAAAAATGTGCAAATCTTTTATTCACCAGTTCAGCAGGGCAATTGGAAGCATCTCCGTTACCTCTATTGTTTTTTCTGTTTTACTTGGGCTAGGAGTCAAAAGGAAAGGCGCATCAAACCCAATCCAAAAAGGATTGGCACTACAATTACACGGCAAGAACAATGCTAGTATAGTACTCAAAAATCTCGGCCCCGAACTCTCCTGAAAAATATGTTATGGTCAGAAAAAATGTTACTGCCTAATTTTTTTAATTGACCGCCGATTGAACGAGTTAGATGGTCTCGATTCGATAGGCAAGTGTACAAAAGAAATGAAAAAGAAGAGAAATGACTTGATCTAAATGGCTATATGGGTTGTGACTCGAACTACTTCAAAACACCAATCTACATTGAAAACATGTTTTTATAGAGGAGGAATAGCAAAAACCAATTATTATACAGCAATGATACGACTGAAAATACCTGAAAAACAAAATAAAATAATAGAAGGTTTTCTAATGTTATGTACATCATTGAAATAAATAATACCCAAAATCACGCAAACAACATCAAAAAACAGTTTAATGTCTCTTCTCCCTCTACATAGAGTTGAGATCTCGAGAAACTTGGCCCTACCATCTGCAACACAAAGTCATGGATGAACATATCATTTCATACCAAATTATGATTTCTTTCAACAAATAATAGTTGATAATACACCCTCAACAGATCTTGTAAGAAGAAGCCGTGCAAGAGGACTAAAACTCATGTTCTCGGATGTTTCTGTATTGGGCTCCTTTTTCCTGTTCACCACTTTTGAATTTGTTCTTTCTAGTATGCTCTTTATAAATATGCGGGTCGCCAGCTCCTGCAGAGCCTTCATGGAAGATTCCTTTGAGCTGCACAAGATTTGTAAATTTTGGGTATTTAAACAGAATAGATAGAAGATTCTAATGAGTGATCAAAGATAAAGCACGTCACATGAGAACATGGTAAATCCAATTGACCTTCCCAATCTTTGAAGCAACCTGTTGACAAGAACTTGACAGGAACCATGCGTTAGTGTTCCAAATCCATTAGCGAATCTGCCACAACATGTGCAACTGATCCTTCTGATTCATCACCAGCAGCCTATACAACATACCACGATATTTTGTGTTAATATTTAGCAGGTAAAGAGCTTGAGTTCAATGGAGGTAACAGTTGAAGCAGAGAACACGGGAGAACTATTACCAATACCACCCCGGTTCATAAACTGTGGTTTTTCTGTTTTACCTGAGGTGGTGTCAAAATCCAATTGATTATACTTATACCAATTTGAAATAATAAATTTGTTTAAAAGCAGATGAGATCATCCACATACCTTCGAAGATGAGTTGAAAAAATAAAACCAAGCTTTGAGATTTGTGCCCTCGAAAAATCTGTAAAATTTAAAAAAGAAAGAAAAATAAGAACCATAAATAAGTATACTAAGTGCCTTCCCATGGGTTCTCTTCTCCAAATCCTAGAGAGATTGACCTAGCTAAGATAAAAACTAAGAAGCATATTGTTTCCAATAGAGATGTACTGTAATATAAACAATAGAAACCCCTATTATTTAGTAAAGAAGCAGATGACTAGATCCATTTCTGTATGGAGAATTATTTCAGAAGGATTAAAATCTCAGTATCAGGGTTGTAGGCTTTTGCTGAGTTTTGCTCTTCTACAGAAAGCCTAAATTATAACATGGAAAATTACAAAGGAAAAAAAAAATCATGCGAGGAAAATAATTCAATCAAGAAAAGTAACCCTCTCCTTTTTTTTCAATGGATAAGCTGGGGTTGAATCTGACACCTCAAGGTTGCAATATTGTCAACCTTCCAGTTGAGCCACAAAATCAACCCCTCAACACTAGAAACCTGGATAAGCATACATATATCTTATCACAGACGGTTGATAAAATCAAGATATTTACAACCAACTCCAAGGCATTATAATTTTTTCTGCAAGGTTTACAAACTCAACCAAGTGATTTGAGTAACATGGTGAGTCAATCTAACCTGATTGAGTCTCAGGTCAAAGCTATAGGCCTACCTTGGCTTTCATAAAAAACCACACAAAATTAAATCAGTCTTTCAAGCATTCCCACGTTTTCTCCACTAAATCAATTCTTATCTCATCTGAGTCCAAACTTTTGATTTGCAAGACTAAACCCATGAAGAACTAGAAAGTCATAGTTGGCATCCACTTGATTTTTCATGTCTTCAAGACATTTGGATGAACAAGATCCAAGTACTACACTACTACAACATATTTTTATCCTCCAACCCCTACAAAACGGTAGATTTATCACTTCAATGCAATATTTGCAAAGTTTGAACAAAAATCACCATTATTATAGAACTAGTTATTGCCTTTTGTTTTTTCAAGTATGAATAGCTTCTTTATAGGTGATTTTGAGGCAACACAATGCTAGTTTGTCAAAGGTTTCTAGTATATGTCTTCCACAACGACATTTATACAAAATCTAGCCTCCTAGGAAGCATTGTCAAAGCTGCTCATGCTGAAACAGGCGGCTTCTACCTTTGGTTTCCAAGCAGGAAACCGGTCACAGAATATGAGGGATGAAAAAAGAAACTGGCAATATTCAGAATACAATTAGAAGGTCCAAATAAAAAAGGGAATGGGAATAATGTTTGGAATGCATTTTGCATAGGCTACTTTGACGAAGATGCCATGGATTTTTCAGAAACTGCACATAACTTATGCATACTTAGCGCAGGAAAACCTTTTCAAATAGAATCAACGAAAAAACTTGCAGTCAATGTTATCTTTCATTTCCGAATCTTTATATAATAAAGAAAAGAGAACAAATAATCTAATTACCATCGGCCATGTCAATAGACTCAACATTCCCTTGTAACTCATCCAACATATCTGCAAAATTAATAGATCCAATGGGTCATTAAATTAATTAAAGTGTATATATAATAAAAGAAAAAAACAAATGAAAAAATAGTACATTAATCACGATCTACAATAAATTACCTTCAAGATCTGCTGAAGTGATACCTCTTGAGTCTCCATCACGCGTTTTGGAGTTTGCATAACCAGTGTGATCTCCTTCATTCTCTTGATGACATCAACAATTTGGGCTTGCATGGCTTCCATAAACCATTTTCGATCCTCCTCACTGATGAACAGATAATAATAATAATAAATAAAGAAAACAGTAAATTAAACCCTTGTTTCAACTCTCAATTTCATTTACTAGCTCTATAGTTGTCCCTGTGCTTCGGGCGATCCTTCAGTCAGGGGGTGGGGTTTTTTTTCTTTTTCTTTTTTACTTGGCAGCTTCTCGCTGCCTCTTTCCTGTATCTTTTGCATTCAGCTAAGCCTTTAATATTTGATATGGCAAGATGGTGCTTCTATCACAACTACAGAACAATTCATCTAAATGGATATGAGGCAAAAAATCACAGCCATCAAGTGACTCCATCAAGGGATAAATATTTTTGAACGACAAAAATTGTAATTAACTTTGAAATGACGAAAAAAATTGTCTCTCAAAGAATAAGAAACTACTTTGAAATGAACTTTTCTCGTATATAATTTTAAATCAATCTATGCATGTATTTCTAGGATGATAGAACACATTGACCTTTGATCCCTCCGTCGACCTTCCGAGAAAGGTTTTCTAGTTTGATTTGCAAACTGATGGTCCTCCAATCTGGTCCCTCAAGCCGAAGGGGTCCTGGATTTCTATAAAGATCATCCATCAAGAACTTTCCCGCATCCCGACAAAGCAAGCTGCTAGCACCACTAAACCAATTAATACACAACAAAATTCTGTTGAAGCATTCAAATTTTATGTTAGTGTCTAGTGTGCCTTTTTTTAAACTGTTAGTCTAAAGTAGGTTAGCTCCTTAATTTTTAATCTGTTGGAATGAAGTGTCATAACAAAACACATTGGCTCCTCATAGTGGGGTTTCTAAGAATCCACTGAAAAAATCACCCACGCCTTTTGTGGAGGATCCAAGAGTGATCTATCAATCAGGAGATGTCAGAGGTTTAGTAGACTTAGGTGCCACTGACTGAATTGGTCTTGATTGCAATTGATTTTGTGTCCTGTCTTCCATGAAAGGATTGTGTAAAATATGTTTATTATGCCCTGGTTCTGTTGGGGTAGAACGGTGTCTTCCTTATTTATGTGCTAGTCTTCATGCTGCCTGGAATCCCAGTATATTTAGTGGTAAAGGTAGGGCCATTGGTTGTGATGTGGAGTATATGGATCGAGAGAAACAGCAGTGTTCTCTAGTGTTAGATTGACTGTTGAAATATTAAACTGTAAGATTAAATAAACAGAAATTGATCAATTGGAATTACTCATTCCTGCTCACAAAAATAAAGTGCCTACTCACATGGTTTTCCATTTAAATCCACAGCAGCCGAATGAATGGATGGTTTTCCAATCAAAGAGACCACAGGACCATGTGATAGCCTCTTCACAGTCATCATTGCCTCCAAGAATCTCATATATTCAGGAGATTTTCAGTATTTGTAAAGATAAAGGGCATGAATTGCAGCTTTGGGCCAATAGCTGAAGGATTTAATTTAGAGAGCTATAATTGGCACACGAGATTTGTCCCATGCCACATTGCTCAAAAAGAAAGACTTTGATATTTTTTAGATTAGTGCCATGTGGAACACCATCTTAGGCCCTTTGATTTGAAGGCCATGTTTGATAACATGCATTTGTAAATTATCTTTTAATCCAGCAAGTAACTACCAAAATATAATAATATTGTTACAGTAATATTGTTCAGTATTTCTCGCTACAGATATTAAAGAAGATTAGCATGTCTCAAGGAGGTGCATGGGGCATGAGTTTCGACATTTGGCATTGTACTGGAGCAGATTGTGTATAATAACTGGGAAAAGGCATCAGATTTTATGAACTCAGATTTGAATTATTTTATTTCTGATCGGTTAGATTTGTATAATTTTATCCTTCATATGTTGAACTGGAGCACCCTTTGCGTGAGAAAATCTATTTTCAAAGAGAGAAGTTCATCAGACTAAGACATGCCATTTGCCACCAGAAAAAAATGATTCCATTATGAGGAAGAGCTGGTATTATGTGACCAGACTTGTTCATATCTTATGGTGCGCAGGTCCCCAAAATTGTAAGCGTGACACCAGATAATAGCAAATCGAAGTTGCCACGTGGCACGCAGTCACCAAGACATGATTCAGCCCAACCATCTCGCTTATCGGAGGATTCTAAGTTTCTAACCATCCAAACAGATCAATTTTGTTAGCTTTTTCTAGACAAATGTCCGTATTTTCTTTAACCATCCATCCGATTGTTCTTTCAAGCTCAGTCACTGATGTAATAGGGGAAAAGGAAAAGAAATCATGGAAAAGGAAAGGAAATGTGATACTTTCCTACGTTTGGCAATAAAGTTGTGTTACTGGAAATCATAGGAAAATTCAAAAAAAAATTTCTATTGGAAACCGACAAATCCCTCTAAAATAGGAGGATTTCATCGGAAAACTTTTGCTATTCTCGATTTCTCTCTTTCTCTCTCCTCTATCTCTCACTCTCTTTTTTAATGAATAAATTGAAACAAAATCAATTATTGAAAAAATTATAAAAATAAAAATAAAATAATAAAAATTTAATTTTTTTTTAAAAAGTAAAAAAAATAAAGATAAAATAAAAATAAAGATAAAGATAAAAATAAAGATAAAATAAAAAATAAAAAATAAAAAAAATTAAAATTAAAATTAAAATTAAAATTTTTAATAAAATAAATAAAAATAAAAAATAAAAATAAAAATAAGAATAAGAATACAAAATTTAAAAAAATTTAAAAAATTTAAAAAATAAAATTAAAATACAAAAATAAAAAATAAAATAAAAAAGTTTAATAAAATAAATAATAAATAATAAATAAATAAATTTAAAAATATAAAAATAAAATAAATTTTTTTAAAAAAATATAAAATAGTCAAATAATAAAATATAATAAATAATATAATAATTAATAATAATAAATAAAATAATAAAATAAAATAATATAAATAAAATAATTTTTTTATTTTTTATTTTTATTATTTTATTATTATTTATTATTATTTTATTTTTATTTATTTTATCAAAAGAAAGAGAGAGAGAGAGAGAGAGAGAGAGAGTGATTTTATTTTTTATTTTTTTACTTTTTATTTAATTTTTATTTATTTCTTTTAAAAATAAAGTAAAAAAATAATAAATATAAAATTAAATATAAAAAATTTTATAAAAAGAAAATAAAAATAAAAAGAATAATAAATAAATAAAAATTAAATCTCTCTCTCTATCTCTTAGCTCTCTATTATCATTCTTCTTTTTAGATGTATCTCTCTCCGAGTCTCTCTCTACTAAATTTTCTCTCTACATATTTCTTTCAATTTCTCTCTTAAATTTTTTCTCTCCTCAAATTTCTCTCTTAAACTCACTTTTTTTCTTTCCTAACTTTTCTTTCTCTCACGAAATTTCCTTCATAATAGAAAATTAAATTTATTGGGTGTTGGAGATATATTGCTCTGTTTGGATTGTGCCAATTATACAATCCAAACCCCGAAAAACAATGAATTCCTATGAATTTCTAAAAAGCTAGAATCCATTGGATTTAAAAAATCTTTTCCGATGTTTTCCGAAAAATTGCCAAACAAACCCTAAATGAATTGTCATCTAGAAGATTGTTATGGAGTTATGCTATGCTTTCTAGGCTCCCATGTCCATCTTCTTGTCACAGAGGTAACGATAACACCCCTTTGGCAACAGTAGACATATTCCCATTCTGTCCATTCTTTTGGATGGCAGTGAAACTTTGATCACCCATAAACAATGGACAGAAATCAAGACTTGTAACAGCCTGAAAATTTTGACTTTGAATAGTATACCTCGGGATGTATGCCCGACTTTGAACAGTATACCTCGGTGTGCGTGCCCGACTGATCACGTGCTCGATTTTATGAAATTACTTACATAAGTTAAATTGGGTTTGGTCTTGAGTGGAAAAAGGCCGATCTAGATTGTGTGTTGAGCATTAGATGGTTTCTTATGCACCAAGCTTTGGTGTATTGGCTCAACACTGGGTCTGATTAGTGGATGACTTGGGTGTGTAAGCCCCACACCGAATCAAAGATCATTTTGTTATGAGAAGACACTCTAAATAAATACGTCCGTTTCACACGGAGGCTAGATCCTTGGATAATAGTTAACACCCAAAGGGGGCGTATGTGTTTTGTATGGGAACTAGTCCCATTGAATTAAAGAAATGCAAATAGCTTCATTTGGAAGCTAACACCCGATTTGCACTATTTTGAGAGTTTTGGGTTTTAGAGAGAGAAAAAGGGAAGAGAGAAAGAGGAAGGAGAAAAGCTTGTGGATTTGTGTACTCCGAGCATTTTATTTATATGAAGAAGGTTTGTGAGATCGTGTAAGGGGAAGATCGCAGTCGATTTCGACGTTTGGTTATGGTTTTATGAGATTTGGAGCCGTTTGAGGTTTTGAAACCCTCTTCTTGCGAAGAAATCGTGGGTTTTGATCCGTAAATCGTAGTGTGAGTTTGGGTGAAGTGTGTGTAGAAGAATTGTCGTCAATTTCGTAGGCTTGGTTGTGATCGTGGAGCACGGAGATGATCGAGGTGGGTTTGGAAACCCTTTTGTTTAACGAAGAAGACGATCCGATCTACGAGTAGATCGATGATTTAAAGAGATAAATAACGCAATTCTTTCATGTATTTAATTAAATATAGGTTGCTTAGATGTGTGCAAAAGATTAGAATCAAAATGATTGAATTTTGATGTAAAAAAGATGGGTTTCAAGGTTCAAACCCGAAAAGTGCTCAAAAACTGCCAAAATCGATTGATCGATTTTGAAAATCGATTAATCGATTTTGACAAAAGAGAAATTCAAGAGGAACTTCACGAAATCGATTAATCGAAAAAAAATTTGATTAATCGATTTTGCCGAAGCTTGCTGACACTACTGTAGTATTTTAAGTATCACGTTCTGTGCCAAAATCCGATTAATGTGATTCTTATTGCGTTGGAAAGAGGACAGGAAGCCCTACAACTTTTGTGAATTGACAAACTTGTGAATCAATCGTTTTAAAGGTAAAAAGTTAGTAATAATCTGGGTCAAATGCTGATTTTTCGAGAAACGAAACCGATTAATCGAATTTAATTCGATTGATCGATTTTTGAATTTTGATTGATCGATTTGGAATCGATTAATCAAATGGGTATTTCCAGTGGCTTAAAAAAGTACAGTTTGAGAAAATCTATTAATCGATTTTCAAATTGATTGATCGATTTTGGAATTTCGATTAATCGATATAGGGATCGATTAATCGATTTTGACTGTGCTCGCCAGTACTGCTTTGGTATTTTGACCATAACATTCTACTCCGACCTCCGATTGATGCAATGCTTGAGGCGTTGGAAAGATAACAAAAAGCGCTACAACTTTTGTAATATAATAATTTAGTAAATCCAAATTTTTGAAGGTCAAAAAGTTAGGAGAAAGTTACATCAAATTCTAAGTTGGCACAAACTTGCCCATTCCGACTCGATTTTGAGAAAATACTTAAATAAGTCTAAGTTATTAGTGATTGGAGTTAATCCTTAATGCATCATTGTGTGCTTGTGATGTAGATTAAGGGTGGAAGGCCATCGATAGGACCTTGCTTGCTTCGAGGTTAAGGTAGGGGAACTTCAACACAAACTTGCATGTTTAACTTTGATTCATAGTTTCTTTGAGGTATTTACATGAAAAAAATGATAAGTTTCTTTGATGTGCTTAGATGAAATATGATAAGTTTTCTTGATGTATTTTGATGTAAGTTTGATAGTAATTTGAACTATAACTTGAACTCTTTGCAAAATAAAAATTTGAAATCCTTGAGTCAAAAATGGTGAATTCTGAACTGTGAACTTAACCTAAAATTTCTACTATGGTATTCGATTTTAAACATGATTTTTAAATGGTGAGTTTTAAAACCTTTGAACCAGGAATGTGAGCTTTGGATCGTGATTTAGAAATCTAAACTAGAATGTGAACTCGGAATCGTTGAGTCTTGGAGATTTGTGAGAAGGTACACCCTTGGACCGCTGTGGCGGGATTTATGTACACCCTTGGACCGCTGTGGCGGGATTTATGTACGCCCTTAGACCATTGTTATGGGATTTTACGTACACCCTTAGACTTTTTATGCTCATGTACGCCCTTGGACCGCTTTCGCGAGATTTTACGTACTCCTTTGGACGCTGTTGTGAGTCATGTACGCCCTTGGACCGTCTTTACGGGATTTACGTACACCCTTGGATTTCGATGTAGTCATGTACGCCCTTGGACCGCTTTTGCGGCATTTTACGTACTCTTCGAATTATACTTCGTGAATCAAACCATAAGTCTTGAGATTAAAGTGGACCGCTATGGGCGGATATTGTGTATGTGGACCGCTATGGGTGGATTATATGTATGGGGACCGCTGTGGGCGGATTATGCTTGTCGTGGACCGCTATGGGTGGAGTACAAGTACCATGTGGGCCGCAGGGGCGGATTTGAAATCAGTTTTGAAAGATAAATAAATGTTTTGAAATCACTTTTGTGTGTAAAAAGGAAATCAGTTTTGAAATCAGTTTTGTATGATAAGGAAATCAGCTTTTAAATCAGTTTTATGTGAAAAAGGAAATCAATTTTGAAATTAGTCGTGTGATAAGAAAACAGTATTTGAAATCAGTCTTTGTTGATAAGAAAAAGTACCTTTGAAATGAGTTTCAGTTTTAAATAAGAAAAGGTTTGATTATGACATTGAATCTATGTTTCCTTATGATAAGATGTGAATGAGTATTGAATTTTCCTCTACTGAGCTAGGATGTAGCTCACCCCAATTATACGTCACAGGTATAACGCTATCAGGACACCAGACTTGTAGATTGAGGACTTGAGGAGTGTTGAGATTTTTGGGATCGTAGATCGAGTGCCTTGTGAAGTTTGGTGAGTGTGGCTTGGTACAATGTGCTATTATATACTAGTTGTACACCACAGTTTGGTGATGTTGGTACATCATCGGTGGTCATTGTTAGTTATTGTAATATTTAATATTAGAAGTAGAGATTTTATTTATGCTATGTTTTGTACCAAGTATTCTGTATCAAGTTGTTATCTACGATCTGACGGTCTGATTTTCCTATTGGATTTAGTTTTTTAAAAAAAAAGAAAGGAAAAAAAAATTGTTGGTTTTTGTGGAAACGGGAAAATCGGGCTGTCACAAGATTGCTCTGTATGGAGTTGACGGGTTGAGTTTCACCAAAAGATGAATTTGTCTAATCACAAACAATTCAGCACAATTTAGCAGTGTGAATAACTTCATTAAATGAGTATACATAAGAATGTAATTTTCTAATCACAATGATTCATTAAATAAGTAAACTTAAGGATGGAGTTGTCTCTAACTATTAGAAGTGGACCCTCTTTTTTCTCTGCAAATCTCCTTGGGCCTGTATTTATAGGCTATATATAGAGCACAGTTCAAATATGAGATGTTGTCCTAAACATCCTTTTTTCTACACAGCCACATCTATGGACAATACTTAGTAGAGCTGGCCAACTCTAGCACCAAATGTGCAAAATGCGCATCGATCGAGTAAAGCCATCATCAACAGACTACCTCTTGGATGAGTTACATCCCTAAGATTGGACACTTTGGTTGATCTAATCATCTGATCACTGATGTTGGTCTATGAACTATTGCGTATAACATTGTAAACTGTCCAAAGTCACCAAAATTTGATCTGATCGTTAAGATTGTCAGATGGATTAGTAGCTATTAACATAAGGACATCCAAGAGGAAGCTTATCAATGTCTGATGGATCAGCAACTATTAACATATTGGTGAGCAAAGAATTGAGTTAGACTAGCAAATTCTAAAAAATTAGTGTTTTATTCATCCAAGGCTAGAAAGAAAATTGGGTGTTTTTTTACATTTGAAATGTGAAGGTAACAAAGGGTAACATATTGGTGAGTCACATCCTGCGATTAGGTGCAAATGGGCGAATCAACCCGACCTGCAACAGGTCGGGTTTGGGTTCAGATTTTTGACCCATCAGATTGAAAATATGAACCTATTTATTAAATTTGTTTGGTTCGGTTTGAAGTTCCTAACCCGACCCGACCTGTCTTGAGTCGACTCCCTTCCTTATATTTGAACCTTGTTTACCCACCCCGATCGGAATCGACCCGAGTTTTTTCACTAAATAGGTTGGATTGGGTTCGAGTTGAGGGTTGTAATAAACGGGTCAAAACGGGTTCAAGTTGAGGATTTCAATAAACAGGTCGGATCAGTTTGATATTGGCTGATAGGAACTGACACCACATGAAACAAAAAAATAAAATAAAAATTAAGCTATGAGCTACAGTCTGATTACCTTAGGAATACAATCAAATTATCGACACTTCAAAACTAGAGGGAACTTATAATTCAAACCATCATAATGTTTGAAATGGACTGAAATTTGTACTTATATTTAACTGCCACAAGAGTTTTTTTTTCATGGAAATGACACTTATTTAGCAAAGGTAAAAATGTGGCTCCCCACGTAATCTAGAAAATACAAGAGCAATCAAGGATCAAAATTTCGACTGAAATGACCGAAATTTTGGCTGAAATTATCGGTTTCGGTCCCCACCGAAACGATAATTTGGATCGAAATTTCGGTCCATATTTGTATGGGACCCAAATTTCGGCCAAATTTTCGGTTTTTGGCCGAAATTTCAGTTCAAATTATTGATTTTGGTCAAGCCTGAAACTGAAATTTTACCCGAAATTTTGATCCTTGAGAGCAATATAATAAACAAATACTCAAGATATGAAAAGTACTGATAACTGCTGCTCAAATGATCAAGATATATGCCTTTATAATATGATAACACAGGGAAACTAGAAACCTATCACGTACTTCACATATTGTTCTCAAACTAATTAATACTTGAGAGGGGTATTTAATTTTTAGAATCTACAGAATTACCTGCAGACTACCTCTTCTTCAAAAATATCTCCACCATCATTTTCAGACTCTACAATGAATAATGTAAATAGAAGAATAATAACCCATATCAACTATCTGAGCATAAACAAAGGTTTGATGGAAACCATATTATACAACAAAAGTTTTATAAAATAAAGATAACATGTGAGATCATACTGAACCTCATTTAGCTTCGGAAACAAAAATATGGAAATGATCAGGAATCATCAGGTATTTTTTTATATAGGACGCCGTTACAACTTGGTATCAGCCGATACGTATCGGTCCTCCATGGACCGATACCGAGTTTGGCACCTTGCTTCCCGTCACCCACTTCGTTATGCATTCAAGAACAAACATTACCAACACCAAATCCAAGACCTACATAACAATAATTGTACAATTAATGATAATTTTATGAAACAACTAACCAAAGCACATGGAATTCCCATAGAGAAACATTCTCTAATCATGAACTGAAAAGAAAAAAATAAAGAATATATGGCAGCCTTTGCATATAAGGCAGCAACCTCCACTTAAAACTAGTTTGCATACAAGGCAAAAATAAACTACAGCAATATTGCAAAATAAAGAAGAAACAACCTCCCACCCCTT
This sequence comes from Chloranthus sessilifolius, assembly GCA_021018995.1. Lineage (NCBI taxonomy): Eukaryota > Viridiplantae > Streptophyta > Magnoliopsida > Chloranthales > Chloranthaceae > Chloranthus > Chloranthus sessilifolius. The sequence continues at coordinate 72,705,388 of CM037598.1, read as the reverse complement.
TTAGCATAACCTTCAAACTAAAACATAAACTTCTTCCAACAAATCCAAACTAGATCTCCTAGTGAATAAACAAAACAAGTGACAATAAAAAAAGAATGAGTAAACATTAATTGTAAATTGCATAAATCTTCAAAAAAAAATATGCAATGGTTAGATCCAGAAAACTTTTAGCTCATAAAAAACAAGATTGAGACATTACTAACATTCAAGTGAATTGTATCCACATTGTTTGATAAAATTCCCAAAATCCATGGCCATAAGTCTCAGTATTTTACGAGCGATCCATCCTCTAAATAATTGTACGTAAATTTACCAAAATTCATAGTAAATGATAAAAAGTACAAACCTGGAAGGATCTCCATGAGCAGCCAACCAAGGCTCCACCATCAACACACTGAAAGTATCAGCAATATGCTGATGAACATCAAATCTCCTGAGATCTGCATCACCTGAACTGCTCACAGTCCCCATCGATTTACTACATTCCCCACCTGAACTCCTCACATTCGCCTGTTTTCCCAACCAATTCAATACCTTCAACCCATCGTCGAAAGCTGTAAGATACTGATTCTCAGGCACAAGCCGATACCCAACCGCAATAACAACATTTTCGTGAAGGCAGAAAAAGTCATTCGATGCAGAATCATTGCTCCCGGAGACAAAACCCCCATCGTAAAATTGCAAGATCACTGGCACTTTGGCTCACCATCCGATGAGAATCCAAAGCCAGGGAGTATCCACGGTAGCTGGGATTGTGGATTTCACCACTGTGATAGCTGTTTCGGCGGTTCTGATTAGGTTCCAACAACGATGAGGTAGGGTTTCAATCGGGAACCTTAATTATGGCCCTGGATTGGGGATCGGAGAAGTGACTAGGGAGGATTCGGGGAGGAAGATTCAGACGGAGAGGGAAGTGAAGGGGTCGATATGGATGTCTTTCGTGGCAACGCCATCGGAGAAGCTAGGGTTTATAGTAGCAACGGATTCTTCGTTGGGGCGAGAGGCGATGCCGAAGGGGTTTTTTCGTCGAATGGGATTTGGATTCAGTTTTGGAGTGAGAGAGAGAGAGAGAGGGGAGAAGATTTCAGAAAAATAACAGGGAGATATATTGTTATGATCTGAATTTTATGTCTTCCATACACCTAAAATATGTGTATGTGCTTAATATTATATTCTCCACATGTCGTGACTTTTTAAAAGGTTTTAACTAAAAATACATGTTTTGGTTTTCCAAGCTTTTATATTTATTTCCATCATTTATGAATACAAGTTATGTGGTAGCCTACTGGTTAAAGGTTTTAAGTTCTAGATAAGAGGTCTAGGGATCAAACCTTGTTATGTGTGTTTTAAACCTCTATTTTTGACTTTGAGGTAAAAGCCTATACACTCTTCCTTAGTGTATTAGCTTAACATCGGATAATCCCCAAAATATTATAAATAAGTGTCTTACGGAGAACCCTAAATTATAATCTCATTCAGAGTTCTTCTTAAGAATAGAGTCGTCAGAAACCCTAGAGACCTTAGAGAAGAAATTTTAGATCTATCTTCCTCGAACCTTCTTTTGAAAGATCGGCGAGACGTTGGCGTATATTCTCAAGCGGCCTTCGCCTCCTTCTAGAATCATCATCATTGTTGGAATCTCGATCTAACAATGGTGATACAATAGATCTAGGTATGGAGAAATCATGTTTTTCTTTGAACTTCAAATATTAATTTTTAAATAGATTTTTATATAAATTAATAAGTTTATTTCATGAATAATGAATGGAAGATTAAATGGATGCATGCTATGATTAGTGATCCTTAATGTTGATAACTTTGATTAAGAAGAAGACGGTTGAAATCTCACCATGTGATCTGATGCATTTTGATGTGTGTTAATAGATTTGAGTCAATCGATTGAGATTGGAAAATCAATCGATTGAAAAATCAATAGATTGAGCCAAACTCAATAGATTGAGCACGGATTTATGCCAATCGATTGATTATTAGATGTCAATCGATTGAGGATGAATATTAAAGTAGATACTAATAAATGATATTGTTATAGAAAAATACACAGAATTATGTCAATCGATTGATTATTGGATGTCAATCGATTAAGGATTAAATGATATTATTTTAAAAAAAAATATAAAATTATTTCAATCGATTGATTATTGGATGTCAATCAATTGAGGATGAATATTAAAGCAGATACTGTAAAATGATACTATTTTAGAAAAATGCACAGAATTATGTCAATAGATTGACTCTTGGATGTCAATCGATTAAGGATAAACATTAAATGGTAACAGACAAAACTCAATAGAATGAATAAAACTCAATAGATTGAGCATGAGCATGGATTTATGTCAATTGATTAAGAAATCAATCCATTGAGCATGAATAGAATTCAATAGATTGAGAAATCAATGGATTAAGTTAAAATTAATAGATTGAGCCTGAACATGAATCCAATAGATTGAGTATAAATAGTTAAGTTTTATATTCAGTTCTTCTCATAACAATGTCCTTAAATATCAATATTTATACACTATGATCGTATGATATGCAATGTAATGTTTATGCACCAGGACTGTGTACACTTCAATGTTTATGTACCATGATCAAAGGTACTTAAATGCTTATGTGTTGTGATATTACTATTATGCACTTTACATATTCCATGATGATCTATATAATACACAATCAAGACATGTAAAATATGATGAAATGTAAAGTCATAGTCAATGATTATTAGACCCAACATCTTGTACATGATGGAGTCTAAGAAGGTATTAGATCCAACATCTTGTGCTTAATGGAGTCTAACTAAATACGATTAAGAAACATTAGACCCAACATCTTATACCTGATGGAGCCTAAGAAGGTATTAGTCCCAACATCTTGTGTAAGATATAGTCTAACTAAAAAATAGTATGATGAGCATGATTAAACCCAACGTCTTGAGCGGGACGGAGTTTGACATGCAATAAATGATATGATTCATTAGACTCAGCATTTTGAGTATAATAGAGTCTAACTAAACAAGTGATAAGCATGATTACGACTCAACGTCCTGAGCGGGACGGAGTCTAACATATATTAAATGACAAGATAGATGAAATTAAAAGAAATAATGCATTCATGTAACATTGATATCCATGTTTATGTTCAGTTCATTTCAGCTTAATTAGATTATACATATTACAAGCACACACACATGAAGTATATAGAAATGTTCATATGGCTATGACTGATATTTTATTCTTCAATGGATTGCATGTCTGGTCCATACAAGTATAAACTTACACCCCTTGTTGATGTGGGTACCAGATGAGACAGGCGTCGCCGATGACAACGTGTGGGTCTATGGCGATGAGATGGCATGTGGTGCTTAAGAAACTGAACTGAATGGCGATGATGGCTTCGTGGCCTAATTATCTATTTTCCTTTCTAGTTATTATTATTGGTTTTAAATAAATGAGACATTGATCAGTTAGTATTTTATTAAGACTGTTTAATCTTTAATCAAGTTGAACTTATTATTAGAATAAGAACATTATCATAGGTTTTATTTTGATTAATTAATATTTTAAAGAAATTTTATCTTCCGCTGTTTAAGGTGCTTTTATCGCCTTATTATGTTTCTATGGTGCACGATACGAAGGTACGACCTAAGATTTTACAATCAAGAGGTTGTGAGATCTCGAGTCGCTACAGTTGGTATCAGAGCCAGGTTGATTCTTACGTCGGGAATATATAGAACTAGAGTCTAATGTGAGTTTAATCGATTTTTCAGAAATATTTTCAAAAAAATAAATAATAATAATAATAATAAAAAGGAAAATGAATGAATATGTTTTCAAAAATGAACATTAACTTTTATGTTAGATAATTTAAATCGTAGCGAGCTTGCCGCCGAGTAGGGAAGTTGAATTTTAGATTGAACTCGTACCTGACACTGCACCGATAGCCAAGACTCCTTACAAGATGGTGTCTGCAGAACTATCCAAATTGAAGAAACAGTTACAGGAACTACAAGATAAGGGCTTTATCAGAAGGAGTCAGTCACCATGGGGTGCTCTTGTTTTATTTGTAAAGAAGGACGGTTCGTAGAGGCTATGCATTGATTACCGACAGTTGAACCAGGCGACGATTAAGAACAAGTATCCATTGCCATAGAACGATATTCTATTTGATCAACTGCAAGGTACACGATACTTCTCTAAGATCGATCTAAGATCTGGATATCACCAGTTGAGGGTGAGAGAGTCCGATGTAGCTAAAACGGCATTCAATACGAGGTATGGGCAGTTTGAATTTTTAGTAATGCCTTTCGAATTGACTAATGCCCCTGCAATCTTTATGGACTTGATGAACCATATCTTCAAGTGCTATTTGGATCAGTTTGTAGTAGTTTACGTCGATGATGTCCTGATTTACTCCAATTCTGAAGAAGAGCATGTCGAACAGTTAAAAATGGTCTTACAAACCCTCTTAGACCACCAGTTGTATGCTAAGATGAGTAAATGTGAATTCTGGATGCGTGAAGTAGCATTTCTGGGCCACATAATTTCTGAGGCAGGGATTACTGTTGATCCTGTTAAGATTGAAGCCATTGTGATTTGAGCGAGTCCCAAAAGTATTACTGAAGTATGGAGTTTTCTTGGCTTAGCTGGTTATTATAGAAGGTTCGTGAAAGGTTTCTCAAAGATCTCAGGACCTCTTACCGGGCTGACTAAGAAGAATGTGAAATTTATTTGGACTGATGAGTGCGAGAAGAGCTTTCTCAAGTTGAAGAAAAGGTTGACTACTGCTCCCATTCTAGTGATACCTTCTGGCAGTGGTGGCTTCACCGTTAATACCGATGCGTCGAATAAAGGACTAGGTGATATCCTGATACAGAATGAGAGAGTTGTAGCTTACGGATTCAGGCAGCTAAAGGAACATGAAATGAATTATCTTACGCATGATCTAGAATTGGCTGCTATCATATTCGCGTTAAAGATCTGGAGACATTACCTGTATAGAGAGAAATTCATCATCTCCACGGATCATCAAAGTCTTAAATATCTTTTTATTAAGAAAGACTTTTATATGAGGCAGAGAAGATGGTTGGAATTCCTGATCGATTATGTTTGCAAGATTAAATATCATCTAGAAAAGGCTAATGTTATTGCTGATGCCCTCAGCAGATTTATTCCAGAATAGGTGATTCGACCAAGGGCATTGCTTTCGGACATTATTATCACATTTTCATTACTGGATCGAATCAGGAAACTATAACTTAATGATCCTACCCTTTTGAAACTGAAGGACAATGGGAAGTCAGAAATTACTGTCAGGGATGATGGGATGATATTGTTTCAGGGACGCTACTGTGTACCTGATAATATAGAATTAAAGCGGGAGATCTTGGACGAAGCCCATCAGTCTAAATTCTCTAAATTATTGATGCAATGATATGAAGAGAGAGATCATGATTACGTAGCAAGGTGTCTCACATGCCAACAAGCCAAGGCTGAACATCAGAAACCACCCGAGTTACTTCAGACACTACCGATTCTAGGTTGGAAATGGGAAAGTATCGGCATGGATTTCATCACCGGTTTGCCGAGAACTTTGAAAAGGAATGATGCTATTTGGGTTGTGATCGATAGATTGACTAAATCGGCTCATTTTATTCTGTACCGCATGACCTATTCAGCTTCCCAGTTGGCAGATATTCACATTCGTGAGATTATCAGATTATATGGTGTACCTGCTGATATTGTATCTGATAGAGACCCTCATTTCACATCAAGATTTTGGCAAAATTTTTAAGATGGGATGGGGTCTAAATTAAAATTTAGCTCCGCTTTTCATCCCCAGACTGATGGGCAGACCGAAAGACTGAATTAAGTGTTAGAGGACATGCTTTGCGCTTATGTACTCTACTTTGGAGGCAATTGGGACGAACATCTATCCCTTGCGGAGTTCGCTTATAACAACAGTTACCAATCTATTATACAGATGACCCTGTATGAAGCCTTGTATGAGAGAAGTTATAAAACTCCATTGTGTTGGGATGAGGTCGATGTGAGAAGTTTGCTAGGACCTCAAATTATTAAAAACACATCCAAACAAGTTCAGTTAATGTCATAACCCCAGATTTTTGGGAACCGTGCACACCACACATTATACGCATGTATTTGTGTTTCACAAGAAAACCAAAAACTACATATACACACTATGTGTGTATATGTGAAATTTTCTAGCTTCCACTATATAAGTGAAAGTGGGGAGGAGAGTCTCTCCTACATAACCTAAATTAACATAGATAGAAGAAAGGAAAAAGAGAGAGAAAGAGGAGAAGGCTTAGAGGTGAGGGTTTATAAAAGAGGAGGAGAGGTTCGTTAGTTTTTAAACTATAGAGAACCTTGAAGATCTTTGCGATTAGACGAAGCTTGGATCAGACTATAGGAGACCTATCGAGTAAGGTACGATTTAGATGTTTATGGATGTTTTAAATAGAGTTTAAACTAGGGGACGAATAATCCTTGACACTATAAAGTCTCTTATGAAGAAGGTGATAGTTCTCGAATAGAAGGAGAACATACATCTTTTCGTGGCTTGCTTGAGCGGTCTAAATGGCTCGCTCAAGCAAGGGTTGAGAGAATATTCTAAGCATATTCGAGTCCTAGACTCGCTCGAGCGAGACCCACAGTGAAGGAGGAAATCGCTCGAGCGAGGTATCGCTTAGAGCTCCAGGTACATTGAATTATAAACGCTCAAGCGATGAATAGTGCTCGCTCAAGCGAGGAATAATAATCGCTCGAGCGATGAATAGTGCTCGCTCGAGCGATGAATAATAACCGCTCGAGCGATGAATAGTACTCGCTCGAGCGATGAATAATGACCGCTCGAGCGAGAATTTATAACCGCTCGAGCGAGGTCAAGTGCTCGCTCGAGCGAGGCTAAATAATCGCTCGCGCGAGGAATTACCCAGCTTTCTCATTTCTTTTGGTGTAATTCATGAGAGCTATGTTTCCAAGGGTTCTAGAGACCTTTCTGAGTAAATTCGTGTCTCATACAATATAGGTGTGACGTGAGTTGTTACGCGTAAGCTTCTACGAGAAAGGAACGCATTGGATCATATTTGAGGTAGGGAATATCTTGAAACATGTACTTTAATTCGTCAAAATCATGTATATAGAGTATTTCAATCATATAGAGTAGCTCATGAGAATAGTCATATTAAATGTGTTTCCAACATGTGTGTGTGTGTGTGAATCTAAATGGAGGTCATGAAGTCTCCAGGGAACATAGAATTGTAACATTGGGCATCGTAATGATGCATTAAACCAGTAGCATCCCAGGGATGCAGATGAGGCCAGATGATAAAACAAAAGAAGAATGAGAAGGCCTAATATAATATAATTAGCACAATCACGGTGAATAACTATATATAGAGCACACTTTATATTTTTATTATTTAAGGTTTATTTAGAAGACCCCACCGACGTGGCGGGATACTCACGACTGACTCGGCAGGATATCCGTGACCGGTACGGCAGCCAAACCGTACCCCCTAGCACATCCAAGGGATGTTAAATTGAGAATAGACCCCTCCGCCTAAGAGAAAGGGGCCTAGGTAGTATTGAATTGTAACACATAACAAATGTCTATTTAGACGACAATGGTGGGTATTCCATCGGGGCTCGATGCTATATTGCTCGGGGACTACTTAAGTTATGATTTAAGTGATTAGGCCGAATCCGTTATCATAATAGTAAGATGAGAATAATAAAGTCATGCAAAGTAACAGTGTATCCATCATTTTACTTCCGTGAGTTGCAATTTGTCTTTCAGCAGTTCTATAAGATAAATCATGCTTTTAAACTGTTTTTAACATACATGTGAGAGCTTAATCTATATGTTCACTGTGTTTCCCTATTGAGCTAGGATGTAGCTCACCCCCCTTAGACTATACATCGCAGGTCCAGGACTGGCGGCAGTGGAGACTTCTGGAGACATTGATCCAGGGGATTCAGATTACGTGCCCACAGAAGAGTCAGAGCCTCCTCCTGAGGAATTCTTCTAGGAGACCAATTGCGTACTTTGAGAATGAGTTGAGAGTATTAGGTGCGGCTTGGCATGTTAAGCCTCTTTATTTGAAAGTAATTAAATACCTTTATTCTTTTGACAAACCGTCTGGGGTGAACAGTTATCACCAAAGTTTGGGTCAGTTCTTATGCCCATGAATTGGCATGGGACAAAAACTGCCTTTAGAGACCCTATTTATTTTAAATGCATGAGTACTTGTTTAGAGTAGATACATGTGCCTTAATTACAATATTTGGCTTGTATATACCAATGCTTCGTACAAAATGGCACGGCCTTGAGGGTCGTGCTGATGGCACAGGTTTCGGGGTGCCAAAATCTGGGCTGTCACAGTTGGTATCAAAGCCTTTCTTTTAGTTCTGCCAATCATTTTATCAGAACATAGGGACTTCTGCTAACAAAACCGTGGTTTCTCATGCAGACCGTTATGTTTCCTAAAGGAAGAGGTGACCCAAGGGTGGTCATGATAGGAATTTGCGCAGTAGAAATTGGTTCGTCTCGCCTACCAATAGGGTGCCATTGGGAAATAGGGAGGCTCCCGAGGGCAGTGGCCAAGGAGAGAACCAAAATCAAGCAAAAAATCAGGATCGAGACCATCAGGATCGAGATCAGAGGGAACAAGATAGAGTGAGGGAAAGAAATGAAGAAAGAGAGGAGCGTCAGAGGATGATGCATACAATGGAAACCATGGCAACTGCCATGGCACAGCAGGCAGCATCCTTGGCAGCTCATGCTGCCCCAGAACCACATCAGACACCTACGCCCCCAGTAGGACCTACACTACCAGTGGCTTCAGCATTTACCGAATTCAGGAGGATGAGACCTCCTAGCTTTTCAGGACAGGCAGGCACCATGGCAGCTGAAAATTGGCTAGGTGAAATGCAGAAGGTATTTAGAGTACAGGCATGCACAGAGGACAAGAGCGTCCGTTGGGCAGTGTATATGCTAGATGGAGAAGCTGGACCTTGGTGGAAATCTTTCTCACGGACTAGGGCTCAAGAAACTCCAAATATGCCTTGAACTTAGGATGAATTCGTTGAAGAGTTCAATAAGCAGTATTTTCCGGAGGTTGTGAGAAATCAGATGGAGACTCAATTTTTATAACTAATGTAAGGAAAGATGACCGTAAGAGAGTACGGAGTAGAATTTATGAGACTAGCTCGTTTCGCTCTAGACTACGCAATTTTTGATGTGATGAAAGCGAAGAGGTTCCAACAGGGTTTAAGGCCGGACATCCGAGGAGGAGTTGCGCCATTTCAGCTGAAGACCTATGGAGAGGTCATGAGTAAGGCCTTAGTGGTCGAAAAAGAAAATAATAACCAATACCGTCAGAGGGAACAACAGGGAAGAGGAAGCATAGATCAAAGCAAGACTGGGAGTTATGAATCAATGAATAAGAAGCCGAGTTTCGTAGCACCGAATCAGAGGCAACCATTCCAGACAAGGTATGGGAGAGCCGCACAACAAACTACTCATCAAAGATTCCCATTGCTGGCATCAGGGAGACCGATGAGGTATGAGGGTCCTGCTATTTCCACTGGAGCCACAGTTACACAAGGTTTTTCATGAGCTACTTCTTCAATACCAAGAGAGACTTGTGCCAAGTGTGGCAAGTCCCACAAAACGGCGGATTGCAAGCAAGGAATGCGAGGCTATTTTAAATGTGGCAAGATAGGCCACGTGATTAGAGATTGCCCTGAGGCAATTAAGGAGAAGACGACCTTAGCTTCCATGCCACGACATATTCAATCACGGAAACCAGCTGTTCAAGCGAGAGCCTATGCAGTCACCGCCCAAGAAGCAGGGAGTGTACATGACGTCATTCAAGGTGAGATTCCTTTTAAATAAAGAATTTCAATTTAATACAATTTTAGATAGAGAAGGTGCATTCATTGGAACAGCGTGTAGACTCGTGTTTGTATGTTAGACAATTCTAAATAAAGTATGTGCTATATATGTATATGTATGTGTTGTAGATATGTTACAAGTTTATGAAAAAGCATACTATGTAGCACGTGACACACGAGTGTTGATAGACCTAGGGTCTACCCACTCCTTTATCACCCCTAGATTTGCAAAGAAATTAAAGATTGTTTCGGAGACACTGGACTTTGTGTTATCAGTGTTTATCCCAATGGGAGAATTAGTGGACACAAAGTTGGTCTGTAAATCGGTAGTAGTGAGTGTCTGGGATGGCATTGTCTACGAATTAGATGCGCAATTAATACTATTAGACATGCAAGGATTTGATGTAATCCTTGGCATGGATTGGTTGTCTCATCATTGTGCAACAATGGATTGCAAGAACAAGGTTGTTATATTCCGACCTAACACGAGAAGATCGTTTCGATTTCGAGGAGAGAGATCGACACAAGTGCCACTCATCTCTGCAGTCAGAGCCGAACGTTTAATCAAAAAGGGGTGTAGCAGTTATTTGGCATTTTTGAAGGGAGATAAAGAAGAAAAGAATGTTATTTTCAAGATATCAGTAGTGCGAGAGTTCGAAGATGTATTTCCAGAAGAATTGTCGGGATTGCCTCCAGAGAGAGAAGTGGAATTCGCTATCGACTTAGCACCAGGAACGGAGCCTGCTTCAAAAGCACCATACAGGATGGCTCCTGCTGAGTTGAAGGAGTTGAAAGAACAACTATAAGAGCTCATGGATAAAGGGTTCATAAGACCAAGCGTGTCTCCATGGGGAGCACTAATTTTATTTGTGAAAAAGAAAGATGGGTCGATGTGGCTGTGCATTAACTATCGACAATTGAACAAACTCACTGTGAAGAATCGATACCCTTTGCCAAGAATAGATGACTTGTTCAATCAGTTGCAAGGAGCGAAGTACTTTTCCAAGATCGATCTGAGATTTGGATACCATCAGTTAAGAGTCAAGGTCGAGGACATTCAGAAAACGACATTTAAAACACGATATGGACACTACGAATTTTTGGTGATGTTGTTCGGATTGACAAACGCACCGGTGTTGTTTATGGATTTAATGAATCGGGTGTTTAAACCTCACCTAGATTCCTGCATCATCATGTTTGTTGACGACATCCTGATTTACTCTAAATCGAGGACGGAGCATGAAGAACACTTACGAGTCGCTCTGTAAACTTTGCGCGAACACCAATTGTATGCCAAGCTTAGCAAATGTGAATTTTGGTTAGAAGAGGTCAGTTTTTTGGGACATGTCGTCTCAAAGCATGGTGAAACAGTAGATCTCGCTAAGATCGAGGCAGTAGTAAACTGGGAGCAACCAAAGACCGTGACCAACGTCCGAAGTTTCCTTGGACTAGCAGGTTATTATCGATGTTTCGTAGAGGGGTTTTCAAAAATATCGGGACCTCTTACGAGGCTTACAAGAAAGGATTCAAGATTTGAGTGGAGTGAAGCGTGCAAGAAGAGTTTTCAAGAACTCAAGAAGAGACTCACCTCAGCTCTAGTATTAGCCATTCCGTCAGGTAATGGGAGATTCGCGGTCTACAATGATGCTTCGTACAACGGTTTGGGTTGCGTGCTCAACCAACATAAAAAGGTGATAGCTTACGAGTCAAGACAGTTGAAAGAGCATGAGAAGAACTACTCGACGCGTGATCTAGAACTGGCAGCGGTCATATTCGCGTTGAAGATTTGGCGACATTATTTATACGAAGAAATGTTTGAAATTTTCACCAACCATAAGAGCCTCAGATACTTATTTATGCAAAAGGAACTTAACATGAGGCAGCGCAGATGGATGAAATTCCTCAAAGACTATGACTGTTCCATACGGTACCATCCAGGCAAGGCTAACGTGGTAGCCGATGCCTTGAGTTGGAAGAATTCAGCGCAGCTAGCAAGTGTAATTTTGGGAAGGCACCGATGGAAGTTACTTGAATATCTGGCACTATATGGTGCGGACATCCAGTCGCAAGCTATAGGAGCCTTTTTAGCCAACATATCAGTGAAATCGGTGATATTCGAACATATACGAGAACTACAGATGAAAGACCCAGTACTAACCAAGATACGTCAAGATGTAACTGAAGGCATTAGATCTGAGTTTTCAATCAAGGAGGATGGTTCCTTATTGTTCAAGGGGCGTCTCTGTATTCCGGACAATACCGATTTACGACGAATGATTCTTGATGAATCCCACAAGTCAAGCTATGCTATCCACCCAGGGAGCACGAAGATGTATCAAGATCTGAAAAAGAATTACTGGTGGAGAGGTTTGAAGCAAGACATGGTAGAGTACGTGTCGCAGTGTTTGACATGCCAACAAGTGAAAATCGATCATAGACATCCCGTAGGTCTATTGCAACCCCTACCTATGCCGGAATGGAAGTGGGAATCAATCTCCATGGACTTCATAGTCGGGCTACCGCATACTGTAAAGAAGTACAATGCCATTTGGGTAGTGGTTGATCGATTGACCAAGTCAGCACACTTCTTACCTTACCACACGATGTACACAGCGGGAAGACTGGCAGAGCTGTATATGAAAGAGATTGTCCGTTTGCATGGGATTCCGAGTAGCATCGTTTCAGACCCCCACTATAGACATCAAAGTTTTGGAAGAAATTTCAAGAAGGAATGGGAACGAGACTAGATTTCAATACGGCATTCCATCCACAAACCGACGGATAGACTGAGAGGGTCAATTAGATCATTGAAGACATGCTCAGGGCATGTATGTTAGAATTACAAGGATCGTGGGATCAACACCTACCATTGATTGAGTTTGCATATAACAATAGTTTTCAGATGAGCATTAGGATGGCACCGTATGAAACCTTGTACGGAAGGCGATGTAAATCACCAATCAATTGGGAGGAAACTGGTGAAAATTTTATTTTGGGACCCGAGTTACTTCAAGATAACGCCGATATTGTCTGCATGATCAGAGAAAGACTAAAGGCAGCTCAAAGCAGACAGAAAAGCTACGCTGATATCAAGCGGACGAGCGTGAACTTTAAGGTGGGAGAACATGTTTTCGTGAAGGTATCACCTATGAAGGGCGTGATGAGGTTTGGAAAGAGAGGGAAGCCGAGTCCTCGCTATCTTGGACTGTTTGAAGTTTTGGGTCGAGTAGGGGAAGTTGCTTACCGCATTGGATTGCCACCGTTATTTGATCAAGTACACAATGTGTTCCACGTATCGATGCTCAGAAAATATCTTAATGGTCCTGATCACGTGTTGAGCGACCAATCATTTGAGATGCATGAAGATATGACAATGATCGAAGAGCCGGTGGAAATTTTAGATCGAAAGGAACAAGTGTTGCGAATAAAAGTTATTCCCTTAGTGCTTGTCCGATAGAAGAACCACCGGGTCGAAGAAGCAACATGGGAACGTGAGGCGGACGTCAGAGAACAATATCCCAAGTTGTTCGAAATTGCCAATTAATTAGTCCTATTCAATTAATAATGTGTAATGGTTGGTAGTATGAAAATCTATTTTTTTTATGAATGATTGAATTTTGTTGAAAATTTTAGTATATTGACTCCAAGTTATGATAGAACCAACTTTTTGTTGAACTCTTAGTATATTAAACTAGTAGTAATGATTAGTGACAGAAAACGAGCAAAAGAACACCAGAAAAATGTTTCTAGGCTCGCTCGCGCGACCACTTATGCTCGCTCGAGCGATCCACATAAAATCATGAACTTCTCTCGCTCGAGCGATGACTATTGCTCGCTCGAGCGAGGCATTTTGACCGCTCGAGTGAGGTCAGAGTATATATATGGGCGAACTTCTATTCTTTTATTTCATCTTCACGTGAGAGACTACCGAGCGAGAGTTAGGGCTTTTCTTTGGATCTCCAAGCTTTTTCCATCCGATTCAAGCCGGATTCGGACGATCCGATCCGTCGAAAACGTTTAAAAAGGTGAAATCTTCATTATTTCCTATTTTATTTCATCTATAAACTCTTCTTAAGTATCAATGGCATCCCAAATCCCTAACACCCAACCTAGGAAATGGGTGGCGATTCGATCGCCATCATCGCGCAATCAAGCGCCACAGACACCACAACCACAAACATCCACACCTCCTACCCCAATCCAATTAAATGAATGGTGGGGATCAAAAGGTTTTGAAAATGAATGGGAGATCCATCCCTCTTGTTTTGGGGATCCGACGTCCACCCAATGGACTTCAAATTTCCTTACAAACAACCATCTACGGCCACTGTTGACCACTTTTGGAGATCGGTACTATCCGAGGCTCGTTAAGTTATTCTACCAAACACTCAAGACCAACGCAACTGAGGACTCTATCCTCGTCACCATTGACGGGAAGAAACTGATTTTTGACAGTGCCGATGTCTCCTCCATCATGCAATGCCCTGACACCTACACACCAAACCCCCTTTCTTTGCCACCTTTTTCTAGGAACGTTGGTTTCCCGACCATTATCGCCGACATTACTGGTGGCGCCACCGCATCAGGCCAATCAATCACCCGATCCCAATTGCCGCCACGCATGTGGTTTTTAGATATTATATTCAAGAAAAATCTACACTCGACCGGTCATGACCAAGAGCGCCACGAGATGATTTTGCGGGCTCTACACTCCGCTTTCCACAATAGGTGGTTTAGCGCTCCGATGGTGGTCATCAAGGGCATGGCGCATGCCCGCAAAAGAAACCTAAGGGGTGCTATTCCTCCACCGATAAACTGATTACCTTATGCACGTTTGATTTCTCAACTCCTCGAATCAAGAAATGGGAAGGAGGGATTTCAAATCAAGACGAATGAACATGTGCTCACCGACAACATCATTCCATTCCTCGCCCAAGACTTAAGCCGAAATCTAAAGAGCCTACAAACTAGTGTCAATAAGAAGAGAGATCGTCAAATTTCCCGACAAGCAACGCAGCAAGCACCGGCGGGACCAACTGCTCCCTCTACTTCATCTTCACAGCCCCTACCTAGCACCGACACCGGTATGATGCGAGAGATCCTCCAGCAGGGGCGGGAGATCAGATTACACCAGCGGTTCCAGGAGGCGCTACTCATAGACCTCATGGGCCATGCGTACCCGCAGACATACATGGAACACATCGGTGCTATGAGAGGTGCTATTTTTGGAGCATCTGGCTCGAGCCCTGCTACGAGGACCACAACAGCGGGTGCCGCTACCGCCAAGGGAGTTGTCGATGACGATGATGATGAGGACGATGACGACAATGAGGAGGACGATGATGAGGAGTATGAGCAGAGTGACGACTAGGCCGTCATCTATTATTTGAATTTTTGTGATTATCAATGTAATAATTCGTGATTTTGAGGTGAAAATTTTTGTTTGAAACAATCGTGACATGGTTGTCACTATATCTAGGGCGGACATAGTAGTGACTTAATATAGTTGTGCATAAACTTTGATTAAATGAGTCTATTTGGTGCAATGTGCGTGTGTATAATCGATTGTGTAGTTGTACAAAAATCCTAGTGCAGGTTCTCATAAATTGGAGTAGAATGAATGTCATTCTACTTAGAGCCGTTAAGAGAGTTCTAAGGCTGATTGATACGACTGCCTTCTTATTTTGTACAGATTAAAAATATTTTTTTTCCATGCAGGTATGATCTTGGGTCAATGGATCATATATTGAATTATCTAATTATGATTGTTTGGGTGTGTTGCTACGAATATCTGTTCGGAAAAATTTTTATAGTCGTAATTGATCCCTAGTGTGTTGTCAATTTTCGATGACAAAAATTTTATAAGGTGGAGTGAATGTCATAACCCCAAATTTTTGGGAACCGTGCACTCCACATATCATACACATGTATTTGTGTTTCACAAGGAAACTAAAAACTACATATACACACTATGTGTGTATATGTAAAAATTTCTAGCTTCCACTATATAAGTGAAAGTGGGGAGGAGAGTCTCTCCTACGTAACCTAAATTAACATAGATAGAAGGAAGGAAAAATAGAGTGAAAGAGGAGAAGGTTTAGAGGTGAGGGTTTACAAAAGAGGAGGAGAGGTTCGTTAGTTTTTAAGCTATAGAGAACCTTGAAGATCTTCGTGATTAGACGAAGCTTGGATCAAACTATATGAGACCTATCGAGTAAGCTATGATTTAGATGTTTATAGATATTTTGAATAGAGTTTAAACTAGGGGACGAATGATCCTTGACACTATAAAATCTCTCATGAAGAAGGTGATAGTTCTCGAATAGACGGAGAACATACATCTTTTCATGGCTTGCTCGAGCGGTCTAAATGGCTCGCTCGAGCGAGGACTGAGAGAATATTCTAAGCATATTCGCATCCTAGACTCGCTCGAGTGAGACCCACAGTGAAGGAGGAAATCGCTCGAGTGAGGCATCGCTTAGAGCTCCAGGTACCTTGAATTATAACCGCTCGAGCGATGAATAGTGCTCGCTAGAGCGAGGAATAATAATCGCTCGAGCGATAAATAGTGCTCACTCGAGCAATGAATAATAACCGCTCGAGCCATGAATAGTACTCACTCGAGCGATGAAGAATAAACGCTCGAGGGAGGATTTATAATCGCTCGAGCGAGGTCAAGTGCTCGCTCGAGGGAGGCTAAATAATCGCTCGCGCGAGGAATTACCTAGCTTTCTCATTTCTTTTGGTGTAATTCATGAGAGCTGTGTTTCCAAGGGTTCTAGAGACCTTTCTGAGTAAATTCGTGTCTCATACAATGTAGGTGTGACGTGAGTTGTTACGCGTAAGCTTCTACGAGAAAGGAACGCGTTGGATCGTATTTGAGGTAGGGAATATCTTGAAACATATACTTTAATTCGTCAAAATTATGTATGTAGAGTATTTCAATCATATAGAGTAGCTCAAGAGAATATTCATATTAAATGTGTTTCCAATATGTGTGTGTGTGTGTGAATCTAAATGGAGGTCATGAAGTCCCCAAGGGACATAGAATTGTAACATTGGGCATCGTAATGATGCATTAAACCAGTAGCATCCCAGGGATGCAGATGAGGCCAGATGATAAAATAAAAGAAGAACGAGAAGGCCTAATGTAATATAATTAGCACAATCACAGTGAATAACTATATGTAGAGCACACTTTATATTTTTGTTATTTAAGGTTTATTTAGAATACCCCACTGACGTGGTGGGATACCCACGACTGACTCGGCAGGATATTCGTGACCGGTACGGCGGCCAAACCATACACCCTAGTACATCCAAGGGATGTTAAATTGAGAATAGACCCCACCGCCTAAGAGAAAGGGGCCTGGGTAGTATTGAATTGTAACACATAACAAATGTCTATTTAGACGACGATGGTGGGTATTCCATCGAGGCTCAATGCTATATTGCTCGGGGACTACTTAAGTTAAGATTTAAGTGATTAGGCTGAATCCGTTACCATAATAGTGAGATGAGAATAATAAAGTCATGCAAAGTAACAGTGTATCCATCATTTTACTTCCGTGAGTTGCAATTTGTCTTTCAGTAATTTTATAAGATAAATCATGCTTTTAAACTATTTTTAACATACATGTGAGAGCTTAATCTATATGTTCACTGTGTTTCCCTATTGGGCTAGGATGTAGCTCACCCCCCTTAGACTATACGTCGGAGGTCCAGGACTGGCGGCAGCGGAGACTTCTGGAGACGTTGATCCAGGGGATTCAGATTACGTGCCCACAGAAGAGTCAGAGCCTCCTCCTGAGGAATTCTTCTAGGAGACCAATTGCGTACTTTGAGAATGAGTTGAGAGTATTAGGTGCGGCTTGGCATGTCAAGCCTCTTTATTTGAATGTAATTAAATACCTTTATTCTTTTGACAAACCGTCTGGGGTGAACAGTTATCACCAAAGTTTGGGTCAGTTCTTATGCCCATGAATTGGCATGGGACAAGAACTGCCTTTAGAGACCCTATTTATTTTAAATGCATGAGTACCTGTTTAGAGTAGATACATGTGCCTTAATTGCAGTATTTGACTTGTATATACCAATGCTTCATACAAAATCACAGGGCACGGCCTTGAGGGTCGTGCTAATGACACGGGTTTCGAGGTATCGAAATCCGGGCTCTCACAGTTAATCTGAGAAAGAATGCGAACCGCGTAGAGCAGGCAGAAGAGTTACGTTGATTTAAAGCGTAAGAATTGGGACCTAATTGAAGGGGATAAAGTCTTCGCGAAAATCTCTCCTATGAAAGGAGTAATGAGATTTGGGCTAAAAGGAAAACTTAGTCCAAGATTCGTGGGACAGTTTGAAGTCTTAAAGAGAATCGGAGAAACGACATATCGAGTCAAGCTACCACCAAAGTTTGTCGATGTCCACAACGTTTTTCACATATCCATGTTAAAGAAATATGTGACAGACCCTACTCACGTTATTGACTGGGAACCCTTGGAGGTTTATAAGGATATGCCCATTGTGAAGGTGCTTGTTCAGATTATTGACCGAAAAGAAAAGACCCTGAGAAATAAAATTATGCCATTGGTCCTTGTGATTTGGCAGCACCACTCTCTCCGAGGAAGCCACTTGGGAGCGCGAGGATACTATCAGGAGGGACTACCCCCATCTCTTCTAGTGAGGTATGACTCAATTTCGAGGACGAAATTTTTATAAGTACGGAAGAAAATATTGTGATCTAAATTGTATGTCTTTGATACACCTAAAATATGTGTATGTGCTTAATATCGTATTCCTCGCATGCCGTGACATTTCAAAAGGTTTTAAATAAAAATACATGTTTTGATTTCCAAGCGTTTATATTTAATTATGTCATTTATGGACACAAGTTATGTGGTAGCCTACTGGTTAAAGGCTTTAAGTTCTATATAAGAGGTCTAGGGATCAAACCTTGTTATGTGAGTTCTAAACCTCTATTTTTGATTTTAAGGTAAAAACCTCTATTTTTGATTTTAAGGTAAAAGCCTATACACTCTTCCTTGGTGTGTTAGCTTAACACCGGATAATCCCCATGTTGCCGATCTCAAGTGTGCTTTGCTTATTGGTTGGTGTTGAAAGTTATTTAAAAATCAAAAATAGAATAAAATAGGGGATGAATCAGCACAACTCGAAAATCTTAGACCTGCAAGATACAGGGTCCTTTGTAGCAAGTTTTGATAAGTAAGAGTTTGTCCCACAGGGAAAGGTGATCTAAGGCTCCAAGGGAGCCGTCTCTAGTAGTCCCTCCAGATCTGTCTACAGATCTGGCAGTCCTAAAAGGAGGGGAGTTTAAGGTCACTTATTCTAAGTATTCTAATAACTAAATTACAGAAAGGATTGGGAGGATGGATGGAGTGTGGAAAATAATTATAAAAAGGTGAGAAATATGTTATTGAGCCAAGGTCAGAGTAGTTTTTGTAACTCAGATTTAGATATGATGTTATAGAAATCCTGTCCAGAGGCTACATTATCACCTCTGAGGAGAAAGGATCCAACCCATCTCTACTGCCATGACTCCACCCTTAGGGCTATAACCTGTCCACTTGAATGGTCACAGACTATCCCATAGGGGAGCCACTATCCAGGGATGGGTCAGAACATAACAAATAAATCATTGCAGACACTATTTCATCCAGGCTACCAGCTCAGGAATCCATAGGGAACCTCAACCTCTAAAGTTCCATATGTGAGGCTAAGGCTGGAAAACCATGATAGCCCAGACACATAGAACCAGCAAGCGATTGAGTACAACCTTCGATCCAGCTGTCCATTGCTTGAGAGAGGCTATAATGGTCGATCCGACCTACAATCTTTATAACGGATCGAGATCCAGGCATCTGATGGCAGATCTATACAAATATGGGGGAGTCTGCCTCTGTACAATCCCTCACCAGGCTTCTACAAGCTCAGGTGAAAAGAAGAAGGATCCATCTTGGATCGGTGGTTCAGAATCACCCTAAGGCTATAGTCTGTCCACTTAAATGGTCACAGACTATCCCAGAGGTTATCCTCCTCATGGAGCCCAAAATAAAACAAGATTATCGCTGTTACCACCATGTTCACCAGGCTACCAGCTCAAGGTCCCATGGGGATTTCAGATCTAGTAGGTCCTGTGGTGGGGCTAAGGCTGGAAGACCATGATAGCCCAGACACACAGGTTACTTGGATCTGAGTGGCCCTTAAAATCAGTCCTCCCTTGCTTTGAAACACAGCCAAGGCAATGGGGGATCACAAGGCAGCAGCCTTGCACAGAGCATCTCACAAATAAACAACAATCCCACAAAGTATAAATCCTATTGTAAAACTTCCATTAATCTAACTCAAATACATATACAAACTCATAGCCAGCAAGTGCTGGACTATGGAGAGTAGAAAAGAAAAAGAAAAAGAAAAACTACTTACTGCTAAAAAAAAAGAGAAAAAAAAAGCAATCTGAGATAGGTTCCCAGATACCTAAACCTAAGCTAGGTCTGGGTATATATAGCAGTGGGGTGGCGGCGCATTAGGGTTAGGAAACCCTAATTTTAACGATGCAACGTGGCCTTCTACTGATCCTTGGATGCCTCGGGGCGTGTGCACGGAGATTTGAGCGCGGGAGTGCGTGCTCTAATCACTGAAAATTTCCAAAATTCCCTCTGCTGAAGAGATGGAAGTTTAGGTTTAGAGCCTCGCTAGGTAGCTGTAGTTTCCCAGACTTCTCGCGTGGTAGCTTATTGCTCTTCGCTAGGATGATTTGACACTGAAGCTTCAGCCGTCGTGAGGTTGCCTTGGTTTGCACTTCAGGCAGTCACGCGGTAGAGAGTTGAGCTCTCGCTGGGTTAGAGTTCGCGAGGTTGAATAGAAAATATAGTCTCAAGCATCGCGAGGTTGCAATTCAAGCAGTCGCGCGGTAGATTAGTCTTCGCTGGGCAACAGCGTGAGAACTACGCAAGCTCTTCTCTTTACTTGGACTTCGCGAGTTGCCTCGCGAGATTCTTTTGAGTTCTGAACTGCACGAAGTTCTTTGTCTCACTCAATCTTCGCGAGCTTGGCTTTACCTTCGCCAAGATGCTTTCTTTCTTGAATGGCGCGCGAATTGCGTGAGGCGTTCTTCTTCTGAGAATTATACCTCGCCGTGACTGCGCAACAGCTGCGCGAGACATCTTCTGAAGCTCTCTCTCCTCAGCTGTCTTAAGCGACCTTCGCGAGATTGAGAGAGGTCTACTTTGAACTGCGCGACACTGAGCACTGTGTTCTACTCTTAAGCTTCGCGAGAGCTGCGCGGAGTTGAGTTTCTGAAGCTCCCCAGTCATTCATCTGCGCGAGAGGTTGCCTGTAAAGCCTTGGGAAGCTCAGCTGATCTGTGCGAGGCTTCAAGGTTCATTCTTACTGAGGGGCTTCTGGTGCCAAAGCAGGCTCCATAACAGGATTCTTGGCCTTATTTCACTGCTGATTATTTCCTGAACAAAAACACTTAAGAAGAGTTTATTAGGTGGCTAAGGGTCTAATCAAAGGTTAAGTTAAGGGGTAAAAAGTGGTACTTTTCAGGTCTTAACACCCCAAAATATTATAAATAAGTGTCTTACGGAGAACCCTAAATTATAATCTCATTCAGAGTTCTTCTTAAGAATAGAGCCATCAGAAACCCTAGAGGCCTTAGAGAAGAAATTCTAGATCTATCTTTCTAGAGCCTTTCTTTTGAAAGATCGGCGAGACGTTGGCGTATATTCTCAAGTGGCCTTCGCCTCTTTCTAGAATCATCATTATTATTAGAATCTTGATCTAACCGTGGTGATACAATCGATATAGGTATGGAGAAATTATGCTTTTCATTGAACTTAAAATATTAATTTTTAAATAAAGTTTTGTGTAATTAGTGAGTTTATTTCATGAATAATGAATGGATGCATGCTATGATTAGTGATCCTTAATATTGATAATTTTGATTAAGAAGAAGACGATTGAAATCTTATCATGTGATCTGATGCATTTTGATGTGTGCATACAGATTTGAGTCAATCGATTGAGATTGGGAAATCAATCGATTGAGAAATCAATAGATTGAGCCGAACTCAATAGATTGAGTACGGATTTATGTCAATCGATTGATTATTGGATGTCAATCGATTGAGGATGAAAATTAAAGTAGATACTAATAAATGATATTGTTATAGAAAAGTACACATAATTATATCAATCGATTGATTATTGGATGTCAATCGATTAAGGATTAAATGATATTGTTTTAAAAAAATACACAGAATTATGTCAATCGATTGATTATTAGATGTCAATCGATTGAGGATGGACATTAAAGCAGATACTACTAAATGATACTATTTTGGAAAAATACACAGAATTATGTCAATCAATTGAGTCTTGGATGTCAATCGATTGAGGATGAACATTAAATGGTAACAGATAATACTCAATAGATTGAATAAAACTCAATAGATTGAGCATGAGCATAGATTTATGTCAATTGATTGAGAAATCAATCCATTGAGCATGAATAAAATTCAGTGGATTGAGCCAAAATCAATAGATTGAGCCTGAACATGAATCCAATAGATTGAGTATGAATAATTAAGCTTTACATTCAGTTCTTCTCATAATAGTGTTATGAAATGTTGATATTTATACACCATAATCGTATGATATGCACTATAATATTTATGCACCATGACTGTGTACACTTCAATATTTATGTACCATGATCAAATGCACTTAAATGCATACGTGTTGTAATATTATTATTATGCACTTTACATGTTTCATGATGATCTATATAATGCACAATCAAGATATGTAAAATATGATGAAATGTTAAGTCATAGTAAATGATTATTAGACCCAACATCTTATACATGATGGAATCTAAGAAGGTATTAGATCTAATATCTTGTGCTTAATGGAGTCTAACTAAATACAATTAAGAAGCATTAGACCCAACATCTTATACCTGATGGGGTCTAAGAAGGAATTAGATCCAACATCTTATATAAGATAAAGTCTAACTAAACAAGAGTATGATGAGCATGATTAAATCCAACGTCTTGAGTGGGACGAAGTTTGACATGCAATAAATAATATGATTCATTAGACCTAACGTCTTGAACATAACGGAGTCTAACTAAACAAGTGATAAGCATGATTACGACCCAACGTCTTGAGCGAGAGGGAGTCTAACATGCATTAAATGACAAGATAGATGAAATTAAAAGAAATAATACATTCATGTAATATTGATATCCATGTTTATATTCAGTTCATTTCAGCTTAATTAGATTATACATGCTACTAGTACACACACATGAAGTATATAGAAATGTTCATATGGCTATGACTAATATTTTATGCCTCAATGGATTACATGTCTGGTCCATACAAGTGTAAACTTACACCCCTTGTTGATGTTGTTGATCAGATGAGACAGGTGACATTGTTAAGCAGTGAAAAATACCATTTTTCACCTCCTAACCTGACCTTTGGTGGACCCTTGAGCTGACTAATAATATGTTTTAAGTGTATTTTGTAGATAAGCAATAAATTGCAGCTTAGTGCAAATATTCACTTAAAAGAGCCCAAGAAGCATTGTGCTACCCAACTAGAAATGCCTGAGATCAAGTCCAGCTGCAAGGAATAAAGATTGAATTGGAGATCGAGAGGATACAGGAGGTGTGGGGAAGAGAGGATCTAGTTACCTATCGAGAAGTTGAAGTTGAACCTGTCGAGCAGTCCAAGACAACCTATCGACAACTCACCTGAAGCCATACTTATCCTCACAAGGATTGACCCAAACCTCTCGAGAGCTCATTCTTGAGTTGTATAACCAATCGACAGGATTAGTATAACTTGTCGAGAGGATGAATGAAGAAATGGAGAACGATGAAATGAGCTTCCAATCCTGTCGATGAGCCATCAATCCTTTCGACAAGTTCAAATCAACATCTCGAGATGTTTCTAGATTATGTCAAGAGCTAGCCAATCATGTCGAAAGCCACAGAGATCCTGTCAAAATGAAGAGCAAGTACACTCAGAACCTATCAAGAGGTTCCTTGAACCACTTGACACTCGTGTTGGCAACTTCTCAGCGTGTTCCTTCAGAGCGGCCAATTTCAGAAGCTTGTGCACACATCCCAAAGCATGTCAGCGACCCCTAGGGGTACTTTGGTATTCAACTACATACAATTGAAAACCCTAACGGCCTCACGCACATTTGCTAGATGAGAGCCAATGAGAGAAGAGCTTTTAGAAGATAAATTAGCCACATCAGTAGCCCAGAATAATAGAATTATTCTCTTGGACTATGATTGGCTGAAATGGATCTGAGGATAGAGGAGGAGAGTATAAAAGCTTGAAGAAATTACATTGAAGACATCTAGAATTTGAGAGAACCAGAGCCTAATTCCATATCCATCTTCTCCAAACTCCCTCTCTCTTCCTTCTTCTCCCATTCTCTCTTTAGCCAATCATGGTTGGCTAAACTCTTTTCAGTAGTTAGGGTAAGGTGTAGAGCTATAAATTGAGAGTTTCAGAGGCTTTTAAAGGGTTGTATGTTGCACAGATTGCAGATCTGAGCATAATAGGATTGTAAGTTTTATGATTATAATGTAATTATGGATTTTAAAGGTGATTCTAATCTACATTTCACTTTTTCGAATTTGATTTCCTTGAGTCAGATATTCCTATGGATGCCAGCCAAAGATGAGGAGCTGGTAGCCTGGCATTCGCAGCATCTGTAATAGCTTTTCTATTCTAATCAAGATCCTTGGAGTGAAACAATCTCTAGGATGGTCTGTGACCATTAAAGTGGACAGATCATAGCCTTATATAGCCTTAGGATTGCTTCAATTCTCTAGTTGAGATTAGATTCTTATACCTTGCATCTACCAAAAATGGGGAGCTTGTAGCCAGATGGAGGATTGTAGCAAATATATCCTATGCATTGCCTTTGATTCCTTTGATTTTCAGTAAAAGACCAAAACCCCTAGTTGACGTTCTCCATCTTTTGAGTTTCACTTTATTTTTGTTTCCTCATCTTTGTGTTTAATCAGGTCTGGATCAATCGTATTTAATTTTTGTAGCTGTAGTAAAGTGACAAACCCTAGAAACCTCTCCTCCTTCCTGCTTTGAGTTTAGCTTAATTTAGGATAGAGTGCCAGACCTACCATAGATCTGGAGATTTACTATAGTTAAACTACAACTCCCTGTGGACATACCCTTACTTACCTCTTAAAACTTGCTACAACAGTCCTACTTCTTTCAAGACTGGCAGCTCACTTTGATTCCATACATTTGTAATTTGTGCCTTTTAATTGGTTATTTTAATCATATAATAATTGTAAGGTGGGCTGGACAAACAAGTTTTTGGCCAGTCCTGCAAGAATTAGGGCTGTTGTAGCAAGTTTTAAGAGGTAAGTAAGAGTATGTCCACAGGGAGCTGTGGTTTAACTATAGTAAATCTTCATATCTATGGTAGGTCTGGCACTCTATGATAAATTAAGCTAAACTCAAAGTAGGAAGGAGGAGAGGTTTCTAGGGTTTGCACTTTAATACATCGACAAATATTAAATGTGATTGATCTAGACTTGATTAAACACAGAGATGAGGAAACAAAAATAAAGTGAAACTCAAAAGATAGAGAAAAGCAGCTAGGGGTTTTGGTATTTTACTTAAAATCAAAGGAATCAAAGGCTCTGCATAGGATAGATTTGCTATAATCCTCCATCTGGCTATAAGCTCCCCATTTCTAGCAAATGCAAGTATAAGATTCTAATCTCAACCAGAGAATTGAAGCAATCCTAAGGCTATGATATGTCCACTTTAATGGTCACAGACCATCCCAGAGATTATTCCACTCCAAGGATCTTGATTAGAATAGGAAAGCTATTGCAGATGTTGTGAATGCCAGGATACCAACTCCCCATTTCTGGCTGGCATCCACAGGAATATCTGACCCAGAGAAATCAAATATAAAAAAGTGAAATATAGATCAGAATCACCTTTAAAATCCACAATTATATTACAATCGTAAAACTTATAATCCTATTGTGCTCAAATCTATAATCTGTGCAACATACAATCCTTTACAAACCTCTGAAACTCTCAATTTATAGCTCTAGACCTCACTCTAACTACTGAAAATAGTTTAGCCAACCATGATTGGCTAAAGAGAGAATGGGAGAACAAGGAAGAGAGGGAGTTTGGAGAAGATGGATCTAGAATTAGGCTCTGGTTCTCTCAAATTCTGGATGTCTTCAATGTAATTTCTTTAAGCTTTTATACTCTCCTCCTCTGTCCTCAGATCTGTGTTATCTAATCAGAGCCCAAGAGAATAATTTTGATATTATGGGCTGCTGATGTGGCCGATTTCTCTTCTAGAAGCACTTCTCTCATTGGCTCTCATCTGGCAAATGCACGTGAGGCCGTTAGGGTTTTCAATCGTATACAGTTGAATAGCAAAAATACTCCCAGGAGTCGCTGACATGCTTTGGGATGTGTGCACAAGCTTCTAAAATTGGCCGCTGCTGAAGGAACACGCTGAGAAGTTGCCAACACAAGTGTCGAGTGGTTTAAGGAACCTCTCGACAGGTTCTGAGTGTACTTGCTCTTCATTTCGATAGGATCTCTGTGACTTTCGATAGGATTGGCTAGCTCTCAACAGGATCTGGAAACGTCTCAAGATGTTGATTTGAAATTGTCGAAAGGATTGATGGCTCGTTGACAGGATTGGAAGCTCATTTAATCATTCTGTCCATTTCTTCATTCATCCTCTCGACAGGTTATACTAATCTTGTTGACTGGTTATACAACTCAACACTTAGCTCTCGATAGGTTTGGGTCAATCCTTGTGAGGATAAGTATGGCTTCAGGTGAGTTGTCGACAGGTTGTCTTGGACTGCTCGACAGGTTCAGCTTCAACTTCTTGGTAGGTAACTGGATCCTCTCGACTTCCCCTGCACCTCCAGGTATCCTCTCGACAGGATCCACAGTTGCATCTCCAACCTCTCGATCGGTAATTGAATCCTCACAAGATGTTCACAATTCCAACTCATTACATTTCGACAGGTTGAGCTAGACTCCTGGATCCTCACGACAGCTTACTGGCACCTCTCGACACTTGGGTTTCGAGCATCAGAACCTCTCGACAGCTAGACTTAACCTCTTGATAGGTTCTGCCTTGTGCTTCCACAGCTGGCACTCATCTTGGATGTATTATTCTTCCTTTGTTCAACACTCAGCAACCCCCTAATAGGTTCAATCTTTATTCCTTGCAGCTGGACTTGATCTCAGGCATTTCCAGTTGGGTAGCACAGTGCTTCTTGGGCTCTTTTAAGTAAATATCTGCACTAAACTGCAATTTATTGCTTATCTATAAGACACACTTAAAACACATTATTAGTCAACTCAAGGGTCCACTAAAGGTCAGGTTAGGAGGTGAAAAATAGTATTTTTCACTGCTTAACACACCCCCAAACCTAAGCTTTGCTAGTCCCTGAGCAAAGAAGAAAGTAAAAACAATTATTGGAAATAAAAAATGCCACTCTTGTAGGGAACACAGATGCATATAGCATATGCATCAAGCCTTTTAAACCCCTAGGTGATCCCTAGTGGAGGAGTGAAGTCTCCTGAGGGTTTACAGTGAAGCTACCCACAAACTTCTCCAATGAGTCAGTTAATATTAGTGCATCATGTTTAAAACAGAGTTCAAGCAGAATAAAATTCATTCCACACCTTGTCCATTCAGTTTTAGAGGATTCTCAGTAAAAATATGACAGTTTAAAACTAAAATTTTGCTATAATTCCTGCACAATCAATCAGCTCATGTCAAGGTATTTTGTATGAAAATTAATGCAAAGCTTACCCTCAAATTGAGAATCATGTTTTAATGCCCCCATCAATCCTAATTTCAGACCCAAAGCTCTCCAGGGCTGTCACTCCCAACAAACATAGAAGGGTGTATCAATTCACATAGCTCAAGAACAGTTAACGACCCTTGGGAGTATTTTTGGTATTCAACTGCGCACAATTGAAAACCCTAATAGCCTCACGCGCATTTGTCAGATGAGAGCCAATGAAAGAAGAGCTTTTAGAAGAGAAATCGGCCACATCAGCAGCTCAGAATAACAGAATTATTCTCTTGGGCTTTGATTGGCTGAAACGGATATGAGGACAGAGGAGGAGAGTATAAAAGCTTGAAGAAATTATATTAAAGACATCCAAAATTCGAGAGAACCAGAGCCTAATTCCAGATCCATCTTCTCCAAACTCCCTCTCTCTTCCTTCTTCTCCCATTCTCTCTTTAGCCAATCATGGTTGGCTAAACTATTTTTAGTAGTTAGGGTGAGGTCTAGAGCTGTAAATTGAGAGTTTCAGAGGCTTGTAAAGAATTGTATGTTGCACAGATTGCATATATGAGCATAATAGGATTGTAAGTTATATAATTGTAATATAATTATGGATTTTAAAGGTGATTCTGATCTACATTTTACTTTTTCGTATTTTATTTTCCTGGATCAGATATTCCTATGGATGCCAGCCAGAAATGGGGAGTTGGTAGCCTGGCATTCGCAACATCTGCAATAGCTTTCCTATTCTAATCAAGATCCTTAGAGTGGAACAATCTCTGGGATGGTCTGTAACCATTAAAGTGGACAGATCATAGCCTTAGGATTGCTTCAATTCTCTGGTTGAGATTGGATTCTTATACCTTGCATCTGCCAAAAATGGGGAGCTTGTAGCCAGATGGAGGATCGTAGCAAATCTATCCTATGTACTGCCTTTGATTCCTTTGATTTTCAATAAAAGACCAAAACCCCTAGCTGCTGTTCTCCATCTTTTGAGTTTCACTTTATTTTTGTTTCCTCATCTCTGTGTTTAATCAAGTCTGGATCAATCGCATTTAATTTTTGTAGCTGTAGTAAAGTGACAAACCCTAGAAACCTCTCCTCCTTCCTGCTTTGAGTTTAGCTTAATTTAGGATAGAATGCCAGACCTACCATAGATATGAAGATTTACTATAATTAAACCGCAGCTCCCTGTGGACATACCCTTACTTTCCTCTTAAAACTTGCTACAACAGCCCTGGTTCTTACAGGACTAGCAGCTCACCGATGACAACGTGTGGGTCTATGGCGATGAGACGACACATGGTGCTCAGGAAACTGAACTGAATGGCGATGATGGCTTCATGGCCTTATTATCTATTTTCCTTTCTAGTTATTATTATTGGTTTTAAATAAATGAGACATTAATCAATTTGTATTTTATCAAGACTGTTTAAGCTTTAATCAAGTTGGACTTGTTATTGGAATAAGAATATTATTATAAGTTTTATTTTGATTAATTAATGTTTTAAAGAAATTTTATCTTCCGTTATTTAAGATACTTTTATCGCCTTATTATGTTTCTATGATTCACGATACGAAGGTACAGCCTAAGATTTTACAATCAAGAGATTGTGAGATCTCGGCTCGCTATATATACTCTGCCCCTACGTCGGCGGCTTGCCTAAACAATCGGTGGCGTAGGGTAGATCCACGATGACGGCTGCTTAATAGGAGCCGTTGGGGTAACCTTCATTTTTTGTAGTGAAAGTGGTATCAGAGCTTGAGATTCACGACTTCCAATATGTTGCAACCTCAACTTCCTCATTTCACCAGTAAGAACTACAATCAATGGAATTTTCAAATGAAGGTTTTATATGGGTCTCACGATTTGTGGGATATTACTGAGACCGGATATGTAGAACCGGAGGATCAAGCGGCTCTCACACAAGTTCAACTCAATGAGTTGAAAGAAATTAAATTGCAAGAAGTACAAGAAGGCTTTGTTCTTCATTTATCAAGCCATGGATGAAGTTATTTTTTAAAGAATTTCATCGGTGTCATTGACAAAGCAAGCATGGGATACTCTCTATGCTTCATACAAAGACGAAGATAAAGTCAAATTGGTGCAGCTCCAAACTCTTCGAAGTGAGTTTGATTCTATAAGAATGAAGGATTCGAAAGCGATTGAAGATTTTTTCAATCGAGTAATTTCTCTCATTAATCAATTAAGGATTAATGGAGAAAATCTTCAAGATCAAAGAATTGTAGAAAAAATTCTTAGAAGCTTGACTCATAATTTTGAATATATTGTTGTTATAATTGAAGAATCTAAGGATTTATCTACTTTGTCTTTGGAAAGTTTGTTAGGATCGGTTCAATCCTATGAACTTCGTATGAAGCAATTTGATTCTTCTCCTCTAGAGCAAGCTGAAAACAATTTAAATGACTGAAAAGATGCACTGAATGTAACTGTTACTTTACATATGTTTATTTGTTCTCAACTTGCTCATATAAGATAATGATTTAGTCTAAATACTTAAATCATATTTTAAATATTCTCCCACTTACTATAGCATCGGGCGCCCGATGGAATACCCTCCATCGTCGTTTAATCACACCATTTGTATTTCTTTTTTTATTCATTTAATACTACTTAGGTCCCCTCCTCATAAGCTATAGGGTACAAGTCTCAACATACATCCTTGGGATGTCCAACTGGTGTACGGATTGGTCGTCGTACCGGTCACGAATATTCTACCGAGTCAGTCATGGGTATCCTGTCACGTCAGCGGGGTATTCTCCAAACCTTAAATATCAAAAGTGTACTATATATAGTTATTCACAGTGTGATTGTACTAATTATAGTAGATTAGGCCTTATCAATTCTCATTCACTTTGCTTTACATTTTCACATACATCCCTGAGATGTAACTAGCTCAATGCATCACGCAAATGCCCATATATCATTCACATCCCCTGGGGACGTCACATTCTCATATTATCATTTATTTCCTTTTTTAGTATTCACACACACACATGCTTAAGATTCATATTATCAAGGCATAATTACTCTTTTCTATATCACTACATAAATGCTCTTGTAATTAAAGTACATGTTCAAGGCATTCCCTACCTCACGCACGAAGCCATTCTAGATGAGACCACAGTCCTTATCGACAGCTTCCCACCCCCAATCTATATCACAAACACACCATGATGCATCAAGAATTAACTCTACTCATTAAAAACCTAGACTTATTTAAGTGTTTCTCACAAACGAGGAAGAAATGGGTAAGTTCATGCTAATATAGAGTTTGACGCAACTTTCTCCCTAAATTTTGATCTTTAAATATTTGGATTCACAAAATAGTTAAACTACAAAAGTTTTAGATTTCGTTGTCATCTTTCCAACGCCATAAGAAATGCATCAACTGGAGTTCAGAATAAAAATTTACGGCTAAAATACCGAAGCAGTGTCGGCAAGTACAGTCAAAATCGATTAATCGAAATTTCAAAATTGATTAATCGACTCCAAAATCGATTAATCGACCCCAAAATTGATTAATTGGTTTTCCAAAAAAACAAGCTTTTTCAGCCACTGGCAATGCCCAGTCGATTAATCGATTTCAAATCGATTAATTGAACCCAAAAATCGATTAATCGAAATTTAATTCGATTAATCGGTTTCGTGCTGCAGTTCTCAAATTTGCATTCTGTCAAAAATCGATTAATCGATTTTCAAATCGATTAATCAATTTTGACAGAAAATCAGCCCTTTTCGGGCAGTACATGTAGCTTGGTTTTCTCTCAAATTTGTCTTCTTTTATTTCTTTTAATCCAACATTTATACATTTAATTAAAGCTCAAACTTCACACATATCATCAATTAACAAAACCTTACCTCAAATCTAACGTATGAGTGATTCAAGGGCTTGGATCTAGAGCTAGGGTTCCTAGCTTCAACTCCACAAGATCCCACATACGATTTCGTCAGAATTTATAGCTCGTGTACGGGTTTCAATCCGCAATCTCACGTACAAATCTTTTGCATTTACACCCAAGCATTTCCTCTTCTTTCTCTCTAACCTCTCTCTCCCCCTTCTTAAATTTCTAACCACCAACCAAAATCAAAGAGAAATAAGTTTCTCTTAGCTTTTAACCTATTTAACCCAATTCCTTTTTTGGTGTAAAACACATACACCCATAACAAGTGTATGTGACCTTATCAAAAGATCCACATCACACACCTAGGTGTATTTTCACCTTAAACCTAATCTAATCAAATTCATCAAGTTGACTTTCACTTGATCACATAAGTGACCAGGTAGGCACGCATCTCAAGGTACACTCTTTAAAGTCAAAAATTTTAGGATGTTACATTCAGTATGGCCACTTGAGTTTTAACTCTTTGACTCTCATGTACAAAAATCACATGGTGAGAGACATAACAAATATTAATCACAAAGACCATGTTTGTGAAGAATGCACCCTCGAAAAGCATCAAAGAAATTCTTTTTCGATTGACAAAGCTTGGAGGGCATCAAACCCTCTTGAGCTTGTTCATTCAGACCTATGCGCGCCTATGCACACAATTTCTATTGACGGTAATCGTTATTTTCTCACTTTAATTGAGGATTATAATCGTAAATCTTTGGTTTATTTTCTTAAAGAAAAGTCGGAGGTATTCGGCCACTTTAAAATATTTAAGGTCTTGGTTGAAAAGCAAAGTGATTTTATGTTAAAAACTTTATGTATCAATCAAGGTGGTGAATATGTTTCTCATGATTTTGAGAATTTCTTAAAAGATAATGACATTCGGCATCAATTAATCACTCAGTACACACCTCAGCAAAATGGTGTTACCGAAAGATAAAATAGAACACTTATAGAATTGGCTAAATGTATGTTAAAAGCCAAAGGGATGCCAAACATATTTTGGGCCGAAGCCATTGCATGTGCCAACTATCTTTTGAATTATGCCTTATCCAAAAGTATTGAAGGCATGACACCACAAGAAGTATGAAACGGACACAAATCATGTATTGCACATTTGAGGATATTTGGTAACATTACATATTCTCATGTGCTAAATGAAAGAAAAAAAAAATTGAATGATAAATCCGAAAAATACATTCTTATTGGTTATAGTGAAACTTCAAAGGCATATAAATTATTTAATCCCATCACCAAGGAAACTATCAAGTAGAGATGTAAAATTTAATGAAGAAGAAGCTTGGGATTGAGATTTCCAAGAAAAGACACAAAAGTCTATTGTGTTAACGAAGAAGAATTGAAAGATGTTCAAAATTGGGAGCATGAAGAGGATAGGACTCTTCCTTCCTCTCCATCTTCACCATCTTCATCATCATCAACGAGTTCTATTTCTCCTCCAAAGAAGACCAAAAGCATCAATGAAATTTATGAAGCATCAAGAAAATTTTTTAATGAAGATGAGATTAACTTTGAACTATATGCCGATGCCGATCCAATTTATTTTGAAGAAGCATCTCAAGAAGAAAAGTAGAATCATGAAATGAATCAAGAAATTGATTCTATCAAAAGAAATGAGACTTGGGAGTTAACGGAACTTCCAAATGGACTCAAATCCATTTATGTAAAATGAATATATAAAACCAAGTTAAATGCAAAAGGTAAAGTCGAAAGGGCACAAAGTTCGATTAGTGGTGAAAGGCTACAAGCAAAGACATGGCATAGACTTCAATGAAGTTTTTGCTCACGTTGCTCGGCTTGAGACTATTAGATTAGTCTTAGCATTGGTGGCTCAAAGAAATTGAAAGGTTTATCAAATGGATGTCAAATCAGCATTCTTAAATTGTATTCTTGAAAAAGAAGTTTATATTGATCAACCTCCCGGGTATGTGGAAAAGGGTAAAGAGCACAAAGTTTGTAGATTAAAGAAAATACTTTACGGTTTAAAGCAAGCACCAAGGGCGTGGTATAGCCATATTAATGGGTACTTCATGAAGAATGGATTCAAAAGGTGTCCTTTTGAACACTCTCTCTACATCAAAGAAAACACTCAAGGTAAGTTCTTAGTTGTTTGTTTATATGTTGATGATTTAATCTTCACCGGCAATAGTTCAAACATATGTGATGAATTTAAAAAATTCATGATGCTTGAATTTAAGATAACCGATATGGGTCTCCTACATTTCTTTCTTGGCATTGAAGTAAAGCAAAATGAAGATGAAATTTTTATATCTCAAAAGAAGTATTCAAAAGATTTATTGAAAAAGTTTAGAATGGAAAATGCAAATCCTACTTGCACTCCAATGAAAGTTGGTTTGAAACTTAGCAAAAATAATAATGAAAAAAGAGTTAATGAAACTCTTTATCGGAGTCTTATTAGTAGCCTCATGTACTTGACCGGCACAAGACTGAATATTATGTTTACGATTAGCATGATTAGTCGTTTCATGGAATCACCCAGAAGAAGTCATTGGAATGTCGGAAAGAGAATTTTGTGATATGTATGTGATACTATTAATGATAGTATACATTACAAAAGGGTTCAAAATTCATGTTTGGTTGGATATTATGAAAGCGCTTAGGGTGGAAGTGTAGATGATGGCTGTGGCAGCCCAGATTTCGGCACCCCTAAAACTCGTGCCATCAACACGATCCTCCAGACCATGCCCCATGAATATGTATGAAACATTGGTATAACAAGTAATAATAAAGAGATAAGCAAATAACTATATAAATGTGAAAAGAAATCAATATGCCCATCTAGCACATACAAAAGACAGTTCTACTTTCATGCCACTGCATGAACAGAGAACCGATCCAAACCATCTGTGATAAACGGATCACCCCAGATGATTTGCCTAAAAGAATTATATCTATCTAATTACATGGTTTATCAAAATAAAGGCTTGACATACCAAGCCATACAATCTGCTCTCAAAACTGACTCTCTATCAAAGTACACAGCAGAGTCTCCCAGAAGAAGTCCTCAGGAGGAGGCTCCAACTCGTCCCCAGGCACGTAATCCGAATCACCCGGATCTATGTCTCCCGAAGCCTCGGCCGCTGTAAATAATGGACCTGCGACGTATAGTCTAAAGGGTGAGCTACATCCTAGCTCAATAGGGAACAATACAATGAATATATAAGTCAAAATCTCACATATATTCTATGATATTCTAAGCATGATGTGTCTATGCATTTGCTAAAAAAGAGTTTAAAAGATGGTAATTTGCATTCAAATTTACTGGTAGTTTTCATGTTTCATTTTACTATTAATTTATCATGAATGACACTGAACCGGCCTAAAGCAAAACTTAAATCTTCAACTTAAGTAATCCTCGAGCAATATAGCATCGAGCCCCGATGGAATACCCACCATCATTGCCTAAATAGACAGTTGTTATATGTATTTCCTAAGAATACTACCCAAGCCCCTTTCTCAATAGGCGGCAGGGTTAAATCTCATCTCAACATCCCTGGGATGTGCTTACTATATATGGATAGATCTCCGCACTGGTGTACGGATTGGCCGCCGTACCGGTCACGGATATCCTGCCGAGTCAGTCATGGGTATCCCGCCACGTCGGTGGGGTATTCTAATCAAACTTCAAATAACAAAAATAGCATGTGCTTTACATATAGTTGCTCACCGTGTAAAGTGCTATCTTATATCAGTTAGGCCTCAACAGTAGTTATTCAATCATATTTACATCTCTGGGATGTCTAATTTACTCGCACCACACTGATGCCTTTATTACTTTCTCATTCCCTGGGGAAGTCTCATTCTTATTTGATTACTTGGTCTCAGTTACTCGCATCACACAGATTCTTTTATCACATTCTTGGTGTCACACACGCACCCTTTTCTCAAAGATTTACACAATTAAAATATTTTCAGTTTGAATTCTATATCACTACATACATGCTCTTGCAATTAAAATACATGTTCAAGGTGTTCCCTACCTCAGGTCTCCGAGGTCCAAGCCTCAAGGTCCCACTCGGCTCCTTGTGCTTGCTTTCACACGTACCACCTATGGTACATCACAACATATGCAATACATCACTAAAGATGTAATAAAGAAGGTCCTAGACCCTCCATGAATCTCAAGGTCAAACTAGAAAGTCAATTGAAACTGCCAAAATCGATTAATCGATTCCCAAAATCGATTAATCGAAACCCAAATCGATTAATCGATTCCCAAAATCGATTAATCAAGATCCAAAATTGATTAATCGATCCCAAATCGATTAATCGAAATCCTTAACATAGTAAAGTCGATTCTCAAATCGAGTGGTCGAAAGTCCGAAATCGATTAGTCAATCACAAATTAATTAATCAAAATCCAAAATTGATTAATCGATTTCCCAACTCGATTAGTCTATTTCCCCAGGTCTTGTTTCTCCAGCCACTGGAGGTACCCAGTCGATTAGTCGATTTCTAAATTGATTAATCGACCCTCAACATCGATTAATCGATTTTCAAATCGATTAATCGAAATCGGGCATCCCTGACTTTTCAACTTCTAGACCAAAATCGATTAATCGAACCTCGATTTCAATTAATTGATTTGGTCAGATTCAGCCCCCCTTTCGGGCTGTTCTTCTAAAACCTTTTCCTTTTCTTTTTCCTTCTTTTTTCTAAGTCTTTAATCTATCCTTTAGCTACATTTGACTGATTTTAATCATCTATAATATATGCATTAACTTCAATTAGAAGCTCACCTTCAATCAATCTCAAATTGATCAATATCAAGGTTGGAATGGCTAGGGCTCCAACTTTTGTTTCAACGGCTCCTCATACGTTGAAATCAGGCATTAAATGCTCTAATCACCCCTTTGATTTGCATTCAATCCTACCTCAATAACTCCTCTTGTTTTCTCCCTCTCTCTCTCTCCTTAATTCCTTCACCAACCAAAGCAAAAGGATTCTAGGGTTATTAAACCCTTATATCCTCTCTCTGATTTTGGTGTTAAGCGCATACACCAAAGATCGGTGTATGTGGCTCAAAACTAATACCATTTGCTACACTTAGGTCGCATATGCACCACGTCGGTTCATCACTCCATGAATTCATTGTTTGACCATCACTTGGTCAAATCTATGACCAGTCGGGCATGGATCTCGAGGTCAATGTTCAACACTCAAATTTTCAAGATATTATAATGGCAAAAGTACTTCCGGTTATAATTTTAATATTAGTTTGGGTTCAATTTCATGGACTTCAAAGAAACAATAAGTTGTTGCTCTCTCTACAACCGAAGCAGAGTATATTTCATTAGCATTGGCTGGTTGTCAAGCACTTTGGTTAAGATGGGTCTTAAAAGAACTTAAGTGTCCACCAATTGAAGCTACAAATGTCATAACCCCAGATTTTGAAAAAAACCATACACATCACATACCATGCAAAATACCACACTTCATACGCAAGTATTAGTGTCTCACAAGGAAACCAAATTAAAACTACGTATACACACTTTCTGTGTATATGTAAAATTTTGTAGCTTTCACTATATAAGTGAAAGTGGGGAGGAGAGTCTCTCCTACGTAACCTAAATCAACCTAGATAGGAAGAAGAAAAAATAGAGAGAAAAAGGAGAGAGTTTAGAGAAAAAGGTTTACAAAAGAGGTGAGGTTCTTAGCCTTTCCATAGAGGACCTTGAAGGGCCTCACGATTGGAAGAAGTTGGATCACAAAATAAGGGGACCGTCGAGTAAGGTATGATTTAAATGTTTTTTTCGAATATTTTAGTAGAGTTTAAACTAGGGGTCGAAGGATCTTAGACACTATTAATCTTCTCTTGAGGAAGAGAATAATCTCCGAATGAAAGGAGAACATACACCGTTTTCGTAGCTCGCTCGAGCGGTAAAAAATGGTTCGCTCGAGCGAGGCATCTCTTAAAATCCCAGATATCTCAAATAGTGTTCGCACGAGTGATGAATAATAATCGCTAAAGCGATAAATAGTGCTCATTCGAGTGATGAATAACAATCACTCGAGCGATGAATACTGACCGCTCGAGCGAGGTCAAGTGCTCGCTCGCGCGAGGCTACATAACCGCTCACGCGAGGACTTCCTTCCAGCTCTCTAATTTCTTTTGGGTATGATTCATGGGAACTGTGTTTTCAAGGGTCTAAGGACCTTCTAAGTAAAAACTATGTCTCATACAATGTAGGTTCAACGTGGGTTGTTGCGCGTAAGTTTCTGTGAGAAAGGAACGCGTCGGATTGTGTTGAGGTAGGGAATATTCTTGAAATATGTGCTTTATTCCGTCAAATTCATATATGTAGTGTAATCCTTTTAAATATTCAAATACTGCATGATCATTATGAAAAAGGGTGTGTGAGTGAGTTTCAAACGTGATAGTCTTGAGGTCCCCAGGGGACGAAAAATTATAAAGTAAACATCTGAAGGATGCGATGGAAATCAGGGGCTTCCCAGGGATGCAGATGAAAACTAACAGTGAAACGGAAGTAATGTGATAAGGCCTGATGTAATATAATTAGCACAATCACGGTGAATAACTATATGTAGAGCACATTCGATATTTTTATTATTTAAGGTTTGATTAGAATACCCCACCGACGTGGCGGGATACCCACGACTGACTCGACAGGATATCCGTGAGCGGTACGACGGCAAATCCGTACCTTCATAGCACATCCCAGGGATGTAGATCTAAAAATAGACCCCGCCACCTATGAGAAAGGGGCTTGGGCAGTATTCCCAGGGAATACATATAACAACTGTCTAGTTAGACGACGATGGCCGGTATTCCATCGGGGCTCGATGCTATATTGCTCGGAGACTACTTAGGTTAAGATTTAAGTGATTAGGCCAAATTTACAACTAAACCAGTAAGGAGATTAAACAAAACCATGCAAAGTAACAGTCGAAATCATTATTTTTTTATTCCAGTAATTTCAATTGTTTTCCATAAGTGTTACTCGATAATTTATGCTTTTTACACTGTTGATATATGTGTGAAGGTTAATCTATATGTTCTTTTTGTTTCCCTACGGAGCTAGGATGTAGCTCACCCCCCTTAGACTATACGTCGCAGGTCCAGGACTAGCGGCAGTAGAGACTTCTGGAGACGCTGATCTAGGGGATTCGGACTACGTGCCCACGGAAGAGTCAGAACCTCCTCCTGAGGAGTTCTTCTAGGAAACCCACTGCATACTTTGAGAGTGAGTTGAGAGTATTAGGTACGGCTTGGTATGTCAAGCCTCTTTATTTTGAATGTATTTAAATACCGTTTCTTTTGATAAAACGTCTAGGATGAACAGTTATCACCAATGGTTTGGGTAAGTTCTTATGCCCATGAATTGGCATGGGACAAGGACTGCCTTTCGATACCATGATTATTTTTTTTATATGAGAACTTGTTTAGAGTAGCTACGTGCGCCTTAATTACAATTTTAGCTTGTATATACCAATGTATTGTAAAGAACCCAAGGCACGGCCTTGAGGGTCATGCTGATGGCACGGATTTCGAGGTGCCAAAATTCGGGCTGTCACAACAAATTTGTTTTGTGATAATCGTTCAGCCATTGGACTAACCAAGAATCCCATTTTTCACTACAAAAGTAGGCACATTCGAATTAAGTATCATTTCATCTATGAATTAATCAATGATGGTGAAATTGATGTGAAACCTTGCAAATCACAAGATCAAATAGTGGATATTTTTACAAAGTCATTGAAGAAAGAAACGTTTATCAAAATCAAAGAAAAGCTCGGCGTTCGATCGGTCTAGCTCCAGGGGGACTGTTAGAATTATACGCTAGACCGGCCCATCTGGCCCATTTTGTCCTTTTGGGTCATTAGCCCATGTGCAATTATATTGGTCAATCTTGGAATATTTTTTGTCATAGAAAATTGGTGTAATTAATGTGGTGTCTTGAGAATATGGAATATACTTTGAGATTATAATTTTTTATCTTTTTCTAGGCTAGGTTATTGCTTTGGAAGTGTATGCTTATTTATTCCTGGATTTGTATTTTGGGCTATATTTATCACTCATGTATTTTATTTTACAAGTAATATGAATGAAATTTAAAAGGTTCTAAGTAGTATATTACTTTAATCTTCATTTTTGATATTTTTCTATATAAGAGAACAACTTTCTTCTCTTTAGAGTGTCATCCTCTTCCAATCCTAGTTGGTGTAATCCAACATAAATGACAGTCAGGGGGCTCTTATTACTTCCCATTAAAGCCCCAACGAAATCCATATGCAGGGCCAGCTCGAGCGACATTCATCCACAAAAATGTGAAATTTGAGGGATTTTCTCCTCATTTCTTTGACACCTTCATCTCTTCAACAAAAAATTCACAGACGAAATTTCCAACAAAAAATTGATTTAATGGCGTAAAAAACAGCCATCTGTTGAGGCCTTCTCCACAATCACTTTGTATGTAGAGCTTGATCCATGTGGCAGCCCGATTTTCCCAGATTCCACAAAACCTGCACAATATTTTTTTTTTCTTTCTTGCATCATAAACTCAGGGAAAATCAGACCATCGGGTCACACATATCACGATCTGAATGCAGAAATTACTTGGTATGCCAACAAAGGTAGAGTCAAAGTAAAATATAATAACAATAAAGGTTCTTCGATACATAAAGACTAAATAAAAATAGGCCCACAAGAAAACCACCGGTGATGGCCGACCATAACCTAAACAGTGTATTACAAACATATTTACAAAACAAATCTTAATATAGTAATAAATCTCTGGACATACCCAGTCCATAATCTAAAAGACCTCAAAACCTCTATTAAACAAACCCAAAACATACCCACGTCCAAACCTTACCTAAGGTAAAATTTTCCAAACGGGAGATTCCAAGCCTTTCTCCGCAGTCGGATCCCGATCTACACCTGTACCTGTGACGTATAGTTGAGGGATAAGCTACATCCTAGCTCAATAGGGAAACAACTAAATGAGCATATAAGTTAATCTCTCACATATATTCCATGATATTTAGCAGCATAATGTATTAATAAATTAACTGAAAAATAATTTAAATGACTGAAAAGATACACTGGATATTACTGTTACTTTACATGTATTCATTTATTCTCAACTTGCTCATATAAGATAATGATTGGGCCTAAAGACTTAAATCATAACTTAAATATAATCTGATTTACTATAGCATTGAGCGCCCGATGGAATACCCTCCATCGTCATTTAATCGGACCATTTTCATTTCTTTTTTATTCTTTCGATACTACCCAGGTCCCTTTCTCATAGGCGAGAGAGTTTAAATCTCATACATACATCCCTGAGATGTGCAACTGGTGTACGGATTGGTCGCCATACCGGTCACGAATATTCTGTCGAGTCAGTTGTGGATATCCCGCCACATCGGTGGGGTATTCTCCAAACCTTAAATATCAAAAGTGCACTACATATAGTTATTCACTGTGTGATTGTGCTAATTATAGTAGATTGGGCCTTATTAATCTCTTTGCTCTACATTTTTACATATATCCCTGGGATGTCCAACTCAATGCATCACAGAGATGCTCTTATCACATTCACAGCCCCTGGGGACGTCACATACTTATTTACTTTACTTTGTGTTCACACATAGATACACTTAAGATTCACATTTTCGATGCATAAGTACTCATTTCTATATCACTATATACATGCTCTTGTTATTAAAATACATGTTCAATGCGTTCCCTACCTCACGCACGGAGCCGTTCAAAGCGACATCACAGTCCTTATTGACGGCTTCCCGCCCTCGATCTACATCACAAACACACCATGATGCACCAAGAATTAACTCTACTCACTAAAAACCTAGACTTAATTTAAGTGTTTCTCAAAAAATGAGGTAGAAATGGGCAAGTTCATGCTAATATAGAGTTTGATGCAACTTTCCCCCTAAATTTTGACATTTAAATCTTTGGATTCACATAAATAGTTAAATCATAAAAATTGTAGAGTTCATTGTCCTCTTTCCAACACCATAAGAATTGCTTCAATCGGTGTTTGGAGTAAAATGTTACGGCCGAAATACTAAAGCAGTGCCGACAAGCACAGTCAAAATCGATTAATCGACCCCAAAATCGATTAATCGAAATTTCAAAATCGATTAATCATTTTCCAAAAAACAAGCTTTTTCAGCCACTGGCAGTGCCCAGTCAATTAATCGATTTCAAATCGATTAATCGAATCCAAAAATCGATTAATCGAAATTTAATTCGATTAATCAGTTTCGTGCTACAGTTCTCAGATTTTCTTTCTGTCAAAAATCAATTAATCGATTTTGACAGAAAACCAGCCCTTTTCGGGCAGTTCATCTAGCTTGGTTTTCTCTAAAAAATTTCTTCTTTTATTTCTTTTAATCCAACATTTATACCTTAAATTAAAGCTCAAACTTCACAGATATCATCAATTAACAAAACCTTACCTCAATTCCAACGTATGAATAATTCAAGTGCTTGGATCTAGAGCTAGGGTTCCTAGCTTCAACTCCACGAGATCCCACGTGCGATTTCGACGGAATTTAAAGCTTGTGTATGATCATCAATCCGCAATCTCACGCACAAATCTTTTGCATTTACTCCCAAACATTTCCTCTTCTTTCTCTCTAAACTCTCTCTCTCCCTTCTTAAATTTCTAACCACCAACCAAAATCAAAGAGAAATAAGTTTTTCTTAGCTTTTAACCTATTTAACTCAATTCATGTTTTTGTGTAAAACACATACACCCATAACAGGTGTATGTGACCTTATCAAAAGATCCACACCACACACCTAGGTGTATTTTCACCTTAAACCTAATCTAATCTAAGTCATCAAGTTGACTTTCACTTGATCGCATAAGTGACCAGGCGGGCATGCATCCCGAGGTACACTATTCAAAGTTGGACACGTATCCCGAGGTACACTCTTTAAAGTAAAAAATTTTTAGGATATTACATTCTTCCCACCTTATAAAATTTTCGTCCTCGAAAATTGCCCTAAGTAACCAGGTCTTACCATGCACCTCAAGTTGAACACTCACGTCTAGATATGAATCAATTTATACACAAATAAATTTGGGATTGTTACATTCTTCCCTCCATAGGAATTTTCGTCCTCAAAAATTTTGGATCATAATTGAAATTTAACCATCGCCATAAAGGAAAATAAAATCATC
Organism: Chloranthus sessilifolius; assembly: GCA_021018995.1. Lineage (NCBI taxonomy): Eukaryota > Viridiplantae > Streptophyta > Magnoliopsida > Chloranthales > Chloranthaceae > Chloranthus > Chloranthus sessilifolius. The sequence continues at coordinate 72,662,449 of CM037598.1, read as the reverse complement.
CAATCATTAATTGTCAACATGTACTATTAATTGCAATAAAGATCCTCATACAATATGTATCAACAGATGAGCAAATAGCATCGATCATACATCCAAAACAATATATTAGCATGTTCTGAGATTAAAGACACACGATAAGGTATACACTATGATTTTTTTTTTCTGCAACCAACGCCTTACTCATCACATCGGGCGTAAGTCTCTAGTTCCCACATGAACACACACATACACCGCCACGAATAATATTCACTTCAATTTTCTTCAATTACCTCGAAACCAATTCATTCCGAGGTCCGCGGCTATTTCTCAGCACCACCCATCTGAGTATCCTCACCAAGATTCAACATCCTCTTGACCAGGTCATCACAATCTCCTCACTTAAAGGAATTTCAGTCCTCGAAAATGTACGAAAGGAAATCTGAGTAAGAACTCAATTATTACTAATGTATGAAAATATTCGCAACTACAAAACCTCAAGTCACGCGCACTTATCCCCCTCGTAGTCCACACATCGACCCAAGTCACTTGACAAAATCACACACACACTGTCATAGTCAAATAAGCTACGCCCAAAATCAGCTTATCCACAAGTGTTCACACCGACAATCCACCCTTCAGAATCTACGTAAAAGAGAAGAAGGTACTCCACTACCCCTCTGTAAGGAATTTTGCTCCCTCGAAAGTGAACGACGTGACGCTTGGACAGTCAATATAGTAATCATTTGTTAAACTCAAATCAAACACAGTGAATGCTGTAATGAATTGGAATTACATACATTGCGACGAATTGAAATGACACACGGTCAAAGCCGCAGAGTTGAAAGGAGATTTGTTACAACTCATCATCTAAAGAACAACCACACACTGGTATAAAAAAACAAAACCTATACATTGAGCTTTACACTAAGGATGTCCATCTCGCACTAATCGGACCGGTGCTCACTCAAGAGTCGGAGTGATAGATCAGTTAACTCATGCACAGATAACTACAAAACCTCACTTCCACTAGTTAAGAAAGTATCTTTATAAATAGTTGGCAAGAATATATTCACTAAGAAATAGATATCATTCTTGAGATTACAACCATCAATCTAGAAACCAAAATCATAAGCAGGATCCTTCAACTGGCAAGCATTTTCTAACTTACTACTAACCTAATAGATCATCAAATTATCCCTTAATGACTACATCATGTCAATAATCATGCTGAAAATTTTCTAATAGACACCTCCAGATCTTGGATAATACTTATCTAGCACAGTCGCCCACTTATGAAACTTACACAATCAGTCAGAGAAAAGTTGACTCACCCCATTGATGCTCTATCCATTAGAATAAAATCTAACTACAATACGGGACAAGTTGAATATATCAATTAATAAAATTTCTTATGGCCCAACTAGTCATTACAACAATGAAATTTGAAACTATCACGTAACCTATGATAACGCGAATCCACAAAGCTAAAAATACACTCCCGTGAAATTGGGAATTTCGATAACCACCAATTAGGAATAATCTTAATCACTAGTCTAAATATGTGACTTCCTCCACGATTTAAATTACCATCACCGCAAGCATACCATAATACTACCATCGTTAACCATAACATGCGTCCACAAAGGTATGAAGTCATTACAAAATGATTTTATTATAAACCTGCAATAATGATCTTAAAATCTCAAATTTATGCCTTCACTCATTTTTATCACACTCAAATACCATTCAGATTATAAAAGAAAAGACACTCGGTCACAATGTATCCAATCATTCTAACAAGGAGATAATTCTTGATTGCAATTCCAAAGAACATCCCTTTGATGCGTAATATTAAGGTCTTACGTACATGTCAGCTTAAGATGAAATATCTCTTCATGTACACAAACCTCAATACAAGCAATAGAGTCACTAATAATTCTTGTCGTCCCTGTTGATCCACCATTGTTAGTATGGATTTAAAGTATTTGTAACTGTGCGATCATAACGATAAGACAAAGTCTAAGGTTATAGTAGTGATAGCTAATCCAACAGTGAATTGAGAAGTCACTACGAATTCTATCTTTTCTCAATTAGCTTCCTTTAAACTAAGGGTCGAGTCCCTAATGTGGGCCATCATAATCTATGTCAACTATCATCAAACTGTGATAGAGTCGTAATTGGATCTCCTATACCCTAACAGAATCTACTGCCATAGTCTTGGGTCCCAACAAGTCCTAAGCCAAGACCTAATGTTTAAGCTCTACTGTTGTCACAACGTCCCTAGAAGACCTAACTTCTAAGCTCTGATACCAACTGTGAAAAAGTCACAGTTGGGTCTAGACTTCCGACACAATCAAATACCATCGCGTCTGAGTCCCAATAGGACCTAACGCCTAAGATTTGATACCATCTGTGACGGCCCGATTTTTTCCGATTCCACAAAACCTGTACAATGTTTTTTTTTCTTCCTTACATCATAAACTCAAGGAAAATCGGATCGTCGGGTCGCACATATCAAGATCCGAATATAAAAATTACTTGATATGCTAACAAAGGTAAAGTTAAAGTAAAATATAACAACAATAAAGGTTCTTCTATATATAAAGACTGAATAAAAATAGAGCCACAAGAAAACCACCGGTGATGGCCGACCATCACCTAAACAGTGGCCTACAAACATACTTACAAAATAAATCTTAATATAGTAATAAATCATCGAACATACCCAGTCCATAATCTAAAAGACCTCAAAACCTCCATTAAACAAACCCAAAACATTCTCACGTCCAAACCTTACCTAAGGTAAAATTCCCCAAACGGGAGATCACAAGCGGTTCTCCGTAGCCGGATCCCGATTTACACCTGTACCTATGACGTATAGTCGAGGGATGAGCTATATCCTAGCTCAATAGGAAAACAACTAAATGAACATATAAGTTAATCTCTCACATATATTCCATGATATTTAATAGCATAATATATCAATGAATTAACTAGAAAATAATTTAAATGACTGAAAAAATACATTAGATGTTACTGTTGCTTTACATGTATTCATTTGTTCTTAACTTGCTCATATAAGACAATGATTTGGCCTAAAAACTTAAATCATAACTTAAATATTCCTCGATTTACTATAACATCAGGCGCCCGATGGAATACCCTCCATCGTCGTCTAATCAGACTATTTTCATTTCCTTTTTCATTCTTTTGATATTGCCCAAGTCCCTTTCTCATAGGTGACGAGGTTTAAGTCTCACACATACATCCCTGAGATGTGCAACTGGTGTATGGATTGGCCGCCGTACCGGTCACAGATATTCTATCGAGTCAATCGTGGGTATCCCGCCACGTCGGTGGAGTATTCTCCAAACCTTAAATATCAAAAGTGCACTACATAAGCTATTCACCGTGTGATTGTGCTATATATAGTAGATTAGGCCTTATTAATCTCATTCACTTTGCTTTACATTTTTACATGCATCCCTGAGGTGTCCAACTCAATGTATCACACAGATGCTCTTATCACATTCACATCCCCTGGAGACGTCACATACTTATTTACTTTACTTTGTATTCACACACATACACATACTTAAGATTCATATTTTCGATGCATAAGTACTCATTTTCATATCACTACATACATGCTCTTGCTATTAAAATACATATTCAAGGCGTTCCCTACCTCACGCACAGAACCATTCAAAGCGACACCACAGTCCTTATCAACGGCTTCTCGCCCTCAATCTATATCACAAACACACCATGATGCATCAATAATTAATTCTACTCACTAAAAACTTAGACTTATTTAATTATTTCTCAAAAAACGAGACAGAAATGGGCAAGTTCATGCTAATATAGACTTTGATGTAACTTTCTCCATAAATTTTGACCTTTAAATTTTTGTTAAGAAAATAATTAAATCACAAAAGTTGTAGAGTTTGTTGTCCTTTTTCCAACGCCATAAGAATTGTATCAATTGGAGTTCGGAGTAAAATGTTATGGCTGAAATACCGAAGCACTGTCGGTAAACACAGTCAAAATCGATTAATCAACCCCAAAATCGATTAATCGAAATTCCAAAATCGATTAATCGACCCCAAAATTGATTAATCAAAATTTCAAAATTGATTAATCAGTTTTCCAAAATAAGCTTTTTCAGCCACTGGCAGTGCCCAGTCGATTAATCGATTTCAAATCGATTAATCGAACCCAAAAATCGATTAATCGAAATTTAATTCGATTAATCGGTTTCGTGCTGTAGTTCTCAGTTTTTCTTTCTGTCAAAAATTGATTAATCGATTTTCAAATTGATTAATCGATTTTAACAGAAAATCAGCCATTTTCGGACAGTTCATCTAGCTTGGTTTTCTCTCAAATTTTTCTTCTTTTATTTCTTTTAATCAACCATTTATACCTTAAATTAAAGCTCAAACTTCACACATATCATCAATTAACAAAATCTTACCTCAATTCCAACGTATGAGTGATTCAAGGGCTTGGATCTAGAGCTAGGGTTCCTAGCTTCAACTCTACGAGATCCCACATGCGATTTCGACGGAATTTAAAGCTCATGTATGATCTTCAATCCATAATCACACGCACAAATATTTTGCATTTACTCCCAAGCATTTCCTCTTCTTTCTCTCTAACCTCTCTCTCTCCCTTCTTAAATTTCTAACCACCAACCAAAATCAAAGAGAAATAAGTTTCTCTTAGCTTTTAACCTATTTAACTCAATTCATGTTTTGGTGTAAAATATATACACCCATAATATGTGTATGTGATCTTATCAAAAGATCCACACCACACACCTAGGCGTATTTTCACCTTAAGCCTAATCTAATCTAAGTCATCAAGTTGACTTTCACTTTATCGCATAAGTGACCAAGCAGCCGCGCATCCCGAGATATATTATTCAAAGTCGGACACGCATCTCGAGATACACACTTTAAAGTCAAAATTTTCAGGATGTTACAATCCATGTCTTGCGGATCAATTTTGAGCCGGTACCGATAGATCTATTCTCAATTACAAAGGCATTTTCGGCTGGCGGGTGCTCATGAATCATACTACAACCATGGTCCTAAAAGTGTGTTTTTTTTTTTTTCAGTTGGATGTACTCTAAATCAGAGTTATTTGAGGGTTTGTTAATTGATTCGTGAGTTTTCTTAGATGGAGTTCTTACATGCTTCTGATCTACAGAAATAGTGGGTATTTTGTGTTGTTTTTTTAGTGCTTCATGATTTTTATATTCTCTAAGATCTTTTATAAAGTATTTTATTATATATCAATCATTTTTAAATGGGTCGTAAATGTCTCTAATTGAATGTGGAATGGCACTAAATATTGAATCTCTTGTTGCCCGAGAATACTTTGAACATGGATTCATGGATATTATTTTTCTTTGACATTGTTTCTAAATCTTCCAAACCGTGTCCAAGATGATAAGGATTGAATACTCTAAATTTTGGGAATTTTTTATATTTGCTCGAAACACGATCAAATGTGAACAAGCTGACAGTGGATTTTTGTGGTGTTCAATGATATATAAGTGGGTGTTACGACAATGTTCAACCAAACAGCTGCGAAATATGTATCAGCCCAATACACTTTTCATAATCTGCACAATCAAACAAGCATCTGTTACGTTTAGTACCAAAACAGGCCAAACGCGTATCCATTAATTACGCGTTGGTACAAGAAATATGTTTCCTTTTACGTGCAATCAAACAGACACTTAGGCTGCCTATGGCATAGCTCTCTGTTAGCCCCTGCCATAGCAGAGTTCACTTGTTTTAGCAGGTTTCCATCCTCTTTGCTAACATCCTGCTATCTACTTTAGCAGGTATCCCTTTTCCTTGATAACTCCCTGTATAGCAAGATTTTATACAGGATTTTTATATTCAATAATTCTAGCCTCCTCTCTACTTACTCCATGTCGGAGCAAATTTTATTTCCTCTGATAGAGAGTTAGTAGAGAACAAGGAAGTTATTGCTAGAGCAAGTAAATTCTCGTTTGCATGGAATTAGAAAAGAAAACGAGAATCAACTAAAACAAGTGAACTCTACTTTGACGGGGGCAGCAGAGAGCTATGTCATATGGAGCCTTAGTTTTTTAATCAAGATCTAAAAGATTTTTTCTATCCTTAGATGACATTTCTTAGGTGTCACGCGGAATTTTTCTCCCTCTATGTAGGATGACCTAGAGGTTACTATATAGAAATTTCCTCTTACAAGTCCCTGAAAATATATATATTTTTAAATGTGTAATTGATTTAACTTCCATTCTTTATTAGTAACTCACTTTCATTGTAGGTGTAAACACCATATTATAAGTACCAATACATATTTTAGTAAAACTTTTAGCTAAAAGTCGAGCCTTTAACCTCTCTATTATCCAATGTAGTTTGTACGTCAATTTGTAAACTCATCAACACCCTACGAAGTCACTAAGGCTGCGTTTGGGAACGTGGATTTGGATTTGGAGATTTGGATTTGGATCTCCTAAATTCAAATCCACTGTTTGGTTCCACATTTTTGTGTTTGGATTTTGTAACATCCTGAAAATTTGGACTTTGAATAGCGTACCTCGGGATGCATGCCCGACTTTGAATAGAGTACCTTGAGATGCATGCCCGTCTGATCACTTATTTGATCAAGTGAAGTCAACTTGATGACTTGGGTCAGTTTAGTTTGGTGCAAAAAGTGCTCACTCTTATAGTGTAAAAGCATTTAAGTGGGGCCATATACGTCTGAAGCGTGTATATGTTTCATGCGAGAGCCGGGTTCTTTAAGTAAAAAAAAGAGGGGCTTCTTTTAGAAGCCATTCGTTGGAAGAGAAAAGGTTTTAGGTTTTGAGGAGAGAAGGACGAAGGAAGACGAGAAGAATCGCCGGATTTGCGTGCTCCGAGTTTGGGTTTGCGTGAAAAAGGGTTGCGAGATCATGTGAAGAAGGGAACTGCCGTCGATTTGGACGATTTGAGTGGTTTAGCTGTTTAGGGCTTTTGAAACCCATTTCTTGTGCGAAGAGATCGTGTGATTTGAGCCGCAAATCGTAGCGTGGGTTTGTGTGAAGTGTGCGTGGAGAGATTGCCGACGTTTTCGAGTGCTTGGTCGTGATTGTGGAGCTTGGAAGAGACCGATGTGGGTTTGGAAACCCTTTTTGCAAAACGGAAAAGATGATCCGATCTATGGGTTAATCGGACCGATTTGATGTAAGGTTTTGTAGATTTATATTGTGCATGATGATTTAGCTTAGATTTATTGTGTAAATGATGGATTAAGAGAAGAAAAAGGGTGAAAATTGAGAAAAACAAAGGTTTGGGCGAAATCTGCAAATTTTGATCAATCGAAATGGATTTCGATCGATCGAATTTGACTTAAGACTGATGAAATTCATTTCGTGAAGGTTTTCGATCGATCAAAATCGAATTCGATTGATCGAAATGGATTTCGATCGATCGAGTTTCAAATTCGATCGATCGAAAGGTATAGAATAGGGAGTATCATGGACTTCTGTTGAAATTCGATCAATCGAAATGGATTTTGATCAATCAAGTTTCAAATTCGATCGATCGAAATTAGATTTCGATCGATCGAATTTGACTGTGCGTGCCGAAAGTGCTTCGGTATTTTAGCCATAATGTTCTGCCCCGAACTCGGAATCAGATGATTCTTGAGATGTTGGAAAGAGGACATCTAGACCTACAACTCTTATGCATATTAAAATTAATGAATCAAATGTTTTAAAGGTCAAAATTTGGAGGGAAGTTACGTCAAGTTTGAGTTGGCGCGTTTCGACTGAGGTACCGATACAGTCTCGGTATTTTAACTGTAACTTTCTGTGCCAAACTCTGATTGACATGATTCTTGTTGTATTGGAAAGATGACTTCGAGATCTACAATTTTTATGTTTTTAATAACTTGTGAATCAACTATTTTAATGGTTAAAATTTTATAAGAAGTTATATCAAATTTCAGGTTAGCACAAACTTGTTTGTTTCCGTCTCATTTTGAGAAGTCACTTAAAGGTATCTAAGGTATTTGTGAATAGAGTTAATCCTTGATAAAGCTTTGTGTGCTCATATTGTAGATTGAGGTCGGAGGTCATAGATAGAGCTTCGCTTGGCTTCGTGCAGCGTCGAGGTTAAGGTAGGGGAAATTCACCATCTAATTGCATTTTTGATTTTATTCATGGATGATGTGATATAAATGAATATTTTGTAACTGTTTTAGAAAATATGAAAGCTTTGAAGTATGAATTTGTAATTGAACGCATGTGTATGCCCGTTCCGTTTATGTATCGGTGTTTGTTCCGCTTATGTATCTGTTTGTGTTTCGTTCCGTATCCATTTGTGTTTCGTTCCGTATCCATTTGTGCTTCGTTCCGTATCCGTTTGTGTTTCGTTCCATTTTCGAATTCGTTTATGTTTCTGGTAAGGATAAGAACTCTTTGAATCTGAACAACGAGTGGCGGAGAGGAGTTGAGTCTCCGAAGAGGGGTTGAGTCCCCGAGGTTTTTACTCAGTTTCCGCTTATGGGATGCGTTGTTCCCGCTTATGGGATGCTTTCGCCTCTCATTGATTTGTGACCCTATGTAATGTGATGTGATGATACCTTGTGTGCAAAGAGGGGTTGAGTCCCCGAGGTTACGACCTTGTTCTCGCTTATGGGATGCTTTGGCCTTCTGATATATGTGCTTCAATTCCCCGCTTATGGGATGTGTTGGTTATACTTTGTGTGCAAAGAGGGGCTTAGTCCCCGAGGTTTTTACCATGTTCCCGATATGGGATGCTTTGGCTTTCGATATGTTTGTTCCGTTTCTTAATACGTCTCGTTCTTGTATACTTCGATTTGATGATATGTTGCTCCATTTCGTTATGCTCTCATCATGATATGTCATCGTTTCTAATATGTTCTGTTTTAATTTATTCTGCTTCTATTTTCAGCTATATTTTAATAAGTATCTTTGTTTTTCATATGTATTTGTTCTCGATATGCTTTGTTTCCGCTGTGCTATATTTTGAAAATGAAAATGTAATATTTGCAACTCGGTTTTATACAAAATGTTTTTGAAATTATGTCACTGAATCTATGCACTTTAACGATAAGATGTGATTTGTATTTGAATTTCTTCTACTGAGCTTGGATGAAGCTCACCCTTCGACTATACGTCACAGGTTTGGCAGTTAGCAAGATATGAGATTTGGGGTTGAGGACTTGTGAAGTAGTAAGATTTCGGGATCATAGATTGCATTTGAGTTGTGGTAAGTGTAGTTTTGTAATTCTTTGAATACACTTGTAGGTACTTAATTACTGTTCTTTCACTGTAGAATCAGAGTTTATGTTTTCGCTTTGTTGTACCAATATTTTCTGTATCAGATTGTGATCTGCGATCTGGCGATTCGGGTTTTCCCATTTGGGTTAAGTAGAACAAAAAAAAAAAGTCTCAAAATTTTAGGTTGGGAAAATCCGGGCTGTCACAGTTGGTATCAGAGCTAAGGCTTTAAGTCTTTTGGGGACCCAAGGCTATGGCAGCAGATTCTGTCAGGACATAGGAGATCCAACTGTGACTCTGTCACAGTTGGTATCAGAGACTTGGCATTAGGTCTTTTAGGGAATGAGTGGAGTCGATTCTGTCAGGTCTTAGGGGGGGATTCACTATCCCTAATTTGATTTCTCTGGGTGACTCTAGATTTTGTCTGAGCATGATGAGACTTGCTTTAGACCGTTAGGGAAAAAGGATTTCTCTGACGATATGACCGTTAGGGAATACGGCAATGAATTTGTGCGATTATCAAGGTTTGCTCCGGAATTGGTAGCTACTGAAGAGATGAAGGCCAGCAGATTTGAAGAAGGCCTGAGACCAAATATTCAAGAGAGAGTATCTATATTTGAGCTTGAAACGTATGTCGACGTGATGGGGAAGGCCATCGTTGCAGAAAGGGATATTAACAAGAGACGAGAGCAACAAAATGAAACTGACATAGCGGGTCAAGGGAGGTCAAGCAATTATGAGCTGGCAGATGAGAGCCAGAAATTCTTGATGCTAGAGCCCTCTCAACCTGCTCAAACTATGTATTCAAGGCCACCTGCATCTACGCCTATGAGACCCTTCTACCTTTCAGATCCTCCTACGGACGGAGCATCAAGGATTCAACAAACTATACGCACCCCTTCATTTGCTCCAATGGAAGCTTGCTCAAAATGTGGAAAGCAACATAAGACGAAAGAGTGTAGACTGATCACAGGCGCATGCTTCAGGTGTGGCCAGAAAGGACATCGGCTAAAGGATTGTCACGAGACTAAGAAAGGATAGACGACATTGGTTCACCTTGGCCTCCGAATAGGCCTCCGAATAGACTTTAGGTTCACCTTGGCAGTTAATGGTTTCAAATTCTTTGGTGGCCATTACATTTTGGATTAATAGCTAGGATATGTACTTCTTTGTTCCAATCTTGTGGTTTTTGATGGTTGTTTTTATCGTTTGACAAATTTACCTGAGTTATTTTGAGGATGGCTAGATATATATGTATATTATTAATGATTGTGGGTTCATAGATTAATGGTTTTAAATTGTGGTTATCTTGTTTCAATGATTGATTGTGGTATGATGATGGAAATGGCAAGTGACAAGTAATTACAGGATTATAGTTGTAACTTGAATTGTAGAGAGCTTTCTGCATGGTAATGCTTTACATAACCTCCATGTTTATGGGATGGTTATCTTGTGAAATGGTTTAATTCCCTATGTGGATAATTGTGGTTGTGGTTAGTATCTAACATGGTTATAAATTATGGATGAATATTTAAATTCTTATTTTTGATAATCCTAATTTTCTGAGATGCCTAAATAGCTTGCAAAGCTTAACAGATACTGGGGTAACTTAGTTGCGTGGATTAATGTGATAGTTTGACTATTGTGGTGCCCCATCGCTTTGTTCACCCCATGACTACCGGGACGTCGAGTGTTCTTCCGACTTTCCACACTTCTTCGTCCACACCGATTGCGTCATGCTCCAGATGCGGGGGACGACATACGGCTGAGCGATGCCGGCGGACCACTGGTGGAACATAAGTTACGATTTTGCCCGCCACCGAGGGAGAACAGGACGTTAGGATGATCGATGTTATTTTTGTGTGTGTTGTATTAGACAGATTTCATCTTTGTATTTTGGGGGTAGGATCGACATTATTCGAACTTCTTTTGATATGTGTATGTGGGACGTATTAAATCAACTAATGGTTCGTTTTGGACAGTATGGGTGTGAAGGTTTTCTTTTCTTTTATGGTGATGGTCAATTTTTATGGTTTACATTGATCGTTTGTGGGTGTGACGATGAGTATTAGCTTCTTCGATGGGTTCATGCTTGGTGAGATCTGTAATATAACTTCAACAAATGATTACATTTTGAGATATCGTCGAGTGAGGGGGTTTTATCGATGCAGTGCCGATCTTTCGATGTGTGGATTTTCTTCTGATGTGTGTATGATATCTTTTGTTTTGTATATGCGATTTCTGTCAAACTATGAACTGTGGGTTAGATATCCGTCTGATTCTGGATGTGTGATGTGGCTTTCGCCACCATGGAGATCTGGCGTGTTGGTTAGGATAACGCTTGCCATAGATCTCATTTGTTTGTATAATTTTCGAGGACGAAAATTTTTAAGGAGGGAGGAATGTAATAATCGCACTTTATTTTTATTGTGTACCAATCAATTTGTATCCTAATGTGTACGATTAATTGATGTGCGTGGTGAGACCTCGTGACTAAGGGCAATTTTCGAGGACGAAAATTCTTTAAGGTGGGAAGGATGTAACATCTCGAAAATTTGGACTTTGAATAGCGTACCTCGAGATGCATGCCCGACTTTGAATAGAGTACCTTGAGATGCGTGCCCGTCTGATCACTTATTTGATCAAGTGAAGTCAACTTGATGACTTGGGTCAGTTTAGTTTGGTGTAAAAAGTGCACACTCTTGTAGTGTACAAGCATTTAAGTGGGGCCATATATGTCTGAAGCGTGTATATGTTTCACGCGAGAGCCGGGGTCTTTAAGTTAAAAAAAAGAGGGGCTTCTTTTAGAAGCCATTCATTTGAAGAGAAAAGGTTTTGGGTTTTTAGGAGAGAAGGAAGAAGGAAGAGGAGAAGAAGGAGAAGAATCGCCGGACTTGCATGCTCCGAGTTTGAGTTTGCGTGAAAAAGGGTTGCGAGATCGTGTGAAGAAGGGAACTGCCGTCAGTTTGGACGATTGGAGTGGTTTAGCTGTTTAGGGCTTTTGAAACCCATTTCTTGTGCGAAGAGATCGTGTGATTTGAGCCGCAAATCGTAGCGTGGGTTTGTGTGAAGTGTGCGTGGGGAGATTGCCGATGTTTTCGAGTGCTTGTCGTGATTGTGGAGCTTGGAAGAGACCGATGTGGGTTTGGAAACCCTTTTTGCAAAACGGAGAAGATGATCCGATCTATGGGTTAATCGGACCAATTTGAGGTAAGGTTTTGTAGATTTATGTTATGCATGATGATTTAGCTTAGATTTATTGTGTAAATGATGGGTTAAGAGAAGAAAAAGGGTGAAAATTGAGAAAAACGAAGGTTTGGGCGAAATCTGCAAATTTCGATCAATCGAAATGGATTTCGATCGATCGAATTTGACTTAAGACTGATGAAATTCGTTTCCTGAAGGTTTTCGATCGATCAAAATCGAATTCGATCGATCGAAAGGTATAGAATAGGGAGTATCATGGACTTCTGTTGAAATTTGATCAATCGAAATGGATTTCGATCGATCGAATTTGACTGTGCGTGCCAATAGTGATTTGGTGTTTTAGCCATAACTTTCTATCCCAAACTCGAAATCAGGTGATTCTTAAGGTGTTGGAAAGAGGACATCTATACCTACAACTCTTATGTATATTAAAATCAATGAATCAAATGTTTTAAAGGTCAAAATTTGGAGGGAAGTTACATCAAGTTTGAGTTGGCGCGTTTCGACTGAGGTACCGATACAGTCTCGGTATTTTAACCGTAACTTTCTGTGCCGAACTCCGATTGACATGATTCTTGTTTTGTTGGAAAGATGACTTCAAGATCTACAATTTTTATGTTTTTAATAACTTGTGAATCAACTATTTTAATGGTTAAAATTTTATAAGAAGTTATGTCAAATTTCAGGTTAGCACAAACTTGTTCGTTTCCGTCTCGTTTTGAGAAGTCACTTAAAGGTATCTAAGGTATTTGTGAATAGAGTTAATCCTTGATAAAGCTTTGTGTGCTCGTATTGTAGATTGAGGTCGGAGGTCATAGATAGAGCTTCACTTGGCTTCATGCAGCGTCGAGATTAAGGTAGGGGAAATTCACCATCTAATTGCATTTTTGATTTTGTTCATGGATGATGTGATATAAATGAATATTTTGTAACTGTTTTAGAAAATATGAAAGCTTTGAAGTATGAATTTGTAATTGAACGCATGTGTATGCCCGTTCCATTTATGTATCGGTGTTTGTTCCGCTTATGTATCTGTTTGTGTTTCGTTCCGTATCCGTTTGTGTTTCGTTCCGTATCCGTTTGTGCTTCGTTCCGTATCCGTTTGTGTTTCATTCCATTTTCGAATTCATTTATGTTTCTGGTAAGGATAAGAACTCTTTGAATCTGAACAACGAGTGGCGGAGAGGAGTTGAGTCTCCGAAGAGGGGTTGAGTCCCCGAGGTTTTTACTTAGTTCCCGCTTATGGGATGCTTTGTTCCCGCTTATGGGTTGCTTTGGCCCCTCCTTGATTTGTGACACTACGTAATGTGATGTGATGATACCTTGTGTGCAAAGAGGGGTTGAGTCCCCGAGGTTACGACCTTGTTCCCGCTTATGGGATGCTTTGGCCTTCTGATATATGTGCTTCGATTCTCCGCTTATGGGATGTGTTGGTTATACTTTGTGTGCAAAGAGGGGTTGAGTCCCCGAGGTTTTTACCTTGTTCCCGATATGGGATGCTTTGGCTTTCGATATGTTCGTTCCGTTTCTTGATACGTCTCGTTCTTGTATGCTTTGATTTGATGATATGTTGCTCCATTTTGTTATGCTCTCATCATGATATGCCACCGTTTCTAATATGTTCTGTTTTAATTTATTCTACTTCTATTTTCAGCTATATTTTGATAAGTATCTTTGTTTTTCATATGTATTTGTTCTCGATATGCTTTGTTTCCGCTGTGCTATATTTTGAAAATGAAAATGTAATATTTGTAACTCGATTTGATACAATTATGTCACCGAATCTATGCACTTTAACGATAAGATGTGATTTGTATTTGAATTTCTTCTACTGAGCTTGGATGAAGCTCACCCTTCGACTATATACGTCACAGGTTTGGCAGTTAGCAAGATACGAGATTTGGGATTGAGGACTTGTGAAGTAGTAAGATTTCGGGATCATAGATTGCATTTGAGTTGTGGTAAGTGTAGTTTTATAATTCTTTGAATACACTTGTAAGTACTTAATTATTGTTCTTTCACTGTAGAACTGGAGTTTATGTTTCCGCTTTGTTGTACCAATATTTTCTGTATCAGATTGTGATCTACGATCTGGCGGTTCGGATTTTCCCATTTGGGTTAAGTAGAAAAAAAAAAAAAAGTCTCAAAATTTTAGGTTCGGAAAATTCGGGCTGTCACAGATTTGGACTTGGTAAATCCATCAGAATTTATAAATTCATGTCAGTATGTAAAAAAGTGGATTTGTAAATAACACCTCCTAGGCATTATTTGAAAATCCAAATCTTATACTATCATATAATTGACTATATTTTGTGAATCAAAAATTATTACCCAATGCTATCATAGGTACCGTTCGACCTGATACACGGCCCGCCTGAGCCGAATATTTTTAAGCTTGACCAATCTGGTTGGGTTGGGCATGAGGCATCCCAACCAAGGGTCAAAAGTTCACTTCAAGGTCAAACTTTGATTTACTTTTTATTAAACTAACTCCTATAATTTGATAGCAAAAAAATCCATGTTGATTTATAATGTGATACTAAAATCTCAATTTTATTAGTCAAAAGTTTGACCTTTAGTCAAACTTTAACTTTTGGTAAAACTTTGACTTTTACTCAAAATCTATTTTTAGTCAAACTCAAAATCTGCTTATAGATAGAGTCTACTACTACATAAATTTATACCATATCAGCTGCAAGTTTTCCTTAGTCAAAGTTTGATTTCTTGTCAAAGTTCGATTTTTTATAAAATGTTATAAATTTTAATTAGTGGATTACTATAATTAAAAATATCTCTCATTGTTTAATTTAAAACTTTAAAATACATTGCCTTTTTTTTAGTGGTCAAAGTTTGACTTTTAGTCAAACTTTGACTTTTGGTCAACCTTTGACTTTTACACAAAATTTATTTCTAGTCAAACTCAAAACCCTCTTATAGATAAAATTTACTACTACATAAATTTATACCGTGTCAGTGCAATTTTTCCTTGGTCAAAGTTTGGCTTCTTGTCAAAGTTTGATTTTCTATAAAAAGTTATAAATTTTAATTAGTGGAATAATATAATTAAAAAAATCTATCATTGTTTAATTTTTAACTTTAAAATATATTGCCTCATTTTTATTGATCAAAGTTTGACTAAAAGGTCAAACTTCGACTTTTATACAAAATTTATTTTTAGTCAAACTTGAAACCTGCTTATAGATAGAGTCTACTACTATATAAATTTATATTGTATCAATGCAATTTTTCCTTGGTCAAAGTTTGACTTTTTTCAAAGGTCGAATTTATATAAGAAGTTATAAATTGTAATTAGTGGAATACTATAATTGAAAATATTTGTCATTGTTTAATTTATAACTTTAAAATACATTGTCTCATTTTTATTGGTCAAAGTTTGACTTTCAGTCAAAATTTGACTTTAGTCAAAATTTGAGAAGTGTATCTTGATAATAAATAATGCTTATTACTGTATTATTTATATTTTGGTAGTGAAAATTTTTATCTATGATCAGAGTTTGACATTTGGTCAAACTTTGATTTTATAACACAATTTTTATTCCACCTATGTAATTACACTTCTATGTTATCAAACAAGAGAAATCAATTTCCAATAAAAGGAAAATCAACCCTAAGCTGAAAAATCGAAAATAATAATAATAATAATAATATATATATATATATATTCAAAAAAATCTGAAAATAGATCGGTTCTGTTTCGGTTCAAGGGGTGGGGAGTTCTGTTAACCGAACTTAAAACATTTCGATTCTGGTTCGATTTTAGGTGAACCGGCACCGAAATCGAAATTTTCAGCTTCAATTTTGGTTCGACACATCGAACTTCCACCCTTACATAGAATGAAGGAAACTAATGAAATATAAATTATTTTTATAAAAAAAAAAATAGCCAAATGAAGTATCTATAAATCCTTGGGCAAAATCCTAATGCAATGCTTAAACATCCAAAATAAGAGATTTGCAAATCCAAATATTTCAAATTCTGAATTTGAAGCACCTAGATTTGAAATTCTCAAATGCGAATGCTTGTTCTCAAACACGGCCTAAATCTTATCGAAACATTATCCCAAATGGCAAAACGAATTAAGAAAAGGCTTGTTACATTTCTTATTATTATCAAGTAAAGTCTATTTAAGTTTGAAAGTGAAAAGGCATCACAAGGAAAAATAGATGATTGTAGACCGTTTAAGTGAATAGTCTTGATGGCTGTAGTCAGGGGTTTAACTTTTTTGAGAAGTTTGAGCTCTGACACTTCGCGAAACGTATAGCTTTTGTGGCGTACAAGGGTCTACCCATGCATCCATTTTCAGAGACTTATAGTGAAATCCATATGTTGTGCATATCGTCAAAGTTGCAATCAAACACCCACAACCCCCAAAACCATGGGTCAAAATATCGTCTGATACCGGTACGTATCGTTTGATACATATCGGTTTTATCGCCTAATAATTTATTATCAGACACAGGTAATTTATCGTCCATATTGCTCGTATCGGACAATAAATTGAAATTATGGGACGATAATTTTAATTTGTTGTCCGATAATTTCATACTTCTTAATCTAACCCTAAACCCTCAAATTATCGGATGATACGGGCAAATTATCACCCGTATCATCCGATAATTCCGAATTTCAGAACTGTGGGCCTAGCCACTACACAAGCACGGGTTTAGGGCATTTTAAGTCATTTTTCAACCCTTTTTTCCTTATTCCTTCTTCTTTCTTAGCTATTCATTCTTCTTTCTCATCTATACCTTCTACCTTAACAACCGGGTGACCATATTTCAGCTATCGACTATAAAAAAATCTTGGGATCATCACGTTTTCGTCGGAGACCATCACATAGGTATCATGTTCCATCATATACCTTATTTTTTTATTTATTTGCTTGTATTTTTAAAGCTATTTTCACTAGATTTACCCATAAATGTGGTAGATCTAGTAAAAACTAGATCTACCCACTAGATCTACATTTTGGAGATTTATTTATTTAAGATCTACCCTTAAATATGATAGATCTTGAATTTTTAAGCCCCAATTAGGGGATTTTGTGTTAAGCCACCCTAATTTGAGCCTATAATGAGTCAAATTTTAGAATTTATGTGGGTCAATTGATAACTCTGGAGTTTATGTGGGTTAATTTATAAAATTATTTATAAATAATAATATTTGGGTCAATTTATAACTATTGGGTTTATGTGGGTTTTTATTTATTTTAAGGTTTTTGTGGGACAATTTATGTTGGTCAATTTGATAATAATGATAGGGTTTATGTGGGTCAATTTATAAATTAATTTATTTATTTTATAAAATTATTTATAAATACTTAACACGATTGAAGGAGCATTTGGCTCACGTTAAGGGAAAGATAAAAAGATACCCCAATGTACTGAGAGAGGTGAGAGAATTTATCAGAGCCAACACATAAGCAACTAAGAAAAAGAAAAAAGTAGAAGTCGACCAAGATAGAGAAATGTATAAGAGAATAAGGAGGGGAGATCCAAAGGTTCCTGTACCTAGACTTGAGGATAATGAGGATGAGAATGTGGTGACAGAGAGAGTCATGAGAGACTATGCTAGAGAAGCACGATAGCGACGAGATCAGGAAGAAGTCAATTATCAGTTTCGGTCCAGCTTAAGGGGCCCATCGATGCCTGCTGTTGGTAGTGGATCCAGTCATAGGCCAAATATTGTTGATGATAATGAGGACATTCAGGGGACTGCCGAGTTGCATAGGTCAATATCTATGAGGGAGACCAGGCCATCTACTAAAGGTCGTACTACAGGTCTCATGGATTCGTTCATGTATCAGACATAAAGCTCCAAACAAATTAAATTGAGTGCAACCTCACTGAAAATAATAGGGGAAGAGGCTTGAAAAATTGATTACAAAGTTCGTGATATACAACTACATTCTGAGTCAAGTTGTGGAGTCGTCGTACTTCAAAAGTATGATTGACACAAGTGCAGAAGCTGATCCAGGAGTTAAAAAGCATTCTGCATACGAGATATCTGGGCCCTTACTAACTGATGAGTACGAAGAGATAAGAGCTTATGTGAAGAGTTTTGAGGAGTATGGGATGAGAGAGCTTGCACAATCATGTGCGATTGATGGACCTGTCCCATAAGGAAGAGTTTGATAAAATCTTTGGTCTACAGCGATGTCAGGATAGTATTTCTGAAATCAGTTGATGCTTTTAAACACGCGAGGACGACTAATTACCTCTTTCAACTAATGGATATGGTAGTTAAAGAGGTTGGAGAGAAGTGGATTGTGCAGATGGTAACAGACAATGCTACCAAATACAAAGTCGTAGGAAGACAGTTAATGTTGAAAAGACCTCACTGGTACTAGACTTCGTATGCCGCTCATTGTGTGGACCTTATTATTACGGATTTGGAAAAGAAAATCAAGGCACAAGCAACTATTCAGAAGGGAAGAGTACAGGCAACTATTCAGAAGGAAAGAACGATTAGTTATTACCTGTATTATAGTGACAAGTTGGTGAATTTGATGAGGTCGTTCACTAAGAACAACCTGCTTCAGCCTACGATTACACAATTTACGATATAATTTCTAGTCCTACAGAGTTTGGCTAGATATAGGCGTCAGCCGAAAAGCATAGTGTCGTCCGAAGAATAGAGAAAATATGAATTAGAACTCCCACGATCAAAGAGACCTACTTGTAATGAAGTTACTGACCTGATCTATAACCCCCAGTTTTGGATAAATATTGACTACCTGATCGCCGTAACTATCCCGTTGGTGCAAGTATTGAGGTTGGTAAATAGTGATGAGAAACCAACGATGGGATATTTGTTATACGAGTCAATGGATAAGGTAAAATTGGTTATCAAAACTAAATGTCCTAAAAAATATAAACGATATTAGGCGATTATCCTTGCATGCCACAGGTAAAACATGTTAAACTGCTTATGTAATGATTTGTATTTATTTATTATTTTTCATATTATTCACTTTTTCCATATACTGATGAGATTGCTCATATTTTATGTATATCACACTACTTGAATCCGGTTTTTCAGTATATGCGACGCTTCGAGTTGAGTGAGGGCGATGAAGTGTACAATGGTTTGCTCAATGTGATCCAATGAATGCTTCCTAAGTTGGTAGATCAAGGTCAAGCAATAAGAGACGTGAGTAGTCATAACTTTTAACTCATAAGTCAAATGGCATATGATCTATTTATTGATATGTTGGTTATTATATCCATCTTTGTAGATTACCATATACTGCAAGAAATATAGGTCATTTGGGTCAAGGTTAGCGCAATCCCAAATCCAACACGATAAATCGACTGACTGGTAGATGCACTATGGACATGATGGCCCGGTATTGAGGTGGATTGCTATGCGCGTTTTATCGCAAACATATTTCTCATCCAACTATGAGTGGAATTGGAGTACTTTCTCTCTCATTCACACGAAGACAAGGAATAGGCTAACTATGGATCGATTGAAGAAGTTATTCTACTGCCACTACAACATGCGATTAAGGGTCAGAAATATGTAGAGGATCAACCGTGGTAAGCGATTATTTGAAGTCTTAGTTCATATAATTTTTTTTTGATATAATTGTCGAGACATATACTAATGCATCTATCATATTCCACCTTACAGATAGTAAATATTTTAATCTCATTGAGTTAGATTATATATTCACGGAGGATGACTCTTTGAATCAGTTGATCGAAGAGATAGAAGAGCCAATGTTGGATAGTGAGAGCACTGCATGGATTGACAATGCTGAAAGAAAAGTGGAGGAGGAGGCTTCCCAACCACCTAGGCGAAAAGGAAGATTGCATCGCCATTCAGTGGTTGGATCTTATGACGAAACGCAGTCCGATAGTAATAAGGGGAATGATGACGATGACGGGGATGTTGGGGGTGATGGTGGAGGCGATGAAAGCCACGTTGGAACTAGTGGTGGAGGGGATGATGTTGGTCCCTCTTATTCTTATGGAGGTATTGCCGCATGGGATGATGAACCGGTAACAATGTTTGACACTCCTACATTTAGAGGTGGGGGTTGAAGGAAGAGGAGTGTCAGAATCTTACCAAACACCACCACCATCTCAAGGTCCACAAGATGATTTGGGTTATATGACTGTTAGTCACTTGTTTTTGCCACTTTCTAATCCTTAAACCTGGCTTTTGCTAAGACTTAGAGTAATTAATAATTGCTTTTTAGTTTATTTTATAGATAAGCAATAATATGCAACCATCCATGAAATAAGTGCCAATAAGAGGAGATTAGAACCATTCTTTAAAGTTGAGAAAAGTGGGGTTCACACTTGAAGGAGAGCTGCTGCTATTGGAGTCAAAACCATTCAAGATAAAATCTTCCGCAGCAACACATTCAAACACTTAAGTTGAAGAGGAGATTCAGCAGTTGCATCTCAAGCAGTCATGTGGTTCAGCACGTTCTTTAGCTGCTCACTCAAGCAATTTTAGATGCTTCAGATACACCAGAGCAGTGCACATTAGAGCTGCTGACCATCTTCAAGAGCTGTAAAAAATGCACATTAGCTGCCCATTCCGCTGCACACTACAGAAAGTAAGTTGCACAACATCATTTTAAAGTTGTGTGCACACTAAGCACAAAAGCTGCAACAATGTGGGTTTCAGCAAAATGGATGAACACATTTCAGTAACTGCACTTCAGCAATATGGTTCACCATCAACAACAACTGCACCCATGAAAGCATGCATTGATTCAAGCAGCCTAACATGCAAATGCACACAAGAGCAGCTGTAATAAACCTGAGTTGTGTACCTGTCAACCACTTACCTGAAGTAGCAAGAGAGCATTCAAGCAGATCTGAAGCTAATAAAGCTGAAGAATGCACCTGTCGAATGGATGATAAAGCAGAAGTGTGCACCTATCAAGTGTTGAAGCTGAGTTGTATAGAATTCGAGCAGCGCTGCTCTTGAAGCCAACTTGTCGAGAGTGCTTCAGCACCTATCGAGTTTTGTTGCACTTAAATCCCAACCTGTCGAATGCTACAAAGCTGTAGCCTTCAGCCTGTCGAGCTCTACCATTTCAGCCAACTGCTCAAGCAGTTCAGCTCCCAAAAATCAACCTCACGAATGGTTCTTCACTCCATTCAGCCAACCCATCGAATGGTAGGAGCAGGCTTCAGAAGCTGTTGACTTGGAGCCTTCATCCTCTCGAATTTACATCAGGTCTTCAGTAACCTCATGAATTGTTGATAAACCACAATTTCATCCTCTTGAGTGGTATAAATTCCAGCTTGCAAACCTGTCGAGTTCTTCAAGTAACCCCTCAAATGGATACCTAAAGCTGCTATTTGCATTTGAACCTCTCAAATCCAGCAGCCAAACCTCTCGAAGCTCGGGTTCTAGCTATTTTCAGCCATTACCAGTGGTCGGCAGGGACATATTTGGGAACTCCAATATGCACATGGGACAGCTGTCCACATGTAAACTGTTTTTCTAACTAAATGGAGCAATTCTTGGCGGAAAGCAAACCATTTCAGCTGTGCATAACCGAATGGATACTCTTTCTTCTCTCTGATTGGCTAGAATGCTAATCACATGGATTGGCATAAACTGAAATGAAATTCTCTTCTCTGATTAGCTGCAACCCAAGGCACAGGGATCACTGCAAAGCTATAAATAGCAGTCCTTGTTTGGCTGTAATTCTTCAGCAAGGAAACTAGGAAATTCTCTTAGTTTTCCTTGACTCATTTAGATCTAGTTTTAGGTTTCTCTTTTCTCTTTTCTTTTCCCCCTTCTCTCCCTAATCCAGCATGTTGGATTAGATCTACGTAGCAGCTGAGTTCTGATTTGTAATTGTAAATTCAGTGAAGAGATCTGATATCTTGCAGAGACTGCAAATCTGAGAATAATCTATTGTAAGTTATTTTGAATCAATAAATTGTTGGTTTTAAAGTTCATTTAAATCTATAGATCTTTTAGTTCCATTAGATTCTCCATCGGATTTATGTATTTGGGAATGCTCATTCATTTAACCTTTAGATATTTTGATTTCCATCATATTTTCCTAAATTTAATGCTCCTGTGTATGCCTAAGCTTGTAGCCTTGCATCCACAGCATCTGTAGTGATTTTCTTGTTCTAATTGAAGCTTTTGGATTGCATGAAATCTCTAGGATGATTTGTGACCATTGAAGTGGACAGATCATAGCCTTAAGATCAGTTCAAACCTTTAATTGAAATTAGATTCTTCTACCTTGCACTTGTGCTTGTAGTTAAGTGAAGGACAGCAGCAAATCCACAAATCTTGATATGTTTTACAATAAGAACCAGTCCCTATCTGCCTATTTCTCACCATTTTATATTTTATTTTACCATTCATATTCATTCTTTCTCAAATCTCTCTTTTAATTTTGTTTTATAGTTTAGATTTAGTTTAGTGTGACACCCGAAAAACTCTCTTCATTTCCCTGTTTTCTTAACTAGGTTAGAATTGCCAAATCTGTAACGTCCCAACCTTTTGGGCTTTGATCCATAAGACTCGGTGTGTGTGCCGACGGAGCATGCATCGAGGACCACCTTTAACAGTGATGTAATGTCTATAGATCAAATCCAACGGACCGGATTGATCTCATAAAGACTGGATGTGGGAGTTTGAAACCCTCACACACGTTCCTTCAGTGTAGCAGTCCTACACTAAAGTATGAGAGTTAAGGTATAAAAGGAAACCAAGGGCATTTAATTGCATATTAAATGCTTGTGAAAGAGAGTTAAGAAGAGAGAGGATAACCTTAAGGCTTTGAGTGTCCGTAATTGATGAGATCGATCAGTTGGCATGGAGGGAGGTAGCTGCTAGATCGAGGATCGAATTGATTTACTGGGACTCAGAGAAAACCCGAACTGTTCTTAAAAGTACGAAGGGCGGTTCGTTTGAAATCAAGGTAAGGAGTGTGAAAAATGTGTTTTGATCTGTAGTGTGGAGTTGAATTCGTGTGTATCTATGTGGGAATCATAAGAATTGAGATGGAATCAAAGTGAGAAGTAATTGGGAGTGGAAAACCCAAAAATTAAGCTAAATCTGCTCATTTCGATCGATCGAATTATGGTTCGATCGATCGAAATGACAGAAAAGGGGAAAAAAAAATGAAATTCTGAGAAATTCGTTCGATCGAACGAAAAAGTTTTTGATCGATCGAACCTGTAGTTTGATCGAACGATTCGTATAGAAACAGAACATTAGAAAAATTTTGTGAGAATTCGACCGATCGAATTAAATTCGATCGATCGAATTATGTGATCTCGATCGAACGAATTGGGATTCGTCCGATCGAACTGTGATAAGATAAATGCCCTCTGAGGAATTCGACCGATCGAAATTTATTTCGATCGATCGAATTATTTTCGTTCGATTGATTGGAAAAATTCGTCTGATCGAATAAGAATATGCTTTGTAGTTCTGGAAGAGATCGACCGATCGAAATAAGGATTCAATCGATCGAAATTCCCAGATTTCACCGTTTGGTGAGTTTTGACCGTGAGTTTTCACGGGAACTTTTGGCAGTGTGTTTTGCCTCGTTCTAATAAATAAAAATAATCATGTTTAGGTAAGCTTCATGAACAAAGGGGACCCGACCTTTATGACGGCTTGAGCAAGCACGAGTCTGATCTATGAGGTAGGGAAAACTTGATATCATGTACATTGATTTCGTTAACACGTGTGTTGTGATATGATGCACTTTCCGCTTTGACTATGTGATTTCTGCATATGAATTCAAACTAATGTGGCATGTGACACGTGTGAGTTGAAAATATGTAGAGCTTATGAAACCTTCATGAATCTTTGTGACATGGGTATGTGAAACCTTCACATTTCATTCCGATTTTTGATATAAACTACGATTATTACTTTACACAGCGACAAGCTATATAAATGCACTTACGATTTAAGGTTATGTGAATACCCGACCGACGCGGCGGTATAACCGTGACTGACGCGGCAGGATATCCGTGACCGGTATGGCGGCCAATCCGTACACCCTTTGTGTGATATGTGTATGTGCTATGTGACTCCTACCGTATAACGGTAACTTCGTTCGGCCAAGTGCCCAACTCTATGGGGCCTTGGATATATGTGCATATGACTCATGTGAGTGACGATGGTGGGTATTCCATCGGGGGCTTGAGGCTATAGTTCCTCATTCTATTACTTTAAGTAAAACACCTTTAAGTTTCTTTTCCCATATCGGAATGAAAGTGTGAGCTTGTGCATGAATCCCATTGGCATTGCATGTGTGTGTGTTAAGGCTGTGAGAATTACCACTTTGCATGTGTTCGGAATTACTTCGTTTTCATTGTGCCATAAGATATGTGTTGATGTTATGATAAGCATGTTATGAGATTTTTCCTACTGAGCTTGGATGAAGCTCATTCCATTACTAATGTCTCAGGTTCAGGAGAAGATATAGAAGCAGAACCTCCGGAGAGGGGAGATCCAGATTATTCCCCCGGCGAGGATTCAGAGGAGCCGCATCCCGAGGATTGTTTCATTTGTGCTAGACCTGGGTAGGTCCGG
This sequence comes from Chloranthus sessilifolius, assembly GCA_021018995.1. NCBI lineage: Eukaryota > Viridiplantae > Streptophyta > Magnoliopsida > Chloranthales > Chloranthaceae > Chloranthus > Chloranthus sessilifolius. The sequence continues at coordinate 72,637,409 of CM037598.1, read as the reverse complement.
CCCTGAGTTATGTATTAAAATTTTGCTTTGTTTTGGATAAGGAGAGAGATGACTTCTATACGATGTGAATGATTAATTTTGTTGAACCATGTTTCGGTAAGGAGGGGTCCTCACCGATGGTTCTTAACGGTTCTCTTTCCATAGACCTTCTTATGGAATCAGAACCGTCTTTTGGGGTTTTTGAATGATAATGATGTTTCATTATTTTGTTTTCGTTACGGATTCGAAATGGTTCCGCTTATATTCCGCGGTGCCTTTGTGCGTGACGCAAAGTGATCCGTTCCCGGGCTCGGCCTTAGCGCCAGTCCACCGACGGCACAGGTCTTGGGGCGCCGAAATCTGGGCTGTCACAAAATCTGTAACAAATATGAAGGTCTACTATACAACCCTTATGGTTTAGATCACTACTCCCTGTGAGACAAACTCTTACTTTTAAAACTTGCTGCAACAACCCTAGATTCTTACAGGTCTGTATACTTTAGAGTTGTTTTCATCTCTTTCATCTTTTGTTTTATTTTGATTCTATTTTTATTTTTACCATCATCTTTCCTCTACAATAATCAGCACTTGAAATATCACAATAATGACTTCTAGCTTCAGGGGATTTAGTTTGTAAAACACCGAAGATTCAACAATCAGTAACCCATATAGGCCCCAACCAACCTACCTCGGGTCATATGACTTCGTTGGTCAAATTTTTGGAGGATCGACCTTTACCTATTACACTGAGCCATGTTCGCCGCTAATGCATTAGTTTCAAGGGGGCACATATGATCATGAGTATCAATATGGCCAACACTATAGGGAAAGCTCGCGTACTGATGATGATGATCACGAGGACCAGGAACCACCACGAAATTTAATGTGGCTTTAAAGTAAGTTTTTTTATATACAATGTACCTTTTAATTTTGATCATGAGTCAAGTACAATGTAATTTAGGTTCTACGTTAATAAAATTATGAAATATGCATCAAATAAGCCTTAAATAAATTTTAAAAAATAAATTAAAATAAATAGAAAATTATTAAATTTAATTTTTCTAATTTTTTGAGTATTTTTGAAAATAAATAAATAAATATTTATTTATTTATTTATTTATATTTATATTTATATCAAACCGATACATTGAATGTATCGGACGATACCCAATACGTATCATCCTGGAGGTTTGGACGATACATATCAGTTTTCTAGTATTTTGATCCCTGCCCAAAACGCGTATGACTGTATTATTACTTGCAATCAAATAGGCCCAAAGTACTCTGTAATGTTAAGCATAGGATTCAAGTAAAGTACTACTGACTACTCTTTTTTGGTTTGGAAGACTCACTCATGAACTATTATGTTGGCCTATATAGATGATATCACCAGATCAAGTGATGACCCTTGCAGTGTCGACAAACTCAAGGATCACTTGAGATCAAATTTTATATTAAAGACCTTGATAAAGTTTGATATTTCCTTAGAATTAAAATTTCCAAATCATGCAATAGGATACTCATTTATAAAAGGAAATATATTCTATGTATACTTAAGGAAACAAGAAAGCCCAATATGAATACATTGTTACTCAAGTGACGCTAACTTCAAGCCTAATGTTGACTCAAGCACATCCTCTAACATAGAAAATATCAAATATTAGTTGCTTGTGTTGAAGTAATTGGTATTCAAAATAGCTTTGAGGCACATAATTTACTACGTTGTTTTACAGACAATAGACACCCTCACTCCATCGGATAAATAAAGATGCAATCGGGTTCCCAATAAATCTACATTTAGGATACAATAGAGTCTGGGTTCCCAACAAATCTGCCTTCGGGATACAACAGAGTCCAATTTACCAAAATCGTACGTTATTTTCTAGATTGTACTTTTTAGAAAGAGAACTTGTCAGACAGAAAGAAAATAAGAAGGCACGAGACAGATGGAGTGAGAGATAGATTAGAATTTGTGTTGTAATTTTTATAATCACGATCTAATCTCTATTTATAGAGAAAATCCCAAACCATCGTGTTTATTCAAATGATGATGAAGAGACAAACTGGCATCTGAAAACACCTCTTGGATCTCAAAAAGATTGTTAACTGTCTTTCAACCATTGGGACTCACTCCTTTCGCTTAAGACTCGTTGGAGGCAACCGTTGGGCTTAACACCAGTTGGAAGCCACCCACCCATTGGGTTAGAGACATTGGGCCTTTTTTGCCCGGGCTTCTTAACTAGGCTCCTCTCTCTCTCTCTCTCATATTTATATTATATATATTAAATTTTATTTTGTCTTCATACCTTTGCAGCCATTAAGAGCCCTCAAGATAAAAGAGAGGTTTGGTGTGAGTGGTGAAAAGACATGAAGGTCTATTTATAGAGTCTATCCCCCCCCATTTTACCAAGCCCAACCCATGTGAAAGGTTTTCAACCAATCACATGAGACCAAACCAAGAATAAATGAGAGCACTCCATTTCACCAATTCATGTGAAATAAATAATAGTCATTTATTTACTTTCCACCTCAAGTGAAAGGAAAAGTAATCAATGGAAAACGTTTCCCTTTATTTCTATGTATTTGCACATAAAGTTAAAGGATTTACAAGTTTGCCATTGCATTCTCATCAATATATAATGATATTACATAAATATAATTTTGAAACAATAGAATATATATTACTATACTAACATATAAGAGCTTATTTGATATATCTATCTTACTCAAGTTCTAGCCTTTGCTAGCTAATTTATGCATAGCCTACACAATACACATGCATTTCCTAGATTGAATCTTTCAATATTTAAAAGGTGCTCTTGGGAAGGGAGTGCTGATATCAAAGAGTGGTCTTCTAAAGATTGAAAGGCTTCTTATGTCATTGAGTAAAAAGTTTGTAATGAAAGAAGGTCAATCATGGGCTATCGCATTTTTGGAGAAGAAAGTTTGGTTGAAGTAGAAGAGTAATAGGAAAAAGGTGTTGCTAGGTCCAACATTTAAATTGAATGCTGAGTCATAGCCTCCATTATGTGTGGATTTATATGGTTGAATGCACTCCTATTGGAAAGATCGTTTTATACTCACTTCCAATTATAAACTTTATTTGTGACAATCGAATGACTATGCACAGAGGTACTGACCAAATTTTCTATGAAAAAATGAAATAAGTAGATGGTTTCATTAGAAGTACAAATGTACAATGTATGCCTCTATTATATATCAACTGTTCGATATGCTCACCAAAAGCTTGGAAGGGAAAGTTTGAAGAATATACTTTTCATATTCGGCATTATAGATATTTATACACCAACTTCAGGGGAGTGATAACACTAATTATCTTTAGAAAGGGGAAGCTAACTAGAAAGTGTATTATCGTTTCTCCGTGCAATCCCATGCATTACCTAAAGAATTGTCATGCACAATTACTAAATTTTGGTTGTATTTATTACATTACACATATACAAACTATTATAACCCGGGTTTTGAAGATCAAATTGTATGGTGATAGATGGGAGAGCACCAAACACACTATGGATGCTTCACACCCTATCATGGCCCACTCTCTCTCTATCTCTTATTTTTTGCAAGAAAGTCAATTTAGGACTCTAAGTTTGGGCAAGATATCTTGCCATCCGAGACCTCTCTCTTTCTTTTTACTCTCAAACTCTCTCCATATAAATAAAAACCAAAGGCTTTCTACTCTTAAACCTCTCTCTCTCTCTCTTACTCTCCCTCTCTATCATCTCCCTCAACGTGCAGCCAGCAACAAGTCCCCAATTAATACCCCTTCTCTCTTTCGTCTCTCTCTTCAACTCTCTCTGTCTCTCTCTCAAGATCTCTCTCTCTCTCTACGGTCCACCTCCTCTCTCTAAAACCCATCTCTCTTGCGCCAATTGAAGCTTCCTCTCTCTATAAATATTTCTCATTCAATGAAGACTCACACAGCAGCATCCCCTTCCTTCCATCTTGTTCTTTCCACTGTAATCGATAAAAACTTCATACCTCGAATCAGCTGCTCACCCCCATCACTACACAAATAAGGAGTTTCAGCCGCACTTGCTGTTAAGGCAGTTTTTGGTAACGGCAGGTCTAAGAGCGACAGTTTTTAGTAGCGGCAAGACTAATAGCAGCAGCTCTCACCATCGAGTACCGTGCACAACTTGAAGAAATCCATTGCCGATCGAACCGAAGAGAGACAAAGAGGAGGCTGCGAAACTAAACAAGAGTTGGAAGTACATTTTTCGCCTCGTCGCCATCAACTCAGACCACATCGAATCCGTACGGACATGCCAACGAGGTGGGTGCCCTGTTATGTACCTCAATCTATTCATTACACGCTTTCAATCATGTTTAATTTAGTTTATTTGATGAAGAATCAATAGAAACTTATAAGAAATCAGATTTTACCATGTTTTGTATGACTTGTGTGAGCCACAAAAGTCAAAGGATTGACTCATAGGTCGAACCCTTTGACCCGAGGCTTGAGGGTACTATACCCTTCTTTGTGGTAAGAGACTTATATAGGAAATCTGCCCTCAAGGCCTTCAAATTTCGGCCAGTATATGCCCAGTTCATAGCAGCCAACTGCTTTTGGAAAATGGGCTTCAACCTTCTTTTGCTTTGGTGCAATCAAGGCTAACGGCTCAGTTTGACCCGATGAATCTCCATGATCCGAATTAGACCAGCCTTGGACAAAGGGTAGACCCCCTTAATATTTTACCCTCTGTTCATCTAACGGTTTACAATCCCTCTCAAAATTTTAATTTATTTTAAATCTGATGTCTAAAAATCAGAAATACTATGAGCACCTTCAGCAACTACGAGCACCTAGCATGGGGGGTCCAATTTGACCTCTTAGTGCACCCAAACTATAGACCTCTAGTCCTAGCCTTGCAATGTATACTTTCGATCACCTGACCATCTATGTATTGGATGGTCAGATTTCCTTGATGACATTTAAATCTAGACTGCGTGCTCAGTGAAGATTGACAAAAACTTACATGTATAACACTAGGACAACAGCTCTAGGTGCCACATGGAATTGGTGTTATGGTCATCTTTGATCCTTGATTCTTGGAAATTGGCCCGAACCAGCCCACTTGCCCAGGTTTATAATGACTTCGAGAAAAATTTAATAATGTTCGTAAGATAAAAAAACTAAGGGATTTGAGCTCGTGTACAATTAGGATAAAGGGGTATGCTTGACCCCCTATTGGACTAGTTTTTGGGTCAAACCAATGTATGAACCTAACATGGGCCAACCTATGTTTGGAAAATTTTAACGTCGCTAGGCCTAATCGCTCCCGATGAAATCCGATGGGTCAAAAAAGTTGCCTGAATTTACACGTGAGCCCTTCTTATTATAGATCACTTTGGGCGTCATTTCATATGGATTATTCCACATTCGACTAAAGTTTAATAGGCGAAAAAGTCATCTTTTCACTGATTTAGGTCCACCAAAAATTTCGGATTCAAAATCTGCACAGATCACAAGATTCACAAAATGCAAGATTCATGGTCATTAGGTGCCATCAGTAAATTTTGGGGTTATGACTTGTTTGGTAAAATTTGAGTCATCACGCATACATGTATGTCTAGTCTATCAATACATGGGTAATTCAAGAACCTCAGTCATTACAAAGGTCCATGACCCTTGTGGGCCCGTCTAGTCTATGGATCCTTAATGGACTCATATACCCAAAGTAGCCAAACACGCGTTTTAAGAAACCACAGACCAATCTTCAAAGAATGACCCAAGCCATCTTCTAAACTTAGAATAACTAATTAGGTGTATATTTTACTCACACCATAAGAATGTACATCTCGATAATCATGTTATAGCATGATATTGACCCGAATCGATGACTTTCTAGATAAGGGTCCAAAGGATCAAATCAAGGGTCAAAACTTTGGGAGACTCAAATATCCTATACCTTGATTATATTTATTAGTTTAAATCAATCTAAATTGGATTATATATACCATGAAAATCGTGTAATAAGGATCCGATGGTCGAAACTTGTGTGAGTCACACGGGAGTCAATCTTTAGCCAAATTTCACAAATGACCAGTCTGTTTTCATCAGATCGATAAAACCTATCTGATGAGATCAGTCTAGCATCACTTTATAATACGTATTTTAGAACACATATACCTTCATTGTAAGTCACCATTTTCTCTCTCTTAAAGATGAGCGAGGCAATCTTAAACTACTCTCTAACCCGATAAGGTCTGAGAGTTAAAGTTTAACTCACCCTTTTATAGATACTGATTTGATATTAGTATTTCTGACATCTCCCTATGATTTATTTGTTTCTTTGAATTATTGTTCAAAATATTACGAGTAATATTAACTCTCTTATGGTTAGATATTTTCCTATTATATATTTCATCTACATTATGTTATATCCATCACTTAGATGATATGCTAGGGCATAAATATAGTAGGTTAAAAAGAAATAAGATATGATACATAACTTTTAAACCTTCGTCATGGTGGGATTTCTTTCATGATCACAAGGAATTTAGAATGTAGGCATTCATGTACGGATGCAATACCTTTATGGGAGCATGGGCTGATACACAAAGTACATCCAAGCTATTACGAAACTCGTCCCTTAAAAAACGTGATTGAGTGAAGCTTATTGTACTATAGCTCACTCTAATTTAAGTTTTATGCAAATGATAAGAAAATGCAAAGATGATAAGATATAAATAAGATAAGAATAAGATAAGATATTGATATGATAAGATACGTTATAAAAGTCAGCTGAATATGAAATTAAGTTTTATACGTGTCATACCTTACGAGCCACCGTAAGGGTACAACGTCTGCAGCCAAGATGGGTCTTAAGAATAATATGATACGACAGTGTCTCGACTTAAGGAGACACTGATTTTTATTCCCGCAACCTCATCAGGCTGGATGGTGGTTTATAATCTGATATGGAGGCTAGGTAGTTATCTACACGTAGACCTCACGTGATATGCTTGTACAGCGACCCTGTCACAAGTCGTTTATGTTAAATAAGTATGATACGAAGTACGTTGTCTAGGTGAATGGATCTATAATAAGATTTAAGATATGACACGTAATTTAAGTTGACAAGACAAGTAAGAAAAGTAATAAACATTAAAAGCATCATATGCATTGAAATCTGTTATGTCTTTTCAGCTTTATTGTTATGAAATATTTATGAAAACTTTTATTATGTTGTTTATATGAAATTATAAAGGATTCACTTCCACTCACAAGGTTGCACCCATAATCATCTGAGTAGATTACGGTAGATCAGTTGTAACAGCTACCAAACTTAAATCTGATATGACAGGGTACAGACTCGGGTAGGTTCGGGCTTATACGTATCGCGAGACACAAAGAGCCGTGTTGGCTTGGGTGTGGATGACTAAGTGGTCTAGTATAATTATTAAACATAACCTAGATACCAATATAGTCACTAATTATGTAGTAACTAGACCCCTGAACTATTAATATGTATGTATGTAATCTAAGTAAACTACACTAGGTGTATCAAGTAGACACTTGATCAACTACACACTACACACATATACACTGAAACACAGCTACACGTATAGAAACAATACATGGAATCCAACCTGTTTATATAACCACATATACACTAAAGAGTGTACATCTGACATACATAGAATCCAAGCCTTATAAGGCTTATAACATTATAAGAAGTCTGCTGACTCCATGTTAGTGTGAGTCATAAATAAGGTCCATGCACGCAACGTGCAAAATCGCTACAAAACTCGCCCACCACCTTTCTCCTTCGCACTTCAACTTTTGGAGCATTCAAAACCCTAGCAGAAGAAAACCTTGCCTTCCACGCAAGTTACAACACCTCCTGATCTTCTCCACATGAGTCGTTGTTACATAAACCAACCTCCCATTCTCTGCACATCTAAATTGTGGAATCTCATGGGAGATCCTACAAAGCAACAATGGAAAAGTTCAACGAGATATAAACTCTCCATCTCTGTGATCGGAGAGCAACGATACGCATCGCCTCACGCATAACGACATCAGATTGTGCGCCTTTTTTAGAGTAAATTCTAACTTTATCGCAACCAAGAATCCACCAAAAGGTACTCCATGAAATGAACCATGTAATCGATTAGTTCCTTGTCATTAGTTTGTTTAAAATAAATTATAGGTCTTTGATGCTGACTCCATGAGATCGGATCGACAACTCAGAGAAATGGAATTGTGTATGGGTTTCAGAATCAAAATCTTCGATTTTCACACTTCAGAACCTTGAATACCAATTCCATGATACAATAAAACTACTTATTAGAATTTGAAAACTTGAAAAATAGTGTAAAGTACATGTGTGCCTAAGGTTGGTAGAATCTCAAAAGGATTGAGAACCGGAAGCAGAGGAAGAAGCATGCAGCAAGCCAAAGTGTCAGGTTTGCCGCGGCAACATCAGGCTTGTCGTGGCAAGGTGTTGGCTAAGTGACTTACCGCGGCAACCCTGTGCCTTGTTGCGGCAACCCGGGCAACCACGGCTATGCTATATGTGTGTGCTATATTGAGCAGTCGATTATCTATTCTACACATAGGGGGTCTATAGTGACCCAGTGATCCAGTATGTATGCTAAACATGTTGAGGTGCTCACGAAGAACTCATAAAAATAGATTTTTGCTTGGATGCATGCATGCACATGTAACACGTAACCTTGATCGCAAGGTAGGGAGTGGACCTTGCTGGTTTAAATATTGTTTTCTCATTATCATCTAGATAGCAAGTTATTAGACGTACATGATTACATTCTGATTATGCTCATTTCAGTTTCAATATATAGTTATGTATGATTATGCTAGTTTCAGTTTCAATATATAGTTATGTATGATTATGTTAGTTTCAGTTTCAATATATAGTTATGTATGAGTATGTGAGTTTCAGTTCATGCTAGTTTCAGTTTCGATGTATGATTCTATGTTATCTACTCATGATGCTCTCACATACCTAATACCATGCAATTGTCACGTCTTGTTTTTACTTGATTCCTTATACTCGCTTGCTTCGCTTTGAGCCAAGTAATCCCGCTAACTCGGGAGCTTGATTGGGTAATTCTTGAATACAAGTGATCCCGCTAACTCAGGAGCTTGGTGTCTTGGTTCAAGTGATCCCACTAACTCAAGAGTTGACAAGTGATCTTGCTAACTCGGGAGCTTGAAAATCTTGTTTCTTGTAAATGTATGTTTTACGTCTGATAGCTTATTTAAGCTAAATAGTTTTCAGCATGATTCCTTGTACTCGTTCCAACATGACTCCGTTGCATGATAAAATATTTAGCATAATTACTTGTTGTTTATATTGTAAGTTGCTAGATGAGATAAAATATAAAATAATATGTTCTTTGATTGTATTTTATGCATCAAGAAGAGAATTAGCATTCTAACGTATAAGTTAGCATTATTAACTTATATGATAGCTCATCCTACGATTTCGTGTCTTAGCTGCAGGTCTTGACCATGAGCACGAGGGTGATCCTACATACCAGCTAGAAGAGGAGGAAGAGGACGAGGAGGACGAGGAAGAAGATTTTGCTGAGGACTTCTTTCCTATGTAGGTTAGAGAGAAAGAATGCATGAGAGGATCTTTTTGAAACCTTGTATAAAACAACATTATATATTTTGAAGAGATATTTGGTACTTCATATATAGGTTTTCTTTTTATTGTTTAGATGACTGGTGGTCGTCATCGGTGGAAAGCTATACAATAGTGTCTGTTAGTTTTGTTTTATAGTCCTTTGATATTTTACTACGTTAGATGAATGAATATCAGTTTTTGCCATATTGTCTTCATATCAAAGTTGTTAAATTGCATCCGCAAATGTAATACTTTATATACGACACGATACATTTGTATGAAAGGATCATGTTAGATAATCCAACGACGCGACCTTTTTCGTATACGATAAGGGAAAAAGTCAAGCCGTCACATCAATTGTGCAACCCACTGAATTTACGTGACTGAGTAAACTCACCCCCTCCCAAAAACTAATAATTGCAGGTGAAGATATGGTATAACTGTCCAGTGAACTTTGATACACTAGTAGATGATACGGATTATGAGGGTGATGACGTGGATGACCAGTTAAAGGATGTCAGATATGTATTAAATATTTAGAAATATTTTCCAATAGTTGGTCGCACCTTAATTTATGGTCATTTAATATTATGGACTCAAAATTCAATGTAAGATTCATGAAGGGATTTTAATGTGAGAAGAAATTTTGATTCATGATTTTTAAGAGCCCAATTTTATGTGAGATTTAGTAAGATATGTATGTCCGTTTATCGCCTTAACAAGTGTGTAGTGTCATAACACAAAATTTTAAGCCCTTTGAATTGGCTAGGATTCTGGGTCATGACACAAACCCAATACATGCAAGCATAAGAATACGTTTGTTATCTCTCTCTCTCTCTCTCTCTCTCTCTCTCTCTCTCTATTAGTGTACAGACATGTGATTCAAGAATTTCTCAAACTTTGAATTTTATAATAAAACCTCTTATTATCATAGTGATAAATCTTGCCAAAATTCAGGAAAATTTTTCGAAAAGGTCAAATGAAAATTTTGAGAAAATTTCAGTAAATTTTGGTAATTTTCGGCGAAATTTCAGAAATTTCGGTAATTTTTTTCTTATATTTAAATTTTTTATTTTTATTTTATTTTAAATATATTAGTAATTTAGTATATATTTTAGTAATTTTTTATAAAAAAATATTACATATATTTTTTGTATATTTTTAATCCCTGAAACTTTCTCGAATTTTTTCTGAAAGGTATCGAAATTAATCCGAAATGTACCGAAAGGACTCCCACCGAAAAATTATTGAAAATGAAATTTGTCACTAGGCTTATTATTCACTTTGGCATTTAGAAATGAGAAATAATTATTTTTATTTTTTTAACTTAGAAGGGGACGTTTACTTTTCGTTTTAATGCTTTTTTGGAAAGGAATACTTAAAAAGAAATATATTGATATAGGATTAAAGCATGAAATAAGACATAAAAGAAGTAATTAAAAAAAATTATTAGTTAATTTTTTTCCAATTTAATGTCAAATTTTCAAGGTAAAAGAATTTGGTGACTTGTGCTCTTGAGAGAACTATCAAGCGGACGGTTTTTTTTTTTTTTTTTTTTTTTCATGAAATTTGTTTTCATATTATAGCGTTTCAAGCGGACGTCTTTAACTTGACTTAGTTTGAAAATTTACTCCGTTTGGGAGATCTTGTAGAACCACCCTTGTCTCCGTTTGAGTGCCGACCTTTGATTTTTGGTGGAAACCCCTTTCCTTCAAGGCTTCTTTACCCTGAAATTCTGTACCATCAACACCTGCACATCCCATCTACCAGTTCCTCCAAGTGGCTAGGAGTGGGATATTCAAACTCCAACCTCCACTTCTTAAGGGGTGGTCCTAGCCGCAGTCACAAAAGTCTCCAACTTTTTCAAAAATTGAAAAGAGTCGGCTACTTGTAGTCATCCTGACTTTATCTGATTAATCAGCTCAGCCATGACTCGGCCGATCAATTGGGGATGTTTGTGATGTTGTCCGATATTTTATTACTATTTATTTTTTTCACAAAGGAAAACAATAATTTTTAGGGCCTATTTGGATAAAAATACCGGAAATGTAGGAAAATAAAATAATATTCCTATATTTTCCTATAGATACTTAAGTTGTAGGAAACCATGAGATTCTTTTATTTTCCTTTGTTTTCCGTTGTTTGGATATCCACATTGCTAGCTGGGAAAACGCAGGATTAACCAAATCCTGTGTTTCGATATATATGCAGAAAATTGTAGGAAAATAACATATCCAAACAAAAAAATAGTCATATATAATACCGCAAAAGATCACCCAAGCTAAAAAGCAATTGCAATATTATAAAAATGATTCACAAAAATGACCAAAAAATTATATATGTATTAAATTTTTTCTTTCTCTTTGCATTTTTTAGTTAATTGCTCTAGTAGTTAATTGGCTTGACGCTTTGTGAAGGTTATAGGTCCTAGGTTCAAATCTTATTATGGGCAATAAATTGCTTATTTTTTTTAATTAATTATACTAGAGCATATACATCATATATGTGAGTATGTAGCTCTATTTTCTCAAAAAAAAAAAAAAGTATATAGCTCTACAACATAATGGAGCTCCTTGGGAGAGAAATCTCTCCCAAAATAAGTCAGTGTCTCACCTAAATAGATGGAGGGGAGCCGAAAAATAGGCCAAAATTGTGAGATTTAATTTCAAAAAATCAAAGAAGAAATATTTGTTATGAAAACATAAATCATAAAAAAAATTGCTTGAAGATTTTTGATAATTTTGGGTGTCAATATAATTTTGAATGGATGAGAATCTACTAATATAAATCATGACTCCTAAAACTTAGTAACAAATTTTTAGAAAGTTTGGGCGGTCAATTTACCACCCAAGTCATAATGTGGCTCTGCCTTTAATTTTTGGGGATGTATGCCATATAGAATCAACATCTAATCGTCTGATAGGGGTGTCATGTTCTTAAGATCTATCATGACGAAGATTGGAAAAAAAAAATAATCTCCATCGTCTGATTTAAATTAGTCAATGATTTTCGTCCGTGAAAAATGTTGTTGTATAATAAGCAGGGGAGAAGAGTTGTACCCTTAATTTTTTCTTCTCGACTCCTCTTATTTTTTCGAGGTCTCGGTAAATTGAATGCCGAGGATTACCCTCGAACTCTTAAGCCGGAAATGAGCATAAAAATTGTATTTTGCATTCCAACTCATAATCGCTTCCAAACAACGGAAAACTAAGAAAAATATAATCCGAATCTAAGTATTCCCCTCTTTTTCCTATATCCAAACAAGCCCTTAGTTTCGGACTATTTATTCATTTTTTTCATAAGAAATCTATAGGTTGTACCTATTTTTCATTATTTTGTTTATTAAAATTATTATTTTTAACTTAAAATATTTTATGATACATTTTTTATATTATTTTTGAATTTTTTAATTTCCCGACTTTTTTTCGATATTAACGGATTTATGCCCATTTTTTCCGAGTTAAACCCTTGCAGATTTGTTATCGACTCCCAACTGGTGTGGCAACCGCGCCAAGCCCGGATGGTTCATACCATGCATGTTAATATGTAATTAATGAGGCAACTAACTCAACATGCGTATCGAGCACATAAAAATCAAACAAATGATGACATAATTTTACTAATCAAATAAAAAACAAGCATTTATTGGTACATTAATCTAATGCTAGTGCTGTCAAATCATTGAAATCTGTAGGTCAGTGAAACCTCGTCTACTGAGAACACAAGTACAAAACTTTTTTAAAAGAAGAATTGGGCTTGGTTGGCTAAAGTGCAATCATTTAAGGAGCTGCTGGGATCCCAAAAGCCTTTCATACGACACTCTCTAATTAGTATCTCTTCCTACGGTTTGCTCGGTAGGAATTTACGTGATTCATCCAATCAATAATTACATCGACAAGAGTATATACACTATTTATAAATATTTATAATACACACATATTTTTCTTTTTGTGCAAACTCAAATAAGATAAAACACGATCTTTAATAATTAATCTGTTGTTAAATCAAAGACGATAGTCCTTTAAAAAATAGAGAAGAGATATGTCGGAATATAATAACAATCCCGACACAATAACGGATTCAATCGGATCTTCAATCCCCAAGTAATTCCTTAATACTTTTTCTTTCTAAGTATTCACCACAAATTTTCTCTCTTAAAAACTCTCTCCAAAATCTCTCTCTGGAACCCTAAAGAAACTTCTGTTAATAGGCTCCAAAACCCTTTTTGAAACTTGACCAAAGAAATTTTCCAAAATAGCCAAAAAATTAAATTTACAGATATGAATCTGGCCAGAATCAATAAATTGATTTTCCAAACTCAATAGATTGATTTCCAGCTGTGAGAAAACTGAGCAATTGAGCAAACTATTTAATTAGGCTCAGATTTGATCGATCAACTCTCAGAGCTCGATCGATTGATCGATTTCCACCAGTGCATTCGGATTAAACCTTATTCAACAATCTCCACTAAGGTTTCATCCACAACCGCACCACTGCTCCAACGGGCATCAACATCTTCGACAAGTGTTAATCAAGTTTAGGCAATGCCTAAACTTATTCTGCGTAACTGGCTTGATCAACATGTCCGCTATGTTCTCTTTCGTATCAATCTTCTCAACCGATATTTCTTCATCTTCTATCATATCTCTAATAAAATGATATCGGACATCTATATGTTTTGTTCTAGCATGAAAGACCTGATTATTTGCTAGGTGAATGACACTCTGATTATCGTAGAAGATATCAGTGCTTTCATCAACCTCACTAAATTTACTAACCAAACCTTTAAGTCAGGAGATTTCCTTAGCCGCTTTTACAGCTGCTATATACTCGACCTCTATAGTTGACAACGCAACTATCCCTTCAAACATAGACTTCCAACTGATTGCTCTACCTGCCAAGACAAACACGTACCCTGTGGTAAACCTTCTTCTGTCAAGGTCACCAGCATAGTCGAAATCGATATAATCATAGAGATCCAACCCGCATGTATCTCCACCTTCAAACATCAAACCATGTTCAGCTATACCTTTCAGATATCTCAATATTTGTTTCACTATAAGAAAATATTCTTTACTCGGATTAAACATATACTTGCAAACTACACTCAAGGCCTATGTTAAATTTGGGCGTGTTGTCACGGGGTCACTCTTCTAGCAACGTCAGCCCGTGCGGCACCTAACGCTCGATGCGCTAAGTCAGCCTACCTCTGATACCAACTGTCACGGGGGCGTCCTTCGACGCACCATCTACCCTCGTGGTGCTTCGCTATCGCATGCAACGAAGCCAATCAATCTCTTTCATCAGCTCTGATACCACCCGCCTAGAGGACGGGAACTCCCCCTCTTGGTTACCTTCTTTTCAAGGTCTACCATTTGATGTATCGTGTCCCTTATGACACGCTCACTTGTACCACTGTTCCATACTTGGCTACTCAAGCTTCACCCTGTGTACTGCACTAGTACTTCGTTTCGCAACAGTATTGGCATGCAGCTTCCCATGCCATCATGTCTTGCTCGCATACCGAACCAAGCCCACAGTCATGTGTCTACCTCATGCTGCCGTGCTCAACGGAGTTTCACGCAGCCCTCATGCTGTCGTGCTCTACTGAGTCCCACGCAGCGCTTGTGAACTTGCCCAGCCGTATACCCCGCGACGCGTAGTCTAAGGCCATAATTTAATCTCACCTTGGGTGCCACATGACATCGTTGCATCGACGTCCTAGGCCCACCCTTTCAGGCCTAGAAGACACTTGCGCCTCCTCTGGCAACAGAAGGCCCAGTGTGGGTGGAAGGCATTCTCCAACACCTCTCCCACTTAGATGGTCCAAATACCATCTATGGATAAACAACCAAAGGACCTCAAACACACCGATTTGACATACCCCATGACACACGTCTTCTGCCCATGGCACACAGTGTCAAGTCCCAACCAACACGCCCATGACTCCCCGCATCATCCTCCCATGTGACCGTGTCGCGTCCTCACAGTGTGACCACGTCGCGAATCCCTCCTGGCCCCATGTCGCGTGCCCTCTTGACACCACATCGCATGCCCCAGGCACCATGCTGCAAGCTCGAGTATTGACCCCATCACAATGTACTCACCATAACATACATCAGACTCCCAACAATATTTACATACTAAATATTCTTCATGTATTTCCTTTCTTCATGTGTGGATGGACTCATCTTTTTTATGATTGTACTTCTCAAGGAGCTTTTAGATAAAGGTCCTTTGAGTTAGCAAAAGTCTCTTCTTCTCACGATCTCTCATGATTTCCATACCTAAGATCTTATTTGCGAAACTAAGATCCTTCATCTCAAACTTCTAACTCAATGATTGCTTCAACTTGTTAATTTTAACCTTACTTCTTGCTGCTATCAGCATATCATCTATATTGAGAATTAAAAATTTCTCTCCCATTTACCCTACTCTTTTCAGTAGACACAACAATTATATTACCCCTTGTGATATCCTATGCCCAATATATATGAATCAAACTTTCTGTACCACTGCCTGGGTGCCTGTTTGAAATCGTGTAAGGATTTTTTAAATCCATAAACAAGTGATTCTGACCTCTTTTGCTTCAAATCCTTCTGGTTGTCGCATATAAATTTCTTCTTGAAGATCTCCATGGAGGAAAGTTGTTTTCACATCCATCTGTTCTAGTTCAAGATCTTTCTTAACAACGACGGCCAACAACGCACGAATCGAAGTGTGCTTCACAACCGAAAAGAATATCTCATTGTATCGATCCCCTCTTTTTGAGAAAACCCCTTTGCAACTAGCCTTGCTTTGAACTTCAGAATTTCACTCTTATCACCTTCTTTCTTTCGAAAGACTCATTTGCAACCGATTGCCCTCTTCCCTTTAGAAAGTTTCATGAGATCCCAAGTCGCATTCTTTAAAGTGACTATCATTCTTCTTTCATAGCACTTTATTGCATCTGTATCCATCCGAGCTTTTGGAACTGTGCTTGGTTCCCCATTCTCTGTAATCAGTGCAAGTGTTAAATGAATCATGTCCTTAAACTTTTCAGGATGTTTCTTCGTCCTTTCTGACCTTCTCAATGTAGTCTGAACCGGAACCGGTACCTAAGGCTGTAAGTCTTGAGAAATTATGCCATCAAGCTCTATCTCAGAGTCTTCATTATTTTTCCATCTTGCTTATACCTTTCAACATCAACTTGTACCTGAGGTTCACCACATGACTAAGGTTTATCTTTCGCCTTTTTCATCGAAAACTCATCTTCATTGAAAGTAACATTTCTTTCAACTATCACTTTGTGAGATTGTGTATCCCACAAATAATAACCTTTGACTCCTTCCCACAACCAACCAAGACACACTTTTTGGATTTTAGATCTAACTTGGATCATTCACTTCCCTAAAGTAATGCATACGTGGCACATCCAAACACCCTCAAATGAGAGTAGCTCCCGTGTCTTTCATACCAAACCTCATCTGAGCTTTTGAGTTTAATGTCGCTGAAGGTGACCTGTTGGCCAAGTAACATGCCGTGTTTACTGCCTCTGCCCAAAACTCATGACTCAAGCCAGAATGATTCAACATACACTACACTTTTTTTAATAGTGTTACGTGCATCCTCTCTGTTACACCGTTTTGTTGAGGATTTTCAAGAATTGTTAAGTGCCTAACAATCTCTTGATTTTTACAATAAGCCTTGAAATTTGATGATAAGTATTCCCCACTATTATCTGATCTGAGAATCTTCACCTTTCTGTCTGTCTGCTTTTCAACAATACTCCATCACTGCCTGAATTTCTAAAACACATCTAACTAATTTTTAATCAGATACACCCAAACTTTTCTGAAGTAGTTGTCTATAAATGACACAAAGTAGTTGGCTTTACCTACTGAAGTGACTTTTGTCGGTCCCATACATCTGAATATATATAATCAATCAACCCTTTCGAAGTATATTTTCCTGTAGAGAAACTGACTTTTTTCTGCTTCCCAAAGATATAATCTTCATAAAACTTCAATTTATAAGTTTGAATGTCAAAAATTATCTTATTCTTTATGAGCTCTCTCAACCCACGTTCACTCATGTGACTAAGCCTCTTATGTCACAAATTTGAGAGATCATTGTAATCTTTCGTAGCCACAACACCACTGCCGCTAATTGTGTTACCTATTAAAGTATACAGATTCCTCATCTTTTCACCTTTCATCAAGGTCATAGCACCATATACAACTTTTATTTTTTTAGATTCTAGAATAACTCAACATCCTATCTCTTCCAATGCCCCCAATGAGATTAGATTTGTCTTCAGATCGGGCACATGCCTAACCTCAGTAAGAGTGTAAACACAACCATCAAACACCTTGATTTTAATAGAATCGATACCCACTGCTTTACACACACTATCATTTTTCATCAAAATCGTCCCACCATTGGCTACCTTATAATGGTCAAACCAATCCCTGTACGGACACATGTGATATGATGCCCCTGAATCTAGGATTCATCTTATAATAACCTCAAATTTAGTAAATGGTGTAAGTCATGTGATGTATGTGTATAAATATGGTGTGTGTAGTTCACAAGAGAACTCATGCAATTTAATACACTTTAGTGTGTATGTGTCTCACACCAAGAAGGAGTTAGTGGATAAGTGTAACACACAACTCATGTGTTTGTGTTTAGCAAGATAGCAAAGTCATTTGCTAGGATAGGGAGGGGTCTCACACGTGAGACCCATTTATTGGGTTTTGAGATTTTAAGTTAGAGAGAAAGAAAGGAAGAAAGGGTTTGAAGAGAAGAGAAAGGATTTTCCTTGAATTTGTGTGTTTGATTCACTGCATCGTAGTGATGTTTATGCGTAGTGTATGTATGTGTGAAGGATCGCTTATGACTACGTTGACTTGGTGGTGATTGAAGAGCTCGATGAGATTGGAGTGGATTTTGGAAATCCCTTTTTGTTGCAACAAAGAAGACGATCCGATCTACGAGTAAATCGTTTAGTTAAAGGTGAGAAATCAATGCCCAATGTATTTAAAGTTTGTTATTAAGTATTTAATGTGATGTGTGAGGTGTATAGATGAGAAACGAAAAAGATTGAGTTGAGGAAACACTCGGATTTGAAACATCTCTGGTTCTCGAGCCCGAGCTCCAAAGCTCGCTCGCGTGAGAAATCTTTAAAAGGTATATGTAAGCCATGAGGCTCTGAGACTCGCTCGCACGAGGACTTAAGTGAAATGAGGCTCGCTTACGCGAGGCCTCGCGTGACCATCAGCAGCAGGCCAAATTCTAATCGGTCGCTTGAGAAATGTGGTGTTTTGGGCTCACACGCTTGAGCTCCAGGGCTCGCTCGCGCGAGAAACAGAGTCAGTTTGATTTTGTTTCATTT
Source organism: Chloranthus sessilifolius (assembly GCA_021018995.1). Classification (NCBI taxonomy): domain Eukaryota; kingdom Viridiplantae; phylum Streptophyta; class Magnoliopsida; order Chloranthales; family Chloranthaceae; genus Chloranthus; species Chloranthus sessilifolius. Next base: position 72,618,431 of record CM037598.1, on the reverse strand, counting down.
TGTCTGAATTCTTTGAAGATATATATCTTTAGGCTTTCTTAAGCATTCCTAAGGGTATATATAGACATTTTGAATGTAGGACTAAAGCATTGATCTTATATGTGAGTTCACAAGAGAACTACTTATGGAATGACTTGAGCGTGATTAAGGCAGGGAAATTCAATACCATGACCTCCTATATGATTATATAGATGAATTGTGAATGAGATAAGCATGTGCGTGTGTGTGTGTGTGAATGAGATAAGTAATGTGTTAAGCATGATAAGTGTGACAAGTGAATACGTACATAAATGTGATAAGTAAATGTCAACCATGTGATAAGTAAATATGAACCATGTGATAAGTGTGTATACGAACAAAATGTGCAAGCATGTGAAACTCCAAACCTAGCTATAATTAATCACACTGATTCAATTACACAGTGAACAACTATAAGTTAGGATTACACTATAATTTAAGGTTTCCTTGAAATGAATCCCCATTATGTTACAGTTTGTGGACCGACTAAAGGTCATCGTGATACAAGTGACTCTGTTAACTAAGCTCAGGGGCTTGTAGTTGTGGCTCAAGTGACCCTGTTAACTAAGCTCAAGGGCTTGGCAAGTATATGAATTGTTCATTGAATGACGGTGGTTCGGGGATTCCCATCGATATTACTTGGGCTCCCAATGCTATATATGCTTGGGAGATTAATTAAGTTAAGTTTTTAAATCAAATTTGAAACATGTAAATCATAAGAAAATGAGTTAAATAAGAACTTGAGAACTTAAGTATAGGTGTGTACCCTTCAATTCAGTCATACAATGCATATGTTTAAAAGGTTCAATTTTGTAATATGTGCTTCGAATTTCAGTCATATGATCTATACTTTATGATATGCTATGCATGCTAGTGATATTCCTCTATTGAGCTTTGATGTTAGCTCACCTTTCGACTATACGTCACAGGTACAAATGCAAAGTTAGGCCCTGAAGATTCTAGCCGTGAGGAAGATCCCGACTATATACCAGAGGAGGAGTTGGATCTTTTGCCAGAGGACTATTTCCCTTAGGGGATAGTTTTGAGATATTTTTGTGAGATCATTGTACAAGGCTTGGTACGCCCAACCTTTTTATTTTATTTAGAACCATGAACTAAGGATTGTGTATATGGTCATTTGAACCACTGTTTGGATGATAGTAGTTCATCATCGGTGGTTCGTTTTGGTCCTGTCGGGCTTATGGTTTGCATAAGGACAGAACCGTTATTTTGTGTCTCTGTCTTTTACTTATTCACTAGAATGGAATTGTCTTTTGGGCCATGTTTATGATGACTCTATCTGTGTAATTAGAGTGATTTGCTTTGTTCTACAATGTGTGGGTGTACCATGTGTTCTGTAAGTAAGGGATCACCTTAAAGGGTGATATGAAGGGTCCGAGTTTCGGATTAGGAAATTCGGGTTGTCACACACTTACCATCAAATTGGCTAGAGCTTAACAATGCACACAACAGGTCTTCATCAAAATCTGACTTAGCAATACTAGCCTGTTGCAGAGTCCTTTCATCACTCTTATCTTTATTCAATCTTTGTTTGTAATATTTACGAATATGTCCAAATTACTTTCAGAAGTAACAGATAACATCCTTTTTGTCACCCCTAGATTTAGACTTATTGTTTTCTCTCGTTGATTTATTATCCCCTTTGAATGTCTCTTTTGTGATCATGGTTCCGACCCTTTTCGCTCAGGAGATTAATTCCTTCGAAGTTAGATTCAGGTTATTTTCTCAATTCGTCGGAAAGAAGTGCATTAGTCACTTCTTTGACGATAATAGTATATTTACCATAAATTAATGTGATAACAATGTCCTCATAAGATGCATGCAATGAGGTGAACAAGAAAAGTGCGAGATCTTTTTCTTCAAGTTTCACCTCAATGTTCAATAGTCTACTAAGTACTATTTTATTAAATAAATTCAAATGATCGTGAATACGCATACCAACCTTCATAGGAAGGGTGTAGAGTTGTTTCTTCATGAAGAGTTTGTTAAACAACGACTTTTTCATGTAGAGAGATTCTATCTTCTTGCACGGATCTTCATGTAGAGAGATTCTACAGAATTTCATCGAGCAAGCACAATCGGATAGTACTTACGACACTCTTATCAATAGAGATCCACTCTTCATCGAGCGTCTCTTCCTTCTTCCCCATCTCTTTTCCAAGTAAGGCATCATCAATCTTATGTTGGATAAGGAGATCTGTGACCTTGAATTGCTAGAAAGCGAAGTTATTCTTTCCCAAAAACTTCTCCACCTCGAATCGTGCATTCGAGACTTTCATTGTCATTGTAGCGTAAACCTCTCTCTGATACCACTTGTTAGAAATTCTACGCACTCTATTTATCGCTATCGATTATATATATTTTTTATGTTAAATTTAAGTCTTAACCTATTATAAGCGCACAATGAAAATTATAATACTAGCATAGACTCGTTCCCACGAGGAAGTTTGTTATCTAATTATTTCTTTTATTTCTACCTTTTATTTAAATCATTATTTTAAAAACATCTATTTATCTTTAAGATCTAATCTACTGAAGAAATATGAATAAAAGAATAGTTTTTAATCTAAAGTTTAGAAAATAAATCCTAATCCTCCTTCTTCAGATAAGATCGTTAATCTTAATCTTCAATTTTTAGATATTTATAAATTTAAACAGTACCGCTATACCATATTTCTAGTCTTTTAGCATTGGTCGTCAATCAAATCTAAGGTCCTATCAATACAGATCTAATCTAATCAACAACTTCTTAAAATCTGGGTGTCAATCAAACCTTAGAAAATTGAAGATGGAAAAGTAAAACCGTTACACTAATCTATAAATTCTAACCTGAGTCATCAATTCAAATCAAAACATGGAGATGTTCACAAAGCAAATAAATCTAAACTAAAAAATAAAGAAAAATATATCCTTCACCCCTCAGCCACAGTTGTCAATTGCTCCTGAGAAATTACAGATATCTACATAATCTTCAGCACTCAATCGTAGTTGTCAATTGCTCTTGAGAAACCTCTGATATTTAATCTATTATAACTATGATACATACTTTGATTGGAAGAAAATCCAACCTTAGGCATCAATTGGTGCTGAAATTCTTCGATGCTCATTCCTATGTCGAGCTCTTTTATTTATAGATCATAAGGAGTCGATTTACAAAGAAACTACTAAAATAAAAGTATCCTAATATAACTCTAATTCCTAATTTTATTCTTCCTTGCTTTCTCTAGTTGATGCGCTTCTAGAGTGTTCTTTAATTTTCAGCGGCAAAGTCCTTCAGAGTACATCTTCATCAATCTTCTCAGATCCGTGGCTCACCAAACTTCTAATCTGAGAGATCTTCATATTCAGTGCATAGCGGTGATAACTCTCACTCACGTGATCAGTAGCAGCAGATAGTAGCGGGAAAACTTTTATTATCACAATCGTAAATAACGATTTCTTCTATTATAGCTTATTTCTGAAAAATCATAAATCACGATTTTCTATTTCTTTTATAGCTTTCATACTGGATAATTAACGAACGATCGCTTGTTCTTCTGTATTGTCTTTACTCTTTTGTTATTTTCTGAATAATCGTCTTTTTAAAGATTCATAAAATTATGATTTTTCAGTTTTTCTTCTATTTAGTTTCGCATTAGCGCAAAATCGTCAGTTACGACTTCTCAGTTTTTCTTCTATTTGCAAATCGGCTGTAATGCTCAATCGTCTTTTTATTATTTTTTGAGTTCATTTTGACAAAGATTAACACTTAATCTCTCTTTTACTGTTTAGATTTAATATCTGCACATCAGTAGCAAACTAAAGCCTAGCATCACTAAATTAAGGATAATAAAATGGTAAATTATGTGACTGATCATACCCCCAAACTTAAGTTTTGCTAGTCCCTAGCAAACAAGGAAACATAAAATATTTAAAATTATAAATTTAAATGTCACTTTCATAGGGAGCACGATTGCATTTAGTATATGCAATAAGCCTTTAAACTCCTAGGTGATCCCTAGTAGAGGAGTTTTAGTCTCCTGAAGGTTTTCAGTGAGGTTACCTACAAACTTCAAATATTTTTGGGTTTTTTAAAATATTTTTCAAAATTAAAATTCAAAAGACAACTAATTTTTATATACTAAATACTCAGACAATCATTATATGTTTATTATTTGTAAAAGAAATTCAAATGTTTTATCCTTAGCTTCCCATCATCGTAATTATCCTTTATCAGAACTTAATAAGTTCAATTCGGTATAGTGTGGAGTGTGTGCATATCAGTAAAATGTTTATTCATTATAGATTTTTCTAAACTGTAGTTTTTAGAAAATATTTTCATCCAAACTCTCACTTATTGGCATACTCTCAAAGATAATCAAACTTTTGGGTTCTCACAATATTATAAATATATGTATATATGCAAAAATTTGATAATTACAAAGCAGATAAATCTCATAGAAAGGATAATCAATTCTATTCATATAACTTCTCTATTTATTCATAGTATCTACTTCATATATCTCTACTAGAGTTATATTTTTATAAATCGTAAATCTCAAAGGTCTTTCCTTCAGCTTGTAATGGGGCTTTGGGTTTTCATAAAGTTTTAAGAGAAAGGTAAAGAGGATTCAAAAATATTTATGAAAATTTAGCTCTTCTTTTTCTTCTTCTATATTTTCAGCTTCAGTAAGTATCATTATTTTGGATAACTTCTTCCTATTTCTTTTCTAGTATAAATCCCAATTTCTTTTCCGTTTGGAAGCTTTTTGCTTCTCTTTTTCTTTCATAGAATCGTCTTTTACGATTTCTTCTTTTTCTTTTTCTTTTTCCCATTATTTCATACAATTGTATTTCTATTTCAGTTGTACCCTTTTCAGCAGATCCTTTATCTATTAAGCCTATACTCCTTTCACTCCCTCTTCTCCCTTTCTTTTATATTCTAAACTCTTAAAAATTATAAGGGTCAAAGGTAGAAAGCTTTGGGCAGTACATATGATTAAAGGTTTATCAAATTTTGGGACAAATAAATTTGATTTTAGGCTTCTAATATGGGTTCAAAAGGTAAAATATTATGAAATTTTTAGCTTTTTGGTTCTGATTTAACAAAAGATGGCTTTTGATCATTTTCACAATTTACTAATATAGATGTCTTATTTCTTTGATAGACTTAATAGATAGTTCTAAACAAATAAATCATCATATTTACAGAATATTTTGATTCAAAGTTTAACATTATGAGATTTTAGATAGTAGAGAAGTTCAAGAAAAATTTAACATGAATAAAAGCAGTCTCTCTTCGTAGAATAAAAGAGGAAATAGGCTCCATAGCTCACTGCTTATATAATTTTGAAAATATAATCTAAAATATTTACAGTTCAGATCAATCGTATAGTTTCAAACATTCATCTGATACAATGTTTTAGAGATGTTTTACTTTGAATTATAACTATTTTTATTTTTATTTTTGAACTACTACTATGATGGATTGTTAAATATTTCAGATTTTCATTCTTTTTATCATAATTTGCATATAATGATTAACTTTCTTACTAAAATTTTTAAAAATTTATGAAAAAGTAAAAAAATTATACTAATACTAATATATCCGATGTATCCCCCCAAACTTAAATAGGACAATGTCCTTATTATGCAAAACAGGAGATATACAGGAAAATATTACCTTATTCTATTGCTAAGTTTGTAATTAGGTTTATAATTTGTAATAAAAGAATAAAAACTCTTCCCCCCAAACTTGGGAGAAAAATACTTTCAATTTCTATTTCTTTCATAGCTTTCATACTAGACAATTAACGAATGATCGCTTTTTCTTTTGTATCGTCTTTACTCTTTTATCGCTTTCTAAAGAATCGTTTTTTTAAACAATCGTAAAATTACGATTTTAGCGCAAAATCGCTAGTTACGATTTCTCAGTTTTTCTTCTATTTGCAAATTGTTTGTAATACTCAATTGTCTTTTTACTGCTTTTTTAGTTCATTTTGATAAAGATTAACACTTAGGCTCTCTTTTACTATTTAGCTTTAATATCTACACATCAGTATCTCATTAGTAGCAAACTAAAGCCTAGCATCACTAAGTTAAGGGTGATAAAATAGTAAATTATGTGACTGATCATCTATCGGACTCCCTCATCATGATGAATGCAAAAAAATAAGAAGATGCAAGGAAAACAATCACACACAATACAAAGATTTACATGATTCACCCAATCGAGTGCTACATCCACAGGAGTATATGCACTATTTATGAGCATTTACAACACACACACTCTTCTCTCTAGTGCAAACTCAAACAACATCAAACATGATCTTCAACAACTAACCCGTTGTTAAACCAATGACGACAATCCTTCAAAGAATAGAGAAGAGATCTGTAAGAATATAATAACGATCCCGATACAAGAATGGCTTCAATTGGATCTTGAAAACTCTCTCCAAAAGCTCTCTTTAGAACCCTAGAGAAACTTCTGTTAATAGGCTCCAAAACCCTTTTGGAAACTTGACTAAAGAAATCTTCCAAAATAGCCAAGAATTCAAATTTGTAGATCTGAATCTGCTCATAATCAATAGATTGATTTTCCAAACTCAATCTATTAATTTCCAACAGTGAGAAAACTGAGCAATTGAGCAAACTATTTAATTATGCTCAGATTCGATCAATCGACTCCCAAAGCTTGATCGATCGATTTCCACCAGTGCACTAGGACTAAACCTTATTCAACATTGCTATTGTCCTAAAATCACACATTTCAGTGTGATGTGTGGCATTTGATTCTAGGGCTACTTTTTTTAGATTTGTGTCATCTGAAATAAAAAAATCAATGTTTAATGGTATGCCCATAATTTAAAGATCCTTTGTGTGGAAGATTGAGGCACAAAAAATCTTCAAAATTCGATGGTTTTTGGCATAAGTACCCTACAACAAGGATCAAAATATAGGGTAAAATTTCGGTTACCCGAAACTGAAAATTTGGATCGAAATTTGGGCCAAAAACCGATAATTTGGCCGAAATTTTGATCCTTGCCCTACAAGATTATGAGAGTTTTAATAAAAATGCCCCATAAGATATAGATAATATATAGAATTTTCATTATATTTAAAGTACATACAACAACGAGGTTATAAGTTCTACACTCTTATGCATTTATTTGTACTGAAATTTAATGTTTGGGTTACCATCCTAGGGAATAGGGGGTTACAAATTAGGTGGGTCGGAGCAACGGATTCAGGCTTTTCGATCGGGCTGAAATGTTGGGCCAAGGGTTTCAAGCTTTAGGGTCAGGCCAGTCGGATCATGACGTGTTGAAAGGTTGAACCAAACCCTATCCTTGGGTCAGCCTGGGTGGCCCAGTTTAAGTCGGGCTTTAAAAAGGGCTCCCCAACCCTATCCATATGATCTGTAATATCTCGAAAAATTGAGCGTTAAACGGTGACCTCAAGATTCGTGCTCGACTGGTCATAGGTTTGACCAAGTGATGGTCAAACAGTGGACTCATGAAGTGATGAACTAATGTGATGTCAATATGACTTAAGTATGGTGTATAGTTTGAGTTAATGGTCACGTACACCTATCTCTGGTATATGTGTTTAACACACAAGCTGGAAAGAGAATAAAAGGGTTTAATAACCCTAAGTTTCATTTGTTTTGGTTGTTGAAGAGAGAGTTAAGGAAAGAGAGAGAGAGGAACCAAGAGGAGTTATTGAAGTTAGGTGTAATATCCTGAAAAATTGAGCGTTTAACTTTGACCTCGAGTTCCGTGCCCGATTGGTCGTAGGGTTGACCAAGTGATGGTCAAACAGTGAACTCATAAAGTGATGAACTAATATGAAGTCAATACGACTTAAGAGTAGTGTATAGAGTGAGTTAGTGGTCACGTACACCTATCTCTGGTGTAGGTGTTTAACACACAAGCAGGAGAGAGGATATAAGGGTTTTAATAACCCTAGAAATCATTTTGCTTTGGTTGGTGAAGGAATTAAGAAGAGAGAGAGAGAGGGAGAAAAACAAGAGGAGTTATTGAGGCTGGGAGTTAATGCAAATCAAGGGGAGATTAGAGCATTGAATGTTGATTCAACACTTGAGGAGCCGTTGAAGCGAAAAGATGGAGCCTTAGCCATCAAACCCAACAAATCAACCCTTTGAAGGATCTATTGAGGTATGTTGTATTAGATTTCAATACCTAGAGAATTGATGAGTTAAATTCAGTCTAGCATAGTCAATATGATAGATTAAAGACTTAGAAAAAGAGGGAAAAAGAAAAGAAATGAGTTTTGAAAGAACAGCTCGAAAGGGGGCTGAATCTGGCCAAATCGATTAATCAAAATCGAGGTTCGATTAATCGATTTTGGCCCAGAAGTTGGAAAGTCAAGGATGCCCGATTTCGATTAATCAAATTAGAATTCGATTAATCGATTTGGAAGGTCGATTAATCGATTTGGAAATTGACTAGTCGACTGAGTACCTCCAGTGGCTGGAGAAACAAGACCTGGAGAAATCGACTAATCGAGTTGGGAAATCGATTAATCTATTTTGGATTTCGATTAATCGATTTGGGATCGACTAATCGATTTCGGGTTTTCGACCACTCGATTTGAGAATCAACCTCACCATGTTAGAGATTTCAATTAATCGATTTGGGATCCATTAAGCAAATTTGAATCTCGATTAATCGATTAATCGATTTGAGTTTCGATTAATCGATCTTGGAGATCAATTAATTGATTTGGGTTTCGATTAATCGATTTTGGAAATTGATTAATCGACTTTGGTAGTTTTACTTAACTTTATAGTTTTACTTTGAGATTCATGGAGGGTCTAGGACCTTCTTTATTACATCTTTAGTGATATATTGCATGTGTTGTGATGTACCATAGGTGGTACATGTAAAAGCGAGCACAAGGAGCCACGTGGGACCTTGATGCTTGGACCTTCAAAGACTTGAGGTAGGGAACACTTTGAACATGTACTTTAATTGCAAGAGCATGTATGCAGTGATATATTTATCAGAATTGAAAATGTTTTAACTATGAAAAGCTTTGTGAAAATGGGTGTGTGTCTGACACCAAGAATGTGATAAAGGCATTTGTGTGATGCGAGTAATTGAGACTAAGAGAGCAAATGAAAATGAGACATCCCCAGGGGATGAAAAAGTAATAAAGGCATCAGTGTGATGCAAGTAAATTAGACATCCCAGGGATATATATATATATGATTGAATAATTACTGTTTAGACGTAACTGATATAAGATAGCACTTTACACGGTGAATAACTATATGTAAAGCACATGTTATTTTTATTATTTCAGGTTTGTTTAGAATACCCCACCGACGTGGCGGGATACCCACGACTGACGCGGCAGGATATCCATGACCGGTACGGTGGCCAATCCATACACCAGTGCAAATGTAATATCTCGAAAAATTGACCATTTGACTTTGACCTCGAGATCTGTGCCCGATTGATCGTAGGTTGACCAAGTGATGGTCAAACTTTGAATTCAAGGAGTGATGAACTGATGTGATGTAAATGGGACTTAAGTGTAGTGAGTGTTATTGGTTTAGAGTCACATACACCTATCTCTGGTGTATGTATTTAACACACAAGCAGGAGAGAGAATAAAAGGGTTTTAATAACCCTAGTTTCTTTTTGCTTGATTATTGAAGAAAGAGTTAAGAGGAGAGAGAGAGAGGAGTAAAGAGGAGTTATTGAGGAAGAGGTGAATGCAAATCAAAGGGTAGATAAGAGCATTCATTGACGGATTCAAAGCGATTGGGATTGTGAAGTAAATGATGGAACCCTAGCCATCAAACCCAACGGATCAATCCCTTGAAGGGATTATTGAGGTGAGTTTTAATTAAAGTGAATGCACATAGTGTAGATAAGTTTAATTTAGTCAAGTAGGGTTAAATGAGTAGATTAAAGGCTTAGAAAATAAAGGAGAAAGATTTGGAAGAACAGCCAGGAAGGGGGCTGAATATGGCCAAATCGATTAATCGAAATTGGAGTTCGATTAATCGATTTTGGCCCAGAAGTTAAAAAGTCATGAAAGCCTGATTTCGATTAATCGAATTGTATTTTGATTAATCGATTTTGATTTCGATTAGTCGATTTGGAAATCGACTAATCGACTGGGTACCTCCAGTGGTTGGAGAAAAGAGACCTGGAGAAAATCGACTAATCGAGTTGGGAAATCGATTAATCGATTTTAGATTTCGATTAATCGATTTGGGATCGACTAATCGATTTCAGACTTCTACTACTTGATTTGAGAATCGACTTCATTAGGTTAGAGACTTCGATTAATCGATTTTGAGAATCGATTAATCGATTTGGGTTTCGATTAATCAATTTTGGGAATCGATTAATCGAGTTTGACAGTTTTGCTTAACTTTCTAAGTTTTTTTTTAGATTTATTGAGGGTCTAGGACCTTCTTCATTACATCCTTAGTGATGTATTACATGTGTTATAATGTACCATAGGTGGTACGTGTGAAAGCGAGCACAAGGAGCCTCGTGGGACCTTGACGCTTGGACCAGCAGAAACTTGAGGTAGGGAACACCTTGAACATGCACTTTAATTTCAAGAGCATGTATGTAGTGATATAATTATCAGATTTGAAGTTGTTTTAACTATGAAAAGCTTTGTGAAAATGGGTGTGTGTGTGACACCAAGAATGTGATAAAGGCATCTGTGTGATGCAAGTAATTAAGAACAAGTAATCTAATGAGATTGAGACATCCTCAGGGGATGAGAAAGTAATAAAGGCATCAGGTGTGATGCGGGGTATGTATACATCCCAGGGATATATATATATGATTGAATAATTACTGTTGAGGCTTAACTGATATAAGATAGCACACTTACACGGTGAACAACTATATGTAAAGTACATGTTATTTTTGTTATTTGATATTTGATAGGATACCCCACCGATGTGGCGGGATACCCACGACTGACGCGGTAGAATATCCATGACCGGTATGGCGGCCAATCCGTATACCAGTGCGAAGGTTTATCCGTAACAGTAAGCACATCCAAGGGATGTTGAGATGAGTTTTAACCCCGCCGCCTAGTGAGAAAGGGGCTTGGGTAGTATTCCCAGGGAATACATTATTTACAACTGTCTATTTAGACAACGATGAAGGGTATCTCATTGGGGCTCGATGCTATATTGCTCGGGGATTACTTAAGTTGAAGATTTAAGTTTTACTTTAGGCCTGTTCAGTGTCATTCATGATAAATTAACAGTAAAGTAAGACATGCTAATAACCAGTAAACTTGAATACAATTCATCAACTTTAAAACCGTTTTCTAGCAAATGCATAGACACATCATGCTTAGAATATCATGGAATATATGTGAGTCTTAATTTATATGTTCATTGTGTTGGTTCCCTATTGAGCTAGGATGTAGCTCACCCTTTAGACTATACGTCGCAAGTCCACTGATAGCAGCAATTGAGGCTTCGGGAGACGTAGATCCGAGTGATTCGGATTACGTGCCTGGAGACGAGTTGGAGCCTCCACCCAAGAACTTCTTCCAGGGGACTCTGCTGTGTACTTTGACAGAGAGTAGTTTTGAGAGCAGATTTGTACGGCTTGATATGTCAAGCCTTTATTTTTGATAAACATGTAATTAAATTGAATTATTCTTTTGGCGAACCATCTGGGGTGATCTGTTTATCACCGATGGTTCTGGTCGGTTCTCTGTTCATGCAATGGCATGAAAGTAGAACTGTCTTTTGCATATGCCAGTTGGGCATATTAATTATTTCCGCTTTATAAGATTATTTACTTTAATTATTTAATTTGTGCTTGATATACCAATATTCCGTATACAATTTTGGGGCACGGTCTGGAGGATCGTGCTGATGGTATGGGTTTCGAGGTGTCGAAATCCTGGCTATCACAGCGGAGGTCTATTAGTACACAGTAAGCACATCCCAGGGATGTTGAGTTGAGATTTAACCCCGCCGCCTATTGAGAAAGGGGCTTGGATAGTATTCCCAGGGAATACATTTAACAACTGTCTATTTAGGCGACGATGGTGGGTATTCCATCGGGACTCGATGCTATATTGCTCGGGGATTACTTAAGTTGAAGATTTAAGTTTTACTTTAGGCCTGTTCAGTGTCATTCATGATAAAATCAACAGTAAAGTAAGACATACAAATTATCAGTAAAATTGAATGCAAATCACCATCTTTTAGACTGATTTCTAGCAAATGCATAGACACATCATGCTTAGAATATCATGGAATATATGTGAGATTTTAATTTATATGTTCATTGTGTTGTTCCCTATTGAGCTAGGATGTAGCTCACCCTTTAGACTATACGTCGCAAGTCCATTGTTAGCAGCGGCTGAGGCTTTGGGAGACGTAGATCCAGGTGATTCGAATTACGTACCTGGAGACGAGTTGGAGCCTCCTCCCGAGGATTTCTTCTAGGAGACTCTGCTATGTACTTTGACATAGAGTAGTTTTTGAGAGCAGATTGTACGGTTTGGTATGTCAAGCCTTTATTTTTGACGGACAATGTAATTAAATTGATTATTTCTTTTGGTGAACCATCTGGGGTGAATTGTTTATCACCGATGGTTCGGGTCGGTTCTCTGTTCATGCAGTGGCATGAAAGTATAACTGTCTTTTGCATGTGCCAGTTGGGCATATTAACTTTTTCGCTTTATGCAATTAATTGCTTTATCTCTTTATTATTGCTTGTTATACCAATGTTCCGTGCATAGTTTTAGGGCACAATCTGGAGGATCGTGTTGATGGCACGAGTTTCAGGGTACCAAAATTCGGGCTGTCACAGTTGGTATCACAACCTTTTCTTTTAGAAATTCTGACAATCATTCTTTTATCAGAACATAGGGACTTCTGCTAATGAAAACTTTGTTTTCACGTGCAGACCGTTATGTTTCCTAGAGGAAGAGGCTGACCCAGGGGCGGTCATTATAGAAATTTGCGTAGTCGAGATGATCTCATCTCGGATACCAATAGAGTCCCTTTGGGACACGAAGGTGCTTCAGGTAGTGGCAGTCAAGAGGGTCACGATCAAGGAGAGAACCAAGATCGAGATCGTCAGGATTGAAATCAGAGGGAACAGGAAAGAGTTAGAGAAAGGAATGAGGATAAAGAGGAGTGTTAGAGGATGATGCACACCATGGAGACCATGGTGGTTGCTATGGCCCAACAGGCAACATCCTTCGCAGCTCATACTACCCACGAGCAGCATCAGCCACCGACACCTCCAGTGGCTCCGACACCGCCAGTGTCTTCAGCTTTTACCGAGTTTAGGAGGATGAGACCTCCTAGCTTTTTAGGACAAGCAGACTCTATGGCAGCTGAAAATTGGTTGAGTGAGATGGAGAAACTTTTTAGTGTACTCACGTGCACAGAGGACGAGAGCGTCCGTTGGGCAGCCTACATGTTAGACGGGGAGGCTGGGCCTTGGTGGAAGTCCGTTTCTAGGACTAGGGCGCAGGAGACCCCAGATATGCCCTGGACTTGGGACGAGTTCGTCGAGGAATTTAACAAGCAGTATTTCCCGAAAGAGGTGAGGAACCAAATGGAGATTCAATTTCTACAGCTTACTCAAGGGAAGATGACTGTGAGAGAATATGGAGTGGAGTTCATGCGAGTCGCTCGCTTCACGCCCGACAACTTCATCACAGAGATGATGAAAGCGAAGAGGTTTTAGCAAGGATTGAAGTTGGACGTGAGGGGAGGAGTAGCACCATTCCAGTTGAGGACCTATGGTGAGGTCATGAGCTAAGCGCTCGTAGTGGAGGAAGTAAATAATAATAAGTACCGCCAGAGAGAGCAGCAAGGAAGGTGGAATACAGACCAAAGTAGAACAAGGAACTACGATCCGGTGAACAAAAAGTTGAGATTTGTACCAAATAATCAGAAACCACCATTCCAAGGAGGTTATGGGAGACCGGTGCAGCAGAGAAACCAATAGAAATTCCCATTGCTTGCCTCGGGGAGGCCGATAAGATATGAGAGCCCTGTTATTACTACCGGAGCGACAGTTACACAGGGGTTCTCGCGAGCAGCTTCTTCCACACCTCGTGAGACGTGTGCCAAGTGTGGCAAGTCTCATAGAACGACTGACTGTAGGCAAGGTACTCGAGGTTGCTTTCGATGTGGCAAGGTGGGCCACCTGATCAAAGATTGCCCCGAGGTGAATAAAGGGAAGACGGCTTCAGCTCCTATTCCACGACCTATACAAGCTAGGAAGCCGATCGTCCAAGGAAGAGCTTACGCAGTCACAGCTCAAGAGGCTCAGAATATAAATGATGTTATTCAAGGTGAGCTTTCTTTTAAATAAGGAATTTCAATTCTTGAAATTTTTAGATAGAGAAGGTGCATCCATATAGAAAATAGAAAAGAACTTGTTTGTAATAAATTCTAGTGTTATGATATACATTATATACGTGTGTATGTATGATTAGGTGCATTACAAATATATAAGAAGGGAAGCGATGTGACATACGAAGCTCGAGTGTTGATAGACCCGGGTCTACCCACTCATTTGTTACCCCTCACTTCACAAAGAGGATGAAAGTCGACCTAGAGGAGTTAGACTTCGTTTTAACCGTGACTATTCCTACTAGGAAATCAGTGGATACCGAAAAGGGTTACGACGCCATGATCGTGAGGGTCATGGATGGAGACGTCTTTGAACTACCTGCGAACCTGATTTTGTTAGACATGCAAGGATTCAACGTGATCCTTGGCATGGATTGGCTGTTGACTCACTGTGCGACGGTAGATTGCAAGAATAAGGTCGTCATCTTCAGACCCAACACGAGGAGATCGTTTAGATTTCGAGGAGAAAGGTCAACACACACGCCACTTATCTTTGCAGTCAGGGCCGAGCAATTGATCAGAAAAGGGTGTAGTGGATACTTGGCATTTTTGAAGGAGCATAAAGAGGAGAAGAATGTTATCTCTGAGATAGCCGTGGTGCGAGAATTCAAAGATGTATTTTCGGAGGAATTACCCGGATTACCTCTAGAGAGAAGTAGAATTCGCCATCGACTTAGCACCAGGAACGGAGCCTGTGTCTAAAGTACCATATAGAATGGCTCCTGCTGAGTTGAAGGAATTGAAGGAGCAGTTACAAGAGCTAATGGATAAGGGGTTTGTTAGACCGATCGTGTCTCCATGGGGAGCACCGGTCTTGTTTGTAAAGAAGAAAGATGGGTCAATGCGTCTGTGAATTGACTATCGATAATTGAACAAACTTACCATTAAGAATCGATACCCTTTGCCTAGGATAGATGACTTGTTTGATCAACTGCAAGGAGCGAAATACTTTTCTAAGATCGATATGAGATATGGGTACCATCAGTTGAGAGTCAAGGCAGAGGATATTCAGAAGACTGCATGCAGGACTCGGTACAGACACTATGAATTCCTTGTGATGCCGTTTGGGTTGACAAATGCCCCGGCGTCATTCATGGATTTGATGAATAGGGTGTTTAAACTACACCTAGATACTTGTGTCATAGTGTCTATCGACGACATCCTGATCTATTTAAGAACAGAGGAAGAGCATGAAAAGCACTTGAGAATAGCCCTACATACTCTACGTGAACACCAATTATACACCAAGCTCAGCAAGTGCGAGTTTTGGTTAGAAGAGGTTACCCTTTTGGGACATATTGTCTCAAAGCTTGGTGTCACAGTAGATCCAGCAAAGATCGAAACAGTAGTGAATTGGGAGTCGATTAATTGAGTAACTTAAGAATTTTAGAAAAATTTGAAGAATTTATACGATTTCGATTAATCGAAGAAAAATTCGATTAATCGATTTAAGATTTCGATTAATCGATCTAAAGGTTCGATTAATCGAGTCACTTGAGAAATTGGGAAAAATTTGAAGAACTTCATGATTTCGATTAATCGAAGTGAAATTCGATTAATCGATTTTGGGATTTCGATTAATCGAAGTAGAATTCGATTAATCGACTGGCTCACGCCAGTGAGCTCGAAAAGTTAAAAATTTAAATGACCACGATTTCAATTAATCGATTTTGAGTTTCGATTAATCGATTTCGCGTGGCTGAACCTAGTTTTGAATCTCTATTAATCAATTTTGGAAATCGATTAATCGAATCGAGGCCTATATATATAAATCGAGGGGGATTTCTCCCCATTCGAAATCAAATTTATTTTTGTTCCATGCGCGCCTTTCCTTCTTCCTCAAATGACTTGAAGACCTAGGATTTTCGGTGTTTCAAATCGATTTCGGATCGAAACCACTTACGTTCGGATCAAAAACCTAAGGTAAAACCCTAGTTTTCATTCTTCTTTCCGTTTCAAGCCATATAATCCCTAGTTTTGCTAAATTTTCACCTAAAATGCCACCTAAAACCCGTTTGTCTTTGAAGAAGGCAACGTCTAAGCTCCCGGTCCGGCATAAGAACGCCACACCGCCACCACCTACCCCATCACCTGTGAGGACTCCATCACCGTCGGCATCGGATACAACATCCGGTTCGATGAGCGCGTCTTCGCGCGAGTCTCCACCAATCCCACCACCACCCGAAAATGTCCCCCAACTAAATGAATGGCGGGCGGCTAAGACCATCAAAGATGAGTTTATCTTCGATGTGGAATTGTTTACCAACCCCGACGTGGCGGGCGAGACCCAATGGGCTCGAAACTACCTAGTAAAGGTCAGCCTCAGCAACCTTTTAAAACCACTACGCATATCCTACTACCCTAGGTTGGTCCGCCTGTTTTACCAAGGGTTGAAGGAGGGGCCTACCGACAATGTAGTCATGACTCTCAATGTTATCTGGACTTTATACCCGTCGCCACATCCACGAAGTCCTAGAATGTTATCTGGACTTTGTACCCGAGACCACCCTCTTCCCACCCTTTTCGAAAGTGGTGAAATTTGAAGAAAGAATGACCCGAATGACCAAAGGGAAAAAGGGGTCGGGATCGTCCATTAGGAGGGTCGATCTCCCCCATTACATGTGGATGCTTGATTCCATAATCAAGTGCAACCTCTACCCGATGCACCCTGACACCGAGCGGGTGGAGTTAGTGTAGTAGGCACTGTACGCGGCCTTCTGTGGCCCTTGGTTGGACACTACAAAGATCATCCTCGAGGGGATGATCTACATAAATGGGAAGTTGATGAAGGGCAATTTGAGGCCCAAAGAAAAGATGTCGTATGCTCGCCTCATTTCGAGCATGCTGGAGTGTTACTCAGACGCTTCAAGGTATGCTGTTTCGCCCCATGAGGAGAGGGCTACGGATCGCGTGAAGCATTTCTCCATTGCTTCATGGAGCAGTAGCTACAACTTGCTCAAGCGGACCCTACCAGCTCAGGGCCCAGCAGCGATAGCACCAGTAGCACCACCACCACCCCCACCACCACATCAGGACCCACATGTGGGGGAAGCACACCCGGTCGATCCACCAACTGAGGGGGCACCCTCCCATACCACCGCCTCACCTATCCCGCCAGCGCAGTCTGCGACAGCCACACCGACTTCTTCATACCACCAGCGAGCGGCTCGCCCGGTGCCCACTATCGAGGACGTGTTGGCTTGGATGGAGGCCAACAACTAGAGGATGAACCGACGGATGGACTTCTTGATGTTCCACACACTACGGTACATCTATCCATTGGATTACCAAGAAGAGGCGGAGTGGATCAAAGAGTTTCACAAAGGTGCCACGCGAAAGCACATCTGCTGCCGATGATCTGGCTTACGCCCCAAGAGATCGAGCAAGCCCTCACACGATGACCCAGCCACCACTTGAGCCACCAATTCTGTCAGAGTAGCCCGCCCCTGTGTCAGATCAGCCAGGAGAGGGGACGACCTGAGCGCCTGACGATAATTTTCTTTTGTGATCATTTTTGCATATTTTGTACTGTTCGGTTCAAATTCTAAATTGTAATTATCGAAAATAGTTAAAGAAACTTGTATGTTTTGAAAATTGATAATGGAATACAGATTAGTTTTTTGGATGTACTTGCATTAGTTTTGTTTTCTCGTACTGTGTGATGTGTAATTTACTTTCGAGTGTGGGTATGTGACACAGCAGTGTGTGGGGTACCACAGAAGCGCACCCTTGGGTTATTTTCGAGGACGAAAATTCCTAAGGTGGGGAGAATGTAATATCCTAAAAAATTGAGCATTTAACTTTGACCTCGGGATCCATGCCCGATTGGTCGTAGGGTTGACCAAGTGATGGTCAAACAGTGAGCTCATAAAGTGATGAACTAATGTGAAGTCAATACGACTTAAGAGTAGTGTATAGGGTGGGTTAGTGGTCATGTACACCTATCTCTGGTGTATGTGTTTAACACACAAGTAGGAGAGAGGATATAAGGGTTTTAATAATCCTAGAAATCCTTTTGCTTTGGTTGGTGAAGGAATTAAGAAGAGAGAGAGAGAGAGACAGAGAAAACAAGAGGGGTTATTGAGGCTGGGAGTTAATGCAAATCAAGGGGAGATTAGAGCATTGAATGCTTATTTAACACTTGAGGAGCCGTTGAAGTGAAAAGATGGAGCCCTAGCCATCAAACCCAACAAATCAATCCTTTGAAGGATCTATTGAGGTATGTTGTATTAGATTTTAATACCTAGAGAATTGATGAGTTAAATTCAGTCTAGCATAGTCAATATGATAGATTAAAGACTTAAAAAAGAGGGAAAAAGAAAAGAAATGAGTTTTGGAAGAACAACCCGAAAGGAGGCTGAATCTGGCCAAATCGATTAATCAAAATCGAGGTTCAATTAATCGATTTTGGCCCAGAAGTTGAAAAGTCAAGGATGCCCGATTTCAATTAATCGAATTGGAATTCGATTAATCGATTTGGAAGGTCGATTAATCAATTTGGAAATCAACTAATCGACTGGGTACCTCCAGTGGCTTGAGAAACAAGACCTGGAAAAATCGACTAATCAAGTTGGGAAATCGATTAATCGATTTTGGATTTCAATTAATCGATTTGGGATCGACTAATCGATTTCAGATTTTCGACCACTCGATTTGAGAATCGACCTCACCATGTTAGAGATTTCGATTAATCGATTTGAGATCGATTAATTGAATTTGAATCTCGATTAATCGATTTTGGGAATCGATTAACCGATTTGAGTTTCGATTAATCGATCTTGGAGATCGATTAATCGATTTGGGTTTCGATTAATCGATTTTGGGAATCGATTAATCGACTTTGGCAGTTTTACTTAACTTTATAGTTTTACTTTGAGATTCATGGAGGGTCTAGGACTTTCTTTATTACATCTTTAGTGATGTATTGCATGTGTTGTGATGTACCATAGGTGGTACGTGTGAAAGCGAGCACAAAGAGCCGTGTGGGACCTTAATGCTTGGACCTTCAAAGACCTGAGGTAGGGAACACCTGGAACATATACTTTAATTGCAAGAGCATGTATGTAGTGATATATTTATCAGAATTGAAAATGTTTTAACTATGAAAAGCTTTATGAAAATGGGTGTGTGTGTAACACCAAGAATGTGACAAAGGCATCTGTGTGATGCGAGTAATTGAGACTAAGAGAGCAAATGAAAATGAGACATCCCCAGGGGATGAGAAAGTAATAAAGGCATCAGTGTAACGCAAGTAAATTAGACATCCCAGGGATGTATATATGATTGAATAATTATTGTTGAGGCCTAACTGATATAAGATAGCACTTTACACGGTGAATAACTATATGTAAAACACATGTTATTTTTGTTATTTGAGGTTTGTTTAGAATACCCCACCGACGTGGCGGGATACCCACGACTGACGCGACAGGATATCCGTGACCGGTACAGCGGCCAATCCGTACACCAGTGCGGAGGTCTATCCGTACACAGTAAGCACATCCCAGGGATGTTGAGTTGAAATTTAACCCCGCCGCCTATTGAGAAAGGGGCTTGGATAGTATTCCCAGGGAATACATTTAACAACTGTCTATTTAGGCGACGATGGTGGGTATTCCATCGGGGCTCGATACTATATTACTCGGGGATTACTTAAGTTGAAGATTTAAGTTTTACTTTAGGCTTGTTCAGTGTCATTCATGATAAATCAACAGTAAAGTAAGACATTCAAATTATCAGTAAACTTGAATGCAAATCACCATCTTTTAGGCTGTTTTCTAGCAAATGCATAGACACATCACGCTTAGAATGTCATGAAATATATGTGAGATTCTAATTTATATGTTCATTGTGTTGTTCCCTATTGAGCTAGGATGCAGCTCACCCTTTAGACTATACGTCGCAGGTTCATTGTTAGTAGCGGCTGAGGCTTCGGGAGACATAGATCTGGGTGATTCGGATTACGTGTCTGGAGACACGTTGGAGCCTCCTCCCGAGGACTTCTTCTAGGAGACTTTGCTGTGTACTTTGACAGAGAGTAGTTTTTGAGAGCAGATTGTACGCCTTGGTATGTCAAGCCTTTATTTTTGATGAACAATATAATTAAATTGATTATTTCTTTTGGCGAACCATCTGGGGTGAATTGTTTATCACCGATGGTTTGGGTCGGTTCTCTGTTCATGCAGTGGCATGAAAGTAGAACTATCTTTTGCATGTGCCAGTTGGGCATATTAACTTTTTCGCTTTATGCAATTAATTATTTTATCTCTTTATTATTGCTTGTTATATCAATGTTTCGTGCATAGCTTTGGGGCACGGCCTGGAGGATCGTGCTAATCGCACGGGTTTTGGGGTGCTGAAATCCGGGCTGTCACATTAGGAGTTAATGCATATCAAGAGGAAGATGGAGCATTGATTTCCGGATTCAACGTGTTTGGGATCGTTGAAGCAAAAGCTGGAACCCTAGCCATCAAAACCCAACAAATCAATCCTTTAAAGGGATTCTTGAGGTGAGTCTTATTAGAATTAAATGTATAGATGTATGATGGTTAAAATTCAATCAAGTAGGGTTAAAATGATAGATTAAAGGCTTAGAAAAAGGAAGAGAAAAGAAAGGGAAAAGATTTGGAAGAACAGCCCGAAAGGGGGCAGAATTTGGCCAAATCGATTATTCAAAATTGGGATTCGATTAATCAATTTTGGTTCGGAAGTTGAAAAGTCAGGGATGCCCGATTTCGATTAATCGATTAATCGAAGTTGAAGGTCAATTAATCGATTTAGGAATCAACTAATCGACTGGGTACCTCCACTGGCTGGAGAAACAAGACCTGAGGAAATCGACTAATCGAGTTGGGAATTCGTTTAATCTATTTTGAATTTCGATTAATCGATTTAAGATTGACTAATCGATTTCGGACTTTCGACCACTCGATTTGAGAATTGACTTTACTATGCTAGGGATTTCGATTAATCGATTTGGGATCGATTAATCAATTTTGGATTTCGATTAATCGATTTGAGTTTCGATTAATCGATTTTGGGAATCGATTAATCGATTTTGGCAGATTCACTTGACTTTTTAATTGGACTTTGAGGTTCATGGAGGGTCTAGGACCTTCTCTATTGCATCTTTAGTAATGTGTTACATATGTTGTGATGTACCATAGGTGGTACATGTGAAAGCGAGCACAAGGAGCCATGTGAGACCTTGATGCTTGGACCTTCGGAGACCTGAGGTAGGGAACACCTTGAACATGTACTTTAATTGCAAGAGCATGCATGTAGTGATATAAAACTCAAACTGAAAATATTTTATCTATGTAAATCTTTGTGAAAAGGGTGTGTGTGACACCAAGAATGTGATAAAGGCATCTGTGTGATACGAGTAATTGAGATCAAGTAATCAAATGAAAATGAGACGTCCCTAGGGGATGAGAAAGTAATAAAGGCATCAGTGTGATGTGAGAAATTAGACATCCCAGGGATGTAAATAAGATTGAATAATTACTGTTGAGGCCTACTGATATAAGATAGCACTTTACACAGTGAAAAACTATATGTAAAGCACATGTTATTTTTATTATTTGAGGTTTGATTAGAATACCCCACCGACGTGGCAGGATACCCACGACTGACTCGGCAGGTTATCCGTGACCGGTACGGCGACCAATTCGTATACTAGTGCGGGGGTCTATCCATACACAGTAAGCATATTTCAGAGATGTTGAGATGAGATTTAACCCCGCCACCTATTGAGAAATGGGCTTGGATAGTATTCTCAGGGAATACATTTAACAACTGTCTATATAGGCGACGATGGTGGGTATTCCATCAGGGCTCGATGCTATATTGCTCGGGGATTACTTAAGTTGAAGATTTAAATTTTGCTTTAGGCCTGTTCAGTGTCATTCATGATAAATCAATAGTAAAGTAAGACATGCAAATTACCAGTAAACTTGAATGCAAATTATCATCTTTTAAACTGTTTTCTAGCAAATGCATAGACACATCATGCTTAGAATATCATGGAATATATTATGTGAGATTTTGACTTATATGTTCATTGTGTTGTTCCCTATTGAGCTAGGATGTAGCTCACCCCTTTAAACTATGCGTCGCAGGTCCATTGTTAGCCGCGGCCGAGGCTTTGGGAGACGTTGATCTGGGTGATTCGGATTACGTGCCTGGGGACGAGTTGGAGCCTCATCCCAAGGATTTCTTCTAGGAGACTCCGTTGAGTACTTTGAGAGAGAGTTTTTGTGAGCTAGGATGTAGCTCACCCCTTTAAACTATGCGGCTTGGTATGTCAAACCTTTATTTTTGTCAAACAATGTAATTAGATGGATATAATTGTTTTGGGTGAACCATTGGGGTGATCAGTTCATCACCGATGGTTCGGATCGGTTCTCTGTTCATGTAGTGGCATGAAGGTAGAATCGTCTTTTGCGTTTGCCAGATGGGCATGTTGATTTTCCGTTTTATGCGGTTATTTGCTTTATTTCTTTATTATTGCTTGTTATACCAATATTCCGTGCATAGTTTTGGGGCACGGTTTAGAGGATCGTGCTGATGGTACGGGTCTCGGGGTGTCAAAATTCGGGCTGTCACAGTTGGTATCAAAGCATTTTATTTTAGAAATTCTGACAATCATTCTTTTTGTCAGAGCATAGGAACTTCTGCTAATGAAAACTTTATTTTTACGTGCAAACCGTTATACTTTCTAGAGGAAGGGGCCGACCCAGGGGCGGCCATAGTAGAAGCTTGCGTAGTCGAGATGATTTTTTCTCGGATGCAAATAGAGTACCTATAGGAGATGGAGGGGCTTCTGGTAGTGGTGCCCAAGGGAGCCAAGATCGGGCGGAGACTCAGGATCGCGATCGTCAGGATCGAGATCAAAGAGAACGAGAGAGAGTTAGAGAAAGAAATGAGGATAGAGAGGAGCGTCAGAGGATGATGCACACCATAGAGACCATGGCGGCTGCTATGGCCCAACAGGCAGCATCCTTGGCAGCTCATACCTCTCATGAGCAGCATTAGCCACCGACACCTCCAGTGGCTCCGACACCGCCAGTGTCTTCTGCTTTTACTGAGTTTAGGAGGATGAGACCTCTTAGCTTTTCGAGACAGGCAGACACTATAGTAGCCGAGAACTGGTTAAGTGAAATGGAGAAAGTGTTTAGTGTACTCACGTGCACAGAGGACGAGAGCATCCGTTGGGCAGCCTACATGTTAGACGGGGAGGTTGGGCCTTGGTGGAAGTCCGTTTCTAGGACTAGGGCTCAGGAGACCCCAGATATGCCCTAGACGTGGGATGAGTTCGTGGAGGAATTCAATAAACAGTACTTCCCGAAAGTGGTGAGAAACCAAATGGAGATTCAATTTCTACAACTTACTCAAGGGAAGATGACTGTTAGGGAGTATGGAGTGGAGTTCTTGCGACTCGCTCGCTTCGCGCCTGACTACTTCATCACAGAGATGATGAGAGCGAAGAGGTTTCAGCAAGGATTGAGACCAGACGTGAGAGGAGGAGTAGCACCATTCCAGCTGAGGACCTATGGAGAGGTCATGAGCAAAGCCTTGGTGGTAGAGGAAGAAAATAATAATAAGTACCGCCAGAGGGAGCAGCAAGGAAGGTGGAATACAGACCAGAGCAGAACAGGGAATTTCGAATCGGTGAACAAAAAGCCGAGATTCGTACAAAACAATCAGAAACCACCGTTTCAAGGAGGTTATGGGAGACCGGCGCAGCAGACCAACTAACAGAAATTCTTGTTGTTTGCGTCGGGGAGGCCGATGAGATATGAGAGCCCTGCTATTACTACCAGAGCTACAGTTACACAGGGGTTCTCGCGAGCAGCTTCTTCCACACCACGGGAGGCTTGTGCCAAGTGTGGCAAGTCTCATAGAATGGCCGACTGTAGGCAGGGAACTCGAGGTTGTTTTCAATGTGGTAAGGTGGGCCACCTAATCAAGGATTGCCTCGAGGTGAACAAAGGGAAGATGGATTCAGCTCCTATTCCACGACCGATACAAGCAAGGAAGCCGATCGTCCAAGGAAGAGCCTACGCAGTCACAACTCAAGAGGCTCATAATACAAATGATGTGATCCAAGGTGAGTTTTCTTTTAAATAAAGATTTTCAATTCTTGAAAATTTTTAGATAGAGAAGGTGCATCCATGTAGAAAATATAAGAGAACTTGCATGTAATAAATTCTAGTATGATGATAGGCATTATATAAATGTGTATGTATGATTAGGTACATTACAAATTTATAAGAAGAGAAGCGACGTGACATACAAGGCTAGAGTGTTAATAGACCCGGGGTCTACACACTCATTTGTTACCCCTCGCTTCACAAAGAGGATGAAAGTCAACCCAGAGGAGTTAGACTTCGTTTTAACCATGACTATTCCTACTGGGAAATCGATTGATATCGAGAAGGGCTGCAACTCCGTGATCGTGAGAGTCATAGATGGAGACGTCTTTGAACTACCGGCAAACCTAATTCTGTTAGACATGTAAGGATTCGACATGATCCTTGGCAAGGATTGGTTGTCGACTCACTGTGCGACGGTAAATTGTAAGAATAAGGACGTCATCTTCAGATCCAATACGAGGAGATCATTTAGATTTAAAGGAGAGAGGTCGACACACATGCCACTTATCTCGGCAGTTAGGGCCGAGCGAATGATCAGAAAAGGGTGCAGTGGATACTTGGCGTTCTTGAAGGAAGATAACGACGAGAAGAATGTTATCTCTGAGATAGCCGTAGTGCGAGACTTCGCTGATGTATTTCGGGAGGAGTTACCCGGATTACCTTCAGAGAAGTAGAATTTGCCATCGACTTAGCACCAGGAACGGAGCCTATTTCTAAAGCACCATATAGAATGGCTCCTGCTGAGTTGAAGGAATTGAAGGAATAGCTATAAGAATTAATGGACAAGGGGTTTGTTAGACCGAGCGTGTCTCCATGGGGAGCACCGGTCTTGTTTGTAAAGAAGAAAGACGGGTCAATGCGTCTGTACATTGACTATCGACAATTGAACAAATTTACCATTAAGAATCGATACCCTTTGCCTAGGATAGATGACCTGTTTGATCAACTGTAAGGAGCAAGGTATTTCTCCAAGATCGATCTGAGATCTGGATACCATCAGTTGAGAGTCAAGGCAGAGGATATTTAGAAGACTGCATTCAGGACTCGATACGAACACTATGAATTCCTAGTGATGCCGTTTGGGTTGACAAATGCCCCGGCGTCATTTATAGATTTGATGAATAGGGTGTTTAAACCACACCTAGACTCTTGTGTCGTAGTATTTGTTGACGACTTCCTGATCTATTCAAAATCAGAAGAAGAGCATGATAAGTATTTGAGAATAGCCCTACAGACTCTATGTGAACACCAGTTATATGCCAAGCTCAGCAAGTGCGAGTTTTGGTTAGAAGAAGTTAGCTTTTGGGGACATGTCGTCTCAAAGCATGGTGTCACTGTAGGTCCAACAAAAATCGAAGCAATGGTAAATTGGGAGCAACCAAGGACTGTGACCGACGTCCGTAGTTTCCTTGGATTAGCGGGTTACTATTGACGTTTCGTTGAGGGTTTTTCAAAGATATCAGGACCACTCACGAGACTCACACGGAAAGACGCAAGGTTCGAATGGAGTGAGGCATGCGAGGAGTTTTCAAGAACTCAAGCAAAGACTCACTTCAGCTCCAGTATTAGCGATTCCTTCAGGCAGTGGAGGGTTTGCAGTGTATAGCGATACTTCATATACTGGTTTGGGTTGTGTGCTTAATCAACACAGAAAGGTGATAGCGTATTGGTCGAGACAGTTGAAAGAGCATGAGAAGAATTACCCAACACATGACCTGGAATTAACAGCGATCATTTTTGCGCTGAAAATTTGGAGACATTACTTGTACGGTGAGACCTTTGAGATCTTCACCGATCATAAGAGCCTAAGATATCTGTTTACACAGAAGGAACAAAATATGAGGCAGCGCAGATGGATGGAGTTCCTCAAAGACTATGACTGTTTTATACAGTGCCATCCAGGCAAGGCTAATGTAGTGGCCGATGCCTTGAGTCGGAAGGGTTTTGCTCAATTGGCTAGTTTGATTTTGGGTATGCACCGATGGAAGTTATTTGAAGATCTAGCTCTATATGATACGAACATCGAGTCACGAGCTATAGGAGCCTTCTTGGTTAATAGATCAGTGAGACTGGTGATATTTGAACATATCCACGAGCTACAGATGAAAGACCCGGCACTAACCAAAATTCGTCAAGATGTAATTGAAGGCATCAAATCTGAGTTCTCACTGAAGGAGGATGGTTCCTTATTGTTCAAGGGTCGTCTTTGCATTCCGGAGAATGCCGACCTGAGGCGAACGATCCTTGATGAGGCTCACAAGTCAAGCTATGTTATCCACCCGGGAAGTATAAAGATGTATCAAGATTTGAAAAAGAATTACTGGTGGAGAGGCTTGAAACAAGATGTGGCAGAGTACGTGTCGCAGTGTTTGACGTGTCAGCAAGTCAAGATCGATCATAGACACCCTGCAGGTCTATTGCAGCCTCTACCTATACCGAAATGGAAGCAAGAATCAATCTCTATGGACTTCATCATTGGGCTATCGCGTACTGCAAAGAAGTACAATGCCATTTGGGTAGTGGTCGATCAATTGACCAAGTCAGCGCACTTCTTGCCTTACAACACGATGTACACGGCAGGAAGACTAGCAAAGCTGTATATGAAGGAGATTGTCTGTTTGCATGGGATTCGGAGTAGCATTGTTTCAAACCGTGACCCATTATATACTTCAAAGTTTTGGAAGAAATTTCAAGAAGGGATGGGAACGCGACTAGATTTCAGTACTGCATTCCATCCACAAACCGACGGGTAGACGGAGAGGGTCAATCAGATCATTGAGGACATGCTTAGGGCATGTATGTTAGAATTGCAAGGATCGTGGAATCAGCACCTACCATTGATTGAGTTTGCATACAACAATAGTTTTCAGACGAGCATTGGGATGGCACCATATGAAGCTCTTTACAGACGGCGATGTAGATCGTCCATCAATTAGGAAGAAACCAGGGAGAAATTTGTTTTGGGACCCGAAATACTCGAAGATAATGCCACCTATGTTCGTATGATAAGGGCAAAACTCAAAGCGACTCAGAGCAGACAGAAAAGCTATGCTGATATCAAGCGAACGAGTGTAGACTTTAAGGTGGGTGAACATGTGTTCGTGAAAGTGTCACCTATGAAGGGGGTGATGAGATTTAGAAAGAGAGGGAAGTTAAGTCCCCGCTATCTTGGACCATTTGAGGTTCTGGGTCGAGTAGGGGAAGTTGCTTACCGCATCGAATTGTCACCGTTATTTGATCAGGTACATAATGTGTTCCATGTATCGATGCTCAGGAAGTATTTTAACGACCCTGATCACGTGTTGAGCGGCCAATCATTTGAGATGCATGAGGATATGACTATGATCGAAGAGCCGACGGAGATTTTGGATCGAAAGGAACAAGTGTTGCGGATAAAGGTGATTCCATTAGTACTTGTTCGATGGAAGTATCATCCGGCTGAGGAAGCTACATGAGAACGAGAGGCCGACATGAAAGAACAGTATCCGGACTTGTTTGCGATAGCTTGAGAGTAAAAATTGTATCACTGCAATCATGTTTGCGGATGCAAACCATTTGTTGTAATCAAATGTCGATCTACTGATCAATTTGTTCAATGGAAACAATTTTTAATCTGCATAGCATTCCTAATGCAATGTCGATTGCGTACTTAAAATTCATCATAGCCATGACATGACCGTGATAACATGTTTCACAAACCAGTGACCAACTAGTCATGTTTTACCAAGAAACCAAAAGAGACAGCAAAATAATAAAAATTTTAGAAATCTGATTAAAACCGATTAATCGATTTTGGTCGATTAGTCGACTGGCATATGCCAGTGAGTGGAGATTGAATGGGGATTCAAAAAAATAATAAAGAGAAATTTGGATTAATTGATTCGGGTTTCGATTAATCGATTTTGGATTTCGATTAATCGATATGGAAATTCAATTAATCGAGTCACTTGAGAATTTTCAGAAAAATTTGAAGAACTTCACAATTTCGATTAATCGAAGTGAAATTCAATTAATCGATTTTGGGATTTTGATTAATCGAAGTGAAAATTCGATTAATCGACTGGCTCACTCCAGTGAGCTCGAAAAGTTGAAATTTTAAGTGACCACGTTCTCGATTAATCAAAATAATTTCGATTAATTGATTTTGAGTTTCGATTAATCGATTTCGCGCGGCTGGACTTAGTTTTAAAACTTGATTAATCGATTTGAGAAATTGATTAATCGAACCGGAGCCTATATATAGAAATTGAGGGGGATTTATCCCCATTTGAAAATTTTGGGGTTTTTGGTTCTTGCGCACCTTTCCTTCTTCCTCCTCAAGCGACTTGAAGACCTAGGGTTTTTGAGGTTTGGGATCGATTTTGAATCGAAATCGCTTGCATTCGGATCGAATACCTAAGGTAAACCCTAGATTCGACCTTTTTCTTCGATTTGAACTATAAAACCCTAGTCCTTGTTCTATTTTCACCAACAATACCGCCTAAAACCCGATTGTCTTCGAAGAAGGCAACATCTAAGCTTCCGGTACGGCGTAAGAACGCCGCACCACCACCACCTACCCCATCGCCTGTAAGAACACCATCACCGTCGGAATCGAATACCACATCCGGTTCGATGAGTGCGTCTTCGCGCGAGTCTTCACCAATCCCACCACTACCCGAAAATGTCCCCCAACAAAATGAATGGTGGGCGGCTAAGGCCATCGAAGATGAGTTTATCTTCGATGTGGAGCTATTTACAAACCCCGACGTGGCGGGTGAGACTCAATGGGCTCGAAACTACTTGGTAAAGGCCAGCCTCGGCAATCTTTTAAAACCACTCCGCGGGTCTTACTACCCTAGGCTGGTCCGCCTGTTTTACCAAGGGTTGAAGGAGGGGCCTACCGACGACGTTGTCACGACCACCATTGAGGGTCGCGACTATACCTTCACTCGTCGCCACATCCACGAAGTCCTAGAATGTTATTTGAACTTTGTGCCCGAGACCACCCTCTTCCCACCCTTTGCGGAAGAGGTGAAATTTGAAGAAATTATGACTCGAATGACCAAAGAGAAAAAGGGGTCTGGATCGTCCATTAGGAGGGTCGATCTTTCCCATTACATGTGGATGCTTGATTCCATAATCAAGTGCAACCTCTACCCGATGCGTCACGACACCGAGTGGGTGGAGTTAGTACAACAGGCTTTGTACGCGGCCTTATGTGGCCGTTGGTTTGACGCCACCAAGATCATCCTAGAGGGGATGGTCTATATAAAAGGGAAGTTGATGAAGGGCAATTTGAGGCCCAAAGAAAAGATGTCATATGCTCGCCTCATTTCGAGCATGCTAGAGTGTTACTCAAACGCTCCAGGATACGTCGTTTCGCCCCATGAGGAGAGGGCTACGGACTGCGTGAAGCATTTCTCCATTGCTTCATGGAGCCATAGTTACAACTTGCTAAAGTGAACCCTACCAGCTCAGGGCCCAGCAGCAGCGGCAGCACCAGTAGCACCACCACCACCCCCACCACCACATCAGGGCCCACCTTTGGGGGGAGCACACCCCGTTGATCCACCAGCAGAGGGGGCACCCTCACACACCATCGCATCACCTATGCCGTCGTCGCAATAAGCAGCTGCCACACCCACTTTTTCATACCGCCGGCGAGCGGCTCGCCCGACGCCCACTATCGAGGATGTGTTGGCTCGGATGGAGGCCAACAACGAGAGGATGAATAGGCGGATGGACTTCTTGTTGTACCACACCCTACGGTACATATATCCATTAGACTTTCAGCAGCGCCTCGCGCAGGAGGATGCGTGGACTGCAGGCGGGACAGCTGTTCATACGGGTGTCACTTTTCACACGAGTACCTCTGCTGCCGATGCATCTGGCTCGGTGCCCCAACAGCCACCGCCCTCTTGAGACGAAGTTAGCCACCTTTCTTTGAGGCGAAACCGCCATTTTCGAGGCCCCAGATCGATCACCAGAGAGGGGACGGCGTGAGCGCCTGATGATGACTTTATTTTGTGATCACTTTTTGGATATTTTCTACTGTTGTATTCAAATTCTAAATTGTAATTATCGACAATAGTTAAAGAAACTTGTAAATTTTGAAATTTTGATAATGAAATATAGATAAGTTTTTTGAGGATGTACTTGCATTATTTTTGCTTCTTGCATTGTGTGATGTGTAATTCATTTTCGTGTGTGGGTACGTGACACCACAGTGTGTGGGGTACCACAGCAGCGCACCTTTGGGCTATTTTCGAGGACAAAAATTCCCAAGGTAGGGAGAATGTAATATCCTAAAAAATTGAGCATTAAATAGTGACCTCGAGATCTGTGCCCGACTGGTCGTAGGTTTGACCAAGTGATGGTCAAACAGTGAACTCATGAAGTGATGAACTAATGTGATGTCAATATAACTTAAGTGTGGTGTATAGTGTGAGTTAATGATCACGTACACCTATCTCTGGTATATGTGTTTAACACACAAGCTGGAAAGAGAATAAAAGGGTTTAATAACCCTAGGTTTCATTTGTTTTGGTTGTTGAAGAGAGAGTTAAGAAGGGAGAGAGAGAGAGGAACCAAGAGGAGTTATTGAAGTTAGGAGTTAATGCAAATCAAGAGGAAGATGGAGCATTGATTGCCGGATTCAACGTATTTGGGATCGTTGAAGCAAAAGCTGAAACCCTAGCCATCAAAACCCAACAAATCAATCCTTTAAAGGGATTCTTGAGGTGAGTCTTATTAGAATTAAATGCATAGATGTATGATGGTTAAAATTCAGTCAAGTAGGGTTAAAAGGATAGATTAAAGGCTTAGAAAAAGGAAGGGAAAAGAAAGAGAAAAGATTTGGAAGAATAGCCCGAAAGGGGGCAAAATCTGGCCAAATCGATTAATCAAAATTGGGATTCGATTAATCGATTTGGTCCGGAAGTTGAAAAATCAGGGATCCCCGATTTCGATTAATCGATTTGGAAATCGATTAATCGAAGTTGAAGGTCGATTAATCGATTTAGGAATCAACTAATCGACTGGGTACCTCCAGTGGTTGGAGAAACAAGACCTGGGGAAATCGACTAATCGAGTTGGGAAATCGATTAATCGATTTTAGATTTCGATTAATCGATTTGGGATCGACTAATCAATTTCGGACTTTTGACTACTCGATTTGAGAATCAACTTTACTATGCTAGGGATTTCAATTAATCAATTTGGGATAAATTAATTGATTTTGGATTTCGATTAATCGATTTTGGGAATCGATTAATCGATTTGAGTTTCGATTAATCGATTTTGAGAATTGATTAATCGATTTTGGCAGATTCACTTGACTTCTTAATTAGACTTTGAGGTTCATGGAGGGTCTAGGATCTTCTCTATTGCATCTTTAGTAATGTGTTACATATGTTGTGATGTACCATAGGTGGTACATGTGAAAGCGAGCACAAGCAGCCGCGTGGGACCTTGAGGCTTGGACCTTCGGAGACCTGAGGTAGGGAACACCTTGAACATGTACTTTAATTATAAGAGCATGTATGTAGTGATATAGAACTTAAACTGAAAATATTTTATCTATGTAAATCTTTGTGAAAAGGGTGCATGTGTGACACCAAGAATGTGATAAAGGCATCTGTGTGATGCGAGTAACTGAGATCAAGTAATCAAATGAGAATGAGACGTCCCCAGGGAATAAGAAAGTAATAAAGGCATCAGTGTGATGCGAGAAAATTAGACATCCCAGGGATGTAAATAAGATTGAATAATTACTGATGAGGCCTAACTGATATAAGATAGCACTTTACACGGTGAACAACTATATATAAAGCACATGCTATTTTTGTAATTTGAGGTTTGATTAGAATACCCCACCGACGTGGCGGGATACCCATGACTGACTCGGCAGGATATCTGTGACCGGTAAGGTGGCCAATCCGTACACCAGTGCGGAGGTCTATCTGTACACAGTAAGCACATCCCAGAGATGTTGAGATGAGATTTAACCCCGCCGCCTATTGAGAAAGGGGCTTGGATAGTATTCCCAGGGAATACATATAACAACTGTCTATTTAGGCGACGATGGTGGGTATTCAATCGAGACTCGATGCTATATTGCTCGGGGATTACTTAAGTTGAAGATTTAAGTTTTGCTTTAGGCCTGTTCAGTGTCATTCATGATAAATCAACAATAAAGTAAGACATGCAAATTATCAGTAAACTTGAATACAAATTACCATCTTTTAAACTGTTTTCTAGCAAATGCATAGACACATCATGCTTAGAATATCATGGACTATATGTGAGATTTTGACTTATATGTTCATTGTGTTGTTCCCTATTGATCTAGGATGTAGCTCACCCCTTTAGACTATATGTCGCAGGTTCATTGTTAGCAGCTGCCGAGGCTTCGGGAGACATTGATCCGGGTGATTCGAATTACGTGCCTAGGGACGAGTTGGAGCCTCCTCTCGAGGACTTCTTCTAGGAGACTCCGCTGAGTACTTTAAGAGAGTTTTTGTGAGTAGATTGTACGGCTTGGTATGTCAAGCCTTTATTTTTATCAAACAATGTAATTAGATGGATATAATTCTTTTGGGCGAACCATCTGGGGTGATCAGTTCATCACCGATAGTTCGGATCGGTTCTCTGTTCATGCAGTGGCATGAAGGTAGAACTGTCTTTTGCATTTGCCAGATGGGCATGCTGATTTTCCGTTTTATGTAATTATTTGCTTTATTTCTTTATTATTGCTTATTATACCAATGTTTTGTGCATAGTTTTGGGGCACGGTCTGGAGGATCGTGCTGATGGCACGGGTCTTGGGGTGCCGAAATTCGGGCTGTCACATGATCAGATGTGCAGTTTTGGACATGGGTTGACCTGGCCCATTAACAACCTAATCATTGTAGCAAAATCTTGGACAATGGTTAAGTCTAATCGGCCGATCCTCATATGTAATCCAACTGGATTGAAACATCATCATCATCGTCGTCATAGCCTAGCTCATACATTTGGGATCAGCTATTACGAATGCTATTTCTCCACTCGCTTCTCATTAGCATTAAGTTTCTGAAATATTACAATCCTTCACATCCCTTCTCACGACTTCCATTGAAGTCTTCACTGTCTTCATCTTCTGCTAGTCTGATATGTCCTTGTGATTGAAACCCTCAAGATAAATGGGAATGTTAAACTCTCACGGCATCCACTTCGGAGATTGAAGTGAAAGTAGTTTGATCCTGTCAGCGAAAGTTACTTAAACCCTAACACTTTTTATAGCAAAATATAATGTACCCATATTTTAATCACCAAAAAAGTAGCGTTACTTTTTTTATGCTGGAAACATCTCCAATATGGGTCTACACTACTCGTATTGTGAACTAAAAACCACATCTTTGATGGGTTGGCCTTGAAGCATAAAAACTAGCATTGGTGACCTAGCCCTGAAGTATGTACTATCATATCGACGTAGTCCCACAAAAGTAGCCTAGAGATATTTTAATTAAGAGGGAATGAATTGACAGAGCTAAACACTGGGCTAGCCCCAAAGTAACCCGTATTCAGCCCGCGTTGAATCCTTTTGGTCATAAAAAAAATAAGGGACTTTTGCATTTACCCCCCTAAGATATGTCATATTTGCACTCCGCCCTCCCATGTTTCACCTATTTATAGTGCGACCCTTACTTTTGTGTTTCCTTACTAACCCCTTATAGTGATGGATCAGCTACAAAACTAATCTTTGACTGTTCTAAAGTAGAAGAGTGAGATTGTTTTTCATCATAATCTTCCACCCAATAAATCTTGAGGCCATAATCCTGCTATCAGGCGGTCAAATTTTGATTCCACATGGTGATGAGTGTACATTAAACATGAGTCTTGGATGACTTTTCGAGATCTATGTCATGTAAAATCAAAATCCGACCATTTGATTATAGGTCAATGATCTCAAGATTTATTAGATCAAAGATCGGGGTGAAAAACAATATCCATCAATTGATTCAAAAGAGTCAAAGGTTATTTTGTCGGAGAATCCATCATCATAGGAAGTAATATGTTAAGGAAACATAAATACAAGGGTAACGATGTAAATATGTATCGTAGAGTGCGAATAAGACATAGGTAACTTTCCCTAAATGCAAAAATCCCAAAGATAACCCTACTTTTCTAGTGTTTAATATAGGCTCACAAGAAGATTTGGTAACTTTCCCTAAACTAATTGAATAACATTTAATTACTTTGCCTCCAAAATCTTTATGTTCTCCCTCAAGAGACTGACTTTGACAGCCCGTGCCAGTACACTGGCCGTACACCTAATACCATCTTCTTAGAAGTGACGCTATCTTCACTTAAATGTAAAGTTGACCGTATAGAGCATGGTTTATATTTCTCACGCAACGACTATCTATCCGTATCCGATCTATCATATTTTGTCCAAATCTATAAACCCTAACATTTGTTATTATTTCTATTTTTAACAATTAATATTGAAACTCATCAATTAGACGATTTACATTATATATAAGTGTGATTCTTTGCCTGAGATGTTTTTAATTGTGATGGACAACAAGATATGTGTTACATATATATATGGCATAACGATGAAATATGCTTTAATGGTGTAAGATCAACCTTGGTGTGAGATCATTTTATTTTCGTTTCATAGACGAGAAGTTTTGTGCATAAAACCATGGTATGGAGAGAGCATAGAGCTAACAACTGTCAAAGCAGTTCAGAGCGGTTCTAATATATAATTCAAATTGACATCAAACATAGCATAATTCTCATTGTTTTTTCAAGTCTTATTCGATTGTAAGTCACATGTGGTTTCTTATCTGAAAGTTTAACTTAAAACATAACTTAACTAATCTTTTAAGCAAATATAGCATTGAGAGCCAAAGTTTTTTCGATGGGAATCCTCACCTAACTATTGTCGTTCAATGAATACTTTTCGGAAGTGCAACAAGCTCCTGCGTTATGAGGGATACTTACACGAATCAAATTTACGTCAAAGCGATTTAGAGCGAGAGGATTCGTTCTAATGAATCTCAAATCATCGTGCAGATTCTAATATATAATTCAACATAGTGCAATGTGCTTAATTCATAGCTAATTTCAGAATTCAGATTATCATAATATCGTAGTTCAGATTCGGAATACAGGTTTCATAGTTCAAAAGCAGATTCGAATGTCAAATAAAAAAAATTTAATTACAATTCAAATACGGTCAAGGTTATCATATTTTACTCAATCATATCATAATATCCATGAAAAATCAAATCAAAATATAATTGGCATTGAATTTCCCCTACCTCAGATACAAGTCATGCAAAACGACTCCAAAATCCTAACGGATGATTCCGATCCTCAATCTATGTTCCATGGCATTCAAAAATCATTCATCAATGATTAAGGAAGCATAAAAGTCTAAGTCTCGGAAGATTTTCTAAAGAAAATTCAAAACAGCTAAAATCGGGGGAAAATCGCATGCACGATTTCAAAAGTTGCGTGAGCGATTTCACTTGACACACCCAGAATTGCGCGAGCAAAAATTTCTAGTGTGATTTTGGCCTGAAAACTTATGTGCATTTCGCGCACACGACTTTTATTCCGAAGGTCATTCACACGGGCGAATTTCAATTCGCGAACACAAACCTGTGGGATTTAACTCATTTTGCCCAATTTCTGAACCTTTTCTTTTACACTTTTCTCACACCCCAAACCCACATTTCTTTACATGAATTCAATGCATTTAAAACCTTAATCTAAATCACAATGATCTTCGATATCATACCTTTCAAACCCGCGTAAACTATGTGCACAATGGACGATGATTGAAATGAATAACGGTGTTTATGTCGCACACGTCCAAGGGTTTGAAACCCACCTTTTCGCAATCGTAACGAAGACGAGCTCGAGGATCAAATCCTTCAAATGCACTCGTTGAACCAAACTCACGCAAGAAAAGGAATCGTGCGAGATTAACGGATGTGAGGGTTTCAAAATGAAGCTAAACAGGGTTTGGAAAGAGGCGAATTGTTGTGATTTTTATCTTGTTTTACTCGGAAGTGCACAAATCATGATGTAGTCAGTGGGTGCAGAGTACGAGATCATTTTCACGAGGATTTATTAGAAAATTTAAAAGAGGAAACAGTAATTAATAAAGAAATTATCACAGATCTAGCACAGTATTTAACTAGTTTAAAGATCCTGAGAGTTTGGTGGATGAGATAAACACTAAAAAATAAATTGGAATTTAAACAGATACTGAAAGATAAGGATTGAGATACTAAATCCTCCCATCGTAGGTTCATCATTCATGCAATACAAATATGTGATTAAGATTTGAGATTCACAAAAGATGTCTATGTGCAACCAAGGGACCCGAACACACATGAGTTCTAAATTGCAGATCTGAGATCACGGAGATATATGATTAACATCCCATGAGTGTATGATTAACACTCACACCTAAGATAGTATTCAGAACCTAATCTCTAGGTAAATTCCATACCATCGATCTAAGATCAAGGAGATGTGTAATTAATATCTCATGAGTGTATGATTAACACTCACACCTCAGATTGTGGTAGAACTTAATCCTGAGATGGGTAAAAATTAGAATAAAATCATCATTGTAAAGTTGAGATCATAGGGCATAATTAGTACCTAGATCTCAGATTGTAATCAGATCCTATTCATATCGATATTATCATTAGGGCATTTAAAAGAATCTAACATTTCAACCACAAATTTATATTAATATAAATGAATACCTCAGATGGGGTTCATCAGATCCCCATCCTTAATGGAACTAGCCACACATGATAAAAATAAATGATAAGATAAAAACAAAAATTAAAAATGATATTAAAATACCGTAAAGAGCTTCAATAAAATCCACAAAGAACTTTAATCCAAATATGGTACAATCCTTCTTCACAAGTGCATAAAGTGAAAACTAGTCTAAATCTTCAAACTTAAAGAAAAATGAATTCTTCCCAAAACAGGAACCTCTCCCCGAACTCAAATGCCCTAGCAAACTCAAAAGCCCAAAATCAACCATCCAAAATGGAGAAGATCCCCCCGAATCCTCATATTTATCTTTAAATAACTTTTTATTTCGATTTGGATTAGTCGATTGATCGACTCATGAGTCAAAAAATCGTCCGATACCGATACGTATCGGTTTTGGACTTGGGCGGTACGATACAAAGGCATTGTATCATACCCCCTCAAAAACAATGTATCAAACCGATACATTCAATGTATCAGCCGATACCCGATACGTATCATCCTGGAGGTCAGGACGATACATATCGGTTTATCGATATTTTGATCCTTGGATCGACTTAAGTGATCGATCAATCGACCAAATTAAAACTTGAATTTTAAGCTCAAATCCTATTTGTTATGTCGATGCATCGACCTAAGTGGGCCGATTGATCGACATAACCAAATTATTCGTGGTTAGTATGTTCCTTGCTTCGCTGCTCCGATGTATATTGACTTTGCATTCTTTTATGCTCCTTAGTGCATCTAATGATCAATTTTACCTGAAACTTATAAAACTTCACAAATCCTATTAGATAGCTTTCATCGGATGGCTAAATGTAGGTCTTGATGGGTGAAATATCATCATATTTCACTACTCATCACGAATCTCTTACGCCCTTCACGGATTGCAACGACGTACACGGTCATTGCTTCTTGCGTCGATGATCAAAGCGAAGAAAAAATTTGAGCAAAAGATCAATAACCAATGGCGAAGGTAACTGTTTTCCCTTCTTCAAGCTCTCTCTATCTCTCTCTCTCAATTTCTTTCTCATGCAATGCAATGGCTTACATGAGAAGTCATTGCATTTAACTAAGGCCTTACTTCCATGTGAAGCGAGCACACCAATTGTGTGTTAGTTCTTATCTAAAGAAGGTTTGGGTTTGTTGTAATCATGGGTCAAAATTTCGTCCGATACCGATACATATCGGTTTTGGATTGGGACGATACGGTACATTCAATGTACCATATCGCCATTTTGTATGCATATACCCGGACGATACATTCAATGTATCGTCCGGTATTTTACTATTCCGATACGTATCGTCCGATACGTATCGATTTTGAGCTCGGACGATACGTATCCCGATACCCAGTATTTTGACCCATGGTTGAAATGCTTGCACACCAAAATTGGATGTTAGCCACTATTCAAAAGAAGGCTCGGTTCTGTGTGAAGCTAGCACGCTCAAAAAGTGTATTAGCCTTTATACCACTGGGCTCAATGGAACTCAAATGTATCCAAATTAATTCATCCTTAAAATTTTGAAATAAAATAAATATATTTCGAACATGCAAGTGTGCACAGTGTGTCGTACGAGACACGTACACCCAGTGGACATACTCGATTCGGAAATTTGGGGACGTTAAATCCTCCCCTCCTTAGAAAAATTTTCGTCCTCGAAAATTCAGTACATTTACTTTGGGTTGGAAGGCATAGGGTCACTCATCAAAAATTTTCACGCCGTCTCAAATCTTACACGAATTTGGATTTAGTCCATCATCCAATCATGCATTTAAATAAAAAGAAAAGAAAGACATCGAGTCTAGCTAGAGATACATAACCACAACCATAAACCACAAGGTACATCTAGTACCTCTCAGAATCCCTGCTATTCATCATAACAGATTATTCTCAACAATGACACACACCATTTAAACCTGCCTTAAACACACATACATCCACTCATAACCATGAATTCACAAAACCCTGCATTACAGAAAACACATTTATGACAGGTATCCACTACTAGTTTACAAAACAAAGCCATTTATCCTAAAACACAGTAGCATTTCCTACATATCCACAATTTAAGCAGTAAATCCACAACTAATTTAACATTTATCCATAACTAGTATAAGAACGATACATCTACAACTAGTTTAACAATCACTTGAACCATAAATTTTGATTTTCACAATTACGGAAATAGTCATCAGCAAATAAACCATGATTCCATGATCATCAACTAAATAGAACAATAAGGTTACCATAAGACCATGCACCATTTTAATAACGATTCCAACAATTACCAAGCACACATTGACACAAATATCCATTTACACATCTAAGCAATTCAAATATAAAATCATTCAAAAGTTTCCACAATTTCAAGGTTTAACACTAATTGCCAATAAAATACATGCCCAACAAAATTTCTAAATTTTCTCAAAATTCATAAAAATAACCTCACTAAACTATAATGTCCAAGTAATAAAAAGTCCAGCCAGTCCACGCCATCGCCCGCCAGGTCTGCACCATCTCCAGCAGTCCCATCTCCTTGAGAACTAGAAGCACTGGGTTTGTAGGCTCGTTCTCTATCGATTCACTCAAAGGCGGGGCTCAGAAACATGTAGTGCATCATATCCATAAGCACAGCTTCATGGAAGTTCTGTTGTTGCAACATTTGCTTGAGCATTTGCTCATGCAAGTCTATCCTTCTCTCGAATTCTGTTATGAGAGGTACGTTACGATATTGGGCGGGTGGCTGTTGAGCTAGAGGTTGCTGTTGAGGGGGTATTGGGTGTTGCGGTACATTTTCGAGGTGTTCTTGTTGCGCTCATCTCGCTAACTCTTGAGCTTGTCGGTGTTGCACACTTGCATTCAAACCGACATAACTCAATTTCAAATCCTCGTACCGATATATCCTGGTGTTATCGGTAAACTGCGGTTCATCAGATGAAATTTTGTATTCTTCGTCTTCTTCTTGATCCTCGTATTGCTCGATCATACGAGTGATTAATCAAGCATACGATGAAGTCATGAGTGGCTACTTGATACCTTCCCTCGCTTGATTTTTGGTATAAATTGTACCATCTCACACTACTTACGGTGCGTTAAATCACTTTTCTTGAAATATGGCGAATAAAATTTGAAGGAAAATATCATTCCTCTCTCGTTCATATCGGAGAGGGTATAGATTTTTTCTAAAAATGATATCTAATGGCCACATGTGGGCCGGTAACTGGGCTCATCTCATGGATTTTCTTGATTCGTGCTCTCCATGTGTCATTTCAGTAAGAATCTGATGATACGATATCTCAATATGGTTCGAAGGTCCCAGACCTCTATCCGTTATAAATCCCAAAGAACATTCCATAGCAACGGAGATGTTCCGTAGGTCGAATACAAAAGTTTGGCCATCTATTTTTGTGCACAACGTCGAACCATTTTCACCCACATGTAAATTTTTGTAGAACAATTTTACCAACCTAAGGTAATAACATTCATTAAAAGGCTCGAGAAGCGATTTCATCCCGGCCGTAGTGAGGTATTCTAAGGTCCATCTAGTCTCATCGTGTTTCTCAAAAAGGTCGTTATGAATCAACCATTCGGTTTCAAACTTCTTAACATCCCACCATTCAGAGGCTCAATCAGAGGTGGGTCAACCTTGGGCAGTTTAGAAGTTGGGGTTTTGGTTTTAAAAGTCAAGTTCTTGGACGCAGGCTTCTTTCTAGGAGCCATGTGGTAAAATTTCAAATGCGCAAAAAAGAAATTTAAATCTAAAAGGTAAATCTTACCTTTTGGCGTAAAGAACAATTGGAATAACGCTTTGTTGATGGAGGAAGTGCGCGAATCCGAGGAAAAGCGACGAGTTCTTGCGGATGAGAAGAGAAAGCCCTAATCTCGGAAGAAATCTCGTGCCAAAATGAGGAGAAAATGGCCTTCAAGCTATATATATTTAGAAAATCGCGCACGCGATAAGCAAATTCACGCACGCGAATTGCAAATTACAAAGGGCTGTAGGAAAAATTGCATGCACAACAACCAGAATTCGCGCGGGCGAATTTTTCACAGTTCTGATTTTGTGTTGGGTTTTCTGAAGGAATAGCGTGAGAGATTTCAAATTTGCGCGCGTGATTTCTCCATATTGTGTACTCTTTATTTAAAACAGTCACTGGATTGTTCTATCTCTTTACACCTACTTTTTTACCATCATTCGCACTCAAATTTTGTATAGTTGTTTACACACTTGTCGACATCACATTGAATCAAAGTTTAGGATTTTCAATCGTCATTTTATGATGATACGTGATAATTTCTGATACGCGTGAGCATCTCATGCATGGTGCTAATTCGCGACAAAATTACATGAAAATATTGCATGGCATCAAGGTAACGCACTAGAAAATCTTATAATACTTTTACACCATGAATTAGAAAATTTTACATTAAGTATTACAACAAATCAAAATTCCGAAGGCTACAAGTCATAGAGCAACGAGCTCTCCTCCTTAAAACTTGTGCTTCATTTAAAGAGTTACGGGTACGCGTCGCTTATATCTAACTCGCATTCCCAAGTGGCTTTTTTAGGCGAATGGTTTCGCCACCTTACAAGTACCAATGGAATGCGCTTGGTTCTCAACACTTGCTCTTTTTGATCGAGGATATGGATTGGTTCTTCTCTAACGGTCAAATCCTCCTAAATCTCAATCGACTGATAGTCCAAAACGTGAGTCGGGTCCTTCACATACTTTCTTAGCATGGATACGTGAAACACATTGTGCATGCTTGAGAATTGCAAAGGTAGAGCAATCCGGTATGCAACTTCAGCAACCCGGTCCAATATCTCAAACGGTCCTACGTAGTGTGGACTTAACTTTTCACGCTTCCCAAAACGCATTACATCTTTCGCAGGTGAAATCTTGATGAATACATTATCTCCCACTTGAAACTTGACGCTTGTTCTTTTTAGATCAGCATAGCTCTTATGCTGGCTTTGTGCGACCTTTAATCTTTCACGGATCACACATATTGCTTCAGTTGTACTCTCAACAATTTTTGGAGCCAATTCAAACTTCTCTCATGTTCTTCCCAATTCAACGGAGACTTGCATCTCCGCTCGGCTTCGTAGGGAGTCATTCCGATGCTCGCCTGATAGTTGTTGATATAAGTGAACTCGATCAGGGATAGATGTTGATCCCATGATCCTTGAAAATCTAGCATACAAGCCCATAGTATATCTTCAATGATTTGATTTACTATCTCAGTTTGTCCATCCATCTGAGGGTGAAACGCGGAGCTAAAATCTAACCTCGAGCCCATTCGTTCTTGAAATCGTTGCCAAAACTGCGACTTATACAATGGGTCTCTATCTGAGACAATGCTCGCAGGGATACCATGTAATCGAATGATCTCTTTGAGATACAACTTTGCAAGCTTACTCGTTATATACATTGTGTTGTATGGCAAGAAGTGAGCCGATTTGGTTAGTCTATCGACGATCACTCAGATGGCGTTATGCCCCTTCACTATTCTCAGCAATCGAAGGATAAAATCCATGGATATCGCCTCCCATTTCCATTTGGGTATCGACAACGGTTGTAGTAAACCAGAGGGGCTTCGATGGTCCACTTTCACTTGCTGTCACACCAAGCACTTAGATACGTACTCAACGACTTCTTTCCTCAAACCTCTCCACCAAAAGTTCTTCTTCAGATCTTGGTACATCTTGGTACCACTTGGATGAATGACATACTTCGATTTGCTAGCTTCTTCCAGAATTATATGTCGAAGATCGACGTCGGTCGGTATGCACAACCGCCCTCTGAATAGTAGTGATCCATCCTCCCTAATGGAGAAATCGGGCCTAGTACCATCGGTCACGTCTTGCCTGATCTTCGTGAGTTCCTTATCTTTCATCTAAAGTTCATAGATGTCATTGAAGATTGTCAGTCGGATAGTGACATTAGCCATCAAGGCTCTTGGGTCTTTCACCTCGATCTTCGTGCTAAATGAGGCCATGCCTTCTAATAACTTTCACCTATGAATTCTCATGACGAGGCTCGATAATTGAGTCGTTGTCTTCCGACTCAGAGAGTCTGCTACTACATTTGCTTTACCGGGGTGATACTAAATGGAGCAGTCATAATCCTTGAGAAACTCCATCCATCCACCTTCTCTGCCTCATGTTTAGGTCCTTTTGCGTGAATACATACTTTAGGCTTTTATGGTCGGTGAATATCTCAAACGTCTCCCGTAAAGGTAGTGCCTCCAGATTTTCAGAGTAAAAATTATAGCTGCAAGTTCGAGATCATGCATTGGATAATTCTTCTCGTGATTCTTAAATTGTCTCAAACCGTAAGCTATAACCCTTTCATTCTGGTTGAGCATACAACCCAATCCGATGTATGATGCATCACTGAACACTATAAATGCTCCACTGCCTGATGGTATAGCAAGTACTGGTGCGAAGGTCAGCTTGCTCTTGAGTTCTTGGAAGCTTTTCTCACACAACTAGGTCCACTTAAACTTGACATTCTTTCTTGTGAGTTGCATGAGCGGTCCCGAAATCTTGGAGAAACTTTCAACAAATCTCCTATAATTGCCTGCCAGACTAAGAAAACTGCGCATTTCTGTCACGGTCTTTGGTTGCTCCCATTTTATAATGGCTTCGATCTTTGTTGGATCAACTGTTATGCCTGCTTCAGAGACAACATGTCCCAAGAAGCAGACTTATTCTAACCAGAACTCACATTTGCTTAGCTTTGCATAGAGTTGATATTCACAGAGTGTCTGAAGAGTAATTCTCAAGTGTTGCTCGTGCTCTTCCCTCGACTTCGAGTAAATGAGAATATCATCTATGAAGACAACCACATATTTTTCTAGGTGTGGTTTGAACACCATATTCATGAGATCCATAAAGGATGTCTGTGCATTAGTTAAGCTGAAAGGCATCACTAAAAACTTGTCGTGTCCATATCTGGTACAGAATGCTATTTTCTAAACGCCTTCGGCCTTAACCTTCAATTGGTGATAATCGAATCTCAAGTCTATCTTCGAAAAGAACCTCACTCCTTGCAAATGTTCGAAAAGATCATCGATTCGAGGGAGCGGATATCGGTTCTTGATT
The DNA here is from genome assembly GCA_021018995.1 of Chloranthus sessilifolius. Classification (NCBI taxonomy): domain Eukaryota; kingdom Viridiplantae; phylum Streptophyta; class Magnoliopsida; order Chloranthales; family Chloranthaceae; genus Chloranthus; species Chloranthus sessilifolius. The sequence goes on along the minus strand of CM037598.1, from coordinate 72,573,965 downwards.
GTTAGTTTGTTCAACTGATGATAGTCGATGCACAATCTCATCGACCTGTCTTTCTTCTTGACGAATAGAATAGGTGCTCCTCAAGGAGAAATACTTGGCCTTATAAATCCTTTGTCCAAAAGTTCTTACAACTGTTCTTTCAACTCCTTCAAATCTGCCAGTGCCATGCGATATGGTGCCTTTCATATCAGTTCTGTGCCTTGAGCCAACTCAATTGTAAACTCAACTTCTCGATTGGGGGGCAATCTTGGTAGCTTTTCAGGAAACACATCCAGAAACTCACATACAACAGGGATGTCGGTAATGTCATTCTTTCCTTCCTGTTGCTCTTGTAAGAATGTGAGGTATCCACTACATCCATTCCTCATCAGACGCTCGTCTCGAATAGCAGAGATGAATGGTGTGATACCGGTCCTAACGCCTTGAAATTGGAAGGATTTTCCTTTTGGAGGACGGAAAGTCACCATTTTCTGAAGGCAATCTACGCTTGCATGGTAAGCGGATAGTCAATTCATTCCTAGAATTACGTCAAAACCTTCCATATCTAATAGAATTAGATCGGCCATGGTCTCGTGGTCTTCAATCCGAATGATGATCGATCTGCACACTGTGTTCGTATTTACTGAGCTTCCCGTAGGAACTGACACTACTAAAACTAAGTCCAGCATCTCAGGAGTGAAATTCAATTCGATAGTGAATTGAGAAGTCATAAAAGAGTGAGTAGACTCTGGGTCTATTAATACTCATGTCGTGTGTTGACAGATGTCACTTCTCTGGTGCATAAATACAGTACCTAAGTTTTAACGAAAGTGGTTTGGTTAAGTGCATCTAGGATGATACCACAACATGTATGAAACATTTTAATTTAAAACACATTTCAAGGATATTCATCAGTTAAGAATAATGTAATAATTTGGCCATCAATGGTGAAATCATACCTTGAATAACGCCGTTTGATGCTTGAGTATCCTGTGTCAAAATGGCATAAACTCGACCTTGAACGGTAGGTCGCAAAGGCCTTTGAACAGATGTTGACATCGTCCTTTCTCTCCTTGCTTCAGGACAATCTCGTATATGATGTTCCATCTTGCCACATCTAAAGTAAGCACCTGTGTTCCTCCTACACTCTTCCGTTTTATGTGGCTTTCCACATCGTGCACAAGACTCAATCGGAGCGGATGATGCAGTGCGTGAAGATCCTTGCGCTATCGATGACCCAGTTGTAGTAGGGCCTGAAGGATGAAAAGGTCTTGTAGGCATGGGCACGGGCGGTCTCAAATAAGAGGTCATTCTCAAATAGGTCGTCTGAGCAAGATGGCATGACGCTGGTGTTGAAAATCTCGGCTTCTTATTTGCCTGCTCATATGCATTTGATTGCGCGCGACCGGTCCTATTCTTATTCATCCCATCTCTCTTCTTGTACATCTTCTCAATATTTTGTTCGACAATCAATGCCAAATACATAGCTTCAGCATAGGTCCTCAGCTTGCTCACTAAGATTCTTTCCTGAACATTAGGTCTTAGGCCTTGCTGGAATTTCTTGGCCTTCATCAACTCAGTGGCCACGTGCTGAGGTGCAAACCTCGCAAGCCTAGTGAATTCTACTTCGTACTCGTGTACGGACATCCTGCCTTGCTCCAATGAAATAAATTGAACTTTCCACTAATCTCTTACTGCTTCAAGAAAGTATTCTTCATTGAACACCTCAGTAAACTCCGCCCAAGTCCATGGAGTATTAGGAATATCTTGTTCCTTAGTCTTTGACACAGATTTCCACCACGGATCAGCCTCTCCATCTAACTTGAAGGCTGCCCATCTCACATTTTCATCCTCAGTGCAAGGCAGTACATTGAAGATCCTCCATCTCATTCACCCATTTCTCGGCCTCAAGTAGGTCAGCTTGGCCTGAAAGGCTCGGAGGACGCATCCTCCTAAACTCTAGAAATCCTTAAGGTTGATTCCTAGCTGTTAATATCTCTGTCTGTTGTGCCATTGCTACCCCCTGTTGTGCCATCGTGTTGGCTATGGTTTCCAACACATGGGCGACTCTTCCATTGTCGTTTCTTACTCCTCCCAACGGTATGGTGTTAGGACCTGTGGCGATTCCTGCACAACCTGAGTGCCCTCACCAAACGAGGCTCGTCCCCTAATGTGGATCGTCCTCGGTTTGCCATGTGGAGTCATACTGACATATTAAGATTAAACCAAAAGTTTAATCAGTGAAGATCGTAAAACCTAACCCAATGTTCTACAGAATCTACAGCCATTATTCTCTGATACCAACTATGACGACCCGACTTTCCTGCACACGAAATCCCAGAAAGGCCGACTCGTCATAAGCCCGGTACATCCACGCAGATGAGGAAATCAAAGCAAATATCAGATATGGCAAAGATATAAAAAATATATTATCAAAAGAATAAAATGAATTACCAATGATGGCCGACCATCACCTAAATAGTAGTTCGCAAAATGAATATACAAACATACTGATACTATCATATTACAAATTTATTGTACGTACCAAGCCCAAAGTACTCAAAAATCTAAAACTAAACCAGTTTTAAATCCCACGTCTATGGGTAGAACTCGTCGGGCTAGAGATCTTCTTTCGGCTTGTAATTCGAATCGTTCTCAAGCCTTTGATCCTGATCAGTATCTACACCTGTGACGTATAGTCGGGGTGAGCTAACAGTCTAAGCTCAATAGAAGAAAATTTTAATATCAATTGCATCTTATCATATCAAGCGTGGGTCCAAGTGACAGAATTCAAAATAATACTAAAACGGTAATTCAATAACAGACTTCAAACAAAAAGTTACAATGATAAGTTCATATGCATTTTCGTATCAAAAAAGAACTGTAAGGACAAGGTTCAAATTGAAATCAAACATAACGAAATTCTCATTGTTTTTTCAAGTCTTATTCGATTTTAATTCACATGTGGTTTGAAAGTTTAGCTTAAAACATAACTTAACTAATATCCCAAGCGAATATAGCATTGGGAGCCAAAGATTTTCCGATGAGAATCCTCACCTAACCATCGTCGTTCAATGAACACTTTTCGGAAGTGCAACAAGCCCCTACGTTATGAGGGATACTTGCGCGAATTAGATTACCGTCAAAGCGGTTCAGAGCGTACGGATAAACCGTCGTACCGGTTCAAAGAGCGGGAGGATTCATTGTTGTGATTTTAAATATTGTTTTACTCGTAAGTGCATGAATCAGATTGTAGTTAGTGGGTGCGGAGTACGAGATCGTTCTCATGGAGATTGATTAGAAAATCATCAAGAGGAAATAACAATTAACTAAAAGAACTACCACAGATTTAACACAAGATTTAATATCATATGAATTTTCAAGAGTATGATGAGAATTAAAGACCAAACAATGAAATTAAATTAAATGAAGAATAAAAGAGAGGATCGGGATGCTAACTCCTCCCATCATTGATTTACCATTTACAAAATACAGATCTAACGGTTGAGATACGATATCATCATGAGATGCGATACACATAAATATTGAACTCAATCAAATATTTACAAAAAATATTTTACTTAATCCATAAAATCAACTCTAAGTGCATGCTTTTCCTACTGTCGTAAAAGAGATGAAGCAAAATATTCACCATAAAAGAGACTTCTAGTGACAATAAATTAATGCTGCAAATTGGGGTAAAACATCTACCGTAAAAGAGAGACTCCTAATGACGATGAATTAATGTCGCAAATATTATCAACAAAGAACCCGGAGTAGATTCTATATTACAGATCCGAGATCATGGGAGTGTGACTAGCACCCCTATCTTAGATGGCAATCAGAATTTATTAATTCGGTGAGAGCAATAAGGCATTAGAGATCAAGGCATCTATAATAAAATAATATCTCAACCACAGATCTATATCATTATAAATGAAAAACCTTGGATGAGGTTCATTAGATCCCTATACTCAAAAAGATTTAGCTACTCATGCTAGAAATGAATAATATAATTGAAAGACAAATCAAAATAAATGTTAAAATATCGTAAAGATGCTCCAATAAAATTCATGAAAGCTTTAATTCAATCGGTACAATCCTTCTTCAAAAGTAGAAATTAAACTAATCTAGGACCTAAAACTAGGAAATGAAAAGAACAAAGCTTGAAAAATAAAAGGGAAAAACTTAAAGAAACTAAAAATACTAAGGAAAATAAAAGGCTCCCCAAAGGGAGAGACCCCAAAACTAATTCCCAAGTTTGCTTAAATAGGGTCTCAGTTCCAGATTTGAAATTTAAAATTCAAATTTGAATTTTAAATTTCAGGGACTATCAACTCCTTTGCTCCAATGTTCCTGCGTTTATTATTTTTATGCTCTTTTATGCTTTCAAATACATCTAATGGGCAAATCTTCCTGAAATAATTAGAGCTTTACAAATATATCAAATTGCCCTTATCACAAATATGTTCTATATGATCATATTTCACCACTCATTATTTGTTCTGATGACCCTCAAATCATTGTGCGGATTCTAATATATATTTCAACATAGTGCAATGTGCTTAATTTATAGCTAGTTTCCGAGTTCAAAATATCAGAATATTAGAGTTCAGAATCAGAATACAGGTTTTATAGTTCAAAAGTAGATTCGGATGTCAAATGCAAAAGTTCAATTACATTTCAAATACGGTCAGGGTTATCATATTTCACTTAATCATATCATGTTATCCATGAAAAATCATATCAAAATGCAATTGACATTGAATTTCCCCTACCTCGAATACGAGTCATACAAAACGACTCCAAGATCCTAACGAATAATTTCGATCCTCAATCTACGTTCTATGACATTCAAAAACCATTCATCAATGATTAAGGAAGCATAAAAGTCTGAGTTTCGGAAGATTTTCTAAAGAAAATTCCAAACAGCCAAAACTGAGAAAATCGAGCGAGCGATTTCACCTGGCACACCCAGAATCGCGTGAGTGAAAATTTTCAGTGTATTTTGGCCTAAAAACTGAAGCACATGTCGCGCGCGCGACTTTTATTCTAAAGGCCATTCGCACGGGCGAATTTCAATTCGCAAGCGCAAATCTGTGGGATTTCATCCGTTTTGCCCGATTTCTAAACCTTTTTTTTTACACTTTTCTCACACCCCAAACCCACATTTCTTTACATGGATTCAAGTCATTTAAAACCTTAATCTAAATTATAATGATCTTTGAGATCATACCTTTCAAACCCGCGTAAACTACTCGCACAATGGGCAATGATTAAAAGGAATAACGGTGTTTGCGCTGCACACGCCCAATGGTTTGAAACTCACCTTTTCGCGATCGTAACGAAGACAAACTCGAGGATTAAATCCTTCAAATGCACTCGTTGAACCAAACTCATGCAAGAAAAGGAATCTTGCGAGATTAACGGATGTGAGTGTTTCAAAACGAAGCAAAAGAGGGCTTGGAAAGAGGCGAATCTCTCACGCTCTTCACGGATTGCAATGACGTGCATGACCGTTGCTTCTTGCGTCGATGATCAAAGTGAAGGAAAAATTTGAGCAGAAGATCAACAACCAATGGCGAAGGGAACCGTTTTCTCTTCTTCAAGCTCTCTCTATCTCTCTCTCAATTTCTTTCTCATGCAATGTAAATGGCTTCCGTGAGAAGTCATTGCATTTAACTAAGGCCTTGTTTCCATGTGAAGCAAGCACACTAATTGTATGTGTTAATTCTTATCTAAAGAAGGTTTGGGTTTGTTGTTATGTTTGCACACCAAAATTGGATAATAGCCACTATTCAAAAGAAGGGTTGGTTCAGTGTGAAGCTAGCACACTCAAAAAGTGTATTAGCCTTTGTACCAGTGGGTTCAATGGAACTCAAATGTATCCAAATTAATTCATCCTTAAAAATTTGAAATAAAATAAATATATTTCTAACATGCAACTATGCACAGTGTGCCGTACGAGACACGTACACCCAACGGATGTACTTGGTTCGAAAATTTGGAGACGTTATAGAAGTGTTGTGGGTTGCCTTTGATAACCATAAACATGGTTTTAAATATCAGTTATGTCCCATACATATGGGCCGATATGTATCTCCATCGGATACGGATATATACCCCGATTTTATGGCATATGATTGAGGGTGTAAGTTTTGCACCAAAAACCGAAATCCGACCCAAGAATTGGTCCACAAGATTCGATCGAAACTGATCCAACAAAAAGAAAAAAAAATGACCCCTTTCTCAATTGGTTTGGTTTCATTTTTGCATGGCTGAAATAAAAAATCGGTTGGGTAGGTTTAGAAAATGGACCCAAAACCAAAAAAATAAATTAAAAATTGAATAAAAATAAAATTAAAAGAATTGAAACTGTGTTGAACTGTTTTTTTTGAATTTTGATTTGGTTTTGATCAAAATTTCACCGAAGTCATGATCTAAAAATTTTTAGTACAAAAGACGGAAATAGAAAACAATCTCCATCATCTCCGTGAAAGCATTTAAATATTAAAAAAATTAGCAGCTAGCGACTATTGTATAAATCAAACATACTATTACTTTTACATGGTTTTTGAGCATTTTGAAACAAAAAATGGAGATTATATCTCAACCCAATCTTATGCACCATAAATTTTAAGGTCATGGATGTTAAAACACACTGAAATTTCGGAATAATTATCGATCCATCTATATATAAAGAATATAAACAATTAATAAAACTAATCACATCCACATAAATAACACACAAGAATTTTTACGTGAAAAACCCTATCACAGGTAAAAATCACGGGATCTATCTTAGATCCAAACTAAGTAATTCACTATGAAAAATAAACCTTACAGTGCTTTCAGAATGATATGTCCTATCACTCTTCTCATTACCAACAATTGCATCCCACGATCATCCAATCCATAGTGAACTTCTTTCGCTTCAAATCTCGAGTTACACGAGATACCGATCAAACCTTTAGATCACAATTGTAACAGAGTAAATCCTTAGGAATTTCTTCAAATCAAAATCGGATAAGTTAATCTCAAGGACCAAGGGAACTCAGACTCTCTTTTTCGGATAATGGAAAATTTTTCACTCAAGAGATAACCACCCGAACTAACTTTGCATTTAAATACTGTTAGTTCACGGACGTCGGTGATTCACTCACGGTCGTCTGTGACTACGGATGTCCGTGAGGGTCATCACGGACGCCCGTAAGTCTGATACTGTAAAACGCAAATCACCACCTTTTACTTGGCAATTAGGGAGCAATATTTTAAATTAAGTCATGATTATGACAATAAATTTTACACACACTTACCAAAGTCTCATTATTCAAGTGAAGTACCTAATACCATAGTGATCAAACACGCATTTTTTCCGGAATAAAGGCGTTTAAAACCTAGTATTTTAGGAAAAAAAAAAAGAAAAAAACTCGGAAAAATGTTTTTTTTTTAATTTCCCATTTTTCCAAAAAAAACATTTTAAACCTTTTTTTTTCTTGAAAAATATGTTTTAAACTCGTTTTTACAGGAACATATATATATATATTTTTTAAAATTATTAATGTTTTTTAATTTTCACAATTTTGCCGCTTTTTATGAAATTACGAAAATTTACTATTTTTTTCGTATATTTTCGGAGCTATTTTATTCCTGGACCTATACTCATCACTATGCCTAATATCAACTCATTAAACATTGAGCTTATCAAAAAAAAAAAAACACTCATTAAACATTGAGCTAACAACAATATTTTCAATTGCAGGATACCTGAGTTCGAATTTCCTCCCCCTCTTGAAGCTACCCTAGGGATTTATATCTCGAGCTGATCCGGCATGGGCTAACTTGGGGTGCAAATGTGCCCCTCGGGTGCTCTAAGAGGCCTCAGTTATAAAAAATTAAAAATTAAATAAAAATTAAAATAAAAAAATAAAAAAAATAAATCTCTTCACATAAATGCTGGAAGTTGACAAAGGACTGGCCTTTTGTGAGTAAAAAATTGGTAGGCTGTTGGATGTTTGTGTTTTTTCAAAGCCAAGCTTTTATGCCCACTTGTTTCCTTTTCTGCATCCCTTTCTATGGGCAGTGACACTTACTCAGCTTTCTCGTGTGTTGTTTCATAATAATGGTACACTGTAACCGACCCCTTCATTCTTAAGCGCTAACTGGTCAAGAGATATTCTTTGACGGATTGCAAGCTCATAAATAGCTGTGCACTTTCCAAGGTTTGACCAAATTTGAACCCATTCAGAGAGAGAGAGAGCAGCTTCTCTCTTTGTTATTAGATGCACACCCCCCAGTGGGCTTTCTCTAATAATTAATAACTACTAAGTTGCTCATCACATTCTTTTGGGTTTGAGTATTTTTCTATATATTTTCTACTCATTTTACTGTAAGTTTGAATTTTTAAGAGAACCCAGAAAGTAATTTGGGTAGGAGATTCAGCTGGTTTTGGAAATTATAAATTTTTATTTTGGTTTTGGTCACTAATAATGGAAACTCTTTCTGTAAATATTGGTGAAGATTTGGTATTAATTTTATTTAAGTCTTTGCAGTCTTGCAAGTTTGGATTTGTAAGGGCACCAAGATGGCTAGATATCTCCTTGCAATTTGAAATTTGAAATTTTACCAGTCCCTGAAAATTTAAAATTTTAGTAGTATCATATGATCTATTTTGTTTTTCAAATTAAAAAAAAACCTCTTTAAACCAACTGGGTATTTTAGAAAACCAAAGAATCTGTTGGGATTTGAGATTCACCACCTGTATATCAAATCAGAAAAGAGTTTAAGCCTGTAAAATGGAGTCCCCTTTTTGTCCATATTTCTGACCATCTTCTGTTGTTGTGAGCTGTTCCAAATCGTCTGTAGCTGTCCCCTTTTTAACTTTGACTAGGTTAGAGAACCCAGAAACCATTGGGAAATTAAATTTTATCCCTGCAAAATACCTGCTTTATTCATCAGTTTGACATTCTGTTTTCTGAACCAACCAAATTTGCTTCCTTTGTTTAATTAATGAGTTTTTTTATAATTAATTTTCTTTATTTTTTTCAATTGCAAGTTTAAAATTTGACTATTTTTAAGACTCGTTTCTGCAAAGTGTTTGTGTTTAGAAACCTTCTTCTTCTTTCATCACTTTGACATTTTCCTTAGAGAGGAACATCTGGGTTTCTTTTTGGTTGTTTGTTTCACTTCAATATCTTCTCAATATGCTTTCTTTGGTGTGATGATGTTTTGAACTTTGAATATTATTTTTTTCCCCTTCAATATGCTTTCAAAAATGCCCTTCAATTTCTTTTATGATGTATGAACTGAGAATCAAATTGCAGGTCATTTAAAGGCATAGTGGATTTGGTAACTTGGTTTTTTCGATGCTGTCTCTTCGGTCCCAGTCGGACAATATTAGGAGCTAAATCCATAATGGTAATTGTTTTTTCTTCCTCTAAGTTTATTATGTTCCTATTTTTATTTATCATCCAAAATGGGCATCTGTGATTATAATGTTCTACGTTTAATGAAAGAAATGGTTACAACCATCCATTCAACACTAATTTTGCAAAAAAAAAAAACCTATTTTTATCTTACTTCCATAGTAGATTTGCCGTAATCTCGCTCCTCGGTATTAGAAGTTTCTTTCTTCATAATTGTACATAGGTTTTTTTAATCGTTGTTGAGTTGGGAGGGTGTAAACTGCTGGAGATTGGAGTGTAAAATCATCTTTGTTGGGTTGGAAATCATTTGTTTGGCCATTCATCAACTATTTGCAAATTTTGAAAATTTGGAATCAAAACTCAGACACTGGTTTTCCAGTTACTTTGTTCCACTAGCCCGATTCCGAAATCGAAACACATGTTTCGGGCTCTGAGTCTGGCACAGTGACACTCAACTGAGATTTGTCCAAAAGGGGTCAAGCTTACAGTTAACCGTCAGAAACTGACTAACTTGGACCTGGCACCACCAAAAAATGTACTTGTTCAAGATACTAGGACATTGGAAAACCGATTTTACTTTACTAATTTCGAAGTCCATCAGTGAATTTTGAACAATGACTCATCGATTCTCATACTAGCCTTGGTGTGATCATCATCATATAGCATCCCTTCAATCAAAGTGGCACTCGTGGATCATACAACATAGCATTTGCCTATCTGCACTTTGCTCACCATGCATTAAGCCTGTTTGAGATGGTCCCCTTGAACCCACCATCAATTTTCATCATAGAACCCAAATACTGAACTTTATGACTGCTTTGGTGCGAATGTGCGATCTTTCTCCAAAGTCGAGTTTGATTAGGCAATACATACTAATTAGTCCAAACTTTGCAATTCATGGCTTTAAAGTGGTGCTCTAATATATAGCAAAAACCAACTCATGGATAAGACTCAATTCATGTCTTACCATATGTAAAAGATTCCCAAGTGATCACCAGGTGACCTGGAACCTTAGCGACTTCTGCTTCTTATTGCCCTTCAGAATTGTGGATAGCTGGCCAGTGAAGGACATAAATCTGAAAATTGTTGCAAATATTTGTTTTCATCAGCAAGTGTGGAATCAAATTGATTTATGACAGCATATGCTTCGATTCATTTATTTTGAATATTGTATCGAGTTGTTGAGTTGTCGACATCCTGGGATGACACAGAAATTTGAGGGCTTCCTCTTCGAGTTGGAAAACTATGAACAGTTTTAAGTGGGGATTATTTTCTCAATTCAATTAACTGTTTTTTTCCCCTATTGTTTACTTTTGTTTCTGTATGATGATTTTATTTTAAAATTTTCTATGACTTCATTTTTTTAGCATTCATTGGAAAACCAAATCATGTGTGTTGTTTCCATGCCAATGTAGCCGAAGCATTAATTTTTGAAAGAGCACTGTTCGTAAACCTCAACAGTCGAGTTGTTGGATTGAGAGATAGCCAAAATCCGATATAGAAAACAAAAAAAAAACTAGTTGACCTTTCTGAAATTTTGCAAGAATAAATCCCTTTATTTTATCTTTTTCTCTTTTTTCTCTTTTTCTTTTTTATAGGTACTCTACTGGCTTAAATTTTATCTCTTTATTTTACTTAGCAAAAAAATATACCAGTCTAAATTACTTATAGAGATTTACTCCTGCGAAAGTTTAGAATTTATTCCAGCTTGGTGACTCTGTAAACCTAGTAATTTTTCTGCATTTTTAGTTCCACAATGTAGATCATTCCACTGTGAAAAAACCTTTTTCCTTCAAAATAATGTTATTTTGGCCTCTGCAGTTTTTTGACTATTTTCTCTTCCTTACTATAGCAACATGATAACCCCCTCCATATATTTAGCTTTTTTGTGCAGATAACTGAATGATAACTGTTTGAAGGGGACAATTCTCCTGGTGCGTTTTTCATGTACGTTCTGTTGCATTTTCATTCTTAGGATGTGCTACTTTGGATGGTTATGATCAAAATTTTCAAAAACTATGATTCCAATCACGACTGGTTTTCCAAGTAGACTGTGCCTAATCAAAACACCGAACCATCCAATGTAAAGATGGTTTCAATTTCCATTCAAGAGTTCTTATGTGTTTTCACGCCCTTTTGAGACCTCGAAAAATGGACAAATTTATGCATTAATTTTATTGGGCGGTAATATCACATCCACAGTATTGTTATTTAAAGTGGTCACTGGTTTTTCTGACTTTGGTTTTCTGTTTATTTTGATTCGGTGGAATTTTGAATAATGGCTCCACAGGGTGCATGGTAACTGCGTGCTTTGTTCACAGAGTGGAATGTTCAGTTTGCTAGCTCGTGATTTGACTTCCTCTCCATTTCAAGCTTTTAGCCCTCCTTATGTTGTAGATTTATCAAAATCGAGAAAAACAAGGATAGCAACAGTTGGTGGGGATCTAGGTGTTCCAACCTTTACGCCATCGCAAGATGAAGGTGTTGGGAAACCGAGGAAACATAGATTAGCAGCTATTGTTACTGCCTGTGTTGGTGCAGTTATGCTTGTGGCCGTAGCAGTCACAATTGTGTATTTCTGCTTAATGCGTGCAAAAAGATATGCAAGGAGAACATCTGAGACGGAATCTTCTGAAGCATCACCTCGTGGTAATTTTTATAAACTATAATGGATACTGTTGAAGTTTAGTCCCACATGGGGTAAATTGTAGCCTTGTCTCTTCCTTATAATATCCTGGGCCCCTACACTCATTGCCAATTGGTTTTGAGTGTGATGCACAGATTTATCATGGTATCAAAGCAGGCCTTTCTCCACACCACGTCACCCAGTTCAATTGTCCACGTGATTTGGCTCAGTCCTGCCAACACGTGTGGGGGCGTGTTGAAGTTTAGTTCCACATCGGGTAAATTGTAGCCTTGTCTCTCCCCTTATATTATCGTGGGCCACTTCACTCATAACCAATTGGTTTTGAGTTGGATGCACAAATTTATCAGACACTCATACAATTTATAATTCTTATGAATTTTTCTATGAACACTCTTAGAATCCTTATATATATATATATATATATATATATATATATATATTGGGATTGGTCAAGATTGACGAGGGTCTAACTTTTCTCTATTAAAGAAACGATTTCAAGAGGGAGGGGACACGGTTCCTCATTCTATCTTGGACAGGCATAAGCTGAACCACGTAAAGTTCTTTATCTTTTTGTTTTGTTTACATTTTCTTTGTATCAGAGCCTTAGCTCTTGGGATCATCATTTCGTTAACTCCGTTCTTGTCCTCTCCATTCATCTCCTTCATTTTGGCGTCATCTAGCTCAACTCTCTTTGGATCCCTTACTTCTTCTGCATCGTTCACACATTACGTCACCATCAAACTATCCACCTGTAACTACTCAATCTGGAAAGTTCAGTTCTGATCACTAATGGAAGCCGAAGATGTACTTGTTTCCTTGATTGATCATAAGGAACCAAATTAGTTCCAAGGTACTCTTCATGGAAAAAGATGGGTCGTATCTCATGTTTTGGATGACAGGCACAATGACAGAAGATCTCCTTACACTTGTCATTGGCTTAAAGGCTTCCCGTTAAATCTGTGCCTGCCTCAGAACAATACTTTGCTCAGGATTCTGACGATCGTGAACTCCAACTTCAATGCCAACTTCAGTTATGTCGCAAGCCAAATGATCACACTGATCTCTTCACCCATAAGTTTAAAGCCATCTGCGATGATCTTGCTGTGTAAACAAACTTGTTTCCAATGATGATAAAATCATCTGGATTTCCAATGGTCTGGGTCCTCGCTATGAGAGCTTTGTTACCTCCATGGTAACTAAATCACCTTATCCTACTTGCAATCAGTTCATTGTAGAATTGAGAAACCATGATCTATGCCTTCAATCCTTTGGCATCATCGACAACGGTGTTGATTCCAATGGTTCCTTTATCACTCACCGTTGAAACAAAACCAACACCCGTGGTAGACATCGTGGAGTTCTTAGCAACTACTGAAATCAGTCGTTCAATTCGAAAGGTGAACGATTCACTCCTAGCCCATCACAACAATCCAAACATTCTGAAGTTGTGAACCAAATACGTGACCTTGATGTCAAATTTGTGGCCAATGGGGGCTATCATGCGTTGCGTTTCAGTTTGGTCATTCCCATCAACCTGATATTGTTTCCGAAGTCCCTGCTTCCATGTCGATCTCTGATGTGCATGGTCCAACTTGGTACACTGATACTGGTGCCACTGCTCACATGATACCCGATCTAGGCAACCTCTCTAACACTACTCCCTATCTTGTTTCTGACAAAATGTAGGTGGGAAATGGTACTGGTCTCAACATCTCTCATATTTTTAATGCAAATTTACCCGCTTCCTCAAGAGCTCTATCACTTAATAATAGTTTACTTGTACCCCAGTTTACGAAAAAATTTGTTAGTTCTTAGTCAACCTATTGGTGAACATTCTTGTCCCATTGAATTCTCATCCTTTTGATTAAAGATCGGCAAACAAAAAAGATTTTTTAGTGACCATGAGGAGAAAAGGAGGTTTGTATGCATTGGATGGGGATAATTATGCTGACAATCATGTTTTTAACTGAAATAAAAATACTTCAATGTGACGGGGGTGGTGAGTTTGCTTCCAACCAATTTGTTGTACATCTTGAAAACCAGGGGACTCATCAACAAATGTCTAGTCCCTGTACCCTTTAGTAGAATGGGCCATCAAACGTAAACACAGGCATACATAGAGATGAACCCTTACGTTTCGTAGCGGCAAGTGGCGTGCCAAAATTTTTATTGGTTGAGGCTTTCACCGCTGCTTTTTTTCTCTTTAATTGCATCCCGTCATTCTTGTTACAAATGAAATCACCATAATCTGCCTTATATGGCCGTCTGCCTGATTATTCCAGTATCCATACTTTAGGATGTCGGGGTTTCCCTTATCTGAGGGACCACACCACTCAAAAATTCAATCCCAAATCCTATCTGTGCATATTTTTGGGATACAACCCACAACACAAAGGATATCGTTGTCTGTATCCTCTAACTCGGAGAGTTTATATTTCACGTCATGTAATTTTTGAGGAGCAAACTTTCCCTTATGTTAATCTGTCTACTTTTTGTATGACAGCAACGCCTTGCAGGAAAATTTTCATCACCTTCACCAATGATTCCTCGGTGTCGAGAACTAGTGTCCCTGGTTCACCTTCAATAACTTCAAATACTGATCTTATTGCGCTAGTGTTATCTACTCATAGGTCAAAATATCGTCCGATACCGATACGTATCGGATGATACGTATCGGTTTTCGAGGTCAGCGGTATGATACATAGGGTATGTATCGTACCCTATATAAAATAGTGATATTATCGTCCGATACGGGCAAAATATCGTTCGTATCGGACGATAATTTGATATTATCGTTCGATAATTTCGAAAAATTTAGAAAATTCAAAAAAGAATGAAATTATCGTCCGATACGAACGATAATTTCAAATTATCGTTCGTATCGTCCGATAATTTCAAATTATCGGACGATAATTTGAAATTATCGTCTGATAATTTCAAGATTCTGTGGGTGGGGTCCAGTCACGTGGGTGACCTTTTGCAACCCGAATTTAGGGTCGGGTTTTGCTGTTTTTTTTGGGTTTTTTCCATTGCAAAACCAGGGAGTCCCTTCTTCCTTCTTCCTTCTTCTTCTTCTTCATTTTTTGCTTATTTTCACCTCAAATCGCCGCCGAATCGCACTAACAAGCTCGGGATCAACGCGGAAGGTACGTGTTTTATCATTTTCCCATAGTTTTATTTCGTTTTAAAGGTTAAAATAAGGTAGATCTATCTTATTTAAGGGTAGATCTACCTTTAAATATAGTAGATCTACCCTTAAATATAGTAGATCTAGCCATAAATTTGTTAGATCTACCATATTTAATGGTAGATCTACCCATAAATATGGAAGATCTACCATATTTAATGGTAGATATTAAAATAATTAAAATATTTAAATTAATTAAAATTTTGGGTAAAAAATAATATAAATAATTAAAATTATGGGTCACATGTAATTAAAAGTATGGGTCACAAAACAATTAATATAACTAAAAAAATAATGGGGTCAATATGGGTCACATATAATTAAAATTAAAATCAATATTGGTCACATATAATTAAAATTAAAATCAATATTGGTCACATATAATTAAAATTAAAATTAATATGGGTCACATATAATATGGGTAACATATAATTAATAAAATAATGGGGTCAATATGGGTCACACATAATTAAAATTAAAATCAATATGGGTCACATATAATTAAAATTAAAATTAATATGGGTCACATATCATATGAGTCACATATAATTAATAAAATAATGGGGTCAATATAGGTCACATATAATTTAAACTTAAAATTAATATGGGTCACATATAATTAAATTTATGGGTTACATATTAAATTATATGTGACCCATATTAATTTTAATAATAAATTTAATTATATGTGACCGTCACATATAATTAAAATTATGGGTCACAAAATTATTTACATAATTAAAATTATGGGTCACAAAATAATTAATATAATTAATAATATGGGTCAATATGAGTCACATTACTCACATATACCCTGAAAATTATGGGTCACATATAATTAAAATAATTAATATTATGGGATATGTCCCATAAAATATTAGAATAATATGGAATAAATTTTAAATAAATTTTTAAAAATTATAATAATATCAAATAAATATTCAAAAATTATAATAATATCAAATAAATATTCATAAATTAAAATAATATCAAATAAACATTCATAAATAATAATAATATCAAATAAATATTCAAAAATTATAATAATATCAAATAAATATTCAAAAATTATAATAATATCAAATAAATATTCAAAAATTAAAATAATATCAAATAAACATTCATAAATTATAATAATATCAACTAAATATTCAAAAATTATAATAATATCAAATAAATATTCATAAATTAAAATAATATCAAATAAACATTCATAAATTATAATAATATCAAATAAATATTTAAAAATTATAATAATATCAAATAAATTTGGTAAAATATAATCTAATATTTTAAAAATTAGAATAATATAAAATAAAATTTCAAATGTAATCTAAATTTTATAAAAATTAGAATAATATCAAATAAATTTAATAAAATATAATCTAATATTTTTAAAATAGCAATAATTAAAAAATAAATTTTATTTTCAAGTGTAAATTAGATGTTTACTTTAATGCAATCGTTTGCTCATTCATGCAGGTGAAATAAATAAATATGGTACGATCGTCAGATCCAGCATGGCAATACCTTACAGCAATAGATGGTAATAGGCTCCAGATACAGTGTAAGCTTTGTGGAAAAAAACTGTTGGGAGGAGGTATCACACGGTTAAAGGAGCATCTGACTTACGTAAAGGGAGAAATAAAAGGGTGTCCCAGTGTACCCAGAGAAGTAAAAGAAAATATCAGAGCTAGTTTACAAGCGGTAAAGGGAAAGAAAAAAGCTGAAGCCGATCGTGATAGGGAAATGTATGAGAGAATCAGGAGGGCAGATCCAGAGTTTACATCACCTGCACCTGAGGATGAGGATGATGAGGATGAGGATGAGGATGAGCAGATAGTGAGAGCTATGAGAGAAAGTGCCAGAGAAGCACAACAGCGGCGAGATTAGGAAGAAGCCGATTATCGGTTTCGGTCCAGGTTGAGGGGCCCATCCATGCCTGCTACCGGTGGTGGATCTAGTCATAGGCCACATGTTGTTGATGTTGATGAGGATGTTGAGCATCGTCAAGGAGGTCAACATCCCGGAGGGATTATAGGTCGCCTCTAGAGGCCGATTACGCCCCTTATGGATCCATTCATGTATCGTGACCGAAAGCTCTAAACAAACCAAATTGAAAGTACAATCTCACTTACAAAATGGGGAAGAAGCTTGAAAATCTATTGCCAAGTTTTTATATACAACCACATTCCGAGCCAAGTAGCGAGTCGTGCATTTCAAAAGCATGATTGATACAAGTGCAGAAGTTGGTCCAGGAGTTAAAAAGCCTTCTCCATACGAGATATCTGGGCCCTTACTAACAGATGAGTACGATGAGATAACTGCCTATGTACAAAGCTTTAAGGATGTATGAGATGAGAGGTTGCACAATTATGTGCGATGGATGGACTGGTCCCACAAAAAAGAGTTTGATCAACTTTTTGGTTTACAGCGATTCCGGGACAGTATTTTTGAAATCAGTTGATGCTTCTAGACACGTAAAGACTGCTGACTACCTCTTTCAACTAATGGATATGATAGTTCAAGAGGTTGGAGAGCAGCGGGTTGTGCAGGTGGTAATAGATAATGCGGCAAATTACAAAGCCGCTGGATTAAAACTAATGACGAAGAAACGTCACCTGTATTGGACCCCGTGTGCCGCTCATTGCATGGACCTCATTCTTGAGGATTTAGGAAAAAGAAGCAAGGCACAGACAACTATTCAGAAGGGAAGAATAATTACTTCCTACCTGTACAACAGTGACAAACTGGTCAATTTAATGAGAGCCTTCACGATCAATGTGTTGCTCCGACCTGCGATTACACGTTTTGCAACACAATTTTTAGCCCTACAGAGTTTGGCTAGATATAGGCGTGAGCTGAAAAGCATGGTGTCGTTGAAAGAATGGAATCAACATGAAATAGGACTCCCACGAGCAAAGAGACTAGCTTGCACTGAAGTTGCTGACCTGATCTACAGCACGCAGTTTTGGGCAGATGTCGACCACCTGATTGTCGTCACTACCCCGTTGGTGCAAGTGTTGAGATTGGTTGATGGTGATGAGAAACCAACGATGGGGTACGTTTTTGAGTCAATGGATAAGGCAAAATTGGCTATAAAAACCAAATGCCCTACAAAATATAAACGATACTGGGCGATTATCGACAAGAGGTGGGATGCACAATTTCACCAGTACTTGCATGCAGCAGGTATAACATGTTGCACAATTATGTAGTGATTTTTATTTATTTATTCATTATTTTCATATACTGATGAAATTGCTCATATTTGATGTGTAGCACACTACTTGAATCCAAACCTTCCAAAGATTATCGTGGCCTTGAAATGAGTGACACCGATGAAGTGTATCTTACGATTATGTAATCCAAAGAATGCTCCCTGAGTTAGCGGACCAAGGTCAAGCCATAAGAGATGTGAGTAATCATAGTATCATACCTTATAACTAATAAGTCAAATGTCATGTGATATTATCATCTATTTATTGATATGTGCCTTACTGTGTTTCATCTTTATAGATTGACATATTTTGCAAGAGACGGGTAATTTGGGACCCCATTGGCGCAATCCCAAATTAAACACGACAAACCCGCTGATTGGTGGATGCATTATGGAGGTGATGGTCCTATATTGAGGCGGGTAGCAATGAGGGTATTGTCGCAAACATGTTCCTCGTCCAACTGCGAGCGGAATTGGAGCACTTTCTCTCTCATTCGTACTAAGACAAGGAATAGAGTAACTATGGACCGATTGGAAAAGTTAGTTTACTGCCACTACAACATGCGATTAAGGGTCAGGAATATACAGAGGACCAACCGTGGTAAGCAATTACATGAAGTCTTAGATCCTCAATTATATGAAGTCTTACTTACATATTATACTAATTCATCTATCATATTCTACCTTGCAGACAGTGAATATTTTGATCCCATTCAGTTGGATTATATATTCGAGGAGGATAACCCTTTGAATCAATGGATCGAAGAGAGAGAAGAGCCAGTCTTAGATACTAAGAACACTGAATGGCTGGACAATCGAAGAGAAGTGAGCAAAGAAGCTTCCCAACCACCGAGGCGGAAGAGGATTGAATCGTCATTCGGTGGTTGGATCGATGACGAACGCTGACGGTAGTGATGATGGGAGTGGTGAGGAAGATGGTGGAGGGGACGTTGGCACTAGTGGTGGAGGGGAGGATGCTGGTACCTCTGATCCTTATAGAGATATGGCGGCATGGGACGATGACTCGACACCGAATACGATTTAGAATGGGAGGGGTTGAAGGAAGAGGAGCGTCGGAATCATATCAAACACCACCACCACCACCACAAGGTCCACAAGATGATACAGATATGGGTTATATGACTTCTAGCTTCAGAGGATTCAGTTTGCAAAATACCGAAGATTCAGCAACTAGTAACCCATACTACCAGCCACAACAAACCTACCCGGTGCCATATGACTTCGTTGGTAAGATTTTTGGAGGACCGGCCTTTACGTACTACACTGAGCCATATTCGTTGCTACAACCTCAGTTTCAAGGGGGCACATATGATCATGGGTATCAATATGGCCAATATTATAGGCAAAGGCCGGAAAGCTCGCGCACCGATGATGATGATGATGATCATGAGGGCCAAGAACCACCACGAAATTCAATGTTGCTCTAAAGTAAGTTTTCCATGTACAATTAAATTTATTTTTATCAACATAGCTATTAATTTTGACAATATATAATTTATTTTTGTCAATATACATTATAATTTAGTTTATGCGTGACTGCGTCGATCAAATTATGAAATATTGTTAATAAAATAGGCATGTGATTAGCTGGTCAAAAATAATGTTAGAAGATCTATTACATTAAGTCAAAAATGTGATCTTAAGTCAAAAATAAGTCACAAAATAGGCATGTGACTTGGGTTAAGTCACAAAATAGGCATGCGACTTATATATTCATCTAAATAATGCATCAAATAAGTCAAAAATAAAAGCAAAAATAGTTGAAATAAATACAAAATAAATAAATATAATTTTTCAGATTTTTTTGCTCTTTTTTCAGATTTTTTGGGGATTTTTTTTTTTTTTTAATGTATCAAACCGATACATTCAATGTATCGCCGATACATTGAATGTATCGGACGATACCCGATACGTATCGTCCTGGAGGTCAGGACGATATGTATCGAATTTCCGGTATTTTGGCCCATGTATCTACTACAACACTTTGTATCAAACCTACACAAATCCTGAACTCAACTTCTCCTCAACCTGTTTTAAATACTGAAGGTGTTCCAAATCTAGTACAAATTCATGCATTGTGTTCTCCTGAACTTGTGATAAATCCTGAACTGGTGCCAAATACTGATGAATCCTTACCAAGTCCTGAATCGGTGCAAAATACTGAACTGAGGCAAAATTTTGAATAAGTGCCGTCGTCCCCCTCCTCACTTTTCAATTGGACCCATTTTTGATAATGAATTGGCCTCCACTTCTTCACCTGATTCGTGTTTTGTACCAAATTCCGTGGGTGCTTTATTCTCGCACCGACATTCCATGATAACACACCTCTGCAGTGATTCCATTTTTCAACCCAATTATTAAAGACTTCACTTGGGACTCCATCACTCCCCTACTGGCGATTGTGTCGACACCTTGAAACCTCCAATCATTTGAACTGCTCTTAAACGGCCTCAATGGCGAAACACCACGGAACAAAAAATCTGGGCGTTACATCTTAATAAAACTTGGCTTTTGTGCCTCTCACCGATATCATGAATTTCATTGGTTTGAAATAGGCCTTTGAAACAAAATAAAAAGCTGACGGGCGGTTGACCGTTTTAAGGCTCATCTAGTCACAAAGAGATTTGCTCAAATGGAAGGTGTTGATTTTGACGAGACCTACAACCATGGATCAAAATCTCGGAAAAATGATACGTATCGTCCAGCCCCAAAACCGATACGTATCGGTTCCAGACGATACATTCCAATGTATCGTCCGATATTTTGAATTTTTGTATGGGAGGCACCGATACGGTACCTTGAATGTACCGTATCGGTGAGGTCCAAAACCGATACGTATCGGACGATACGTATCAGTATCGGACGATATTTTGACCCATGACTACAACTCAGTCATTTGCCCCGCCACAATTGGTCTTGTTCTTGCTATCTCCACAATGAAGAAGCGGACTCTTCGTCAGTTAGATGTTAGTGATGCTTTTCTACATGGCCATCTCAAAGAATGTGTTTACATGGAACCAAGGATCAAAATTTCGGGTTACATTTCGGTTTCGGAGGGGACCGAAACCGAAATTTCGGTCCCATATTATCATTTTGGTGGGGACTGAAACTGATAATTTCGGCTGAAATTTTGATCCTTGCATGGAACAACCCATACTGTTTACTAATGCTTCTTACTCAGACCATTTTTCTCTTCTTCAACGGGCTTTATATGGTCTTAAACAAGGTCCCTGAGCTTGGGTTGATCGATTCAGACTCTATCTACTTAACTTGGGCTTCCAATGTAGCATTGCAAACTCCTCTCTTTTTATTCATCGCGTTCCTCAAGACTCTTATTTTTACTGTATAAGTGGATGAGATCATCATCGCAAGTGATAATGATCAACCATTATTTAAATTCATACGAAAACTTGGCATTGAATTATATATGAAGAACCTTGGGACTTTACATTATTTTCTTTGTATAGAAGTGACTGCTACTACACAAGGCCTTTCGAGTTAGCCAAACTATGTTCAAAATCTTCTTCCTCGGGTTGGTATGACAGGTTACAAGCCCAGCTCTATTCCGATTGCTCAAAAAGTTTGCAACCCCAATTCAATGATCTTGAAGATGACATCAAAGATTTGAAGCCCCCACAATTTGGGAAACAGAAAATCTACAAGGTTGCCAATCAAAGCAATCTGCCAGCCATAAGGACCAAGGAATGAGGATATTAAAGAGCATCCAATCAAAACCATTTTTCCAACTAATGTCATCATCATCATAGCCTTATCCCATCCTAAAAACTTATCAGGGGACTTGATCCCAGGCAGCAACGTCACCTCCACTACCATTAATGGCCAACTGTGGGATATAAAGATACTATATGTAGTTACTACTTATTTGGGATCGGTGATGACGGGGGAGTAACTTCTCTCTATTTAAGAATACATTTCGACAGGGAGAGGACACAGTTCCTCAGTCTATAATACATATAGGCAAAAGTCCATGAAGAAACTGCCATAAATGGTTCACTCTCAAAACTGCTCATGGATGATGGATCCTCGCTGAAAGAAGTAGCTATGGTATCTGTCTCTAATATTTATGTATCCGATACAGGAGGAAATTTTCAGAAATTTCCTTGGTTACAAGTACTAAGTAATAGATACACCATAATCAATTAAAAACAGAAGTATGACAACTATTTTAAGATCAGCTAGATGGTTTAAATAAGATATATGGTTATGAGTTGGAAAATAGTAATATCTCATCAAACAACTTTTTAATCTTACTTTCAAAAGACTTAGCCGCCTAAATTCAGTGTCTTTTTTTTCTCTATCTTCTTTCAGTTGATCGAGCAAGAGTAAATGCATCCACCCAGCCTGATGCTCATGAGATACAGAACTTAAGGCAGATTACGATCACAGAACTTGAACTTTCTACATCCAACTTTAGTGATACTAATATTATTGGTGAAGGTGGCTTCGGTTTAGTATACAAAGGGCTGCTTCAGGATGGATCTATTGTGGCTATCAAAAGACGCCTACATGAACCAAGTCAGCATTTTATTCAAGAGGTAAAGGGATATAGGAATGATTAAAAGTTTGGGTTTTTAATATTGGATGCGTAACATTTCTGTTGTCTCTATGCAGACAAAAGGCTCATTAGCACCCTCTTTTCTCGCATTTATATTTTTACTTTCGAGTTTTCATGCATATGCAGCATCTTGGACAACATAAGTTTTTACATTAAGATCTCTGTGATGGGTTTAACCTTAGACATGGACACTATGTTGTGATGGAGACGGATATATATGGTGGATTCTTTAGCTCCAAGATCCAGATATGCTGAAATGTCTGTGCAGCACAAGTAATACCTAACAAAAAATAAAGTAAATTGCCTTAAATTTTATGAAAAATTCTTGGAGAAAAATTTGGAGTTATATCCAGCCTTGTCACGCAAGTCCAGTTTGATTCAAATATATAAATTTTTTTTCCAAAACTC
This sequence comes from Chloranthus sessilifolius, assembly GCA_021018995.1. Classification (NCBI taxonomy): domain Eukaryota; kingdom Viridiplantae; phylum Streptophyta; class Magnoliopsida; order Chloranthales; family Chloranthaceae; genus Chloranthus; species Chloranthus sessilifolius. Next base: position 72,550,502 of record CM037598.1, on the reverse strand, counting down.
TTATAAAAATTTATGAAAAAAATGTAGATCTTTGTATCCCTGTATTGGCACATGAGTCCATGTCTACATGTATTGTGTCATGCTCAGAAATTGCAAAATATTTGTGTTATTGTTTTTTTTTTTTTTGATAACCTGGGTATCCGAGGCTCACATACTAACATGCCACAAATTATTTCTCTTCTTTGCAATTTTTTTTTGTGGGTTTGCTAAATCCTTTCTCTCCTTTTCATAAACAGTATTGAGACCTCTGTTGAATTAGTCGCCATTATGCTTTTTTCATTAGTGTATTCAGATTTCACTAAGCTTTATATTACATTCTTTCAGGTAGAGAACATAGGTCGTATCTACCACAAGCATATTGTCAAGCTTATTGGTTATTGTCAGGAAAGCCGTCAGCAGTTACTTGTCTATGATTATCTGCCTAATGGAAATGTTGGGAACCATCTATATGGTGCGCTCTCTCTCTCTCTCTCTCTCTTTCTATTTTTATTTAATGGTCATAATTTTTGCAGATAATGTAGGTTCTCCAATTGGGAAGCGAATCATCCATAAGCGGCTATCCATTGCTTTGGGTGCAGCTAGAGGTAAACCACTACTCAAATAAACCGTTTAATATTTAATCTTTCCTAAGGACATCAATATCCATAATATCTCGATCGTATAGCCGGGAATTTGACTTTGTTGTTACATTACTTAACTCTGTGTTGCTTTATATATAATGATGAATGCTAATGCTCTGTTCTGTTGTATATGTGAGATCAGGACTTGAGTATCTCCACAGTTTGGCACCCCCTCTCCTGCACATGCACTTCAAAACAAGTAATGTTCTTGTGGATGATAACTTCACAGTGAAGGTAGCTGATTTTGGACTTTCCAAATTACTGATTAGGAGTACCCCGGCTGAATCATCGTCGGGCATTGATTACTTCATTGACCCAGAGTACGCTTTTTTATCCTTCTTGATCAAATGATGAGATTATTCAAATGAAGCAGCCATGGTTACAAGAAGTCAGACAGTGTCAAGGTTCAAAAACTTGAAACTTGAATTGAACTTTATAATTGCCCAATGGGCAACTCATTGGTCGGAAAAGTACTTTGGATGCAAAAAAGAAATTGAGTCCTATAGTTAGCAGTTCTTTTTATCAACATTTTCCAGTACCTAATTCAGTAAAAAAATGATGTAGTCGAGAAAAATGCTACAAATTCAACTTTTCAATTGAGTTTTTTCGTGTGCTGAAATAATCAAGTTAGTCATTTTGGTTATTTATCGTATCGAGTTCGCTCTAGTTTTTTGAATTCTTGAACAAGTTTGTTTTGGGTAATCAAAGATGATCCATTTAAATTTGAAATTCTTTTGAAATCTTTGTTCAGGTTGAACATGTCTAGTACGTTTTCAGAAAGAAACGATGTTTACAGTTATGGGGTTTTCTTACTGGAACTGATAAGTGGACATGAAATTTTGAATGGAAACCAATCAGAACCATTGCAGAGTCTAGTAGAAAAGGTAATTAATTTTATCTATTCATTTATATGGTTAGATTATAAATTTTGTTCCTCTTCATCTCAATTATATAATATTTTTCAACTATTAATGATCTTGCACCAATCCATGTCCCATTTTTGCGATGTGATTATTCTGTCATGAAGGCCACGAAAATGTTCTTTGCAAGACTAATTGTGGTTTTGATTTCCTTACCCATAGCTCTACTAATAATGTAGCTATTGATCAACTGGCCATTTTTTAACCATTAGCTTTTGGAACACAAATAAAATAATTAACGAGTAAAATGGTTTGAAAGAAAGGGGAATGCAACCTACCAATCTTTGCTTTCAAAGTATTATGCTAATCTAATAACCCGAAATTATTTTTTTTTTTATCTCCTTTGAAAGGCTAAGAACACCCCCCGTGATCTTACCGGTTTTGCTGATAAGAGGGTAGGGTCAGATGCAAAAGATGCTCTGCAATGGCTGATGGAGCTGGCATTGCAATGCATAGATACTGGAGTGAGAAGGCCAGTAATGAAGACGGTGGTCAAAGAGCTAGAGCTGATTCAAGAAAGAGAAACGGGTCATCAGCAAGCAGCATGTTCGGGTGAGGAGATTAGTGTTGTTACTCTCGGAAGTGAGCTCTTCAAGTGAACCTCTCTCCCGCCCTCTCTCTCTCTCTCTCTTTGCAATGATCATTCTTTTATTGGATTGGATATTAAAAGTTATTTACAACAAAAATCACTTATGAAAATTTTAAGCGAATAAATATGTGGAATGATAAATGTTATTGTGGTAATATGCATTGTGGAACTTATTTAGAAAAGGAGAAAAAGAAAGAAAACATTATATTGAATATTGTAATGCTTGGTTATTTCTATTGCTTTCGTTTTACAGCTGGAAATAATTAATCAGTTTAGGCAGGACTGAAACTGGTTACAAGAGACTTCTCTACGACTCCAACATTTCATGACATTCACTGAAAGGTGAGAAAATTTGAAGGTGATGGTATTTAAGATCTTCTTACATGATTTTTATAGCCTAATTGCAAAAAAAACAGTCGGAAGGTGAGAAACCTTGGAGGTGAAGAATGTAGCAGTTGTTAGTGCTAGATATCCATGAAAATGGAGGTTCTGAGTTTTAATCCCACCCCCTGTTGGCCACTCCCAGGGATTTATCCCTACTGACTGGTACGTGTGATGTGCAGGGATTGCACGTACCAGGGGACTTAGTCGGGTGCTCTAAGAGGCCGGATACCCCTGTTATAAAAAACAGACAATGGATGAAAATAATACATCACACTTTCATTTGATATATTAGTCTCTTAGAAATCTGCATCGGAGGAAGAAGAGGGGCTAGGGTGATTATAAGGATGTCGTGAGGTGGTCAGATCTGGGCATTTGGGTCATCTGCACCATATGAATGTGTCATCAACGAACATCCAAGGAAGATTGCTGTAATGATTCCAAAGCAATAAGGGCTTAACTTTCCACTCCATTAACACCTAGGTGTCTTCAGTGTGTTGGTTAGGTCCTTGACATATAAAATTAGAGGCAACACCATGTCTCGGGTTCAAGTCCGGGAAGGGGCCTACAAAAAGGCCTGTATGTATCAAGTTCCCTTCCACTATGGCTCGGGGCTTCTGGCGTTTCCCAGGTGGTCGTTCTCTCTAGCCGGTTTATTCTCCGACAAGCAATTCGAAACAACTCAACTTCGGTTAAAAGTCCCGGAAATTCTAACATGGAGTCAATGCCTAAAAAATATCCTCAACCATTAAAGAGTGACTACCCACTTCATTCGCCAAGCGAATGATCTCCACAGTCTTTTCACCAATGTAGTTTCTCTATAAATTACAGACAATCCATGTAGTTGGCCAAACACCATCCTTGGACTTCAGCCGGAGGACTTAATAGGTAAGTACTATGGTTGTGAGTTTGTGACGACCCAACCTGGATGGGAAGGAGCTCACTTATATCCCAAGTCGAGTTTACAACTAATGTGAGACTAAAGCATCCCATTAGGTGGGAACAAAGCATCTCATAACGGAGACAGAGTCACAATCCTGGAAGCCTCTACCCCCTCTCAAGAGCCTGTAGCGTGCATATATATATATATATATATATATATATATATAACACAAACTCTTCAACCTGTGCAACCGACCTCCAATCCTACAAATTCTAAGTCCAGCTCTCAACAATCTGATGCCCCTAAGGACGGTACTTATACGGAAAACGTCAAACAGAAAAACCAAAATAAAGGACCCCCTCCACTTACGAGATTTAGGATCTCAAAGGACACTGCTGGTGCTGAAAATACGAATTCCAATGGGATATTTGATTCCACTGAGGATGCAATATTAGGGGACTGAAGCACCCCAATAAGCAAAATGCTGTCAAAAATTAGTTTTTTATCATCATGCTGACATTATTTTGTCTTCTTGAAACCCGGATTTCTGAAAGCAGATCTTTCAAGGTTTTGAGAGCCATCGACAAGGACTGGTCATTCATTAGCAACTATGACAAGCATAGCTTTGGCAGAATATGGCTTCTTTGAAACTCTTCGGCGAAAGTGACTTCTTCTGATCAAATATATTCACTGTGATGCTATGCGGGCTATAGATGGATTCAAATTCACTCTCACAGCTATATATGCATCCAATTTAGCCTATAATAGAGTTGACCTATGGAATTTTATGTGCTCAGTTGCCTCTAGCATTGATTGCCCATGGTTGGTTCTTGGAGACTTCAACTGCATTAGACATGTAGATGAACAAATTGGAGGGGAGCTAATTTTGGCCAGTATTATTAGCCCTTTCAATGCCTGCGTGGATACTTGTCTTCTCACTGATCTGAGAGAAACCGGAAATACGTTCTCTTGGTGCAATAAATCCTCAGGTCCTAGGACGATCCTTTGCAGACTTGATCGTGCCCTTGGAAATGCCTCATGGAAGAACTTCATGCCCAATGTAATGGTTCAATATCGCTTGCCTTCTGTATCTGATCATTCGCCACTGATAGTTTCAAGTACTTTGCTTATTGGTCCTCCCAAGAGGGGTTCTCTCAGATGGTTAAGGAATCCTGGTCCAAAGTTAGCTATGGAAATTCCATGTTCGTCTTATAGCAAAAGCTAAAGGAAGTAAAAAAAGGAGCCAAGGTTTGGAATAGACAAAGGGGCTCCATTCACGGCCGCAGAAACCAAGCATATGCCGATCTTGCCAATATCCAAACAAGGCTCCAGATCCTACCTCACAATGACAATTTCATTGCCAAGGAAAGGAAAGTTGTCAAAGCCCTTATAGTAGAACTTGATAATGAGGGAAAGTTATAAAAGAAAAACTCTCGAGTGCAGTGGCTAAATAATGCTGATCGGAATATGAAAGATTTCTATTCCTCAGTTTCTTCAAGGATCTCTGCTAATTCCTTTTATGAATGGAGTGTCTCCCTCGGGTGAAACTCTTTCTGATCCTCAAGCCATTGGAGACCATGCACTGGCATAAGAGGGAGATTTTTACATCTTCAAGCACAATTAAAACCGTTGAACCCTTACTATACTCATACTTCTTCTGAAAAGGAAGCCCTCAAATCCCAGCAAAACTTTCTCCTATTCAAGCCTTGATGTTGTCAAGACCGGTTTCTAATGAGATTCAGAGTTTCTTCTTTAACTCCCCTCTCAACAAAGCACCTGGACCAGATCATTTTCCTATGGATTTCTATAAAGCTCACTGGCTTATTATTGGCAAGGGCACTCTTAAAGCGGTAAGTCATTTCTTCACAAAAAATAAATGACTCAGATCTGTAAACAACACTCTCATTCATCTTATCCCTAAAGAAACCGGGGCTAACTCGATTGAGAAATTCAGGCCTAAGGCATTATTCAATTTCCTGTATTGTATAAAGTAATCACTAAAATGTTGGCAGAAAGGTTGTCCAGGGTTCTTCCCTCCCTCATCAGCCCCAATCAGTCGACTTTTGTTAAGGGAAGAAGCATCACTGTAAACATCGTTTCAACTCATGAACTCGTCCATAAATTCCATTTGGTTCATGGCCCGAAAGCTTTTTGTGCAAAGATTGATTTTAGGAAGGCTTTTGACAAAGTAAGATGGGATTTCTTTTTGGAAATTCTTCGTAAACTTGGCTTTGATGATACATGGATTTCATGGATCAAAGAATGTGTTTGCACTCCTTCGCTCTCCATTCTCATTAATGGCACGCCACATGGATATTTTCAATCTCAATATGGGCTACGGCAAGGCGATCCACTTTCGCCGCTCCTTTTCACACTTATTATGGAACTGACCGATTGATGTCTAGAAGAGAAAATCAATTCTAATCATCAACCGGTCAGGTTCATGGATGAGAGTATCCTTGAGATCTCACATCTCATTTTCACGGAGGATCTGCTATTATTCTCTAAGGAAGAAATCTATTCTGCCGCTATATTTGGAGAAGTTCTATATGAATTCCATGCACGCTAAGCAAAAAAGATGATTTCCATAAAATCCTTCTACTGAATCCTCACGGGAAGGCCGCTAATTAGAGTCAATTGGCCCTTTATCTGGAAGGCCCCGATTCCCCCAAAAGTTAAATTCTTCGTTTGGACGACGGTGAGAGGGCGCATCCTTACGATGGACCAATTGATCACTCGCGGCAAAGAACTGCCGAATAGATGCCCTATGTGTCTCACCTCGGAAGAGTTCATCCCTCACTTGCTTATTCACTGTTGGGTCGCCTCGAAAGTTTTGGGTATAATTTTGAAGTCCTTTGAACTTAAGTTAGGTCCCCCTGGAGAACTTGTCAGGGTTTCTTCTTTCCTGGAACGGACTGAAGTGGGAAGGATCCAAAGGAGCTTACTGGAGTTCTATATGAAGTTCTATATGAATTCCATGCATGCTAAAGCTAAAAAGGTGACTTTTCCATAAAATCCTTCTACCTAATCCTCACGGGAAGGCTGCTAATTAGAGCCAATTGGTCCTTCTGGAAGGCCCCGATTCCCCCAAAAGTTAAATTTTTCGTTTGGACTCGGTGAGAGGGTACATCCTTACGATGGACCAGTTGATCACTCGCGACAAAGATCTGCCGAATAGATGCCCTATGTGTCTCACCTCAGAAGAGTCCATCCCTCACCTGCTTATTCACTGTTGGGTCGCCTCGAAAGTTTAGGGTATAATTTTGAAGTCCTTGACCTTAGCTGTGTCCCCCCAGAGCATTGTTCTTAAAGTCGTCCGGGGTGGTTGCTTGGGTGGCCGCTCGGGCGGACCAGATTTGGGGCGTCGCCCAAGCCGCCCAGGCGGCCGCCCCGCCTCAGTCCCCATTTTTTTAAATTTTGAGAAGGGCCTTTACACTTGGAGAGTTGGTCCTTGCACCGACTTTAAAGAGAGACTTGGTATTTTAGGGACATGTGACATGTGAAGACCATTAATGATGTCAAATCAGATGACGAAGGTCGTGTTTCACCCTAATATTTCACACAATAGATCTTGAGATCATAGTACATCTATCAGACCATCAGTTTTTTATTCCATGTGTCACAGATACCCAGAAAATGACCCTAAACTTACGCAATCACGTTTAAGCGTCATGTGTATCATATGATTGAAGGGCCATTTTTTGGGGATCTTTGACACATGGAATCCAGCACTGATCGTATGATTAGTGTGCCATGATCTCAAGATCTAGTGTGTGGAATATTAGGCTGAAACAAGATCACCATCATCTGATTCGAAGCAATTAATGGTTTTCAAGGTGTCTCTAACGTGGGTGCAAACAGAGGTACCCAAGAAAAATGTGGGTGTTCTTGGGTGTATGTATATATATATATATATATATATATATATATATATATATATATATATATATATATATATATATATACTTCGAGACCGCCCGGATCTTGGGGCACCCGCCTAAGTGCTGCCCGAAAATTCATCAAACCGCCCGAACCCACCCACCGACTTTAGGAACACTGCCCTGGAGAACTTGCCAGGGTTTCTTCTTGCCTGGAACGGACTGAAGTGGAAATGACCCCAAGGACCTTACTGGAGGGTGAGAGTGTATGCGGTCTTATGGAACATCTGGCTTGAAAGGAATGCGCGGGTCTTTTACCGCAAACGGCATCCGATTGGTTGCATATTAAGTCTAATCAAAGATACGATGTGTCACTTAGTTATATTAGATAAACATGGGGGGCAGCGAAGTGTCGACTATTGTATGTAAGGAGTTAGTTTAGATCTTTTGGGTTTTTCTGGGGGGGCGCTGCTGTTTCCCCCCATTTTGGCCAGCTCGCTTTTTTGCTTTCTTTGCTTGTTGTGTTGCTTTGTTTGTCGTTCCAGCTCCTCACTGGTTTTTTTAATATATTTCTCGTTACCGATATAAAAAAAAAATTGAATTCCATGCACACTCCGGTCTTCAGGTTAATGATGCCAAGAGCTCTATTATCTTCAGCTCTTCGTGCTCTTTAAATAGTGAAATTTGTGAAATATTCAGCTTCTCATAAAGTTATCTTCCTATAAAATACCTTGGCATCCCTTTGTTTGCTTCCGGGATGACACCTGCATTGCGCCAGCCATTAATCGATCAAATTCATAGCAGATTGGAGAGCTGGAAATCAAATTTCCTTTCCTACACTGGCAGGTTGGAATTGCCGATTTTATGCAAAATATTTATGGGTCAAGTGCTTTTATGATTCCAAGAACCATTCTCAAACACATTGAATCCATGTTTAGTGTATTTGTGGAAAGGACCTTCACTAGGTCAATCGATACACCCTATTGCATTGACTTATCTCAGCAAGCCTTTTGAAGGAGGCTTAGATATTTGGCTTCTGAAAGAATGGAATGATGCAAGTCTTTGCAATGGATTTTTGAGACTTTTTACTTCAAATAATCTATGGACATCTTGGATGAAACAGAGATTATTCTGAAGGTCTTATTTGGGCTTGTATCCCACCTCAAGATTCATCTTGGGCGTGGAAAGGTGTCATGAGGATCAGAGACACGATAATGAGGAACGCTCAGTTTGAGCTAAGTGATGGATCAAACATCCGTTTCTAGAACGATCCATGGCTTAATATTGGAGATACTCTCATGTGCAAATTTGGCCATCAAACTATGATTCATTCTGGACGAGATGAGAATATTCAGACACAAATATTATTTATGATGGCCATTGGGCACTGCCTCCAGCTACCACGATTCGAATGGAAAATGCTTGGAACCTGGTTTATGAACAACCGATCCCGTCTTCTCCCTTTTCTGACAGATATGTATGGAGACCTTCTAATCTAATAATGGTATATTTTCTACACGTTCAGCAGGGAATGTACTACGAGAAGTCCATCCGAGCGTGACATGGTCAGACTTTCTCTGGCATTCCTCTAATGTGCCTAGATTGAGTTTCATTACCTGGCTGGCCATCAATCGTAGGTTGCTTACATTGGAAAAACTCCTGAAATGGGGATTCCAGATCCCATTTTGTTGTGTTCTTTGTTGGTCTGAATCCGAGAGCAAAGATCATTTATTTTTAAAATGTGGGTACTCCAAATGGGTGTGGAGATTGGTCCTCTCTCGGCCAAATCTTGCTAAAGACCTTACTGGAGATTTGGAATGTGAGCTACAATACTGTATAGCTAAATGCTTATAGTCCCCACATAAAGAAAAGCTTATGAAACTTGCGTTTTCTTCTACTATTTACCATCTTTGGAAGCAAAGAAATGCCAAAATCTTTGAGGAGGCTAATGACCATAATAGTCTTACTTTATAGCATTCTCTCTGACATCTATACTAGAATGGTGCCTCAAGCTGATGGGGAGCACTCTTAAATGGAAGAATTGAACTATGCATTTATAGACCTATCAACGTTGTGCTCTCATGGTGGCCTTCAAAACTCTTGGCTACTACCTGCTCTGGCAACGGTCAAGTTAAACACTGATGTATTCATCACAGAATACAAATCTGGTTTCGCGGTTATCTCTAGATACCACCGAGTGCCTTTCATCTCCTCATTTCACAGGCCTTCTACATCATCAGTTCTCTGGAATTGCATCTTACTGCCATAAAATGGGGGCTTGCTCAAGCCTTCAATTCTCATATACAAGCCGTTGACATTGAGACATCCTCTTCAGAAGCTGTCGCTCATAACCGATCCACTTGTCATTAAATCGTGGAGATACTCCCACCACTGGGACGAGATTGTTCAACTTGATCCAAATTCTCCTATTCTTCAGCGAATCACATTCATAAAGTTGCAAATAAGGTGGCCCTATCTTTGTCATGCATGGGTTTTTGAAGCCTCAACTGTTGTCTGATGGTTTGACACTTCTTGTATTTGCTCTTCTTTGAGCTCTCCGTTGAGAGAGGGCATGAACTGATTGACTCTTTACTATGGATTGTTGGGCCGCAGCCCCACCCTATAGAATGAATAAGGAGAGGCCTATTGATGACGGAGACACTCTCGATGACTGAGACACTCTATACTACTCCTTACCTCACCGCGACCAAAGTGTGATCTTTGAATGCCACTACCCATCCTTACTCATAGTAGAGTTAAGGTGGGGTTGGGAATAGCAGGACTTGAACCTGCCACCATTAGGTTAAAAGCCTAATGCTCTACCAACTGAGCTATACATCTACACAAAAATCTAGTAGTAATTAAGGATTGGTACGGAGAAGAAAAGAGGGCGGCCCCTATTCTTCTTATCATATCACTGGGGTGCAACTCTGCATGAGGCTCATACTGCGGAGCAAGTCGGGTCTTATTTCCACTCATTGAAGATTCTATATATAAAAGAAGGTCAATGGGGGATATTATATATATATATATATATATATATATATATATATATATATATATGGAAAAGGATTGTGTACGCCAATGGGATATCATGAGCGTACCCTAATGATTCATTTGGAGCTCAACATGGCACCCAAAACATTGGTGTTATGTGGAGCTTGAATGTATTGTCTAGATCACTTCTATAAAAAAAAAAAAAAATTTAAATAATTGTTCGAAGCAAAAGTCAAACATTGATTGATTTAAATGATTTGAATATTAAGCTACAGAAAAAGCATGGTGGAGATAAGTTTTTGAATTTTTTTGTTTTTTGAAAGATGATATAAACCTTGCTCCACTTGGTGCACCAAAATAATGTTATGGGTGCCACATGGTACTTCACATGGTATGGCCCCCGAATTTAATTTATGGGCTAATTGGGTAATTTAATTTTCAATGTACAAAAGCATTAAACCAAGCTAGTGGTTTTGTTAGTTAAGTAATTACTGTTTCTTTATTGAACAGGCTGTGGGTTCAACCTTTTTTAGGTCCCATATTTGCATTTGTTTTTTTATGAGTCTCAGACGAGTCAGTGTGGATCATGGGTCAAGCCACTACTCTCACTGGGCCACGTTGGCCTTATGTAGTGCCCAGTGGATTCTCTAACTCAAGATATATATATATATATATATATATATATATATATATATATATATATATATATATATATGGAAAAGGTGTCCATCCTCCATCGGAGGACAATCACCGTCCTCCAAAATTTCACTTGGAGCTCCACGTGGCATCCAAAATATTGTTTTGATGCCACATGGAGCTCGGGTGCATTGCTTAGAGCATCGTTGAAAAAAATAATAATTGAAAACTCATCTCCATCGTGTGTTTTTTGAACCGTGAAATGTGGACCAATAAAACCCGTCAAACTTTTACTTGTGAGTTTAAAAAGTTTTTATCGAAAATTTTTATTTTAATATTGATCTATACCATCCACCTGTGCTCCACGTGGCACCCAAACAGTGTTTTGGGTGCCACGTGGAGCTCCATGTGTATTTTGAAGGATGATCACCGTCCTCCATTGGAGACTTAACTGGCTCCCTATATATATATATATATATATATATATATATATATAGAGAGAGAGAGAGAGAGAGAGAGAGAGAGAGAGAGAGAGGCCTTGGGCTATGGGTTGGAATACATGGTGGATCCATGCATTTGAATTAGGTGGGGTCCACATAGTCCTTATACAAGGGATCAGGTATCACAACAACTTGCCTGAGGACGTTAGAGGCCACCCAAAAAATTTGGACATTATCTAAGGTATATCTACCATCCAAAATATGGTAGAGGGAAAAAAAGATCAATGCACCAGAATAGGATTCAAGTGCAGGAGTTCATTCATGCACTCCAACCCATTTACCCGTTTTCCCTATGTATATGGAAAAGGGATGGTACCCACGAGGTAGCACGGACACGGGATTGGTGAATTTTTTTTTGTCTATGACTCTTTTGCCTTTCAAATAATGGGTCAAACATAAGGTAACACCCACCTATAACATGCATTGATTTTTTCCAACTTTGACCGCATTTTTAACAGTGATAAGCATATGATCATGCCCAAATTTTTTAGGTGGTATCTGATCAATCTTGTTCAAGTTATGTCACCTGATCTTCGAGTTTGGTGCTATACAGCGCCCAACTAGTTTGTGGGTAGTGCTAAAATGCTACCCATGTGGAACACTTAATTAGCGAATAGTATCAAATTTGGGTGCCACCTAGCACTTAATTTAAAGATCGGATGCCGAGGTAACATGCACAAGGTCGATCGAACCCATCTCCGAAAAGAGAAAATAAAAAATGCATTATACCCACCGTCCAAAATGTGATCGAAGTTGGAAAAAAATTAATGTACTAGGTTAATGTGGTGGATTCCAAACTTTGACCACGTATTTGAAGGGCTAAATATTTGTAAAATTAAAGGATTTGTAAACTTGATTTATTTTTTTAGGATCTCGTCACATGGCTAATGGTTTTAAATCGGTTTTGTATTGGGATCACATGCCACTTGGCATGTGATATCGGCACTAGTGTAGTGATCGGATGCTACACTTGAAGTGTAGCGGTCCCTTAACTTATAATGCAGGTCATTGCAGTCAGTCACGTCGTGCCACATCAGCCGCATGCACTTTATCTTCAACAAATGTGTCCATTCATTTATAATTTTCCATATACGCTTGAAGTGCAGGGATCGACTCGACGAGAGCTATTCTATGAAACTATTCATGGAACCATTTGAAACTGTTAAAAGTACTAAAAGATGGCACTAAAAGATTCAATGACCGTTACAGTATTAAAAAATGTTAAAAAACTATTTGTTGGGTTACTTGATCCGTTTGGTATGTTCTATTGCTTATTTTTTCTCTTTTTATATTACATTTTCCTTTAACATATACTTTCGTTAATATGTGTTAGTGATATTATAAATAATAAAACGTACAAATATTTATAATCTAGGATAATTAAGTATTGTTTTATTTGTTAAAAAAAAATTAGGACGAATTTTTTTTTTTTTTCAGATTGATATGAATGAGTGGCTCAATTTTAGAAACTCTCCTTGGGCCCCCAAAATTTCAAGATCGGCTATATATATATATATATGAAAATGGGTTGGGTGCCTATTGGTGAACGATAAACATGCGCTATGGTACACATGGAGCTTCACCTGGCATCCAAAACACTATATTGATACTATTTTTAGCTCTGATACATTGTTTAGAGTAATTATGTATAAAAATTTTAAGAAAAAAAAATTATTTAAGTCAAAAGTCAAACATTGACTAATGTTCCATATGGCACCAAAGCAATATTTTGGGTGGCACATGAAACTCCATGTGGATTCAATGCACCCTATTGGGGCAACTAACCGCTGTCATATATATATATCAAGGATCAAAATTTTGGTAAATTTTAGACCACTTTGAAGATTTGGAAGGGAGCAGACCAAAATCAAAATTTTACTGGTGACAAATTAAGATTTAAATTTTGATCCATGGTTGCTATGGATTAAGAGAAGAAAACAAAGTGCCATGTTACTGATATAAAGGAAATATCTGCCCCATTAAACGCCAGATGGTGTTTAAATGTTTCCTACACCATTAAAATGCCACTTTGAAGTTTGATTTATTATTGTGTTATGTTGCAAACATCTACGGCCAATTTATATTGCTCAAGTGGCAATCCAATCTGGCGTTTATGTCCCAGCTAAAAGATCATATTTATAAGTGAATATAAATTCATCCGATCTGCGATCTTCAATATCAGCCATCAAAATTAGAATAACTTTTGATATTAGAGTGCACAGATCGGATGTTCAAATCTCTCAAAAAATGTGATTTTTGAATCGATAGCCTTTCAATTGATGACATATTACTTTAATGGTATGGATTTCCAAGATTTTAAGTCAACAAACGGTGTATGATCGTTTATGTTTAAATGACGGTCTTCGGTCACTTGTTTAAAATAGGCAGATCACTGTTGATACATCTAATCTATCTTTACAAAGAGAATATTTTTGGACTCTTCAGTATAGTGGCCCATACGACATACATATTAATTTTTCCCCCTCCAATATAGATCCGCGTTCTTCAACTACTTGTTTGATTACAAACTCCCAAAAAAGAAAAACTTCCCTCTAATATCACAAATAACTAATGAGGCATGCGATTTAAAAATTACTACGGTTTTTCGCAATTAAAGATTTGTGATAGAGACATTTTTTAGCACAATATGCCACATATTTTAAAAATATAATAATAATAGGAAAATTTCTAAAATTTCATCCTTTCAAATAATCTTTTATAAAGCCTCTTAAATTTAAAAAATCTTAATATATAAAACTTTTTTTTATCTAAATGCCCCGTAAACTAAAAATGGACTCTTTTATATGTTGAAAAAAATTGGTATTGATAATGGCTTCGAGGCACGTAGTTCACCATATTGTCTTAAAGAAAATTGACGCTCCCACTACGTCGGATAAACAAAGATGCAATAGGGTTTCTAGCGAATCTGCATTCAGAATACAACAGACAGTATATTCTTTTATAGATTGTACTTTCTAGAGAAAAAATCTGTGTGATACACAAAAGATTCTTATAATAAGAAAGAAAAAGAGATATTATTTCTGTTGTATATCTTTTAATCGGAATCTGATCTCTATTTATAGAGAAAATCTTGAAAGATTGTATCTTTTCACCGTGAAGAGATTTGATCTTTATTTATAGAAAAAATCTTGAAAGATTGTATCTTTTCACTGTGAAGAGCTTTGTGTCTTTTCATATTTACGGTGAAAAAAGTGAAGAGATGCCAGACTTGTCTCTTTTCAACTAATGGTAAAAAGATAAAACAAAAATTTGAAAAGATACTTTGTGGAGAGAAAATATTTACAAGTTTGGCATTGAATTATTTTATAAGTTTGTCATTGAATTATTAATGATAATATAACCTTAATTTTGAAACACAAAGTATATATTACTATATTAATATATAAAACATTCCCCCACTTGTTTCAAAATAAAAAAATTGTTTATTAGAGCGACCATACTAAACATCATCAGAGGTACCGATCGGCTTAAACCTTTAACTAGTATATACAACTCAAAGTTTGTAAGGACTTTAAGTAGCTTATAGCTTTGAACTTAAAACATGTCTAATAAACCGGAATTACATATACACTTACTATGATCTAAATCATTAGTGACATAAGGTTTGCGCTTTACAGCCATGCGCTAAAATTCTGATTTCATGAGTATCTCAGAGAGAGAATCGAATCTCTGTTGAAGCGGCTTCACTTTCATACTCATATAGGTGAATCTATCATGGGTGCTCTTGTAACTACTTATTAACCTCAACAAATGAATGCCTACAAAATCATGAAGAGTTAAACTCATCCTCCCACGTTACAAGAGCTGTGCACAAACTTTAATACCATAGGGATGACCAATAAGTAACATGCTTTTGTGCACTTTCAAGAATCACAGAATAGTTTCTTATCTCGTTGAACATAGGATTTGGGATCTCCAACTCTACTAAGTTGAGGTTCAACTATTGTGCCTTTAAAGATATCGGTCTTAGGCCCATCCCCTCGATGTTTTCAACACTGTATCTTTGGGTAGTATTTTTGTAAGTTTTGAAGTCACTCTGCTTCTTTTCCTCCCGCAAACAATGCTATATACTCTGATTTCATACTTGAATCAGAAAGATATGTTTGTTTTCTAGACCCCTACGATACTGCTCCTATCAAAGTAAAAATTCATCCGCTTGTGAATTTTGAATAAGAGGAGTCAGAAAATCAAGTAGCATCAGTAAACCCCTCTAAGAGTTCAGATTTGCCCCTATATTATAAACTATAATGTATAATTCCTTTCAAGCATCTTAATGCCTTACGAATAACTTCCCAATATTCCAACCCTGGGTTGCTAGTCTACTCAATACCCCTACTATATATATAATATATTGGGTCTAGTATGCTTCATTAAATACATAAGATTTCTATATTAGTGATGATAAACTGTAATTCTTAAACTTATTCAAGAATTAATTTATCTCCAATCATTATCAAAATATTAGATTCTAGAAAAGCCTTTGTACCTATATCCTCAATTAGATACTTATTCTCTAATGAATCTCATAAATCTTTAAAGATAGTGTACTTATAGAAAGTGTTGAACAATCTATCGCATAATACATTGAGAATGTAGTCCTGACAATCTAGATCATTTTTCAGCTATTTGAGTGGAGCATTCAATCCTCCACTAGTCATACTTTCCGTTGTTCCCGCTACAAAAATTAGTGGACATGGTGTAATGAGGACATAAGGATTCTTGAATTGTCACAAAATAAATTTCACCTTTTACTGTCATCTTTTGAAATTTGACTCGTCAAATCGGTCAAATTTAATAAGACTTAATTCGTGAACTTTATGCTCTGAGCCATTAGAATGAACTATTATCTTTAAATTGTTGATAGAAATTTTAGTATTGATAATGACTCTAAGGCACGTAGTTCATTACACTGTCTTAAAGATAATAGACGCACCCACTCCGTCGAAGATGCAATAGGGTACATATAGGTCGACATAAAATGCAAAGGATATGCGACTAATGCGAGAAATCCCTTGCAAAATAATTTGCAGATCGCATATGTTGTTAAAGCCTAACCCAATATGATAGCTAGTTATCAAACAGATCAGAAAAGCCTTAAGAACTATCCACATCAAGGAAGAATAACAAGCACCCTAAACTTAGGCTGTGTTTGGCCTAGCTTTCTATTAGCTCCTGTCATAGCAGGGTTTACCTGCTTTAGTAAGTGCCCTTTCTCTTTGATAAATCTATGTAAACTGCTTTAGCAGGTCCCTTTCTCCTAGCTATCTCCCTACGTGGGAGAACTAATGGAACAAGCAAATGGTGACTTCCACAAAAAAAAAATTGGCACATAAAAAAAATGTTGACTGCCATAAAGAAATGTTGACTGTGTTGAATCAAATGATCGAAATCGTTTCTATTCCCAATCTTCCACGAAAAAGATCTTGAGATCATGGTGCACCTTTCAAACGGTCAAATGTTGATTCCATTTGGCACACATCCTCAAAGGTGACCATTTGATAGGTACACCCAGGATCATAGTCACCTTTGGGGATTGTGCTATGTGGAATCAAGATCTGAGAGTCTGATAGGTGTGACATGATCTGATCAAGATTTATTGTGTAGAAGATTGCGATGAAAAACGACTCCATCGTCTGATTAGAGCAGCCAACAATTTTTTCCCGTGAAAAAGCGTGTTCTCTTCTCTATAAAAATGGGTGTGAATAACCCCTCCCTATTTTTTTATAGGTTACGCAGTGCAACCGACAAAAAAAGCCTAAGCAGAGGAAGCCGAAGGCTACCATCGTTGATGCAATATCAAGAATTTGACATCGTACCTTGTTGAAATCTTTAAGGCTGCCTTTGGCATAGCTTTTTGTCAGTCCCTGTCAGAGCCAGATATACTTTCTTTAGAAGAGCCCCTCTCCCTTACAAACTCCCTACAAAGTAGGACTTACCTACTATAGCAGCTACCTCCCTGCTCTTTTGTGTATCACCCCAATCCTACACATAATGGATCTTGAGATCATGGGCCTACCATCATATGGTTAGATTTTGATTCATCGTGTCACACATCCCAAAAATTGAATATGATCACGGGCATACATATAAAATGTGGTTCTTGGATTATTTTTTGACATGTATGTCACGTGAAATCACAATCTAACCATTTGATCATAGGCATGTGATCTCAAGATTCATTGTGCGGTAGATGGGGTAAAAATATCCATCATCGTATTCAAAGCAGTCAATGATTTAAGCATGTGATACTCATTTTGGAAAGAACGAATCTTCAGTTGTAAATAAAGGCACTCATACACAGAATTTACCTAGCCAATCTTCATTGGAAACACAAAGGGTCGCGATTTTGGCAACCAAAGATTCTTGGGGCACAACTAATGGTTCCATTGCTCACACCGTTGGCTGCCTTGAATCAGATAATAGAGGTACTCTTTCGTTTTAATCTTGCATATATTAGATATTAAGATAATAGCTCACATATTTAGATGTTGATTCCAGTGATCACAGTGCACCATGGTATGCCATGATCACGATCACTGTGGGATGTGTGACACGTGTAATCAACATATGACCATATGATATTTGAATCATTATCTTAAGATTTAATGTGTAAAAGATTTGGACAAAAATTGACCTCTATTATTGGATTACCGGCAGTCAACGGTGTCAGTGGTGAAACCTTCAATTTTGTTACCAAAATTGCTACACAAACCTAGAAAAAAAAAAACACAAAATCAGCGATGCAGATTTGGTTAGTGGAATGGAAATAAAAAATGATAGGGATGTTTTCTATATTAAGTTAGATCTTTAAGGTTAAGGCCAAATTGGGATATTTAGATAAAAAAGTTTTATGTATTGGGTTTGTGATATGAAGAAAAATTTAGAGGAAATTAGCAAAGAGGGTTTAATCGGAGGAAATTTTACAAAATTTCCAATTAATAATTTATCTAAGGAAAAATTTCATGAAGGACATATTTGGTATTATGTATAGTCCATATCTATATATCAGCTGATATGACCGAAAGTTTGACTCTTTTGACCTCATATTTGATCCTATGGGTCGACGAAATGAGCCGAAGGAAGCTGATATGGGCCTATATGGCCTGATACTTGACTCTTTATTTTTTACTAATATTGGTTAGCTAAATCTTGTTAGGAATTCAAGACACCGAACTCTCTATCGCGATGAATATGATAAAATAAGAAAACGCAAAAAGCAATCACATACAACACAAGAATATACGTGATTCATTTAATTTAGGGCTACGTCCACGGGATATATGCAATATGTTTCAGAGCATTTACAATGCACGCGCTCTCCTCTTTAATGCACTCTCAATCAAGATCTCACACGATATTTAACAACCAATACACTGAATAAACAAGGAAGTTGTCCTTCGATACAAAAAAGAGATCTGCTGGAATATAATAACGATTCTAACACAAAAACGGTTTCAATCGGATGCTTCAATCCCTAAGCTATTCTTCAATACATTGTCTTCCAAAGTATTCACTAGTTTTCACTCTCTAGGAAACTCTCTCTTGGAACCTTAGAAAAACCTTCTATTGATAGGGTCCAACTTGCTTTTTGGAAGCTTTTACAAAAGACTTCTCTAAATAGCAAAAACGATCAAATCTGCAAAACTAATCCGCCCAGAATCGATCGATTGATTTCCAATCTCGATCAATCGAATTCAACCCGAGAGTTGTCAATTTATTGTCGCTCAGAAACGGTCGATTTATTCTAGAATCGATCGATTGCTTTCGACTCGAGAGTTGCCAAACAATTGTCACCCATAATCGATCGATCTATTTATTCCATAATCGATTACTTTTGACCTGAGAACACTCTTCAAAGTTTCTCTATTCACACGTTGGGATTAAACCTAACCAACATATCTAGCATAATTAATATGGCCAATATAAAGACGACAACGATGCTTGCTCCTAGTCCTGGTTGTGATTTGTTTGTTGTTTTTCTTTTTTTTAATAATTAGTTTCATTTTGTATAATATTTTTTTTAAGTTAGGTCAATTTTGTATGTCATGGTGTAATCCCCTTTATACCTTCCATTGTTTGAAAAAATATAATATCTGTATGCGATTTTATTAAGGGAAAAGGGCATATGGGTTCAAACGCGTGGATGAACCCATGCGCTAAAACCGCATATCATGTGGCACCTGATTCAAAAACAACACCCGTTTTGGAATCTTGTGCCATGTAGCATGTAATCTATAAAGAAATTTAAATAAAAAAGGTTGGTCGTAAAAAAATTGATCAAAGTTTCGGTGCCGCCATAAACATCCTAGTACATTGATTTTTTTCCACTTTGATTACATTTTGGACAATGGATATCCACCCTTTTCAAATTTTAATTTTTTAAATAGACATGGTCACCCTTGGGCAAGTTGTCGTGGCACGTGATTCTCTAAATGGGTGCCATGTGGGCCATAACTGATTCGAATGCATGGAAGTCTTCGAACCAGTGACATAATCAGGATTCTCATCTAGGCGGGGCGGCTCAAAATGAATTAGAGATAAATTTTATACAATTAATATAAATTTAAACTAATTCATATTATAAAATATAATTTTCATTAAAATTACATTATAAAAAATAAAAAATTTAACAATAAAACATTGACAATTGTATATCATTCATCTACAAAAAAATCAAACTTTGAATCCATTGCCAACTATAAAGAACATATCTTTTAAGGCAATTGTCCTCGACGATTTATCATTTTCTGAAAGTAATTAATTAGCAATTGTATTATTATCGAGACTATCAAATATATCTTTTTTAATATATGTAATTAAACAATCACTCACCAATCCATCTCTCATTTTATTACGAAGCCTATTATTCAGAATATACATAACAGAAAATGCTCTCTCAACAGTAGCAGTAGCGACTGGAAGAACTAATAACAGAGTTATGAGCAAATAAACCAAATTATACGCAATATATTTTTTCGTCTCTACCAGTTTCTTCGCAAGGTCACTAATACCCTTCAAATCAAAAAACTTTTTGTTTGAGCCCATGTTCATAACAAGCGTCTTAAGCTGACCTTTAAGAATCAATCGATCTACTTCTAAAAATTCAACTAGATAAAATTCTGCGAGGCACATTAACTTTTACTCGTCAAAAGCTAAAAATGATTCTGAAGGATTGAAGCAAGCCATACAAATTAACAATTCAGTGTTTAGTAAAACGGTGATTAAGCTCTTGAAGTTGCATATCAATGATAATATAGAAGAACTCAATCCGATAGTGGTGTAGATTTGTGATTTCTTCAGCCTTACAACATGGTCGTCCATGCACTACAAACTTCTCATTCATACTTGGAACAATAAAATTTTGCTTATTACAAAATATACAAACCTGAATGAGGATAGAATCTCATTACTGGGTCAATAAACAAAATATGCAAATTAGTCCTTCATATCCTCATTGTATATGGCATATCTATATTTAAAGCCTCAACTTACCTCAAAATATCAAATTTGTCTCGTTAGAACTTCAAGTTTAGGGATTTTTGAATTAGGGAATTAGGATTTAGGACTTAGGCATGCGAGGTTGAGAAAGGGCTTTCGAAATTAGGAGATTTTAACTTTTTAAGTAAAGGGGCCAAATCTCCTGACAGTCATGTAAGCACTAAAATGGTGTTTAAATGATCTTACCCCATCAATGGTTTAAGATGTAGATGATCCGAACCATAAGGCATTTAACACATGAAATCTAGGTCCTAGGATCCTAGAGATATCTAGACATCTAAAATAATTCCTATATTATTGCAACTCAAAGACAAAAACGAAACTAAACCAAAAAATTGGTGCACTTTAACTTTAACCATTGAAAAAAGGAACAATGGTTTAAGATGTGGGTGATCTGTACCATCAAAGTGATAGATCATAGAATGAAGTGCAACAAGCCCATAAATGGTATTTTATGGAGAGATTTAGACCATTGGATATGTGGAATATGACATTCACAGATCCGATGGTCAAAATGCAATTAGCACTTGCAAAAAGAAAGCAATAAAAAAAATAAAAACTTGCTTATATTCAGCTGGTAAATAAAACACAGTTTCCAATTGCACAGTTAATGGATATAATCTCTAATATAAAAACAAAATCCTAATCATTCAAGCCTATAAGAAAAAACCTATAACAAAACCCATATCAGATTCATTCAAGCCTATAACAAAAACCCACATTCCAATTTCAGCTCAACTGATTATAAATAACAATAAAAAATAAAAAAATTAAGCTGCACAATTCGTCAATTAAAATCAAATAAAAAAGAAAAATTTTCAAACCCAGATCAGATTCACTCTTTTCAAATAAAACCTAAATTTTATCTTAAGCAATTAAGCTCATTCATCTAAACAGGAGATAACAGAGGAGAGCAAATGAATATCCTAATTAAAACAAAAAACAAAACAAAAAAACAATTATTTACATAATCCGAATTGGTTCAAAAGCAGTCAATTCAGCCCCATATAGTCAACAATCAACATTATAGAAAACTTCAAACTTAATATTGAATTACTTAAGAAAAATCTATAAAAATAAATAATAATAAAGCAAAGGCATTGAATGAAAAAAATAATAAATTAATAATAATTAGGAAAAGAGAAAGAGGGATTACTTCACTTACTTGCAAGTTGCAAATGGCTTGGAGTTGGAGACTTGGAGTTGTCTTGCAGAGGATGCCTAATAGACTTGGAGTTGGAGTCGGAGACTTGGAGTCTTGCAGAGGATGCCTAATAGAGTTGGAGTCGGAGACTTGGAGTTGGAGTCTTGCAGAGGATGCCTAAGAGACTCGGAGTTGCAATCGGAGACTTGGAGAGTTGGAGTTGAAGACTTGCAGTCTTGTAGAGGATGCCTAATCTACTGCCTGATTTGGAGCGAGGAAGAAGACGAAGTCGAGGATATCATATATTCATATGGGCCAGAGAGGCAGAGAGAACAGAGAGAGAGAGAGAGAGAGAGAGAGAGAGAGAGAGAAGAGGGAGGGCACAAGTTTAGAGAGGGAGACGAGAGGTTTAGAGAGAGAAGAAAGAGAGAGGGAGGGAGGGAGTGGGATTAGATTTAGAGAGGGGCATATTGGGGAAGTTAAGTACTTAATTAGGTATTTAAGTTTGTTTGCTTTAAAAAAAAAAGAGTTTTGGGTATTGAGTGAGGGCGCTCGCCCACACTGGTGTGTATGTAGTTCTACCACTGCTTTGAGCCCATATCCTTGGGCCTCTTTTACCAATTATCGCTCTTTAAAGTTAATTTAAATAATCTAACCGGCTATTGTGTTTAAATTCGTAAAATTTGAAACGTGCGTCTAGTAGACCGATTCTGAGAGAGAAACTTAAAAATGCAGGTAAACTAGTTTATAGTAGAAAATTCAGGAGTGAAAGCATTTATGAATACCTTCATAACGCATCCCGAAAAAGTCACATTTGTGAGTAAGCCAATAATTTTAATCTGTCAGAATTCTAAGCTTTTCCGGTAAAAGCTCAAAATCACATAAACAAGGCCTTAGAGTTGGCATTACGTGCACGAGTCAAAATTTTATAAGACCACGTGTATAGGTAGAACAACATCTTTGACAACCAAATCTTATGCCAACCAAATTTCCTTCCATCTGGACAAGATATAAGTGTTAGATAACATGAGTGCCAAGTCACTTGATACTCTGGTTACTTTTTTTATATTAGGGTTTGTTTGGCAATTTTTCGGAAAACATAGGAAAAGATTTTGTAAATCCAATGGATTCCAGCTCTTTGGGAATTCATAGGAATTTATTGTTTTTCGGTGTTTGGATTGTGTAATTGGCACATAGAAAATAGAAAATGATCATTATCGATAGTATATCCCATACACCCAATAAATTTAATTTTCTATTATGAAGAAAATTTTGTGAGAGAGAAAAATTATGAAAGAGAAAAAGTGAGTTTAAGAAAGAGAAATTTGAGGAGAGAGAAAAAAATTAAAAGAGAGAAATGAAAAGAAATATGTAGAGAGAGAGACTCGGAGAAAGAGGCATCTAAAAAGAAGAATAATAATAGAGAGCTAAGAATGTAACGATCCCCAGATTTTTACACTGCAGTGGTAAGAGTCCGGTCAGGTCATGTGTAAGTTTCCACCTGAACCCTAAAGACCTTACTAGGTTAGACCTTAAATCTTAGAAATTTGACTTTAAGCTAGACAAAGCCATATTCAAATAAAATATTGAACTACTTTAACAATTTCCTATATACCCGAAATGGTATATACACCTTATACTAAAGCCGAAGCCATTAGGCTTTAACTATAACTAGTATTAATATAACCATGGGAGGAAAGGCTAGTGTATAAATTTTTGTCGGTTTCTCAATTGTCTCATTTGTAAAATATACCTGTTTTGTTTTATATGAAACACCATTACCTAGGTATACTGGATATATATGATGTTTTACCTTAAGTAGCTAATAAGCTACTTGCATGGCTTATCGAGTACACGACTCCAATGAGTCATGTTATGTTTACATGCACGCAAAGTGCAGTAAATCTTTATAAGAACCATCAACCAGACCATCATCTTCCTCCTTTTGCCTATCCTTGAAAGGAAAACCTGCATATATGGTCTATGAATCCAAGGACACTATGGTCACCATATATTAATCCTAGCCTAGCTTTGACAAATTTGGATATAAGTTAAGATCAGAGTACATCTCATGATCCCACAATTTCAAGATCCATAGTAGCATTTCGCAGGAAACGACCTCATCATTCTCTAATTCGGCAAACACAACATCAATTGTTGGATACTACAAATTCACCAAAAGGTATGCTATCGATTTCATTTAAAATAAAGGGTCATCATAACGACTACGTTGAACTGGAGCTCAGAATTCAACATGTATACTCAAAGCTGAGTGCAGATTACTGCACTTCGAATCTGCATGGTAGATCTGTGGACTTTATAGAGTGCAAAGTGCAAATTCGGAGTTTTAAAAGCTATCGAAATATATATTGAAAATCTATAGAAAATCTGCTAAAATTATATATGTATATATAAATATATACATACATCTAAATGTATATAATAAAATATATATAAGCAAAAAGGGGGGGGGGGAGAGTACAACAGGGGACAAGAACAAGGAGGAAGCTCAGCTGAAGCCCGGCAAGCCAAGCTTGCTGCGGCAACCTCAAAGGGTTTCCGTGGCAAACCCCTCCAGCCTTGGGTTTTGAACTATGGGCTGTGCCTCTTGTGCATTCGGACCTTAGGTTCACATGGATTCAGATAAGTACCTGATTGGGTCTTGATACACTATTGGCCAGCTATAAACCAATGGCTCATCTATAACATACTCGTGTTGGTTTTTAAAATAAATAAATCTATTTTTCTTAGATTTGGTGCCACATGGAGCACTTAGAAAATTTTGAAGAACAAAGAATGCATGATGTTCTCGGATGCGTGAATGTGCGTCAGTGACAATACTTGTAAGACTTAACGTATACAGGTAGGGAATTTACGTTGATATTTTATAATTGAATAAGCGTTTTCACTGAGTTGTTCATAGAAGCATTGATGAGTATATATGTACGCAATGATCAGTATATTAGAAGTAGAATTTGCTTTGTTAATTGAACTGATGCACTTGATTTATTATGTCATAAATAGATGTGATTAGCCATTAATCTAATGAGAAACAATGCATGAATGAGTATCAACAACATCTAGTATACACTGCCAAAATCGGAAAAGACATGCTCTTACTAGTTTATGCGCATAAATCAGTTTTGACAATTAATGCTATTATTACATTTATAACAGGTGAGTATACATTGCATCATAAAACCATCCAAGAAATTGCATATCCCTGATAATTCTATGTGATTCAGTACTCAAAATTTTATCCATCTCAATGATCTTGATACGTTCTTGATACGTTATTACTCTTGTTACATCAAGTGATTCCGCTAACTAGGGAGCTTGACAAGTGATCCCGCTAACTCGGGAGCTTGACCTTGTTAATTCCTTGTTTTCGCTAGTATGTATTTTTAGTTCAGTTTGCTTCTCTCACTTGTTATATCATGCATAAATACATCATTTCATCATGTTATTCATATGTTATTTTATGCGCCTCTATGAAAAGGTGATAAACTGTCAATATAGAATACAATGCAATATTCTTTACTGAGCTTTGGATGATAGCTCAGTCCTCGACTTAAATGTCTTAGCTGCAGAGCCTGACCCTGAGCAAGCGGCAGACCCTACATACGTGCCTGAGGAGGAGGGAGAGGAAGATGAAGACGACGGGGAAGACGACTTCCCAGAGGAGTTCTTCCCGTAGTTAGGTTTGTAGCTTGGGATATGGGGAAAAAATGGGGAGAGAGAGAGAGAGAGAAAAAGGGAAAAGATAATTTATGGTTTGTATAATGATATATGTTGGTTTCAGATTTCTGTGGGATGATGTTTGGATGTATAGGTTTCTTTTCACTGTTTAGATGACGGGTGGCCGTCATCGGTGAAAAGCTATACATCAAACCTTTTGCTTTATGTTTATCACGTATTTTAGTTTCTATTTAATTAGTTATTTGCCATATGAGTTATTTGTTAGAGTTTAAATACATTGCTTCCGCATTCTGCGATACTTTGAAATAAAAAAAGGAACCTCTTGATGAAAGGATCATATAAGGTGATCCGATGGCGCGACTTTTCCTAGTTGAGAGACTGGGAAACGTTGGGCTGTCACAGGTGGTATCAGAGCACCCGGCGTTAAGTCATTGGAGACTGAACTCTGACATATACAAATATGGTTAAATATCTGTTAATAGAATAGAGATTGGAGTTAGATTGAGTTGTAGGTCTGATTAACTTTTTATCTGAAATAGGTTACGATGCCTCCGTGTTGTGGAAGAGGTAGAGGTAAACCACCGTTACCTCATCGTACTGGGCCAAATGCTATTCCGGTAGACGGATACGAGCATGACGTTGTTTCTGGAAGTGGTGAGAATGTCCATCTGGCTGAAAGTCGAACGACGATGGAGAATGTTACAGAACATACTCCGCCAGTTATAAATACTCCACCGATGGGAAGTGTTCATGGTGTGGAACAAAATGCGGGACACCATCCGCAGTTGATGGATAGCATGGTAAACACCATGGCCATGCTTGCTGTTCGACGTCCCGAGGGTTTTACGGACTTTATTCGACTTCGACCACCAAGTTTCTATGGTCAGCTTAACCCAATGGAGGCTAAGAAGTGGTTAACGCAGATTGAGAAAGTACTGCAACGAGTCACTTGTACTGAAGAAGAGAAAGTAAGTTGGGCGGCGTACAAACTGGAAAGTGAGGCAGAGCCATGGTGGCAGTCTGTTGAAAGAACACGGATGCATGGTGTACCATGGACATGGGCAGAATTCACTGAGGCCTTTAATGAAAAATATTTTCCAGCGCCTGAGAGGTATAAGCTTGAGGTACAGTTTGCAACCTTGGTACAAGGACAGATGACAGTTAGAGAATATGAATAAGAATTTACTCGTCTTTCTCGCTTTGCACCGTTGCTAGTGGCCATCGCGCTGATGAAAACTCAAAAGTTTGAAAGGGGTTTGAAATCTCTGATCAAAGAGCGCATTTCGTTGTTTCAGGCGACGACTTATGCCCACGTGATGAAATTGGCATTGATAGCAGAAATTGATGTGGACACCATGTTCAAAAGGAGAGACGAAAAGCAGAAGGCCAGAAAAGCTCCACCACAGTCCTATAGTGCGGGTCAAATTAATAAACGACCATGATTCCAAGGACAAACCGCTTTTCAACCAGCTGCAGGCGCATTTGCACGGCCTTATAATCCATCAATGTTCTCCGCACCACCAAGGATTCCACGTGTTCAGAATCCATCTTTTTCAGCGGCTCGAAGTACATCTGGGTTTTCTCAAGCACGACCGATAGGATCTCGCAAGAGATCTTATGCGGCTTCATCAGTTGCCTCCAAAGAAATTTGTGGGAAATGTGGGAAGGCACACAAGATCGATGAGTGTCGTAAGGCTTCTGGTGTATGTTTTCGATGTGGCAAGATGGGACATCGGATCAGAGAATGCTCGAAAACAGTCGGAATGACAACAAGGCAGGACTAGTATTACGATCGGCGCGGCCTACGGTACAAGGCCGAGCTTCTGCTGCTACTGCAAAAGATGCGAAAACTAGCCACGACATCATTCAAGGTATGGTTGTCAATTAATTTTTATATTAACAAATTACAATAAATGATCATTTTCGATAGAGAAGGTGCATATTGTAAATTAGGAATATTACATTCTAAATTCCTCCAGTAACATACTATTATTTGACACTTATAAGTAATTTAGCTAACACTAGTTTGTATACTTTAGGTATCTTACAATTATACCCAAAAGATGCTTATTTGTGTTACGACGCACGAGTTTTGATAGACCCCGGATCTACACACTCGTTTGTTACACCCCAGTTTGCTAAAAAATTAAAGAAGATAGGAGGTACTCTAGAACCTCTCGACTTTATTCTCGATGTTACCCTTCCGATTGGACAATTTATCATGACTGACAAAGTATACCGGTCGATTATCATTTCCATCAAGGATTATTGGGGATATGAAGCAGTAGCTGATTTGATCTTGTTACCGATGCAAGGATACGATGTGATCCTTGGCATGGATTGGTTGTTCACTCACCATGCGAACGTGGATTGTCGCAAGAAGATTGTCTCCTTTCGCCCACAAAAGAAGATATCAGCTAAATTTTATGGCGTACCGTCAACGAATCTTTCATTGATATCTGCAATTCAAGCACAACAATTGCTTGATGATGGTGCTCAAGGGTATATTGCTTTAATACAAAGTGATGAGCAGAAAAAGAAGAAAATTTCACTTTCAAATGTACCTATTGCTTGTGAATATCCTGACGTGTTTCCTGATGAGCTGCTAGGACTACCACCTGACAGAGAAGTTGAATTCACAATTGAGTTAGCTCCAGGTACCAACCCAGTATCAAAAGCACCATATAGAATGGCACCGACATAATTGAAAGAACTCAAGGAGCAATTGCAAGAACTTCTTGATAAAGGCTTCATCAGACCGAGTGTCTCCGTGGGGCGCACCGGTGTTATTCGTGAAAAAGGACGGTTCAATGCATCTCTGCATTGATTATCACCAACTCAATAAACTGATGATCAAGAATAGATATCCGTTTCCTCGAATCGACGATCTCTTTGATCAATTACAAGGAGTGCGGTTCTTTTCAAAATTTGACCTACGATCGGGTTATCACCAGATGAAGGTGAAAGCTGAAGATATTTCGAAGACAGATTTCTAAACACGCTATGGTCATTACGAGTTTCTTGTCATGCCCTTCGAGTTGACCAATGCACCAGCTGCTTTTATGGACTTGATGAATAGAGTCTTTAAACCTTATCGTGATTTGTGTATCGTGGTATTCATTAACGATATACTTATTTATTTTAAGACAAAGACAGAGCATGAAGATCATCTACGTCTGACATTACAAACGGTGAGAGATTCGTAGTTATATGCTAAATTCAGTAAATGCGACTTCTGGTTGAATCAAGTCAATTTTCTAGGGCATATTATCTCTGAAATAGGTATCACGGTTGATCCCACAAAGATTGAAGCTGCAGTACAGTGGAAGCAGCCACAGACAGTAACCGAGATCAGAAGTTTTCTAGGTCTTGCAGGTTATTATCGACACTTCGTTGAAGGTTTTTCACGACTTGCTGGACCACTCATGCAGCTTACTCGAAAGAATGTTAAATTCGAGTGGACCGAGGCATGCGAACAAGGTTTCCAAGAATTGAAAAGGAGACTTACTTCCGCACCTGTTTTAGCATTACCATCCGATAGTGGTGGTTTTGTCGTCTTCAGTGATGCCTCATATAGTGGGCGAGGGTGTTTATTGAACCAATGGGAACGGGTAATTGCATATGGTTCTCGTCAGTTGAAAGACCATGAGAAGAATTATCCCACTCATGACCTAGAACTAGCAGCAGTTATTTTCACATTGAAAATCTGGAGACACTATCTGTACGGTGAAACCTTCGAGATCTTCACCGATCACAGGAGTCTTAAATATCTCTTCACTTAGAAAGAGTTAAATTTGAGACAGAGAAGGTGGATGGAATATTTGAAAGACTACGACTGTTCGATTCAGTACCATCCTGGTAAGGCCAATGTTATAGCTGATGCACTTAGCCGTAAATCCTCCGCTCAGTTATCTCATCTTGTGACACGATTACAAAGATGGAAACTACTCAATGACATTGTATCATCGAGTGCTACTCTGTGAGCAACGTCAACTAGAGGTTTACTTGCTACAGTGATGATCCGAGCTCCACTTTTCGATAAGATTAGAGAGCTCCAGATGCAAGATGCAGAGCTTATTTCCATCCGACAAGGGGTACAAAGTGGGCTACAGTCAGAATTCTTAATCAAAGATGATGGGTCTTTATTATTTCGAGGACGAGTATGTGCCCCATGATCATGCTTTACATCAAGAAATCCTCGAAGAAGCTCACAAGTCAGCATCTGTTATTCACCCTGGTAGCACCAAGATGTACCAGGATCTTAAACAAACATTTTGGCGGAACGATTTGAAACGTGACGTAGCAGATTATGATGGAAATGGGAAAATATTTCCATGGATTTCATTCTTGGTTTGCCCTGTACTCAGAAGGGTTACAACGCCATTTGGGTGATTGTTGATCGTCTCACCAAATCGGTGCATTTCTTACCTTATAGTACGCGATATACAACATCAAAACTAGCCGAAATCTATCTGAGAGAGATTGTACGACTACATGGAATACCCGTAAGCATCGTGTCGGATCGTGATCCTTTGTATACTTCTCGATTTTGACAAAGTTTCCAAGAAGGTATGGGTTCCAAGTTAGATTTCAGTATAACATTTCACCCTTAGACCGACGAGTAGACAGAGAGGATTAATCAAGTGATTGAAGACATGTTAAGGGCCTGTATGCTCAATTTTTAAGGATCATGGGATAAACACTTACTCCTGATCGAATTCGCATACAATAACAGTTTCCAATCAAGCATCGGTATGGCACCATTCGAGGCACTGTATGGACGCCGTTGTAAATCTCCGATTAACTGGGAAAAAGCTGGAGAACGGTTAATTTTAGGCCCTGACCTGATAGAAAGCACCAATGCAGTTGTTCACGTTATTCAGGAACGATTGAAGAGTGCTCAGAGTCGATAAAAGAGTTACGCTGATCTCAAACGAACAAGTGTTGATTTTCAGGTAATATACTACACTGATACGTTCTTTGTGAAGTCATTAGACTTATATGGTCTTTCAGTCTGATGAAATCATATACAGATTGGCGAGCACGTCATTATCAAAATTTCTCTGACAAAAGGCGTGATGCGATTCGGGAAACGAGGCAAGCTAAGTCCTCGTTATGTTGGACCATTCCCTATATTGGGCAGAGTAGGAGAAGTAGCGTATCGACTCGCGTTACCTCCGCACCTAGCAAGCATTCATGACGTATTTCACGTATCGATGCTGAGAAAATACGTCAATGACCTGGCGCATGTGTTGGATTTTCAACCATTGGATATCTAAGAAGATCTAACGATAACCAAAGAACCCGGTCAGATTTTGGACTGCCGAGATCAAATTCTGAGAACAAAACGGATTCCACTCGTTTTGATTCAATGGAAGAATCATGGATCGCATGAAGCTACTTGGGAGCACGAATCTGATATTCATGCTCAGTACCCCCGATTATTTACATAAGGTATGTACTTTATATTCATGTACACTATAGTTACATTTGGTCAATTAAATTGTACTTGCTTAGATTTTAAATATTATTGTAAATACACTCTGCACCTATAGACAAGAACATGCTGAACCTTGATCGAATTACCTTTCCATAACATGATGGTAGTTAGTATTAAAATATAATATCCGTATAAAAATATAACATTAAATATTCAAGATAAATGGAATAATAAATAATTTCAAAATTTCCAAACAGTAACACCTAAGCATCAATGTATCCCAGCCTATTGCCACTTGTCCCAGGTAACTAATCCAAGAGCCCTTAGTGGGCTAATATAATAATTTATATAATATTTTATAACAATTTTTAAACTATATTGCAAAAATGGATCAAATTCCATTGAAATAAAATATTTTAACATAGAAAAATACATCAAAATTACTAATCAATATTTTTCTATAAACCCCTTATCTGTTAAGAACACACAGGTACAAAAATATTTAACACCACATCTCTGGAGCCCCGAAATCCGGGCCAACTCCCATTTGGACTCCCTTGCCGCGGCAAGGACTAAGTGTTGCCGCGACAAGTCACTTACCGCGGCAAGCTTAAAGTGTTGCCGCAGCAACTCTGTTGGCATATGGTGGGTCCGAAACCCATTCTAGTCTATTTCCAGTTCGGTTTTCTGTTATAGAAAGTGCATATTGTTGTTTTCTTCAACCTCCTACACTCGTATATGTACATGTACACCTCCCAATCCAATCCACAGCCGTTGCATGTTCATGATCTACTCAAAGAATCACTCTATTGGCTGATTTTCCTCTCATTTCAGACTGATTTTTGAAGCTTTGAGAGGTAAAACAATCATAACTCACTCCTCTTGTTTTTCTTGTCTTTTAGATTGCACAATGCCTCTTAGAAAAATGGGAGCGTCTAAACCCCCAAAGTCCTCGGCTCAAGAAAAGGGCAAAGACCCTTCTTCTTCCTTACGTGAGCCAATCGATCCACCAGAAGAACCTGAACAGCCCATCCCGTGGTGGGCTGCGAAAGCAATGGAACCGGAATGGATCGTAGATGATAAACTTTTGACCCTGAATGACCAGACCGCATGGTCCATTCGCTACATAGAACAGGCACAGTTAAGCGCCTTGTATCAGCCATTCCATAACCAATTTTACCCTCGTTTAGTCCGTTTGTTTTATACAGACGGAAATTGATGGTCGTAAATTTTATTTCAATATCCTGCACATAGGCCAAGCGATGGACTGTAGTGCTGACTATGACGTCACTTCTGGACTACAAATACCTCAGTAGAGGGATGTGAAATTTCACCACATCACCTCGAAGATGACTAATGGTCAGACCGCTTCTGACCATAGTCTTGCCGTACGTTGCAGCCAGTTACCACAACGGATGTGGTTTTTAGATTATATATTTAGATATAATTTGTACCCCATGCAGCATGAAAGAGAGCACCGAGATGCTCTCTTGCAAGCTCTTTTTGCCGTCCATGAAGAACGATGGATAAGTGGTCCTAGGGTGGTTTGGGAAAGCATCAAGTATGCCAATGAGCACCTACAAAGCCAGGTGTCACCTTCCATGCCTTCCTACCCCTACCCTAGATTGATCTCTCGTATGTTGGAAGGACACTTTGATAGTGTCAATCTCGTCCCCTATCAAATTCCTGTTGGCGAAGAGGTCCGCACCGATAACATGCGGGTCTTTAGCCCTGCCATTTGGCGTAACGTGTATCAACGTTTATCTCAAGTAGTACGTAACTGCCAAGCGAAACAAATTCGTCGTCCTCTCCAAGTCCAACAAGAAATACCCCAAGAAATCCCCGTCCCTCCTCAACCACAACCCCAACCTCAACCTGATTCGGTCCCTCTGGCTCAAGGGACCTACACCACCGCCGACCTTGTTCAGCTCATGCGTGAAAACCATGAGCAAACCCTCCTGCAATTCGATAACTTATATCGAAACCATTAGATACTCCATCAATATATCGATTATGTTGAAGAAGCGACTAATATCATGATAGAGCATACTTTCCAAACTGCTGCAAACCTTTACATTGGGCGGGCGTGCAACTACGTCTCCCAATACACTCGAAACGCAGCATTATTGGTCCCGGAGTTCCAGCAAGACTTCCAACAACAACAACAAGAAGCTGGTACATCCTCAGCGGGCCAACAGCAAACAGATCCTCAGCCTGGTAAAATATAAATTCACAAGATCATAGTTTATGTACTACATTTTATTTTTATAATTACTTGAATTAATATCAAATAAAGCATGCCTATATATGACAAATTAGCTATTATATAATCGATGTTTAATGATTGTGGTAGTTCTAATGTTTGAGGTACTACATGTTTTGTTTCAATTGAACACTTTATTCCTAATATTGTAGTCCTCTATGGTGTGTATGTAAATCTTAAAGTGCAATTCTCTTGTTCTCATTTACATTTTGTCTAAAATAATGATAAGGAGTAGTTCAATTTGGTATATCTCAATTGTAAATGAAATTCTATCTGTTGTATGAGAATGGTCTATTTTTTTATAGTTGAGAATCCATGTTAATTTTGAAATACTCCTCATCAGGTGCCACATGTAAGAGAAATAAAACCATGTTCATTAATACACATGAAGTCAGGTGCCACATGAGTATGGTTACTTCAAAAAAATTTCAGTTCTATCTATGAGATGTAGATCTTGCTTTCGGTTTTATTTGGTTAAGATTCCAAGAATGTGATCTTTGTATAGATGCAAGGTCATCTAATGGTCTAGATTGACCAAAAATGTCAAATCTTGAAAAATTGGCATTTTTCTTGGATTTCCTAGTGTTTTGATAAAATAATTATTTTTTAAATTTAGAATCTCGAATATTTTGGTCACACAATGGATTAGTGACCTAGGATGTTAAGCTGGTGATCTGGGTGATCATGCAAGGCTATCCCATGGTCATGATGTGGCCAACTTTGACCACTACACACCAAAGTGTAGAAATATTAGTATTTTTTGGATTTTCTTGATCATACTATGCATTTTGAAATAAATGATTCTTATGGATGGATAATATAGGCACTGTAGGTTACAATTACTAGTTTGTGATCTCTGGGATTCAGTTTAATGATCAAGGATTTCTAGGTCAAATAGTGGTCAAAGATGCATCTGTACACTGTATAATATAGAATTGATGAAAGTTATTTTCTTGCATAAATCACCTATAGAATTTATGACTCGATGGTTGATGCATTTTGATGAAATATTCATGTAAGATCTCAGATTTTTATTCATTATGTATTGGTTTAATCATGCTTAATATGTATGGTTCTAGATAGCTTAATTGCTAGGATAATTATATGTGATCTAGTATGGGATTGTTGTCTTCTGTCTATGAGATTAGAATAAATCTTTGACATGATTAAGTGCATGTAATATATTGAGATTTACATGGTCACATCTCAGAAAATGTTAGCTCATTTATTAATCTCAATGAACGCCCAATCGGATGGTCCCGATTGATTGTTGAAAACTTTCTTGATTGGCTATGATTTCTTGATAAAGTTGCCTAGAGTTTGCTTGCTTTGATCGTAGGATCTTGATCTCTTGATGAATTTAAATAAGTTTATAAACTCTGAAATTTTTTATGTTTGACCATTGACCTTGATCATGAAAATTTCGACGGTATTAGATGCGTGGATAGGATTAGATGTATCGATAGGCTATACATACGATAATGGAAATAAAATTTTAAATTTTATCAAATAAGGATTTTTAAAGGGGCTTTTGTATAAAGGATTTTCAAAAATAAAATGGGTTTTTGAAAATATAAATATGCCCGAAATGTTAGGCTCGATCGGATGGCTCTTAAAGTTCAAAACTGATACCTTTAGGTTAATTGACATCAGTAACTAGGAAACGACCGGCAAGTAGTTAAAGCCGATTAATCAGTTAAAGTAAACCCAAAATATAGACCCGATAAGTCTAGAATTAACTTAGAAATTTCTTGGACTGTGACCGAAGAAAGTGCGGAATTGGATGGACCACTAGGTGAACCCCATCGAAGGCCCAAGCCTGTGGATCTTGGAGCCCATAGCAATCTGTCCCTGAACAACGAACATATTAACAGAAATAAATTCCAAAAAAAATCCTTAAAAATTTGGAAAATACTTTAAGCGATTCCCAATGGCCGGTTAAAATTTCAGACTCAAACCCCGTAAGGTTCGAAAGTTACAACACCCAGAGCACAAGGCAACAAAGCTGTCCTGTTGCACTTGAAAATAGAGCAGTAACAAGCTATAGTTTCCGTGCCCAAAAATTTATCAAAAAAATCTGGGGTTAATTAAACATAGACCTTAATATATCCTTAAGGTCTTGAAAAAATTTTATGCCTCGATTCGATCATAATTGATGGCAAGAAAATCGGTAAAATTACAGCACAGAATTGCGTCAAATGGCACCCAACCAGAAAAGAAACCTGACATTCGATTGGATGGACCTGATTACATCCCAATCCCTCGACTGTTGACTCAAAAAATATAAATGAAAAGGTGAGGTAACTCGCAGATCTTTCCAAAAAGCCGCTGAGTGCTTGATTCCCTTGTCGGCGTTAAAAGTTATGAACCCCCCAACACTGAGGTCCAATAAATATTGCTCAAAACTCTGATAAAATAAAATAGATCTTGGTGATCTGTCCATCATGATCAACCTTGACATATTTGGAAAAGATGCTCTCATCAGTGCTCTTGCCCTCAGTTTTGGAAGCACTCGAAAATTTGATCGGAGTAAAAAATGACGGCCGATTTACTATAGTTTGTCCGCAATTCTTTTGAAAAATCTAAATATATATAGAATGAAGGCCTAGTACTTTGACCTTGACCCGAGACCCATGACTATTTGGGAAAGGCACAAATCGCATGGTCATCATGAAGCTGACTTGCGATGACACCCATGTGAATTTGGTCAACCAAGTCAAAGACCTGGTCAAGTCTTTGACGACCCAACAAGGCCTAAATCCTAAACCTTTAGTAAATAGGATTGACAGAGCGAACAAGAGCCTAGTTTTAAGACCCGATCCATGGCTCGACAAATCTAAAGTGGTTCCTAAGATATGAGCCTGACTCAAGATATTTTGATAAAGGCCCATAAAGACTAGACGCACTTGGCCCGAATCTTTGAAGGACCCGTATACTTAGTGTTAGATCTAGTAAAAGCCTGAAGTACCTAGAAAATGGACCATGGGACCCCTTTGGACCTATAATTCATTGGACTCATAACCTGTTGGACTTATTAGACTCTTTGGACCTATAATCCATTGGACCCATAACCTATTGGACTTATTGGACCCTTTGGACCCATAACCTATTGGACTTATCAGACCCTTTGGACCTATAATCCATTGGACCCATAACCTATTGGACTTATTGAACCCCTTCGAACCTATAACCCATTGGACTCATAACTCGTTGGACCTACAACCCATACCCGAAATTATATGATAAGTAAATTGATTAATCCTCGTTGAACAATCGGTTAGTTGACTTAACTTGAATAGATAAGACTTCTAGAAACAGGCACCTCGATGCCTTAGAAACCGTTAGAGACAATTGAGTTTTATTTCTATCGACATTGATAAACATAAGCCCCCACTAGACTTTAAACTGGGGTAACATTTGATAAAAGTGTAAGCCGACAAGATCCTCCCTTAGGATCGAGCCATATAATTCGAAACTCAGACCTGTCTTCTGCTCGGACATGATGGGATATGAGTTTGAACTTGTATAAGACAAATTCTGATTGTAAATGATTGGACATGAAATAGAATACTGAAATAGAATATGGACATGCTTGGACATGAAGGGTTGATAGATACATGCTAGAACATGAAAGCTTAATAGAACACTGAAATGTTTTGACAGTAATATGATAGTATACTGACATGCTCGAAATGGAATGATAGTAATATGAAATGAAATGTTAGTAATATGAAATGATATGATAGTAATATGATAGATACTGACATGCCTGAAATGAAATGATAGTAATATGAGATGAAATGATAGTAATATAAAATGGAATGATAGTAATATGCAATGAAAGGATAGTAATATGATAGAATACTGAAAGGCTTGAAAATAAATGATTGATAGACAGTAACATGCTTAGACATGATTGAAATAGGATACTGAAATGTTTGAAACACACATGCTTGATAGATAGTAAAATGCTTGGATATGATTGAAATGGACTACTGACATGTTTGAAATGAAATGATAGTAATATGTTTGAAATAGAATATCGGCATGTTGGAAAAGAAATGATTGATAGTGACATATTTGAATATAAAGATGGAATCTTGAAATTGTTTAGAATACAATACATGAAAGATAGAAATGTAAATGAATATAAAAATGTGAGTATAAGAATATATGATACAGAATCTCAAAAATGAGGATACATGATACAGAATCTCAGAAATAAGGATACAAGATACAGAACCTCAGAAATGAGGATAAATGATACAAAATCTCATAAATAAGGATACAAGATACAGAACCTCAGAAATGAAGATACATGATACAGAATCTCATAAATGAGAATACAGAATATAGAACCTTAGAAATTAGGGCATAGAATACAAAATATGAAAGATAGAATTTAAATTACATGTATAGACCTAGAAATTGGGACATAGAATACAAAATATGAAAGATAGAATTGGAATTACAGGTATAGAATACAGAATTTGAATACCGAAAGATGAATATTGCAACGAAAATTGAAAAAAATACAATTGAAAGTGGAAAGACGATACTATACAGTACAGTACTGAACCTCACATAGTTGATAGATATTCTCACGAACAGGCTCGTATGAGCACCTTGTATATGAAAAGGTATCTCGTATATGGAGGGGATATTGAAATGTCAGCTGAGGATTGGGTCTAGTTAGACCAATAGGGTCATTGATTCTTGTCTTGATTGGCTAAACAGTAGAGAGTGTCGGCCTTTGTTCGCGTAAATATTGGTATACAGGATACAGGTAGGACTATGGTTGGTGTTTGGTATCAACACTGAATTAATTAACAGATACTATATTTAAAGAACTTAATAATTATCAACTAATCTCTAAGATAATCTAAAATTATATTTGATCATTTTGGAAGAAATCCTAAAGAGAATTGTAACTTATGTCCAATGATATTGTTGTAAGTCTTTTCTCTCGATATTATTGTTGCAAGTAATCTGTAGAATATAATTTCATGCTTAGTTCTTGAATTACATTGTTTCCTACTTAGTTATGAATTGAATATCATTGAACTGCTATTATTCCCATGAAGTTTTACTTTTGTATTAAAGAGGATCTGTTTGTGTTTCACATATTTATAATTTCTGCTTGATAATTAGTTATAGTCACAACTATTGGAAACCCCACTTGCACATTGATCAGTCACATAATTTATCATTTTATCACCCTTAACTTAGTATTATTAAACCCTAGTTTGCTACTAACAAGTTAATGATATGCAAATATTAAAGACAAGCAGTAAAATAGAGTCAAAGTGTTAATATTAGTTAAAGTGGGATAAAAAAGCAGTAAGAAAGACCATAGAGTGTAAAAGACAATTCACTATATGCTTTAAAGTTGGAAAATCGTAAAAGACGATTGAGCGTTGTTGCTGAAAGAACAAAGAAGCAGAAATCGTAATTTACGATTCTTCAAAAGACGTTCAAAAGGAAAAAGGTGATATGAAAGAGAAAAATGATCGATCGTAAATAAAATCGTAAATAAAAAATCGTTCTAAAGGAAGCTGTGTAAAAATCGAAAATCCTAGTTTACGATTGTATAAATTGAAGCTTCTACACTGCTGAGCATGTGAAGCAATCTACACCGCCATGAACCAATATAGAAGATCTCTTAAAGTAGAAGTCTGGTGAATCACGAATCTGAGAAGATTGATGAAGATAAACTCCTAAAAATCTCTTTTGCTAGAATTAAGGAAATAAATTCCAAAGCGCATCAACTATTCAAAGCAAGGAAGATAAAATAAGGAATTAGAGTTATATTAGGAATCTTTTGTTTTTAGTATTTTCTTTTATTAGAATTAGAACACTGTAAACCAACCCCTTATGATCTATAAATAAGAGAGCCCGATATAGGAATTCTTATCGAAGGAATTCTCAATATCAATTGACGATTGATGCTGGGTTTTCTTCCGATCAACTTAGTTTAGTTTAGATTAAATATCAAAGGTTCCTCAATCACAATTGACGATTAGGATTGAGAGCTGGAAGATTAGTGTAGCTACCCATAGTTTCTCAGAAGCAATTGACGCCTGTGGCTGAGGGGTGAAAGATATATTTTTATTGTTTTCTAGTTTAGATTTATTTTGTAATTTACTGCTTTATAAATATCTCCAAGTTTTAATTTGAAGTGATGACTCAGGTTGAGATTTACAGATTAGTGTAATGGTTTTACTTTTCCATCTTTAATTTTTTGGAGTTTGATTGACACCCAAATTTCTAGTAGATTGAAGATTCGTATAGATCTATGTTGAAGGATGCTAGTTTTTGATTGACGCCTAAATTCTAGAAGACTGAGAT
Organism: Chloranthus sessilifolius; assembly: GCA_021018995.1. Classification (NCBI taxonomy): domain Eukaryota; kingdom Viridiplantae; phylum Streptophyta; class Magnoliopsida; order Chloranthales; family Chloranthaceae; genus Chloranthus; species Chloranthus sessilifolius. Next base: position 72,510,685 of record CM037598.1, on the reverse strand, counting down.
ATAGTGTAACAGTATTTTAAATTTGTAAACATCCGATAGCTGAAGATTATGATTGACGACCATAATCTGAAGAAGGATGTAACGATCCCTAGATTTGACACAGTAAGGATGAGGGTCCGGTCAGGCATAAGGCTATGACATGGCTACTAAGTCCAGCCTAGCCATTAGGATAAAGACTAAGCCTAATTGGCAGCAATTATCAATTGGAATCATAGAAATTTAATGAATACATATAGATATTTATATAAATATAATGTCGGATAAATTTAAAAAGAACTTATACAATGCTTATACAATACTTAAGTAAACATGACTTACATACAAGTCATTGTATACCTTGTCTTTTATAGGAGACTAGGTGTACTAGCTTAACACACAACATAAAACCTGGTTTGAATTCGATATATAAGAAGACTCTAGTTTTATTTTTAGGTGTTTTGTCTCTTATGCAGTACACTACCAAAGTAGTGTTACTTTACAGGCAACCTTAACTCAAGCAGCTTGTAAGCTACTTGCTGCTTACTTGCATGGAAAAAATAGAACACGACTCCAATGAGTCACCTTGCGGGAGAGCATGCACGCAAGGTCATCTGTTATAAGGTAAAGCTTCCTTTCATTCTTTAGGTTTTTGTTAATAAATCAGACAAGAACAAATTATGTGAAGGACAACAAATAGTTTGAATTATTAATCAACTTCTCATAGTTCTGATCGGTCGTTGAGATCCGTCGTTGAGATCAGCAAACATAGCATCGATATTCTTTCGTGTGATCATATACTAATCACCAAAAAGGTTAGTTATTTGTTAGTTCTTGTATTCTTGTACAGAAGATTTTATGTTACGAATGGCAGCTCAAGTTGAGAGCAGATCTTTGCACTCTGGATCTGCATTGAAGATAACAGTGATATATATATATATATATATATATAGAGAGAGAGAGAGAGAGAGAGAGAGAGAGATATATATATACAGAAATAGACAAGTATATGTATATATATATATATATAGAAAATATATATAAGCAAAAGGGAAGAACAACAGATCAAAACCATAAAGAAGAAACCCAGCTGAAGCCCGACAAGCCAAAAATATACAGGGTTGCCGCGGCAACAAAGCCAACTGAAGGGCTTGCCGCGGCAACCACTTGAGTGTTGCCGAGGCAACCTTCCCCAGCACAGAATTTTGAGCTGTGTTTGTGCATTCGGACCTTGGATCGAAGAGGGGTTCATATGTTTATCTAATTAGGTCTTGGTGCACTATTAACCATCTATAAATTACGGGCTCATCTATAAATTACAAATGTTATTAAAAATCAATCTATTTTCTTATATATGGTGCCACATGGTGCACTTAAACAATTTTGAAGAGATGGATTCGCATGATGTTATCAGATGACTAAAAGTGCATTGACGACAACACGTGTAAGATTCAACATACACAGGTAGGGAATCTGTGATGATATTTTAGAATGATATAAGAATGTCACTTAATTTTCATAAAAGCCTTGATAAGTATGCATGTATGCACTGATCAGCATAATAGAAGAAAAATCTGATTTTTTTTTTGTATTTGAACTGGTAAGCTTGATTTGATAGGAAATAAATGGACTTGATTAGCCATTAAACTGATATTTCTATGAGCATCAATAGCATCTAAGTACACATTGCATAAATCAGATAGGCATTCTTTTACTAGGCTATGAGCATGACTATGAACATAAATTAGTGTTTATAAATTAATGATAGGATATATTGATAGCAGTTTAAGTACGTTACATCATAAAGCATACATGCAAATGCATATCCTTGATGATTCTACGTAATTCAGTACTCAGAATTTTATCAATCTCAATGTTCTTAATACGTTATTACTCTAGTTAAATCAAGTGATCCCGCTAACTCGGGAGCTTGAGATTCTCGATGCAAGTGATCCCGCTAACTCGGGAGCTTGACCTTGTTATTCCCTGTTTTCGCCAGCATGTATTCAGTTTCAGTTTGCCTCTCACACTTGTTATATCATGCATAAATACAGCATTATAGCATATTATTCATATGTTATTTTCTGCTTCTCTATGAAAAAGTGATACCTGTCAATATAAAATAACAATGCAATACTCTCTACTGAGCTTTGGATGATAGCTCATTCCTCAACTTAAATGTCTTAGCACTCGACCACGACGAACGTGGCGATCCTACTTACATGCCTGACGAGGAAGAGGGAGAAGAAGAAGACGACGACAAGGAGGAGGACGATTTCGCGGAAGAATTCTTCCAGAAATAGGTTTATAGCTTGGGATCTGAGGGGATATGGGTTTGAGAAGGAGAGGAATGAGAGAAATACATTTTATGGCATGTATAAATGATATATGATGGTTTTTAGACATATACTTGGATGTATAGGTTTTCTTTTCATTGTTTAGATGACGGGTGGCCGTCATCAGTGAAAAGCTATACATCAGATTTGACCGTTATTTTGTACTTAGTGCTGCTAGACTAATTATCAGTTGTTTTTGCCATGTTATATATATCTGTAAGAGTTAAAATTTATTGCTTCCGCAATTGTGTTACTTTTAATTAAAGAAATAACACCTTGATGAAAGGATCATATCAGGTGATCCGATGGCGCGACCTTTCCCAGTTTAGAGACGGGGAAACGTCGTCATTCCGTGGTATATCGAGTCGGCGTTCGGTCATTGGAGACTAAACTCTGACATATACAAATATGGTAAAATATCTGTTAATAGAATAGAGGTAGGAGTTAGATTGAGTTGTATATCTGATCAAGTTTTTATATGATTAGGTTAAGATGCCTCCGCGCCGTGGAAGAGGCAGGGGTAGACCACCGTTGCCTCATCGCACTGGACCGAATACTATTCCAGTAGCTGGGTACGAGCATGACATTGCTTCAGGGAGTGGTGAGAATGCCCATCTGGCTGAAAGTCGAACGACAATGGAGAATGTTGCAGAGCATCCTCCGCCAGTGATACATACTCCACCGATGGGAAGTGTTCATGGTATGGAACAAAATGCGGGACACCCTTCGCAGTTGATGGAGACTATGGTCAACACTATGGCCATGCTTGATGTTCGACGTCCCGAGGGCTTTTCAGACTTTATTCGACTTCGACCACCAAGTTTCTATGGTCAGCATGACCCAATGGAGGCTGAGAAGTGGTTAACGCAGATTGAGAAAGTACTACAACGAGTCACTTGTACTGAGGAAGAAAAAGTGAGCTGGGCAGCGTACAAACTAGAGAGTGAGGCAGAGCCATGGTGGCAGTCTGTCGAAAGAACACGGATGCCTGGAGTACCATGGACATGGGCAGAATTCACTGAGGCCTTTAATGAAAAATATTTTCCAGCGCCTGAAAGGTATAAGCTCGAGGTACAGTTTGCAACATTGGTACAAGGGCAGATGACAGTTAGAGAATATGAATCAGAATTTACTCGTCTTTCTTGCTTTGCACCGCTGTTAGTAGCCACCGAGTTGATGAAAACCCAAAAGTTTGAGAGGGGTTTGAAACCTCTGATCAAAGAGCGCATTTCATTATTTCAGGCAACGACCTATGCCCACGTGATGAAATTGGCATTGATTGCGGAAACCGATGTGGATACCATATTCAAAAGGAGAGACGAAAAGCAGAAGGCCAGAAAAGCTCCACAATCCTATAGTGCGGTCAAATTAATAAGCGACCACGATTTCAAGGACAGACAGCAATTCAACCGGCTGTGGGAGCATATGCACAGCCTTACAATCCATCGGTATTCTCAACACCATCAAGGATTCCATGTGTACTGAATCAGTCTTATTCACCAGCGGCTCAAAGTACATCTGGGTTTTCTTAAGTACGGCCGATAGGTTCTCGCATGGGATCTTATACAGCGTCATCAGTTGCCTCCAAAGAAATTTGCGGGAAATGTTGGAAGGCACACAAGACCGATGAGTGTCGTAAAGCTTCTGGTGCGTGTTTTGGATGTGGAAAAATGGGACATCGGATCCGAGAATGTCCAGAAATGGTCAGAATAGCGACAAAGGCAGGACCAGTGTTACGATTGGCACGGCCTACAGTATAAGGCCGAACTTATGCTGTCACTGCAACAGATGCGAGGACTAGCCATGACATCATTCAAGGTATGGCTGTCCATTAATTTTACATTAAAGTTTACAATTAATTATCATTTTAGATAGAGAAGGTGCATATAGTTAACTATGAACATTATATCCTAAATTCCTAGATTGACATATTTATTATTTTAAATATTTGAGATAAATAGGTAATATAACTAACATTAGTTTATATGCTTTAGGTATCTTACAATTATATCCAAAAGATGCTTATCTGTATTATAACGCACGAGTCTTGATAGATCCCGCATCTACACACTCATTTGTCACACCCTAGTTTGCTGAAAAATTAAAGAAGATAGGAGGTACTCCAGAACCTCTTGACTTTATTCTGGATGTTACCCTTCCAACTGGACAATCCCTCACGACTGATAAAGTATACCGATCGATTATGATTTCAATCAAGGATTACTGGGGATATGAAGCAGTAGCTGATTTGATCTTGTTACTGATGCAAGGATACGATGTGATCCTTGGCATGGATTGGTTGTTCACTCACCATGCGAACGTTGACTGTCGCAAGAAGATTGTCTCTTTTCGTCCCCAGAAGAAGAGATCATCTAAATTTTATAGCGTATCGTCAACTAATGTTTCGCTGATATCCGCAATTCAAGTACGACAATTACTTGATGAAGGTGCTCAAGGGTTTATTGCTTTCATACAAAGTGATGAACAGAAAGTGAATAAAATGTCACTTTCCGAAGTACCAATCGTTTATGAATTTTCATATGTGTTCCCTAATGAGCTGCCAGGACTACCGCCTGATAGGGAAGTAGATTTTGCTATTGAATTAGCTCCAGGTACCGATCCAGTATCGAAAGCACCATACAGAATGGCACCGGCAGGGTTGAAAGAGCTTAAGGAGCAATTACAAGAGCTTCTTGACAAAGGCTTTATCAAACCGAGTGTGTCTCCATGGGGCGCTCCGGTGTTATTTGTGAAAAAGAAGGATGGTTCAATGCGTCTCTGCACTGATTATCGTCAACTCAATAAACTGACGATCAAGAATAGATATCAGCTTTCTCAAATCGACGATCTCTTTGATCAGTTACAAGGAGCGCGATTCTTTTCAAAAATTGACCTACGATTGGGTTATCACCAGATGAAGGTGAAAGCTGAAGATATTTCGAAGACAGCTTTTCGAACACGCTATGGTCATTACGAGTTTCTTGTCATGCCCTTTGGGTTGACCAATGCACCAGCTGCTTTTATGGACTTGATGAATAGAGTCTTCAAACCTTACCTTGATCAGTGTATCGTAGTATTCATCGACGATATACTCATATATTCCAAGACAAACATAGAGCATGAAGATCATCTACGTCTAGCATTACAAACACTGAGAGATTTGTAGTTATATGCTAAATTCAGTAAATGTGACCTCTGGTTGAATCAAGTCAGTTTTCTAGGGCATATTATCTCTGAAGCAGGTATCATGGTTGATCCTGCAAAGATTGAAGCGGTAGTACAGTGGAAGCAGCCACAGACAGTAACCGAGATCATAAGTTTTCTAGGTCTTACAGGTTATTATCGACGCTTCATTGAAGGTTTTTTCACGACTTGCTGGACCACTCACGCAGCTCACTTGAAAGAATGTTAAATTCGAGTGGACCGAGGCATGCGAACAAGGTTTCCAAGAATTGAAAAGGAGACTTACTTTCGCACCTGTTCTAGCATTACCATCTGGTAGTGGTGGTTTTGTCGTCTTCAGTGATGCCTCATACAGTGGGCTAGGGTGTGTATTGAACCAATGGGAACGGTAATTGCATATGGTTCTCGTCAGCTGAAAGACTATGAGAAGAATTATCCCACTCATGACCTAGAACTAGCAGCAGTTATTTTCACATTGAAAATTTGGAGACACTATCTGTACGGTGAAACCTTCGAGATCTTCACCGATCACAAGAGTCTTAAATACCTCTTCACTCAGAAAGAGTTAAATTTAAGACAGAGAAGGTGGATGGAATTTTTGAAAGACTACGACTATTCTATTCAGTACCATCCCGGTAAAGCCAATGTTGTAGCTGATGCGCTTAGCCGCAAATCCTCCGCTCAGTTATCTCATCTTGTAACATGACTACAAAGATGGAAACTACTCAATGACATTGTATCATCGAATGCTACTCTGCGAGCAACGTCAACTGGAGGTTTACTTACTATAGTAATGATCCGAGCTCCACTATTTGATAGGATCAGAAAGCACCAGATGTTAGATGCAGAGCTTATTTCATCCGACAGGGGGTACAAAGTGGGCTACAGCCAGAATTCACGATAAAGGACGATGGGTCGTTATTATTTTGAGGACGAGTATGTGTACCTGATGATTATGCTTTACGTCATAAAATCCTCGAAGAAGCTCACAAGTTAGCATATGTTGTAGTACGAAGATATACCAAGATCTTAAACAGACGTTCTGGTGGAACGGTCTAAAACGTGATGTAGCAGAATATGTTGCAAAGTGTTTGACCTGTCAGCAAGTCAAGGTCGAGCACAAACATCATGCTGGTCAGCTACAGCCATTGCCTATTCCAGAATGGAAATGGGAAAATATTTCCATGGATTTCATTCTCGATTTGCCCCGTACTCAAAAGGGTTAAAATGCAATTTGGGTGATTGTCGATCGTCTCACCAAATCGACGCATTTTTATCCTATAGTACACGATATACAACATCCAAATTAGCTGAAGTTTATTTGAGGGAGATTGTACGTTTACATGGGATACCTGTAAGCATCGTGTCAGATCGCGATCCTTTATATACTTCGCGATTTTGGCAAAGTTTTCAAGAAGGTATGGGTTCCAAGTTAGACTTTAGTACAACATTTCATCCTCAGACTGACGGGCAGACAGAAAGGGTGAACCAAGTGATTGAGGATATGTTAAGGGCCTGTATGCTCGATTTTCAAGGATCATGGGATAAACACTTACCCCTGATCGAATTTGCATATAATAACAGTTTCCAGTCAAGCATCGGTATGGCACCGTTCGAAGCATTGTATGGACGCCGATGTAAATCACCAATGCAGTTATTCACATTATTCGGGAATGATTAAAGAGTGCTCAGAGTCAACAAAAGAGTTACGCTGATCTCAAAAGAACCAGTATTGATTTTCAGGTAATAATTAACATTAATAAGTCTTCTATAACTTGACTAAAAGTTCATTATCAGTCTAATGAAATGATTTTCAGATTGGCGGACACGCCTTTATCAAAATCTCTCCGAAAAAAGGCGTGATACAGTTTGGGAAACGAGGCAAGTTGAGTCCTCGTTACGTTGGGCCATTCCCTATACTAGGCAGAGTAGGAGAAGTAGCGTATTGACTCGCGTTACCTCCGCCCCTGGCAGGCATTCATGATGTATTTCACATATCGATGCTGAGAAAGTACGTCAGTGATCCAACACATGTGTTGGATTATCAACCATTGGACATCCAGGAAGATCTAATGGTGACTGAAGAACCAAGTCAGATTTTGGACCGCAGAGATTAAATTCTGAGAACAAAATGAATTCCACTCGTTTTGATTCAATGGAAGAATCATGAGTCGCATGAAGCTACCTGGGAGCGCGAAGCTGATATTCGTGCTTAGTACCCTCGATTATTTACATAAGGTACATATTTAAAATCCACGTACACTATAGTTACACTTAGTCAAATAAATTTTCATTGCTTAGATTATTAATGTTATTGTAAATAGTTTGTAAAGGCACCCTGCACCAGTAAACAAGAAATTATATCCGATATAATATATTAAATAAATTTTATGGACCTTATGGATCTTGATACAAATAAATTGAAATAAAAAAAATAAAAATATATAAAAAAAAAAAATTTGAGTTAGCATTAGAATATGATTTGGCATTAAAATTATTATACAAATCAAATTATAAGACTATTCACCATAATTTTTCTAAATAATAAAATATTTTAAAAGCTTGAAGTAGCGACACCTAAGCACAGGTGTATCCCAAATTACTGCCACATATCACAAGTGATTATTTCGGGTCCATTGCTGGCCAAATATAGTATGTTTATAATATTTTTATAAGCTATATTGTAAAATGGGTCAAAATTTCATGAAAATAAAAAATTTTAATAGAGAAAAATAGATCAAAAATGTCAAACTATATTTTTATACAAATCTTGTATCTGTTGAGAACATCTAGTACCAAAAAAATCTGACACTACATATCAGGAGCTCCGAAATCCGGGCCAACCAATGCCTGAACTACCTTGCCGCGGCAAGGACTAGTGCTGGCCGTGGCAAGTCAGTTACCGCGGCAAGCCTTAAGTGTTGCCGCGGCAACTCTGTTAAGATTTGGTGGGTCCGAAACCCATTTCCAAGTATTCTCATTTGTTTTATCTATTAGAAAAGGTGCATATTTCGGCTTTCTTCAACCTTCTAAGCAAATGACCATGCATACACACCTCTAAATCATGTCCACAGCCGCTGCATGTCACTGATCTACTCCAAGAACCTCTCTATTTCCTAATTTTGTTATGATTTCGGGCAGATTTTTGGTCCTTTGTAAGGTAACAACCAAATCTCTAACTCCATTGTTCTTCCTTGTCTTTTTCATAGTATCATGCCTCCTAAAAAGGTTGGAGCCTCTAAACCTTCAAAGGCCTCAGCTCAAGCTAAGGGCAAAGACCCTGCTCCTTCCCACGAACCAATCAATCCACCCATTGAGCATGAACAACCCATCCCATGGTGGGCTGCAAAAGCCATGGAACCCGAGTGGATCATTGATGATTGACTTTTAACCCCGAATGACCAGACCGCATGGTCTATTCAATACATGGAACAGGCGCGGTTAGGCACCTTGTATCAACCATTTCATAATCAATTTTATCCTCGTTTAGTCTGGTTGTTCTACCAAAACTTGATAGTCTCCCCAACTGTTGGTCAATTAGAGACCAAAATTGATGATAAAAAATTCTACTTCAATATACGACACATAGCTCAAGCTATAGACTGTAGTCCTGATTTTGACGTGACCACAGGACTACAAATGCCCAGGCAGCAGGATGTCAAATTCCATCATATCATCACTAAGATGACTGATGCACAGACCACTTTCGATCGCAGCCTTGCAATTCGTCGCAGCCAATTACCACAGAAAATGTGGTTTTTGGATTGTGTATTTCGATGTAATCTATATCTCATGCAGTATGAAAGAGAGCGCCGAGATGCTCTCTTACAAGCTCTCTATGCCGTCCATGAAGGCCGATGGATAAATGCCCCTATGGTAGTCTGGGAGGGCATTAAGTACGCCAATGACCATTTACAAAGCAATGCTTCACCTCTCATGCCCTCCTGCCCCTACCCCCAATTGATCTCTCGCATGCTAGAAGGACACTTCGATAGTGCCAATTTAGTTTCCTATCAAATCCCTGCGGGTGAAGAGGTCCGCACTGACAATATGCAGGTCTTTAGCCCTGCCATTTAGAGAAATATGTATCAGCGCTCCATTCAAGCGGTAAGTAACCGCCAAGCTAAACAAATTCGTCGTCCCCCACAAGCCCAACAAGAAATCCCTTCTGTTCCAACCCAAGATACCTCCATTCCTCCTCAACCACAATCCAAAACAGAATCCCTTCGACACAAGGGACTTTTACAAATGCGGATCTTGTCCAACTCATGCGTGAAAACCATGAGCAAACCCTCCTGCAATTCGATAACTTATATCGAAACCATTACATGCTCCATCAACGTATCAATTATATTGAAGAAGCGACTAATATCATGATGGAGCATACATTCCAAACTGCTGCAAACCCTTACATTGGGTGGGCACGCAATTACATCTCCCAATACACTCGAAACGCAGTATTATTGGTCCCAGAGTTCCAGCAAGACTTCCAACAACAAGAAGTTGGACCTTCCTCTGCAGGCCAACAACAACCAAACCCCCTGCCTGGTAACTTCTAACCTCACAAGCTCGTTGTTTAAATTGCGTTTATTTCTACCTAAATTGCTTATTTATGACAAATTAAAAATTTGATACATCATGTCAAGGATTAAGGAGTAAGGAGTGATGCTATTCCTGATATGGTAATGTGATTTTATTTGATTTCATTTACATATGTCTTGAAGAATGATTAATGAGTAATAAGTAACAAGTAGTTCTAGTTGGTATATATATAACTTTAAGTACGATTCTCTTGGATTCGTTTTAAACTTTGTTTTAATAATAGAGATACACCTATATACTTTTCTTTTATGAGATGCCACATGTGAGAATAAAATCAATGATGAGTGTTGTTAATACTAATATTGAAATTCCACCTGTTCAATATAGACTTTTGGATTTTGGTTCCATATGGTTGATTTTAATCTTGTTCTTGTATTAAAAAGTTTGTTCATAAGCATCATATGTCATGTAAACTTTACAACATTTACGTTCATGAGTATGACATTCATTTGCTACCCTGATAGTACCAATTTATTTTCAAGGACGAAAATTCCTAAAATAGGGGAGAATGTAACGATCCCCAGATTTGACACAGTAAGGATGAGGGTCCGGTCAGGCATAAGGCTACGACCATGGCTACTAAGTTAGTTCAGCCTAGCCATTAGGATAAAGACTAAGCCTAATTGGCAGCAATTATCAATTGGAATCATAGAAATTTAATGAATACATATAGATATTTATATAAATATAATGCCGGATAAATTTAAAAAGAACTTATACAATGCTTATACAATACTTAAGTAAACATGACTTACATACAAGTCATTGTATACCTTGTCTTTTATAAGAGACTAGGTGTACTAGCTTAACACACAACATAAAACCTGGTTTGAATTCGATATATACGAAGACTCTGGTTTTATTTTTAGGTGTTTTGTCTCGTATGCAGTACACTACCAAAGTAGTGTTACTTTACAGGCAACCTTAACTCAAGTAGCTTGTAAGCTACTTGCTGCTTACTTGCATGGAAAAAACATAACACGACTCCAATGAGTCACCTTGCGGGTGAGTATGCAGGCAAGGTCATTTGTTATAAGGCAAAGCTTCCTTTCATTCTTTAGGTTTTTGTTAATAAATCAGACCAGAACAAATTCTGTGAAGGACAACAAATAGTTTGAATTATTAATCAACTTCTCACAGTTTTGATCCGTCGTTGAGATCAGCAAACATAGCATCGATATTCTTTCGTGTGATCATATACTAATCACCAAAAAGGTTAGTTATTTGTTAGTTCTTCTATTCTTGTACATAAAATTTTATGTTACGAATGGCAGCTCAAGTTGAGAGCAGATCTTTGCACTCTGGCTCTGCATTGAAGATAACAGTGATATATATATATATATATATATATATATATATATATATATATATATGAGAATATATATATAGAAAATATATATATAAGCAAAAGGGAAGAACAACAGATCAAAACCATAAAGAAGAAACCCAGCTGAAGCCCGGCAAGCCAAAAATATACAGGGTTGCCACGGCAACAAAGCCAGCTGAAGGGCTTGCCGCGGCAACCACTTGAGTGTTGCCGAGGCAACCTTCCCCAGCACAGAATTTTGAGCTGTGTTTGTGCATTCGGACCTTGGATCCAAGAGGGGTCTAATTGGGTCTTGGTGCACTATTATCCATCTATAAATTACGGGCTCATCTATATATAAATTACGAATGTTATTAAAAATCAATCTATTTTCTTAGATATGGTGCCACATGGTGCACTTAAACAATTTTGAAGAGATGGATTCGCATGATTTTATTGGATGACTAAAAGTGCATCGACGACAACACGTGTAAGATTCAACATACACAGGTAGGGAATCTGTGTTGATATTTTAGAATGATATAAGAATGTCACTTAATTTTTATAGAAGCCTTGATAAGTATGCATGTATGCACTGATCAGCATAATTGAAGAAAAATCTGATTTTTTTTTTGTATTTGAACTGATAAGCTTGATTTGATAGGAAATAAATGGACTTGATTAGCCATTAAACTGATATTACTATGAGCATCAATAGCATCTAAGTACACATTGCATAAATCAGAAAGGCATTCTTTTACTAGACTATGAGCATGACTATGAACATAAATTATTGTTTATAAATTAATGATATGATATATTGATAGCAGTTTAAGTACGTTACATCATAAAGCATACATGCAAATGCATATCCTTGATGATTCTACGTAATTCAGTACTCAGAATTTTGTCAATCTCAATGTTCTTAATACGTTGTTGCTCTAGTTAAATCAAGTGATCCCGCTAACTCGGGAGCTTGAGATTCTCTATGCAAGTGATCCCGCTAACTCGAGAGCTTGACCTTGTAATTCCCTGTTTTCGCCAGCTTGTATTCAGTTTCAGTTTGCCTCTCACACTTGTTATATCATGCATAAATACAGCATTACAGCATGTTATTCATATTTTATTTTCTGCTTCTCTAT